>JANUYF010000002.1:229512147-230794946 GCA_026167975.1 Phrynosoma blainvillii | reverse complement strand
GACATCTGGTCACCCTGCCCACAGTCCAGGCCCCTTGGTCTCTGGTGGAGCAGATGAGGGGAGCCTTGAAAAGAAGCGGCAGGAAGGCAGGGAAGGTGAGCCCAGGTGGTTGTGGCAGGGTGACCAAATGGCTTCACTGCAAAGGAGGACCAGGCACTACAAAATGGAGGAAATTCCAGAAAAATAGAGCACATGACCAAAGAAAAACTAAAAACACTCGTGTAAATGTAAATTCATACTTCTTAGTCATGCTCAAAATGGATGACATCTGGGAATTCCTCCTGAACAGAAGGTTGAAATGGAGGACCTGTCCTGGAAAGGGAGGATGGTTGGTCACTCTAGGTGGCAGCCACCCCTTCTTCCAACATGGCTTCATCCAAGTTAGCACTCCCTCAGCTGATTCTTCTTCATCAGTGCTAAGCTGTTGCTGCTGTTGAGTGCCTTGGAGTCATTTCAGGCTTATGACAATCCTAAAGCAAGTCACATTCTCTCAGCCTCAGAGATAGCAATGGCAAACACACACCCTCTCTAAACAAAACAGGCCAAGAAAACCCTGTGATAGGTTTGCCTTAGGGCTACCATAAGTCAGAAAGGACTTGAAGGCACACAACAACAACTCCAGTGTCAAAAGTAGTCCAACACTCAATTTACCATCTCCACACAACATAATGTGTCTGGTTCTGGGCACCACAATTCAAGAGGGATATTGACAAGCTGGAGCATGTCCAGAGGAGGGTATCTAAAATGGTGAAAGGTCTAGAAACCATGCCCTATGAGGAGAGACTGAGGGAGCTAGGTATGTTTACCCTGGAGAAGAGACAGTTAAGAGGTGCTAAAGGTACTATGAGGTACATAGAGGTGCTATGATAGCCCTAATGAAGTATTTTCTGCTGCTCCAGAGAATAAGACACACAACAATGGGTTTAAACTAGAGATTCCAGGTCAACATTAGAAAGACCTTCCTAAGGGTAAGAGCTGTTGGACAGTGGAACACACTCCCTTGGAGAGTGGTATAGTCTCCTCCTTTGGAGGTCCTTAAACAGAGGCTGAATGGCCATCTGTCAGGGGTGCTTTGATCCTGTGTTTCTGCATGGCAGAATGGGGTTGGATTGGATGACCCTTGTGGTGTCTTACAACTCTAGGATTCTGCCAGCAAGATTAACTCACATGAAGTGTTGATGCCTGTCCTGGCCCCACTCTTTTCAGGGCCAGAGATGGTGAGCAACCTCTTATACCAGGGCAGGATTTAACAGTGGGCAGGGCCATGGCCACAAAGAGGGCCAAAGCCACATGGGAGGGTGTAGGGAGAAATATACATTGCATTATCTTTTCCCTCCTTAGTTAAGCAGGGCCTTCCTCCCCCACTTCCCTTATTCTATCTGGCAGTTTAACAGACTCTCTGGACATTCTAAACTGTCATTTATTGCCAATAAGCAGCCAGTAACAGTCCTCCTCTGAGTGAGGTTAACAGTCTCTTCCTGCTATATTAACTCCAGTTAGATTAGGTTTTAGTTCTTTTATGTAAATATTTATTGAAGCCATTATTGTTTGTTTTTAAACCACAAACTACAATTTTGTCATTTTTTGCGTTAGTCTTTATTCTTTAGGAAAGCATATTAAAATATAGTCTGACCCACGTTTTTGCTGCTCTACTGATGAAAGTTTAACAAGTTAACTTTCATACCTGCATATTTTACTTTCCTTTTTAAAAGGGTTAACACCCTGGGAAACTAAAATTACACCTCACATTTTTGGGTTATGGGCCCAGTGGAGACATTATTTATTTATTTTTGAACTGCTTCTCCTGAAGATATTGACTTCAAGAAAAAAATTTTCTACTCAAACAATAGAGAATGGCTTCAACTAATCCTAATTCTACAATGATTACTGAAATCTTAACTGGAACAAATTATAAAACGTGGTCATGGAAAATGCAAATGTACTTGACTACAATGGGTCTATTTAAAGCAATAAATGGTCAGAGACCCACAGAAGCAGGAATACTTCAACAACAGTTTGATAAAAATGCAGAGAAAGCAGAATTGTGTATATATATATATATATATATATATAGTGTGTGTGTGTGTGTGTATATATATATATATATATATATATGCTTGTCTGTAGACCCCAGCATTGCTTACTATATTCAAGGTTTAACTGATGCAAAACAAATATGGGACAAACTGCAGAAAGTATTTAATTCTCCAAGTGCTTCTAATCAAACAGTTCCCATGATCAAACTTGTTAATACAAAGTTGAATCAACCTCAATTTTTAAATCAACATATTAATAGCTTTATGACAGCTTTGTCTGAAATTACAGCAGCTGGAGAATCTTTTCCAGAACATGCAAAACTTGGACTGTTTTTGGCAAGTATTCCAAAATATTATTTTCCAATAATCAATGCTTTACAAGTAAAAAGAGATGTTTCTTTACAAGATGATATTACTCAAATTGTTGAATTTCAAAATAGGCAAAACTTGATGGAACACAATTATAATGCAAAAACAACACAGAAAGAATTAGCTCAGCTTGCTGCAGAGTATTTGAAAGTCTTCTTTTTCTTCTAAATTAAATTGAAGCACTGTTAAGTCAATTAGAGCAGAGCTGCAAAAGCTGCAAAGTCAGGGACTGAACACTAAAAGCAAAAGCAACTTTAAGAAAGAAGCTTTTAATCTTAAACAGAAATCTTCCAATCGTGCTGATATTAGTTTGGTTCAACAACAATTATTTCAAATTGCTGGAGATAAATATAAAAACCAAGTTTTAATTGATAGTGCAGCAAGTGTGCATTAATTCAACAACAAAAAATAGTTTCTTGATTTAGAAGCAAATGTAACTTCTCATCTATCTTACTAATGGTCAAAAAGGTTTTGCACAATGAAAAGGGACTGTTATTTTGCAAACAAAACTTGGTCCTGACAGAATAGGAACTTTACAAATTCCTGATGCTTACTATGTACCAGATTTTCAAGCTTCCTTTTACAGTGTGCAAACCACTACATGAAGAGGCAGTCATGTCAGTTTCAGAAAGCAAACTTATTTTGGTTTTCATGATAAAATTTTATTTTTAGAGCAGATTTAGGATCTCATGGATGTTATCAGATGTAGATTTTACATTCATCTGTGAACAGTGTGACCAGATGTAATTACAAAGAATGTTCAACTTTATGGCATCGCAAATTTGCTCACTGAACTGTTGAAAATATTAAGAAACTGGCAAATCAAGAGCTTGCAAGAGACTTTAAATTCAAAGCATGCTCTAACAATGAAAAATGTGTAGAATGTTTGAAATCAAAAGCCACAAGAGCTTCACACCCTCCAGTTACTGTGAGACAATCTAACAAGGCATCGGATCTTTTACATGCTGATCTTTCTGGACCAATGAATCAAAAATCAGCAGGAGGCAAATCTTATTTTATGACTACAGTTGTTCCTTCCCGTTCTCAGGAGATCAGTTGTGGAAACCCCCCTGCAAATGGGAAATATCGCAGATATTCAAGTCCCATTGGATATAACGGCGACACGCTACTGCATGCACCATTTTGTCCCTCCTGGCTTGCTGTCTGCAGAAATTCAAAACCATGAACATCAAGTCCATGAATGGGGAGGGACAAGTGTATTATTGATGATTTCTGTAGGTACACATATACATCTTCTCAGAGATAAGAGTCAAGCTTTTCAGAAATTCAGAGTACTTTAACAGAGTCGCTAACAAATTTGGCTACAAACCAAAGAGCCTATGCACAGACAATGGAACTGAATTTAGTAAATGCTGAATTTGATGAATTTCTGAAGGAACATGGCATTGGGCATCAGACTACACAGGCTTATTCTCTGGAACAAAATGGCATGGCAAAGAGAATGAACAGAACTCTCAAGGAGATGGTAGTCACCAAGCTTTTGGAATTTAATATGCCTAAACACTATTCGTCTGAAGCAATCATGACTGCTACATACCTGTGTAACAGATTGCCAACAAAATCCAAAGATGTAACCCCATTCCAGTTATGGCATGTACCGTATTTTCTGGCATATAAGACGACTTTTTAACCCTGGGAAAGGGTCTCAAAAGTCGGGGGTTGTCATATACGCCGGGTAGAGGAGGAGGATGAGAATGGAGGGGGGAGAAGAAAGGACTCAGGAAGAGCAGAAGGCAAACGGGGGGGGGGGGGGGGGGAGAAGAAAGGACCCCGGAAGAGCAGAAAGCAAACGGGGGGGGGGGGGGGAGAAAAAAGGGCCCAGGAAGAGCAGAAAGCAAACGGAGGGGGGGGGGAGAGAAAAAAGGGCCCAGGAAGAGCAGAAAGCAAACGGAGGGGGGGGGGAGAGAAAAAAGGGCCCAGAAAGAGCAGAAGGCAAACGGAGGGGAGGGGGGAGAAAAAAGGACCCAGGAAGAGCAGAAGGCAAACGGGGGGGGGGGGGGGAAGAGAAAAAAGGGCCCAGAAAGAGCAGAAGGCAAACGGAGGGGGGGGGGAGAAAAAAGGACCCAGGAAGAGCAGAAGGCAAATGGGGGGGGGGGGGGAGAGAAAAAAAGACCCAGGAAGAGCAGAAGGCAAACGGAGGGGAGGGGGAAAAGACGCAGGAAGAGCAGAAAGCAAATGGAGGAGGGGAGGAAAAAAAGGGCCCAGAAAGAGCAGAAGGCAAATGGGGGGGGGGGAGAAAAAAAGACCCAAGGTAGAGAAGGAGGAGGGTGAGAAGGGGGGGAGGAGAAGAAAAAGGAAGCCACTTCTAAGATTGTTGTTGTTGTTGTATATCTTTGAGTTGTTTCCGACTTACAGCAACCCTAAGGTGGCCCTATCATCGTGTTTGCTTGGCAAGGTTTCTTCAGAAGGAGTTTGCTATTGCCTTCTCCTGAGGCTGAGAGAGTGTGACTTGCCCAAGGTCACTCAGTGGGTTTCATGGTTAAGCAAGGACTCAAACCCTTGCCTCCAGAGTCATACTCTGATACTCAGATAGGGTGACCAAATGTGTTCAATGCAAAGGAGGACAAGTCACTACAAAAAATGTAGGACATACAAGAAAAAAAATGTAGAGAAAGCTAAAAACACTAATATAAATGCAAATCCATGCTTCTTAACCATGCTCAGAGAGAGGGTTGACATGGAAGGCATGTCCTGGAAAAGAGAAGGCTAAGCAGCCCATTGAACTACAAATCCAAGAGCTCTCATAATATGGAACCATGGCAGTGAAAGTGGTGTCAAACTGCATCAGTTCTACAGTATGGATGCAGCCTGAATCTGCACTGCAGAAATAATGCAGTTTGATACTGCTTTAACTGCCATGGCTCCATCCTATGGACTCCTAGGATCTGCAGTTTGCTTTGTGGTACTAGAGCTCTCTGAAAGAAAAGGCTAAATATCTCACAAAACTGCAAATCCCAGAATTCCATAGTCTTGAGTCAGGGCAGTTAAAGCATTGTCAAATTGCTTTAGTAAATTTCAGCAATGCAGACACAGCCAAATTTGATGTGTTGCTTGGGCATGGCTTCTTTAACAAATAAGTCTGCACAATTAGAGAGAAAGAGAGTGTACCCTTGAAGATTTATCTAAAGAACCAAGTTTTATTGGGAGATGGGATGTTTGGGAATTTAATGTATGTATTTTCTTTTATTGTAAGCCACTTGGATTGATTTCATTAAGCGGGATATAAATGAATTTTATTATTATTATTAAGTTCCTTAACTTGGAGGTTATATGTGTATGTTGTGTGCCTTCAAATTGTTCCTGACTTATAGTGATCATGGGGTTTTCTTGGCAAGATTCTCTCAAGAGGAGGTTTGCCATTGCCTTCCCCTGAGGCTGAGAGTGTGTGACTTGTCCAAGTTCACCCAGTTAGTTTCATGGCAGAGTGGGGAATCAAACCCAGGTCTCCAGAGTGGTAGTCCAACATTCAAACCACTACACCATGCTGGCTCCTATTCCCATGTACTACCTATGAAACAACTGCAGAGTTTTTTTGTATTTCTTGTGTGTCTTCAAGTCCTTTCTGACTTATGACAACCCTAAAGCAACCTTATCATGGGGTTTTCTTGGCATGTTTCTTCAAATGGAGGTTGCCATTACCATCCTCTGAGGCTGAAAGTGTGTGACATGCCCAGGGTCACTTACTTGGCAGCAAATTGTACATACCCCAGAATGCATTACCTTGTACAGGGGTAGGCAACCTAAGACCCAGGGGCCGGATGCAGCCCCCCAAGGCCTTTGGACCGGCCCCAGGCTGGTCCTGCTGCCGCTGCAGCCACCGCTGCCCGCCATGATGATATTGATTATTGTTGTTATTACTTGTTCTTGGGGTTTTCTTGGCAAAATCTCCACAAGGGTTTTGCCATGGCTTTTCTGGGGCTGAGAGAGTGTGCATGCATATTTTTTAATTTTTAAATTAATTTTTTTTAAAAAAATATTTATTTATTTATTTATTTATGGTGCTTCGGCCCTCCAATTATCTGAGGGACAGCAACCCGGCCCCCGGCTCAAAAAGGTTGCCTATCCCTGACTTTGTATATTGGCAGTCCTTCCCCCCAACAACACTTTCTTATTTCCCCTCAACTATCTCATAGCTGGGAGATGGAAATAATTTTTAAAGCAGCATTTAAATCTGGACTATTTTTTAAAAGTAAGGTCCAAAACACACTGCAGAAATAAATGCTAGGGAACATGGGAGCTGTAGTTTGTTGTGTTTATAAGTGACAGTTTTCCTGTTAAGTACCTGCATGTCATAAGCATTTGAATTAAAATTACCATATTGAAATCAAATCTGATGTTTTTTAAATTTTTATTTGGTGTGCGTTGGAAGTCTTATACAGTGAGTATATCCCAAACTCTGTATTTTAACTGGAAAAGTTGGGGGGTCGTCTTATACACCCAATCATCTTATACGCCGGAAAATACAGTATATAAGCCAAAATTAAATCATCTGAATGTTTTCGGAAGCAAAGCATTTACCTATATTCCCAAGCAGAAAAGAGGTAAACTTGACTGCCGAAGCGAAAAGGGATTTTTTGTCGGGTATGCTAGGAATGTTTACAGAATTCTAAATCCAGATGGACACACAATTAAGTTAACAAGTGCTGTTTATACTGATGAAAGACTATAGCCCAAATCTAATCAAAACCAAGATGTGTATCAAGATTTATTTGCAGAAGAAGATTCCCACCATCAACCAGAGCACGTGGAGTTCTTTCATCCTCCAGAGGTCTTGCATCCAGAAAGGGCTACACCTGCATTAGACCAGCCTGATGATAGAAACCGGTTGGCGTGCAAGAAGTAGAGCCAGGTATCCAAATCCAGGTGAGAAGGTCAGAATGCTTCAACAAAGGTGTACCACCTGACAGATTTTCTTATCAAGCCACAGAGGACTTAATTCCAAAACCCTCTGATTGGAAGAAGATCATGGGAATGCCAAAGACAGATTTTGAGAAGCAGGTGCAAGCTGCTAGTAAGGAAATGCAATCTTTATATCAAAATAAGATGTGGATTTTGTCAGAATTGCCAGAAGGAAAAGGGGCAATTGGCTGTAGATGGGTCTTTACAACAAAGCTAAATGCAGAAGGGGAGATTCAATGATACAAAGCAAGACTTCTTGCTAAAGGCTTTACTCAAAAGTATGGTGAGGAGTACAATGAAACGTTTGCTGGAGTAGTCACACACACAACCATCAGAACTCTTCTAGTTGTCACAACTTATAAGAAAATGAATGTTCAACATCTGGATGTTCGCATAGCTTTTCTTTATGGAGATCTCACTGAACAACTTTATATGGAAAGCCCTCCAGGATTCCAAGTACCTGGAAAGGAACATCTTGTATGCAAATTACAAAAGAGTATTTATGGTTTGAAACAGGCCGCCAGAGCATGGAGTAAAAAATTGAACCATCTTCTTATCAAAGAGGGCTTCACTCCAGGCACTGTTGACAGATGTGTATACAAGAGATTCAGAAATGATAAATGGACTTACATCACTAGTTATGTGGATGATCTGATTCTGTCCAATGAGGACAAAGCAGATAGTGAACAGATAATCCAGAACCTCAAGAAAGAGATTGATATTAAGAATTTGGGAGACATTTCACACTATCTTGGAGTGCAAATAGAAAGAAGCAGTGATGGAAGTTTCTTCCTGAATCAAAAACAGAAGATAGTGGATCTTCTGGACTGTCTTGGTCTGAAAGACACAAATGTTATGCCAACTCCAATGCAAGTAGGATTCTTAAAAGACATGAAGAAATCCAAATCTTTACAAAATGGATACTAGTACAGGACCGCAGTTGGAAAACTCCTATACATTGCTAACTTCACCAGACCTGACATAGCAAATGTTGTTAGCATCTTGTGCAGAATGGTAAACTCTCCTATTGAAAAAGATTTAATTGCAGTTAAGAGAGTTATCAGATACTTAAAAGGAACAGCAAATCACAAACTGCTGCTGCCAGCCTGTCACCAACCACAGCTGATCGTTTATGCAGATGCAGACTGGGCTGCAGATCTGGGAGACAGAAAGTAAACCACTGGAAACTTGATCTTCTATGGTGGAGGAGCTGGACAAGCAATAAAATGATCACAGGTTCTTCTACTGGAGCCAAGTGTGTTTCAGTGAAAGCAGCATATGATGAAATCAAATGGCTGCACAACTTACTCCTGGACCTTGGGATTACAGAACCCAAACTAATAATTTTGATGCAGGATAATCAGAGCTGCATCAGAATTTCTAAAAAGATTTAATTGCACTTAAGAAAAATATTGACATCGCATTTCACAAAGTGCAAGAGAGGTCACAAGTTTTTTTAGTTAGTCTTTATTCTTTAAGAAAGCATCTTAAAATATAGTCTGACCCACAATTTTGCTGCTCTGCTGATGAAAGTTGAACTCTAACAAGTTAACTTTCACACCTGCATATTTTAAGGTAAAGGTATTCTCCGTTAACAAAGTTGTCAAGTCAACTGTAGGGGGCAGTGCTCACCATCGTTACTAAGCCAAAGAGCTAGCATTGTCAGAGACTATTCTGTGATCATGGGGGCAGCATGATTACACAGAACACTGTTTACCTCCCACTGAAGTGGTACCTATTTATCTACTAGCATTTGCATGCTTTCGAACTGCTTGGTTGGGAGAAGCTGGGACTAGTGATGGGAGCTCACCCCATCACATAACACCTGGGCCTTGAACTGCCAACCTGTCAATCTTGCAATCAACAGAGTCAGCATCTTAACCACTTGTGCCACTGTGTCCAACCTGCATATTTTACTTTCTCTTCAAAAGGGTTAACATCCTAGGAAACTAAAATTGCACCCCGGAGAGGGGACAAATCTCATTCTTCACTAACTTGGCCCTTTTCCCAAGTTCACATTGATGCATTTCTACTCAGAAGTAAGCTGCAAAGAAACATTTTCCCCAGTTGTATACCAAAGCACATTTCTTCAGAGCCCCATTAGTCTGCACTAAATAACCTTATAGCTCTGATTCTTATTGACCAGAGATTTAAAAAAAAGCCTTGTGCTACACCCAGGCTGTGGCCAGAGGATCCCCATGTTGCTATTGTATGCCTTGAAGGCAACCATGAATTTTGATAACCCTATCTCTAGGGTTTTCTTGGCAGAGGAAGTTTGTCATTGCCTCCACTTAGGCAGAGAGAATGTGGCTTGCCCAAGGATTTCCATGGCTGAGCAGAGATTTGAATCCTAGAGTCCTAATCCAACATTTAAACCACTACACCACAGTGGCTCAAGGGGTCCTTTGTCCCAGCTTTAAATCTTTCCCTAATATCCAGCAAGCCTAAATATCCAAAAGACACCATATCCCTACTAAGCAGTGTCAGCCCTAGTTAGTACTTAGATGGGAGACTGCCAATCAATGCCAGGTGCTGTAGGCTACATTCCATGTCAGGAAGGAACTGGCAAAACCACTTCTCAGTATTCCTTGCCTAAGAAAACCCTGTCAAAATGTATGGGGTTGCTGTAAGTTGACAGGTTACTTGAAGACACATACACACAAGTCTGGTTAGAACCATGACCATGCCTTCCATTTAGAGAGGATCCCCCTGGAAAGACATCCAGCAGCACTAATTAACCTCAATATCTAGGAAAAAGTGGCAGAGCAGTCACCATGAATCTACCTACCATCAGTTTGATGTTGGATGTCAGGTACTGCATTAAAAAGGTCATTGTTGGCAGGACAGCCTGTGTTAAGAAAAGCTCCAGAAGACATCTGATGTGATTGTGCTGGACGAAATTCAGAGGAAGGTGTAGTCCTGCCTTGTAGGTAATGCCAATATGTACCATACCTTGAAAAGAGACATTCACTGAGGTTTCAGACCTAATCTTCCAGATTACTGTCTGGATTTTTTTGGCAACTAGGATCTCTGAATTCAGTTGTTAATTTTTAAAAATAATAATTGTAGCTTTGCACCAACCCACTATCCTTCTGGTAGTCCTTACATAGCCTTACATATGTCTGAGGCTGTTTATGGGTCTCCTGGTCAAAGATCTCTGAGCAACAAGGAGACCTGTATTTTTAAAGAGGAAACCCACAATTTTCTTTCCATCCTAGCTAGCATTGCCAGGAGTAAACTGACACCCATGAACAACTACCAGTAACTCATCAAGCTGGCATTCTCCATCTTGAGACTGTTTTTAAATGCTTAAAACGGGTCGGCAACCTACGGCCCGCGGGCTGGTTACGGCCTGGGGTCCCGCGCTTACCGGCCCCCACCGACCCCTGCTGCCGCCACCACCTGCCACCGCCGCTGCTAGTTTCGGCCACCGTGCAGCCGCATGCGTCGCGGCCACCATTTTGTTTTCAAAAATGGCAGCCACTATGTGTTTGCGCATGCGCAGTACTTCTGTGCATGTGCAAATGAGTTGTGGCTGCCATTTTGTTCTCCAAAATGGCAGCTGTGACTCATTTGCGCATGCGCAGGAGTACTGCGCATGTGCAAATGCATCGCGGCCGCCATTTTGGATAACAAAATGGCAGCCGTGACATGCGTGGAGGCGGCTGCGTCAGTGTGCGCGGTAGCAGTGGTAGTGGCGGCGGCAGTGGCGGCAGCAGTGCACGATGGGGGTTGTGCGCATCGGCGGGGGTTGCAGGCACGCACGTGAGCGCGCGCGCCGCCATTCCCCCCCCCCCAGCCTGCCAGAAGGGACAACTTCGGGGGACCAGCCCCCGTCTCAAAAAGGTTGCCTACCCCTGGCTTAAAACAATGACAAAAACAGCTAGTTACATTTTTTAACTTCCACATACCCCTCCCCCATTTTTTAACCACAAATTTGGATGAAGAGTTCTGGAAAACCTGAAAGTTTGCACACTGATATGGAATTATAATTGGTCCTAATAGAAGTGTTGACTGCCTGTGGGTGTTGTTCTTGTGAAAGAGAAGGCTTCTACATATGCCCTCTCTAATTTATTATTACTTGACAAGTTTTAGGGCCGAGTTGTAGTAGTGGAAACAGTTTCTGGGGTTAAACCAGCAACCCCTGGCTCAAAGTAAGCTGTGAAAATTGTTTTCAGCGCTGCAGTTCAACTCTTAGGAGTCATAACAAAACAAGTTCCCACCCTTGTTGTGCCAGATGGACTCTTATAGCAGTAGAAGGAAAGATATTTCAGCTGTTGGCCGCAAGTTAAATGGCCCAACTTTCTTTTCCAATAGGGTCCTGTTCTTCTCTTAGCGCTGATCAGAGCTTGGGAAAGTTGCTGTTTAGACTACAACTTCCAGAAAGAACAGGCCAGGATATGGGCTTTCTTAACCTGCAGAACAGAGGACGTTATCACACGGGGAGTCGTGGGGAGAAAGTGGAAATAAACCGGATGAGCGGAAGACTTTAATTTACGGGATTTGCCCCGTTCCGCCTCGTCTGATAACTAAATTCGAATTTAAAAGGGGGTTAATTCGAACAAAAACCTGATCTTTTCATTTCCTCAAAAATCCCGAAAATGAGTATAGTTACTGGGAAGAAGCTGAGAAATGCACAATTTGTCTCCATGTCATTAAGAGACAAAAGGCTTGATGTGTTGTATTTCAGTGTCTTTCATAATCTTGAACTGGCATTCTCAGACATTCTCTAATGTAGCTCTGCTGAGCTGAGTTTCCTATCACACTCTGTTCTTCATTTGCACTGGACTTCATCATGCAGGTTTCCAACCAAGGCCAAATAATACAATAGGGATGTGGGCTCCTCAAACAATCTGAAGGGGCAGCCTGTGTGTTGGGTGCTCAATTCACTCCATCTTCTGTTTCTACAAGCTGCTAATAGGCTCCAAGAATTCTGTTGTTTTCTGAAGTATTTCCAAAGAATTGATACATACATCCTGACTGCTATGTTACTCATAGCAAGGACTGTGAGTTTCATCTTGATCAGAACCTTGGGCATTCAAGATTGGCACCACGTTCCTGATTATCATTGTCTAATTTTCCATAAGGAAAGAAACAAAAAGAAACAGTTATCTTCATTGCCAACAAAGCCCTGTGCCTTATAACCAGAACCTGGAGATGTTACTTTGTTGGAATGGCAACACTCAGAATCCCCCAATCAGCATGACCAGTAGCCATACAGGTTAGGGGATTTGGGGAGTTGTAGTCCAGACTTTTCCTAGTGTTGCTTCTAACCAGTTTTTCTTTTGCTGAGATTTCATGACTGCTTCACGTGCCTCTGCATCACTTACTCTGAAAACAATTGGAGGTGAAACTTTTCCTGTCAGGACTTCACTGTCCCTCCACAGAACCTCATATAGGCAGGAAAGCAAGCAGGCTTGCCCTTCACCCACTCCACCCTCACATCTGAACTCACCAGGAGCATTGCCCATTTAAAGTCCTCCATTTTAAACTCACACCAAGATGCTGAGGAAAAGGACCCCCAGTCACAGCCCAGCAGCCCCTGAATGCTCTCCCCCTGTGTCAGTATATAGATATTTGCCACGGGCACAGAATGGTTCTGTCTAAGTGTTTTGACAATGCCTGGGTCAGGAAGCCAAGCTGGAGGGGAGTCCTGCGGACAGCCAGGGAGTGGAGCCGGCTGAGCGCCCAGCAGTGAGTCATGGCTGTTGGAGATAAATGGAAACACATGTGCAGCCATTTGCAGGCTTTATTGCTCACAGCACAGAAAGCGTGGACACTTAGTAAACACGGGCCAAAGGCTGGTCCACCATTCCCACACCCACTGTGGCAGAGACTGAGGCGTGGAGGGCAGAGGAAAGCTCTTCTAACTCAATTCCCAGAGCTGGCCCAAAACAGATTGTTGCCTGGATTGAAGCTCAAATGCCCCTCCCTCCTCTCTGAAAGGGACAGCACTTTGGAAAAGTGTTGCTCTACCATTCAGATACCAATTCCTACCTTAATCAGTTCTTCTCCCCCTTCAAATGGTGCCCACTCAGGCTGCTCAGTTCACCCTGCTTCATGTTTAACGAGACTGTATAGGACCTTATCCCACGCTGCTCTCAAAAGTGGCAAGAAAGCGATATGAGCATCATTCCAGTACTATAGCGCTATTATAAATATGGCGCTAGCGCTATAATAGCGCTATGGACCAGCTCGCGCTATTGCAATGCCCGCTGAAACCGACATTCAAAAGAATGCGAATGATGCTGCATTCCGAGCGGTTTCTTGCTGGATTCTGAGCGACGTCGTGTAATCACACGGAAAAATATAGCGCTATAGCACCTGATTCTTAGCTGATTCTGAGCGACGTCGTGTGATCACGCGGGAAGATATAGCGCTATAGCGCCTGATTCTTAGTGGATTCTTGCTGCTTTTGGCCCCGTGGGATAAGGTCCTATGTGTGAAAGGGCTCTAGGAGTCCTAGTAGACCGCAAGTTGAACATGATCCACAGTGTGATGCAACAGCTAAAAAGGCCAATGCAATTTTAGGCTGCATCAATAGAAGTATAGTGTCTAAACAGTGCCACTTTATTCTGTTTTGGTCAGACCCCATCTGGAATGCTGTGTCCAGTTCTGGGCACCACAATTCAAAAAGGATGTGGAGAAACTGGAGCATGTCCAAAGGAGGATGACTAAAATGGTGAAGAGTCTGGAAATCATGCCCTATGAGGAACCACTTAGGGAACTGGGTATGTTTACCCTGGAGAAGAGACAATTAAGAGGGGATATGATAGCCCTGTTTAAGTATTTGAAGGGATGTCATATTAAGGAAGAAGTAAGCTTGTTTTCTGCTGCTCCAGAGAACAGGACTTGGAATAATGGATGCAAGCTACAAGAAAGATTCCACCTCAACATTAGGAGGAAATTCCTGACAGTAAGGGCTGTTCAACTGTGGAATACACTCCCTCAGAGAGTGGTGGAGTCTTCTCCTTTGGAGGGCTTTAAACAGAGGTTGGATGGCCATCTGTCAGGTATGCTTTGATTGGAAGTTCCTGCATGGCAGGGGATTGGACTGGATGGCCCTTGTGGTCTCTTCCAACTCTATGATTCTATGGCAACATCAATCCTGCAAACTCAGCAATGGTTTTACCTGATGCTGTCTAGCTTATTATTGCTTGTACTGTGCATTCAGTAGTACCTATCCTGCAGTCTGTTTAGGAAACATAAATATTTCATTATCATGAGATGACATGACTCACTGGAAAAGATAATAATAGCAAAGTGGAAGGCAATAGGGAAAAGGAAAACCACACTACAGGTAGATTAATTATTAATAAGAAATAAGCCAGTCTGACACCACTTTAACTGCCAGGGCTCAATGCTATGGAATTCTGGGAACTGTAGTTTGTTGTGGCACCAGAGCTCTTGGATAGACCAGGCTAAATGTCTCACAAAACTACAGTTCCCAGAATTCTATAGCACTGAGCCCTGGCAGTTAAAGTGGTATCAAATTTGATTTTTTCTGCAGTGCGGATGCAGCCTAGGATATATGCAGTGCGGATGCAGCTGTGAATATAACTTGGTGTCAGACTTACTGTTGCCTTTCCTGTTATTATGCAGAGAAGCAGCAGGAAGGGCATGCTGCAAGTTAGAAAAAAGGAACTTTGTGTTAAAGAGGTCTTAGGAAATCTCAAAAAGTTCTCTGTATCAGTAAAGACTGACTTCTAGTAGATGCAGTATGTTCCTCCTACTTGACTGGAATCATTATAGTTGATCCACTTCCTTTTTCTGGAGAATCCAGACAAAATCTAGCATCTTCTATTTTCTCTTCCCATCTTTTTTTTCAGACTTAATCTGTGATGGCTTTGTTTTTATTCATTTTCAAGCAAATAGCAACTGCAGCATTAGTCTGACAAGTGTAGATAGACAAGTCTCTCCTCAGGGCTTTCAGGGCTCCTTGGGCCTTTATTTTAAAATTTCATGTTTGCAGACTACAATCATGTCATTATTTCTCATTAGTGGTGGTTTGGGGATTTGTGGTGAATGGCTCTTTAAAATTAATTGTTTAATAACCATAATGGCAGATACAGTTCTAGGAGAAAGGGACTTTAATTGCTGATTTTGTCTCATTTTCATTTCTTCTTTTTATAGTGAAACAATGCTATTTTACTATATGAAATGTCAATACTGCAATAGATTGCAACATGAGGAGGAAGAGGGAGAAAAGAGGAGGGGAGAGAAAAAGGCTGCTATCACACTGCAGAGTTAATGCAGTTTGACACCACTTTAATTGTCATGGCTCAATGCTGTGGAATCCTGGGATTCGTAGTTTGTTGTAGCACTAGAGCTTTCTGAGATAGAAGGCTAAATAGCTCTCAAAACTACAAATCCCAGGATTCCACAACACTGAGCCATAGAAGTTTAAGCTGTGTCAAACTGCATTAATTCTGCAGTGCAGATCCAGCTTAAAAGAGGATGTAAATGCCTACTTTGGGCTCTGCCCATACCCACTACCAGGGGTAGGCAACCTTTCCCCTTTAAGGGCTGAGGGACTTCAGCTCCCAGAATCCCAGGAGCTATTGGCCAACATGGGACTATTGGCCAACATGGCTGAGGCTTCTTGGAGCTGAAGTCCCTTGGCCCTTAAAGGGGAAAGGTTGCCTACCCCTGCCCACTACTATGGTTTAAGCCTAATCTACTGTAGGCATTACATAGGACCTTATCACACGGGGCTCAGTGCAGACAGAATCCAAACGAAATCCCGACCTAATACGTATTATTTTTCCGTGTGTCCACACAATGTCGCACAGAATCCCGACAGAACCCCGACAGAATGCGGAAAGAACCGAGATCTTTTGAATTTCGGTTTCTTTAGGAATTGCAATTGCGCGACGGGAATCATTTCGCTTTTACCGTAGGTATGAAAACCCAATACGTATTGGGGAGCATTTCCCCGCCTGCGCTCCAAGGAGGACCTCCTCAGAGAGCTGGCTTTCCGAGGAGGACCTCCTCGGAGCGCGAACCCTGCACGGGGCCTGCGCTCCAAGGAGGACCTCCAGAGAGAGCCAGCTTGGGAAGCGGTGACAGCCGCAGCAAGTGACAGCCGCGGCTGTATTGCGCATGTGCTAGAAGAGCATTTCTAGCACATGTGCGGGATTTTCTCACTTGTGTGTGAACGGCAAATACGGTTCCCGGGAGCGCTTTCCTTAAAAGCGCGATGAAGGTAATTGCGTGTGATAGCCATTTGCGTATTGTGGGGTTTCATCCGGTTTATTACTGGATTTATCCTTATTTCACTTTATTATCGCTTTGTGGGCCACGTGTGATAACGTCCATAGTTTATGGTCTTCAAGAGAAAAAAGGTAACAATCTTGTTATGCAGAACCTTTCTATTTTGATTTCAGCTAGTATGGGAAAGCAGTGCCTCAGTGATAACAAGCTATAGTATGGAAGACACCTATAAAAACAAGAGATACTTAACTGCTTGATTTTCATTTTGCTAAATACATGACAAAAATAAATGGACACAGCACAACAAACATTTATCAGATCTGGGTGGAAAATAAACAGAAAAATTATGAACTGCTCTTTCATTAGGAACACTGAGGGATTGCCTCTAGGTTTGACTCTAGATGCTTAAGTCCAAACTGCAGGAGGATGAATTTTGAAAGAAACCGGAGAGCTTCTGTTTATGCTGTTAGGAGATGGGAGTCACATGCAGATGCAGCTGATGTTGCTGGAATATATGGCAGAAAAACATTATCTGCATTCCTAGCATGGGATTAATGCCACTGCCAAGTTCCCTTACAAGGCATTTTTGGGAATCCATGTTTGCTTTGCTGTGGTGTGGCTTTCTGGTCTGAAATGCTGACAGTGTGCATCTACTAGAGCCATCACACCTGAACATTTCAAGCAGCTTGAAAATAGTGAGCCTGCTCAGGAAATGACAAATTTCTGGTATGTCGCAAACAGGCTCTTTGAGGCTGAAATGGAAACCTCTCTAGAACTGGAGATTCACCACTGCCTCCACAGGGAGACCTGAGGACACCATTACACACCAGAGAATAATGAATAATCTATCCCCGGGGCCTTAGGTTGCCTACCCCTGATCTAAAAAGACATGACACAAAAGGAGAAGGGAATGGCAGTGGGGAAGGGAATCAAGTCCAGCAGATCTTCTCTCTTTCTGAGGGCCGAACCATGGCAGATGGAATGGAGGAAGGGCCTTCCTCTTACTCTGGCTAGGCCTGATGGAGCTGCCTCTCTCTAATGTGCAGGGCTGACAACCCATTCATTAATGTTATATAGAAAGGCAGGGAAAATTTAAAGAGGCAATAGGGAAGAATCATCACACGCTCCCTTCTTGTAACTCCCACTTCATCAAACTCTGAATAGGGCTTTGCCTCTTAACACTCTTGTTCCAAACTAGTTGGGAGTCCTCAACAAGAAGCACCCCCTTAGGGGTTGGGAAATACACTTCGTATTATCACAGGTCCACATTTGTATATTTGGAATGAAAAATAGTTTAAAAATATTCTCACTGCATATTTAATTAATATAATTATATCACACATTAAGGGGAATCATTCTGTGTCAATTAAGTATGAGATTGAACCGTGGTACTCAATTCCTCAATGTGAATATATCTCCAGCCAGGCATATCCAACATATAGGTAATCAACAAGCTGTTATTACCTTTTGGCACATCTATACAAATTTGCATCTGGACTTGTACAGTTGGCCAGCAAGGGTGACTGATGCAATACTGAACCAATGTTAGGAACCTCTGAGCACCTCAGAGGTATGGAAGGCAGTTCAGCATAGACTTTGGAAGCAATGAAGCAGTGCCCTGGGTTCCTGAAGAAATGGTTCTGCAGTGTATTTTGGACTGCAGCCTCTAAGGAAAGCAATGGCAAACACTTTTTGAACAATCATGCCAAAAAAATCCTATGATAGATTCACTTTAGTCAGAAATGACCTGAAAGCACACAACAACATAAAGGAGTACCTGAGTTGTACATGTACTGACTAAATTCCCTTGTGGTGGGGATGCTACTGGTGGTTATTTCCCACAAGCCTCTTGACTAGCCAATTTGTAGATGACCTAATAGGCTGCCTGATTAGCGCAATGACTCAGAGGTCAGGAAAAATATTTGCATTTATCCAACATTCTCACTTTTTCTGATCACAGCAGAAGACACATAGGCCATAAACTAAATATAATAAAGCAGAGGTTTTTTTATCCAGGTTCTTTTGCCTGCACGAATACCATGAGTCCCTAACAGAAGACATTATATTGGTTGACAGGGAGATGCAGCAAAATACCCCCCACTGCTGAACTTCTCAGTAAAAGTCCATAAAATCCTGCTCAATGGATCCTTGTCAATTTAGCTTATACAGTAAGAGCAACCAAGCTTGTTCTATTTAAACTTATGTGACAAGTTTTTCAATGCAACACAGTAGGTTATAAAATATTAATTTTATTTTCTGCTTCTCTCTTTTTATTTTATGCTTTGTAATCTTACATTGTGATCCAATGTATTTTATGTATGACACATTTTATGTAAACACTATATCACACCCCTGCAGATTGAGCTGGTCCTTCCAGGAATGACTGAAGGAGCTCCTTAAATCTTTAGCACACCAGTGCCGCCATCTAGCGTCCAACCTTTCTGAACTTCATCCAGTATTAAGATGCCAGGAAACATATTCAGTGGTAGCTATATGTTGGCTATACTGCAAAATAAAACAAAATCCAAAAAAAAAAAAAAAAAAAAAAAAAAGCCCAAAAGGAGAAACCTTCATTGGCCTCCCAAAATGCACAAAACACATAATGCAAGCTTTCAAAGCTCCAGGCAAAATATATTTTTTAAAATCTTAGGGGAAGAAAAAATAACAGGTATTGGAGTTACAGGCATACATTTTGTACAGATGTTGTCTCCAGTAGTTCAGTTGGTTTGAAGGGATCTCAATGTAAGCTGAGGCCACACCTGTCTTGATCATGTGGAGACTGAGGCAAAGGACAGTAAAATTTGAACTCCATTAGCTGCAGCAAAGTAACTCCTCACAGCAACCAGGATTTCTCTGTCCCATGTGAAGCCACGGGCCCCTTTCTTGGGCAGAAAACACTGAACACTTTCTCAAGAAGTCTCTATATTGCTACATCGGGGGGGGGGGGTGTAGGTGCTGTATAGGTAAGAATAACCTAAACAGTAAAGATATACAACTTAGCACTAAAGTTAGAATCATCCAAGCCATGGTATTCCCAATTGGTATGTATGGATGTGAGAGCTGGGCAGTGAAAAAAGCAGATGAAAAGAAAATCAACTCATCTGAGATGTGGAGCTAGAGAAAAGTGCTGAGGATACCATAGATAGCAAAAAAGACAAACAAATGGGTCCTTGAACAGATTAGGCCTGAAAAAACCCTAGAAGCCAAAATGATTAAATTGAGGCTGTTGTACTTTGGTCACATCATGAGAAGGCATGACTCATTGGAAAAGGCAACAATACTTGGAAAAGTTGAGGGTAGAGTAAAAGAGAAGACTGCACATCAGATGGTTAGACACAATTAGGGAGGTTGCAGGCATGAGCCTGCAGGACCTGAGAAGAGGAGTGGAGCATACGGAGTCTTGGAGATGTCTCATCCACAAAATCACTATGCATCAAGGTCAACCTGAGGGCATTTAACAAGAACAATAGGTAAAACAAATTAAAGTTTAGCCATGAATTTGATTTAGGAAAGAAACAGACTTTACTACGACAAAACCTGTGGCAGAGTTTATCTTGTGTGTGTCAGAAGCCATTTCTCTACTGGGAAAAGGCAGACTCTCGCTCAGTGACAGAATAACAGTGTGCATATTGCCCCAAGTTCAATCCCTGGCATTTCTAGGTAGGTCTGTGTCTGCAATTCTGGAGGGCCATTACCAGAAAGTATAGGCAATACTGAGGTAGAAAGACCAATGAAATGACTAGGTATAAGGCAGCTTCATGTGTACACTCTCTCAAATGGTACAAACTTCTGCTGCAAACCAGGGATGGGTCCACATCAGCCACCTGTGCAACTCCCTGAAACCACCCCTACCCCAAAAAACAGAGATGTGAAAAAAATTCAGGTCACATCCTGAAAAGGGATCTGTATGGGCCTCAATAGTGAAAAGGTAAAAGTAAAGGTAGTCCCTTGACATGAATGTCTAGTGGAAACCGACTGTAGGGGGTGGTGCTCATCCCCGTTACTAAGCCAAAGAGCCAGCATTGTCCGAGGACTGCTCTGGTGATCCTGTGGCCAGGATTGCACAGAACGCTGCTTACCTTCCCAGTGAGAAGTGGTACCTATTTATCTACTTGCATTTGCATGCTTTCGAACTGCTAGGTTGGCAGAAGCTGGGACTAGTGACAGGAGCTCACCCCATCATTCAGCACCTGGGCCTCAAACTGCCAACCTTTCGATCTTCCATTTGTCAGAATTGGCGTCTTAACTACTAAGCCACCACATCCCAATTGTGAAAGTACCCTAAAATACAGCAAAATGGCCAATAGCAACTCACAGAGATGGGAGGGGCACCATTGGTCATTTTGGGATAGAAAATAAATGTAACAAAAATTGAGGGGTGGGAACATGAGGACTCTGGGACTAATGCAAAAACAGCCTGAGGAAGCTGCATGCAGCCCATAAACCACACTCTGGCAATCCCTGATGTAAAATTGTATAATTGGGTTTCTGTGAGGTTCATGAAACCTACATTCCCACAAGCTTTCACAAGACACATATTTTCTTGAAAATACTATACCAAAGCCTGTCTGAAAACAGATGGAAGCATTATATGCATGTTTGCTGTATTGTTGTAAACTAGAGTCAAAGCAAGAGCTCATCAGGACTATTTGTTTGGTGCTTCCAGGTAGGCAAAATCACCACAGGCTCTTGGACTAGGAAAACAGTTCATAATTTATTGTGAGAAGACACACAGTTCTAGAGCCACTGTAAAAGCACAGTAAAATGTTCAAGATGGCTCGGTTGGGGTGAAGTAAAGTAGGTTCACGTGACCCATCTTGTCCCACAGGAACATTGCATGCTACAGCCAGATAAAACAGCAGAAATAGATACTGCTTGTTTCAGCTACAATATTCCTGTAAAATATACACTTTCTGATACCAAACCAAGCCCACCCTTAAAAAAATAAAAAATAAATGAAGGATCATGGAGACCAGACTTGGATGAATTGCTCCTATACATGTCCTGTGACTGAAATATTTAGCAGACAGCATCCTAAAGAGAGCACTAGACAAACATGGCTTATGATGGAGTCTTGCAACTCAGGATTAGTCAGGGCACAGAGTACCTTATGAAAACAACCCCTATGCCTGAATTGTAAGGCAGAAGATACTTTTGCTCCATTCAGAAAAGCTCTGAGTTATGTTGTTACCCTCTCCCTACTGTTTACTACAAAGCTCAGAAAATTTACTTTTTTTGAGTTGTAGTGCCAAAAAGGTAACTTTTCCCAGCTCTGTTATTTAGCCTATTCTGGACCAGGTGCCCATATCCCATCTGGGATGTCTCACCAAATGAAGTTAAGAACAAAAGGAAGACCTTCTGAAAAGTGAGATAATAACCTTGTCAGACAATCAGGGATGGATACCTCCCTTCAACAGCAAAGGCACATATGAATCATAGTAAAAGTGGGTGGTGACCTGTTGTAGGGAAGGATCAAGCCAACTCTTCAAGAGTGTTATGCCAAATGATTAAATCAGTTGAGTAATGTAGGGGGCTAGGTGAAAACCAGTCTAGTTCCCTCATAAGGCTCAATGAAGCAGGGGAATTAAAACTGCAGGGGCCCTGCCGACTCTGCACCACTAGAGGTCATCACAGAAACAGGTCACCATTACAGGAGCAATTTTATAAAGGTGAAAACTATGACAAGGCAGCACTCCACTGTCCCATTGTGTTCTGCAACTCAGTCATTCAGAGGAAGATGCCTAGGATGCAACCTCTGTTCCCACCTCCTCATTCCAGTTCATTGGCACTGTCCCGCAAACATCTATTCTATCAATTAGATAAACTCAATTCCCTCATACTTGACAGAACCAATGCGGGTTTCAGGCAGCAGGCAACGACCATCCAGCATGAAGGCAGTGATGTATGTTGCCACATGTCCAGCATCCTCCTCAGACTTCAATGCCACAATTATCTGGTCATCCGTGTCAGGGACAAACTTAAAAGAGGAGAAACCATGAGTGGGGATGATGTCACCAACATGGCTCACAGTGATATCAGCAAAGTCTGGAGTGGAACTGAGGAGTAAATTAGTGCCACGACGCTCATCCTCCTGCTCATTGTAGCGCCCATGACTGGCACGGCGTGGCAGAAAGAACCAGCGTTGGAGTCTCTCACTCCAGGAGGCAGACTCATGGATCAGGTAACCTGTGTGGCGGGGTGGGTGGGATGGAACAAAATGAACTATCAGCAAGCATAGTACCACAGATATGTATAAAAAACACAGAGCAAGTCAGACTCACTGGGAAGAAAATGGGTAAAGGTCAGAACAGAATCAGGAAATGGAGACATCAACATCTGGGAAAGGATAAACTATTATAGCCACTTGCCTTGACAAATCAAAGTGTGCACAAGAACAAAGAGAAGCATATATTTCCTATCCATCTCTCTTTAAGATCCAGATCCTGTCTCCTCAAATTCTTCATACCGCATTGCCTTTCTGTCCCCAACCCATCTGATCCTTAACAATAAAGCTTCAAATTCTCTGAAAAACCCAGTCTTGGAAGCAGAATGACACAAAGTACACAGATGCAAGCATGTTCATTTTGCCCCAATCCTTCAGCCTAAGAATCTGTTCATTACTCACCTGGAGGTCTAATCCCAGCAGCCGTCCTGAGTGCATTGTAATTGGCCACCCAGTTCTCATGAGCCACATTGCCTTTATAGCCAATGACTTTCACCCATTCAGGGTTCTCATTCAGCACCTCCCCTGTGGTTGTCGTCCATTCCTTGCCCAAGCCTCCCACATATAGATGCTCATCCTTCACTGCCAGCCACTCTGCCTTAAACCCTAAAAAAAAAAAAAAAAAAAGCAAAGATATGGTTCCAGTCTACAAAATACATCATGGCAACACAGATGTAAGTTGGTTCTGTTTTTTCATAAAGAGGAAAGGTGTGTGCATTGAAATAATTCACTTCCCAGGACTCTATTAAAAAGATGGCCTAACTTCCCTTCCCTATGTTACTTGAAGGACTATCTCTTCCAACCTGAAATTGCCCCCCTGCCTCCCGCATTCTTCATCCAAGGCTTTGTAACATCTTCTAAAATTGGTTGATATACACTGCAGGGGAATTCCAACCCTGAATGTGTTTGGATAGCTCCCTCTATTTTGAAGGTGGTGGGGACTTTATTACCATATCAACTTTTAAATCTGCCCCTTTAAATTCCTCCTGACGTGATTTTGTACCATTTTAAACTGGCTCATTTTAATGCTTGTTCCCTGCTACTGTTTTTACTGATTTCATGCTCTCAGATTTTGTTTCTTAGATGTAATGGTTGTACTGTTGTTAAATTTTTATATATTTGGGTTATTTAATTTGTAAGTCAACTTGGAGGTAGAAGATTTTAAGGCCAAGAGGCAGAGTAAATAAGTATTTTTTACTTGTCTGTGAAGTATGACAATGATAACAACAGGTCCCTCAACTGAGCATTAGCAAGGAAGGCAAGTAATTGAATTAAGAAAATAGTTTAATCTCAGCCAGAGAATACTGGACAACAATGGTTCTCAACCTTAGGTCCACCTGAAACCTTGGATCTTTACCTCCCAAACCCTCAGACAGAATGGCCAATGGTCAGAGGTTTTAACAGTTGAAACAGAAAACGTCTTAAGGACCAAAGGTTAAAAACTCTACTATAAGGGAGCTTTGGGCCAGGCATACCTGGGACAGAAGGCACAGTAATTCTGAGAATGCCCACAAATTTGGGGTGGCCATAGCTACATCCAGGGCCTTGGGAGTTAGTAGCATGGGTATAAGGGAATTCTCCAATTTAAGAAAAACCTGAGCTCACCCTTGCCAACAGAACCATCTCCATCAGACAAGATTACCCAAGGCACTACATTTGTGCCATCAATCTGGTAGACTACACCAGTGCGATCGTCCACAGCATAGAGCTTGCCGTTGAAGACTACCAGTTCTGAAAGCTCCATACCACGTCCTTTCTCAGCCAGGTGAGATTCCAGTTTATAATCCTGGGTGTCCCATTCAACAGAGACATGGTCTCCACTGGACGACAGCGTCAGGTAGCCTTTCTTCAAGTAGCTGAACCAAGTATGCTCATTGGGACCCTTGGAGTTCGTGTCAAGGTCAGCAATGAGTCCAATGCGGTAGCGTACACCTTCTGGAATCCGCTGGGGTGACGAAAGTGGGTAGGTGTCATTATACCGTTCATTGGGCAGCACACTGAGCTGCCAGTTGTGAGCATTGGGAAGAACTGGCCTGCTAGCCGAGGGTGAGCGCTGAAAGCAGAGAAGCAACAGGACAAGGACCAAGGCCAGAGAGGTTGCCAGAATGGCCTTCCAACGCAAGCGGAAGCGGGGGTCAGCTGCTTTGGTCATGGACGCCAACACTGGAAGGCTGCCCACACTGATCCGCAAGGGATTCAGAGACTCATCCCATTGCAGGCGTGGGCGGGTTGAGACGGGCATGAGCCTGAGGTGCCCGGGAACCTGGAAAGAAAGGAACAGGGTCAGCAGAGACATAAAAGGAGTACAGAGCAGCTGTCATGAGGCTGGTAAGTAGAGATGGATATAAAGCAAAGTACTGTGATACTTGCTCATGCCTATGGCAGAAGGAAATGCGAAAGGAATTTTTAAAAGAGCAGGTGTTGCTGCAGGGCAGAAAGCTGGGCAACTGATGCAGGAACTCTGCAATGGAAAGGCAAGGAAAGAGGCCAAGTGTTGGACCTTTTCAATAGAACCTGACCAGCATTCCTGCTGGAACTAGTGGGAACTACAGAAGAGAAACTGATGCACTCAACTAACTTAGATTGGGGTAGAAAACATGTGGCCTTCCAGGTACTGCTAGAGTGCACATTCCAGCAGACCTATCCAGGATGGCCAATGGTGAAGTATTCTGAGACTTCCAATGTAACAGAATTGGGAGAACAGTGTGATTCCCACCCTAACTTTTAACATTTCATTTGAAATTAGTCAGTTCCCTTTTAGCTGGTTAATTGATGAACTTATCATTGAACCAAAACCTTTTAAAAGTTGCATTTTGCAATAATGAAAGAAAGAGAACACTACTTTGTTGTCATCCTCCTCATTTCTCTCACTCTTTCCCCAAGAAGCTCAGGGTAGCTTCTCATGTATCCCTTTTCAATTTTATTGTCAGACAACCCTATCAGGTTGTTTAGGCTGGGAGGCAAGGACTGGTTGCAAGGTCACCTCAAAGTTTTACACTTGAAGGGAAATCTGAACCCTACTTTTTCTAAGCTAAGTTGAGTGTTGTTCCCATGGTGTCTCTTAATACAGAAACACTTCCATTCATTGTTAAAAGGCAACAGCATTTTTAAAACTAGTCACTAAACCAGAACCAATATAGTGAACAAACAAGCAAGCGCACTCTTAATTCCCAGAATTTGTCTCCAGCCATTAAAGTGACCAACACCAATTAATTAGTAAAGTTTTACTAATTAAACAATTAAGCAAAGTAAAGCTGCAGTCCAAACAAAAAGGCACACTAATATAGGAATTTAGTTACAGAACATAAAATGGAGGCCACCCATCCTATGAACACTATCTGCAAGCCTTGGGTCCATGGCATGGTCCTTTACTCCAAACCTCTTTTCCTTATGAACTAGAGTTTGCCATGGATATAATCAAGATTCTTTACCATGAACCTTCTGACATTTGAGTCTGAGAATTCAGGAGTCCCTTCACCCACCAATAAGGAGTTTTACCACCCCAGAAAACTGGCTTTCGAGTACAAAATATCAAGGCCCCTGTCCTTTCAGACCTGTTTGACCGTTCCCGACTCATAGCTTGCTGGCAGTTCTGGGGACCAGCCACACCTGCAACAGGTGGCAGAACACAGTTCCCGGATCCAGGAAGTGTCGTCAGGAAATGTCAATAGGTCAAAGATTGTGGAGTTGCCCAACCAGTTCTCCTTAAAGATACAACAGACCTTCCTTCCTGTTTTGCTCAAATAGAGGATGTGGTCTAATGTGTTTCAGCATTCCTGTAGCTTACACAGGGATGGGTTCTTCCAGTACAACTCTCTACCAATCAAATTGTCTGTAAAACCTTCCCTAGATGATCACCATCACAATGCACAATGTCCACAGGTGTGTTTACACTGAAAGTTCAAAAGCTACTGGGATGCTCCCTTTCCATCACCAGCTCCACAGTCTCATTGCCCCTTTGTCTCTCTTTGGGCCTTTGCAGACTGCCAGAAATAGTACACATTAAATTGAGGCACTGCCCTGGTTCAGTGCTAGGGAATCATGGGAACTGTAATTTATTGTGGCACCAGAGCTCTCTGACAGAGAAGGCTCAATGTCTCAGAAAAAAATAATTCCCATGACTC
Source organism: Phrynosoma blainvillii (assembly GCA_026167975.1). Lineage (NCBI taxonomy): Eukaryota > Metazoa > Chordata > Lepidosauria > Squamata > Phrynosomatidae > Phrynosoma > Phrynosoma blainvillii. The sequence continues at coordinate 230,768,061 of JANUYF010000002.1, read as the reverse complement.
CCTAGCACTAACCCTAACCCTTAAAGTGGACTCAATTTGCACTATTTCTGACAGTCTGCAAAGGCCCTAAGGCTGCCAGGAAAGGGGGCAGCCAATCTTAGCTGAGGGAGAGCACCCATTGCCTGGTCTTACAAAATGACAAAAACATTTCTGCCTTGAAGTCCTTCTGCTGAGGGAGTTGACTGAGTGGACCCACAGACTTCCTTAGCTAGACACAGGATGCATCCTAGTCCTATGAGGACAGAACTGTTTGGGCCAAGATAGGTAGAGAAGTAGCAGTGGCAACTTTGTGCTAATATGAACACCTTTCTCTAAGGGGATGAACAATGCCCAAAAGGATCTCATAGCATTGCAAGTTTAGGTGTGAGCCATCATAAACATCCTGCAATGCCACCTTGCTGCTTGACCATGTTGCATGTGGGAGTTGGAGTGAAGCATCCTTGTTGTTTTAAGCAGAGGGCATTAACAAGTCAGACATCTTAGGCAGCAGCATTGAAGGAACACCTGAAGGGAGGGCCCTGTCTCAGCCTTCTTCAGTATGGTTCCCCCCAGATGTATTGGACTTTCCCCCATCAGCACGCAGAATAATCTGGTTCGACCCCACTTTAACTGCCATGGCTCAGTGCTATGGAATGGGAACTGTAGTTTGCTCTGGTGCCCCAACAAACTACAGTTCCTTGAATTCCACAGCATTGAGACATAGCAGTTAAAGTGAGGTCGAACCAGATTTTTTCTGCAGTACAGATGCAGCCAAGGTTGCCCATCTGGCTTCTCCCTGCGCAGCTATAGAGGGGCAAAAAGGAGAAGATCACTGCAAGTAAGCTGCAGTGATTCCCAAACTCTGGTCCTCCAGGTGTTTTGGACTTCAGCTCCCAGAATCCCAGGACATTGGCCAAGATGGCTCAGGCTTCTGGGAACTGAAGTCCAAAATGCCAGGAGGACCAGTTTGGGAATAACTGAAATAGGGGATCACCCCCAACTACCAGTGATCCTGCTTCTGAGGTTTATTCTCAACTAATTCCAGTGATGGAAAAGCATCAGTTTCAGTGGCAATCAGTGCAGGAGGGCTTAGGGTTTTCACCACCAGCCCCTGGATCCTTGTACCTTGCACTGAAGCAGGACTACCCCTGCAACCATCCCTAGCCAGTATGGTCATTCGCTATGATGGCTGGGGATGATAGGTGTCCCAGTCCAGCACAGCAGGAGAAAACCAGTTAAGTGAAGGCTATTGAAACAAATTCTGGCATTCAGTGCAAAGAAGCAGGTCTGGTCTCTTCAACTGGGATTTTTTTCAAGAGGGATGAAAATAAGGCTGTATCCATACTGCAGAAATAATCCAAGCTGACACAATTTAAACTTCCAGTGCCATGGGATTCTGGGAATTATAGTTTTGTGAATAATTTCCTCTTCCCTGTCAGAGAGTTTTGGTGCCACAGCAGGCTACAAACCCCAGGATTCCATAGCATGGAGCCTGGCAGTTAAAGCGGTGTCGGAGTGGGTTATTCCTGCAGTGTGGATGCAGCCTAAAATAAAGAGGAAGAGGAGGAAGGGGGGGGGGCAGACAAATTCTGTGACTATCCTCCCAGGGCAGCTTTGCCTCTATGGGCCTGCTAGGTGAGGCCGACCCCGCTGAACCCAAGGACTGGCAGGCCAGGGGAACTACATCTCCCAGGGCAGCACACAGCCTCCCAGAAGGGGAACAAGGGTGCCAAGTCCCCACAGATAAATGGGGACAGGCAAAGGGGGGCCCACCTCCTTGGCCCTCCTTTTGGGGGGGACCCAGGTGCCCTCAATAACAATAATTGCAAATAAAAGGTATAACTATATACATTTCCCCTTCTCCCTCCTCTTCATCCTCCTCCTCCTCCTCCCCAGCAACCACTCACCGATTAGGCTCCTCCCCGCGCCGGGAAAAACCGGAGGGGGAGGAGAGAAGGACCTGCCACTCCCGCTCACCCTCCTTCCTTCCTGCCTTCCGAATGGACTACATCTCCCAGCACGCACCGCGCCCGGGGAACTACGACACATCCCAGCAACCCCCGCGGCCTACGTTTAATAAAGAGGGGGAAATGGGCGCCTATCTACTACCTCATTCTGAACTACATCCCCCACAATCCTTCGCGAGCCAAACTAAGGCTGAGGCCGCTTGGCTGCCATTACGAGGGGGCCTTAGGGAGAAGCTTCCCTCAGCTGCTGCTCTTTGAGGCCCTCGCAGAGCCTGTTTTTTGGGGCCTGGTCGGTTCTGAGGAGATTTTTTCACCCCTCAGAAACATAAAGCACTGGCGCTGCTTCGTTTTTCCCCAAAAGGAGTGCGAGGGAGCCGATGGCTGGACGGCTCTTCTGGCCGCTTCCTCCTCCTCCAGCTCTGAGCCTCAAGCGCCAGGTCTTTTAGGGCCCTCTCCCAGGAGGCAGCGCTGATTTGGGTCACAAAGCAAGCGCTGAGGGGGAGACATGGCCCGGCCTCAGCCCCGCTCCGCCACCCTCGCCCTCGCCCTCGCCCTGTAAGCATACAGGACCCCTGTGGAAGTGGGGAAACCGCAAATAAAACAAAAACACTGTTTTTTTAATTATTTCATTCCATTTTCCCCCGGTACAGGGACTCGATACAAAGTATTAAAAACACTACAACAGTACAAAGCATTAAAATGTAAATACAATACGATACAATAATTGTCGTTGTTAGCTGCCCTTGAGTCGGTTCTGACTCATGGCGACCCTGTGGATGAGACATCTCCAAGAATCCCTACCTTCCACTGCCTTACCTAGATCTTGCAAGCCCTTACCCATAACCCCCCTGATCGAGTCTATCCATCTGGTTTATGCTCTTCTCTTTCTTCCACCCTCTACCTTTCCTAGCATTACTGTTTTTTCTAGTGATGCTGCCTTCTCATTATGTGGCCAAAGTAGAATAGTCTCAACTTGATCATCTTTGCTCCCAAGGAGAGCCCTGGTCTGATCTGTTCAAGAGCCCATTTGTTTGTTTTCTTGGCTGTCCGTGGTATCCTAAGTGCTCTTCTCCAGCACCACATTTCAAATGAGTTGATTTTCTTTCTGTCTCACTGTCCAGCTCTCTCATCCATACATGGTAACTGGGAATACGATGGCCTGAACGATTCTGACTAGTGCTCAGTTGTATGTCTTTGCTCTTCAGTATCTTTTCCAGTTCTTTCATAGCTGCCCTTCCCATTCCTAGTCATCTTCTTATTTCTTGACTGCAGTCAAATGTTTGATCCTAGATAGGGGAATTCTTTAACTATGGATGTTATCACACATGGGCCAGTTTCCTTGTTAAAGAGATAATAAAGTGGAAATGAAGCATCCCGAAAAGAAAGCAAAAAAAGAGCTTAATTGCGCAAAAGCTTTTCACACGTAATTACAGTAATAATGGAATTATGTTAAAAGCAAAAAAAAGACATTTTTAAATTTCATACACAAGTGAAAAGAACCTGTACATGTACTGGAAATGGGTATGTTTCGTGACCAGACTCCTCCTTTTTCCAGGGCGGGTCCTGCATTTCCCAGGAGGAAATGTCAACTGTCCTCCATTTGGGGTCATGTCCTCCTGCACAGGTCCTAACCCCCTTCCGTTGGGGTTAGGACCTCTCAAGAGAGTGGAGGAGGAGGAGGAGGAGGTGAGGCGAGGCAAGGGAGGGATTGAGAGGGGGAAACTGGAGGTAGCTCCCATGCCCCCCATAAGCCTTTCCCCTTTGTAGGACCTGCAGGGCAGAACTTCATGGTGAGATGGATCTCCAAGTTGCTCCACAAGCACACCCCACACTTGCACACACATCCACCCACAGCTGCTGCGAGGGAAGCCTTCTTTCCCCTCCTTTCCCCTCTATCCCAAATGCCCAACCTCTCCTCCGTCCCAAACTTCCCTCACCTTGCCTTGCCTTCCCTGCATGGCAGGAGCCCGGGACTCTCCCTCCCTGGAGGCCCCTCCTCCTCCTCCTCCTCCTCTTGGCCCTCCTCCAGGTTTTAAAAGAGAATTGTCCGTGCGTATTTGCTTTTCACATTACAATTAATGCGAAATTACTGTAATTTCGCAAATGCATTTCCTCTAAACTCCCGAAATTAAAAAGATCTCGGATAATACCAGTTTCTGTCCAGTTTCTAACCAGTTTCTATGTGACATCATGTAAAATTGTGAGGCGCAAATTCAGTTTTTGTTTGGGATTTGTGTGGATTAACCAACAGATTTCCCCCGTGTAATAAAGTCCTATTTCAATTTGCTTGTTGTCTCGATTGAATTTTTGTATTTCTTCTGCGGTCATTATTTTTGTTTTCTTTATGTTCAGCATTAGTTTGAAATCTTGTGATGATTTCTTCCTGGATTGCATCATAGAATCTCTCAATTTCCTCTTCATCTGCATCTGTGGTTGGTGTATATACCTAGGTTATTGTGATGTTTATAAGTTTACCCTGAAGCCTTACTGATAATATACGGTCTGACTTTGAGTTGACTTTGAGTTGCATCCTTTGAGTGCTTAGCTATATCTTTCCTTAGTTTGAAAGCCATCCCATTTCTTCTTGTTTTTTTCATTTCCTGAATAGATTACTTTATAGTTGTCTGAGAAGTGACCTATTCCTGCCCATTTTAACTCACTCACTCCTAATGTTGCTATATTAATGTATTATAATAATACAAATAGAATAATACAAAGCACTAAAATGTAGATATGGTTTTTAAAAACACACAATTACAGTGGGCCCTCCCCATTCATTGAGGTTAGGGGCACAAAACCCCTGTGAAAGTGGAAAAACTGCAAATAATAAAAACCACTATTTTAAAAAAAATATTTTATTTTATCCCGGTATAGGTACTCAAGGCAGCTAACAAAATTTAAATCAGTACAAGTTAAAAACAATACAAAGCACTAAAATGTAGATACTGTTTTTAAAAAGAATTACAGTGGGCCCTCCACATTTGTTGGAGTTAGGGATACAGGATCCCTGCAAAAGTGGAAAAATTCAAATAAAAAAAACACTTTTTTTTAAACCTGAGAGAACACTTCTAGGATTCTCTAGGTCCTCCAGCACAACTTCTGGCAGAGGTTGACCCTCATGCTGGAGGACCTACAAGTGCCTAGAGAAGTGTTCTCTAGGAATTTCTAGGTTCTCCAGCATGATGTTTGCTAGAAGTTAACCACAGAGTCATGCTGGAGAACCCAGAGGTTCCTAGAAAACATATTAATCAAATCGGCAAAAGTCAAAGCCACAAATGTGGAGGTCCAACTGTACAACGAGGAGTTGTTGCATAGGCCCTTGTTGTTGTGGTTGTTGTGTGCCTTCAAGCTGTTTCCAACTTACGGCGAGCCTATCACAGGGTTTTCTTGGCAAGTTTCTTCAGAGGGGGTTTGCCATTGACATCCTCTGAGGGTGAGAGAGTGTCACTTCCCCAAGTGAGTTTCCATGGCTGAGCTGGGATTTTAACTCTGGTCTCCAGAGTTGTAGTCCGACACTCACATCACTATACCAAGCTGGCTCCTTGCTTAGAACCTGCTTTCCTTTAAAAAATTGTTTCAGGCTTAACTTAGGACTGTCTCATTAGGACTGTCAGATGTGCTGACACTCCCATGTCTTTAAGGGCGCTCCATAGCCTTTCATGAGCTATGCAGTCAAAGGCTTTGCAATTATAAAGTACATGCTGATTATAACCATGTATGCCTAGAGGAATCATAACCTAAGAGGTTTGACTATGATGGTGAAATCTTCAGTGGTTCAGAATAAAAGGTCAGTCCCAGACAAAAAACTCATGATATAAGTATCTAGAAATAACTACCGTATTTTTTTTGCCATATAAGACGCACCTTTTCTTCCCCAAAACGGGGGTGGGGAAGTTGGTGCGTCTTTTAAGGTGAATATACAGTCGTACCTCTACTTACGAATGTGGCCTCGGTTGTTCAGTGGGCTGGTCCTGGAAGCAGAGGACTTCTCCGCTCCCAGGACCAGCCTAAGGAACGGCCGAGGCCGTGGCTAAAAGGAGGCCTCCTTTTAGCCGCGGCCTCGGTTGTTCAATGGGCTGGTCCTGGAAGCGGAGGACTTCTCCGCTCCTAGGACCAGCCTAAGGAACGGCCGAGGCCGTGGCTAAAAGGAGGCCTGAGGAGGACGGCCCCACTTTGTCCTCCGTTTCCAGGATCGGCCTAAGGAAAGCCGGCAGCCTCTGTATTTAGTTAAGAATCTTTTTTTCCTAGATTTTCCTCCTTTAAAATTGGGTGTGTCTTATATGCCGGATCGTCTTATATGGAGAAAAATACGGTAAATCTATTTGTCAATGGAACCACCCCCAACCCCATGCATTCAGAATGCAGTTGTTAAAAAGAGGCTTCTCTTTAAATGGGGGTCCAGAACATTTAAAGAAAGAGTGCCACTGGAGAAGAAAGGATTTGGCAAAGTATTAGGATTTGAATAGTGGATATTTGAAGTGATGGGATGGGGGAAACCTTGGGTTGCAGTCTAATAACTGAGTTTTTTCTGCATAAAATAAAAATAGCAAAGATTAGAAAGAAAACAAATAGAGCAAGGGTTTGTGTGTTTGTTTTGTTTGTTTTTTGCTTAACAAGCAAACTTTGCTAGCACAAAACCTTTGATGTTAAATGTGCTTTGTGTTAGTTCCTTTTAAAACTAGTAATACATCTCTGATACAAACCAATTTTACTTGGTTTAATTAATTTTCTTACTTTTTAAAAATCCTGTTAGGTTACTTCACATTTATATGGAAGTTAATAGAGAAAGAAAAGGCAGGAGGATGCCAAAAAATGGATTTCAAGGCCCTCATGAGTGACTGCTATGAAGTCAAAAGAATTCAGGGCTATGGCCAGTTTAAAGTGCAATTTTAGGACAAAAGCGTTGCAGATTACATGATAAAATGCCATGATAATGGCCATTTCCCTTGGTCTGCTTCTTTTCAGATTACTGTGGGAATCAGGCAGTCCTCCATATGTTGTTGGACTGCAGCTTCCAGAAAGACTTGGAGTCCAACTACATTTGGAGGGCCACATTATTCCTACCCATGTTTTAAATGGTGTAATGACTCATATGTTCCAAAATCAATAGTTATCTCTATTGGGCCAAATTGGAATGTTATGTAATGATGAGCAAACTTTTCACTTCTCCAGAACTCTTCGTCATGCTGGATACTTTAAGAAAACTGGAGCTAGGAGAACTGCCCATATGGCCATTGTCCCTAAATCCTGCCCTATGATCTTCAAACCATGGGAAGATTCTGATATGCATAGCTAAGACGTCAATTCAGCACAACATGATTAAGTGATACTTTTCAATTCTGGGAAGGCTGTGACTCTTTTCTACTGTCTCATGTTTATTCCTTTTTCCAGTGGAAGAAATACATGTCTTTGTGTACACAGTATTGGCATACAGTATTTGTAAAGAATGGTTGGGTTGAAATCATGAAAGGTATTTTTATTGTAACATAATGTATGACAACAACAACAACAACCACTGTCTCAGCTTTCATTAGCCTTCATAGTAGCGAATCCCATGAGGTCAGGGCAAAGCAAGGGAGAGAAGGTACTAATCATCTTCTCAAGAACCTTGTCCACAAACAGGAATGTTGCTGATTGTCATTGGGATTAACATTTATGATGCATCCATATATACAGCAGGAGATAATCTGTGGGTAGGCATGAGCTGGGCACCTGCCCAGATCACTTTTTCTTCCTATAAAATGTGACACTGTTGAATCAGGCCTGATGCCAGATTTTGGTGGACCCTCAAGCATGGTTGTATCATGACCATTTGGCACCAACCCTCTGCCTTCTGATACTATATGTCCCCTACTTTCCCAGCACCAAATGTGTCCCGCCCCAACACTTCATCACTCACCAACTAGGTTATTTTCCTATCTGGTGGTAGAAGTAGAGTCAGGTGCCAGCTTAGCTCCCATTTAGATGGACTGCCATCTGGTGGGAGCATTCTTCAAAGTAGAGTGGCTGGTTGCTAGAGGGGATCTGGTCCTTTCTGAAAAGGACCAGATCTCTGCTCTGGCTCTACCAGCTGATTGGCCTCTTAGATTGCCCCAAATACAGTGCCTGACCTGACATCAGCATCAAGTTGGGCACTGCACTCAAAATTTTCTAAGATGGGAGCTGGATGACACACAGTAAAGCCAAACAGTTTGGTTCCTGTAAAGTGCTGCTGCCCACCAGGGAAACTTGTTCACAGGGCTTAGCTGCACCGAACAGCTGGCTATCCAGCATCAAATAATATTAGCTTTCATATTATTTGCTCCTTTGCTGAAATGGCAGAAGAAGTGACAAGAGCTTCAGATAATGCAGGATTAGTATATCCCTTTCCTTCCTTAAATCTTTGCCTCCAAAAGTAACACAATACTATGTTTATAAACAGCTTATATTATTTTCATAGTTGTGGTATTTACATGTACCAGTATTCCTTTGTTCAGGTAACACAGAGCATTATTTTAGCCCCGCCACAACGTTGTGAGGTAGGTCAGGCTAAATAATGGTCCTAATGTCACTTAACAAGCTTTACAGATAAGTAGAGTTGATCTGTGTCCTGCCCCCCTCCCAACAAGATTCAAGCCCACTACCCTGGTTCATTTACCTTCCTGATTTTCCACAAGATATCCAATGGCTAGTTTATGCATGCAAGGTCATAGCTTTCTCTGCTTTCTCCTGGCTACTACAAGAACCAATTCACCTACTACTACGTCAATGTGATACCAAGTTTGGGGTAGTGGTTAGAGTGTTGGACTGGGATTTTTGTTGTTAACTGCCTTTGAGTCAATCCTGACACATGGCGACATTGTAGATAAGACATCTCCAAGACTAATATAGTCCATCCATCCACCATGTGGTCTTCCTCTTTCTACATCCTTCCACCTTTCCTAGCATTATTGTCTTTTCCAATGAGTCGTACCTTCTCATGATGTGGCTGAAGTATGATAGCCTCAACTTTATCAGACTGGGACAGGGAGATGAAATTCACTGATGATTATAGGACAGTCACTTTGAGCCTGTCAAAGAGTTTTGTTAGGATTAAGTGGAGAATAAGATAAACCTTTATGCCACCTTGAGCTGATAGGAAGAAAGGTGGAATATAATAATAATAATAATAATAATAATAATAATAATTTTTATCCCACCCCTCTGCAGAGCAATCGGGGTGGCTTACACATTAAGAAAACATCCATAATACAACAATTCCCTAACCCACTTAACCCACCCTCCCCTTAAAAAGTATTAAACTAGTCAATTTTTAAAACACAAGATACAATAAGACCAAGTCATACAAAGAGGAATAACACAGCGGGTTAAGTGGTTTGATGGCAGCTCTGGGGGCTTGTGGCTGAATCCTAGGGCTGAGAAAGCTATATAAATGCAACAAATAGATTTATACAAGCAGTCAGGGAACACAACTGGTAATAATGCTTTTCAGTTCCCAAATCTTGCCTACCTTGATAATGACTGACTCTGATCCTGAATGTTTCACATAGCTATCACAAGCTAATGACCATGAAGTGGTGTAATGCCCTTTCAGAGCTATCTAAACTACTGTTCCACCTCCATGTATTGCAGCAGTGGATAATTTATGTTAATAATGTACTGTGTGGAGAAGTGATCTGACCCGAATTTCCAGCTGATCCATTTCCTTTAATGAATCCAAGTTCCCATGTGGTGAGAGGAAAGGGGAAAACCTGATGAGAACACAAGAATCTATGTGTCAGTATAAAGCTGACAAAAGGAGAAACAGAGAAGAAACAAACAGTCTGGAATACTGCAGTGTTCATAACTTCCAATTGCACTAGTTATCCTTTCTTTAATTCAGATTTGGGTCTGAGTGTCAGGTTTTGCTGCTACTACTGCTCTTATAGGGCTCATTCCCACTATGATTTGAAGAGATTTGCTGATTGCTTTATATGTACCTTGTTCACATTTGTAACAGTTTCAGATGCGACTGTGATTGTTCAGACTCGCTTGGAAGTGTGACAAATGCAAATAAATTACTCTTTTCGAACACTAGTTTTTTGGCCGTTCATTTGAAAAGAAGCGATCGGGGTGAATGTTCCACAAATGGGAACAATGGATATGATTCGCAGACAGGCAGGGTGGCAGGTGACCAGAGGGATGTTTTGCAGTTCAGGGGAGACAAAAAGCCCTTGACTGAAAATGGGTGGAAGAAGGCCTCCCTCCCATCCCCGTGCCACTCCCGGGGTCCCATCCACCCACCGCAGGCCCTGAGCCCCGAGCCCTAGCACCCTCCCTGGCGAGGTGCTCTCAGGAGGAGCAGGGGCAGCCAAAGTGTGGTCCTCCCAGGGTGGCTTTCTCCCTTACTCCCTCCAGCTTGGGAGGAGCTGTCCACCTCCCTGCCTCACCGAGGGGTGAGGGGGCATGAGTCTTTGGACCGCCGCCCCAGAGGGTGCCAGGTACTTGGCCTCTGGTTGGAGGGAAACACATTGGGTGTTCGAAGCCCTCTGGGATAAGATGCACCACCATTCGCCACCTGAGAACGGAGGGGGCATGTCAGAGGGCCACCCCTCGGGGGCAAGGCACCCGAGTCCTTCCCCCGTCCCGCCGTTGGGCCTCCAGAATTTTCCTCCATCAGGTCCCACACACCTAATGGGGCACAGGGGTAAGGCCTTGGATGTATCACCCACAGTAGGTGGGAGGACCCCTGGGAGCAGTGTGGGGACAGGAGGGAGGTCGTCTTCCACCCATTTGCAGTCAGGAGCTTAATGGATTCCACACCGGGTGACCACAGGTCCTCCTTTTCCAGGACACAGTCCTGCCTTTCAGCCTTCTGTCCAAAAATGTCCTCCATTTTGAAGCATTCCAAACAACATGGAATAAGGATATAATTTGCCTGCATAGTGGGAACTATGCATCGGCCTGAATCGAATCCACAACCCAATGTCAATGTGAATCGCAAACCAATTTAAAAGCAAGTGGGATTGAGCTCATATTTATATCTTACCTTATCCCAGTGTGGGTCTCAAGGTGGCTTACAAAAGTTAAAACAGATATAGCTAAAAAAATCATATCCTGACAAAGTTAAAAATATAACTGAGCTATCCATAGAATTAAAATCAGTTAAAAATATGACCATAAAAAGGAAGAGAGAGAGAGTAGCATATTATGAAGGGCCCTTTCCCCCTGATCAACTCAGTTTGCTGAAGCAAACAAACAAAAAGTCTTTCACCTTCCTATTGTAGCATACTAAGGAAGGTGACAGTAACCTCCCCAGGAAGAGAATCCCAGAGGCTGGGATCAGGCACCAAGAAGGCTGCTCTTCTATGTTCCCACCAGATGTACCTGTGAGGGTGGTGGGTCAGAGAGAAAGGCTTTCTCAGAAGATCTCAAAACAGGCAGGAACAAATACAATACATCCTTCAGATAACCTGGACCTGAGTCATATAGGGTTTTTGTAGGTTATAATTAGATGGTAGCTAGTTGAGTTACAATAAGGGAATTGTGTGCTGTTTGGCTAGCAGTTTGGCTGCAGCTGAAGTTTCTGAACAGTGTTCTAAGGCACCACCACATAAAGCACATTATTGTTGTGTGCCTTCAAGTCACTTCTGATGTGTGATGATGCTAATATGAATCTATCATGAGATTTTACTAGGAGAGTTTGTTGAGGAAGGGTTTGCCCTTGCCTTTTCTGAGGCTGAAAGAGTGTGACTTGCCCAAGGTTAATCAGTGAGTTTCCATGGCTGAGCGAGGATTCAAACCCTGGTCCCCCAGTTGCCTAGTCCAACACTCAAACCGTTATACTATGTTGGCTGTTGCAGACCACATTACAGTAGTCCATTACTGTTTTTACCTGAACTTAAGACTGCTGGTTCTGTATCAGACTTACTGTTGCAGATTTCACTTTGGAAAGCAGCCATTCACTTAGGCCACTGTTTCTCTGAAATAATTATCAGTGGAATAATTTTGTGTGGAAGATTGGTTCTTCCAGTGATTAATTAGGAGTGCTGCCTTTTCTGCTACTCATTATGCCAGTGTTCCCCTTACAATCATGACCTACATATGTGAAGGGACTGGATGTTGTTGTTGTTGTTGTTAAACAGGGAGATGTGCTTTTATATTAGTTGAAATAGCATTATGAACACAGGGAGGGAGCTGTTTTATCAATGAGCAAACAGCTTTCTTTTGGCACATCCTCCTTACTCAGGCCTTCAGAAATTTCATGTGCAGCTGAAGGGTCAGCAAGTAGTCAGATACAGTAAAAGGCAATTTCCTGTGTTTGGTGGTGGCTAAGCAGGTTGAGACTTTATTGGAGGAAACAGATTATCTGGATCCATTTCAATCTGGGCTCAGGCTTGGATCAGTATTGAAACAGGTCACCCTGACTGATGACTTGCTCCTGAGGAAAGATGGCAGCAGGGAATGCAACCCTGTTGATCCTCATAACCTCTCAGCAGTGTGAGATACCACTGGCCATGGTATCCTATTGGAGTGACTGAAAGAAGACAGTGGGAGGCATGGGCCAAAATCCTACATCAAGAAGACACAGCATAGTGCTTCATCTAAACAGGTCCCTGTCCTCCCCCTATCCTGTTAGCTGTCAAACTAATATCCATGTCCTTTGAATATCCATTAATACCCATGTCCTTGGACCTTATCACACGTGGCCCGCAAAGCGATAATAATCCTGAAATGACAGATTCCGAAAAGAAACCGAAAAGAAACCTTCATTCCGCAAATGGTTTTCACACGCAATTACCTTCATCGCGCATTTAAGGAAAGCGCTCCCGGGAACCATATTTGCCGTTCACACACAAGTGAGAAAATCCCGTACATGAACAAGCAATGATGTTCTTGCACATGCGCACTATGCTTGCCGTGGCTGTCACTCACTGTGGCTGTCACCCTTTCCCAGGTCGTTCTCGGTGCAGCTGGCCCTCCGCACAGCCGGCGCTCTGAGGAGGACCTCCCGCCGCAGTGTTCACCGAGGAGGTCCTCCTTGGAGCGCCAGCCCTGCGTCGGAGCGGCACTCCGAGGAGGTCCCCCTTGGAGAGCCGGCTCTCCAAGGAGGTCCTCCTCGGAGCACCGGCCCTGCGTCGGATCAGCACTCCGAGGAGGTCCCCCTTGGAGAGCTGGCTCTCCAAGGAGGTCCTCCTTGGAGCGCCGGCGCTCCGAGGAGGTAATGACGGGGAAATGCTCCCCAATACGTATTTGGCGATACGTATTTGGTGATCGCACTTACGGTAAAAGTGATATTAATCCCGTCACGCAATTGTAATTCCTGAAGAAAGCGAAATTCAAAAGATCTCGGATCATTCTGCATTCTGTCGGGGTTCTGTTGGGGTTCTGTGTGACGTCGTGTGGAAACATGGGAAAATAATACGTATTAGGTCGGGATTTTGATTGGATTCTGTCTGGATTGGGCCCCATGTGATAAGGTCCCTTGTCTCTTGTCCCCATGTTCTACAAACAAAAAGGCTCAGAAGAGCTATGTTTGACTCTATGCTTAAATTTCCAAGGGGTAAGTCTTAAGGGGTCAAGAAACTAGGCTGGGAGAACACATTCTTAAAGACATATATATGCAACAACTTCTCTCTAACTTTATGCACAAGTCTGCAGGGATGCAAGTGACAAGGTGCCAGTTGGCAGGGGGTTCTTATGGTTTGCACATAGGTCTCCGCTACTTATATTACCTGGAAGCAAGAGGAAAAGCATCTATGTAGACTTCTGCTTCCCCGTTAAAAAAAATGAATTCTGGTTCCCCAACATTTTTCCTATCCTGCCTTTCTCTGTTTATTTGAATTTCAGCATATTTGTATAGAGCATACCCCAGTTTCCAAAAGGATCTTGTAGCACTTTTGAAGAAAAAGCTGGTAGCAAGAGCTTTCGTAGACTTGAGTAGACTCAAGTCGAAAGCCCATGCTACCAGCTTCTTTCTTTCATTTAATCTCAAAGGTGCTAAAAGATCCTTTTGCATACTGATTTTCCAGACTAACACAGCATACAAAAAGATTTTAAACATTTTCGCACTGTTTCCCAGCTGAAAAATTTGCCAAAAGTGGCTTAGATATTTCAGCTGAAAACAAGACAGCTACCCTCAGGCCGACTATCTAAATGTCATACATGTGCAAAAGGGAAAGGAGAGGGGGTAGGAAGAGTGAGGAAAAGCAAACTCAGGTAATAATTCTTAAAGAGTAATAGCTGGAATGGAAGCAATTCATGAAGAGGAGCAGTTGGCTGTTTACTCAGCAAAACTGATGAAATGTTCTTGGTTCCCATCCCTCCCTTTCAAAACATAGCACTTTAGATTGGAGTAAAGTGCTTTGCATACAATATTTTCTAATCCTTGGAGCAACGGTGCAAGTATTACTGTCCCCATATTTCAGATGGTGATGGTTCTGACTGAAAAAAATAGCTTGTTTAAAGTTATTTAGTGAGAAGAGATCAGAGTCATACTTTCTAAATCTTAGCACAGTCTCTTGGTTATTGAACTGCACCAGTTCACCCTTTACCCACTTACCCTTCACCAGATATTAGCAGTCTGATACCCTATGTGTATTTCCCATCCCAGAGAAGCAGATTCTGTAACAAAGTGGTAAGCTGTAGGCTGACAGTTTTGGGTGCATCTTGAGATGCAGAGATCTCCTCTTTGGGGCTCTGATAGGTGTGTGTGGCAGATCTGTTGCTCAGTGTGAATACATGTTGCTTGCTTCTGCTTATGTAACTGAACCAAGCAAAAATGTAAAGCAAGCAGAAATTACAATGCTATGCAAATAAACTAGATATTATAAAATGCCCTAAGTCTCTGAAACACTCTCCTTCAAAGGAAGCCAGACCCAAGTGGAGTGCGCCTGGAATTTCTGACCACTTGGGGAAAGTGGGGTGCTCAACACAAAAGTGTCAGAGGTGAGCTGGCCGTGGGATTTTGTGCCAGGCTGGCATCAGCTTCAGGACTGTCTATCTCGCCTGCCAATCTGATCACCATTGCTTTAGACAGTGGCTGCATTTTCCTTCCCTCCCTTCCTCTCTCCTTGGCGCTGGACCCCAACATCTGGAGATACTTTTTGGCAAAGGAAACTTGCCTTCTCTGTCCCAGCTGTGGGTGCTGGGCATACATATGGTTAACGGCAGCTGTGCTCCCATCTGAGGGAGGAGGGCCCAGCATGCATAGTGTCTGCCCCTTTCTTTCCCTCTTTCTGTCTCCTTCTTGGCTTCCCAGAAAGCATCTTTTCTGCTTAGAAGCTGAGATCTGAAGGCTAGAGAAGCAGGGCTGCCAGCTTTTCCTCCGCTCTACTCCACTAGCAGGGTGGTGGTGGTGGTGGTGGAGGCAGCAGCAGCAAAAGTGTTTGCTCAGAGGAGGGGGATGTTCTAGAAGACCAAAGGCAAAGGCAAGCTGTGGCTCTTGGAGCCTCTAGTCTTGCCCCAAAGGTAGGTGCCATCCAGTTGGGCAGAGCTCTGGGATCAAGTGCTTAGGAGGACTGTGTGGAGATATGTGTGTGTACAAAAAATAAAAATAAAAAATGGGATTGACTATCTGTGTTGGTTCGGATGTAGGGAGTGGCTGGGGTTTAACAGTCCAATGTCTGAGGATATTCCTTTCCTCCAGAAGGCAACGTGTCCCTCAAGTTGCTGGTAGTTAAGATGCTTTATATGTGTGGACAGGGAAGGGGTGAGAAGGGGCCACAATCTGCCACGTGAGGTGTCCCCCCCACATTACAGCAGGTGTGGGCAACTTGTGGCCTTCCAGATGTTGTGGGATAGAAACCAGTGTGGGATGATGACACTAAGACATGGAGCAATGGACTCAAACTAGAGGAAAGAGATTCCACCTAAACATTAGGAAGAACTTCCTGATGGTAAGAACTGTTTGACAGTGAAATATGCTGCCTTGGAGCATAGTGAAGTCTTCTTCTTTGGAGGTTTTTAAATAGAGGCTGGGTGGCCATCTGTCCAGAGGGCTTTGATTATGTTTTCCTGCATGACAGAATGGGGTTAAACAGGATGGTCCTTGGGGTCTCTTCCAAATCTATGATTCTATGAGTTGCAAGAGTTATATCTGGAGAACCACTGTATGCCTGCCTGTGGAGCAGGGAGGTTGCTTTTGCCTCTCAACATCTTGCTGTCCAGTCCTGCTTAGAACTGATCTGTACAAAGTCCCAAACATCCCTAGATCCCTACAAAATCCCTTTTCATACTGATGTTCCAGACCAACACAGCTATATCTTTGAAAACATCCCTAAAGGTAGAGTGGTCCCCCCCCTTCTGCCTCCTTATTAGGCAAGAGTTGTTTTTTTACTGCAGGCAAGCCCCCATCCTTACATAAACTCTGTTTGTAGAGAAATGTCAGCTGGGGACATGCGCTACAGGTCAGTCTTGAGTGAAGCACCATTGCCCTGGGACAGGAAATCTGAACAATGATTCTCCCTGAGTCCTATGCCTGTTGGCATGCTTGTTACTAGTAGCTTTTCTGTAATTGCCTGCACTTTGCTGTGAACAATTGTGGACCACTTTAGGTTTTCCAGTCCAAGAGTGGCTTCCCTTCCTTTATCCTTTGTAATCCTTGGTAGCAGTGAGATGAGCACAGAGGATCCATGATCCTGTCCTCCTCACCCTGCAATGTCCTCTCAGTGAAATTAACTATTGGGGTCTCTACAGCTAAGGGAAAATCTTCCAGGATATGACAGCTCCACATTCCCAGGCGTTACCGGCTGCTGTATCAGGCCCTTGAGAGATGGAGGATGGCCAAAGTGAACCGGAAAAAACAAACAAGAGTCTCATAACACACATCCCTGTATGTGGTTCTGCTCCCGCCTCCACATATACAAGCCTGTGTTTGTCCAATTATGTGTCCTTTCTCTCTGGATGTGCAAATACGCTTGCTCCCAAACAGATCCAAGCTTCTTTCTTGTATAGTTCTTTGGAGATTTTTCATGTTTTATAAAGAATAACAGGTGTTAATGGGAGTGATGAGACACTCAGATTTCTTGTTTGTCACATTCCAGCATTTTAAGGCATGTAACTTTATGAACAACAACTAAAAATAGATTAACTCCCTCACTAAAAATAAAATATGGTCATATTAGAATGATTCCCTACCATTTCAATAGCCTAATAATAACCTGGCAGTGCAAGAAAATTACACTGCCTGTCCCCAAATGCTTATGCTCAGACTTCAGTGGCTATCCCATCACCATGGCATGGCAGTTTTATAACCCCAGATCCACCATGTCTCACACAGACTTCCCTGTCTGCATGTGAGATCCCCTGGCTTCTGTGCAGGTTTTTCTCTGGTGTGCACGATAATAGATTGTGATTTCTGGGGACACAGTCTTAAGACATGTGATTTTGAAACTAAGTAAGGCTGAGTCTGGCCCTTGCCTGAATAGAAAACCACCCGGCAATCCCCTTTATGCACTGAGTGTGATGATGTAGAAAAGTGTATTAACATGTGAGGACTTTACATTAATGACACATGTACGTTTATGTGTTTTGTGCATTTGTGTGTACGTGTGTACATTTGCATACACATGCATACATGTGGCCAGTTCTCTGTACAGAAGAGATTTCTATCGGTATATGACATACACAATGGCCAGGATTCTTTTTGTCATAGAAGCATGTGCCTTAAGGCTAGGTATAGTTTCCTTCCCAGTCCCCCCTTCTTTTTCTTGGTATAACTAGAGTTTAGAAAGGTAACTTTTTGGACTGAAACTCCTAGATTCTTCCAGCAAGTATTGGGAATCTGGGAGCTGTAATTTAAAGGTGAAATTTCTGAAGCTTTGAGCATTACATCCCAATATACAAAGTCTGCCTGTCTGCTTGGGTATTTGTGCAAACTACACCTGTATTAGTGTGTCTTACTAGAAATATAAAAAGTTATAGCAGTGAATTCTGCCTATAGACCAGGGGTCGGCAACTTTTTTTGCCGGCGGGCCAGCAAGGGGGGGGGAAATGGCGCTGGGGGCATGCGCGCGCTTGCGCACGACTCCCACCATTGTGCACATGCGTGCGTGCATGGGGAGTGCCATTTTGGAAACCAAAATGGCGCCCTGCATCGTGCGCACATGTGCACGATGGCGGGACGCCATTTTGGAATGCCCAACAGTGTTAGCGCCGTGCGCATGCGCACGATGCCGGCACTGTTGGGCATTCCAAAATGGCACCCGCTGTCGTGCGCAAGCATGTGTGCCATTTTGGACACCAAAATGGCGCCCGCACTTGCGCACGGCATGGCAATGGCGACAGGACCGGGCAGGGGCCGGTCGGAAGGCCTCGGCGGGCTGGGTGTGGCCCGCGAGCCATAGGTTGCTGACCCCTGCTATCGACGGTGCACTTGACAAACTCTATATGTTGACACACCATGAGTAAGCGCGTTTGTGTTGTTTTCATAGTATATAACAAATGCATGGGGGGAGGTGTATATGCCATGCACAAGGAGCACATCAAAGTGCATATGTACATGCAGTGAGAATGGTGAATGCTGGTTTTATTTCAAAGGAATCTTTATTCTGAAATTAGTTAACATGTTTTCTCTGCAGACATCCTGAGAATTATAATTCTGTGCAGGGACTAAGGTTTCATCATTCCAGAATGCTGCATTTCCCATAAATCCTTGGAGGACAGCAAGAACATTTCAAAACAACTTTTATCTCTAATACAGATCATGTACTCATGGATATAGTGCAGAATAAATTGTGTGTTCTTTGCCCAGCATGGGATACTGATATATCCATATACCTTATGACTGTGGCTCAACTGGAGCACATGCATGATTAGATGCCAGGTCCATAAATATGTCTTCCATGAGAACAATTTCTGCTTGCACATGGCTTCAGCAATGTCCTTTGGTCCATGTGCCTTATCATTCTGCTTTGAGAGACATAATTGCTGTTACCATGAGAATCTTCTGGTTCCTGATTGTGACCCAGTGAGTGGTTCATTCCCCAAAGCCCTTCGACCACAAATCTTAGGAGGCTTGCCCAGTTTTCCTTGAGCTTGCTACATGGCCTTGGCTAATTATAGAAGAAAGGTGGGGCATATTTTCACATGTGTTTTTATACTCACATGCAAACTGACGTGGAATTACAGGCTTGTCCTAGAACAGAGCAACTGGATTGCTGTAGCAAACTACCAAAAAGCACTCAGGAGGAGATGACTCCAGGCAACATCCCAGTACTGCTACAGATACAGTAAACTCCTGTGGAGTTTATCACATGGAGGCAAATTGCTTAAATCCCATGCAGAAACAGGATTTAAAAATAAAACTACAAAAGAGGTTTGTTTTTCAGACGTTTTTATGTAAAGGAGAAATAACGCAACACTAAGCCGAACTGAAAGTTGCCAAAACCCACTCCTTTTTACTTTAGAAAGTTCCCGAAAGTAAAAAAGAGCAGGTTTTGGTGACTTTCCATTCAGGTTAATGTCTCATTATTTCTCCTTGACGCCAACGTCATGTGAAAAACAACTCTCTTTTGTGGGTTATTTCTACTTTCTGTTCGGGTTAGCCCCGAACGTCATGTGAAAAACAACCCGCTTTTGCTTTTGTGAGTTGTTTTCACTTTAAATCGAGTTTTTGCATGGGATCTGTCCCATGTGATAAACTCACAGAGTGGTTTTCTCTTCAAACACTTTCTCGGTCTTCAACCACCCATGTCTGCATCTCTAATTTAGATGAGAACAGTATGAAGATTCTGGTCCCCTTGGGATTCTTCTTGCACGGTTGGACCACATTAAAGGCTGAGCTATACTTTATGTAGAAAGCACAAGTGTGAAAATCTCCACTGCAAAATGGTAGTGAAGGAACAATCTGTAAGGGGGAATGAGTGGATAAGGAGATATTTAATTCTTCATTCTACCTGATGTTTTCTACTTGTAACACTTCCCAGTTTCTTGACAATGTTAAACACTATATTGCATGATCCTTGCTTTGGGGAAAATCAGTGCCCATGCTGGCTTGGGATCATGGGAGTTATAGTGCAGATTGCCTCAGATAGTAAGCTGATTGTGTATAAATGGATCTCAACCCTGTTGGTATTTGACAGCTTTCTAAGGCTGACTAAAAACCCTTGAGAGACAGCTTGGTACAGTGGTTTGAGTGTTGGAATACAACTCTGGAGACCAGGGTTTGATTCCCTGCTTGGCCATGGAAACCCACTGGGTGACCTTGGGTAAGTCGCATACTCTCAATGCCAGAAAACCTCATGATAGTGTTGTCTAAGGGTCGTCATAAGTTGGAAATGACTTGAAGGCACTCAACAATGACAACAACTAGTAGCTTTTGCTATTGGACTGCACTGATAGGGACATGTTTAACCCAGTGCCATCCACTTCCTTTCTTTTACAGAATTATCAAAGCACAAAGTGGACATTATCAGGGACCTATGGTTGGCATACCTTCCTGGTGACTGTCCACTTTCTGTTCTGAGATAATATGTACCTCCCCTTCACATTCAAATGACAATCAGGGGAAAAACCAGTGGAGCCAGACTGCTGTGCAAAGAGGTGAGTAGCTGTTGGATATTCCACTTTGGTTGGTTTAAATGCTTGTTGCTCTGAAAGGTAATATTCAGGTCAATTTTCTGCCTGGCTGTCAGGGTCAGTCAACTTCTTGCTTCCTTTTGAGACTCAGATCTATTTCACACCACACAATTATAGCAGTTTGATATCACTTTATCTGGCATGTCTCCATTCTACAAAATTTCTAATGTCACGAGGTATTTAGTATTCTTTGGTGGGAAGCTCTGGTGTGCACACACCCCATTAAGAATCCAAAGATTCCATAGGATGGAGGCAAGGCGGTTAAAATAGGATCAGGCTGCTATAATTATATAGTGTGAAAGAGACCTCAGCAGAATGGTGAGCAAGTAGGAGGTTCTCCTGGCCCATCCGCTTCCACATGTCCCTCCCTCCAACATTTCTACCTGCCTGACTTTCTCTTCTTCTTCCTCTTCAATAGGGCCCAAAGCAATGAAGGGCCCACTGGTACCCTGTGCCCTTTTGCTTATCTGCCTGCTCTTCCAGGCTCGTTGCAATGAGAGTGATGTGGAAGAGAGGCCTGGACCAGCAACACAACCACCACCCCAGTATCACACTTCCAGGTGGGTCATGATGGTGACAATGAAGAAACCAACAACAAGCAACAACTTTGCCCTTGAGCTGTGGCACACTATCCTGGAGTGTGCTGCTTGACTTGCCTGCAGGGGCCCTGATACAGCATATCTGGGCAAAGAGCCAATTTTGTGATGTAGTGGTTTGAGTATTGGACTATGACTCTGGAGAACAGAGTTCAAATCCCTGTCCAGGTATGGAAACCCACTAGTTGACATTGGGCAAGTCACACTCTCTCAGCCTCAGAGGAAGGCAAAGTCAGACCTCCTCTGAAGAAATCTTGACAAGAAAATCCTAGGATAGGGTTGCCATATGTCAGAAACGACTTGAAGACGCACAACAACAACACCAGAATGGTTATATGCCTTTAGTAGAAGTTAAAGAACTAACTTAATGGTGTACTGCAATGTCCAATTAACCACATTAATGTGCATCTTATCTGCACAGTTAATGCACAATTAACTCTATTGGCTTGCCCCACTTTAAATGAACCCGAGGGCTGCTGGTGATAATGGCTCTGGAGGAAGTGTAAATGACTGCAAATGGCTGTATTGGAGCACAAAATTAAGGTTACTTTAACCTGAGCGAGCATTCCAACTATGTACCTCTGTGCTGCAAAAAGCCATGTTTTCTAGGGTCCCCCTCCCACCATACACTGTAGTACCACTTCAAAGCTTTATCTAGTCTGAAACTGCCCTGGTCACTGCAGGAATGTTTTGGGACACAGGTGTCTTTTGATAGACACTCAGAATGTGGCCAGCCCAAAACATTTTGCTGCCTGAAGCAGAGCAACCAATTTCCTCCCCCAACTTATCCAGTTACAAAGCACATTAAGCAAAGCCAACCAAATTATTTTGGCACCTGGGACAGGAAATCTCCCCACACCTGACAATAAAAGACACAATAACCACTAACCTGACTTGGTGAAGGAGATTGTCCTACAGATTTTATTTTACCCCTTTCTCCTCTAGTGGAAAAGAACAGAAAGACCCCCTCCCCTAGATTTATTCAACAGTCATAGGTGTCTGGCCCAGATTTTCTTGAATCACCACACTCGTTTTCATCTAATAGACAAGGAAAGATTGTTTAAAAACATGGCTGCACCTTTGAAGGCAGCTGAATTGCTGAGTGAGCAAGTGGGTGCTGGTTCCAATGAGACAGTTTCACATATGAAATGTTAGTGAAAGTCATAACCTATGTAATGTTTTGCATACTGAAATGACAACTCTCTCTCTCCCATTCCCCTGCTGAGACTGCAAATCATCTGCCAGTTTAGGATTTAGGACAGAAGTCTCCTTAGGAATTATGGGGCCCCATCTTAGAGCACAAGGGGAGGGAAACACTGAAAAACACCTTGCCAAAGCCGTGCCCCTTCTTCCTTCATTAATGCAGTTGTGGCAGTCACAGAATTAGGTGACTGTGTCAGCTAGTTGTCAGAGCTGTGAGAATTTTTCCCAGTCTTCCAATTATATGTTGTTCCTGTAACAGCCCAATTCTATTCACCCAAATCTGGCACAAGTCAGCAACAGTCTGCTGCTAGTGATGAGAAAGGAAGCCATTGTGCCTATTTAATGGGTACAGCTGGAGGGCATATCTATCTCACTTACAGATGCATAAGTACTAAGTGAGCTGACTGACACAAACCCAGTGCTGACATGGGCAGAGTGAATTCAGTTGCTATAGCACTTTTCAAAAGTTGGGGGGGCAGCCTTCACACCCATTATTTCTAATTTGCTTTATTTAGAGGTTCAGGGTTTTCTGGAATTCTCTCCAATCTATTCAGAGCAGTGGTCCCAGATTTCCATCCAAACTCCACCAAACACTTCCCCTCATCCCCACTGGATGGAGCTGAAGAATGGAAATTCATACTCTTCTCTTGTCCCAATCTGGCAGGGACAGTTCTAATTAACCCCGATGCCCCACTCTTTCAGCTGCTCTTAAAATGTCCTAGTTTCTCTCTTCTACTCCCGCTGCTCCCCATCAACTGCTATAAAATGAGTTCAACATGCAGGCATTATTTGCACTCAGTGGGGAGAGAGGATGGTGGGCACACTCTTGCGCTTCCCAGTAGGCTCAGTCAAAAGCAAGCTGCTGCAGCCTCTCCTACTTATGTTTTCTTCCTCATTAATAATCTTTTGCCATTCTGACCACATTCTGATGTTGCTTGGACACACATATCTTTGTTTTAATCCATGAAGTGTTGGAGAGTATGGAAACTGTATCAGCACATGGACAGACTGGGATTAGGAGCGGTCCCAGGATATGCACAGCTAGCTTTGAACCCCTGCTATAAATTTGGAACAAATGTCCTACTCAGTCTAGGTGAAGGCCCAGATGTGCCTTTTATCAAAAATTAGAGAGAGTGGAACAAGAGAGTGCAGACAAAGTGGTTTGCTTATAACTGATAAAGAAGATCTATTACAGTGTTTTAGTGAGCTTTCAGTAATTCATGTTAGCTGTTTCTACCCTTTCTTCGATGTATTTTACTGAATTTGGGGTTACATAAAATAGAGGCATCTGATTATCGCCTAAAATGAAGGGAGTAAAGTTGCCAGAGAGAAAACTAGAGAACTTCCTGTTCCTTTAATACAGCAACTCTCAAACTTTGGCCCTCCAGATGTTTTTATTTCAGCTCCCAGAAGTCCTGACTCTTGGCCAAGGTACTGGGCCTTCTGGGAGCTGAAGCCCAAAATACCTGGAAAATCAAAGTTTGAGAATCACTGCAGTAATTGAGTAGGGTAAAGGTAAAGGTATTCCCTGTTGACAAGGTTGTCAAATCATATCCGACCGTAGGGGGCGATGCTCATCTCCATTCCTAAGCCAAAGAGCCAGTGTTGTCAGAGACTTCTCTGTGATCATGTGGCCAGCATGACTGCACAGAACACTGTTTACCTTCCCACCAAAGTGGTACCTATTTATCTACTTGCATTTGCATGCTTTTGAACTGCTAGGTTGGCAGAAGCTGGGACTAGTGACAGGAGCTCACCCCATCATGCAACACCTGGGCCTCGAACTGCCAACCTGCCAATCTTGCAATCAACAGAGTCAGTGAATTTCAGCAGATGTTACTCATCATGCAGCCAGGGAACAAACAACACTTGCAAAGATTCCCTTGTCTATACAGCCATTAAAAGGACAGGAGGCATCTCCATTTTTCACTCTGGCAAGCCTTGAAGGGGGTTATGTGGTTACCGAGTTCCATTTCCCCTCTTCTCCTCCTAGTCCCATGACCCAACCTATCTGTGCTCTTCCTGCCTTCCAGGACTGAGAATGACTATGAGAAATACAGCAAGCGGTCTAGAGGTTCTACGTGCGTACGCTGCTGTGATCCTCCTGAGGGTTTTGCAGCATACCCAATGTACCAGCCTTTGCCTCAGATCAACGTTACCATCCTGAAAGGTAAGGGGCACGGATTCCACCTCTCTGGACTCAGAATTTAGGGTACAGGGAAAGAAGGGAGTCATGGAGCCAGGAGCAAAGAGGAAGCTGAACTGGAGAAGGTCTACTTGCCCTTCCAGTTGGAGCAGGGTGACCAGATGTCATAGCTGCAAAGGAGGACAAGGCACCACAAAATATAGGACATCCAAGAAAAATACAAATAATACAAAATAAAAGCCTGAAACACTCATATAAATGTAAATTCATGCTTCTTAGTCATACTCCAAATGGAGGAAATTTTGATATTCCTCCTGGACAGAGGTTGAAATGTAGGACATGTCCTGGAACAGGAGGACATCTGGTCGCCATGAGCTGGAGGTCTTCTTTGTTGGGGAAACTGCTGCTGTTCCTGCCTGGTTGTTCATTCACCCAAGGCCTGAAGTCAGTGGATAAGTAGGATTACTGGGTTTTAATCTAAACATGTCTTATCACATCCAGCTATATTGCTGTGAGTGGGCCCATGGTGAATGGCTATATGGTGGGCTACTTACTAGGAGTGAGCCCTAGTGAAGGCGATGGAACAATTGCACTCTTGTTGGAGCCAACTGGCTCTGGGGAGAGACATTTTACTTTCCTGCACAGTCCCCAATGTAATATTGCTCTGATGTACTGTGGGAAATTAAAATTATGTCTCCCAACTGAATTTATTATCATAGAATCATAGAGTTGGAAGACACCAAAAGGGCCATCCAGTCCAACCCACTGCCATGCAGGAACTCAGAATGGCTATCCAGACTCTGTTTAAAGACCTCCAAAGAAAAAGACTCCACTACTCCCTGAGGGACTGTGTTCCACTATTGAACAGCTCCTACTGTCAGGAAGTTCCTCCTAATGTTGAGGTGGAATCTCTTTTCCTGAAGCTTGCATCCATTGTTCTGTGTTCTAGTCTCTGGAGCAGCAGAAAACAAGCTTGCTCCATCATACGTGACACCCCTTCAAATACTTATGCAGAGCTATAATATCACCTCTTAGCTGTCTCTTCTCCAGGCTAAACATACCCAGCTCCCTGAGTCTCTCCTCATAAGGCTTGGTTTCCAGACCCTTCACCATTTTGGTCCCCCTCTTCTGAACATGCTCCAGCTTGTCAACATCCTTTTTGAATTGTGGTGCCCAGAAGTGATCACGGGATTCCAGGTCAGAGTGGCACTATTACTTCCCGACACTATACTTCTATTGATGCAGCCTAAAATCGCATTGGCCTTTTTAGCTGTCACGTCACACTGATGACTTGTGTTCAATTTGTTGTCTAATAGGACTCCTAGATCTCTTTCACATGTAGTCTTGTTAAGCCAGGTGTCACCCATCATATATCTATGCATTTCATTTTTTTCTAAATGCAGTAACTAACATTTCTCCATGTTGAAATTAATTTTGTTAGCTTTGGCCCAGCTTTCTAATCTATTAAGATCATTTTGAATTTTCATCCTGTCCTCTGGGGTATTAGCTATTCCTCCTAATTTGGTGTCACCTGCAAATTTGAGAAGCATGCCGCCTATTCCTTCATCCAAATCGTTGATAAACATGTTGAATAGCACTGGGCTCAGGACAGAACCCTGTGGCACCCCACTTCTCACTTCTCTCCAGGATGAAGAGGAGCCACTGCTGAGCACCCTTTGGGTTCTGCTGGTCAAACAATTACTAATCCACCTAACAGTTACATTGTCTAGCCCACATTTTATTATCTTGTTTGCAAGAATATCATGGGGGACCTTGTCAAAGGTCTTACTGAAATCAAGATATTCTATATCTACAGCATTCCCTTCATCTACCAAGCTGGTAATTTTTTCAAAAAAGGAGATCAAATTAGTCTGGCATGACTTGTTTCTCAGAAACCCATGTTGACTTTTTATGATTATGTCAGTCCCTTTTAAATGTTCACAGACTCTCTTTTTAATTATCTGCTCTAGAATTTTTCCTGGTATTGATGTCAGACTAACTGGGCGATAGTTATTGGGATCCTCTCCCCCCCCCCTTTTTTTTTTTTTAAGATGGGGACAATGTTTGCCCTCCTCCAATCTGCTGGGACTTCTCCTGTTCTCCAGGAGTTCTCAAATATCATTGCCAATGGCTCTGAGATTATATTTGCCAGTCCTTTCAATACCCTTGGATGTAGTTCATCTTGTCCCGGAGACTCAAATTCATTTATATTAACCAGATATTCCTGTACTCCCTCTTTACTTATTCTGTGCCACATTTCTCCTATTGTGTCCTCTGCTCATTTTTCCTCAGGTTGAGCACCCTTTTATTTTTCTGAAAAGATTGAAGAGAATGTGTTGAGTAGTTCTGCCTTTTCTCTGTCCCCTGTTAGCATTTCATCATCTCCACATAGTAACCCTACCATTTCCTTCTTCTTCCTTTTGCTATGGACATACCAAAAAAGTGCCTTTTATTGTTCTTAACCTCTCTAGCAAGCCTGAGTTCATTCTGACTTTAGCTTTTCTGACTTTACCACTACATGTGCTAGCTATTTGTTTGAATTTCTATTTGGCGATTTCCCCTTTTTTCCATTTCTTATACGTGTTCTGTTTAAAACTTAGCTCAGTTGTAACTTCCTTAGTCATCCATCCTGGTTTCTTGAGAGACACCTCCCTTTCTTCTTCCTCATTGGAACTGTTTTAAATTGTACCTTCAGCATCTCCTTTTTGAGAAACTCCCTTTTCTTTTAGTATTTCTGACCATGGGATCACCCCAAGTATTTCCCTAAGTTTGCTGAAATCAGCTTTCCTAAAGTCTAGAATGTATGTCTGACTAGGTCTGGCTTCTCCTTTCCACTGTATAGCAAACTCCAGGAGAACATGATCACTCTCACCTAAGGATCCAACCACTCGCACCCCATTTACCAGGTCATCCCTGTTGGTTAAGATCAGATCTAAAATGGCTGATCTCCTTGTTGCCTCTTCCACCTTTTGAATAATGACAATTTAACAAAAGCCCTGCTGGATCATCAAACCAAAGGCTTTTCTCATTCAGCATCCTGTTTTCTACAGTAGCCAGCCAAGTCCATTTGGATATGAGGGCAGTAACTCTTGCCTACTGTTCGCTGGTGTAGTGGTTTGAGCACAAGTCTATGACTCTGGAGACCAGGGTTCAATTCCCATTCACCCACAAACCCCAGTGGATGACTTTGGGCAAGTCAGACTCTCTCAGCCCTCAAGGGAAGGCAATGGCAAACCACCTCTGAACAAATCTTGCCAAGAAAAAGCCAAAAGTAAAAAGGAGCGGCTTTTGACTACCTTCCGTTCAGGTTAAGCACACTTTAACAGCGATGTGCGTAAAAATCTACCTGCTTTTGCAGGTTTTCCCCACCTTTGAAATCCCCCGTGTGATAAGGTCCTATGTGAAGGCAAACAATACAAACACTATAGTTTTCTGTGGGGCTTTCAGGCTGTGTAGCAATGAAAAACTCACAGAAAACTATGGATACCGGGTGTGAAAGCCTGTTTCCTAGCAACTGATTCTTCAGATCCTAGAGGTAGTATGTACTAGTAGCCATTGACAGCCTCTTTTCTCCATGAATGATTTGTCTAATTTCCTTTTGCAGCCATCTATAATGGTGGCCATCACCACCTGTTATGGCATCAAGCTCAAGTGCCTGTGCTGTTTTTAACACTAGAACATTAATTAAAACTATTGGTGGCTCAAGTTGGGCATCTGTAATGGGCTCTTGCTGCAACAATGGAACTCTTGCAGCAGTTTGAGAATATTGCATGCTGCATACACTCCAATATTTTAAAGATGAAATGTTGGACATATAAGGCCAAGCAACATCAGTACGGGCAAGATGGCCAAAGTTATTAAAGAGAAAGAACACCCAGACTAGGGACGTTATCACACGTGGGCCAGTTTCGTTGTTAAAGAGATAATAAAGTGGAAATGAAGCATCCCGAAAAGAAAGTGAAAATAGAGCTTAATTACGCAAAAGCTTTTCACACGTAATTACAGTAATAATGGAATTAAGTTAAAAGCGAAAAAAAGACATTTTTAACTTTCATACACAAGTGAAAAGAACCCGTACATGTACTGGAAATGGGTGTGTTTCGTGACCAGACTCCTCCTTTTTCCAGGGCGGGTCCTGCATTTCCCAGGAGGAAATGTCAGACTGTCTTCCATTTGGGGTTATGTCCTCCTGCACAGGTCCTAACCCCCTTCCGTTGGGGTTAGGATCTCTCAAGAGAGCAGAGGAGGAGGAGGAGGAGGAGGAGGCTGGAAAGGCAAGGCAAGGCAAGCCGAGGCAAGGGAGGGATTGAGAGGGGGAAACTGGAGGTAGCTCCCATGCCCCCCCCCATAAGCCTTTCCCCTTTGTAGGACCTGCAGGGCAGAACTTCATGGTGAGATGGATCTCCAAGTTGCTCCACAAGCACACCCTACACTTGCACCCACATCCCCCCACAGCTGCTGCGAGGAAAGACTTCTTTCCCCTCCTTTTCCCTCCCTCCCAAATGCCAAACTTCTCCTCCGTCCCAAACTTCCCTCGCCTCGCCTTGCCTTGCCTTGCCTTCCCTTCCCTGCATGGCAGGAGCCCGGGACTCTCCCTCCCTGAAGGCCCCTCCTCTTGTCCCTCCTCCAGGTTTTAAAAGAGAATTGTCCGTGCGTATTTGCTTTTCACATTACAGTAAATGCGAAATTACCGTAATTTTGCAAATGCATTTCCTCTAAACTCCCGAAATTGAAAAGATCTCGGATAATACCAGTTTCTGTCCAGTTTCTGTGCGACGTCGTGTGAAATCGTGAGGTGCAAATTCAGTTTTTGTTTGGGATTTGTGTGGATTAACCAACAGATTTTCCCCCCTGTGATAACGTCCTAGGAGAGGCTATAATATATTGGCTTTGACTGAGTCTACAGGGAAGGAAAAGATTCCACCTCCACTTTCTCACTGCTTTTTCACTTTGAATTCATTTTGCAGCAACTGAAGTAAATTGAGGACAAAGGAGGAAGTGAGAGGAGGAAGGAGAAACTGGAACTTTTTAAAGCAGGGGCCAGCAACCTACGGCCCCTGGACCGGTTCCGGCCCAGGTCGCCGCACTTACCGGCCCAGGCGGACCCCTGCTGCTGCGGCCACGGCCGCAGGCCACCGCCGCCCCACGTTTTGGCCGCCATGCGGCCGCACGCCCCACGGCCATTTTGATTTCCAAAATGGCGGCCGCAACACATTTGCGCATGCGCAGTACTCCTGAGCATGCGCAAACGCATCACGGCCACCATTTTTGAAATCAAAATGGCGGCCACGACATGTGTGGAGGCGGCGGCGGCTGTGTGCGCTGCTGCGGCGGCGGCGGCGGTAGTGCGTGTGGGGAGTTGCGCACGGCGGGGAGGTGTGCGTGTGCGCGCATGAGCGGGCACGCTGCCATTCCCCCCCCCTTGGCCCGGCGGAGGGGAGGACTTTGGGGGACCGGCCCAGGGCTCAAAAAGGTTGCCTACCCCTATTTTAAAGCATCTGAAAAAGTGGGATGACAAAGAATTAATCAAGATTGTCCCAGCCAAATAGGAACAGTTGGAGGGTATGATGCAGATGTTGAGACTGCACACTATAAAACCCACACTTTTGGAAAGAACATAGCCATAGCTTCTCCTGCCAGTTCCACCCTTGAGTCCTATTGTCCTTCCCCACCTGCTGTGCAGTATGCCTGGGGTCCCCTTTTCGTACATTACTTAAATCCTGTTTGTTGTTATAGCAGATGGGAGAAAGGGTGGACAACAGAGCCAAAGGAAGAACGGGTGGAAAAAGTTGCAGCTGCCTTGACTTCTAACACTTCAGAACATTTAAAGGCACACAGGCAGAGTCCCTGGCAACTCTGTGTCCTGTGCAAGGTAGAATAATGTTTCTGTTTGTAGTTTTTTTGCATTCTCTAAAGTGCCCTCTTCTGGAATCCCACCCTTTTCTTGCTCCATGTTAATCAAAACTGTATGCATTTAGCATGGAGCAAGAAAAGGGTAGGATTCCAGAAGAGGGATGAGTTTGCTTTCAGCCTCCTTGTTCTGGTCATGGGGCAGAGTGGATATCTTTGGATGAACCTTTGGGTTCTTTAGATTCCAGAGCGGCCTGCTTGGGATAAAATGTATGAGCTAAATAAATTTCCTGGCCCGAAAGCACTGTTATTATAATTTTATCCAAGCTGCTTCCTTAACTGCTAAATTAGTCTTGAGTCAAACCCAAGACTGCGGAGGTTGCATTAGGACATGGCCTGCTTGGGCTGAAAGAATCTGAAAGATGGAGAAATTGTGTCATCAAAGTAGGCCCAATATTGCCGAACCCTTAAAATCTTCTCAATATATTTTAGAGAAGGGTGTAGCTGGAAAATTGTGTGTGACTGTGTGTGCAAGGTTATTCCCCTGGCTGTGTTCTTTTCCCCTACCTGATATTCTAAAGTCAACAAAACTAACCTTTTAACATTTGGGTTAATTCAGATTACTTTCCTATATGATATATTTCATTTAAGCAGAAGCCTGTTACATTGCCTTCAAATTTGCTCCTGATAAAATTCAGTGGCAATTCTATTTAATACAAAAGACATTTGTCAGGTGATTTCACTTTCTGTGGTGGATAAATCAATCATCCTAGTGCCTGCCAGGAAACTCAGGGAAGTAAGGGCATTCCACTTGGCAACATTATTTTCAATGCAAGGGTGGGCATAATGTTTACTAAAATGGTCAACGAGAAAGTGAGAGGACTGGACTGATTGGTTCATTCTAATTCCCGGCTTCTCTCCAGAAGAGCAGAGGAGGGAAAGGTATGATCATTTTATCTCCCGCTAAATTATATCAGAGGTTCTCAACCTGAGGTGCCTGCACCCCCAGAGGGTGCAAAATAAAATTTCAGGGTGTGCGACAAATAGTAGCTTGTGCCCTTGAGTGATGAGTGATGAGTGATGAGTCATCACTCAATTTCTTTCTGAATAAATTAGAATCTAATTGCTCAATTTAGATTTGCATTTTATACTCTGAGTTAAAAGCTTTTTAAAAAAGTTCAATTTGTTCACCCTCAATATTGTATGTGGTTCAAAAATTAGAAATTAGACTTCTTAATCTTCAAATGTGATAATACTTTTGTAGAGGGTGTGAACATCAATCAAACATTTCCTAGGGAGGTGGGGCATAGGAAATGTTGGGAACCACTGAATTATATTAAAATGTATCAGCTGCTTTTTTTCCAGTCAAAAGGGCTGTCTTTCTAAATCACCCCATTGGCAATCTCTCTTGAACTGAACACACAGACTGGGATTGCTGAGGTGGCACTAAGTTATGACCTCTTTATTACTCAGGTGAGAAAGGGGACCGTGGTGATCGTGGCCTCCAAGGAAAGGTGGGCAAGGCCGGTTCTGCAGGGAGAAAGGGCCAGATGGGCCTCAAGGGAGAAAAAGGCAGCATGGGAACTCCAGGGGAGAGGTACAAGACCAATTATGCTGCCTTTTCGGTGGGCCGGAGGAAACCTCTGCACAGCAATGATTACTACCAGACACTCATCTTTGACACTGAATATGTGAACCTTTACAGCCATTTCAACATGTTCATGGGAAAGTTCTACTGCTATGTGCCTGGTGTGTATTTCTTCAGCCTCAATGTGCATACCTGGAATCAAAAGGAGACCTATCTTCACATAATGCACAATGGGGCTGAAGCAGCCATCTTGTACGCACAGGCCAGTGACCGAAGCATCATGCAGAGCCAAAGCCTCATGCTGGAGCTACAGGACCAGGATGAAATCTGGGTGCGCCTCTTCAAGGGTGAGCGTGACAATGCCGTTTTTAGCGATGAATACGATACATACGTTACCTTCAGTGGATACCTAGTTAAGCCGAGCTCTGAGCCGTGAATCTGCAGGCAGATGGACTAAATACTATTAAGAACTTTACCTTGCTCCATACTTTTTTTGTAACACCACCTTTCTTACCAGACTCTAGCTCTGAAGACACCTGTAGTACTTGGATTTTTATACACATCAAATCATGGCCTCATTTCCCTTGGAAAAGCCTTCTCGTTTGCATCCTCTGGCCTTTCTACCCCTCACACAATCATTGGTCACATTATTACTTTGATCAGTAGGGTTGCCAGAGTGAAAAATATATCTCCTGTACTTTTAATGATTGTGTAAAAGAGGGAATTTCAGCAGGTCATGCTTGTTACCTGGTTGGTTACTTGCTGAAATTCTATACAACCATTAAAGTTATAGGAGTCCTTTCTAGTTTTCAATCTGGCAACTCAATAGCTTATTACTGTTAAGGTCCAGAAAATAACTTGTTGAGTATCTACCGTAATTACTAACACATTACCATTACTCAGTGGTGTCACTCGGGGGCACGGGGAATGCCAACCACACCAGGTGACATAGTTAGAGGGGGTGACACCAAAATGATCTACACCAACCCATTTCTTCCAACCTGGGAGAACCTGGTCTACCCCCACTCAAGTGGGCCCAATGTACTACCACACCTTAATCTCATGGCTGGGTGCAACATTCTGGCTGAAGCCTTTGGCCACATAGAGCCACTTGACTTTGGAGTGGGGCTTGGCTGGGGATGTGGCAACTGTGGCCCTGAAGAGAAGGAGAAATTTTTCTTTCTCCTCAGGGCTCCTGTTGCCTCCCTGACTGAGCCTCACTTACAAAGTACTCCTGAAGTCAAGTGGCTCTACTTTCTCCTTCTCCTCAAAGCCACTCAATTTTGGAGTGGGGCCTGGCTGGGGATGAGGCAACAAAGGCTCTGAAGAGAAGGATAATTTTTCTTTCTCCTCAGGGCCCGTGTCACTACCTCCCCAGTGGAGCCCCATTCACAAAATTGTTTTGAAGTCAGTCAATGCCTGTGAGGCACTCAGCCACAAGATCAACAGTGAGGAGGTAGCCTGCTCTACCTTCCTACTTTGGATGGGGGTAGAACAGGTCCTCCCTGGTTGGAAGAAGTGAGTTGGTGTAGACTGGGCCCACTCATTTGTGTTTTTGCGTGTAGGCATGACAAGGATCTTAATTTTAGCCAGTTGCAATTGGGGGGGGGGAGCATTGGAGATGCCTAAGTCACACTAGGGCTGGGGGAAGGGGGTGGAAAAATAAGACAAAATATATTGCACATCTGGGATTGAGAGGGGGTAGATTTTTTTCATGGGGGAATGATACTGGGTGACACTAGTGTCACCACTGCCATTACTACTGTGCCATTGAAAAATACCAGAAAATGCTCTCTGGTTTTCCTACCTTTAACCATCACAATTCTGAGTGGACTACCCTGTTAGAACTGTCCCCCTCTACGATTCACACAGGCACAGCACTGCAGACCAGTGAGTGTCATGTGCACTGTACACAGGTACTTTGGGCAGGGGCATTGAAGTAATTAGTCAGTTAATCTTCATTCTTCATCCCTCCCCCTCTCTCCTGAGGAATTTCTCTAAATCTCATGCTCGAGCTGGTCTCAGTGTGCAGAGGAACACCCCTCCTCCTCTAAATATTATCTCAGAGCTCATATCAATCCAGCCTATCCAACTGTGCACTCTGCATCACTGTTTGGAGCAGCCAGCCTGGCAAGTCAGCCTCCCCACCCCAACTCTATGCACTCACACTTTCTCTTTCTCTTTCTTGCAGAAGCAACCACGTCTTTCCTTAGGACAGGCAAAAAGAGTAATGGGCAGCTAAATTTTAAATTTCCAACTAACCCAACTCTCCAGTACATCCCACCTTTACAGTGTGTCTTCTCCCGAAGCTCTCTTCTCCCTCTCTCCTTGTCGCTGAGTCCTCTACTCATTAGATGTACAACATCCTACAATGAAGGGTTGCTTTTACTCTGAAAAATATTTAGAAGTAATATAGCTGTTCCTGTTACAGACAAAACAGTTACACTGTTCCAGCACACCAACTCACAAAGTAACTATTTGCCAGACTAACTTGTTATAAATAACACATTACTATTGAGGTGTTTATCTCACCCACTTCCATGGCACACAGCCTTGAGCTTTGCCATTGTATTCCGGATCTTCCCACACCATAACCTAACTATTGTCCTTGTAGGACTGTTAATCCCCTATACCCTATAAAGACTCATACCCTTAATAGACAGCTTCATTAGACTGATCTCTGGTTTTAGTTTGCTTTGCTATTCCCAGCCCTTGAATTCACCATTCTCAATTATTAAATCCCACCTACCCCTACTTAAATCATGAATGCTGTACCCCTGTTCAACCCCATTGACCTCGGTCCTTAGCCTTTTCCTGCACTTTGATGGTTTGAACCCTGTTCACTGTTCCTCCTGCCAGTCCAGGCCAGCTCCTCTTCCTCACAGTGACCCTGATCCCTCACTACTACGTGCCAGTCAATCTATCCTCACTTCACCAACTCTGCAAGGAAGAAGATCCTCCCACCCTCAATGGCACATATTTGCCACTGAGATCTTCCCTTTAATAACTGAGGACTCAGGGTTCTCTGCAACACATCTGTGCCTTCTTTTGTCACCAAGGACAGATGCTCCCTAGATCTTATTACTGTCCCAAATCTGCTCTCTTCCTAATTCCCCTCTATGCTGTCTAGAAAGACATTTTTATTTAATCTCTGTTCCCAATCCAGAACCATTACAAAAAAAATTTTTTTTTACTCTTACCTAGTGCTCCCAGGACCTACTGAGATTGCCAACAGAGAGGCCTCTGGGTTACTGTCTCTCCTCTTTCTTCACCTTATGCATGAGGTTTAACAATCTGTTCTCACCCAATCCTCCCAACCATCAGCATAGTCCCTAATGGAGAGCCACCTAGTACCTCGAAGTGCCCCTTGAGAGAAAAGGGGTGGTTGGCTAGAGACAGCAAAATTGCCATACACACACACACACACTGTATTTCAAAAATACAAATTTTGGTGTCTCAGCAGACCAGAAGGTGGCTCTGATATCTTTCTAATCTGAACAAACCAAGTCTTCTGTAACTTTGTAGGAAGATTTAGTGAGAGTGCCCATCTTGTCTCAGTCCAGCTCTGAGGATTTGTCCATACTAGGAACAAAAGTCCAAATGGACTTCCTGACCTGTTCTGCCTCATAACTGACCCATAACCACCCCACTACCTGTTTCTCCACAGGTAGTTGTCTACACGTGTTCCTGCATCTGGATATTGCTTTGGTCCACTGCCACTGCCTTTCCTCCATCAGAGCTGCCACATTTACCTCAATATCCAGGCCTGTTCCCAGTCCAGAACCATTACAAAAAGTTTTTTTTCTCAGCGCCACCGCCACTGGTGTTTAGTTGCTTGTTCTGACATCAGAAATGAGGTGCCAGATCACAGTGGCACTGAGGATGGAAAAACCCTTTTGTAACTATGCCAGGCCAGAAACTGGCCTGGACAGCAGTGATCTGTCCTGCCTCCCCATCCCACCCCTTGAATCCAGGGTGGATCCATTGACCACTGGGCTTTTTTTACAAACTCTGGAGAAATTGTTGAATCCCAGGTTAAGATGGTATACCATGAGTATGGTGCAGATAGGGACCTACATCTTGCTTCCTTGGCACACCAGCTTCAGAGATAAGGTTGCACATTGTGTGGCCTTATTGTGACAGATTTGGAGGGGGGGGGCTCAGGTTTTTCCCTTGTGGGGACAAGCCCTCAGTAGCTCTGGATCGGCTTAGAGTCTCTGGTAATAGCAATGTTTCCTTTTTATTTGTAGGGTGATCACTGCTGTTATCTCCGGTCTCTGCTCAGAAATAGCAGGGATTCCTTACTCCTACCT
Source organism: Phrynosoma blainvillii (assembly GCA_026167975.1). Taxonomy (NCBI): domain Eukaryota; kingdom Metazoa; phylum Chordata; class Lepidosauria; order Squamata; family Phrynosomatidae; genus Phrynosoma; species Phrynosoma blainvillii. Next base: position 230,731,882 of record JANUYF010000002.1, on the reverse strand, counting down.
GGAGGGGATTGGGATTCAGAGGTGTTGCAGTTGGCAGGCCAGGTTTCTGCTCCCTTTCAGCAGGTGAAATTCACCATGGGCTGGATGAGGCCCAAAAACAAAAGTCCCTCTCCACCCCATACCTACTCATCTTGTATAATCTTCTTACTAATTAAAAACCTCAGTAGTTCATAACCCCCATGCCCTACTCACCAAGATAGTCTGGAAGCTAAAGTACTGCTTGCTGTAGTGGAAGACTTTTCCTATCTTATTGGAGAAATGCACCATTAAATGGCAATGTCCTTCAGATGCTTCCTCTTCTGTTCATGTCTCCTGTTTTGACCTGTGAGATCCCAATAGCCTAGCTCTAATGGCCACTGTCACCACACCTGGGGTTGCCAGGACAGGGCTATTCCAAGGCCTGAGATTTATGAGGCCAAAGGACAACCCCTTGTGCTGTCAAAGAGGACACATGTCACAAGCGGCAGCCCCTAGTGATGTCAGTACGCACAATACATTAAACATTAATCACAGTTGCCCAGAGTAGGCCTTTCAAATATGAAACACCAGGTCTAACAAATGAGAGAAATAAACATACTCACAGTTTTCAAAACAGTGCTCTTGCCCAGAGATTCTTCCCCCTTACCCGGAGCATCAGAAAAGAAAGGCCATGCCCTGAGATCCATAGTGCAAGTTGGAGCCCCAATTCCTTGGCACTGAGCTCTACACACTATAGATGAGGGGAGCAGAGCTCAAATGCTGTTCTGGGTTGGATTCTCATGGTGGGGGGGGGGCGGGGGGGATCTTCTTGCTAGGAAGGAATGACTTGCAATGTCATGTGTCCCTTGACTATTGTAGAAAAGGGTTGCCAGGGTCTTTGGTGCTAAAATTCTTCTGTGTTAATGCATTGTGGATATCCTGAAATACAACAAGCAAGACACAAAAGTTTATATTGTGGGTGTTTTTTTTTACTACAACTCCCAGCCAGCATGGCCAATATAGTCCCCAAGGTAACTTTTTAAAATTCTGGGTCTTCAGCATTTAGCATCCCGGAATCCTGCTAGTTGTACTTTTGCTTGGAGGAGACCTCCTGTACTGTCCAACTCCTCCTGATTATGCTCTATTTTCTTGATACCAAAATGTGCCTAGGTGTAGTTGGGCCATGATATGTTCCCCACTCCACACCTCAGGGATCCCTGTTGGATAAGTCCACCCACTGTGGCTGACTTTGCCTTCACATGCCAGCACTGTCTCAGCAGGTGTTTAAGGGTGGACTATTTGTAATGCCATTCAGTAATGGTGTGACTGTTCAAATACTAGTAAATAGCAGATTTGGGAGGCCTGATCCAATCAAAGCCCTGTAAAGAGGTGGAGTAGGAGGCTTTAACATTTCACCTCTCAATTCCTCCCTGCCCCACCCTGCCATAGTCCTAATCCTTATCAGGGCCCCACCAGCTGCTCTTTGCTGTAAGATTGGAATGCTTAGATTGCTACAAAACAGGGGAACAACTGCATATTTTCCATTTTCTAGCAACCCCCATCCCTTCCTCTTTGCTCAACAGGAAGCAGCCATGTCCTGCAGGCATCCAGAACCAACATCACTGCTGCCTAGAGTCTGGAAAAGCTAGTGGTGTGTGTATACACACACATGCAATATGGTACTCATGAATTCTGCCTTTGCATTCAACATACAGAAGCAATTAGATTCACTAGCCAGGCTCTTGGCAAACCTTTCTATTCTGCTTTTTCTCCCTTATATACAGAAACTGAAGTCATTTAGTGCAGAGGACAGAGTCAGAGTTTCTTTTTATAGGCTACCCTTTTTGCACAAATACTCCTTCCTTCCAAGCATGGGTCACAGTTTCTGAAAGGTCTATTCTTTTGTGTAGGAAGGGTGCTCTTTTACCCATGAGCGAAGGAGATCCCAGTTGCTTTCCAAGTAAACCTCTGCCATGGTGGGGAAATTAGCCAAGGTATCCTGGAAACCCTGCTTTCAAAATAAAAATAAATTACAATACATACTACTTTTTCTTTCTCAAATCTTGAAAAAGGAGGAAGTGGTTGGAACTTTATCAAATGTGCAGTTTTGTAATTTAGTTGTTCTGCTTTAATGTTCTCAGCCCCCTTTTCTGCTATTCAATTCCATGCCTTCCAACATTTCAAACATGAAAACTGGGACAGGAGCGGTTAAGCAACAACAGGGTATGGTCAAGATCAGGGGTAGGCAACCTTTTTGAACCGGGGGCCGGGTTGCTGTCCCTCAGACAATTGGCGAGCCGAAGCACCAAAAATAAATAAATAAATAAATAAATAATAAAAATTAAAAATTACAAAAAAAATAATATTAAAAAAATATGCATGCACACTCTCTCAGCCCAGGAAAAGCCATGGCAAAACCTCTGTGGAAATTTTGCCAAGAAAACCCCAAGAACAAGTAATAACAACAATAATCAATATCATCATGGCCGGTAGCGGCAGCGGCGGGGAGTGGCAGCGGTAGCGGCAGCAGAATTGGCCTGGGGCCGGTCCAAAGGCCTCAGGGGGCCGCATCCGGCCCCTGGGCCTTAGGTTGCCTACCCCTGGTCAAGATAGTAAACATTATTAATAATGAAGAACACAAGTTAGGAAAGGCTGTAGCAGTTTGCTTTTGCCTGAGCCTAATGAGAAGGGAAAGATCCTGCCTCTCCATTGAGTGCAAACTGCAAACTACTACATTAGCATTTTAAACTTAGTTTGTAGCTATTGAATCACAGAATCATAGAGTTGGAAAAGACTCCAAAGGGCCATCCAGTTCACTCCATCCTGCCATTCTTTCATGTCTTTAGTCTTTCAGGTCATGTTTTAAGAGTCACCAAGCTCAGAAGAAGGATGCCAGCTTTTACTGTAAAGAAACACCAATCAAAGCACCCGCAACAGATGGCCATCCAGCCTCTGTTTAAAAACCTCCAAAGAAGGAGACTCCACCTGCTCTCCAAGGGAGTGTGTTCCACTGTTGAACAGCTCTCACTGTTAGGAAGTTCCTCCTAATGTTTGGGTGGAATCTCTTTTCCTGTAATTTAAATCCATTGCTCCATGTCCTGTTCCCTGGAGCAGCAGAAAACAAGTTTGCTCCATCCTCAATATGACATCCCTTCACATATTTAAACAGGACTATAATATCACCTCTTAACCTTCTCTTCTCCAAGCTAAACATACCCAGTTCCCTAAGTTGTTCCTCATAGGGCATGGTTTCCAGACCCTTCACCATTTTGGTCACCCTCCTCTGGACATGCTCCAGCTTGTCAACATCTTTTTTGAACTGTGGTGACCAGAACTAGACACAGGATTCCAGGTGGGGCCTGACCAAAGCAGAATAGAGTCACACTATTCCTTCCCTTGATTTAGACACTATACTTCTATTGATGCAGCCTAACATCCCATATAGGCCCTTTTAGCTGCAGTATCACACTGTTGACTCATTCAAAGACGTAGCTGTGTTAGTCTGTAGAATAGTATATAGAGAGATCTTGTAGCACCTTTGAGACTAACTAAATAAAGAAGTTGGCAGTATGAGCCTTTGTAGACACCAGAGGTATCTGAGGAAGTAGATTTTAGTCTACCAAAGCTCATATTGTAAACTCACTGTTGACTCATGTTCAACTTGTGGTCTACTAGGAAGTAAGACAAAGACAAAGGAGGAAAGTGGGAGGAGGTGTCAGAAACTGGGATATTTTAAAAGTAGCTGAAAAAAATGAAGCAAGAGAGGATTAACTGGGACTGTCCCTCCCAAACTGGAATAGTTGGAGGGTATCAAGGAATGGGCAAAAACACCTCTGAGTATTCCTTGTCTAAGAAAACCTTATGAAATTCATTAGGTTTCCATGAGTTGAGAGGTGTCTTGAAGGCACATACACACACACGCAATTATAGCACTGTAGGTCCACTGCAACTGCCATGGCTTCATCCTATGGCATTTGTATTCTATGGGGGATGTTGAGAATTCCCAATCACTGGTGGGGCTCCAATTCTAAAGGCCTGTCCCGAGACTACAAATCCCAGGATCCCATAGGACGCAGCTATGACAGTTGAAGTAGAATGAGTATCATAATTGTGTAGCATGACATAGTGGTTTGAGTGTTGGACTGTGACTCTGGAGACCAGAGTCTGATTCCTAGTTTAGCCATGAAACCCACTGGGTGACCTTGGGCAAATCACATGCTCTCAGCCTCAGAGGAAGGCAAAGACCAGCCTCCTCTGAACAAATCTTGCCCAAAAAACACCATGATAGATTTGCCTTAGGATCACCATAAGTTGGAAATGACTTGAAGGCATACAACAACAACAGCAAATTGTGTCCTTTGCTGTGTGCCAGTACTGGCCAGCTGGACAGCACATTTCCCAGAATGTATGGAGGGGAAGAAGCTGGAGAGAAGTGAAGGAGAGATGGAGAAGGAAGGAGCTGGCTTCTGAGGTGATGTGCTAATACTGTAATTGGCAGAGGAGGGTATGTGAAGGAGGAAAAGGATGAAGTCAGCATCCTGAAGCCAAAGGAAACATTTTAGGTGGCAGTCTTTCATGCACAGCTGCTGGACTCCAGGGTGTCCAGGGTGGCAAACGTTAATAAGGCACAGAACTTCCTAGAGATTCCCATTTCTGGTGGGTAGTTTTAGCTTCCTAAAGGAAAGGAGACAGTTTTAGGGGGTTAGGGCCCTTGTAGGCTGCACTTTGATCATGGCCTTGGAATGCCTCATTCACTGGGATTAAGGGGGAACTAGACATCTTTGTCTTTAATACACAGACCTGCCTTGTTTTCCCTTTGTTTCTTCTGTAATCTGCTGCCATTGATGCTACTTCTTCAAAGCTGCTCTCCTGGCAATTTCTCATGTAAGGCAAAGTAGCAATGACAAATTTACTCAGATTGCTAGGTGGGCAAAGTTTCCATGGTTCTCAGGTAATCTCACCTCTTGTTCTGAGCTGTGCCTGCTAGCAGATGCTGGCCAACAGCTATGAAAAATTAGCTACTCCAAAGTAGCTATCTGTTTACACAAGGTGCTTTTCTTATACAAGTGTAAGGAAGGAACATGCATAGATAGGGCTGCAAGTAATAACTACTCATACCTGCCAGGTGGGTATGGGTTGAGAATTCACTGCAAAATCGCAGCTTCCACCAATCACATGCCTTCACATATCTAGGATTTGTGTGTATGTTTTGGGAATATGCAGGGAGTGCAATGTGAGAAACAGTGTGTACCTTATAAGCAACATTCATATAATCAACTCTTACCATTAAAATTCCTGAGGTCCCATTCAGGGATCACTTTTGGTGCCTCTTTAGTCTTTCATGTCATGTTTTAAGAGTCACTAAGCTCAGAAGAAGGATGCCGGCTTTTACTGTAAACATAGCCAATCCAACCCCCCCTAAACCCAAGTAAAATGTAGCCAAAGGATTTTTCATTATTTACATCTAATAAAGCATGCAATCAAGTTATGTTTGAAGGAGCCTCTGGTAATTAATAACGTACATGGAACATGCAGATTAGGTAGGGCTTGAACTAAAGATGGCTGCAGAGGATGCTGTTATCTCCAGCATTGTATACAAATGTGTGTGCAATCCAGGCTCTTGGGACACACACACAGCTTGTCCCCAGATCATATCTGAATGCGTTTAATCTTCCTATAAAGCCTGTCTTTCAGCTTCCTCCACCCAGCAATAAAGTTCCCATGGAGACATAAAAAAATAAATATGCTCCTCTCTGGGAGCTATTGTTTGAATTTAAAGAGATTACGCCAACTCAAATCTAGGCCTCCTTTTGTAAAAACAAACCACACTGATTTGGGTGGGGAAGTCTTTGAAAGCCCCAATCTAAATGGCAGGAGGTTCCCAGGGTAGTGTTCAAACATGGCCACACATCTGAATATTCCAAGTTCTGGGTCCAATCTCATACAGGAAAAAATTGCATGTAAATGTACAGTGGTCCTTCCACATTTGCTGGGGTTAGGGGTGAAGGACCCCTGTGAATGTGGAAAAAACACAAATAAAAAAGACTTATTTTTTACCTAAGAGAATACCTCTCTGGGAATCTCCAGGTCCTCCATTGCATCTCTATGGCCAACATCTGCCAGAAGTTGATCAGAGAATCATGCTGGAGGACCCACAAATGTCTAGAGAAGTGCTTTCGCTAGGAACTTCTAGGTTCTCCTATGGTCAAGTTCAAGAATTGTGCTGGAGGACTTAAGAGATTCCAGAGAGAACATACTAATGAAAACCGCAAATAATAAAATCTGCAAAAGTCAAAGCCGCAAATGCAGAGGAACCAACTGCATTAGCAGCCCAGTCTTGACGGTGGCCTCATCTGAGTTGTGGCTGCTACTGCAGTATTCTGGCCCCAGAGTTGCCCCCGATTCCCCTCCATTATCTCTGCACTCCATAGTGACACTGGGTGGCTGTTCAAACATGCATCTCACTGTGTCACCCATTGCCACTGGTGCAGGTTGACCAGATGCCATAACTGCAAAGGAGGACAAAGCAAGCAAATTGTAGGATATTCAAGAAAAATGTAGGCACTGGGTGACACAGTGGAATACATGTTTAAACAGCCACCCAGCATTGTTACAGAGTGCTCCAGATTTTCCTGCAAAATCCAGACCAAAAAGTGATTTTTTAAAACACTGGTTTAAGGGAAGGAAAAGGTGGATTTGGTGCGGAACTCACCTTCCATCATGAAGACAGTTCACATTCAAATCAGGGATTTGGCCCTGTGTCATGTAGACAGGTTGCTGCGAGAATAGGCTCATGCTGACATGCCCTTTATCTCCCTATAACGAATTTAAGAGTGTTAATTTGGCGCCCTTTCTTTATAAAGGCTACAGTTCTGTAAGTGGATACCTTAGGAAAACTTACTCTGGAATCATTTTTTGCGTGGTAAACTTAAAGAAAACAATAGATATTATATGCTCTGTACGACTTAAAGTGTGGAATAGGTATTGTGCAAATGCAACACAAGCAAATGTGCAGTTCAGAAGCATTATGTGAACCAATCATAAGAAGAAAATATTGTTTGAAAATTAAGTAGACTCAATATGGGCAATTTGTATACTTACAATGGACTACACACAGAGATAAGCAGCTCACACCACCATCATATATGGTTGTATATAAATGTAAGGCTAAGCCATGATTTATGCTAACTGTTTGTTGCTTTCATTGTTGTTAATTGCTGTCAGGTTGCTTTAGCCATTAGTTGTTCTATAATTTAAAAAAACACATTTTTTTGTAATTTAACAAATTGTTGTTTGTGATTGTGTGCCTTCATGTAGTTTCCAACCGATGGCAACCCTAAAGTGAACCTATCACAGAGCTTTCTTAACACGATGTATTCAGAGAGGTTTGCCTTTGCCTTTCCCTGAGGCTGAGAAAGTGTGACTTGCCCAAAGTCACCCTATGGGTTTCCATGGCCAAGCAGGGATTTGAGCCCCAGTCTCCAGAGTCAAAGTCAATACAAAATTAAACCAATACAAAATTAATTTATTTTCCTTATTTCTCATATGCTTTTCTCCTATCCTTTTAATCAAATCATCAAAGAGCAGACAGTCAAGGAATAAGGCAGAAACAACCCATGGATCTAAGTTCAGAATACATGGTTCAAACGAGCCAGAGTTCATAAGCAAACAGCAGATCATGTTTTTTAGTTGTGGCTGGAAAACCAAACAGAGTTTGTGTGCAGGTATAGGTTCAAATCTAAGATATCCAGATGACACCATACTACTGGTGGAAAACATAGACTTGGAACAATTACTAAGGAAGGTCAAAGAAGAAAGTGCAAAGACAGGCTTACTGCTGATCATAAAGCCACTGTATTCCCCATCACCATGTACAAATGTGAGATATGGACAGAGAAGAAAATGGATAATAAAATAAAATAAAATAAAAAGAATAAAAATAAAATGAAACTCATTTCAGATGTGTTGCTGGAGGTGAATGCTGAGGATACCATGGACAGTCAAAAAGACAAACAAATGGGTCCTAGAACTGATCAAGCCCAAACTCTCCTTGGAAGCCAATATAATGAAACTGAGGCTGTCATATTTTGGCTACATCATGAGAAGGAATGACTCATTAGAAAAGACAATAATGCTAGGAAAGGTAGAAGACAGCAGGAAAAGATTGTGTGTTGGATTACAACTCAGGAGACTGGGGTTCAAATTCCTGCTTGGCCATGGAAACACACTGGGTGATCTTGGGAAGTCACACTCTATCAGCCTCAGAGGAAGGCAAAGGCAAAACCCCTCTGAACAAATTTTGCCAAGAAAACCTAATTTTCACCTTAAGTTGGAAACTTAGGTTCATCTTAAGTTGGAAACAATTTGAAGGCAGATAACAACACAACATAGTGGCATACTGGATCAAGAGCTGCCAGGCTGGCCTGAACTAACTAAAACAGTTAGATGATGTTAATTTCTTAGAATAATCATGTGAGATATGATGTAATAGCTTTGATCTTTGGCTTCACAGATAACAGATCTGTAATAGAAATAGAATAAAGTAATACAACCTCTTACTGTACATGGATATGAAGACTGGAAGCACTAAATAAGTGATCAGTTGGTGATATATCAGAAAAAGGCAAGTAGTGGACAAGGGGGGAAACAAGAAGATTCTGTGCCGGCAAATAATGGCTGAGACTCTACATCACTTTAACTAATGTAAATGCCTGCTGGTGGAGTTACATTATGCAGCCCCTACTGAATACCAATGTATATGGATCAGTGGCCAGGGTGCATGGCATACAACCCATTGTGCATTCACAGTGTGCAAAATCAATGCATAGAAGCAATGAGCATTCACATACTATTCTGTCTGCTTTTATATGTGCAATGTCCCCACATATGATCGTGAGGTATTGTCTATAATTAATTCTGTATGCATAGCACTACTTACCCTGAGTATATTACTAACAGGATGCCAGTCAATATACTGAAATGAAAACCAAACACAACTTGTAAAACAACATTAATGCAATGAGGCCAGAGGTTAGTACACCAGCCTAACTGTACAGTTAGCAAAGCGAGTGGCCCAGCAACAACCCCTGTGGTTTGTTGTGGCGCAGCTGTGGCATGCAAAGCCAGAAGTGGACTGAGGGTGCATCTACACTGTAGAAATAATATAGTTTGACACCACTCTAATTGCCATGGATTCTAGGATTTGTAATTTTCTGAAGCACCAGCATATTTTGGCTGAGAAGGCTAAAGACTTTGTAAAACTATAAATCCCAGGATCCCATAGGATGGAGCTACAACACTTAAAGTGGTGTCAATCTACATTATTTCTACAGTGTAAATGCACCCTGAGAGAGGGCCTAATTGGCAAATGAGGGAGGCCAAAATAGAAAGTGGTTATATCACATATTTTCTGCTAGAACTGTTGTGATGACTGTAACGACTATTTCTTCCAAATTTGATGAGGGAACATAAAGGAGCATGAGAGGAGAGAAGAGTTAATGTGGAGAGGTGTCTTCTGAACAAACTACTTGGAGCAGGGGTAGGCAACCTTTCTGAGCCAGGGGCCGATCCCCCGAACTCATTCCTTCCGGTGGGCCCGGGGGGGGGAATGGCGGTGCACGCGTTCACGTGTGCGCGCTGCCGCCACCGCCTCCGCGCATGTCGCGGCCGCCATTTTGTTCTCCAAAATGGTGGCTGTGACGCGTTTGCGCATGCACAGTACTCCTGCGCATGCGCAAACGTGGAACGGCCGCCATTTTGGAAAACAAAATGGTGGTCGCGGCACACGCGGTGGCAGTGGCAGGCGGCGGCAGGGGTCCGCCTGGGCTGGTAAGTGCAGGGCCCTGGGCCAGAACCAGCCCGGGGGCCGTAGGTTGCCAGCCCCTGACTTAGAGGATGGATTATCAAACAGAAGGTAAACATTTTTAAAGGAAGAGAAGAACATTAATAACGGAACTACAAAACTAGACTTGTATTCTTTATTCCGTGTGTGTGTGTATATATGTGTAAGGAAGTTACAGTACTCCATATCTAGATTAATTAATATATTTTTCTCTGTTGTTGTTGATGTATAGTGTAAGATTATTAAAATAATGTAGAGGGAGCTGTGGCTGCATGATTTAGCCTCCTCACCAACCTTCCTGTGTTGATGAGAAACGTTTACAAAAGAGCTGTAACTGCACTGAAGTAAATGTGGTTACAATTACAAAGCTCCATATGATGACTGGGCACTTGGCCTAATCACAACTCCTGATCTCATGATGCTCTTTAACTGTTTGTGCAGCTGGACGACATAAAGTTAATTTATATCAACAGGAAAGGTTGGGGGGGAGGGCGCTGAAAAGCTCTTCCCTGGCTCCGTCTACATAGTTTCAAGAAATAATGCCTGGAGAGAGTTCAGAAAAGTTTCTTTTCTGGACGACAGCTCCCAAAATCCTTTACTGACCATGCTGGTTGAGAAATTCTGGGAGCTGTCATTTAAAAAAAAAAGTTTTTCCAAGTTCTGGGCTTGAAGAGGGTTATAGAAACAACTATATAATCACAGCCCCAAGATATCTTGAAGGAAGCTGTTGTAAAAGATGTCTAATTTCTATACAGCATGAAAGGAAAGGTTTACCTATGTGTTTTTTGTCCAGGATGCAACAGCCACCCTGCATACTGTATGTCATGGGTGTATCTATGGAACTAAGGCTGCAGGAAAGATGAGCTGGGATGGGAAGAACAGTTTAAAAGTGCATGTTTATCTTTGGGTGTAAATACTAGGCAATTAACTGTGCTTATTACCAAGCATAGTTCACAGACCTGGAACCCCTACTAAGGAAGATCAAAGAAGAAAGTGCAATGCAGGCTTAATGTTGAACAGAAAGAAAACAAAAATAATGACCACCGAGGACCTTCACAAGTTCAGCCTAGACAATGAAGAAATAGAAATAATAAAAGAATTCTCATACCTGGGATTGATAGAAATGGGAACTGTAGTCAGGAAATCAGATTAAGAATGGGGAGGGTGGCTATGAAAGAACTAGAAAAGATCCTAAAATGCAAAGACATACAACTCAGCACAAAAGTCAATATCATACAAAGCCATTGTATTCCCTGTTACCATGTATGGATGTGAGAGCTGGACAGTTAAGAAAGATGGTAGGAAGAAAATAAATTCATTTGAGATGTGGTGTTGGAGAAAAGTGCTAAGGATCCCATGGACAGCCAAAAGGACAAACAAATGGGTCCTAAAACAGATCAAACTAGAAACCTCCCTGGAAGCCAAGATGACCAAACTGAGGCTGTCGTACTTTGGACACATCATGAGAAGTAAGGACTCTTTGGAAAAAACAATAATGCTGGGAAAGGTGGAGTGAAGTAGGAAGAGAGGAAGGCCACATGCCAGATGGATGGACTCTATTAAGGAAGCCATGGGTATTAAGGGGTTGCAGGATTTAAGCAGAGAAGTGGAGGACAGGGGGTCTTGGAGATGTCTCATCCATAGGGTCGCTATGGGTTGAGATCGACTCGAGGGCTGTTAACAATAACATCAGTTGCAAAGCCTGTTCTGTTACATGTGTTCATTTCAACCAAACATCAGCTTGACTATCTTACCAAACCAGCAAACAGCTGTCTAGAAACAGCTGATTCACCACACTTTTAGAGTGCATAGTAGTGACTTGAAAAGTTTTCCTCATTGGCCACTCACTCATGATGTATTAAATGTGTGGTCTCCATTCACAGGACACTAGCTGGCATACCAGGATTAAATCATGGGAAAACCTGATCCTGTGCATTATGGCAGCTGCACACAGCAGGTTTTTGACAGACAGAGTAGGAGCCAGCATGCACACTGATCTCAAATGCTATCCCAGTGTCCAACCTGTGTCCAAGAGTCAGAAGCAATTCTAAGGAGAGATTGTTCTAGACATCAGTTTTTGGGTGCGACTCATAAAGTGGGAGAAAAAGCTGAGCCAGGGTTGGACTAAGTCCTAAGTCATTCTGATGCATAAGGCAAAGGACAAAATGGTAACCTCCCCTCCCAATACATTCCATGTAGAGAAGCCACTTGGACCTTATCTCAACTCTTAACTTAAATCTGAATTATATTTCAGCAATGGGACGGGTCCCACCAACACCACACCTGAGGGCAGTGGCTGTTTCAAGAAGTGCAGGCCAAGGCTTATGACATACACAGCTCTGTCCACCAAAAAAAGGAAATGTCTGGGGCAGGAATTCAGCAAGAATATTCCCTTATTTGCTGCCTGAGGCAATTGCCTCATTCTGCTTGAGGGTAGCATCAACTCTGATCTGACACGTAGGATGTAATCGAGAGAGTTTTCTTGCCCAAGCTCAGTTCATATGACCAGAAAATTTGCAAACAGTGAGGTAGGGCTTCCATTTCAAATGCCAGTCTCAGGCACATTAATAATTTTAGCAAGGCAGCAAGTCACATTGAAGAAGGGGAAACTCCCTGGAGGACAGTCACTCTCAAGAGAAGACCATACAGAAGGGATTCAGAACCTCTCTAACTAAGCAATTACTTCCTACATCTTTATGAGGATATCACAAGAAGATGCTTGGACAGGAAACCAGCAACAAGCGATACCACTTGTCAAGAAAGTAGTCAAGATAACCATTAACTGCAACAAGAAAAAAGAAAGATGCAGGTGGTTGAGGACTCATTACTCTTACTCAAAGGCATAAAGTCACCTGTGTGCCAGCCTGACAAGATTAATCAGGAAGTGTGCTGTCTTCCTAGTGCACATTTCTGGGACGTCACTGAGAACTTGCCAAAAGCCATCAAGAACACAGATCATAATACCTTTCTCCTTATTCATGTGGGCACCAATGACACTGCCAAGAACAACTCTGAGCAGATCATTGCTAACTATGAATCTCTGGGCACGAAACTGAAGCGGCTTGAGGCACAGGTGGTATTCTCCTCAATTCTGCCAGTGAAGGACAGAGGACTACAAAGGGTCAGGAAAATACTAAAAGTGAAAGACTGGCTATGTACCTGGTGTAGATTGTAGAGGTTTGGCTTGTGGACCATAGTTTTCACTTCATAGACATCTGGCTACAGATAGGCTGCATGTTATGAAGACTGGGAGGAATGTATTTGGTAATAGCATGGCATGTCTGATCAAGAGGGCTTTAATCCTGTGAGAAGGTTGGTGATGCTAGCTCAGGCTTTAAACTAGGAGTCAGCAAACTACGGCCTGGGGGCCAAACCCAGCCCCTCGAGGCCTTTCAACTGGCCCGTGGCCGGTCCTGCCGCCGCTGCACACGCGTAATGCGGGGTGCCATTTTGTGTTCCAAAATGGCGCCCACGCTAGCACACACATGCGCACTACTCCCAGCGCTGTGTGAGTGCGTGCACGATGGGCAGAAGAGGAGAGGGAAGAGCATTATAAAAGGCAAATGCAGTTTTACAGAAATCCATGAGAATGATTGGAGTGGACCAGTTGAGAGCATCTGGGTAAAAATAAATGGCGAAATAAATAAAAGTGATTTTGTGGTAGGAATTTACTATAGGCCACCCAAACCAAGAAGAGGTGGTGGATGATGCTGTTCAGAAACAAATTTCAGAAATCTCAAAGATAAAATCTCAAAGATCTGACAAAGCAAATGTGGCTGCACAACAAACTCAAGAATGAAGTGAAAAGAAAAAAAGAGTATCTATAAAGAATGGAAGGAAAGACAAATGCCTAAGGAAGAGTACAGATGTGTAGCCCAAGCTTGCACAAATAGTATAAGAAAACATAAAGCCAGAATGATCTCAGACTGGCTAGGCAAGAAAGGAACAACAAAAAGGGTTTCCCCCCCAAATATATTAAAGGCAACAGAATGAGCAAGGAGACAGTGGGCCACTGTTCAGTAAGTATGGGAAGAACTAACAGATTACAGCAAAACGGCAGACTACTCAAAACCTATTTACTTCAGTTTTCTCCCAAAAAAGAGAACTATGTGCTCCTGTGCAACAGCAGAGATCTTGGCAAGGGATATGGACTGCAAACCAAGGTTGATAGGGAATTAGTCAGGAATAATCCTAGCTAACCTATATGAGTTCAGATCTGTAAGGCCACACAAACTGCAAACCAGAGTACTTTCTGAACCACGTGTCATAATTTTTGAGAAATCTTGGAGAATAGGTGAGGTGCTAGAGGATTGGAGAAGGGCAAACATTGGCCCCCTTCTTCAAAAAAGGCAAAAAAGAAGATCCAGGAAACTACAAACCAGGGAGCCTGACTTCAATAACAGGAAAAATATTAGAATGGATTATACAGAAGTCTGTTTGCAAGTCTCTTAATGACAATGCAGTGATCAGGTGGAGCCAGCATGGGTTTGTCAAGAACAAATCCTGCCAAACTAATATGATTTTTCAATCAGGTCACTACTTTTGGAGATGGTGGGAATGCTGTGGATTTCAGCAATGCATTTGATAAATTTATCTGAATTTCAGCAGTGCATTTGATACGTTTCCCCATGATGTTTTGATTAGCAAACTGATTGAATATGGAATAATGGGAACACTGTCAGATGGATCCATAACTGGTTGGAAAACCATGGTCAAAGAATCGTCATCATTGGCTGCACTTCAAATGGAAGGAAATTTCAAGCGGAGTGCCTCAGGTTTTTGCCCTAGGGGTATTATTCTTCAACATTTTTATCAATTACTTAGATGATGGGATGGAGGGAATCCTTATCAAGTTTGTAGATGATGCAAAACTGGGAAGAGTGGCTAACATATTGGAAGACTGGATCAGAATTCAAAATGACCTAGATAACCTAGAAAACCGGTCAGAAATTAATAAAATAAAACTCAATAGAAACAAATACAAAATTCTACATTTAGGCCACAAAAACTAAATGCACACTTATATGATGCTTTGATGGGTGATATATGGCTCAATAGTACTATATGTGAAAAGGATCTTGGGATTATTGTTGATCATAAATTGAACGTGAACCACCAGTGTGATGCTGCAGTAAAGAAGATGAATGCTATTTAAGCCTGCATTAATAGCAGTGGCTCAAGTGGTTAAGACGCTGACTCTGTTGATTGCAAGATCGGCAGGTTGGCAGTTCGAGGCCCAAGTGCTGCTTGATGGGGTGAGCTCCTGTCACTAGTCCCAGCTTCTGCCAACCTAGCAGTTTGAAAGCATGCAAATGCAAGTACGGTAGATAAATAGGTACCACTTTGGTGGGAAGGTAACAGCGTTCTGTGCATTCATGCTGGCCACATGATCACCAGAGCAGTCCTCTGACAATGCTTGCTCTTTGGCTTTGGTAATGGAGATGAGCACCGCTCCCTACAGTCAGACAAAACTTGACGACCTTATCAACAGGGAATACCTTTATCTTTACTTAATAGAAGCATAGCTTACAAACTGAAGGAAATAAGAGTCCCACTATATTCTGCACTGGTCAGGCCTCGTGTGCAGTACTGCATTCAGTTCTGGGCACCTCATTTTAAGAAGAATATGGAGAAGTTGGAGCAGGTTCAGAGAAGAACAACAAGAAGATAAGAGATTTGGAGAACAAAATATATGAGGAAAAGATGAAGGAACTGGGCATGTTCAGCTTGGTAAAGAGAAGGCTGAGGGGGAACATAATCACACTCTTTATAAACCCCAAGGGCTGTCACAGAGAGGATGGGCCAGATCTGTTATCTGAAGCTCCAAAGGGTCTAGTTTTAAGTTACAGGAGGTTGGATTTCAATTTAATGTTATAAGAAACTTATTGACAGTAAGAGTAGTTCAGCAATGGAACCAACTGCCTAGATAGGTGGTGGGGACTTTTTCTCTGGATGTCTTCAAAAAATAGTCTGGACAGCTATCTGCTGGGGATGCTTTATCTGGAGACCTGACACTGAGCAGGGGGTTGGACTCTATGGCCCCTTTGGCCCCTTCCAGCTCTATGATTCTATGGTTCTGTGGTGAGGGGCAATAAACAATTCCTATTAATTCAAAACTTATTGCTGTGGTGTATAAACAATTAGTGCAACTTGCTGGTAGGCATTTGAATAGAATTCCCATGCAGTGTGTGCAAGGCAATTAAAACTAAACACTGGAGTCTTAGGCACCAGGTTGGCAAGGAATGTGTCACCTGAGAACATTCAAAGCCTCCTTCAATAGGTCTCTACATCTAAATGGGAATTTAGCACTCTTTTGCTTCCAGGAAAGCAGGTGGAGGGAAGGCCATGTTTCTGACTTGTGTCCATACTGTCTCAAAGACAGTATTTCAGTGAGTGTGCCTGAGTTTTAAGATAGTCAGGGGAAAGCTTCCTCTTGGTTTGATGTGGACACACGATAGAGTCTTCTTGGTGACTGCTCACAGGTTGTGGAATTCCCTTGTACAGGTTACCCCACTCTCCTCTATATCCACCGGCAGGCAAACACCTTCTTATGTAGGTAAGCTTTCAACTCCAGAAAACCCTGTGATAGGGTTGCTTTATGGTTGGCGTAAGTCGGAAATGACTTGAAGGCACACAACAACAACAGCACTTCATGTGGTAGAAGGGGCTTATGGGGCTGTGCTTTTAGTTTTAAATGTGTTTTAAACTGTTTTAACTAAGTTGTTTTAAATATATTTATTTAACTGTTTTTTAAACTTCTGTATGAACAGATTTTTATTTGTTTCTTGTTTTGATTGGATGTCAGCTGCTTCAGATCCTGTGGAATGAGAAAGGCAGGATAACACACACACACACAAACATGGTATTAAATTCTTTCCACTGCCCCTGCTGTTGTTGTTTTACCTAACCACTTGGATAGGAGCTCTGGATGTCCGGTTCAGAAAGACCCACTGCAGGTGCCATTGGGATCCTGCCAAGATCTGCCGCTTGCTGTTTCCATCAGCCATTCCTTCTGTTTCCTGGACATGTCTCCCCAGTGGACAGCAGAAGTACATTAGGATGGCATCTGAGCCAAAGTGGATGATTATTTTATACCTCCTCCACCATACATACCTGAAATTGAATCTAAGATGGTGGTTGCCCACCACAGATCTTTCCCATCCAAAAGACCTTCCAGCTGCTGAATGAACACTTTTGTGGCTTGGGGTGTGTGTCAGAAATTGGTGGTGGCAGCAAACTGCAGCGGTGCTGATGGTAACAGGGACAGTAGTCCAGGTTGGCATCAACAGAGGGGAAAGCACCAGGCTGACAGGCACACTCAAGTCTGGTGCTGGCATCAGTGTGCACAAATGTCATGAGTTCAGAGTACTAGAACCATTAATCTCTGTTAGCCCAAGGCCTGTGATGGCCTTGGATTTTCCCTGCAGGTCAGTGAATCACTTTTTGTTGTTGTTTGTTTCACATATGTGCGCTCACACCTAATCACCCACTATACAGGCAAACCAAGGGTTCATGTGCCTTGGAGTTCCAGGATAAATTAGGTAAGAGGCACAGGCAGTAGCATCATTCGGGGGGTTGGGGATGCAGAATGCACCAGGTGACATCCTAAGGTGTGTGTGTGGGGTTACACCACTTCTCCTCAAACACCTATCTTTTGGCAGAAACAGGCTGTGGCATTCATCTCCTTCTCTTTAAAATGCTTTGAGAGATGGTGGGAGTGGGGTGAAGCTAATCAGGAGGAGAAAAAAGAGGCCCCAGAATTTTTTAAAAATCAAAATTTTCAATTCTTTTAAAATTTTCTTTAAAAACATCACATTTTAACCAGATCTTCACAATGTATATGTAAATACTTTTAGGTTGTGCATATGATATTGTAATTTCAAGGTATAATTTTATTTTATTTTCTAGTATTTTATGGGAATATGGGAATTACGATTTATGAAGAACATTAGAGCAAAAAAGCATTACTAAGGATTCTGTATGGTGTGAAATGGGGGGAGGAGGTCAATGGGAGGTGATACCATGAGTTATTGCACTGGGTGACACCAACCCTAGGGATGCCACTGGACACAGGTAAGGCTATTGAGGTGTTCCTCCCCGACCCACAGCTTACACTGTTTGGTCCCTTCATTCCTTTACTACCAAGCATCTTTATGAAGCCCATACCAAATGCAGCTAATACTAGTTTTTCCCATGAGAATAATTAATTTTCCTGTTCCTTCTCTCCTGACAGGAAGACTATGGACGCATCTGCACTGCAGAAATAATCAAGTTTGACCCTACTTTAATTGCCATGGCTCAATGCTATGGATTTCTGGGAACTGTAGTTTGTTGCGGCACCAGAACTTTGTGATGTCAAAATGGATTATTTCTGCATTGAGAATGCGTCCTATGAGACTCCTTTTTAAATTAGCAGTTGTTGTCATTAAGAAATATAATCCAGTTGGGTGCCTACCTCTAACTCCTTCATAAAACCACATTTCAAGAACACCTTTCCCATTACTTGCTTAATTTCATTTTCCCCATAGGATATTACACAGAAGCTTTTCTTTTCCTCCTCCCACCCACAAAACTCTAATTGCTTGGACTGTCTTGTTCTCAAATCCTTCTAGCCATAATGTACTCTCTGCACTTGCCAAAAAGAAATTAAAAAATAAAACAAAGCAAAGTAGTCCAAATGAAACATCTTATATGACAGATGAGAAATTAAGCAAGCAATTATGAGAAAAATATATTGATTTTTTTTTTAAAAAATCCATCCATCCATCCATATATATTCTCATTCATTTTTTTGGGTGGGGGAAACGCTGGCACAAGATGCAAGATGGCTGGCACAAGAACTTTAAAATACCTTATTTTCCTGCGTATAAGACTACTTTTTTACCTGCAAAATCTGTGGCTAAAGTGGGGGGGTCGTCTTATACGCCGGATATAAGGATAATGAAGATAGAGGTGCTAAAACTCTATATTTTGGCTGGGAAAATGGGGGGGTCGTCTTATACGTGGGTCGTCTTATACGCCGGAAAATACAGTACCTGTACTCACGGGAGAAAAGAAACAAATGGAAGCAGCTTCCCAGTTCAAACGATACTGATAACTGGGGTGGAAAATATAAACACTACCCCTCTACTGTAAAATACACTAACAGCACAAACATATGCATAGCTATCCAGAAGCTAAACCTTAATGACATGAATGGGAATTACTGCTGGAAAAGGATGAATAGGATTATAGCCCAAATATCTGGAAATTAGCCAACTTTCAATCTTACTTCAAATCTATTTTTCTTTGTCTCTCATACAGGTCTCTCTCCTGCTAGTAAATTGAAATTGAGGACAGGTCCTGGAGAAGGAGGCTATCTGGTCCCTCTGGACCTTTCCGCAGAGTTGGGGGCCTCTGTGCCTGCCTCCAGTCCCTCCATGTGTGGGGTGTGGGGGGGTGTTTTGGGGGGATCATTGGCGCTGGGCTGGCAGAGAAGGAGGAAGGGGGCTGGAGGTGGAAGGGAGCTGTGTGTGTATGGAAGCTCCCCAATGGGTGTTTGGAAGGGAAAGCCCTCCTATCTTTCTCCCTCTCTCTGAAAGCGCCACAGGATCTGGAGAGAGAATTGCAATTGATCACAAAATCCGTTAATATTTTTTTTAAAAAGAACTACATTAACCCCCCCTCCCCAAGGAAAGCACTGAGGCAGTGCTCTGAAGGGGGAGGGGAATGGTGGATTTTCCCAAAACCTGGGGCAGGATGAGTTACACCCCTCTGCCAACACTGCCACTCTCCTCCAGTGTGACGCGATTAAGACCCGAACGCCATTCACATTTGTTGAACATGCTTGCAAATCGATTCTTTTCAAAAGAACCACCAAATGATCTGTCTTCAAAAATAGCTATTCTTTTGCATTTTCCTCGCTTCACCTCGATTCTCCACGATTCAAACAGAACACAGTTGGGTCTGAAATCATTTCCAGTGTAAACGAGGCACATATAAACCAATTTGCAAATTTAAATCATAGTGGGAATGAGCCCTAGAGAATTAATTAACCAGTTATTTCCAAGCTCTAGGAACAATCCAGCATGGCCTACTGCAAATGCATTTCACATTATTAGGTGCAGCAGCAATATTTATCAGCACTGTCCCCCAACTCCAGCATTTTGTTGAAGGTATCTTATTGGCTCTAAGCACAACTATGATGGCTTGGATCTGACCCAAGATATTTTGCTGCCTGAGGTAAACACAAGATGGAGCCTCCACTCGTCCTTTCCATGCACACTGGTCAACCAGACTGACAGCTGAACTTTATTTCACCACTTGTGGTATGAAAACAGCCTACATTGGAGCGAGGCAGGCCAGTTTAGGCAGGTTTATTCGGCATACACAGCTGTGCCTAGAAACTGATGGCCATTTCTCAGCTCTCAGCATCTGCTACCAGCAGGTCCTGATCCCACTCTGTTTCATAATACAGTCAGCCCTCCATATCCAGATTCTTTATCCACAGATTCCACATCCACGGCTGGAAAATACTTTTAAAATATATTAATTCCCAAAAGCAAACCTTGGTTTTGCCATTTTATATAAGGAACACCATTTTACTATGCCATTGTATATAAGGGCACTTGATCATCCACAGATTTTGGTATCCACCAGACGTCTTGGAACCAAACCGCAGCAGATATCAAGGGCCCACTGTAGGGACAGCCCTGTGTTAGGCTTTCCTGTCTGAAGTGGAAACTCAACAATTTCACTTTGATTTCAGGGGCTTCCTAAGTTTCCACATGCTATTTTGTTTGTCCCCACTTTTTGCCCTGACAAGCCAAGATCTCAGGCTAACCTCATGACCCACTTCCCAGTATCTTCATACAAGTTGATGTACTATATTGTTTCTGGGCCTGTCTCTTGCAACACATTTGGTTATTCGTTTCCTCTTCTGGAATTATCACTTCTAGAATTAGCAGTGAAATAAATGAGAACTTCCCCACCCCTGCAGTACTCTATATTCAGAGGGTCTGTCATCTTCATAAACACAGCAAGAGAAATGAATGCCAATTTGACCCTTTTTGTCTCCTCATTACCCTCCTGTTCTCTGTCTGGAATCGCAGTGCCTGTTCTCATTTCCAAGAGGTGCTTGCATATTTTTTATAGAAAAAATAGCTATATCCCATTCTTGGCATCCGAGAAACATGCTTTTCCCAGATGGGTGCTAATTTTTCTTTTTAGCCAAGGTGATCTTGGAAGGATGCTGGATACACTTCAAATTGCTTCCCATTTATCTTGTTACAAATTATGTTACCTTTGCCAGCAGTTTCTAGCCTGACTGAGGGCTTTTAGCTGGATGTCTTCTTGCAGCACTTTGTCCTCCAAATATATAATACTACCAATGGAGCATAAAGGCATACTCCTTTTGCTTATCAGACTTTCTTTTGCTTTTCAAAACTGGCATTGTAGCCTCTAAATAAATGAAGCTGCTAAATAATTAAATCATGAAACAATTCTGTACTTTTTGATGTCAACATTTGATTTTCTGATGACCAGCCACATATTATCCTCTGATACTACCAGGAGAATCCTATGGAGTATGCCACTGTGTCAGTGGTAGTCACTGGCTTGGGATTACTGCTAGTCTCCAATACAGATCTCACAGGAAAATGGGAGAGGGACTTCTTGGTGGCTGCTCCTAAAGAGGCTAGATTGACACCCTCCATGGTATCCATCTGGCAATAGGCATATACTTTTTTGTTTTGACATTCTTTGGAGGAATTGACTGCATAGAGGGAAAAGACTTTTAACAATGTGCTGTATTGCCTCTGTGTGTTGTTTTGTTAATGAGTATGCCTTTAAATTTTTTTTGCTAGCTAACATAAAAAATACTTTTTAATGGTGTGAATGCCTTGTGTGACAGGGCTGAGAAAAAGGTGGGACATACATACATTATAACTGTAGAAACTCTACCCTGGATGTAAGAAGGGAAAGGGCAGAGCTGTGAGGCTGGCTACTTCCCCGGACATCAACTGTCCTGGTAATCCAGACCTTGGTGTGGAAAGATGAAAGTCAGGACAAGGAGTACCCACATTTATACAGCAGTGCCTGCAGCCTCAAGTAAACCACCATAGCTGCAAAAGATAACATGGGTGGACCAGAGCTTATGTTCCCACCACATTCCTGGAAACGTGGCTGCTACCTACCTATCATGATATAACTTGCTTACCATATCTCCAGATTAGCCCTGCATACAGAGCACCAATAACTGCAGAACAATGAGGTGCATGTTGCAGTGCCATGGCATCTCCTTACTTAGTACATACACAGCCTCCTATCCACCCACTCCCTGTTAACAGTGGTGCAGTGGTTTGAGCATTGGATGATGACTCTGGAGACCAGGTTTTGAATCCCCACTCAGCCAGGAAAACTCATTGGGTGACCTTGGATAAGTCACACTCTCTCAGCCTTAGAGGATGGCAATGGCAAACCCTCTCTGAACAAATCTTGCCACCCTGGCATTTGCATTTACATAGGAGGCCTATGTAAAAGTCTACACTAAAATTCTTATGAGAATGGAAATGTTATTCTTGAACCTTTTAGTAGTGGGGCCTTTGGCCTTAAAGTGGTTGGGGAGGATGTGTGAGGGGTCTGTGCAACATCCAGCTGCAACTAGAGAAAAAACAACAACACCCAGCTGTTTCCATTCAGGAGGCAGCTTGCAGGAATGCAGCCAGTTGCTGCCTGGCTTCCCCACTTGCCAATAAATACCTGAGGGACCATGTACTTGCCTGCCTTTTCAAGCAGGCAGTAGCAGATAGAGCAGAAATATGAGGCTGGACTATTATGCATTGCCCCACACCATGTAGGTCTTGGCTAACATATTTCCCATAAAGCTAGATATTTCATCAGCCAGAAACCCTAGAGTTAAAGGAACATGTAAAGTGAAGCATACATTTCACATTTACAAATGGACAAGAGAAGTGGTTTGGCTCCTTTCTTCTCTCATCACCTCCACCTACCCTTAGATATGTGTCCTCAAATGAAATGCATAGGTAGCACACTGAACTCCTTCTCTTCCTGACTCTCTCTGATTGCAGAGTCAACAAATAAAATTAAAATAAAAATAAAAAGGAAAGGGAAAAAGAGATAAAGTGAGGAGAGCTAGAAAGGGATTCTTGTAATTCTCATTGTAACACACAGCAGATGCTGCTGCAAGGGTGGGGTGGGAGTGGTGTGGAGGCAATGGCTTAATGCAATGGTTGCCCCTTTGCACCCTGTGAAATATTTTGAAACCCTTTTCTTATTCATGGGACCCTCGCTTTGTAGAACTTCAGTCAGAGAAGAGATTCAGTCTTTGGAATGGGTCATGTGCTCTGGTTGAGCATAATGGAGGGAGAAGCAAATGCTTCTCTCACCACGGTTGGCATCTGTCCTGTTCAAATGTGTTAAGGAAAATGCAACATGGGACATACAGTGATAGAAATAAAATATGTATGTGAAAGTCACAATGACTAAGCAAGAGCAATTATGAAGCTACACAGGTGCAAAAGCTAATGTAATTTAGAAGTCTTGAGAGCCAAGGACAGAGTTATAGAATGCATATTGGAAACACCTGAGATTCATTAAGTGTACAAGGTAAAATGATGAAATACTTGGGTTGGTCTTAAGCAGGGGTAGGCAACCTTTCCCCTTTAAGGGCCGAGGGACTTCAGCTCCCAGAAGCCATGTTGGCCAATAGTCCCATGTTGGCCAATAGCTCCTGGGATTCTGGGAGCTGAAGTCCCTCGGCCCTTAAAGGGGAAAGGTTGCCTACCCCTGGTCTTAAGTATGGGTTGAACTATGTGAACCAATCAAAATAAATATACACACCCACTGGGTGGAAACTAACTAGTGGGTGGTGATTAACAATGGCTATAATAATTGCAATGTTTGCCAATGTATTTTTGTGGAGTAGTTTTGGAGATATTGTGGGTAGTTGAGGAGATTTGTAGAGACTGTGATTTGTTGGGCATATAGTACTTGTATATAGGAGAATAAAGTAGATCTTTTATATAAGACTACTGAGTAGTCTGGTGTCTTGAGTGAAGATACAAGAGCCAGCAGAATCCTGGAAAAGTTTGGAGACATCTGGGGAAGAAGAGTGAGAAGGCTTGGAGAGTTTGTCAGGGTCTTCAGCCTGTTCTCTGAAACTCTGCTGCTTTGGAGAAAAGCATTAACCACTGATCAAAGCTGGTCAGCTCTGCTGCATAACAAGGTGGTGAGTTAGAGCCAGAGGTGAAGAGCTACAACTCTCATCATCCATGACATGGGTTATGGGCCCAGTTACTAGAGCAACCAGCATCCACAGAAGCTGAAAGTTCCAGAGAGTGGAAGAAAGTTTTGTGGACGACAGATCAGAGCAAGCTGTTTGCGCTGCACTGATAAGCTTTGTGAGTAAATCATTTTGTGTTTTGTTTAAGCCCAGATGGGTCAGCTGTGCATACTCAGAAGGACTGTGTCAAATTGAGTCACTGCACAAATTAAGATGGAGATTCTAAAGTTTAGTAAATTAAATAGAAACAACTACTCTACCTGGAAGATTTATGCCCAATCTCTACTAGTAAAGGAAGGTCTGTGGTCGACAGTTGAAACAGGGCTGGCAGCCGATGCTAATGCAGCCACTCGAGAAAGAGATAATAAAGCAAAAGCCTGTCTTTATCTCATGCTTGAAGAAGACTTGATTAATGACGTCAGAGATAAAGCGTCCGCCAAGGATGTGTGAGATACCTTGCAGAGATTATACACTCCTTCAACTGCTTTTGCAAAAATGCTATGATCTAAAAGAATAAACAGGCAAAAGATGACTAAAGGGCAGTGTGTGATAGAACATTTAAAAATGATGCAAGATTTATTTGTGCAAGCTGAACTGAGGGGAGTGGAAATTAGCAAAGAGCAGCAGTGTTACATTTTAATAGAATCGCTAGACTCTTCTTGGGACAACATTACGAACAGCTTGCAAAATTTGCCAGAAGCTGAGCTTAACAGAGACTTAATTGTGGCCAGAATATTGGAAGAGAACCAGAGAAGAAAGTCTGAGCAGGGTGACTCAGCAGGTTTAAAGTCTGTGCCGAAACAACAAACAACGCCTGATTTGCGAAAGCAGAAAGAAGCAGCTTCTACAAGGGAGCAACGGAGGTGTTTTTATTGTAAGAAGATTGGTCATCTGCTGAGACATTGTAGACAATTTGCTGCTGAGAGAAGCAAGCAAGGAGAGAGCAGATGACAGCTGCGGCAGTATCAAAAACAGTCCAGACCTCCATTTTTGAAGGACAGTGGTAATAAAAAGGGGTTTACAACCATGATTAAGGAAAAACAAAATACTAATTCAAAATGGCTGGTTGACTCAGGAGCCTCATCTTCGATGTGTAATAATATTAATTTAATAAGTAATAGAAAATCAGCTAATGTAAATGCTGTAGTTTTGGCTGATGGGAAAGAGCTCAGTACTGTAAATCAAATGGGTACAGTTTTCATTCCAGGGCTAAAAGAAAACTTTAATGATGTTTTACATGTAAAGGAGTTAGAAAATAATTTGTTATCAGTAAGCAGATTAACAGACAGAGACTACACAGTCATCTTTGAAAAGAACTTGTGTAAGATAAAACTGAATGGGGAATTGCATGGC
This sequence comes from Phrynosoma blainvillii, assembly GCA_026167975.1. Classification (NCBI taxonomy): domain Eukaryota; kingdom Metazoa; phylum Chordata; class Lepidosauria; order Squamata; family Phrynosomatidae; genus Phrynosoma; species Phrynosoma blainvillii. The sequence continues at coordinate 230,706,449 of JANUYF010000002.1, read as the reverse complement.
ATAGGCTTGAAAAAGGATAAACTTTATTTTTTGGAGGACAATATTGATAGCTACAGGGTTGAAAATGCTAATAACATAGACAATAGTCCAATCCACAAAGACTGCATATACGAGCTTCACAGAAAATTCAGCCATGCTAGTTTCAAATGTTTAAAGAATTTAATCAGTATGTGTCCAGATTTAAAAGTTGCTGAATGCAAAAATCATCTAGATTGTACAGTATGTAATCAGGTAAAGGTCAGAGCTTTTCCAGTAGCCAAGAAAACAAAAAGAATTGCTCAAAGACCATTTCAATTTGTTCATGCAGATGTTGCCCAAGCTAATTGTTTGTCTTTAGGGGGAAGCAAGTATTTTCTAATAATTGTTGATAGGTTTACAAGGTTTGCGTTTGTGAAAATATTGAAAAACAAATCTGACGCTGGGCAAAGTTTAAAAGCGTGGGTGAGAATGGTGGAAAGACAGTTTGATAGCAGAGTATGCACCATTGTTACTGACAGAGGAGGAGAATTTTTAAATAATCAACTGTTTAACTGGTTTCAAAAGGTGGGAATAAGGCATGAAACTACAAACCCTGCTTGTCCTAGTGAGGATGGTTTAGCAGAGAGAAAAATACAAGACATAAAAAGAATAACTGCTTGTTTGATGGCAGATGCAGGGGTGAAAGATAGCTTTTGGGCAGAAGCAACTTTGACAGCAGTACATATTAGTAACAGATTGTAGCATTCAGAAATTGAAGACATTCCCTACAGGGTATTGTATGGGAGAGTGCCAAACTACAAGTATTTGAGAGTTTTTGGACAGTTTGCTTATGTTTACACACCTGCTTGTTTCAGGAGGAAAGGAGAACCCAAAAGCAAAAGGCTTATGTTTTTGGGGTATTCCGGAAATAGCTACAAGTTTCATTTGGGTGGAAAAGAAGTGCAGTATTCTAGGTCTGCAAATTTCGAGAGACATGCTGGTTGGGACAAACTGCATGCCAATAAAGAAGTTTTTTTGAGGTTAGGAAGTTCAAATGAGTCAGAAGCACAAACTGAACCAACTTCAGGAAACGGAGGGGTTTCAGTTAAGGCAGAAGCACCAACTAGCAGTAGTGGTAGTTCTTCTGATAATGAGACACAATCTAGGCCTAGTACTACTTGAATGACTGAAGACAAGAGATTTAGTCGTAGAACTACAACTCCTAGTACAGAAAGTGAGGATGAAAGAGGCAGGTCAGCAGATTTTATTCCCAGGCGTAGTCATAGAGTTAGAAAGTCTCCAGATAGGTTTGTTGTGACAAAGGCAAGAGCTTGTTTAGCAGTGGAAGAGCCTGAAAGTTTTGAAGAGTTGGAAAGTTTTTCTAGAGAAGAATAGGAAAGATGGTTTGATGCAATGGATAATGAGTTTGGTTGCCTGGTAAATAAAGATGTTTTTGAAATTGTTGACAGACCCAAAGACAAGAAAGTAATTGGTTGTAAGTGGGTGTACAAAAGGAAAGAAATGCCAGATGGAAGTATTAAATATAAAGCTAGGTTAGTAGCTAAGCGTTTTGCACAACAGCAGTATGAGAACTATGATAAGACATATTCTCCAACTGCAAAGCCAGAAAGTCTGAGAATGGTTCTAGCTGTAGCAGCAAAAAGGAATTTAGTTGTAGAGCATTTTGATTTTGAAACAGCTTACTTGAATGCTAGTTTGGATGAAGAAATATTTGTGGAGCAGCCACAAGGTTTTGAAGCAAATGGTAGTCAGAAAGTTTATAAATTAAAGAAAGCATTGTATGGTTTAAAACAGAGTGCCAGAGCATGGAATTTGTGCATTAATGATGAGTTAGTTAAGCTAGGATACAAAAGGAGCATCGCAGATGCTTGTGTCTACACAAAAGGAGACATAGTGTTAGTGATTTATGTAGATGATTTGTGCATAGCAGCAAAGTCAAAACAGGAAATTGAGTCAGTAAAAAGAGAATTGTCTGAAAAGTTTATTTTGAAGGATTTAGGTTTATTGAAGTCTTATTTAGGTATTGGTGTTGAATGGACAGAAGAAGGACATTGTTTGTTAAGTCAGAGAAAGAAAATTGAAAGTTTGATTGAAAAGTGTGGATTACAAAATGCTAAAATAGTAAAAGCTCCAATGACAACTGGTTTTGTGTCTGAAGAAACAACTAGAGCTTTTGAGGACAAGACTTTATTCAGGAGTATAATAGGATCTTTACAATTCATATCTTGCCACACCAGACCAGACATTTCTTATGCTGTAAATGTATTGTCTAGAAGGGTTAATGATCCAAAAATTGAAGACTGGACAGCAGTAAAATATTTATTGAGGTATTTGAAAGGAACTTTAGATAAGAAATTGATAATCAGAAGCAGTAGTTCAGATTTAGATTGTTATGTGGACAGTTCTTTTGCGTCAATTAGGAGACAAGAAGTCAGTTACAGGAATGATAATTAAATACAGTGAAAGTCCAATAGTTTGGAGAAGTAGAAAACAAACTAATGTAGCGTTGAGTACGACTGAAGCAGAATTCGCAGCTTTGAATGAGATAGCGAATGAGGTACAGTGGGTTGAGCAATTGTTAAATGATTTAAATGAAAGTTTCAAGATACCAGTGGAAATTCTGGAAGATTCACAGTCATGCATAGCGATGGCTGAAACTGAAAGTTTGAAGAACAGAACAAAATATGTTGGTGTAAGATATCAAAATGTGCGAGACATGGTTCAGAAGGGTGAAATAGAATTGAGATATATAGAAACACAACACAACATAGCAGATTTGTTCACAAAAGCATTGACAGTAGAAAAACATGAAAGACTGACACAAATGGTTGGAATGACATTGTAAGACACATACAATATTTTATTTCGGAGGGGATTGTTAAGGAAAATGCAACATGGGACATACAGTGATAGAAATAAAATATGTATGTGAAAGTCACAATGACTAAGCAAGAGCAATTATGAAGCTACACAGGTGCAAAAGCTAATGTAATTTAGAAGTCTTGAGAGCCAAGGACAGAGTTATAGAATGCATATTGGAAACACCTGAGATTCATTAAGTGTACAAGGTAAAATGATGAAATACTTGGGTTGGTCTTAAGTATGGGTTGAACTATGTGAACCAATCAAAATAAATATACACACCCACTGGGTGGAAACTAACTAGTGGGTGGTGATTAACAATGGCTATAATAATTGCAATGTTTGCCAATGTATTTTTGTGGAGTAGTTTTGGAGATATTGTGGGTAGTTGAGGAGATTTGTAGAGATTGTGATTTGTTGGGCATATAGTACTTGTATATAGGAGAATAAAGTAGATCTTTTATATAAGACTACTGAGTTGTCTGGTGTCTTGAGTGAAGATACAAGAGCCAGCAGAATCCTGGAAAAGTTTGGAGACATCTGGGGAAGAAGAGTGAGAAGGCTTGGAGAGTTTGTCAGGGTCTTCAGCCTATTCTCTGAAACTCTGCTGCTTTGGAGAAAAGCATTAACCACTGATCAAAGCTGGTCAGCCAGAAACCCTAGAGTTAAAGGAACATGTAAAGTGAAGCATACATTTCACATTTACAAATGGACAAGAGAAGTGGTTTGGCTCCTTTCTTCTCTCATCACCCCCACCTACTCTTAGATATGTGTCCTCAAATGAAATGCATAGGTAGCACACTGAACTCCTTCTCTTTCTGACTCTCTCTGATTGCAGAGTCAACAAATAAAATTAAAATAAAAATAAAAAGGAAAGGGAAAAAGAGATAAAGTGAGGAGAGCTAGAAAGGGATTCTTGTAATTCTCATTGTAACACACAGCAGATGCTGCTGCAAGGGTGGGGTGGGAGTGGTGTGGAGGCAATGGCTTAATGCAATGGTTGCCCCTTTGCACCCTGTGAAATATTTTGAAACCCTTTTCTTATTCATGGGACCCTCGCTTTGTAGAACCTCAGTCAGAGAAGAGATTCAGTCTTTGGAATGGGTCTTGTGCTCTGGTTGAGCATAATGGAGGGAGAAGCAAATGCTTCTCTCACCACGGTTGGCATCTGTCCTGTTCAAATGTTGCCATTCAGAAGGACCACCAGAGTTTGGGAAGTGGCCCTTAATTTATCTATAGAAAGAGGGGCGTGAGTGGTCCAGGGACATCCTATAGTTGTAGGACAGGATTGGAAGAAAAATTTTGCATCCAGATATGCTTTGCTCGTACTTCGGATCACAACAGCAAGCATTACAAGAGCAGCCATTAAAAGAAATGTCATACAAATTAAACAACTGTTGAAAAAAACTGGAGAAAGAAACTAAATTGACTCATTTGCGGCAGAGTTGGGAAGTGAAGGATAAAGTTATACTATATATATATGTGTGTGTGTATGTGTGTGTGTGTGTGTGTATGCTGGATTGATTGGTTCACCCAAACCTCTTTGTTTCTTCTTCAGGAATGGGCTGGGGCACCAGCACATATTGTATGAGTATATATGAAGCGGTATATAAATGAAGCTGCTTTGCTTTGCTTGCTTCTAGCCAATTGTCAACTTATGGTGACCCTGTTAATTTTATAGGTTTTTCTTAGGTAAGCCATACCCAGAGGTGGTTGTCATTGCCTTCCTTAGAGTCCACAGCACCTGGTATTCCTTGGCACTATCCAAACACTAACCAGGCTTGATTCTGTTTAGCTTCCAACATCACAAGGGATGTTGGTGCCTGCAGGCTATTTAGGCTCCTTGGCATTTGTTTTGCCCTTCTTGATAATCTGAGGGAGAGATTTATATTGTGTCAGTTTCTCAGGAAAAATTCAATTAATAAAAAAAGCTGCTTGAGCTACCTGCTTTCCAGTCTTCAAGTGGCACTAGCTGTTCCATGGCAGTCACCCATTCCCAGGGCTGTCTCAAATCCCCACATGATCCTCCCTGAGGTCCTGACTGAACACAGCCCTGAGATTGCCACACAGTTCTTTTCTCTTTCTCCCTCCCTCCCCTTCCTTGGCCAAAGATAACAGTGATGTGGCCTCACTTTGGCTGATTTGGGATTGTGGGTTGGGGAAATCCACCTCCCATACACTCTGGAAAAGCTCCCCACCCCTGTTGTTTCCTCTGCCAAGAAGGCAAAGATCTGTTCATCTGGCTCAACTATTGCTGCCCAGAACGACTCTTCTATAATTGAGGTAAGGAACTTTTTTTTTTCTTTATTAGGGACCATTAGCTTACATTAAAAGAACAGCTGGAGACCAGTCAGGTGGCAGATAATCAATGGTATCTATGCTTTTACCTTTGTAGGTGTGGATCAGACCAACTGACAGCTGGCTTGATCGATGCTTTCAAAGGCACCTCTCTTAAAATTATATATATATATTTCACACATATGTATTTCACATATACATTTCACACACACACACACACACACACATATATATATATATATATGTGAAAAGGGTTGGTGAGAGTTGCAATTCAGTATTATCTGGAGGGCAATACATTATAACCTTTGGTTTATCCAGTGGTAAAGCTTAGGCCAGGGGTAGGCAACCTTTTTTGAGCTGGGGGCCGGGTTGCTGTCCCTCATACAAATGGGGGGGGGGGGCGAAGCACCAAAAATAAATAAATAAAATAAAATAAAATAAAAATATATTTTTTTAAAAAATTAAAAATTAAAAGAATATGCATGCACACTCTCTCAGCCCCAGAAAAGCCATGGCAAAACCCCTGTGGAGATTTTGCCAAGAAAACCCCAAGAACAAGTAATAACAACAATAATCAATATAATCATGGCGGGCAGCGGTGGCAGGATCGGCCTGGGGCTGGTCCAAAGGCCTCGGGGGACCGCATCCGGCCCCCAGGCCTTAGGTTGCCTACCCCTGGCTTAGGCAATGCCAAACCCACTTAACCTTTTGCAAAATGCACCTATGGAGTGCCAGTGAAAGTTGAAGAGTGAGAGCCCTCTGACAAAGGGATGCACTGAATCTGTATTCCTGGGACTGACAACAGAGCAAAAGGACTGTGTGTGAAACTAGAAAGGTAATGAAAGTACTAGGAACCGCAAGGGATAAATAAAATATGCACACTCTCTCCCTCCCACCCAACAAAGGGGCTTTCTGAGAACAGAAATGGCCTGGAGGTCACTGGGGAGAACACTGAGATTAATTGCCTAAAGCAGAGTGACAGTCCCAAAAGTGGAAAAACAGTGTCCAGATCAGACCAATAGTGTAATGATTGCCTTCAAAGGAGAAAATAACTATGGAATGACAATTCCCAGCCTGAAATAACTGTCCAGAGACAAATGAAAATTGAATGCTAGCATCCACAGTGGAATAACAATGGAACAATCATATGCAGGGTGGGAAGAGGGCTCCTAAGATAAACTGACTGCCAAATTAACCATGTCGAAGAAGAGAAAGTCAGCATTTGGAATGGGACAACATTATGGGAATGAAATAACAGTGGAATGCAAATCTAGCTGCAAGGCACCCAGAGCACCTGTTCCCCAATAGTCAGGCTCTGCCTACGACTGTCATTCATTTATGCAGACTTTCTGGTATACAGTAGCCCCTCCCAATTCATGGAGGATCTGTTCCAGGACCACCACCCCCTACAAAAATGGGAAATCGGCAACATTTGAGCCCCACTGAAAATAATGGCATGTGCACCCATGGCATGTGTTTGGGGCTGCGTGCGGGTGCACGCCTCCATTTTGTTACTCCTCAATTGCCGTTCCGTAAAGAGCAAGACTGCGGATCCCAAGTCCGCGAACAGGCAGGGACAACTGTACTTTCTGTATCTGAAGAGATAAAGAAAAAAAAATATCTCCCAGGTACATTGAAATTATGTCAAACTTGTTTCTCTTTGGGTTTCATAAGGGCATTGGGTTTCCAAGTTATAATTCTACATTTATAGATTCAGTTTTGCATATTTTGCTATAACTAGGTAGTCTCCTAATGCAACCTTCCCATGTAGGCAATCTCTGTTGAAGCTTAATTTGCCAGCAGTTTAAATGATCCCCTGCCAGATGTATGTTGCTTTGTTGCTTAATACACTGAAATATTTGTTTGTAAAATTGTGCCTGTCAAGAGAAAGCATGTACAATGAGCTCTTGGTATCTGCTGGGCTTTGGTTCCAGGAGCCACCGTGGATACAAAAATCTGTGGATGCTCAAGTCCCATTAAATACAGTGGCACAGTAAAATGGTGTCCCTTATATAAAATGGCAAAATCAAGTTTTGCTTTTTGGAATTTATATATGTATTTAAATATTTTCAAGCCATGGATGGTTGACTCTGTGGATAAGGAATCTGTGCATATGGAGGGCTAATTGTATTCAACAGCCTGCTTTAATTTTGCACATTTGATTTGATATTTTGTAATCCAAGATCAGTTGTGTTTTAAAACCAGTTTTTCTAAGCTGTATTTTTAGGGTTCTTCCTGTTAATTTAGGCATTTTGGTGTATTTTGGCAGGATAATAACAATAGCTAAGATGTATGCATGAAAGTCAGCATGGTGTATAGGTCTGAATGTTGGACTTTGGGATACAAGGGTTTACCCTCCTGGTCAGCCATGGAAACTTATTGGCTGACTTTGGACAGGCCACACTCTCTCAGGCTCAGAAGAAGGCAATGCCAACTCCTCTTTGAACAAATCTTGCCAAAAAAGCCCAGTGATAGATGGCTCACCTTAGGAACACCATAAATTGGAAATGATTTGAAAGCACACAACAACAGCAACATGTTTGCAGCCCACAAAATCAACACCATCTTGTGGGCAGTGGAGAAGTGTCCACTTATGAACAGTTCTGAATGGAAAAATGAACATGCAATAACAATTCCTTTACAAAGGCCCTGCTCTCTGCTATATGCTGGATAGTACAAGGCTTGCTCAGTCATTCCCTGCCTCTGGTAGCAGAGCAAATTATATTTTCCACTCCCACTGGTCAAGGGAAAAAGTGCAGAAGTCAACCAATAAGTTTCGGCATTTGAGACACAATACTGCAAAAAATACCACAATTACCACTCCTCCTTCCTAGCAATAAAAACACAATAACAAGAAAACAACCAATCATTTGCTGCTTTCAGTGACAATCACGGTATTTGTAGGGGTGCATCGACTACACTGTAGAAATAATGGTTTGACACCACTTTCAGTGTAGTGGTTTCAGTGTTGGACTATGACTCTGGAGACCAAGGTTCGATTCCCAGCTTGGCCATAAAATCCACTGGGCAAGTCACATGCTCTCAGCCTCAGGAGAAGGCAATGGCAAACCCCTGAACAAATCTTGCCAAGAAAACCCTATGATAGGCCTTAGAGTCAGCATTAAGTCAAAATGACTTAAAAGCACACAACAACAACAACAAAAAGTGTTGCAGCTCCATCCTATGGAATCCTGTGATTTATAATTTTACAAGATCTTAGGGCCTGAACAGACTGCCAGAAATAATCCAGCTTGAGACCACTTTAACTGTTTTGGCTCAATGCTAGGGAATCATGGGAATTGTAGTTTTTTTCTGAGACATTGAGTCTTCTCTGTCAGAGAGCTCTGGTGCCACAATAAACTACAGTTCCCATGACCCCCTGGTACTAAGCCAGGGCAGGTCTCAAGATGGATTATTTCTGGCAGTCTGTTCAGGCCCTTAGTCTTCTCTGCCAAGGAGTTCTGGGGCCTCACAAAACTACAAATCCCAGGATTCTGTAGGATGGCACCATGGCAGTTAAAGTGGTATCAAACTGCATCTACATCATCTGGTCTCAGAGGGAGAGAAGGGCCTAGCCAGCTCCATCAAGCCTGACCTAAAGTAAGAAGAAGAGCCCTCCCTCCAGTCCATCTGCCATGGTCCAGGCCTCAGAGGGAGAGAAGAACCGCTGGACTTATTCCTCTTCCCCACCGCCATTCCCTTCTCCTTATGTGTCATGTCTTTTTAGATTGTAAGCCTCAGGGCAGAGAAATGTCTGATTAACTATCTGTAAGCCACTCTGAGAGCCTTTCTGGCTGAAGAGAGGAGTATAAATACAGTAAATAAATAAACAATGTATTTATTTATGAAGACGCACTCCTTTTTGCAAGCTGAAAATGCTGATTCCTTTTAAAACAGCATTGAAGACATATCTTTTGCATATCTACATATAGACATACAGATAGACATATCTACCCAGACAACTTTAAATCATGATTTTTTAATTGTATATATACTCTTATGCATGTATTTTAATGATTTTATACTTTTCATAGCCTTGAGAGGAGGCAGGAAATTATTATTAATATATAATAAACACACACACACACACAACATTTGATCTTACCCAAAAGGCTGAGAAGCAGGCAATGATGTATATATTATTGAGATGGTGGCAAAATTTGCTTTGGCTGCAATTAAGATAAGAGCTAGATATCAAAAGCATTAGTTTTTTAGTAAATAATTTTATTGTGTTGGTTGTTAGACCAATGTCATAAATTTGTTGCATTTTTATATTTTTGACAATTTTTTGTTTTATCATTTCTGTTTTGTATGGTATTCGGAGCCAAATTTTAAAGTTATTCTGCTATTTGGCTTCTATTTAAGTATATAGAGTTGCGAGGGCTCCTAGCTTTTAGCAATAAATACAAGTTCAAGTTCAAGTTCAAGATGATAATGATGATGACTGGCATGACCATGGGACTGTAAGAAGCTCATTTGCCAAAGGGTTCAATGGAAAGCAAAACTAATCCTAGTTCACCAGCCAACAAAACCTTAAAGTTTAGCATGAGGTGCCTCCCAGCCCCTTCCTGGGCGTATGATTTAATTTCAGCAGCCATCAGCAACCCAGAGAGAGGAGATGTTTGAAAAGAGTGCCTCTGAGAATATGCAGAGTGCATCCCTTTTCTACTAATTAGTCCTGCATGGCCTAGTTGTTTGAGTATGGTTTGAGTATATGACTCTGGAGCAGGGTGACAGGGTGTCCTCATTGCAAAGGAGGACAAGGCACTGCAGAATGTAGGATGTCCAAGAAAAATGTGGGACATGACCAAAGAAAAGATAAAAACACAGAAATCCCACTGTGGGAGGAAGGAGAGACATAAAACCTTGAAATAAAAAAATAAATATAAATAGATATAAATCCATGCTTCTGATGTCCAAAACACACTGCCGAAATAATCCAGCTTGAGACAACTGCCTTGGTTCAGAGCTAGGGAATCCTGGGAATTGTAGTTTATTGTGGCACCAGAGTTCTCTGACAGAGAAGGCTCAATGTCTCACAAACACTACAGTTCCCACAATTCCCTAGCATTCAGCCAGGGCAGTTAAATGGTCTCAGACTGGATTATTTCCACCGTGTGTTTTGGAGCTCTGAGCGATGCTCAAGACGGAGGGCATTTTGGAATCCCTCCTGGACAGAAGGTTGAAATGGAGGACGTGTCCTGGAAAAGGAGTATATTGCCTGGTCTCCCTGCTCTGTTCAAATAATAAAAGAGAGCCAGCGTGGGGGTAGTGGCTTGAGTGCTGGACTAGGACTCTGGGTTCGAATTATGGAAACCCACTGGGGTGACCTTGGGGCAAGTCACACTCTCTCAGCCTCAGGGGATGGCCATGGCAACCCAACTCTGAAGAAACTTGCCAAGGAAAACCCTTGATAGGGGGGCCGTGAACAGTCGGGGAGGACTTGAAGGCACACAACTACTACCACCACCATCATCCCGGGAGCTCCTCAGGGCCTCCCACCCACAGGCGTGACCTCCACGCCGCCGCCTCAACAACAAGGCGCCTGCCTCTCCGTCCGGAAGAGCCGTGAGGAGGCCTTCTTCGCTCCTTGCCGGCCTTGCTCTTGTTCCCGGTCTGGAGAAGGAAGGGCCGGGCGAGCGAGCAATGGAGAGCGGGGAGCAGGACGGAGGGACGGGGCAGAGAGGGGCCAAGCGAGCCTCGGAGGAGCCGCAAGAGGAGAGCCATGGCCGCCGGCCTAGGGCCCGCTCCAGCCCCGGCCTCGGGTAAGGGAGCCCCTGGGAAGGAGCAGGGGGACCAGGCACGTCCTCCTTTTCCAGGACACGCTTTCCGTGTCAGCCTTCCCTCTCCAGGAGGGATTCCAAAAGCTCCTCCATTTGTTTTTGCTTTATGTTTTCATCATAAAATATAATACGTATGCAAACAAACAAACAAACAAACACTGACAGAGAACACATCTCATTTTCTTCCATGCATATACATAATCTTTCTGTGTTGTCATGATGGGTTTGTTCTCTGTTTTCCTCCGTCCTTCCAAAAACCCACCTCCCAGTTATAGATGATGTGTCTCACTGGAGCCTTCCCAAAATGGCATAATATTCTTCTTTGACTTGGGTTTATTTTGTTTTCCCAACCCACTCCTTTTTTTGGTCTGTCTTTCAGTATCTTCCTGGGACTGTACGTCTAAAGAATAAATTCTTATTAAACAAATTACAGTACTGTGGTTCTTGCATTGTATTTACTGTTAACATTGTATCTCAGATTCATTTATTTTCTTTTGCCTTTTCTAGGTTATGGTATCTATGTATTCTGAGTCTTTCTATAAAGTAGTTTCTAACTTTTATTTTCTTCTGTGTCTATTCAAAGATATAGATAGCTCTGTTATCCAAGTCTGTAGAATCAGTATGTAGAGAGATCTTGTAACACCTTTGAGACTAAAATGAAAGAAGTTGGCAGCATGAGCTTTCCTAGGACGTTATCACACGGGGATCCGCCGCCGAAAACTGAAAATAAACCGGACAAGCGGAAGACTTTAATTTACAGGATTTGTCCCGTTCCGCCTCATCTGATAACTAAATTCGAATTTAAAAGGGGGTTAATTCAAACAAAAACCTGATCTTTTCAAATCCCCAAAAATCCCGAAAATGAAAAGATCAGGTTTTTGTTCGAATTAACCCCCTTTTAAATTCGAATTTAGTTATCAGACGAGGCGGAACGGGACAAATCCCGTAAATTAAAGACTTCCGCTCGTGCCCGTTTATTTCCACTTTCTCCCCGCGACTCCTCGTGTGATAATGTCCCTAGACTTCACTCAACTTCTCAGATGCATCTGAGGAAGTAGACTGAAGTCTAGGAAAGCTCATGCTACCAATTTCTGTTAGTCTCAAAGGTGTTACAAGATCTCTCTACACTATGTCTATATGTGTTTGCTTAACCACTTTTTTTCACAAAATTTTAGCGGCGGATTCCAATCTGCTTCCCACCTCGTGATGGAGTTTCCATCCTCCATTTGGAGCAGGACTCAGAAGCAGGAATTTACACTTGTATATATACAAGTGTTGTTAGGTTTTATTTTCTGTCCAAGAGGAATTCCAAAAGGTTCTCCATTTTGAGCCAGGGCTAAGAAGCATGAGTTTACATTTATATATTACCGTAGTGTGTTTAGCTTTTTTTTCTTTTTTTTTTTTGGCTCATGTCCTATATTTTTCTTGAAGGCCCTCCATTTTGCAGTGCCTTCCTCTTTGTGGTGAGGACACAACTGGTCACCTTGTTTGACACTGCTTTAACTGCCCTGGCTCCAGCCTATGAAAATTCTGGGATTTGTAGTTTGTTGTGGCACCAGCTCCTACAGAGGAGGCTAAGTAGCTCACAAAACTACAGATCCCAGGATTCCATAGCATTGACTCTGCAGTGGCAATTCCCTCTAAAAAAAAAGAAAGGCTGTTCCATGTGAGATTTGGCTGTGTTTACTCACTGATGAAGGGAGAGAAAGCACTCTGCAGGCGCTCAGGGGGCCTCTGTGTTCTCACAAAGGTACAAATCCCATAGTTCCCTAGCAGGGAGCCATGGCAGTTCCAGCGGTGTCAGGCTGCATTAATTCTGCAGTGTCAGTTTCCTGTGAAAAAAGAGAGTCTGTTCATGAGAGTTTTGGCTTCTTTGATGAAGGAAGGGAAGGCACACTGCAGGTGCTTCCTGTTGAATTCTTTCAGAGATCCACTGGGGATGATGGCTTCTGCTGCTGTGGGGGATTGAGGTGATACTACTCCATTTCTGCTAGTGATGGCCACTCGTAATGCACTGCTGTAGACGCGTGTGTGTGTGATTTCTTCAGTCATGGGATTTTTTCAAGGCAGCAGTGTCCCAGGATGTATCCACACTTAGCACAGTTTGACACCACTTTAACTGTTGTGACTCCATCCTGTGATCTGTAGTTTTGACAGGGTATTCAGCCTGGGCTGTCAGAGAGCTCTGGTGCCTCAACAAAGTACAAAGTCCCAGGATTCAGTAGGCTGTGTTCTTACTGCAGAAATAATCCAGGTTGACACTGCTTTAACAGCCATGGTTCCATCCTGTGGAATCCTGGGAATTGTAGTTTGTTGTGGCACCAGAGCTCTCTGACAGAGAAGGCTAAATGTCTCACAAAACTACAATTTCCAGAATTCCATAGCATTGAACCATAGAAGTTAAAGCAGTGTCAAACCTGGATTATTTCTGCAGTGTGGATCCAGCCAGAGTCATGGCAGTTAAAGTGGTGTCAAACTGTTTTAATTGTACAGTGCAAATACATTCCTTGTTACATGAGGGGCTCTGTCTGGGTTTGTTAGGAAATTCCCCTTGAGCCTCTCCAGTCTTGGGCTCAGCTGTTGCTTTCTGGGAAATGGGTACCTCTGGGGTGGAAGAGGCCTGGGCTTGAAGCATGTCTTGTGTTTGGGGCTGATGGGGGTTATTCAGTGCTGAGCGCAAGATCACTTAAACTGCTGCCTTTTCTTTAAGTTGACTTCTATGAATGGGCAGTTGGCTCCTTGTGGATGATGGCCATGGCTGGCTGGGTGGCCTGTACCTCAAGAATGGCTGTACCATAACACCATCTGGTCTGAGGAAGTTGGAGGACAACACAGGCTGGCACCACATCTCTGGCATCTCAGGTCTTTGGAGAAATTTCCTAAGGCAGACTGCAGGACTGAAGAGTGGTTGCATGATGTTAGGTGTTTTCCTAGTGGGAAGTTGAGATGGTAGGAAGACGCTCCTGTTTGGCAGGAATCTGTGATGAAAGAAATCGTGGTTTAACCCTACAGCACTGGGAGTATCTGGCAAAAACGGCACTCCCCAAATGACTCATCCAAAGCGGCCTAGCCGGGCAGATTAAGATAGGCTTCTGCTTGGCCAGTTTATCAGTGCAATTCTAAATATCTGTCCTACCATGCTTGGTGGGATTTACACCTGGATAAATGTGACTACGACTGTGTCAGGACAGGAATCTGGCCTGGTAGTATGTTTTGGGCGTATCTGATTAGCAAGCAGATGTTGTGCCAAAGGAGAGCCAGTATGATATAGTGGTTGGGCTCTGAGAGGCCAGGAATTGAATCCCCACTCAGCCATAGAGACTGACTGGGTGGCCTTCTGCAAGTCACTCTCATCCCCAGAGGAAGGCAATGCCAACCCCCACTCTCTGAAGAAATCTTGCCAAGAAAATCCCTTGATAGAATCATAGAAGAATAATAGAACCAGAGAACTGGAAGAGACCTCACGGGCTATACAGTCCAACCCCCTGCCATGCAGGAACTCGCAATCAAAGCACCCCTGACAGATGGCCATCCAAGAAGGAGACTCCACCACTCTCTGAGGGAGTGTGTTCCACCGTCAAACAGCTGTTACTGTCAAGAAGTTCCTCCTAATGTTGAGGTGGGATCTCTTTTCCTGTAGTTTACATCCATTGCTCCTGGTCATAATCTCTGGAGCAGCAGAAAACAAGCTTGCTCCATCCTCAATATGACACCACTTTAAATATTTAAACAGGGCTGTCATATCACCTCTTAACTTTCTCTTCTCCAGGCTGAACATAACCAGCTGCCTAAGTCACTTCTCACAGGACATGGTTTCCCTGTAGGTTTGCCTTTGGGTTGCCATAAGGAAATTTGAAGGTACACAACAGCAGCAAAGTGCTGCCAAAAGAGGACCATGGCAAAAGATGAGAGTTCATACAACCTCAGCTTATCCGAGTAAAATGTTGCCAAAAGTACCCCACCTGCTTCACCAGTGCTGCTCTGGCTCTCTTTCAGCAGCAACAAACCTGGCCTTGTTCTCTTCCCTTGGACAAGCCCTATCCCTGTTTCCTCAGATTCTAAAACCAGAGCAGCAGTGCAAAGACTGTGACTCTTTCTAATGGTTCATGTCACTCCTTAGACCGATGTTGAGCTCCTCTCTTTTTCTTTGAACCAGGCTACATCATGATTTTTGGATGCCACACACCCTCAGCCACAAATCAGGGTCATTCCCTCCTCCTTCACGTCCTCCCTGATGGGTATGTGTGGTATCCAGGGAACATGGCAGAGATGTGGGTAGTGTGAATTCCTTTCCTTTGGTGAGTGCAGCTTGCAGTCCGCCAAAAACTGATCTGGATTCATTCACTAGAGATTGTGGTTCTTTCTTACCCCTGGATTGGAAGAAGGCGAGGAAGCTGGTAGGACACAGGAAGAACTGGATATTGCTGATCCATTTCCAAGCCTCTGTTCAGATCCATGCAGAATCCTGTTTCAAATCCCTATTCCTCCCATAATCAGAGGTAAATGTGGGTGACCTCTGATTGTGGGGGAGGCATTTGGAGGTACTCAACTGGTGGCATCCTTTCCATGGAATTTCTTGCCAGTCAGGCTTTCCTTACCCTACTGTGCTATTTTTTTTCTCACCAAAAAGAGACCATGTCTAAATACCTTAAAGGCACCAGGGCCTTCTATTCTTGGAAGCTAACCAGGGTCAGCCCTGACTAGTAGTTGGATGGGAGGCCATCAACAAATACTAGCTGCTGTAGGCTATATTACATTGGAAGGAAGCAGTATCTGAGTATTCCTTGTCTAGGAAAACCTTATGAAATTAATTGGGTCACCATAAGTTGACATGTGAATTGAAGGCACATACACACACACAGATAGGGTGCATTTGCCCTGTAGAAATAATGCCGTTTGACACCACTTTAGCTGGGATGTGTAGTTTTGTGAGGCACCAGCACTTTTGCAGAGAAGGCTAAAGAGCTTGTAAACTACAAATTCCAGGATTCCATAGGATGGAGCTACCACACATAAAGTAGTGTCAAACTGCATTATTTCTACAGTATAGATGCACTCAGAGCCTAACTTCCCAGGCTTCCTATATTTTAAAAAAATTGAATAGTTTGAATTCCTGGTCTTCATTGTGTGTTGGCTTTTCTTGTGTTGGTTTTATAGTGAATTTATTGCTTTGTTTTGTAGACAGGTGTAACTTCATACATTAGTGAATGTATAGTGAGCATTGATTTAATACTTTCATGTCAGCCTGGCTACTTTTTTTTTTTAAAAAAAGTCTCCCCTAGTCTGTGGATAGGGAGTCAAGCAATAAAAGATTCCCAGATGGGGATTTGTGACATTTCCTTCTTTATTTTCAGTTTGCAACTTGATATGGACAGCCAAAGAACTTCCATTCTCCACAAGGTGGTCAGTTTTGCCCCTGATCCTCTCCCTGGTAAGACTTGGTGTTGGAAGGCATCCATTTCTAGGTCCTCAGGAGCAGTTCCACTTGTCATCTTGGAATTGTTAGCACTAACCTCTTTTCATTCTCTTCCCAGCCAGGCTGTATGACAGGCAGACCACCGAGCCCATCAGCTTCTACCTCTCAAGCCTGGAAGAGCTGCTTGCTTGGAAATCAACCAGTGATGATGCTTTCAACGTCTCTAATGAACCACTGGCTAAGCGCCAGCCTCCCCTTAATAGCCGTAGGCCCCGCACATTGGTGTGCCATGACATGAAGGGTGGCTACCTTGAAGACAGGTTGGTGCTGGGATGGATGCTGAAAGGGGAAAGTTTCCAGCTTGGGAAGCCACAATTCTTCCTGTGCCCCAAAAGTAAGAAATATGGCAAGCTTGTTGTAGTTGGGGGAGTGTGTGTTCAGTGTACTAGTACAGTTAGCCCTCCATATGCATGGATTTTTTTTATCCATGAATTCAGGCATCCATGGCTTGAAAATATTTTAAAACTATATAAATTCCAAAAAGCAAGCCTTGATTTTGCATTTTATATAAGGGATACCATTTTACTATGCCATTCTATTTAATGGGATTTGAACATCCATGGATTTTGGTATCCACGGGGAGTCTTGGAACTAGAACTCAGTGGATACCAAGGACCCACTTTAGTAATCTTTATACCAGCCTCAGGTATGTGTGGCCGTAAAAGTTGCTAGCCTAAATTTTCCCTCTATTAGCCTACTGAGAGAGTTGATTTTGCTGATGGCTGTAGAAGTTTGGCTGCTTGCCTGCACAGAAATGCAGTGGGCCAGTGAAAGTGGGATGGAGCAATCTATTACGTCTCTACCAGCACACTCAATTACCTGTTTGTCATTCTATGTCACATATGGCAGCTGGGCAAACAAATAAAAGCAAGGATGACTTATACAGCCAGCCCTCTGTATCCATGGATTCAGCATCCATGGATTCAACCATCCACAGCTCAAAAATAGTAATAAAATATAAATATAAATATAAAAATCCAAAAAGCATACCTTGATTTTGTCATTTTATAGCAGGGACACCATTTTACTGTGCCACTGTATGTAATGGGACTTGAGCGTCCATGGATTTTATCCACAGTAGGTCCTGGAACCAAACCCGAGTGGATATCAAGGGCCCATTATATTTTTAATGTTTGTCATCAAGTTGACTTTGACCTATGGTGACAGCATGAATGAGAGACCCTCAAGAATCCTGACTATCAGGTGTCCTGCTGAGGTCTTATAAACTAGGCCTGGGCTGTGTTTTCTTTCATTGGTTCAATCCATCTGTAGCAATAGCAATAGCAATAACAATGGCAAATACATTTCTATACCACTTATCAGTGTACTTAAGCCCTCCCTAAATGTTTTACAATGTGTAAGCTAATTGCCACCAACAAGCTGGGTACTCATTTTAGCGACCTTGGAAGGATGTAAGCCTGAGTCAAGTCTGAGCCCTTGGCTGGTATTGAACTCGCAACCTTATGGTTTGCGAGTGAGTGGCTGCACTACAGGCATTTAACCACTGCATCACTAGGACTCTTCTGTAGTGTGGTCTTCCTTTTTTCCTACACCATCCACTTTACCAAGCTGTATTATCTTTTCCTGTTAGTTGTGTTGTCTCATGCTTAGTTTTTTTGTGGGTTTTTTGGGCTATGAGGCTGTGTTCTAGAAGAATTTATTCCTGATGTCTCGCCTGCATCTGTGGCTGGCATCTTCAGAGAATGGTGACATGGAGATATATGAGGTATATATACTGTGTAACCCTGGTTGGAGTGATTTACATGTTAATCTGTGTTTTGTTCTGTTATTGAATGGCAAGGCCTCAGGTGGGAAGATATGTGAGGAGGATTAGTGTATTTAATTCAGGGGTAGGCAACCTTTCCCCTTTAAGGGCCGAGGGACTTCAGCTCCCAGAATCCCAGGAGCTATTGGCCAACATGGGACTATTGGCCAACATGGCTGAGGCTTCTGGGAGCTGAAGTCCCTTGGCCCTTAAAGGGGAAAAATTGCCTACCCCTGATTTAATTAGTGACCCATTGTCTTCTGGGAAATCCTCTGACCCTGGGTGAAGTTCATCTGCATGTGCTAAGTCTTGATTTTGGTGCTTTTCAAGACTGGTAGCCAAACTTTGTTTACTTTCAGGGTTTCTTCTTTCCTGTTCAGGTTTTCCAGGTGTTTGTGGATTTCAGTGGCTTCTCTGTGCATTCTGACCCCGATAGTTGTTGGCATGCTCCAGAATTTCAGTGTTTTCAGATAGCATTTTATGCCCAGGTTGGTTTATAATGTGTTCTGCTACTGCTGATTTTTCTGGCTGGCCCAGTCTGCTGTGTCTCTTTGTTCATTCATTCGTGTTTGAACACTGCGATTTGTGGTCCCTATGCAGACTTGTCCATCGCTGCACGGTATGCGGTAAACTCCTGCGGCCATGAGAGGGTCTCTCCTGTCCTTCACTAAGCACAGCATTTGCTGGATTTTCTTGGTTGGTTTGTAGATCATTTGGAGGTTGTGTTTCCTCATCAGTTTCCCTATTCTGTTTGTGACTTCTTTTATGTATGGTAAAAATACCTTCCCTTTGGGTGGTTGTGTTTCTTCACTCCTGTGGTTTTTTCTATGTCTGGCTACTTTTCTGATGTCTGAACTGGAGAAACCATTAGCCTGTGAGCCCAGTTTAGATGCTTCAGTTCATCTTCCAGGAAGTGGGGTTTGTAGATCCTTTTTGCACAGTCTACCAGTGTTTTTATTGAACCATCTGAACAACATCTACCCAAACATCCAATTCACAATGAAAAAAGAAAAAGAAAGAACATTCTTGGATGTTTTGGTCATCTGCAAACCAAACCAACGATTGGGCCACACAGTATACAGAAAACCTACACACATGGACCGATACCTACACAAGAACTCCAATCATCACCCAGGACAGAAAAGAAGCACAATTTTGTAGGTTAGAAAGATATGACAGTCAATGTCAGGGGTGGGGAACTTGTGGCCCTCCACATGTTGATATGTTATGCCCATCATTGGCCAAGATAGCAGGGGTTGATGGGAATCGGAGTCTAACAATATCAGGAGAGTCACATAGTCCTCACCCCTGGTCTGTGCTGTTGAAAGCTGCAAAGAGACCTAGTCAAAAGAGGGCAATTGTTTTTCCTCTGGTTTGGTTCCTAGCATTGGCCATCCATCAGTGTGACCAAGGCCATTATATTACTTGCACTGAGTGCCTATAAAGGTACCTGCTTTATCGGCTTCTTGTACTGCCAGATTAGTGTGGGAGGCCTAGAACTGAGGGTGTGTAACATTGGGCTTGTAGACACTTCTTTTATTAAAAGAGAAGAGGGAAGTCAATTTGGTTTGAGCAGACATCAAAGAAACTCTCGTGGTTAGGGCAAAATCTCTTGAGGAGGATGGTGGCTGGGCCATCCTAGCCTCAGAGGGAAAAGTTAACCACATAAATTGATTTGAATATTTTCCAAAGCTTAGATAAGTGACTTTTTTTGGAATACAGTTGCCAGCATCTGCCAGCTAGCACAGCCAGTGATAAGGCCAACTGTGGGATTCTGGGAGGTTTTGGTCCAGAAAAAGGAAGTTACATTTTCAAACTGTACTGTGGACAGATAATAGGTGAATGCATTGGGCCAGATTGGTTTTTGTCAAGTCTCTCCCCATTCTATTGCTTTCAGGTTCATCCAGGGCACAGAAGTATATGACCCTTATGTGTTCTACCACTGGCGTTACATTGACATCTTTGTCTACTTCAGTCATCACGCAGTCACCATACCACCAGTGGTCTGGACTAATGCTGCTCACCGTAATGGTGTTCTTATGCTGGGTGAGTTTGAGGGAAGGGGGGGGAATAAGCTTAGCTAAGCCACTCCCTAGAACAGGGCCTGGCAACCTACAGCCCGCGGGCTGGTTCCGGCCCAGGGCCCCGCGCTTACCAGCCCAGGCGGACCCCTGCTGCCGCCGCCACCTGCCACCACGCGTTTTGGTCGCTGCGCGGCCCCACGCACCATGACTGCCATTTGGATTTCCAAAATGGCGGCCGCGATGCGTTTGCACATGCGCAGGAGTACTGTGCATGAGCAAACGAGTCGCGGCCGCCATTTTGGAAAACAAAATGGCGGTCACGAGTGGCGGCCAGCATTTTGTTCTCCAAAATGGCGGCTGCGACTCGTTTGCGCATGCGCAGTACTCCTGCACATGCGCAAACGTGTTGCTGCTGCCATTTTGGAGAACAAAATGGCAGCCGCGACATGTATGGAGCTGGCTGCTGCAGCGCGCGCAGCGGCGGCGGCAGCAGTGGCAGCGGTGGCGGCAGCGCACGCGGGGGGGTCGTGCGCAGCGGGGGTTGTGCGCACGCGCATGAGCGCACGCCGCCATCCCCCCCTGGCCTGCCGGAAGGGACGGCTTCGGGGGACCGGCCCCCAGCTCAAAAAGGTTGCCTACCCCTGCCCTAGACTATTGGATGATCATGCTATTCTGCACCTGCTGTGAGGAGATGCTCCTGGTTGTGGCTAATCCTCTCTTTCAGAGCTGGAGCAGCTGGGGTTGGGACAGGCTCTGTTTTGTGAGAAGGCTGGGAGTGGATTGTTCTTCTCTTTTTAGTTGCATTCTTGTCCTGTGCAGTAAAATACCTCCTGCTGTCAGAATCTGGGACCAACCACAGCCTGTATTCCTGTTAGCCTTTCATAGCATCCCGTTTTTGAGAAATGCTGGCTGTGCTTGCAAAAGGCTTTTTAACTTTGCTTTGTTGGGGAGTGATTTCTAATTCCTTTGACATGTGAATTCATGCTGTTTCTGTTGCTAAAACATCCCACTTCTGGGTGCCCCAAGGCATCTGATTGACCTCTAGGGGAAGAGAGTGCTTGATGTTACAGACCTTAGAGGTCTGAGAGGACATGGCTGCTCTTGGGTAACTATTCCTTTTCTTTGGAGCTATCCACGGGACCAGAATTAAAACAGTGCAAAGGGGTTTGGGGCAGAGCAGGGAACAGAAAAAAAATAAATTTCCCCCTGTGTTTCCTTCTGTGTGTTTCCTTTAGGGACATTCATCACGGAGTGGACGGAAGGCATGAAGATATGTGAGTCCTTCCTGTCAGGAGAGGCAGAAGCATACCGTGCTGTGGCTGATCAGTTGGCTGAAATAGCACACTTCTATGCTTTTGATGGCTGGCTTGTCAACATTGAGAACTCTTTAAGTGTGAGTAATATTCAACCCCTTGCCTAGTTTCCCTATCTGCCCCCTTCCAGGCCAGGGCCTACTAACTAAAAAAGCTAAGATGATTGGAAACATCCAATATATGTTATATAGAAAAGAGACTAATGGCCTGAACAGACTGCCAGAAATAATCCAACTTGAGGCCACTTTAACTGCCTTGGTTCAGTGCTAGGGAATCATGGTAACTGTAGTTTGTTGTGGCACCAGAGTTTTCTGATGGAGAAGGCTCAATGTCTCAGAGAAAAACTACAATTCCCATGATTCCCTAGTATTGAACCAGGGCAGTTAAAGTGTTCTCAAGCTGGATTATTTCTGGCAGACTGTTCAGGCCCAAAGTCTCAGTATGTTGAAAAGAGAGATGATTGGGTCTGGAAATATTTTTATGGCCTTCTTCAGGGACTGTTAAAAGAAAAGGAAACAATATATAGGAAACAATCATTAGAACAAAAGACAAATTACAACTTGATAAATCAGTTGTATGTACATGTATTTTAGTTCAAATTTCATATTGATTGTCTCAATTTTAAGATGCATATTAAGCAAAACAAATTTGTATGGTTACAAAATAATACTTATATTACAAGTTTAAAATCAGCCTGCAGGGATCCCCAAAGCTTATGCCTGGCAACTGATGGTTTACATAGTAGGAGGCAGAGCATTATACTTTTCCAATTTTTTCATTGTGCATCAAGAAATCCTTATCATAAAAACTCTACAGCAGAGTGGAGGGATAGAGAACGTATTTCCAGGCTGAACAGCATTGGGCTATTTTCAGTAATAAAATAATCTCTCCTACCAACCCAAAGGCAGGAGGCAAACAAATTTTTCTCTGTAAAGAGAAAGAAGGCCTCATGGCTGTATAGTGCAACTTAGGGTCCTTGTTTTTTTAACTGTATCTTTTAATTGTACACTCACACACACACACACACACACACACACACTTGTTTCTAGTTCCTTAAAGACCCTGGTCAGGCATAGCTGGATGGGAAGAGGGACTATACCTAGGAAGTTGTTCAGAATCAAGATGCAGCTACATTATGTACTTCCTTAAAATAATGGTTCACAGGCAAAGGCAGTGTTTTTCAGCTCACTTCTGTGCAGAGTAACAGTTCAAATTTGCATTGGAAGCTGTTAGTATACAATTGGTTTTTCCAGACTGATCTGTAATAAAAAGTGTGATGGTGTCTGTGTATCCTAGAGGCACACTAACTGCCTCTAGCAAAGAAAGTCCCTTGTGGATTTTCTGTAGTTCTATAGTTATATAACATTTTGCAGAAAGTTCATGTCCCTGCAAAATATCACAAAACAGTCTGTGAAAGCTTATGGAATCATAACCAGGAGCCCTGGTGGCGCAGTGCTTAAATGCCTGTACTGCAGCCATTCACTCAGAAACCACAAGGTTGCGAGTTCAATACCAGCCAGGGCTCAGGCTCGACTCAGGCTTGCATCCTTCTGAGGTCACTAAAATTAGTACCCAGCTTGTTGGGGGCAATTAGCTTACAGTTGTAAACCACCTAGAGACTGCATAGTGGTATATAAATGAAGCTGCTATTGCTATAAATGTTCCACTGTTTTAAAATTGTCTTAAGATTCCTCTGTTGTTTTCAGACCCAGACATGCTCTATAATTGAGAGAAGAGGCTGGCAGTAGCAGCATCTTAGAAATCCTGCCCACTTACCTCCTCCTTCCTGCCACAGAGAACACAGCCTTTTTGCCCATTTGCTAATTCCCTTGTATTCTCAACTTACCAATTCATTTTTCCTCCAGCTTTGACAAAGGTCTAATGCAACCATTGTGTTCAGAATTGGAAGGTTTTGGTCTAAAGTCTGGCTGAAGTTTCTGGTACTTTTGCCTGTTAAAATTATGGGGGACTCCCATTGGGCACATGGGTTGTACTGCCCTCACATAGGCTCACTTAGGGAGACCTCAGGCATAGAAAAACAAATGAGTGGCTTCCCAAGGATGCGGCCTCTCAGCTGACTATGCAATCCTTTCATGACAGGTGTCGGCAGCCCGGAACCTGCCCCACTTCTTGCAGTATTTGACAGCCCAAGTGCACAAACTTGTACCTGGAGGACAGGTGGTGTGGTATGACAGCGTTGTGAGGAGTGGGGAGCTCAAGTGGCAGAATGAGCTTAATGAGAACAACAAGTGAGTGATGTATTAACCCCACTCAAACAAATAACCCATATTTGAAGATAGTTTTTGGTCTGGGGACATTAGTGAGAAGAGCAGTGCATCCAAACCTGAGTTATGAGTGCAAGTCTTCCTTCTTCATCCCATTGCATCTTCCTAATAGATGCTGCTTGTTCTGGCATGAAGCAACATTCATTAGCGAGCAATAGGCCAGTAGGAGAATTAGTAGGGGCTTGGGCTGGATGGACTTCAGTTTAGATCCCTACCTAGATTTCATCATATTTCCAGTTTCCATCCAAACCTCCTCTGCAACATTGATGTGAGGATAAGATAGGATAATTTAATATGTACTGCCTTGAGTTTCTGTGAAAGAACGGTAAGGTCATGATGGAGAGGTAAGCCATCAATAGGCCTTGATCAGAGTTTGGAAAGATAGCTTAAGTTGAAAGATGATGGGTTGCCCAAGGCCAGCTATTGAGCTTCCCACTACACCACCAACAGCACCTATGGAAACTGCTTTGGAAAGAACCATGTACTCTTTTCCCAGTGTATTCTCATCTGAATGAAACACACAGATTCTAGTCAAACATATGGACAGGTCATCACATACTGACTTATCCTAGGGATTCCCTCAGGGATTCATGCAAGTAAGGGCCTTTGCAGACTGCCAGAAATAGTGCAAATTGAGTCCACTTTAACTGCCCTGGCTCAGTGCTAGGGAATCATGGGAACTGTAGTTTATTGTGGCACCAGAGCTCTCTGACAGAGAAGGCTCAATGTCTCAGAAAAAACTACAGTTCCCATGATTCCCTAGAACTGAGCCAGGGCAGTTAAAGTGGACTCAATTTGCACTATTTCTAGCAGTCTGCAAAGGCCCAAATGCTACCAGGAAGAGCCCATTGAGCTAGTAAACTCTGGAGGACCCTGGAGGTCCTTGGCTAGCAGTGGAGTAGAAACTAAGGGTGACATGAATAACTCTCCTCCTAGCCCTTCAGGTAGCAATTTTTTTTTGTACTGTGCATTTGCAGGGTTTACTTTGATGCTTGTGATGGCTTCTTTACCAACTACAATTGGAAGGAGGAGCATCTTTTGAGGACAAGGGAGCTGGCAGATGATCGTCGGATTGATGTTTATGTTGGGGTGGATGTTTTTGGGCGTGGTGATGTTGTGAGTGGCGGCTTTGATACGAACAAGGTAGGTGGGTCTTGGAGATGATGCCTGGAGTGTGACTACCAGTCGAAGCTGAGTCTTCCCCTGGGCTAAATGTGATTCTGCACTGTGGCTGTGAGCTGGTGGGCCTTATAAATTAAGGATGCAATTAATGTAGTCTGTCTTTTTACATCAGTCCTTGGGGCAAGCAAGGCAAAGCTTTCTGGGAAGGAGCTGATGCCCTCAGAGTGGTTTTTGTTGGCGCATGTATAATCTGAAGTCCACACGCAGAACATTTGTGCCAGGAACAAATGTCACAAAAAGCTCTACTGTACTGTTCATGCAAGTTGGTGAAATCCTCCCACACAGAAGCTGCAGACACGACAATTGAGTTCTCTTTGAGAGGCTTTTAATTTTCATTGCAATATATACAGGTACTTTACTGACTGACATAATGGTCCGCCACCATCCACTATACATCACACACATGGAACATTGGAACTCCTCCCTTATATACATAATCTCTAGCAGAGATTTTAGTCCAACCCCAACTGGTGTGTTACACAGTTTCCTGTCTCACATGTGCCATGACTGTGCAGTGTTGAAGCTTGATGACCTCATGTCCTGCCTTTGTGTCATCATCCTGTGACTCAGCACACTTCAATATGCCTACTCATCATGGCTTCCTGTTGAACTCAGGTTACCTTTCACCCTGTTCTGTATTGCAGCATCTAGGATGGGTCCCCGGACTTTTTGATCCGGGGGCCGGTTCGCTGGCCCCCAGATCTTCCGGGGGGCTGGAGGTGCGCACACACATGCGCACAACTCCAGGCGCCATTTTGGAACACAAAATGGCACCTGAGTAGTGCGCACGCGCGTGTGGCTCTGGACACCATTTTGTGTTCCAAAATGGCGCCCAGAGTCGTGGCATGCGCGTGCAATGCTGGGCGTGTGCACATGACTCCAGATGCCATTTTGGAAGCAAAATGGCATCTGGTGGCGGGCGCGAGCGTCGGCGTGAGAGTCGGCGGGGGGGCGGTAGGAAGGCCTCGACGGGCTGGGTCCGGCCCGCGGGCTGTAGTTTGAGGACCCCTGATCCAGGACATTTTCCTTCTGGATGCCATCCATCTTCACAGTTTTGGTACCCTGCCCCCAAAGAAGGCCATGCTCTGAAATCACAGTCAGAGGGGAAATGGTGACTTGGTGTTTCCTGTGTCCCCACAGTCACTGCGCATGATTCGAGAGCAGGGCCTTTCAGTGGCCATATTCGCACCTGGCTGGGTATATGAGCACTTGGGACCGAAAGACTTCCTGAACAATGAGGACAAGTAAGCCTAGTGGGGAGGAAGTGGAAGGGCTTTGGCCAGTGGGAAGAAGGGAGGGATCTTATTCAGTTAGTAATTTTTGGCAGTTGGGGGTCCAGTCTCTCTCGGTTTTGACTATTTTTTACTGTTCTGCTTAGGCCAGGCATGAAGAGGCTCCACATGCTTAGGCCAGGGGTCTACTTGACATGAAGGCATTTTGCCCAGGCGATCTGAAGTATGGCAATAGTCTTTTTTTGTATATCTCCTCAGGTCGTTGGTGTGATGCACCTCTTGGGTGTGTTCAGACCTGCAATAAACTGCTCAGTAACAACTTCTCTTTTTCTTCTAGATTTTGGGCACGGCTGTCTGAACTGCTGCCGATGCATAGTATTGGCTCGCTCCCCTTTTGCACCAGCTTCAATCTGGGCATGGGCAAGAGGAATTTTGATAAGGGGCAGGTAAGAATTCAAGGAGAATAAAGCTGGGGAAGGAGGCAGAAAGAAATCCATGGAGTGACCTTGGATAAATCACACACTGGCCAGTATCCTGTCAGTGACATACATTCCACAAAAACTAAAGGCCTGTTGAAAGACTCACTGTGTCACTTTGATAGTGTAATTTAGCCAATTTGTTGCTGCTTGAGAGTAGACGGGATTGCAAAAGTAGCTGGCTAGGTTCCCATAGCCAGATGCAGACAGATGACACCATCTACTGAGATCTCTGGAGGATCCTAGTGGATCTTTGTGGAGGACATCCTCAGTTTGGATCTGGCTATGGGAACAGAAATTTCTCAGATCCTGCCTCTTCTAGCCAGATGATTTTCTGATTCCCCCCATTCCACTCTTCACCAGCTATGGGATGGCTGTTGGGAAGGGGGTTAATGAAACAACATGGTGAGTACTGGGGGTTGATGACAGAGGAGCTGCAGTGGAGTTCTACATGCAGAATTCTGATAATGCAGGATTGTGACCACTGCCTCTATGTCTCACCTACATCATGGGGTAGCTCTGAGGTTAAATTGGGGAAGAGGAGAGCCATGTATGCTCCTTTGGACTTATTGTAGTAAAGACAGGATATAAATAGAATAAGTAAGAGAAACAGCTCTAACTTCAGTTTTTGACATGATTCATTAGTTATCCAGCTTTTAATACCTGCCTACTTTATCCAGAGGCATCTAAATAGCAAGTGACTCTGCAGTCATAATCTTTATGTGCCTTCTGGATATCTAACGAGACTGTATTCCTAACCCAGAAAGCTACTAGAACGCTGATGACTGCTCTTAAATTCTTATTGTTTTTCTAGGACAAGTAATTCTGAGCTCTTGTTGAGAGGGCTGTAAGAGGTTCTTTGAGCCTCACATTCCATCTCATAATTGTCAGGAACCCCCATCCCCCAGCTTTGTAGGCATTTGAAATGAAGGGAATAAGAACACATTTTTTTCAGCCCCCTTTTGCATTATTGGGCAGCTAATTTTTGAGTTGATTTTCTCTCTCCCAAGTATTTTTGTAGGACACTATTCTTGTTGACATAGTGGCCTGGGTTTTGTTCTTTCTTGTCTGTGTGTTTGCCTTCAAATTGCCTGTTGACCTTTGGCTACTCTTTTCTTAGGCAAGGAGTCCTCAGAGGTGGTTTTGTTAGTTACTTCCTCTGAAATATAACCTACAGTACCAGATATTTTTTGGCAGTTTCCCATCCACATACTAACTAGGGCTGACCTTATTTAACTTCCAAGATCAGACAGGATATGGTACCTTTAGGGTATTTTTGTTATTGTTGTTGTTTTGTGTCTTTAAGTTGTTTTTGACATATAGTGACCCTAAGGTAACCCTAGCATTTTTTGGGCAAGATTTGTTTAGTGGAGGTTTGCCTTTGCTTTCCCTCTGAAGCTGAGGGAGTGTGACTTTCCTAAGTTTGCCCAATGGGTTTCCATTCCCGAGAGGATTTGAACCCTGTTCTCCAGAGTCATAGTCCAGCACTCAAACCACTACACTACATACAACTAACCCCTTGTTCAGCAAATGGTGCTTCCAGATCATAAGCAGTCCGCAAAGTAGTATCTGTGTGTGTGACTTGCAAGGGAGAGGTAGCATGCAGACTGTGGGTATGATTTCTTTAGATAATATTCCATTTCCCCTGTCAGTCCCAGTTTTTCCCTAATCAGGGCTTCAGGTACATGTATGTGAAAAAAGCTCAAAGTGGAAATGGGGTATGTCATGGGAGAAGTTCCCAGTTTCGGTCTCTGACACTTCCCATTAGACTATGGGGGGGGGGCAGTTTTTCTGGGGCCAGGGGCAGATTTGTGTCCCCAGCACTAGATGTGGGCCTGAATAGCAAAAAATCAAAACCAACAGCAACCAGGTGTTCTTTTCTGGTTTTGATTTTGGATTGAAGGGAGCAGTGGTTGAACCATCACTCCTGACCTTCAGGGATGGGAAACCATTTTATTCCCCCTTTTTTGGTGCAGCGGCTGTTTGGGGGGCTGCCCCCCGGAAATGCAGACCAAACATATCTGAGTTAGAAGGATTATGTAGCAGGTGATGGGAAAGGCTTCAGCTTAATTTCCTGGTGAACTGTTGCCCATCACAGGGCAAACATGCTGACTTGGAATAAAACAATATACTGCATGAGCAATTAAAACAAAACAAAACAAATTGCCAGTAACTTAACAGTTTGTGATAGGTTTTTTGGTGTGCCATTTTGCGTACTCTTGAAAAAGAGATATAAAAACAATAATCATAAAAATAAATGCTGGCATCAGATTTTAGTGCAGTCATGTGGTTTGTGGTTAACTAAAGTTATTGAGGACAAAGATGAAAACCTTAGTAAAATTCTCCTCAAGGGATAAGTGTCAAGCAAGGGCATTCTTGCTTTGGAGGTCTTTGGCCAATCCCAGCAAATATTAAGTACTTTGCAGCACAAACCTGGGCACGCCTGGGCAGAATTAAGTCCCATTATTCCTTGGGACATGCTTTTAAGGCTGCAACCTCAGTGCCTGAAGGCTTCTTTTTACAGGTCAGTTGGTCTAAAAATAGGATAGCCTTTTGAATACACCCCCCTCCCCCAGATGGTTCTGCAAGTGCTTGCAGGCTTGGAGGAAGGCTTTGAACTACTTCATAGGAAGGGATAAGCTCATTAATTAGGTCATTAGTGGTTTGGGTTTTTTTCTTCCCCTTTAGCCATGAAGAAACTTTGTAGTGCAAGAGGCTTGATGTTTCCATATGGGAAATAAAATGATTTGCACACAGAGGTGAAATGCAAATGCAATGTGAGACTGTTCTGAGCAGAGAACAAAGGTAGGCTTTTGAGGTTAGGGAAATATAAGCAGAGTCCTATTTCAGGAAGATGTCAGAGGTCACTTGCATTGCTACAGCCTAGAGCAGATCTCTTTCTCTCAACAGGAGAGTAGGACAGAACCATGGTACAACCTGAGTGCTCAGGAGATCCAGCCAATATACACCAATCAAAGGATGCCTCATGGTGGCTGGCTGCGGACCCGGTGCTGTCTGCAGGATGCGTGGTGCGGGGGCAGCTCTCTGCTGCTGGAGGGGACCATCCCATCTGATGCTCATCATGTCACAGCAAGGTGAGTACCAGCTGAGAAGGCAGAACTTGGTTTGATCCCCTCTTAGGAATTCAGGATACATTCTAGAGTAGGTGTGGGAATCATGTGGCCCTCTAGATGTTGGATTGCATTCCTAACCACAGACTGTGCAGGCTAGAGATGCTGGGACTTGCAGTCCAATAGCATCTGGAAGGCCACACTTTGACGTCTGTGCCCTAAAGAGGGACACTATATTGGAGTGAGAAGACAAACGTATACTTTACTGAGGGCTGGAAGTCTGGAAGAGCCTGCCCTGGGCTGCAGTCCCCATAATTGTGAGGAAAAAATTGAGGATAGACTGTGGATAGGTGGATATTTACAGAGACTGTGGATATTTACAGAAACATGTTTCCTTGTCTCTGTGGATCTGTTTCCAAAACTTGTGAGATTTGCTGGAACTAGTCTGCTGGACTAGCACTAGAACAATCTCGAGCAACTTTTTGAATTGCTAGACCTCCAGGCCTGACCTCAACCTTAAGTCCTTCTCTAAAGTGGAGAGAATGTGCTTGCATGTTTAAATCAGGACTCTAAACTGAGAGACAGGAGAGATTTCCCCCTCTATTTGTCATGATTGACCATATCAGGAACTGCGAGTCTCAAGAGTGCCTTATGCATTGGTAGAAAGGAGAGGTGGCTGGTGGGAAGGACAAAGTAACACATCATAAAACAGTGGGACCAGGTTCTTCAGGTAGGATTTTTAGCTCCAGAGGTAAGTGTCCAATTCATTCACAGTCACAACTTCAATGCAGCTTTGATCAATGTCATCAGGGCACTGGAGCACAGATTCAAAAGCAGCCAATAGTATTTTTTTATGTCCCATTCAGTCCTAAAATATTAGAGCCAGAGGAACTAGAAGAAGAGTCTGAATGTTTATTTCACAAATATTGCACAAAGTTTTCTGTGAATTTCCATACGAAATAATGCACCTGAAATAAATGTTCAAGTCTGCTTGTGGAAAAAAATTATGAATCACTTTCACGTATATTATTAAATGAGATTTACAAGAAACAACTCATGTCCAGTGGGGTATACTTAGCCTTATGGGTTTTTTTTCCCCACACTGCCAGTGATTATGGCACAAATGGAAAGAAGTTTCAGCAAGCTGGTACTCATAAAAATGGTAGGCATTCTACAATGGGGCAAGCATGACATTGAAAGTCATCTTCTACAAGCAATGTGAATTTACAAGAGGAATCGACGGGGGGATGGGGTAGGGTAAAAAAAAACTTT
Organism: Phrynosoma blainvillii; assembly: GCA_026167975.1. NCBI lineage: Eukaryota > Metazoa > Chordata > Lepidosauria > Squamata > Phrynosomatidae > Phrynosoma > Phrynosoma blainvillii. The sequence continues at coordinate 230,675,431 of JANUYF010000002.1, read as the reverse complement.
AAAAGTTAATTGGCATAATGTTTGCAGCAATGTTGTTTCCCCAGGATTAAAAAAAAATCAAGACATTAACAGAATAATCCCTTTACTAATGGCTCCAAAACTATAAAGTAATTGGCAAACTTTTAGGACTCAGATTAAGTGTTATTATTAAACAAAAGTAGCAAAGAATTATAGAATGTGTTACAGTAATTTTAGAATTAAAGCAAACTTTTGTGTGTGTGCACGCACCTTCAAGTCACCTGTCGACTTATGGTGACTCCATGAATCTTATAGAGTTTTCTTAGGCAAGGAATAATCGAGTGTGGTTTAGCCAGTTTCTTCCTCTGCAATAGAGCCTACAGCCCTTGGTAATCATTGGTGGTATCCCATCCAAGTACTAACCAGGGCTGACACTGCTTAGCTTCCATGATCACGTGGGATCTGGTGCCTTTAGCTCTTATTTATGAGACGAGGGATTGTGGTGCAAGTGTGGGAAGGTGATCCTTATTACAAATTTGTATCAGCGTCCTCAAAATGATACTTGGGTCAGCTGATAATAAGTCAGCTAGAGAAAGTAGATGCTTTGCCAAAGAGGAAGAAACTATATCTTGCATGATGATTTGCTAAACATGTTAATAAGTGGCCTCTGAGATTTTTGTGCTCTGGAGCTACCATTAGCCCTAGCCAGTACAGCCAATGGTGACGGATGCTGGGGACTGAACATGGGGGGGGGGTGCATGCACAATATAGATACTATGTGAACATACCTTTATGTGAATGTGCAGCTTTTGCCCTGCTTTCATGCAGGTTTCTGTGTGATAAAGAATGGTGATTTGGATGGTTTAAAAGAACATTGTATTCCAGACGCTGTATTCTCAGGATTATTTTCAGCTTAAAAATGATTTTGCAAAAGTTGAAACACTTTTTTCTTCCATTGAGAAGTAGTTACTGGTACTTGTCCCACCGTCTCCTCCCTGCTCTACCACGCCACTGTTACTGTTATAGTGACCTTCCTTTGTGAGGTCATGTTTAGCTTCCTCCAGTTTTTCTTCCATGTTCTGCCAAATGTTTTAAAATGTTTTTATTTTGCTGTGTTCATGAATCTTTTCCAGGCTTTTCATTTTATCTTTCTTTATTTTTAAAGAGTAAATTGAAATACGAGAGGTATCGTAAAGTTTTAATTATCAGCTTTAAACAAATTTGACAGAAAGTTTGTTTTGATTTGTAACTGTTAACTTATCTCTACATAGTCACCATCCAGATTTACACATTTTCCCAGCATTTCTTGACCCTCCGAATACCATTATTGTAGAAGTCTGCAGATTGAGCCTTAAACCACTCTTCCACTTCATGAATGATGTCATCTGTGTTGTCAAATTGGCAACCCTGCAACAGATTTTTCACTTTTGGGAAAAGAAAAAGTCATTTGGTGATGATGACACTGACAAAATTTCATCAATATACCATAATAACATCTGGGTGATAATTATTCCTTTATGATACCCCCTTGTATGTGCATTTTTTATGCATACCCCATCTTCAGTCCAAGGCATCTCATGAAATAGTCAAATAAAACAAAGAAATATCCTTGAAGCAGAAGTCCTGCGGTGCTTTTGAAGTGCATCCCAGAGGATAAAGTGGCCCTTGCTATATCTGTTCAGGGTGGGGAAGGCAAGCCTTCCTGTGGCAGGCATGGAAGCTTTAACTGCCCTTGCTACTCTGCTGTCAGTACTATCAGTACCAGCATGGTGTTTTGAAGGCCAGGGTTCAAATCCTCACTCAACCATGGAAACCCACTGGATGACCCTGGGGAAGTCACAGTCTCTCAGCCTTAGAGAAAAGCAAAAGCAAACCTCCTATGAACAAATATTGCCAAAAACTCTGTGACAGGTTTGCCTTAGGATCACCATAAGTCAAAAACAACTTAAAGGCCCATAACAATAACAATATATAGAGAGGTGCTCCCTAAAGTATCAAGGTCCCAAGCTGTTTGGGGCTGTAGATATCATCACAATAACTTGAATTCAGACTGGAAGCATATTGGCATATACATTTCCCTCTCATCTTTGGGCCAATGGGAGGGAAGATCTGGTGGATAGAAAACCCACCCTCAACCTTGGCTTGCAGAAGAAGCAGGAAAAGAGGAAGAAGAAAGATCCTTCCTGGTTCCAGCTGTTGTGAGCCCAGCAAAGTTTTAGATTTGGTGCATCCTTCTTTTAAGCTTCTTTCTCTCCCACTCTCCTAGGACTGTCCCACTCATGGTTTGATAAGCCTAGATGATGGTGATGGAAGGCAGTGCTAGTCCCACTCTCCACTGAAAGCAGGTGTCCTGAAACTGCAGTCCTAAGTGTATGTCATTTCGTATAAGTGGGATTAAAAGCTAGGTACTATACTAACTTCTCAGGCAGCATAGTTAGTACCATAAAAGACTCTAAGGTCTGCAAAGACTTGTTTCATTCAGCCTACATTCTTCCTTTCTAATAGATAGTTTGATTTTTTGCAGAGAGATCTTGTAGCATCTTTGAGACTAACTAAAGAAAGAAGTTGGCAGCATGAGCTTTTGTAGACTTAAGTCTACTTCTTTAGATGCATTTGGTGCATTCTTTTAAGCTTCTTGCTCTCCCACTCCCCTAGGACTGTTTGATTTTTTGATATGCATTTTATTAAAAACAGTAATGATTTTTTTAAAAAAAAGTCATGTTGGTGAATAACACCAAGCCAGCACCTCCATATGTCAAGCAGCTGGACTAAGAGCTAAAAGTGGCTGCACGCAACTCATTGGCATGAAGAGATGGTTGGCGCTGAGAGTAGCACAGATCCATGTGCAAACCTATTTCAGTAGCATATTGTCTGAAAATAGCATTCACATTTGCATACTGCAAGCAGACTTTCTCAAAATAGTGAGTCTAGACCTACATGTAAGAAATGGTAGGTGTTCTGCTGCGGGACAAACATGGCCACCAGCCATCTTCTCTGTTGAGTGTGTATGTGCCAGAAAAATTGATTTCAGGCGGCTAATTCTTGACTTTGCAATGGTAAAGTCCAAAAAAATCACAGAATTTTACTTGGAAGAGACCACAAGGGCCATCTATTCCAACATCCTACTGTGCAGTAGACAGCTGAAGAACTATTGAAAATTCTGATTTAAACCTGTGTTTAAAGACTTCTGAAGAGGGAGTGCCCCCCCCCACCTGCCAAGGCACTCTGTTCCATGCTGAACAGCTCTTAACAGTTAAGAAGTTATTTCTAGTGTTTAGGTGGAATCTCTTTTCTTGCTATTTGAATCCATGAGTTCTTGGTCTAGTCTCTGGAGCAGCAGAAAACAAGCAAGCATTCAAGTTAATTGGTGTAATGTTTGCAGCTGGGTTGATCCCTTAAGATAAAATATATATAAAAAGATCAGGACATAGATAGACAAATCCCTTTACTAATGGCCCCAATGCTGTAAAATAGTTGGCAGATTGTAGGACTCTCATATGGAGAGGTGCAATGCATGATCTTTGGACCTTTGAGAAAGTGAAATTGGAGGAAAAGTGGGGCAGGAGAGCCTCTATGGAGTGTTTTAGAGAAATGACCAGCACAGAGTTAAAGATGTTCAAATAAGGTGTGAATGCAGCCATAACCAGAGCTTGGAAAAGTGACTTTTTAGACTGCAGTTTGTAGAATTTTCCAGGAAGGCTACATGCACTGAGGGTTTCTTAGAGCTGTAGTCCAAGACCTAAATTCAGTTTGTAGTTCCAGCTAGAGCAGATCCATGTGACCAATAGATGAGTGTCGATTTACCCTTCAGCCATTGATTCTGTTTTAGTCTGGAATAACAGTTGGATTTAGTCACTCAAAAATCATCCTCCCCTACCCCCATTCTAGATATAACCTTTTGGAGCTGCAAAGCTGATTTGGAAACACCTTTGCTTTATTTAGTTCTCATTGTGCTATTTTGCCCCTGTGGGGTGGGCTTTAAAAAAACTGACTCTGCAGATTTTGGAAGTAGAGGAATCTGGTTGAGGAGGATGCAGATTAGCTAGAAATTCTGCTGTGGATCTTTTCATCACATGGCAAAATTGACTCAGTCCACAGCAAGGCTGTGCAGCAGAGTGGAAGGCTGCTGGGCCGGATGATGTGTTCAGTTTGGCCATGGGGTAGCTTGTGCTTGATGAGATCAAGGGGGCTGCAGGAAGGCCACCCACTCTTATTTGGCCTTCTGTTGAGCATCCAGTCCCAGCAGTGCCAAATCTAGGTGCTTTTCTCTCAAAGATTGTGGGCCCAGGTCCTTCTGCCTTTTGCAGGCTGTGCTGCCTCGTAGTGCCCAGAGTTGGCACTGACTCTGTCCTCTCTGTCTCTCTTCCTGTCTGTCTGGTGTTCGGGGGGATCACCAGGCTGTTTTCATTCCAGGTGTCCGCTCCCCCTCGAGTGTTCCTACTCTTAATATATAAACAGGCCTCCCAAGCCGTGACCATTTCCCCACAATTCACCACACGCCGGTGGTCCTCAGCCTGTCCTCCCAGCCCTGAGTCTCCTTCACCAGGTAAGGCAATTTGGTCTTGGCCCTCTGGCTGCCCAAAGAAGGCCCTCTATGATTTCCAGGTCTCTCTGAGCGACTCAGCAGAGCAAAAGCTGGGCAAATGACAGAGATGACTTGGCTTGACTTCCTTTCTTTCCTGCATTCCCTAATGGCTGTCTTTCTTCCAGTAGAACCAACGAGGCATCATCCTTCCCCACTCCTCACACCTCCTCCCCGCGTTGCCCAATTCCTTGGAGGGTGTGGACAACATGGAAAACATGGCTGGCAAAGCCGGTGAGTGGATGATGAATGGCAAAATGGCAGTTCTTCATTGAAACTCTAGAAACTTTAAGCTGATGGCAACTCCTGATTTCATTTGCAGCTCCAGCAGCCCTGCCTCTACTGCCTTTCTGTCAAAATAAGCATCAGGGATGAGAAGCATGTAGCTCTCAGGATGATATGGGATTTCACTTCATGTGATCCTGCAACACTAGCTATGCTGGCTAGGGCTGCTGGGAGTTGCAGCCTGGTAACACCCAGAAGATTGCACTTTGACAGCCTGTCATGCACTGTAAGCCTGTACACTGTAGGGACCTGAGATTGGGTTCTTATTGTCTGTAAAGCACCAGGCACAAGGACAATGCACTATGATTTAATGATTGTGTCCTGTGAGGATGGCATTTGTGTCTAGTGGCAAAACACCCTTCCATGGACAGCTTTGGATGAACTTCTCAATACTTTTCAAGTGGCCATTTTTTGGCAGCTTACTGTATCTTACCCTCCCCAGATGCTATGAAGTGGAACTCCAGAACTGTTTCCTGAATGAGCTGTCCATCACTGTATCCCATGGACAGCCTGGCCAGGGTGAGATGTCCTTTGCCTGCCGCCTAGGAAAAATCTGGGTAAGGAAAAAGTACAGGGAAACAGTTATGCAATGGGGGTGGGCTCAGCACAGTTCTGCTGCCCTGACTCAGACTACAGGCTATTAAATACTCCATAGCTCTGTTACAGAGTGCTCCAGGTCTGAGCTGAGCCCAGAAGAAGGTTCCCTTCCTCTCTTCATTAAATGAGCTGTCAGTCATACATCTGTGCAAAGTTCTGTTCTTCTGAACGAGGCTGGCAGCAATCTCAGCTCTTGTCAAGCGTCTCCTGAGCTGGCAAGTGACATCTTCTGTTGCTGCAAAGCTTTGCCTGTTGCCAGCCAGGTAGTCTTCACTGTGTCTTAATTTCTGACCAGTGTGGATGCTCTGAAATATCTCAGTATGAGGCTGAGGCTCTGAACTATCCCTGATTCTGCAAGCTCTTACCCCTGAAACAATCTGCAGGTCCAGTCCTTCTCTGCCCACCTCCTTTTAGCTTCCCAATCCTGTTTTCTCCAGACCCTTCCATGTTGCCCTTCCTGGCATCCTTGTGTGGGGTGATCATCTTCTTCCCTTTAATGTCTCTCTTGTATTTCTCCACAGGTGCTGGATGCTGTTGCCCTGCGTTCACCTGCTCCCACTGCTGTTGTCAGTCCAGCATTGCCCATAGAGGTTGCCCATGTTCATTGGCATCCAGCTTCTGCTGGTTGGCTCTCCCTCAGTCTCAATTTGCACTGGACTTACCCCTCTAGCAAGGCTATCTGCTTCCGTGTGCACTACCGGAGTTGGGCGTGTGCCAGTGGCACAGTGTCGCCTCTCCTCTTCATTGGGGAGGCGCATGCTCCCCTATACCGGGTGACTGAGCTGAGAGTGCCAGAAGCTCATTCAGAGTCTTCTTGCCGTTTGGAATTCCTGGTGGAGCCTGTGTCTGAAGATGGCCTGCAGGTAGATCCTGGCATATGGGGGAAACTGGTCTTTGTATACTCTGACTCAAAATTACCCAGTACTGCCAGCAGTGACTCAGTATAAACTACACTTGTCTCTCCACATTCGCTGGGGTTAGGGGCACAGGATCCCTGTGAATGTGGAAAAAACCCAAGTAACAAAAACACTATGTTTTTACCTGAGAGAATACCTCTCTAGGAATCTCTAGGTCCTCCAGTGCAACTCTGTGGTCAACATCTGCCAGACATTGACCATAGAATTGTGCTGGAGGAGCTACAAATGCCTAGTGGAGTGTTCTCTCTAGGAATCTCTAGGTCTTTCAGTGCAACATTTGTTTAAAGTTGACCATAGAGTTGCGCTGGAGGACCTAGCTATTCCTAGAGAGAGTATAATAATAAAAACCGTGAATAATCAAATCCGCAAAAGTCAAAGCCGCAAATGTGGAGGGATGATTGTAATATATGTTTGGTGGGTCAGTACATTCCTGTTTTTAAATAGCAAAGGCTCAGCTCTGTTGTATTTGACACCCTTTTAAAGGGGAAAAAGGTTTTTAAAAGAAAAAAAAACTTCTGTTATTGGGATGGTTGTTCACATGCTCAAGCCTCAGAAATACAGCCACCTAATACCTCTGTACTGATATGCAATATACAAAGATAATATTTCATTGGCTAAACATTTTAGTGTGGCAGTTTTCATATACCAGGAGCAAAATACATTTCAGGGAAATACATTGTAACAAAACAAGCCTGCAATGATCTTGGTTGATAGGGAATGAAATTTTAAATAGCTTTATTAATTTGCAGAATATAATTTGAAATATCTTTTAAAATGTAAATTTCTATTAAAGATAATGTTTACCAATAGTTCCATGTCATTAATTTTGAAACAGTGTAACATTATCACACTGGATCTCTTCTGATTCCAAAATCCTGAAATAGTCTGCCATCCTTATCCATGGATTCCTTATTCACGGATTCAACCATCCATGATTTGCCATCCAATGGCATCCAGCACCTGTGGAGAAAAAATGGAGAGTATTCAGGAAACCCACCCACCCACAAAAAAATCTAGATGTGATACTTTGACAGGTGCAGTTGTGTAAAGGTGTGTAAAGTTGTGTTCTGTTGCACATATTTTCTAAAATTACAGAATGTATAGACCATGTGAACAACAAATTATAAATCATGCACTATTTTATCACTTGCAAGAGCAGTTTTGTATTTATACTAGAGCCATTACAAATGTCCAAAAAACAATGCGGGTAAAAAGCTAAGTGCCTCAAAGTATATCAGAGGAACCTTTCTATAATATGAGTAATAAAAGAGCAGGTGTTCCTTGAGTAAGTCATTTTTTGGAACAAAACCACTCTACAACAGATCTCAGATTCTGGGGGTTAGGAAAGATAGAAGCTAATGGCAAGATCTTGCTGAAAAAGGGGAGTGGATTAAGTTTCTTACACTCTTATAAATAAAATCTGGAGTTTTCAGTAATTTCTTTTTCCTCCATCACATACATGTCCAGCGTGCCCTTAAACGTCATAAATTTGTTCTAACATCTATTCAGCACATACAAAATCTTCAGTTTTCCATTTGTATGCTTTCCAGTTGCCAGGAAATGATACTGGAATCTCTTTTATCATAAATTTGTTCAGCCATTTGGTTTAAGTAAGTATGGACTAGCTATATGCAATGTACAAGCATTTAACTGATTTCACATTTCATGATGTATAGTACTATTCATGTTCGTTGTATAGCCCCCTGAAGCGGATTTAAAAATATGCACAGGCAGAAATATGCTGGGTGTTTTTAGCTGTTGAACATAACCTTTCAGCAACTTGAGATGTCTCTCCCATTTTGGGGGGTGGGGTGGGGGGGGATGCTTCCCTGTTTTTGTTTTCCCATCCTCTACTGTTGGTGCTTTATCAGAGAGGCTACAAAGGAGATGTTCCTTAGATGTGTCTAAAGCTTTGTCTCCTTTACATTGAAAGCCTTTCCATTTACCACCAGAATAGAGAGGAAAAACAGCAGGGTAGAGCGATGCATCCTGAGATGCCACATCATTTTCCTTCCAGCAGTTCCCTCCACAAACTTTCTGCCCTGCTAGTGTAAAGCTGGTAGGGCTTTCAGCTTCATAGCTTTTTTGTCTTGAATTCTTAAAGTGCTACATCCTTAGTGGTTCATAACAGTTTGCAGCATTGTATTGAACACAGGTAGATGTGCATGCATGAACTGACACACTTTGTTAAAAGTTATTTTTAACAGTAGGTTGTGTCTTTTAATAAGCCCTTTCCTGTTACAACTTCTGCATACAGCACAGTTTCCACATACCAAGAGGAAGTGCTGCTTTTGAGGTAACAAGAACTTCACATTAATGCAATAACCAATGTTAAGGACAGGCAAGCATTTCCCATGTTTCTAAATTGCAGAAGTTTAAAGTGGAATTGTTTTTTGCAAGCATTTCTTCTTAATGGCTGTGGTAGAAATGTCTGCATTTTTATTCTCTAATCCTGCCCATTCAGAAATAGGGGGAAGATATTGCTGGCACTAAACATTTTATTTTTAATTTTCAAATTGTATGACTTAAGGGACATTATTTCTGACTTAAGCAGAAGAAAGGAAGGCAAATGGTTTTAATTTATGGTCACTCACTGATGACTGAAATACGGGATTATTACTTTGTCTAATTCCATACTAAATGAAAATGAATAACTTACCATTTTCTGCTATATTTTAGTCCTGTTAAGCTATGTTTTAAAACTTAGAGTTTTGTTTAACCTCCAGTATTTTTTGCTGTACAGTCAGCCCTCCTTATCCATGGATTCAAGCATCCATGGCTTGAAAATACTTAAAAAACATACAAATTCCCATAGGCAAACCTTCATTTTGCCCTTTTATATAAGGGACACCATGTTACTATGCCACTATATTTAATGGGACTTGAGCATCCATGGATTTTGGGATTCACAGGGGGGCCTGGAACCAAACCCCAGCAGATAACTGGGGCCCATTGCATTATTAATGAATTAACAATAAAGTTCTTATCCTTTGATATGAGATATGCAATTTAGTAGACCCATTTTCAGCAGCAAAAAACAAATGTATTTCCTTCTTCAGAACTGGCAGAAAAAGTTAAAAACCAGAATATTAAAGATATCAGTATGGCATATGTTGTGCATACTTCAGTATGTGTTTAGGGAAACTAAGAATGTGGTAGCACATTGTTGTTACAATTGGATGACTGTATCACGGTTGAATAATAGTCTCCTTACCTTCTCCCCTCTAGATACACCTGAATGTAATATGCAAATTTTTCATCCAAGCTGAAAAAAATGATGAATGACTATGTGCTTCAGGACAAGCAGGATCGTAAACCAATTTCAAACTGTATTTTAAATATTGTAGTTTGTTCTAGAGCTGCTGAATCTTAATTTCCTGGTTTGGAATGTAGTAAAATATGATTAATTAGTTATTGGTTCACCTTTGAGACTAACTGAAAGAAGAAAGAAGTTGGCAGCATGAGCTTTTGTTGATTTAAGTCTGCTTCCTCAGCTGTATCTGAGGAAGTAGACATAAGTCTAGGAAAGCTCCTGCTGCCAACTTCTTTCTTTCTTTCTTTCTTTCTTTCAGTAAGTCTCAAAGGTGAACCAAGATCTCTCAACATCAGTGCTGGCGAACCTATGGCACACATGCCAGAGGTGGCACTCAGAGCCCTTTCTGAGGGCACGCACGCTGTCGCTCCAGCACAGAGTTTGCCAAGGTTCGTTACTCGAAAGCCAGAGGGACGAAGCACTTTGCGATAAATAAATGGCTTTTGGGTTGCAGTTTGGGAATTCGATCTCTAAAGGTTTGCCATCACTGTTCTACATACTGATTGTACAGACTAACATGGCTATATCTTTGAATTCTAGTTTTTGGTTTGATATTGTTTTGCAAAAGGAGGAGAGTTGTTCTGTATGTAATTCAACTGGGCTTATATATCTATCTATGCTTCAGAATGTTCTTTCAGAGAGAACAGTGCAGTTACTAACTCGTGCCACAGGGTGGGAGCAAAGTTTTTTGTCTTGCAAGTTGGTGAAATTGAATGAAGCTCTGAGCTTCCTCAAATTTGGAGATGTAAAGTGAACCCAGTTATTCTCATTCTGCAATCTTGCAGATTTTTGTGTCAATATGTTGACTAGTTTGGTAAATGTTGGCATCAATATTTGCTTCAGAAGAAATGTAATCAGATGTAGTGATTAACAGAACACTTTGCATGTGTTCATTTGCTCTGTGTAACTTAGGAATGCCAGTATATAGAACAGTGTATCTGATCTGAAAGAATTGGAGAGCCAGGAGCATAAACCCATCTTCTGTCCCTATAGTACTCTTCCATTCTGTGCATAGTGCTGGGAGAAAAGCATAGCTTTTGTTGTGAGTAAGGGTATCATGTGTCCAGTCTGCTAACAAAGTGAACAAATGGCAATTTGAGGTATATGGTAAAAGAACTTGGAAACTAAGGAAGTGCTGCTCACTCAGGGTAAAAGTGGTGATCCCTGTGGGGAGCAGGGTGGCATGCCTGCATTATTGTTCTTGGTTCGTAAATGTCCCCTTTCCATTCCCACTAGCATGAAGTGATGACAGCTACCTTCCTGTTACTCATTTACAAAAGGGGAAAATAGGTAGCTGGAACCTTCCAGGAAGTGTGAGTCTTCTTTACCACAAGATGCCTGCTTAACACCTTGTTTTGACAGGACAGAAAACATGGCTGTTAGAGAATGCAGTGGTCTTCTGATCACTTCTGGTTTTAGCAATGGAAGTGTTATGCAGTGGGCTTGGTGTGTGTGTGTGTGTGTGTTTGAAGGAATTGGCTCCAAGACTTGCCAAAGTTGGCCAAATCTATACGCTCCAGGACTGTGCTATGGCCTGCTCTGTGCCTGGGGATCACCATCCCTATTGCTTTGTTAGTCACAATCACCATTTCTGTACTCTCTCTATTTCACTCACTCACTCCCCTCTTAAATCTTTGAAGCAGCACCTGCAAGAGAATTGATAATGGCAATTATTCCTTCACAGTCTGGCATGCAGGCAATTAGCAGCAGGGAATTTGGCCAAGCATGGCATGTGCGAGGATCTCAGCTTCTTTGCCGCACAATCCCCATCACCACATGTGGCGGTGGCTTGAAGGAAGGGAAATTGATATGTCGACATTTACACCGCAAGTCCTGCTTAGGTGGGCATGATTGCAGCAAGATCAACAAACTGACATTTTGAAAAATGTTGATCCTGCCATATGGTTTTAGTCTTGAAATTTTCAGTTTTACTCTCAGCCCTAACAGGTTACATTTAAAACTCTTGTTCCCAACACTTCTCTAGTGTGTGTAGCCATTGCCCCAGCCTTGATCTCACCCTCATCAGATGGCCAAGAAATGATTATTACCTGCTTATATGCCCCCATTTCTTGTCTTTTTTTCTCTTTACAGGAAACTGCAGAAACATCTCTAGAAAGGGATAGGGGAGACATGCCAGACAATTGCCAGCATCCTGCTGGGCTGTTTACATGGTCATACATCTTGGTTACATAATGGGGTGGAAACTCTATGTTGACTGCAATTCCCATCAGCTGTAGCCAGTCTAACTAGTGCAGGGGGGATGGTGGAAGTTCCTATCCCCCCCTTTGTTGTTGTTAGACTTCACATTGTTTTGGACTTATGGTGACCCTAAGGTGAACCTATCATGGGTTTTCATGGCAAGATTTGTTCAGAGGGAGTTTGCCTTTGCTGCCTTCTGAGGCAGAGAGAGTGTGACTTACCCAAGCTCATCCAATGGGTTTCTGTGACTGAGGGAGTCTCCAGTCGTAGTCCAATGCTCAAATCATGTGGCTCTTCATCCTTTACATGCTTACTCAAGAACCCCCCCCCCCCCGTAACTTAAAAGCTGTTTGGCCTGTGGGCAAGTTTCTCCTTAACCCCCCTCCCGCAACATCACAGCCACCAAAGTGTTGCCACTAAGTTACACACCACCAGCGCTGAACCTGATCTCGGCTCTTGTTTTGTATTCTTTCACAAATCCACTTGTGCATACAGGTTTCATCACTAGTTCTGTTGCCAGAGTAAAAAGGCAATTGGAATCCACATTAGATTGGAAGGGTGTCCACATGAAAGCGGGGAATTGGAAGTGGGGTGTGACTGATACATGGCAAGTAAAGTGAATGCAGAGATATTTAACCTACTAAAAATAGTTAATACAGATGTCCTTCAGTTAACAAAGCTTCTGACAAAGAAGCTCCTTTTTACAAAGTCTTTTAATGAGAACCCAGCCCAGCCCTTTTTCATTGTCTGCTGTCTAACTGGAAGCTTTTTGCAGCATTGACATTAGGAAGATGGTGAAGAAGGGCTGGAGAAAGACACTTTAAGCATTGGGTTGCAGCAGCATGTCTGTAATATGCAATATACCTGGGAAAGAATGGGGATTCTCCTCTAGGTTGTCCTGCTGTAGCTGGGTGTGCTTATGTACAACAGGCAAGGTAAAAAAGCTGCCTCCAGAGTCACTTATTAATCATGTGAGAAGAGCAAATCACAAAGAATGGGGGAAAGCAGATTAGTCTTCCTTGCTAGCCACCCTGGTGTTGAAAAAAGCATAGATCTGTTTGTTTTGCCATCAAAATGGGAATCATAAAAAAGTGTTACAAAGAAGAATCATCCTGGATACATTTTGGAAGAAGTTTCCAAGTGGTCTGTAGAAAATTAAAAATGTTTTTGTTTGCTTATGCAAGGCTTACCTGGTGTGATTTGTTTTGTTTTTTCCCCATGTATACATAGAGTTGAATAAAAAGTTTGCTGAAACATGGTACTGCTTTTCTTTTTTGTCATGTAGGAAGCTATCCCTGTTCTTTCCATGTTATTCCTACCTTGGGTACCAAAGTTTCTGTTAAAGAAGTAATGCCTAATACACTTTGTGACATCCACTTTGTTAACTGAAATATAACCATACAATGATTAGAACAATTCCCAGCTTTGGTTCAGCATAATGCTGGGCCCTGAGAAACTATTTAAGAGCCCCCCCCACTCCCAATCATTCAGCTCCAGTGCCAATTCCTTGGTGTCCACCTATGTACACAACATTTATCCAGTCCCTCAATAAAATCTTGAGCCATTCTTGTTGAAGAAAGAAACCTTTATTAATAATCTTAATAATAATAATAGTAGTAATAATTATAGTAATCAATAAATAATAATAATAATACTGTTTATTTGAATGTTCACACCTTAGAAGCATACAGATGGGGCGGGTGGCTGATGCTCCCAGTGTGGGAGAGAGGGCAGCAAATGGGAGGAAGAGGAGCTTTGTACAAGGGGGGCTGGAGAGGTAAAGGGGGGGCTATGTACAACAGGAATAGAAAAGGAGGATCATCTGGTTGCTGGCGTGTCAGGAGCTTTAATGCTGAATAGAAAGTGAGGTTTCATGAGATGACTTAGCCCAGATGGGGTCGGGGTCGGGAGGGGGCAGCGGTGGGGGAGGGCAAGGAAGGGATGCCCTGAGTCCATCTGGCTACAGGGTGGTATGTGGCAGAGGAAGGCAGGCTGCAAGACACAAACTCCTCACACCATCAGCTGTGGCAGGGAGGAAACTGGGGCAATGGGGAAAACGCCCCATTGCAAAAGCAGCCTCGGGCTTGCAGAAACATTTGCTCAGTTTGTGCAGCAAAACAGTTCTTCTTACTCAATTACTCAGACTGCTTCCCCCACCATTCCCTACCCCGGCTGCTGCCAGGGTGGGGGGGAATGTGACGCCCTGTCACTTATTTGGCCCTGCAGTCCTTAAGGAATGTGCTTGCCCAGACAGTGGGGACGGCAGATCCTGCTTCTCTTCCTCTTCCACCACCTCCACTGCCACCACCATAGTAAAGGGGTGTGTGGTGCCTATTGACCCTCATTCTAGGGTCTCATGGTTGAGGACGCAGGGCTTATCTCAGGTCATCCAAGCTCTCAGGGGAGCCACAGAGAGATCAGCCAGGCCTGCTGTGGGGATGGTCAAGGGATAGGGTGTGTGAATGGGCGCTGCGGAGGATGGTGGTGGTGGAGGGTATGACCCCAAGGGGGCTGGTGGGAGCTGGAATCCTCAGGGGGAGGGGAAAGTGCAATCTCTTCAAAGAAAAACCCCTCTAAAACCCGAGATTCCCATCCACTGGGATAAGCTAATTGTACCCCAGAAGCCCCTGCCCTGGCCCGGCCCAGGAACCCCCAAGGCCAATTTGACAAATGGATGAACCAGCAAAGCACAAAAAGCAGGAGGAGGTTCCGGGAAGCAAAAAGCAGGATTGCTAGCCCTGCAGGTGCGCTCGTGGCGTTGGTCTGCGGTAAAGGGTTATCCGCAGTTCTTCTCCAGGAGGGCTTAGAAGGAAGACGTGGTGCCCCGGGGCCTGCAGAGTCCAGTCTGTGTGTCAGAGCGCCTATCCCTCTTGGCCCCATGGTCTGCAGTGGAGGAGGGGGGCAAGGGAGCAGGGCACGACGGGTCTCCTGGGCGCGGACGGCTTTGCAGAGTCTGTGGGCGGCTGCCATCCTGTCTGTCCGGTGGGTCAGTCGGTGTTTGGTTGCGCTCCGGTTGGTCTTTCGCTTTGGGGGGGCGCATGTGTGGACAGAAGGGGGCTTTCACTCAGTCGCTTGGCTTGTTTAGTTTTGTAATTGTTTTGTTGCTTTGCTTTAAAAAAATTTTTTGTGCCCTTCCTGGTCCCAGAAGGAAACAGCTGAAGGTTTCACTACAACAGAAAACAAAAGGCAGAACGTTCTATGGAGAAACCTGCAGGCACTAGCCTGGGAGTGGGGTTAGGGGAATAGGGAAAGAGTGGGACAGCAGGAGGAGTGGTTGGAGGGCTTTCTGGCCCCAGAGGGCTTGCTGACCTAAAATGTTTGACCCAGGAAGTGGGGGCACTGGCACCCAGTCTCCAGCCTCCTTCACCATTGCCCCCCTCCTCCGCGCCCTGTTCCTGTCTTTCCACAAATGCCTCCCTCTTCCATGCCCCTTCTGGATAGATCTGCAAGCTGGTTTGGCACAGCAAATAGAGGGAAGAGGCTGTTGCCCACCTCCTGGCTGCATTTGGGGGGGTTCCATGTAGAAAAAGGAGCTAGGATCATTCAGCCCCTTTGGGGCTGCTCCCGGCCAACTCCTTCGTATCTCTAGACTATTTGCTAATGGACAGAGGAGGAGTCATGTGGAGCCTGGAGGGTCCCAGAGGGGACAGTTTGGGCAGATGCCAACCTGGCAGAAGGCTTACTACTGCTGTAGGGTCTTCCCTTCCCTTCCATCTTCCTTGTACATTCTTGGAGGTGCTGAATTGAGAAATGATCTGCCCAAGTCAGCTCAATGGCACAATTCCACCCTCTAGATAACCCTGTGCCAGGGGCAGATTGGAGAAGCAGAGATTTCCGTGCCCAGGGAGAGGGGAAGGAAGGTCCTCCCTTGCAGGCTGAGTATATCTAAGCATGGTAGTAAAGGGTTAGGGTTAGTAAGCCTGGGCCTGTTAATATTCCAGAAAAGCCTGGTGCTCAGCCCATCCAGTGCTGCTGGCACAGATCTCCCATGCAGGTGAAGAGAATGGGAGGTTTATGGTGAGAGGGACAAAACCCTGAGTTCTCTTAACAGTATCCCTTCCCTTAGTCATGTGAGACCTGAACACCCATGGCACAAAGCGGGATGCCTTTGGGGGCCTACCCAAATGAAAAGTGCCCCCAAACTGGGAGCCTGGGAATTAGAAACTCATAGCGTGGAAGCTGAGTGGCCTCTGGGGGAAGCAGGAGGCTCTCCTTGAGGTTCTGCTTGCTGGTGGCTTGTTTGCTTTTGTCTGGTGAAAGCAGGCACCAGTCCCCAATGCCCAGGCTGTTGGTTTTGCAAAATGAAAACAAACTTGGCTGTACACCATCAGAGACAAGTGGGGTGTGAGACGTGAGAGGCGGCTTGAGGTAAAGAAATAAGGTGGGTTTAGGCTGCCGAGGACCAGCAGTGTGGGGCAGGGGCCCATATGTCCATTTGATTTTGGTTTGGTTTCTAAGGAGCAGTCAGTGTTACTACTGTGAGGAGGGGCTGGGTCTGTCTTGCTAGTAGGGAGTGAAGCGGCTGTACCCTCCTCGGTATAGACTAGCCTGCAACATCAAAGACGGAGAAAAAGCCAGTCAGTATAAAGGAGAGGCACAGCCCATCCCTGCCCCGTTACTTCAGCTCATGTGGTGGTCTCTCCAGACCGCCCAGGCTGGCAGAGGCCTTCTTTTGTGGCGGTGGCCAGTACTGGTGGATGGACACAATTCCCAGCATGCAGTGCTGCTTTGGGCCTGGACTCATAGGAAGTCCAAATAATGGGGGATGGAGAAAGATGATGTCCATTTAAAAAAATGCATTAGGGGAAGAGAACAGGGCTTTTGAAGTAGAGGTCCAGCTGTTTCCTATGGGTCATTCCAGGAAGAAAGGAGGAAAGATGGCTCCTACAGAAATGTCACCCCTCCATAGCAATAGTAACAGTAACAGCAATAGCAATATACCACTTATCAGTGAACTAGCACTCCCTAAGCGGTTTACAATATGTAAGCTAATTGCCCCCAACAAGCTGGGTACTCATTTTACTGACCTATGAAGGGATGGAAGGCGGACTGGACCCTGGAGCTCTGCCTGGGATTGAACTTACAACCTTGTGGCTGCAGTACTGGCATTTAAGCACTGTGCCACCAGGGCTCCTTCATGCCCATATCTGGCCCAGAATCCTTCCTCTGGCATTTTTTACCCAACAGCTGGTGGGGGAATTCAGTTCCTATAAGCCAGGGGTAGGCAACCTTTCCCCTTTAAGGGCCGAGGGACTTCAGCTCCCAGAAGCCTCAGCCATGTTGACCAATAGTCCCATGTTGGCCAATAGCTCCTGGGATTCTGGGAGCTGAAGTCCCTCAGCCCTTAAAGAGGAAAGGTTGCCTACCCCTACTATAAGCCATAAGGGGTAGGTGAAATGTGGTCCTCCAGATGTTGTTTAACTCTAATTCCAATCATCCCTAGCCAGCACAACCAAAGCTGAGGGATGATGGGAGCTGGAGCTGTAACAACAACTGTTGGGTTGAAGGTTCCCCATCCCTTCTATAGAGCATTTTCTATTTTATCTTTGAGAAGGCTATGACATCCACAGATGGGTTAGTGACTGGTTGTTAGGGAAGACTTGTAAATGGCAAATATTATTGCAGGTTGACTTTGGTGTTTCTCATTTTTGATGTAGTACATGAAGTTGATTACAAAGGGGCATCCCCATAAAAAGTGTGGCAGTATGTGCAAGACCAGGAAATGGCAAAGTGTTGTCTGCTTACACATGGATGTGCTCTTTGTCTCACACCAGTTCTCTGCCTAAGAACACCTTGTTCCTTGAAAAATGATTCCTGAGCAAATGGTCACTTACATCCTGAACAAGCTATTGCTTGCTCTGGATGACTGACTGTGGAAGCAGGACATTTAATTTGCAGGAAAACCTGACTTCTGTTTCAAGGCAGGTTGGCTAACATTTAGGAAGTTGGATAGCAGCCACAGGTGCCAGTAGGCAAACATCTGTACCTCCCCTGGCTATGAAGACAACAGGATCTGTGCCAGGACCATGTGTGTGTGTTTAGGTGTCAGTGTTCTCTCTTGGGAGCTTCCTTACATTTTCTTTCTCCGTGGAGGGACTGACAACAAGACTGGAATGGAGGTGTGAGCATGTAGGTACTCCCAGAGGCATCCCAACACACCTGCTTCCTCTGCCCCTTCACCTTATGTGGGCAGCCCAACCTCAGCATGGCATGCTCCCCAGATGGCCTGCTTGCAAGAGGTGGCAGCAGGGCTAGGTT
The DNA here is from genome assembly GCA_026167975.1 of Phrynosoma blainvillii. Taxonomy (NCBI): domain Eukaryota; kingdom Metazoa; phylum Chordata; class Lepidosauria; order Squamata; family Phrynosomatidae; genus Phrynosoma; species Phrynosoma blainvillii. Next base: position 230,657,322 of record JANUYF010000002.1, on the reverse strand, counting down.
TTCTTACCATGGTGCCAATGCTGTAGGTGGCAGCAGGGCCGATGGTGTGGTGGTAAGGATCTGCAGCTGCATAAACTCTGCCGTAACTAGGAGCGAACACAGGGGGCAGCGTTAGAAACTGGGGGATCGCAGAGTTGCCAACCCTAAATGTTCAAAAAATCATGAATCAGGCCCCAGACATAATAACTTTTAAAGTCATGCTATGCATCACACAAATTGCAGCATTATTTTCTAAACATCTCACTATCAAACATTTATCCCCCAGTTCCACACTTCTCCAGGATCATTTCAAGATTCAGACTTCCTTAAAATGGCCAGCTATGTCAACAATGAATATGCTAGAGCTGGAATCCTGGTGGTGACATAACACCAGTATAAATGTGATTTTTCAAAGGTGATGTTCAAGGCAGCCAGAATATGTCACGAGGCACTTCACCCAGCTGATCAGTGGTCAGAGGGATGGAGTTGTGCCAGGGAATTCCCAGCTGTTGTTGCACACCTGGGAAAAGAGAAGCATTGGAGAAGGAGGTACTTGATACCTATTTCTGAGATGGTCATCAAAGTACATATACTACCACAACCAGGGTTACACCAATTCTCTGACTTGATTTTAAGGCTACTCTTTAGGTCACCAACAGGATACGTTCCCCAGTGAACCTGAAGAGCAGCCTTAAAATCAAATCAGAGCATTGGTAGTAGCAGAGGGAGGGTAGCAGGGCATAGCAACAGTGAGAGGGTGGCATAAGACTTCATTCCTTCTCTTCACAGGAGATAAAGCCCCCTGACTATTGCTGAGCCAGCAGGACAGCTTTGTCTCCTGATTGGGATGGCTTTTGCTGCTGCCATAGCACCCATAGCCCATGCTAACATATTTACTGTAACCAGTCATATAAAAGTGTATGTGTGTGCGTGTATGTGTGTGGGCTGCTCCCTCTTCTCTTTTTCTCCAGGTGTGCAACAGCTCTGTCCTCTCAGCTACTGCTCATCCTTAGAGCTGATGTTCAGCTGCCCTTATCTTTTCAGGGAAGAAATATCAGCTTCTATCCTCATTGTAAGGTAGCTCCTTCTTCCCTGGGTAAGGACAGCCTGAGCATGTCTAGGGGTGCTGCTGCTCCCAGCTAGCCAGTGGTCTGAGGGATGGAGCTGTGCCAGGGTGCCCCAGGTGTTGTTGCATACCCGAGAGGAGAGGGCCATTGGAGGAGGAGGTGCATGATACCTCCTCCTACAGTGGCCTCTAAAGTACATACACTGAGATAATCAGGGTTACATTCAACATACATCAACAACAGGATTCAACCCATTATGAACATAAAGAGCAGCCTTAAAATCAAGCAAAATATTGGTACTTCTCACTGAGTATTGTTCACTCTTAATTGGAAGCAGTTCCCAAAAGTCTCAGAATGGCTTGTTACATGGCCAAATTGCAATCCCACTAAATGTTTGGAAGAACTTCCTGCCAGTAAGAGCTGTTCAACAGTGGAACAACCTGCCTTAAAAGCTGGTAGACTTTCCTTTGTTAGAAGTTTTTAAGCAGAGATTGGATGGCAACCAGTCAGGGATGCTTCACTGCAATGGATTCCTGCAATGGCAAGGGATTGAACTAGGTAGCCCTTGCAATCCCTTCCAACTCTGATCTGGCTTTGCATCCATTGAGAAGTGCTATGAAAGGGTTGGTTTGTGGTAGTGGAGAGAGTGAGACAGACACATCATCCTTGAAACCCAGTAGCAGCAGGAGTGGCAATTAAATAAGTGTCTGCCTTTTCCTTAGTGAGGACAGAGGAAAGACACTGATGCTCAGAGATGCAGAGTGGTTGGAAAGAGGCCCTCCAAATCTATTTCTTAGAAAAATCAGGCCAGTTCCTAGAGGCGTTGCACACTTGATGAGGTCTATGGAAGTGTTTGATCAGTATTTATCTGACTCAAGGGAGGATGAAGGGCTGTGAGAAGCATATGATGGTAGCTGGACAGGGAAGGAGGTCAGGCTGAACAAAACTAGTATGAAGGAATGGGAGAACAACTAGCTTTGTGGCTGGATTTGGGAAATGGGGAGGAAAGGGACAGATCCTTTGTCAATATTGGATATGTGAACTGAGAGAAGGAAATTATAAGAGGATTTTGAGAAAGAAAGAACGAACAAAGAGCTGAATGTCAGAGACTCTAAGGCCAACACTCCTAGAGAAGAATGGAGTTATAACTTAATACTGATATTCAATAGCTAAAGTCTTAAGCAGTGAACCCTCAGGGGATTTTATAATAAGAATACTTAGTATTTATAGAGTGATTTTCCTAAGTGTTCAGACTCCTTCACATACATTATCTTAGTAATCCTTCAACAGCTCTATAAGGTAGACTAGTATTATCACCCCATACTGCAGATGGGAAGACGGTGGCTGAAAGAACTGGGGTTCATCTAAGGTGACCCCTGTGTATTCATGGCTGAGAGGAGATTTGAACCTTAGTTCACTGCTCACTCTCCCAATCAGTATTACATCTACACTTCTCATAGACAATCTACTTGACAAAAATATCTGCACATTTTAGACCAAATAGAATAGAATTTGTTCCTTCTCTCAGTTCACATATCCAATATTGACAAAGGATCTGTCCCTTTCCTCCCCATTTCCCAAATCCAGCCACAAAATTAGTTGTTCTCCCGTTCCTTCATACTAGTTTTGTTCAGCCTGACCTCCTACACACACTTCTGCTTCATGGGATGATATAGAGGGGTAAAATATTGTATCACTCACTCTGTGTATGTGTGCACGTGTATGTGTGCACATGCAAAAATGGACTCTTATCCAGGATTTTTCCTTCTTATCTAATGATAAATTAGCTCAAGCATTCAAGAGGCATTCTAATTAGATTCTTTTAAAAAGGAAATAAGATAATAAAAGAGTTAAGTGAATTATTAAGTGTAAACGTTTTCAACAACTCTGCAAGAAAGCACTGTTGGCCGTCATGGTAATCACTGTTGATCTGAAGCACAACAGAATCACGGATGGGATTGTTTTAAGACACATCAGTTCTGTGAGAAGGGGCATTTGATTATTATGTGGGGAGGTATGTCCATGCAGAAGACAAAAATCTAGTAGGTGTACAATAGAGGAAGATGTGATGTTGATTTCCATGAAGAACTGGAGCAGGTGTGGAGTAAGAGGCAGGGGATCATGGCATATGCTCTCCACAGACTGGATATGACTTGCTCATAGCATCCTATTGGTGCCAAAATTTTGGAGCTTGGATGCTCTTTTGCTTCCCTCCTCCCACCATACTTGGCTAATATTGTCAATGGTCCACTTCACAGGTTTGCAGGGATGGGAAATGGTGCTTGCTGGCCTGCTAACAGCAGTAATGTCCCATCTTCCTGATTACCTAGGAGTGACCTGTCAGGATCACCTTAATATAGAGGCTTCTCTGTTCTTCATCGCCATGCCTTAGAGAAGAAGGAACCAAGCCAAACCAACATGCTTAGAAAGCACAGGACTGTAAAATGTATACCATGAATTGATAATAATTACAAAAGCATAATTATAGAAAGAAATGAGTGAACTCAATATCAAGGCCACTAAGCATCTAACTGTATACAAAACATGAATAGATACAAGGTATGAACATCAAACATTATACAAACCTTTCAAGAAGTAATCAATGTATTGCAAAAATGTAATGTGAAATTTTAAATCAAATAAACCAAAAGGACAGGACATCTAGGTTATATCCTGATTTGATGTATCTCCCTCTGTAAACTTCCGTTGCACTTCTAATTGTGAGGAAAGTTTGCCAGCTGCAACTGAACATTAAATTCCATCCATAAAGGGTCATTAATTAATTGTCCTCTTCAAAAATACAAATCCATTGAAATACTGAATGACTGACTCTTCCAAACAATTTTTGTTATCTTTTGTAAAATTATATTGAATCATAGGTGTTGTAGCCTTGTAGTCTCTATGCAGGTTGGTTTGGTTTGGTTCTGACTGCTGCCTTTTTGTTTGATTTGGGAGGAGGAGGAGAAGTGCTGATAGTATTGGAAGGCAAATCGAGTCATGAACAGCAACCTCCTTCCCAACGAAAGGTAAATTTGCTTACCTGTCGCTGTAAGCTGCCGCTGCTGCTGCAGGCTGAGCATATCTGTAGGCTGCATAACCCCCCTAGAGCAAAGAGGAGAAACCAGGCTTTAGGGCAAGGGCTGGGACCATCTGCCTGCCCACCTGCTTAGGTGATCATGGGAAGTAGGCATTGCCATGTCAGGAGCTGGTTCTTTGAACAGAAATGGGGCACACTAGGTGCTAAGCAAGCCCAGGAGGGAGGCATGTACCCACCACCCACAAGACTAGTGCAACACCAGTCTCATTAGCATTCCCCGGGGGTCTCGCTAACATTAACCTGCAAAAAATTAAACATGCTGAGGAGAGAATGTCACCTCCCCAGCGGGAGGCAGTGTTAACGAGATGTCACCTCTGATAAATCCGTCAGAGCCTGCCTGAAATATTGCCCACAGCATTTTAAATATGGAGGGGAAATGCCGTTGTAATACAGCATGCTGACACTGGACCAGGAAATAAATCCTGCCTTTTGTGGGAGCATGTGCAAGAAAGGAAAGCACTCACCATGCACACCTGCACAGGCAGGTGCCCCCCCACTACTGTCCCAACCCACCTCCCCATTTCTCCTGCCTTACACACTTCCAAATTAGTTTCCCCTCAGCTTGTGGAAGGGAAATCTTGCTTTCAAACATTTCCTTTGCTGTCTAATGTTCATCTTTCAAATTCTGAAGAATTTACACAGGATTGCCTTAAAAACACACCCAACCCTGGGAGCTATACAAAAGCCACTTGGGACTTTCTTTTCATAACACTTTGGGACTAGGAAGGATATTGTTCACCAGTCTTTCTTTTCCTAAAAAAGTGGTCCCAGTTACCAGCACTTTCTCTGCAAAATATTCACCTGCTCATATCATGCAACCAAGTGAGCAGATGGACTTGGAACAGATCTGAAATACTCCTCCTCACAAGGGCATGAGGTTGTTTAGCAGCATGCACCACTGGCCATGCTGGATGGAGAATTGTGGGGGGTGGTAGTCTAAAAAGGTAACTTTTCCAAACACAATGGGGAGAGTGGCACAAGAGATAAGCTGTGCTGTTGTAGCTTAAGCTGGAGCTTAAATGAGCAAGGGAGCTCTCCATGAGCAGCTGAAAGAGATGGACTTACATAAATTTCAGCACCGTAGAATCCATCTTGGTAAACCACTCTGCAAAGGAAATAAAGAAAAAACAATAAAGGAAATAAACATGATTTCTAGCTTTAAACATGTACAAAACATTTGAAGTCCATTCTGTGTGAGTGCATCCCCCCCCCCCCCCCGCCAAGGGGTAGCCCCAGCCCTGGCACCTAGTGGACATTTGTAGCTCACATTTTCAGGGCTGTTAATTGCCTTTCTCTGCCTTGACAGTGGGAGAGATGCAAATGTGCTAGTCATCAAGCTTGATGGGGTGATCTGCCTGACAGGCAAATGGGATGACCAAGGAGGAACAGATGCTCTTGGGGGAATCTGGGCACAGCTACTTTCAGATGGCTTGAACATTTGTGTGCTTGAATTTTCACATGGGCACTATGACAGCTCTAGTTTCATTTTAATCTTGAAGGAAAAAAAGGGAAAAGAGAAGAGAAGAGAAGAGAAAAGAAAAGAAGAAAGGGGAAAGGAAAGGGAAAGGGAAAGGGAAGAAAAGAAAAGAAAAACAAGTTCCTAACCCTCATGGCTTGAGACTACAGAAAATGTCCATAAGGAAGGTGACTACCCTGGCTCTCTTTCCCCTCCCACATGGCTTCTTGTCATGTTTTCTTGTTCATCTGACTTGGCTTAATCTCATGTGTATGTTGCTGCCAAAAAGCAAAATAAAAACAACAACTCTACACTGCACAAAATGTAAAATAACGAGTTTAAGAAGAGAGAGCGCAAATAAATATTTTGCACAAAGTATCTCTGCATGAATTAATGGGATGTGTTGGCCATGGAATTTTAGAGTTTTTGGTTAAGTAAATAGAATATGTTTTCGCAGTTGTGAGGTGAAGGTGATGGGTAAAACTGCGACATGAGCATCTTTGATGCAGTCGGCCCATAGTTCTGGCAGCCATACCTGCTGCACTTCTTCAGCTAACTAAAACACTTAAAACACAGACACCCTTGTGTCACATTTTATGGCAAACTTAAATGTTTTTCTACATGAAAGAAATCATATCAGTGTAGTAGCCCTTATCAACAGGGACAAGACCAGGGTAAACTTGTAGATGTGGCAGAATACAAGAGCTTCTGGGTGTACCTGGATACTGAGCACCTTGCTTTTCTATGAATAAGCCCCTAGGCCAGGGGTAGGCAACCTTTCCCCTTTAAGGGCCGAGGGACTTCAGCTCCCAGAATCCCAGGAGCTACTGGCCAACATGGGACTATTGGCCAACATGGCTGAGGCTTCTGGGAGCTGAAGTCCCTCGGCCCTTAAAGGGGAAAGGTTGCCTATCCCTGCTCTAGGTCAAGGGCAGACCATTTGCGGCTCTCTAGATGTTGTTGGGGAGCAGCTTTTGCTGGCGCAACCAATGGTGAAGGGTGATACCAGAGGATCCCCACCCTTGCTCTAGGTCAGTGATACCAGAGGATTCCCACTCTTGCTGTAGGTCAGTGGTTCCCAAAGTTTTGTCCTCCAGGTGTTTTAGACTTTGGCTCCCAGAACTCCTGAGTGTTGGCCAAGTTGGCTGAGGCTTCTAGGAGCTGAAGTCCAAAACAACTGTTCTAGGTGAACACAGCATCCAACTCAGTACTTAACAAGTTGGGCTGTCCCCCACCTTGGCTCACCTGAGGATTGCTGCTGGGACCCAGGGGAAAGGAGGGAGGAAGGTGTGCCTAAAGTGGGGCCCCTAACCCATAAAAAGAGCTTCCGCCAATCCATGGAAAGGCCTCTGTTCATGCTGGATACTCACGCTCCATAAGTGGGGATGGGTGGAGGTGGGGGAGCTGCCCGGAACGTGTTGTAGACTGTGCGCCCCCGGCCGCGTAAGTGTGCCCCCCGGTAGGCTACTGCTGTTCCTGTGGCTGGATATGGGAAACCTGTCACTAAGAGAGATGGGGGGAGAGAAACTCCCATGAGCAAAAGAACGGAATCAGCCTGCATGCTAAATCTTGCTTACCCATCTATCCTTCTGCATGGCAGGCAAGAGGTCTTTAGAAAATGAAGTAAAAAGCACTAATGGTCATATATATATATATATATATATATATATATATATAATATCCTCATGGGCCTGAAGACCAATGCATGAATGTGACCACAACTCTTCCCCAGGATTTAGAACAGTTTGTTAGCCTGCTTAAGTTTCCTAATATTGGGACCCAAGATAGCTTACAATGTAAGTTTAAAAAGAATATATAGCTTTGTAGCACATTTGTAGCACAATTTAGAAAAAAATTAAACAAGCACTCCCATTAAAACCCCCAATTTAAAAGCATCCAAAACATTATAATGAAGTTTATTTATTTATTTCATTTTATTTCATTTCATTTCAATGCCACCTTTTCCCCCAGAGGTACCCAAGGCAGCTCACAGACAAAATTAAGAAATATTGCACCCCATTTAAAGACCCTTCCACAACAGCCCATTACCAGTCAAAAAGGTCTTTGCCTCCCAGCGGAAAAAAAGCAGGGAAAGCCAAAAATGACCTTTTTTGGACTACAGGTCCCAGAAGCTGTTAGAAAGCATGGCAAGTTAACATACCAGGTGAGGGATCATAGGAAAGCTCTGCTATGGACAGATTATAGGTCATTCCTGTGCCAGAGTACTCTTTGCAAAGTCTACTGCTGGGAGTTGTAGTCCAAAATAATAACATTTTCAACCTCTGCCCTTCCCTTTCCTCTTGTACCTGCCCTTCATGGAACCACCTAGCTCCCATTCCCATCAGAGCTAGGTAAGAGTCACAAAGCAAGACCTCACCATTAACATTAGTATCTCTCCATCTGGAGCAACCTATTAAGGAACAATTCTGTGAGGCTGGTTATACCAAGAACATGGATACTGCAGGAGAAGCATGAGGTGAGAGTGTTGAGTTTGTGGAGGGGGTTATGAGGAGGGACAGAAACCCAGCCCACATCACAGTTAACAATTCCTTTATTGAGGAAAAAAGAGCAGATGAAACTGTGGCATATTTAGGGAATGGATAGGTGAGGGAGCAGGAACAACTGTTAGGAGGTGTTACAAGGTGTGAAATCCAGACCCAAGATAGCCTGATTATTTACCAGAACTACTGACCCATCTATCAAGAGAGAAAGCAAGAGAGAGAGAACATGTGAATGGCTTAAAATCACTGAGTGATGATTTGAATCTGTGTCTGCCAAGTGCTGGTCTAATGTGTTAGCCACTATAATACCCTTGTTCATCCAGTTCCTTTTCTTGCTTTGTTTATGGACAGCATGTTAGGGAACATCAAAGAGCTAATTCTTGCTCTGAAGCTTAGTGGTCCTGCTAGATCCCCAGCAGATTACCTGCATAGAACTCTGGACCATAGACAGTCCCCACCACAGGGTTCAGCTTCCATCCTGGAGAGAAAAGAACAAGAAGCTATGAAAACATCACCCTAACTCATGCCTACCCTATGCTCCTGCTGCCTGAGGAATCTGGCTGAGAATTTGAGGAATGGGATTGGAGAGATGCAAGAGGCCCTTGGTGGGAGAGGGCAGCAAGTCCACTGCATATGGGAGTCTGAGGAACAATATGTCCTTTTCTTAAGCAAGATGAGGAGTGCTTATTTTTGTTATCTGGGTCCCCTTGAGAAGTATCATGAAATCAAACCCCACCTCACACATCTGGTTTTTCCATTTCTCAAGAACATCCAGCTACCAGAACTTCTTGAGACTCTATTTCCCACCTTTAGACATGGTTGCACAAAAGAGAACAAGCATATCCAACAGGCCCTGCCCATCTCTTGGGAATTACTAGCTCTGGCCTATCACACAAATGCTCTCCTGAAAGTGGCATCACTAGGGTTGGTGTCACTCGGTACTCATGGTGTCACCCCCTGCCACTGACCTTCTCCCATATTGCACCATACTGAACCCTTAGTCCTTATGTTTTTTTTGTACTAATGCTACTTGAAAATTGTAATTTCCCTGTATCATGGAATGTGATGGCAACTGCTGTGACATACAACTAGCAACAATAAAACAATACTTTTAAATGACAATAGCATATAAACAGCCTAAATGTATTTACAGTTTCATGTGGCTAAAGGGAACATTTAATAAGATATGATATTTTAAAAGAAAATTTTAAAAGAATTTTAAAACATTAATTTTATGTTTTTTAATTTTTTAAAAAATTAATTTGTTTTTTAAAAAATGGAGTGTCTCTTTTCTCTTCCCACAGAGCCTTGCCCTGCTCACACCATCTGTTCAGCATTTTATAGGGATGCAGGTGAAAGAACAGCCCATTTCTACCCAAAGGCAGTTATTTCGGGAGCAGTGGTGTCACCCCCCCCCCCGTTAGGGTGTCATCTGATGTGGCATGCACCCCTGCACTCCCTAATGACACCCTTGCCTCCCACCATATTCTAGTCCATTACCATTTGTGTAGGGATTGGCTGCCTTTTTGTTTGTCATCACTCGTGCTGTAGCATTGTTGACCTAGGAAGAGAAAAATGCACAAAAAGTGAGTTCTTGGCAGTCCTTTGGCTCAAATATTATCCATATGCCTTGGAAGGGTATCTGGGATTTGAGATTCAAGGTAAGTTTCAGGATTCACAAATACCAATAAGGATTTGGGTCAGATTTTCCCATGGGAAGGATTCTCATAGCCTGCCTACAGTACCATACCAGCCAATGCCTAAAGTCTGTGCTGACTAATTTTTAAATCTTAGACCCCTTTCTCCATCCAACATTACCTTGACTCCCAACCCACAGCTCTTCCTATAGCACAGGGTTCAGATGCAAGTTGAAAGCTGTGGTTTCCAGTTTTGGGAACTTTACAAAGAAACATTCCTCAAATTCACCATTCCAGTATCAACAGGTTCACAGCTAACATGCAGGGCCCTACCTGGGCTTCATGCACAGTGCAAGTACCATTCACTGGACAGTGGTATGATGCCACATGAAAAAAGACCTCAGAAATTGAACACAGAGCAAAAGGGCAGGAGCTCCAGCAGAACAGGATGTCTGGGTCAACAGCACAGCATTTATTTGTGTCCCCACCACCCTGGTAAATCAGGGTTATGCAACCAAGACACTGCTTGTTTGTAGCTCTTCAGTTCTTTGCAATGAAATTGCTCGTCACAGAATATTTTAAATGAAAAATCACCAAGAACTAAGCAATTTTCTGGAGAGCAGGTGGGGAAAGCCTTGTTGGTCTGCTGCACCAGTAACATCAGAATCTTATAGTACCTTAAAGACTAACAAGTTGTATTTGGCATATTTGGTATAATTTGGTTGTTTTTAAAATGCTTTTAATGTGTTTTATAAATAATTTTCATTGTTTTAAAATTTTAATGTAAACATTTTTAATTTACTATTTATGGAAGCTGCCTTGGGTCTCAGTGTGGGAGAAAGGCTGCATATAAAGAAAATAAATAAAAATAAGCTTTTACGGACTGCAGTCCTTTTTTATCAAGTGGAAAACTGAATGCTCCCAACTTCCCCCGCCACTCAGTTCACAAGCTTATGCTTCCTTCCTCCTATGGCTCTCCTCCTTGGCTCCTGCCAACAGATCTGCTGGAGACATTCTGCTTTCCTTCCCTTCTACTCTGCATCCTTCCCTTCCCTGGTCCCTCCAACCTATAGAAATCAACAACACAGGGCATGCAACATCCACTCGCCCGCCTGCTTTTTCTTGGAGACCCCAGAGGCAGATGTGTGGGTATGCGTGTGTACGTGTGCTTTTTAAAATAATGGTGGTGCTGGATTGGCAAATGGGATTTCTTAGGCCCGACGCTGAGCAGGCAGTGCACCTGTTCGCACCTCAATCTTGCGTCCCTCTACGATGGTGCCGTTCAGCTTCTCCCGTGCCCGATCGGCATCTGCACTAGTTTCAAAAGTTACAAACCCAAAACCCTGTGAGTGGGGGAGAGAAAGGAAAAAGGAAAAAGAGAGAGAGAAAGAGCAGCAAGAGGAGAGGGAGGAGGAAGAGAAAAGGATGAAGAGAGAAAAGTGGGGATGGGTGGGAAAGGACAGGACAGAGAGAAGGGATGAGTAAAGGAGCAGCAGAGACAGAGCCCTCCAGGGCCTGGGAGGAGAGGCAGGACATGGACTCTCCAGGCCACCCCAAGTGCTGGGGGAGAAGGAGCAAAGTAAGGAGAAGGGAGGGTCAGGCTTGAAAAAGAATAGGACACAGAGAGTGGCTTCCCAAGAGTCAAAAGTTGCAGGATGAGACATGGCAGAGTTGCACTACAGCTTTTCCAATGGGAATAAACCCCCCAGAGGGAGTCACGGATATGAATGTTGTCCTGGGCTGATTGACTAGTGTGTGCTTTAGCCAGTCCCTCGAAGAGACAAGGTTATCCAGTCGCTTCCTGGATGATTAAGGGTAGGGGTGTGGAGTCCTTGGCCTTTCAAGAGGATTAAGGGCCAAGTCAGATGGTGATGTGCAGAGGATATCCCAATGTTATGTTCAAAGCTTAATGTAGCTTGGGAGGGAGCAGGGTATCTGATCAGGGATGCAGTGCAGGTGGGGAGATGTTTAACCCTTCCCTCCACATGCTGATTCTTCAAAGTAATTTCCTCTCCAGCTGCTATTAGCCCTCCTGGACTTTTTTGAAGGGCTGGTAGCTGAATTTGAAAAACTTTGGGGAGGGGGGGGAGAAACCATCCATCCTTCCAGGCCACACTTCTTATTCAATTCCCACCTCTGTCCCCCACTGCATTTAGGCATTGCATCATATATTCTGATCACTTATTGTCATCATCACAGTCTAGTCTGGCCCTAGGACCCATCAGGGCCGAGAGAACTCAGCAGGGGCATTATTCAGGAGGCTGAAGGAATTCCAGATCTTTCTCAAATTCTCTTTCAAACACTATCTCATCTTCCTGGAAACAAAATTCATTCTATGTTAATAAAGCACGTTGGTGTCCTATTTCTAAAATGTATTTTTAAAGAACTTGTGCAACTCTCATTTCCAACAAACCATGTACCAAGATGCCTTAAGTAAGCTCTTTCCCCCTTTTCCCTCTTTGTTAGAGTGATTTCCACTTTCACCATGAGAGGGTGTTATTTTCCTGCATTAAACTACCTTAGCTATGGAATCCTCTTAAATGTTGTAGTTTATTGCAAATGTAGTGCCCCCCCCCATTAAATGCTTGCATTTGCATTCAAGGTTGAAAGTTAAATTGCCAAAATTAAACTCAGTCTATAGCTGCAGGGTTTTGTGGCCAGGGTGGGGTGGGGTGCAAGTGAAAGACTGTTAGAAGCCGGAAGGCAACTTGATGCACCTGAAGAAAAGGCAAAGAGACTTGGGAGAGGCAGGAGTGAGAGACCGTAGCCTGGCCCCCTGGAAAAACACACCTACACTGACACTGGGGCTATACCAGACACCAAGAGGTTGAACCCACCTTGGAACCACGCTCATTGAAAATGATTTCAACATCCAGGATCTTTCCAAATTGCTGTAGAGAAAAGAACAAAGATAGAGGGTAAGGAGAATGTAAAGTGAAAACAAGAATGGCATCATCAGCATCACCTCTTTCTCATCCCAGGCTATCAATGCTAACACGTCAATATTCTGATCCAACAGGAAGAACTGAGAGGAGATGGCATAGTGGCATTTTTGTGGTGAAAGAGTATGAAGGCTGCAGTGGCTCAGGGGGAAGTTGGACAACAGCATTCAATCCCAACAGCTTTAATTCTGCTTTCTACTACCATCTGGAGCCCAGCTCCTTTCCAGGGAGGCAGCACATGGTGAAGCCAGGAGGGGTGTGTGTGTATGTGTGTGTGTTCATGCGTGTGCACATGTGAATGCAGACGGCAGCTTATGGACTCACCCCAAACATTTGCCGCAGGTCAGGATCTCGGAAGCGAAAGGGGATGTTGGAGACGTGTAACCGCTTTGGCTGCTGCTTGTCAGAACCACTCTCTGGCGGGTGTAGCGTCTGGTTGTCTGTCTGTGCCGCATCATCTGTCTGCTGGAGGAGGGGAAAGAAGGAAAGGAGAATGATACTGTGACTCTGGTCCCATTTGAAGCTGTCTGCACATATGCATAGTTCTCACTGCCCTGGCAAAAGAGCAGATGATAGGGCCATAGTGGACCAGTGCAAGTGTGCCAGAGCAAGGGTGGGAGAGTGGGTGAAGTTTTTGCTTGGGGCTAACAAGTCATGGCACCATGAACCTTGCAGGGTGGAGTGCTAGTGACATTAGTTTGTCTACCTCTTTCAATCTCCCTTTTCAACTAGAGGGCTGGACTGATTGATCACTTTCAGGGCCTTCCCCCCTCCCCTATTCCACTGCTCCTCCATTTCAGCTCCAGCTCCTAGAATCATAGAATCATAGAGTTGGAAGAGACCACAAGGGCCATCCAGTCCAACCCCCTGCCATGCAGGAACTCCCAATCAAAGCATCCCTGACAGATGGCCATCCAGCCTCTGCTTAAAGACCTCCAAGGAAGGAGACTCCACTACTCTCCGAGGGAGTGTGTGCCACTCTCGAACCGCCCTTACTGTCAGAAAGTTCCTCCTAATGTTGAGGTGGAATCTCTTTTCTTGCAGCTTGTATCCATTGTTTCGGGTCCTAGTCTCTGGAGCAGCAGAAAACAAGCTTGTTCCCTCCTCGATATGACATCCCTTCAAATATTTAAACACAGCTATCATATCACCTCTCAGCCTTCTCTTCTCCAGGCTAAACATCCCCAGCTCCCTAAGTCGTTCCTCATAGGACTTGGTTTCCAGACCCTTCACCATTTTAGTTGCCCTCCTTTGGACACGCTCCAGTTTCTCCACATCCTTTTTGAATTGTGGTGCCCAGAACTGGACACAGTATTCCAGGTGAGGCCTGACCAAAGCAGAATAGAGTGGCACTATTACTTCTCTTGATCTAGACACTATACTTCTACTGATGCAGCCTAAAATTGCATTGGCCTTTTTAGCTGCTGCATCACACTGTTGACTCATGTTCAACTTATGGTCCACCTGGATCCCTAGATCCCTTTCACACGTAGTCTCATTCAGCCAGGTGTCCCCCATCTTATATCTGTACTTTTCGTTTTTCCGCCCTAAGTGCAGTACCTTACATTTCTCTGTGTTGAATTTCATTTTGTTAGCTTTGGCCCAACTTTCTAGTCTGTTCAAGTCATTTTGAATTTTGATCCTGTCCTCTGGGGTATTAGCTACTCCTCCTAATTTGGTGTCGTCTGCAAATTTGATAACTATGCCCCCAATATTGTCATCCAAGCCATTAATAAAGATATTGAATAGCACTGGGCCCAGGACAGAGCCCTGTGGTACCCCACTGGTCACTTCTTTCCCAGTTGAAAAGGAGCCATTGTTGAGCACCCTTTGGGTTCGACCAGTCAACCAATTACAAATCCATGTAACAGTTACTTTGTCTAGCCCACATTTTACCAACTTGCTTGCAAGAATGTCATGGGGAACCTTGTCCTATTTCCCCTTGTCCTATTTCCCCTTCCCAACATTCAGTCTCTCAGGACTTCCATTATCAGCCTGAATTTGGGCCATGAGCTGCATGAAGCCTTTGGGCCACAGTGCTCATCCCATCTCTATGGAATTGACTAGGAGAGCAATCTTAGTATACAGATGAAAAGATTGCTGAGGAGCTCCCAGCCTTGACTGGCATACCAAGACTAGTGGCATGCAAAGACAGCAGACCAACTAGGACTGGGATTATTGCTTAGGAAGTCCCCGGTTCTCATCTCACATAGGGCCTTGCAGACTGCCAGAAATAGTGCAAATTGAGTCCACTTTGAGGGTTAGGGTTAGTGCTAGGGAGTCATGGGAATTGTTTTTCCCCCCCGAGACACTGAGCCTTCTTTGTCAGAGAGCTCTGGTGCCACAATAAAATACAGTTCCCATGATTCCCTAACCCTTAAAGTGGACTCAATTTGCACTATTTCTGGCAGTCTGCAAAGGCCCTTAGTCCATTAATCCACTGTCTGATTTTAGGCGAGCCCTTCTAGCCTAGATTGGTCCATCTGCAAAATGGGGATAATAATACTAGCTTTCATTACAGGGAGGCTATGAAGATTCCAAGGATTCATGGGTTCAAGTGTTTGAGCAGCTGGGATAAGAACTGGGGCAGAAATTTTCATGGGGTGGGAAAGAAATAAGGAATGCAAGAGGGCTGGTCTAAACGCAGGTCTGCCTGTGGGCCTGGGTAGGTACAGCCATGTGGGGAGGCAGGGGTCCCCCTCCCAGCTGTGGGGTGGCAAGCAGCCAGCCTGGCACTCAGGGATAGAGGAGCGGCTGGAAACGGCTCACTCAGCACTTCCTCGCAGAGCTGCATTACAACCACATCATTGGCACAATGGGATTGGCAGGCTGCCAAGCAGGTAGATTACAAGTGATTAGGGACATGAGGGGAGCCAGGAAACTTAAGCGTTGAGCCACAAATGCCCATGGGGGCCAGCAGGGGGATGGGAATGCCTTGGTGTGCTTGCCTCTTGCTGCTGCTTCAAGGCTGCTGCCTGCCCCATTTTGGTCCCAAGCCATGCACACTGAGCCTCTGGTCAAATGTGCAACAGGGTAAGGCAGACAAACTGGGAGGAGGTATGAGCCCTGCCTCCTGACATGGCTGTATCTATGCACCCAACTTCTATTTTGCAGTCTTGCAAACAACCTCCTCTTGCCTTCCTTACCTGCTTGCAAAACTTAGGGAAGTTACTCTTTTGCATTACAACTCCCAGAATCCCCTGACAGGGTCACTACAATAGACACTATTGTAAAACTGTAACTGCACCCTGCCCAGTTCTGCCTCAATGTCTGCTTTCTTCAACCAGCCTTCACCACACTCCACCCCATGCCCTACACCGACTGGTTGCCTTTACACCCAGGCAGCCTCTCCAGGGAGAACCCTCTCTCTCCATACCGGTACTGTCTGTGTGCCTGCTATGGACTGCGTGCTGGCATCGGTGCCGGGCTGTTCAGGGTGGCTCTGTGCTGGCGTGTAGAGAGTCAATGCATGCTCAGGGACTGTGCTCTGCCCTGTGTAGTCCTGTGCTGGATGTGGGTGTGGCGGAGGAGCATATTCTGCAGGGATGCCATTCTGGGGAGGCGGAGGGTACGTGGCCGGGGGATAGGGCTGGGCCATTGCGTCAGGAGGAGCCGTGGCGTCCTGGTTGCCCTGCAGAGACATAACAGGAAAAATACACTTAATCTATATAACATATAGTTAACATGATGGGCCCATGGGTGAATCATCCACACTGCCTTCTAATACAAAAGAGTTGACACAAGCCCACCCAATGGTCCATCCAGTGAGTAATAACTGCAAAGCTTGGAAAAGTCTTTTTTGTTTGACAAACATGAAAGCCATATGCCATTGCTTCTCTTATTTCTATGTATGTTTGTGAAAGCTGGACAGTAAAGATTGCTGATAGGAAGAAAATAAACTCATTTGAAATATGGTGCTGGAGGAGAGAGTTCTGCAGATACCATGGACTGCTAAATAGACAAATGAATTGGTCCTAGAGCAAATCAAGTCTGAACTTTCCTTAGAAGCCAAGATGATGAAACTGGGGTTGTCATACTTTGGACATGAGACAATATGACGCACTGGAAAAAATGACAATGTTCGGTAAAGTGGAAGGCAGTAAGAAAAGAGGAAGATCACATTTGAGGTGGATTGATTCAATAAAAAAAGCCAGGGTTCAGAGTTTGCAAGTCTTGAGCAATCTGATTGATGACCAAGGCTTTTGGAGGTCTTTCATTCACAGAGTCGCCATAAGTTGACTTGGTGGCAAATATCAAATTTGTTTAAACAAATCAAAGTCAACTTGGTGGCAAATGTGAACATACATTCCAGAATCCCTCAGCCAGCATGACCACTGGGAGTAGTACCGTAATTCAAGAAAAGAATTTTTCCAAGCTCCAGCAATCCTCTCCTAGCTCCAAGCTGTAACTGAAGATGTGTCTCATTTACCACAGGCAGTAAAGAGCTGATCCAATTAATGCAAATTCTGCATTGTGTCTATCCTGGAGATCGGAATGGGGAATGATGCAAAGTTACAGCCTTCGCAGATCTGCAGATATCTACCTTGTTTCTTAGTAAATTTGATTTAAATCTTTTGGCAATTGATGGTAGAATTAAGATAAAAAACAGTATGGCAAGTGAAGGCAAGCAGGAAGGCAGGCACAATGTTTAGGTGTGTGTGTTGGGGGGGGGAAGGATCATACATTGTGAAGGGCATTAAAACATTAGCTTGAATCCTATTAGTCTCAAACAGACCCACTGAATCAATTGAAATTCATCACAAAGATAAATTCCATTGATGCAATTAGTTTGCTCTTGTTGGAACAACCAACCACATTTAGGCTGTTACTTCTTCACTCTGAAAGGCTGCCCCAGCAATTGGGAAGTTTGTCTTCCTTCTACATCTTTCTGTGCTCAGATTAGAAGTCTGTTCTTTTAATAAATGAAAGCTGATATTCTCAGGAGGCCAAATTCTATAACCAATGCGTGCACCTTTGTTGCAAGAGCAAGGTATGTAGGTAGCTGTGGGCCAGGAGATCTTCCATGGGAGGTAGGCAGGGAATAATTTTACCTACATGCTTCCTGCATGTAGTAATCTCCTACCGCCAAGGAAGGGAAAACAAATAAACAAATATTTCATGCATTTCATAGGCATCTTTCAACATTTCCCAAGACGGCTCACCATATGAAATAGACAATTCAACATCAATATAACAATGTTCATAACATCATCATTCACTTTTATACAAATTTAAGAATGAATCAGTTAAAACAAGCCAGATTCAAAAACCGAATCACCAAAGCCGAATATATTATAAAAAGTGTTATATTTTGCTGGAGAGAGGAATAGTGCTGCTTGTGGCAGCAGGATTAGTTCCATGTTTTATTCTAGTCTAAAGTGGATCAAGCAGATTGGGCAAAGGAAGGCAGCAGGACAGTTGTAACAATACTTTTTTTGTCTATGCCAGGGTGGGCAACTGCAGCACGGGTCACACCTTATGGGATTCAAGGCAGGTTACAATAATTTAAAGTGACAGAAATACAAAAGTTTAAAAAATGATTAAACATTATTAATATTAAAACATAAGTTAAAACATTACATTAGAGCTATTAGGAGTGGTGCTATGGGGGTTGAGGGACAAAATGAGGACATGATCATCCAAATAAAACTTCTGCCCCCTATGTCTAAATATCCAGACTAAATATCCCGGCCTCGGAATCTCTCCTCCGCTCGCCCTTTACAGTGCCTCTATACCCCCAAGAAATGGAAGTGGTGGGGTGTTTTTTTGTTTGTTTGTTTGTTTGTTTTTATCGGTTTGTATTTAAAATGTATATTTAATGAATCTGTTATTGTTTTAATTGATATCTGATTTAATAATGTTTTAAGGGGGGGAGGGAATATACTGTTTTATCTTTGTTGTTCTTTTAATTGTTGTAAACCGCCTAGATTGGTTCGCCATAGAGTGGTATAGAAATAAAAATTAATAATAATAATAATAATAATAATAATAATAATAATAAATTCCTAGCATTGTGGTAATTTAAAGCTTAAATTGAACATTCGGAAATACAGTTTAAGTATCTAAAGCAAAGGAACAGGCAAAGTGACCAAGGGGATACAAATACTTCAAACAGAAGAGTTCTGAGTATGAACACTTTTCAATGTCTCGTTCTCTGCAATGCTAGAAATTTGGGAACTGAATGAAAATTTCACTTCAGGGACACAATTCTTATTTGGCGGATGTTCTGCCCCTTGTAGCTACACACCTAGCTATTTTCTTTCTTCTGGTTCCCAGCAGGGATCAAATCTAATTATATAAGCAGCTTCATTTATATACTGCTTCATATCGCGCTATGGGATGTCTACGCGGTTTACAACTGTAAGCTCATATTACCTTGAAATGGGGGGGGGGGGGAAGAGAGAGTACTAACCCTGATTTCTTCAAAACCACCAGATTTGCTGTGTCACTGTCAACATTTTAAAAAGCACTTCCCCCTGGGTGCTTCCAGATGATTATTTTGTCATGCAATGAGTCTGCCTCAATCATGGAGGATCCTGATCCTTCCTTAGTCTTCCACTTGTAACCTTTCTACATTTTACCCACCATCTTTTCCTTCTCTTTTCTTAACACCGAATATACATACATATATATAAACTCTGTTCAGGAACAGTTGTACTAGGAAAAGTACATAATGCACTGGGAGTCCTTCTTTTGGAAATACCCCAACAGGAAAGATATAATAACTTGATAGCATATGTGTTCTGCCACTTACTGGATGCAATCATACATCATCCCAATGTAGTATAAATTATCTGCTGGTGGAATTATGCTATGCGAGCTATGCAACCCCCTTACAGAACAGCAACACTGTGCAACACGAGCTGCCTGGATAACAGTTGCACAATGTGCAATGAGGGGGCACAGATGATTATGGATGTACCCTTTTGTGCATCCGTTGTGCATTTACAATTGCACAATGTACCCACCAGTATGTGCAATTCTGCTACTGTTGCCATAAGCTGAGTAGGACCATTGCATAATTTCACAATAAACTCTCCATATGTGTAGCACAAGTTTCCGTAAGTCACTAATAGGATGCTGGCCACTGTATTAAATAGAACTAATATTAGAACATGGAAGAAGTAAGGAAGGAACTGTTGAAGCTGACTTTATACTAGAGCTACTTAGTGCTGCTTCAGTACCAGTACTACTCTACACAAATTTGTCAGAAGTGGAGTTAAAACAAAAGGACAAAAGCACAATACTGAACAGAGTGGTAGATTAGCCAACAATGTCTCTCTGTGTCACTGAGATCTTTTGATGATGTTTACTCTGAACTAAATCCTACTCTCCAAACTTCCTTTCCAAAAGCAATGGGTAAAAAATCCTATTTGCAGGCTGCACAAAGGTGAAGAAAGGGCAACTAAAAATGGTTAAGGGGCTGAAGCCACTTTCTGTGAGACAGGATGACCAGATGTCATAACTGCAAAGGAGGACAAGGCACCACAAAATGTAGGACATGGAAGAAAAATGTAGGGCATTATAAAATAAAAGCTAAAAACACTAATATAAATTTTAAATTCATTTCATATGGTTTATTTACAGCTATATTACACATACTACAGTATATTATGTACACAATCATATTTTTCTGATGAACTTATCTTTGTTAAAGTGCCTTGTTGCCTTGCAATATACTTACAGAACTCTGAGCAAGACAAAGGCTTAAAATTGTACTTTACTAGAAACAAATGACTGGATCTCCATTTAAATTATTCTTTTCATTTATCCAATTAAGGAAATTAAGGAAAAGCCCCTTTCAACATTTGCACGGTGTCCTCAAGCAGCCTGTTGCCCAGGGGTAGGCAACCTTTTTCAGCCCTGGGCGGGTCCTCCGAAGTCCTCTTCTCCGCTGGGCCGAGGGGGGGGGGGAATGGCAGCGCGCGTGCGCATCCCCCGCCATGTGCGACTCCACCACATGCGTTGCCGCCGCCGCGGCGCATGTCACAGTCGCCATTTTGATTCCCAAAATGGCGGCCGTGGCGCGTTCGCGTATGCGCAGGAGTACTGCGCAAACAAGTCGCGGCTGCCATTTTGTTTTCCAAAATGACGGCTGCGACTCGTTCACGCATGCGCAGTACTCCTGCACATGCGCAAACGCGTTGCGGCTGCCATTTTGGAAATAAAAATGGAGGCCGCGGCGTGCGCGGCCGCACGGAGGCCAAAACACGCGGCGGCACGCGGTGGCGGCAGAGGTCCGTCTGGGCCGGTAAGTCTGGCGACCTGGGCCGGAATCGGCCCGGGGCCATAGGTTGCCGGCCTCTGCCATTGCCTATCATGTTTGCTCCCATTTCCCCCCCTGCGAAACAAATGCACCCTGAGCTTTGGGGACAAGTCTTGTCTGCTGTTGCTCGTAGGAAGAAGAACTTTAGAAGAATCCATCCTATCTCCCTATTTTTAGTGAGGACAGGCTGCCAAGTAGACAAATTTATTGAAGGGGAACAAGCAAACGTGGTGTTCCTCAATGGGCTCCTTACTTATGCTCAAAATGGAAGACATTTTGGAATACCTCCTGGACAGACAGAAGGTTGAAATGTAGGCCATGACCTGGAAAAGGAGGATGTCTGATCATCCTGCTGTGAGGAGACAGATATTATATAATATGTAGGGTGGAGGTGGGGGGTAGAGATTAAGGAAGCAGATAAAACAATGTTTTTCACCTTCTCTCATAATACTAGAAGCCAGGGTCTTCCAGTGAGAGAGTCCAGGTGGTGGGATATCAAGGCTGGCTAAAAAGGAAGTATTTCTTGATATAATGCAGTAGTAAACCATGGAATTTGTGAAGGCCAGCCTCTTACACAGTAAACACTAATTTACAGGGCCACTGGACACATTCATGGAGAATGGAGGTGTCAACTGGCTACTAGCCAAGCAGGCTAAATGCTACCTGATGTTCAGGTGAATGCTACTATGGGGGGATGCAGACGGGCAGCCCTGGGCCACCCCCGGAAGCGGAGGATCGAGGCAGAGGCACCTTGGCCCTGATCCTCCCTTTCGCCGCCTGTTAAAGAAGTGCTAAAATAGCGCTCCTTCCACAAGCCGCAAAAGGGGTGCCGCAAGAGGCGTGGCGCGCCTCTTTGGCATCTCTTCTGGCTCAGCGTGTCTGGACACTGAGCCGGAGGGACATCATCGGAGCGCCTGTCATGTGGACGGGCCGTCACTCTGATGACGTCCTCAGGAGGGGGATGGGGCGCCCAGCATCCGGCTGCCCCTCCCCTTCCTGGGATTGAAGATGGTGTTTTTCACCGTCTGCATCCCCCCATATCTCTAAAAAACATTTGGTAGGTAACATGAGCAGGTGGGGGCAACTGTGTTCATATCCTGCTCGTGGGCTTCTTGTTGGAGCATCTAGTTGCCCGCTATGTAAAAAGAATCTTGGACCTGGTAGGCCTTTGGTTCATCCAACATGGCTACTTTTATGGTCTTATTTTATTGTTTCTTCTTAATGTATGCTGGGGGATTAATGATGAATAGCCTGTTAATTGCCCCTTGAGTAGCCTCTCTTAATTACTCCATTGTCTACTTCAATTCCTGCAGAATGGAGGGCAGCTTTCTATGTAAGAAATAAGTAATAATGTTGCCCCTTAGCCCACGGGAACAGAAATTGACATCAGTCAATTAAAAGAGGCAATTCATGGGGCAATTAAAAAGCTATCACCAGTTTCCCAAAATGAAATCCACAGGAATAAAAAAAACACCTTGTAAACAGGAAACTTCATTAAAGGTTCCAAAGCCCAGCAAAGTCTCAGTGGTGCTTACTGGTCTGTGCTACACTATTGCAACTTAATCTTAACCCCTGTTCAATCAGATCTGGAAAATCCTGGGAGAACAAGACAGAAAATATGCAACTACATTGCCTGTATTCCCAGGAAAAAATGAGTGAACAAAATACAGAATGGTAAGCTGAAAAAATTAGTGTGGATGCAATCTAACAGCTTCTCGCAATCTCTAAGAATTTTTCCAAATCATGTCAAACTACTCTAGTGTTTTAATTAAAAATGTCCTGCTACTTTTATATTTTTAAGTAATATTATTAGTATTAGTATTCTTATTGAACACTACTACTATTTTTAACATGCCTGAATTGCTGTTCTTTTTAAGTTTTCTCCAAATGAAACATTGTTTAAGATTGTGTGTGTGTATGTATCTTCAAGTTGCCTATCGGTTTATGAATTTCACAGGGTTTTCTTAGGAAATGAATACTCAGAGGTAGTTTTGCCAGTTCCTTCCTCTGAAATATAGCCTACGGCACCTAAAGATTACTAGATTATTATAAAATCTTTTGTCAGTGCTAAGGCTTAAATTTCACAGATAATACTTCTGAGGAAGGTGAATGGCAAGACTGAAAGATCCAAATATTTCATTTATCCTGTCTCACTGTCCAAGGCCCTCGAGGCAAAGTGTTAACAGATAAAGAGATAAAAGCTGAAAAAGAAGATCCTTTAAAAACAAAAACAAAAAACCCACTTTTAAACACACACACACACACACACACACACTGAACACAGTTACAAAAGGCAACCCTAGCACAAGGGACCAAAGGCAATACAAAACTATACAGTTTTTGCTGCCAGATGGAAACTCAAAAGGGACAGAGCCAGGCTGACATCAAGGAGTGCCCCCCCCCCACAGCTGAGGTCCCACTACTGAGAGAGTCTCGTATTATATGCAATATACAATAAAGAAGCAGCTCCTAGGAAAAGGCAGTTCCTTTTGTGCTAATTAGATATCTTGAATTAACTACATAGAAGTTCCATCTGGTGTTGAGATTCACATTGGCTGAGCTAGTGGAGATATCCCCTATAAACCCACACAGACCACTTGCTACCTCTTGAGGAGAAAGAAGTCGCCATCTGGAAAAGAAGTTGTCTTCAACACCCCTAGCTCCCACTCAGCCCTAGACATACCAGGTTTGGTTTGGTACACGGGTATGAAAATAGCATACACTTACTCCACTCGATCCACAGGGCCACAGGATGTAAGAAACTGTTTGAGGCCTCTTCTTCTTGGTGGCTGCTCTGCATGGGAGTTGCTGCCCACATGCACACTGGGTGGAAGACTGGTTTCCATGCCACACCAGTCACTAACTGCTACCAGTTGTGTCAAGTGGTGGCGTGATTACATTATCTGCCTAATGGGAGCAGGTCTATGTGTTATACGTAACCATATACATCGTTCTACACGTGACCCCCAGTTTGGGAGAAAATGCAGGTTCTAAATGAAATAAGCACACACACACACACAACCTGGCAGGCACAATCATACCCTGAGACCTCTCCTTCTGCAAATACAATTTGATGGACTTGCCTACAAACACACAGTTTCACACTTCACTGCTTCCTTCTTCCCCAACTCTCATTTGACACCATATTCCTTCCCTTTGTGCTGACAGAGAGACACCAGCCCCTCTGCTAGGATCTCAAGTTCTGCTCTCAGATGCTTTATAGCCCTCACACAGAAGTCTCTCTCTCTCGGGATGAAATACATCCACAGTTCTTGGAGCAGAGACAGGTTCTTTAATTGTGTGTGTAGTTAATTTATGACAAGGCAAGATCACAGTGGGACAGGCTTGGTCAGGCAAGCTTTCCTTGCTTGAAGAGAGAAACCTTTCCACCCTGGGCCCTGTCCCTAGGCTGCTATCTTCTCCCCAGTCAACCCCTGGAGACATGAGGATGCAACACAGCCTGCTCAGCTGGGACAGGCTGGTTAAGAGAAATATATTTAAGAAAGCACGGAGAAAAACATTGTTGATCTGCAAATGATTCAAGGGTTATTTGGTTGTCCCTGCATCAAGTCAGCACCCAATCTTCATTGGGGCTCTCGTTCCATCCATCCCCTCATCAGTAGTGTCCATAGAGTTGGTGTCACCCGGTGTGGTAACTCATGGAGTCACCCTGCCCTGGTTGAACTCCTCCCATACTACATCATACAGAATCCTTAGTAATTTTTTGTACTAATTGGGCGGGGTATAAATAAATTTTATTATTATTATTATTATTATAAAACATAATTCCCATATATCACTGAATATATAATAGTTGTGGCATTAACAACTAGCAAAATTAAATTTATACCTTTAAATTACGATGTCATACACACAGAATAAATGTGTTTACATATATATAGTTTCATGTGCTTAAAATGAAAATTTGGTAAAATGCGGTTTTTAAAGACATTTTTAAATTAATTTTTTTTAAAAAAAAACCTAATATTTTTAATTTTCAAAATTTTAAAAAAACCTCTGGGGCCTCTCCTTCCACTGACCTTCACCCCACTCACAGCATCTCTTCAGCATTTTAAAGAGATACAGGTGAATGTCACCGCCCATTTCTGCTAAAATGCAGATGTCTGAGGAGTAGTGGTGTCACTCCTCCCAAGGTGTTACCTGGTGTGGTCCGCATCCCCCTAATGACACCACTACCCCTCATTAATTCTCATTTTGGGTTCCTGGCACTACAGTATATTAGGCCATTTTGTAATAGATACTAGTTTTATACTGGTGAAAGAGTTAGAGGAGCAGAAAAACAGGCCTGGAGATCTTAGACTCCTTAATTTGGTGCCTCTGGGCAAAGGAAGTTCTGATGTCCCCAGAAATTTTGCTTCAAAGTTACTTGCGTGCACGTGTGCACACATGTGCGCACACAAAAATTCTTCTTTGCCACAGCCTGAATTCTGAGGCCCTCAGACAGAAAAGAGCAATAGTAGCAAGCATGAGCATGACAGGGGCCTAACATTTTTCTTGAGACAATTTTTTAAGCAATGACTCCACAAGACATGGAAGTCCTGCAATGTTGGAGATCCAGAGGATATAGCTCTGCTTCCTTCTTTGAACTTGGATGACTTTCCCCAAATGACTACCAGTTGGCAAGTTCTTCCCCTTTTATTCTGCCTAGATCAGGAGCTTCGGGTGGCTTTTCAGTTCTATCAACATGCACACCTGTATGAAAGAAAGTGGTACATTTAAAATCCAAGCTGACTCCCCTCACTACATCAGACTATATAAATTCTTGAATTCTGCATAATCCCACTCCCTGCCTCATTTTACCCACTGGAATTATGTGCTAATTTTAAGGTGTGCTTGCTATGTGTGTGCCACACACTTTGCACTTTGATAGATTGCAAATGATGGTGGCTGTGGGACCATCACCATGCATATCTTGCAACTGCTATCATGAAACATGAATGAGGTTCCTATTGTGAGATTAGCAGGTGGAGGCTTGTGGATGCACAAGCCATTCTGCTTACCTCAAGGAACAAAACACATTTTCTGACTGCTTGAATCCATGCTTGGTCTTATTCTGTGTCTTCAGCAAAATAGCATCCAACAACACAACAACAAAAACCAAACAAACAGAGGTGAAATCATTCTGGAATTTCTTTGCCAATGCAGCTTTTGGAAAAAGAAAACGAAAACTGAGAGCTCAGGATTTTGCCATGTACAACTGTAATCTGTCAAAGCTTATAAATCGTTGTTGTTGTTTTGGAATAACAGTTCCCAGAATTCCCTAGCCAATCTCAGATTTAGCTTTATATTTCACTCGTTTCTGAGGCTATGGCCTGGCCAAAACCACTTAAAAGTGATCCCAGTAAAACCTACAGAAAACATAGTGGGGAAAAATGTCAAGCATGCTACTTCAGTACAGTATCTGGAAAGCCACCAGTCTGAATTGTTAAGGTTTTGGTAGGGAGGTGAGATATAGACAGTTGGCTTCCCCAGCTCTTAGCCCTCGTCCTGTGGCACAGGCAGGTTAGGTAGATTTGCCGTCCTCCTCTCTTCACATCTTATCTATGTACAGATAACAAGGTTGTCTTTTCGTCTCAAGGGTTTTCCACATCTGCAACTCTTTCTACTAGTTTTCCATACTAATGAATGGGGAAATGGGATACAACATGAACATGACCTATCCAGAGAACCAGCCTACCCACCCAATTCTTCAGTTTGGGAGGGCAGCATCTCTCACTCTGGCATTTTCTGCTGCAGAAGAGCAATGTGTTTTTCTCTCCAGCACACTAGCTGGACCAATGCCTAGTTCTGGGAAGTCCTGGGCAAGAACCAGTCACTTTCATGTAGCACTTGCTGGAGCAGGAGAGCAGCTGGAGGGTGGGCTCTCTGGCGTGCCTGCCCACCTGACACCTTTCTTTGAGGAGTTTCAGAAGGAGACGCCTGGCCCAGTTGGCAGCAACCAGGAGGTAGTGGTTGAGGGAGTAGGAGAGAGAAAGAGAGCAAGAGAGGCTGTGAGAGGGACACTGAAGCCAATCTGCAGTGCAAGGCAAGTGTTTTGCCATGCCACACGGGAGGGCTGGCTGTGCATAACCAACAGCTGAATGCTGGCCTGATTTCTCATACAGGATCTCAGCCCAGCAAATGCTACTCAGAGGTTCTGCCTCCTTTTCTGTAGAATGGAGGGAAATCCTTCTATCCTCAAGCCTGGCATCTTTGGCCTCTCTGTTAACTATGATTTCATGCACTGCATGCATTTATCTACAACTGCAGTTGAATGAGAAGCCCCAAGGGGATGAGAATATTGGTCTTTTGGTGAGGTCTGGCTAAGGACAGCAATCTCTGGATAAGGGGAGGCTTAGGCTTCAGGTCTCTGGTTGTGGGACTTGGGCTCAGTGGCATCAGAGTCCAGATCCAGACACCCTGTGGCTTGTGCTGTTTGGCCCTCCCAATTGCACTACCCCAGCTGCTTATGCAGATGAACTCTTTTCTCCCTTTGGGATGTGTTTTAAATTTGGCAACACTTCTGCATTGTAAGCCCAACACTTATTTGCCTGTTGGGCTAAGAGTTTCTGCTGACAGGGTGAAGGAAACCACCAATAAACCACTCATCTGGGATGGGACTGGGTGCAATAAGCAGGGATAAAATTGTTTTCTAAAAAAAATGTTGTAGTATGCTTTTAAGTGGTTTCTAACTTATGGTGACTCTAAAGTTGGAGTTTTCTTGGGAATATTTGTTCTGAGAGGGTTTGCCTTTGCCTTCCTCTGAGGCTGAGAGTGTGTGATGTGCCCAAGGTCACCCAAGTCTGAATATTTCCTCATTAGAAGAATACCCCTTGGAGAATTTGTGTGACTTTGTGGACTGCCCACAGTATTATATACTCTCCAAGTAACAAGAGCCACAAACAATGGGGTCTCCCTGACTTTCCTGGTGCACAAAACACAGTCACAACTGTCCCTGTCTAGAAACACAGCCCTTATTCTAGGAGACAAACCAGAAGATAAGAGAGAAAACTTTGTTCTTAAAATGTGGGTTCGCTAGCAAGGAACAGAAGGTACTCTACAATTTCCCACAGCTGCAGCATCAGCAAGCTATTGTTCTGCAACGTTCTCTCAAGAAAAGGATAATGCAATGCCTAATGTAAAAGTTGGCATCTCTTTCAGCACATCAACCCATTTCCCTAGTAACTTCCACCTTGTTGGGCCAACAATGCCAAGACAGATGTGTTTGCTGTGGTCTTCTAGATCTCTGCTCACAACCAGAGGCTTTTTCTACCCACTTATAATGTGCCCCTGAGATACCATGAGGAAGTCTTATCATGTAAAATGGTCAAAATTGCAAGAAAGAAGTGTTCATAGTTTCAGGATGGTGGTGGGAATGAGGAAGAGCTCAGTGAAGGTTAGGGAGGAGATGCAACTGTAGGTCCAAATGAATGTTTGCACCACCATAAACCATAAAAAGATAACTCTGTGGATTACCAGCCCATACCTGACCTAAAAAAACACATAAGCCCAAAACACAAACCTGATTTCAATCCAGCCACATATTTACAATATAGCCACTCATAATGAAATCTCAGAACAGCTACAATGAGCAGGAAATATCTGCCTGCTCCACTGATTTTTTTTTTAAAAATATGACTACATGTGACTGGCATCCAGGCCTGAGATTTAAATTGCTACAAAACACAATTTAAGAGAAAACACATAGATTCTAGATGGGATCATCAAAGGTAGGGATGGAGCTGCAAGAATATAAACTTCTGTTGCCAAACAAGAAATGTTTGTAAAGTAGGCAGGTATACTCTGTACATCCCATTTCTATCTTTATATCAAAGAACTTTCAACCTTTCTGGGACAGCGAGAAATACAATGTTGGTATTTAATTTATGACAGCCAAAACCAGACCCTTCTACTTTTCAGCAATGTTTATGGACTGCAAAAAGTCTACCTCTCCCATTGCAATTTTTTGGAAGTGGAAGACAATCGTTAAAGGTGCTCACTGCTCATGACAAGTTTGCAAAGCTGCATTCCCCACATGCACACATAGGCACCCCTTTGATATCTGGCGTTTAGGAAGTGTTCACAACACACACACACGCCAACTGGCTGCTACTATGGTACTACCCCCAACCCAGATCTTCTTTTTCCTAGTGAATTATAATTTAGACAACCAGATTTGGCTTTGTAACTATGGGATGCCCCCCCCGGCCTTTGGACCGGCCCCAGGCCAGTCCTGCCACTGCTACTGCCGCCCGCCATGATGATATTGATTATTGTTGTTATTACTTGTTCTTGGGTTTTTCTTGGCAAAATCTCCACTGGGGTTTTGCCATGGCTTTTCTGGGGCTGAGAGAGTGTGCATGCATATTTTTTTAAATTTTAAATTTTTAAATTTTTTTAAAATTTAAATATTTATTTATTTATTTATTTATGGTGCTTCGGTCCCCCAATTGTCTGAGGGACAGCAACCCGGGCCCCGGCTCAAAAAGGTTGCCTACCCCTGGGCTAAACAGACAGGCAAAAAGAGGTGCTTTCAGGCTGGCTTAAAGGTGTGGCATTTAGATGATTTATGCTTTGAAGCTGGCAGAAAAGCGCCCTCTAGGTGCCTTATGGGGAGAAAAGCTGCTTCAAAAAGAAGCAGCTTTTTCCCACTTCTTCCTGAAAAGTGCGCACATTCGCATTTGTGTATAAATGCACCAACACCAATGCATCTCTAAAGGGGTGCTCTTTCCAAACCCTAACCCTAACTGTGCATGTAAACACCCCATCGCAGGAACGCACTTACAAGGGACAGAGTACACAAGTGGTGGGAGTAGCAATGCCCAAAAGAGAAACCATGGAACCTCTCATGGAGATGAGTACAACATACACAAAACAGACCATCAAAGAGGGGGCATAGGGTGAAGGGGGGGGGGGATGAAAAGCAGCATGATTGTACCTTGCTGGCATCTGCATGGGCACACCTCTGCTCTGATGCCCTGTCCCAGTGAAGTGCTGCACATGCGAATGTGTGCAGATTCACAGGGATGGCCATGCAATGGGATGGCAGTTGCCAGCAGTTCACTCATGTGAAGGTGCACAGGAATGTTGGTGGGGACAGTAAAAAAAAATAATAATAATAAAAAAGAAAAAGAAAAGTACAGGCAGGAAAGTGGCTTGAAGCTGTGCTGTGTGGTCATGACATGTGTACTCCAGTCATCTTGGGAGCTGGCTGTGTGGTTGGAGGGTTTAAATGTGGCTTCAGAAAAGGCAGCTTCAAGCCACTTTTCCCTGCCTGTCTGTTTAGCACCTATATTAATAAAAGCGCAGGAGGCTAATTCACAGAGATGACAAATGCATGCCCTCACTCTAAGTTAGCTTTGGGGGGTTGCAGACTGCCAGAAATAGTGTGAATTCAGTCCACTTTTAGGGTTAGGGTTAGAGTTAGGGAACCATGGGAACTGTATTTTATTGTGGCATCAGAGTTGTCTGACCGAGAAGGCTCAATGTCTCAGAAAAATAACAGTTCCCATGATTCCCTAGCACTAACCCTAACCCTAAAAGTGGACTGAATTCACACTATTTCTGGCAGTCTGCAACCCCCCTTTGTTTGCTTTCATTGAGGTAGCCAAATTTGAAAGGGTGAGAGAGTACAGACAATCTGGTTGTGAAAGATTCAGGGATATGGGGATTTTCAGAGAACATTTCTAACACAGTTTTTTGAAAATGACCAGTTGCAAATGTTTAGCTTTACTCTATGCTCTCTTGTTACTTTAAATGAGATTGGACTACAGAGGGCAAGAGCTGCTTTACATATGAAAATGCCAACTCAGAACTTGTTGCAAGTGATGTCTTCCACAGCCATAAGAATGTTTGTTTGTATGTGCATGTGAGTGTGCATAAATGCACATGTGGGGAACTGCATCCCCAAATATATTTTTTAAAAATATATACAACTTGGTTGATGCAATGGGGTTAAGCTGAAATTGTAATGCAAGCAGAAATGTGCTTCCACACTATGGACACAATGTGCACCCTGAACATCTCTATCAGTGACACATTTGGATATTTGCTTATGAATACAATCTTCCCTGCTGTAACTTGGAAGAAGTTTCTTTTTAACAATCCCTTGGTGATCATCGTACATCCCCTCAAATCCAAACTAAAATAATCTTACAACAGAATTATGTTTTGATAAGCCTTAAATTTACTTACACCGGACTCAACATTAACACATTAGATTAAGAAATTTCTGACTAGCTGTTGAAATCCTACAGAAGAAAGCTCTATGACTTTTTAATGAAACAAGCAAACCATCAACTGAATAAATTATTTGCAAGAGAGCCGTCACTAAGTTTTTTACAGCACCGTTCAACTCATTCATTTGTCATATGAAATGCCGAGAGGTATTTTAATTAAAGGACATACTATTTGGGTTTGCTGTGCCAGCACCATAATCATTATCATTATCAACAGCGAAATCTCCAGACTAGCTGCAAGACTTCCAGCAACCATATGCACCTCCAACACACTGCTTGGAATATTTTGGACTGACATACACAACATGACACATGAGCATAATTTTCTTTTCTTGCCATTATACAGTATATCTGTAACATTTATGCCACAAAAGGCCAGAGAAGGAGTGGGTAATTTGGGGATGCTGGTCCAGGGGCCAATTTATGCTCCCAGACCTGCCATGGTTCACACCATCCTTTCCTACTGAAACCAGAAGTGGGCTTAAGTCCACTTACAGTTCAGTTCCTTTCCTGCAGCTGCAACCCTAAGATTCACACACACACAAAAATAGTTTAACCCTTAATTTAAAAGAGAATTGTGCTTTCTAGAGTGTGAATCCCCATGTTTTAACCAACTCCACCACCAGAATTGAGCCAGTGCAGTGCAGTGATGTGAGTGTTGAACTAGGACTGTGGGAGGCCAGGGTTCAAATCCCTACTCAGCCATGGAAATCCAGTGAGTGACATTAAACAAATCACACTGTCTCAGCCTTTGTTGTTGTTGTTAGTTTCCCTCTGGTCAATCCCAACTCGTGGTGACCCTGTGGATGAGACAGCTCCAAGAACCACTATCTTCCACTACTCTGCTCAGGCCCTGCAACCTCATGCCCATGACCTCGCTAATTGAGTCTATCCATCTGGCATGCAGTCTTCCTCTCTACCCTCTACCATTCCTAGCATTATTGTCTTTTCTAGTGTTCCATGCCCTTACAGGAAGGCAAAACTCCTCTGAATCAATACTGCCAAGAAAACCCCAGAATAGGATTGCTGTAAATCAGAGTAAACTTGAAGGCTTGTTGCAACAACCACCAGTATCACACAGGGGCCACCAAAAGGGTGACCTGATGGTTCTCTGTTGCCCAACTCTGAAGTGGAGGAGAGTCTTACAGTGATGTCCTGAATTCAGATGTGTGCCCTGTGAGTTCTGTATGGTTTATTTGCAGAGAATGGTGCATATGATTGCAGACTTATGCCCAAACCACATGGGGTAGGCTAACGTTGTTGCTATCAGCCCACATCTGCATTTCCTTGTTAGCTCAAAGTTGAACAAATGGTCTGAAGTAATGGAATTAATATTCCCTCCTATTTCCCGGAAGTGGAAATCACTGAAGTCAAGCAGAAGGCAGGGGAGCATTAATGCAATTATAACTTAGCACATGTTCTTTTCAGCAATATATTAATAGGGAGATGCAATGGCTTTATCAGCTTGTTGAAACGATGATCAGATTGCTAGATCAAACACTTTTAAAACTCCCACCAAACACCAGGTCTGCAGGAAATTGAACAGCCATAACTCTTCCATGGAATTAATTTATTAAGATAATGCCATGCAAAAGTAAAGGCTGAAGAACTGAGACAATTTCCCATAACAGGAAGAAGAAGGAAAAGGTGGCGGTGGTTCAGTTCAAATCTTTAACTGCATCAGCACAGAATGCTGGTGGTTATGAAGAAGGACATACATTTGGACTCTCTCTATGCATGCCTGTAAAAGAGAGGACTACGGTAAACACCTCTCTTATATACTAAACTACTATATGGAATTTTAACATGGAGGAAACATATAAAACACACATACACACAGAGATACCTGGACTAAAGTTACACAGCCCAACATTTTACTACTGCCTTCTGGGTCTCTCTTTTAGTACAAAATGGAAGTTAAAAGTGAGACCTATAATTTTTTCTAACCCTGTAAAGAAACAGTCAGTGTGAGAGTGGGACTGGGGTTGTAACCCTGTACACATACTTCTCTGGGAATAAGTCCACTTAATTCACTACCAGAAGAAGCCAACAGGACCTGGAGCAATTCGTGAAAGAGGTTAAGGAGAAAAGCACCAAAGTAGGCTTAAGGCTGAACATTAAAAAACAAAAATAATGACCACAGAAGATCTACAGGAATTCATCCTAGATAATGAGAAAACGGAAATAGTCTGTTGTTGGCCAAAACAGAAACTGCAATGGACAAGATCCTAAAGTCCAAAGATATACTGCAACTCTGAACATTAAAGTGAGGATAGTCCACCACATATGAATCTGAGAACTGGGCAGAGAAGATAGCTGACAGGAAGAAAATATACTCATTTGAGATGTGCTGGAGAAGAGCACTGAGGATATTGTGGATGGCCAAGAAGACAAACAAATGGGTTCTAGAACATATCAAGCCTGAACTCTCCCTGGAAGCCAGGATGACTAAACTGAGACTGTCGTACTTTGACTACATCATGAGAAGAAATGATTCATTAGAGAAGATAATGATGCTGGGATAGGCTGAGGCCAGCAGAAAGAGAAGACCACATGCCAGATGGTTAGAATCAATCAGGAGCAGTTGAGGACAGGGGATGTTGGAGATGTCTCATCCACAGGGTCACCATGAGTCAAAGTCGACTTGGGGCAGTTAGCAACAACAACAATTCTGAATAGAAATGTCTAGGACTCTACTGTGTGGGTTCAAAGCCTCAAAATATGGGAAAGTGCCAACCATTAGTTAAATGATGCAAAATCAACAATAGACAGTGAGATGAAATGCTTTCAATCATGAAAGAGAAGGAACGTGGTGGTCTGTGCTGTGTACAAGTTACTCAGCCTACTGAATGAACTGTGCTGAACACCAGGAGAGGAGTGCATACCCTAGCAACAGAATCTCTGCATAGCTCTCCACAAATGCCAAGCGATACCTGCATCTGTTGTACACTTCTTGACAGTTTAGTGACCCACACTCCTCACGGATTTTGATAGTGCTTGCACATTGCTATTGTGCCAGTCAAGCTCCTTGGAACAAATATGGAGTCAATTGCATTTTGCATTGCTACTGCCATCTTCCACCAGTTTCCCACTGGTCTTCTTCAGTGGAGGCTCCTCACTGCTCCATTGACAAAAAGGTCCTTCTACCATCTACCAGCTGATGGAGGGCTGTCACATTAACTTTAATATAAATATTATAAATGCACTTGCAACAACTGCTGCTGCTTAAAATAACAGGCATCTAACATTCATAATCAGTGGTTCGTGGGACTGGCACCTGTCACCAGGAAAAAGGCTCACTCCCCAACCTCTTCAGAAACTAGACAGGAGAAGTGATGAGTCCAAACTGCTAGATGAGATGAGGATGGGAAAGTATGGCAAGGAAGAGAAACTAGAGGTGGCCTTTGCCCTTCTGTGTTTATAACCTAGCCTCTCCCACTTCAACTTATGACAACGACTTTTAGTACACTGTGTACCTGTGTGTGTGTGTGTGTGTGTGTGTGTGTGTGTGTGTGTGTAGAAGGCTTTTTAATTGGTAAAAGCAGTTGGCAGTGGGCAGCTAGGCAATGACTGGGGGGGGGGAGAGAGGGTTGCTGGTGGGATGGCAGACGGGACAGGGACATATGTGGAGAATACACCCAGCAGTATCCCACTTGCTGCCCACTGATGTCGCAGGTTCTAATCTTCCTTCTAGGCAACAACTCTGACAATCTTCATTATTAATTTGATATGTCTCAGCTTTCATCATCCTGAGGATGATTCTTTTCAGGGCCCATTAGGCTCACCTGATCTCCAGTGTTTCCTTTACACATTTGCTCAGATCCATAGTTCTGAGTGATAAATCTCCCGACAGAGGAATAAGAACATGATCACAACGCTGGTATGTCTGGAACAATGAATGGGGAGGGAGGTGTTGGAACTGTATTAGAAATGAGTTGAACAGCTCCTTAATTAAGTCTCTTGTTTTGCTCCCCATTTCCATCCTCACATATACTCCAGAGAGTAATGAGAGACCCTTGAGGTTTGTTCCTGCAGGAAATCCTTTTCGCATATTGGATCCCATGACACCACCTTCCTCAAATAAAACAGATAATGTCTCCTATTCTCTGTTTCCTACAAACTGATGCTTAAGGTGCTGGTCACCCACCTTCCTTTAATTCTATCATTCTTGCTGTCTTCTGTGGCTTATGCTTTAATGAGGATGGATAGGCTGGGGGGAAAAGAACACACTGGCTGAGATCCTGTGTAAAGCTGGCGGAGGGTAAATTTCTATCAACATACTTATGCAGAGGCTGTGCTGCTGGGGAGGGAGGATGGAGGAGGCCAGCAGTAGCAGGAAGGAGTTTTCCTGGTGGATCCCTGTGGCCATGTGTGTCAGGGGTAGAGTTGTGCTGTCTAGCAGTCATTGCACTGCTGATCAAACTTCTTGCATAAAGGAGGTATCTGATAACTCCTTACCCAATTTTGCACAATGTCATTCTCCTAGTGTAATCCAGTTACACTAGCATAAAAGCCCAGTAGGATCCTGGCCATTAACTTTCACTGACTTGGCACTTCAGTGTGGTCTCTGTGAGAAGAGGGGATGTTTCTCCAAATGTGTTCTCGTTAAAAGTGAAACCTCACCAAGGCTAGCGTAGATCAGTGGTAAACATTTTCATGTATTTCATCCTTCCAGAACTGTCTATGCAGCTGCCAGAAACAATTCCACAGAAACAGAGAAATGTTCTTACGCTAGAACAACACCAGCAGTTAGGAATAAGATCTGGTGCAACTGATATGTTGGTTTGTCACACACAGGGATTGTTGTTGTTTTTTAAACTGTGAATGAGCACCCAAAAATATGGCCCTCCACATTCAATCTGAGAGATCCACAGTCCAAAATTCTAACAATGTATTCTGTATATGGTTCACAAATGCTGGACAAGGAGATGGAGTTTGTTGTTTTGAAATAAGGGGGCATGTAAACAACAATTCCAAATCTGAAGTGTGAATTGGCTCAGTATCTTCAATATATTCTACCACTTCTGAATTCTGAAAACTTTTTCTGCTTCACATGCAGGCCAGACCTTTTCAATTGGCCCTTGTAGCCTTTTGGACATCATTTCTCATACACCATTTCCAGCTCATGGAAACCCAGTGCAGCTGCTGCCTCCATGCTCTAAGATACAGGAGCCTAGCAGTGGGCACATCATACATGTCAGGATAATTTTGAGCGAAGCAAGATAGCTGACAAGATGGTCTTTTAATCTACACAGTAATTAGAAGCCACATCAGAGCCTAGGAGCATAAGAAAACCGGCCCATGGGCTCTTCCCCTCACCCACCTTATCCAGGGTTGGAACAAGGCATTTTATTGCCAGAAGCAAAAGGACAAGATGCCTTCTCCTCATTCCAAAAACAAAAACTGACTGGATTGGTAGGTAAATCTTACTTCAGCAGTGGCATAAGACAGCTTTTTCTATTACAGCTATGGGGAGAAGGCTGTGTGTGTGTCTGTGTGTGTGCAAGTAAATCAGGCAATGTTTTGCACACCCCTTGCCATCATCTGCTGTATGCTTGCAGGATCTACCTCACTCTACATAGAGATAGGGTCAGACCTTTTCCCATGACCATTTCTGCTTTTCTTAAGACTTCTGTTTCACATAAAGATTCTTCCACAGGTTAAAGAGGGATAACTGGAAACAGGAAGGGATAAAATGCATAAGGAACATATACAAACTGCAAAGAGATGCTTCTTGCAACATGACATTACCTCATCTCTTCCTAAAAATGAGGAGGGAGCCTTTGCTCCAAACAGGAAGCCTCTTTTAGGATCTTCCTCCTCAAGCGAATCATCTTCCTTGCATCCAGTCTGTTCAAGCTCTGACTTCCATCCATTCTCCCCTTCCACAGCTTTCCATTCTGCTCTGGACACTTCTGTAGTGCCTGGCCCACTTTGCCTAGCCTGCTTCATTGGCAAAGCTCAGAGTTGGATGTAATCTTGCACTGATTAAATGTCCCTCATTAACGAGTTTCTTTAATTAATGGAGTTTTTGGGTTTGCTTGGCTTGCTCTCTCCATGCTGCTCTCTGCCACCTCAGCACAAACATGGGGCCATTCCCTTTCGAGTCATTTAGCGAGTAGGGCTGGTTCCTGCCGACACCGCACTTTGTTGATGGCGTCTGTCGTCTCATGCCTGATGACTCCATTTTAAACATTTCCCTTTTATTCATATATATTTTTGTTGTGAGTGGGAAGCAATAACCTTAAATTCCAGTGAAGTCAAACTTCACAGCAAAGGTACCATGACTGTCTCTATGGGTCCACCAAGCCGAGTTTGTGGGTCCTGTCTCTCATCCTGCCAATAACCCTCCATTTCTAAACCTCAGGACACCCCCTTCTGAGATGTCAGGCTGCAAAATAAATGTTTTCCTGTACTTTCTTTCTCTCCACATGACCAAAATGTGACATCATTTCATTTTGACGATCAAGGTGGGCAAACCTTTCAGTCTGAGGCCTGCATCAGGCATGGAAGTTGCATGAGTGAGAGGCACAACTGTTGTTCTCTAAGGAACATACCTCTGGCCTGGGCACCAGCATCAGCTTCTCAGGTGGCTCGAGAGATAAGTGATGATTGGATAAGGACTGACTCTGCAGCAGGGACACCTGCTCCAATCCCTAAGGCAACAGTGATGGCACTGGCCTCAAGGCAACAACCTGACATCTCAGGACACTTCTGATGCCCATTCTACACCCTCTTGTCTTCATGGCAAGCTTTACAAGAGGGTATGAGGAAGGTTGAGGAGCTCAGATGTATTACCCAATTAACTTTGGACCACGAGTGCACTTGGTGATGCTCAAGGGCTAGGGAGAAAGCACCCAAGTACCAAATGTAGTCTACAGTTTGTAGTTTGCCTGCTTCTGATGGTCAGATCAGCCACCTTAGTGCAACTACAGGAATGGGTACTGTCAGAATGGGATTTTGAGAAGGTATAAAACTGTGTTTAGTTGTTGTGACAAATTAGCTATTCTGTCTTTCAAATCCATTTGGTGTCCCAGAAAGTGTTTTTTAAGAGTGTTTCCAATCTAGCTCCCCACTCAGGATTAACATTTCCCTACATCCTACACCCCCATTCTCTACCAAAACTAAGCCTAAGGATATGTAACTGAACTGAATGTCATCCTCATTCCTTGTTCCTCATTGCCTCCATCTCCTTCCCTTTTCCTTTCAGCTTCACCATGTGCTGAATTTTAGATTGTAGTCTCTTTGGGGCACAGACTTGTATTCTTCTTGTAATTCTGTAAAGCTGTGAAAAGGCTGATGGTGTGAAAACCTCAATAATAACCACAACAGTCAATATTTAAGGTAAGTTATAGTCACTCAGCTCAACATGCCTACACAGTCATCAGAGATGTCAGCACAAGGGGCAGAATGCAAAACACAGAAGCCCCACTCACTAAAGCTTGTCTTCACGTCTTCACACCCTCCTTACATGCAGAGGCAGAGCCAATCTACATGAACACTAGAACATAGCTGTGCAATGTAAAATGTGCCTACTGTCACATTTAAACTTCTCCCTTTCTGGCTAAATGTTTAACATTAGAATCTGCCCGGGCTACAGATTTCTAGTGTGCTATCAGACCACCTTGTATAAATATGAAACAGGGGAAGAGGATGCGCAGAGCTGTTGGGTGCATGCATTTCCTTGCTCACCTGACTTAAATCAAGCCTCCTTTAATTCAAGGAGGAAGAGCTGAATCAAGGAAGCAGTGGATCTCCTTCACTTTCCTTGGATCAAAATAGCATGTTGTTGTTTTTCCTTGATTTCCATGGATGCTGCTACTACAAATAAATTTTGCTAATATTCTAGGAGCAACACAAGCCAGCACTACTAAGTGCTTACTCTACAATAATGTACTGCATAGATGCCAATATTTAATGTACTGGTGCAAGCATGCAAAGAGCCAATAGTACACACACACACACACACACACACACACAGAGCTATCTACCTAGCTACTGGTATCTTCATAGCAATCTGAATGGTGAAGGGCAGGTACTGAAAGAAGAAAAAAAACACACCCTGTGCATTGCAGCACTTCTTGCTAACCTAGGGCTGGGTGGGTGCATGGATAGAGAAGGGAGCTGGGGCAGGGTCTGGAAAGCCTGGATCTCTCTATACCATGGTAGTGTTAGGGGTTTCATGCACACACTGTAGTCTTTGTCTGCATTTTCTGGATCTATGCCAGAACAATGTTAGCTGCCAGATAAAACTATGCTCAGAGTATTATGTTCCCAACACAAAAGCTATTAAGCAGCACAGCTTGGTCCAAACAGCCCCTACACCTCCCCATCTCATTCCCCCACAGCCACCCCACTTGTGTTACATGTATTTAAGCTTGCTTGAAATGGCCTATAACTGTGGCCTATTTACTAAACTGGATGCCACTTTATTTAGCACTCTCTTTTAAGCATTACTACCTTTTCCAAGAATGATGCTCCAAAGTAGCAGTAGCTCATCTGCCAATCAATGGCACACCCACCCACTTTCTGCATCTGACGCTGGGGACTAGGCCATAATACCAGAACTCGGGCTACAGCTCTTGGTGATTTGCCTGCTGCTTCCCACCTTTCCAGTCTGGCCTCCTTTTCACACTAATGCCTGTCGCTGGGAAGCTAAGGTCCCGCTGAGGAGGCAACCGCCTCCCTGAGAAAGAATTGACAGCTCCTGCCATCATTCAGCAATGCACTGACCTGTGAATATTTCATTACCCTAAAGCACTACACCATCCATACAAAGCAGGGAGACTGGCTAGTGGGAACTAGCGCAAGTTACACTGACAGGGGAAAGGGGAGTGGTGGAAAAGTGGATCCAGTGGGGCTGGGGAGAGGGAAAGTGGGTTGTAAGAAGGAACTTCCTAGAAAAAGCCAAGGGAGACATAAGGGGGTTGCAGACTGCCAGAAATAGTGCAAATTGAGTCCACTTTTAGGGTTAGGGTTAGGGTAGGGAATCATGGGAACTGTATTTTATTGTGGTACCAGAGCTCTCTGACAGAGAAGGCTCAATGTCTCAGAAAAAAACCAATTCCCATGACCCTTAAAGTGGACTCAATTTGCACTATTTCTGGCAGTCTGCAACCCCCCATAGTCTCTCAGATCTCTGGAGACCATGATAAAAGGGATAGCTCCACTTTTGCAGAGTGCCACTAAAAAAGAGGCTATGTGAGGCAAGGCAAAAGATAGCTGTTAGCATCTTTGTCCACTGTGATACTTATCCTTAATATGAGTGGTCAGGGTAGCTGGGTCACCAATTGCTAGATGGGGAGGGGAGCCATGTAGAGAGGCACTCTACTCAAACATTTTCAGTCTAGCACAGTGTGGATTCTCATTAAGACCCCCTCAGAAAAACAGGCTACAGGACCACATAGAATTATAGAGTTTGAAGGGACCACAAGGGTCATCCAGTCCAACCCTCTGCCATGCAGGACTACATAATCAAAACACTCCCAACAGATGACCATCCAGCCTCTGTTTAAAAACCTCTAAAGGAGGAGACTCCACTACACTCCAAGGCAGCATATTCCACTATCAAACAGCTCTCTCCATTAAGAAGTTCTTCCTAATGTTTAGGAGGAATCTCTTTTCCTGTAGCTTGAATCCATTGGTCCATGTTCTAGTCTCTGGAGCAGAAGAAAGCAAGCTTGATCCATCTTTAATATGACATCCCTTCAAATATCTAAACATGGCTATCATGCCACCCCTTAACATCTTCTTTCCCAGGCTAAACAGGCCGCATGCTAAATGGATGGACTTTGTTAAGGAGGTCACAGATACAAGTTCATAGGAACTACCATATATACTCGACTAGAAGTTGATCGCATGTATAAGTCAAGGGCAGGTTTTGGTACCAAAATTAAGGATTTTGATATGACTCATGTATAAGTTGAGGGTAAAACTTAAGATGCATGTAACAAAAAATCTAAAAGGATGAAGAAAGGGGAAATAATGCCAAAGAACGTACAAAATTCCAGCAGGCTTAACTGTTTGTGCTCACATTAAAGCTGGATGGATGAGAGAGTAGAGGGGGGTCAGTACTTCCAGGACAGATTACACTCTTGCCTTTCACCAGGGGATGGTTCCTTTTTTATAAGTTAAAGTAAAGTACTTAAATTGACTCATGGATAGGTCAATTCAGGGTTTTTGGGGTCAATTTTTTTACTAAAATTTCTCGACTTATACATGAGTATATACAGTATGCAGAGCAGTGGAAGACAGGTGGTCTTGGAGATGTCTTATCTACAGGGTCGCCATGGGTCGAGATCGACTTGAGAGTGGTTAACAAAACCCCTAAAGGCACCAGATCCAGTCTGATCTTGAAAGTTTAGCAGGGTCAGCTCTGGTTAGTAACGGGGTGGGTGGGTGGGTGGGTGGGTGCAGGGCACATCAGATGACACTCTAAAGGGGGGGGGGACACACCATTCTTCCCTAAACATCTGCCTTTTGGCAGATATGGGCTGTGGCATTTGCCTGTGTCCCTTTAAAACAGTGAAAAGATGGTGTGGTTGAGGTGAGGCTCAGTGGGAAGAGAAATGAGAGGCCTCAGTTATTTAAATTAATTTTTATTTTTTAAATTTAACAATTAATATTATTATTATTATTTTTTTAAAAAATTATTCTTTAAAATTTTTCTTTAAAAACATCACTTCTTACAAAACTTTAACTACATGAAACAATGTGCATGTAAATACATTTAGATTGTGTGTATGATACTGTAATTTAAAGGTATATTTTTAATAAATAATAATTTTGCTAGTTGTATATGTCACAACTATTGCCATTACATTCAGTGATATACAGGAATTATAATTTATGAGTAATATTAGTACAATTTTTTTGTTTTGTTACTAAGGATTCTGTATGGTGTGGTAAGGAGGGAGTTCAATGGGGAGTGACTCCATGAGCTACTGCATTGGGTGATGCCAACCCTAGTGATGTCACTGGTCAGCACTTGGATGGGAGATTGCCAATGAATGCCAGGTGTTATGGGCTCTATTACAGAGGAAAAAACTGGCAAAACCACCTCTGAGTATTCCTTGCCTAAGAAAGCCCTATGAAATTCATGGTGTTCCCGCAAGCTGATAGGCAACTTGGAGGCACGCATACACACACATCAGAAAGGCAACCAATTCTTTCTACTGCACTTTGTCAATTATAAACCATGTGATCAAAAGGAAAGAGTTTCTATTTCACTTCTGTCCTCATCTCTCTACTTGGGAATCTGGGACTCCATGAATTCAACAGCACAAATTCGATGCTCTAAGTAATACTGAGGGTGAGGGTGGGCACATGTAAAAGAACAACTTGGCCGAACTCGCGACTGCCAGGGTGGCTGGAAAGCAAAGCCTAAGATGGTCCCCCGACATCTTTGCCAGCCTGTGCTTTGTATCAGAAAAAGCTCTTCGTTAGTCAGGATGTAAAAAAAGAGTAAGTGCATATGCAGATTGCATCTAAATACTACAGCAGAGAACACTTTGTCCATGCTCACATTCATTCTCTATCACTCTGCCCACGTTCTTGCAAATATGCACACATGTGTGCATGTGTGTGCATAGAATCATAGAGTTGGAAGAGACCACAAGGGCCATGAACACACAATTCCTGTGCCACAAGGCCAGCAGGCACTAGGGCACTAGCCACTGCATGTTTGTGTGAGGTCTAGTTCTTGGCTTTCTTAGCCGGAAAGCAGGGAGCTGAGACAGCATGAAATATTAATGCTGTAAATGGTGCAATTTCATCTGCATTCAGCCAACTTCATGTATATTTCAGAGTGTGATGGGAGGATAATGTTGTGTAACTGAGGGGAAATGGGGGACAATGTTCTGGGATGGGGTGGGGGACAGCTTGAGTCTCTTGCCCTGACACATTCAATAGCCCTGCCAACCATGGGCCTCAGGCTCATGGGAAGGATACTCAGGTTGCCTATGTGCAGGTTCTAAATTGGCAAGGTAAGGAGGCAGCTGGGTATATATAGCTGCATCCACTATGGAGGATGGTGTTATCACCCAGCCTCACTCAGCACAGCATCCAGAATCCCCAGGACACAGCATTCACAGCTGACAACAGGCATTTCTATAAAACCAAAGGCAGGGTTGTGTGTGTGTGCATGCACACCTTCCAAGCTAATCCCAGAAGGCAGAATACTCCATGCCTTAGTGCTATGATACTCTGCCCAAAAGACAACAGATGAGGACATTCCTTGCTACAGTATATTCTCATTGCTATGTAGGATTAGGATAAAACATTTATAAGCTATATTCCCCCATTCTTAACTTCCTAAATTTCAGGGTCCAAGACATAGATGAGTTTCATGTATCTGGGCCAAATCTCTGCTTGCTTGTGGAAGGAAGCCAATGGGTTTAAAGGAGGGATGCAGTGGCTCAAGTGGTTAAGACGCTGACACTGTTGACTGCAAGATCGGCAGGTTGGCAGTTCAAGGCCAGGTGCTGCATGATGGTGTGAGCTCCTGTCACTAGTCCCAGTATGTGCCAACCTAACAGTTTGAAAGCATGCAAATGCAAGTAGATAAATAGGTACCATTTCGGTGTGAAGGTAAACAGTGTTCTGTGCAATCATGCTGGCCACATGATCACAGAGTAGTCTCTGACAATGCTGGCTTTTTGGCTTAGTAACAGAGATGAGCACTGTCCCCTATGGTCGGATACGACTTGACAACCTTGTCAATGAGGAATACCTTTATCTTTTGGTGGCAACAGGACCTTTTGAACTGCAGATAATACCACACATAGGATAGAAATTGACTACCATTTCTATGCTTCAGTACAGGCTGAGCCTCCCTTATCCAGAATTTTGCAATCAGAAATATTCCAAAAACCAAAACTTTTGTGTGTGGATATTTCAGTGTACACAAATTTTATTTCATGTACAAAAGTATTTAAAATATTATCTAAAATTACCTTCAGGCTATGTGTATAAGGTGTATATAAAACACATGTGAATCTTCTGTTTAGATTTGGGTCTCATCTCCAAGATATCTCATTATGTACATATAGGCAAATACAGGTATTCCAAAATCCAAAACACCTCTAGTCCCAAGAATTTGAGTTAAGGGAAAATCTAATCTAATAAGTTGTTTTTAATGTTGTTTTAGCTAATTGTCTGAATTTTTTTTATGTTTAATGTATAAAATTCAGATGTTAATTATTTAATTATCGAATGGAGCGTTTTATAACATTGAAATTTTGTTATTGGTTTTAAACATAAATCATGTGCATGGCCTTTGGCTTAAGCATTAATAAAACTGATTGATTGAATCCTTTTTTTCTTTTTACTCTTCCAGTTTATTAGGAGTTTCGGAGACAAGTCTACAAATACCCTGTGTAAGACTCTATGTTGCAGGCTTCAAGGCTGTTGTCAAAAGCAGCAGCTGAGTTTTTCCTGTCTCCCTAATGTACAGCTTAGTTTATGTTCAGCATGATCACACTGTGTATTT
The DNA here is from genome assembly GCA_026167975.1 of Phrynosoma blainvillii. Lineage (NCBI taxonomy): Eukaryota > Metazoa > Chordata > Lepidosauria > Squamata > Phrynosomatidae > Phrynosoma > Phrynosoma blainvillii. Next base: position 230,612,650 of record JANUYF010000002.1, on the reverse strand, counting down.
CCTTGCCACACTCTACTTTATCACTGGATACTGGCTGTTCATGGAAGATCTGGAAGTGATGGCATCAGAGGTAGGTTATTACTCCCACCTAGAGTAGACACACTGAAACAGTGGGATTTACTTATATATTGACTCACCATTGAACAATTGATTCATTAGGTTTACAGTACTCTAGAGTAAACAACAGGCTTCCAGTCAGGGTAGGTTATACTTTGTACTTCCATAATACTACTACACACTACCTTGAGAGAGGACTGGACTTGGGGGGGCTATTTGTGTGGGAACCTCTTGCTTCTTTAACATAGCTGTCTCTTCTTCACTTCAACAGAGCAATTTTTTTACTGCACTAGCACAAAAAATAAGCTCCACTAATGGAGCAAGAATTCTATTATTGCCCTGAGGAGTGGTTACTGATGTTCTGATACTTTGTCCAACCCTGTTGTGTTTGTGCGCACATCTTCAAGTCGTATGTCAACTTATGGCAACCCCATACATCTCATAGGGTTTTCTTAAGCAAGCAATCCTCAGAGGTGCTTTTGCCAGTTCTTTCCTCTGAAATATAGCCTATAGCACCTAGTAATTGTTGGTAGCCTCCTATACAAGTACTAACCAGAGCTGACCCTGCTATAGCCCATGCCATTTTCCATCATAGAGAATTATTGCTGTTGTTGTTGTTGTTGTGTGCCTTCAAGTCATTTCTTACTTAAGGCAACCCTATCATTTTTTTTGCACCAAAACCACACAGAAAGCCCCTCAAATGTGGGAAAAGACATGCAAATATCCCCATCCCACCCCTACAAGCAGCTCAGAGCCTCATTCTACCCCTAAATACCTCTTTTTGTTTCTGCTTGTTATTGTGTGCCTTCCAGTCATTTCCAACTTATGGCAACCATAAGGTGACCCTATCACAGGGTTTTCTTGACATGTTTCTTCAGAGGGGGTTTGCCATTGCCATCCTCTGAGGCTGAGAGTGTGTTACTTGCCCAAGGTCAACCCGTGGGTTTTCATGGCTGAGTTGGGATTTGAACCTTGGTCTCCAGAATCTTAGTCCAATGTCCAAACCACACCACCACTCTGGCCCTTATAGAGAATTCCTCAGCGGTTGAGCTCAGCCCCCTCACAAAGAAATCCCTAAAGCTAGAGCACAACACTTACTTTTAAAGTCTAACAAAATAGAGTGTGTCAACAAAAAAGTCATAGAAGATCTTCTAGTGCTGCTTATGTTTAAGGATTCTAATAGCAATTTTCCTCCAAGGCAAATGAATGTTAAAAGGAGAGAACGCACTTCTGACTGCATTTAAAAAAAAAAAAAGCAAATAGGTATTAAAAGGAAAGAATGCAATTCTGTGTGGAGAATTCAGAGGCACACTGTGTTAGTCCGTAATATCAAGGTCTTCCCTCCTGCCTTTTCCCCTCAACGACCATTCATCCTTAAGGCTGAATTTGTCACCTTATCACCCTACCCACAAGTTTTGCATTTCTATGCCTATTCATATAGTTTGATTATAAAAGTCCTTCCTGGGAATCAGTTCAAATGATGAAGCAGACCAAGTCTCCAAAAGCTGATGCTACAACTTCTGCACAGTTAGGTCTCAAAGGGGCTACAAGATCCCTTTGTATACTGTGTGGAGTGTGTTCACAGACCAAACCAGGGAAATAGGCTTACACTAGGTACCCCCCACCCCAAGTACTGCATTATCTGGCTTACCTGTGCAGCCTACAATGCACACACCCCCATATTCCCATTTGCCCTGGGGAGGGGTGGATTTGCAGGCCTCAGTTTCCTCTCCTTTGATGGGAGGACTGGTTGTTCATTTGTTCTAGAGGGAAACCTGATTTTCAGTACATACCTACACAGGTATTTGGCTATGAATAATAACATTTATGCTTTTAAAAAAAGCTTTACACACATTTACTGTCCTTTTTTTTTTTTAAATAAAAAGGAGGAACCTGAAAAAAGGGGAGCATGATGTCCCACTTCTCCTGCAGTTGTACTGCTTGACTATACAGTGACTTCTGATATTAGGGCAAGCATAAATGATAAAGCACATGTGGCCTTTCAAATTTCTGGTATGGCTGAAACACTATGCCCTGGCATGTGGCAAATGACTGTTTTACAAACTCAGCCCTGTATTCATTAAGAAGTGGTGTGTGTGTGTATGTGTGTGTGTGTGTGTGTGAGAGAGAGAGAGAGAGAGATGCCAACTTAGTGTTGCCTCACAAATGAAAGGGGCTGCTGCAGTGGAGACTCTCCCCAAATGACAGGGTAGAGCAAGGCCCTTCTTTAGTTACTAATTGCTTTGAGACTCATTACCAAGGCTCTTAACTTTTCGTCTGGCAGGTATTCTGTGCCATTTAACAGCTGTGTGACAAGCAGACATTCACTGAGTGCAGCTTTCTTTGGCATGGAGATGCGGTGAAGGGAAAAGCTTTCACTGCTCAATATCTGCTTGCTGTGCAGCTATTAAAGGCACTAGGGACATTTCTAGACCAAAAACACTGACAGGCCTGCCAACCAGTCCCAGCTCCAGGTGTTTCAGGCTCCTTGGGCATCTACTGCAGTGGCATCAAGTGTTTCTCCTTCAGTCCACCACTGTCTATACCAGAATAACAGGCAGGTGAACAAGCAGGTGGTAGTGCTGAAAAGGATGAACAAGTCCAGGGGGCTCTTGTTAGTGGGCTCCTACTGGGAAGTGGGCCCATGGCAGATGCCTGCTCATGTCTGTCCTTGGAGCCAGCCATGCTGCCAACCAGATACACACCTGCATGTGACAATATGCTATTTACATAGTTCATGGATATGTCTCAATGCTGCACTTAACTGTGGTTTGATGAATAGGAACGCCACCCACAATTTTCTCTTCCTTTGGAAATGTGGTAGATGGAAGCTCCATGTTGTATCATCATCATCATCATCATCCCACATTTCTCCCAAAACTGGAACTCAACACAACTTACAAATTGATAGAAGTACAAAATAGTTTAAAAAAAACAACAACAACATTAAAATAGAATTAACAACACTAAAAACTGTTTTAAACAATTAAAATGTTAAAAAGCAATTTAAAGATAGTACATTTAAAATAGTACATTACACTCTTTTTTCTCATGATAAATATATTTATATTGTTTTAATCTTGTTTTAATTGTACTTTTATTTAATTTTATTACCTTTTGTATAAATAATGTTTTAATTGCATTTTTTTAAATGCTGTAGGCTGCCTTGCATCCTGCATAAGAAGAAAGGCAGTATATAAACTGAAGGAAGGAAGGAAGGAAGGAAGGAAGGAAGGAAGGAAGGAATAAATACAAGCTCTTTGTTTAAAAACCTAGAGTTTCTCAAAATCCTGACAGAATAAAAATTCTTTGCTGGCCAAAAGAAAAACAGTAAGGACCGCATTTTTTTAAAAAGGCATTTAAAATATTCTTGGTTATGGCTGGATTTCAGTCATTCCCTTGTAAACAATTGCTTTCTGAGCAGTCTCAGAAGTTTTCTGAATGGATTGCAATAAATATTCTCTCTCACACACAGACACACACATTTAAGATTAGAGAGATAGTTCTCACCTAGTTCTCTTTCCTAGTCTTTCCAGTCTATTTCCCCTCCTGGAACAATTCATTGCCATTCCTCAACACAAAATTCCTCCTCATCACATAACTCCTGATGTAAGGGGATGCCAATAGTTTCCCATGCCTTTCTGTTTCAGATCCACCAACTTATCTCCCACTTTATTCCCATTTCCTCCTATTCAATCCACTCTTCAGCACCTAATACTTAAATTTAAGACCTGGGGTAAGATAGGGTGAGATAATTCTTATTTCTTTGTGTCCTGGAATTTCAGGACTGTTGTTTTGTATTTTAATGGAATTTTGGGTGTTACTGAATTGTTACTAGGCTGAAGTATGTGAGAGATCAAGATAAATGATATATGTTTGCATGTCTAATAGGATTGTCCCTCATATTGTACCTGCTCTTTCCCCCGTTGTATTTTTGGCGTAGTTCAGGACAAATTTTGTCTCCTTGCAGTGTGACAGATAAATTACAAGGACTGGCTGTTTTTGATTAAGTGGTCTTAATAAGTTTCTTTATTTGGCCACTTCCATGGACTAGGAATGGAAAGTGAGTAACAGAGTTACATGAGATGTTGAAGGGATGGATTTATCAGAAAAGATTGTTGTGGAGCTGAATGACTGTACAAACTGCAGGTTTATGAACAACGTGACAACTATGTTCTGATCTGCCCAGATGAGATGATGTGACATGGAAGGCACATTTAGTGTAGTTCAATCAATTTCCTTTGCCCACTTTGACAGCCCATCATACTGAAATCCAGAGTTCATTTCCAACTTTTTAAGTGCCTTTAGTTCAGCTGCCTTCCAGAAAGACCAGCTATTAAGAGTTTTCTCTTTGTCTCTCTGTTAGATACATAACCCTATTGGTAAGTTCCAGGATGAAATCAGGTTAGAACTTATGATTCTGAAATATGAATATTCAACAAACCCTGAAAGCCTTCACATAGGCTCATATAGGAGACAGAGTGTGTACACAGTTTTACTGTACATAGTCTTAAAAACATTTTTCCTCTTAATGGTTTTAGAAAAGATTTTGTGGCAATAAATATGTGAATATCTTGTCTTAAACGTTTCATTCACAATTCTAAAAGAAAATATTCAATAGTCCATTAAAAAAACTTTTCTGGAAAAAAATGGGAGAATCCCTCTTCCTCATACTTTTCTCCTAGTTCTTCACATCTCTAGGATTTACCAAGGAGATTTTAGGTCAACATGTTCAAGCACATTTGCTAATTTACAGCCATAGGTGCACATTTAAACACAGTTATTATACTTTGCGCAGAAGTACAATATCTCATCAACCATAATATGGATGAATGACCAGGTGACTGTATGCGCCCTGTTTGTTCTCCCACTGGTATAATAATTGGTAGACAAATTTAAGGACTTACTGCTCTTTCTTTTCATGTTTCTTTATCTTTAAATAGGACTTGGACTGGACAGTCCTTCAAACAGACGACGTCTTCAAATGGAGCATTCTCCTTTGTTTAAAACACGGAACACATCCATGTTCATGCAACCTGCCTGCCCACCCTGTCTGTGATAATGCTCTGAAAAAACACCTGTAATTCTAGACAAAATGGTGCAGCTAAACACACACATATAATGTCTCACCCCCATGTGGACATGGTCTCTCTCACACACATGCACCACACTAATAGGAATCAGGAGCATAATTTTTCCTCTAATTACATATTCAGCACTTCTGAGAAAATGAGATTTGGGTAATTCAATTGGACTGAGAAACAGGGCTCTAATAAAATGGAATTTGTAACAATTCCACAGTTAAATTAGTTAAATGGAGAGGAAGGATCTCTGGCAAATTGACCCCTTGCTCTCCTAATGACTAATCAGACATTTGAACCACACTGTGCTAACAAAGCCTGTGGGCTGCTGCAGAACCAGGGGAAGAAACAACTACAACAGAGATGGGAAAGGGACAAAACTAAAGGATGTGCAAGCAAAGGCAGCCTTCTCTTGTCCATGAATTATTTTCCTCATCCCTTTATACAAAATGACCAAATGCTCCCGGGGTGGGCAAAGTATGCCCCATCAGCCACATATGGCCCTTAAATCCCCCCATCAATTATCCAAAGCCATCAAATGTATTTTAAAAAATTCAGTGTGATTTAGGGACAATTATTTTGCACCAAAACCACATAGAAAGCTCCTCAAATATTGAAAACACATGTAGATACCCCCATCTCACCCCCTAAAGCACCTCAGAACTCATACTACCCCTACATACTTCTCTTTTGTTCTACTTGTTGTTGTTGTTGAGGTGGTGGTGTGCCTTCAAGTTGTTTCCGACGTATAACAACCCTTAGGCAACCTTATCACAAGGTTTCTGAGCAAATTTCTTCAGAGGGGGTTTGCCATTGCCATTCTCTGACGCTGAAAGCATGTAACTTGCCCTAGGTCACCCAGTGGGCTTTACATGGCTGAGCCAGGATTTGAACCCTGGTTTCCAGAGTACTAGTCCAGCGCTCAAACTACTACATCATGTTCTGCAGGATCCTCTCAAAATGGTCACAGGAAGTAACAGATCATCATTCCCTGAGGGTGTGCAGAAGAAAACAGGTTTTTGTGTTGTGTGGGTGTGTTGGTATGGCCCATAGAAAGATGGGGGGGGGGGGAAGAGAAGCTGGCCCCTGATCCTTGCACAATTTACTACCCCATCCTAATCTGTACAATTGTTCCACCATTGACTCATTGACCCTGGCAGGGTTGAATCTTATACCACTTGCATGCAAAGCTCCTGGGCTCTACAACTGAGCTATGAGTCTTTTCATAGAATGCTTTTTTCTTCTTCTCAGAGACAACTCTACCAAGAGGTAGAAAAAGGCAACCATAGCAGCTAGTTAAGACTGTGTATTATGAAAAAGGAGCAATATGTTATCTAATTTATTATGACTGCATTTTACTGCCAGGGAGAGGAAGAAGTGCTTGTGGGATCTTTTGCTTAGATGCCATGATAACTTGGGTATTTTGTAGGGTTGTCAGATCAGGGCTGTTCCAGGCCCTGAAATTTTGGGACCAAAATTTGAGAGTCTGGAGAACCCATGGTAATGTCACAGGGTGCTTGCCTTGGTGATGTTACAAGAGACAGACCCTGGTGACACCGAAAGGGAAGCACCTTTGCTACCCTACTTCATGCAATGAAATATTCTGGATTGGTTCTGCACCAGTGTTGACTGCACTATCATCTAGTTGTCCATCTATCCATCCATCCATCATGTCAAAAGTGGGGAACCTGAAGGCCTTCAAATAGTGTTGAACTCAAATTCCCATCCAACTTAACCAGTATAGGCAGTGGTCAGAGATTATGAGACCTGAAATCCAACAACATCTAAAGGACCACAGCTTTCCTACCTCTGCATCATGGCAGCTAAAGAGAAGCAGACAAACCAGCGTTCAAGAATATATATACACACACACACTATATATATATAAGGTTCAGTCATTTGGACTAACCAATAGAGTTCAGGCCATAATCTTAGAGCAGTGTGGTTATTCTATAAATGCCTTAAATGCAATCAACCCAGATTTGCCTTTTTCAGTCAAATTCTGGGGAAAACAACATTGTCTTGTACTTTTGAAGCATAAGCCTACCGTGCACAGTGTAGATTTGCTGACTGTCCATCCATTTACAATGTCAAGAATCCACACACCATGACATTTTCTGGAACAGTTTTCCACTTTTAAAAATATATTTCCTCTTTTAATTAATAAGTCAACAAACAAACAATCACGTCCAAAAAAAATTAAAAAGTAGAAAGTCTAATACTGATGATCAGTGTTTGATTCACTGTAATGGCATACATACTGTATATACTCAACTATAAGTCAACCTCATGTGTAAGGGATGAAACAAAGGAAAATGTTGACAAAATAATTACAAAATTCCAGCAGGTGAATGTGCTCAACCTAAAGGCTGGATGGATGAGGAGAGAACTACAGTAAATGATAGCTGTGTGATGTGTGGGCAAGGTGACCAGGCACAGGTGGGGCCAAGAAAATGTGTGCATGTTAAAAAGGAGGATGTGCCAGCGACTACATTAGCAGTGATTATAGCCTTTAACTTTAATGTGGTACCTCTGCCTGATTTTAACCCAGAAAAGCCAACAAACATATACAATTGTCTTATTCAGATCCTTCAAAACCCAATTCCTCTTGGTGCTTTCTTGAGTGGAAGTGCCAAAAAACTGGCATCACTGCCATTTTCTCACCTAGGCATTCAAAGAGGTCCGAAGAGGCATTGCAGTAGACAGAGTAGAAGGGTGTTTCTTTTAGGTGCTCCCACTATGGACTAAGCTCTGACCTTTCACCACTCAGAAATGTGGGTGGTTCCTTTTTTGATAAGCGTTAAAGTACAGTACTTATATTGACCTGTGGAGACATCAACCCAGGTATTTTTTGGGTCAACATTTTAACTAAAATTCCTAGACTTATAATACATGGGTATATACAATTAGCCCTTTATATTCACCAAACCTTTATCCACAGACTTAACCATCCTTGGCATGAAAATATTTTTAAAAAGATATAAATTCCAGAAAGCAAACCTTGATTTTTATATTTTATATAAGGGGCACCATTTCACTATGCCACTGTATTTAATGGGGCTTGAGCATCCACGGATTTAGATATCCACAGGGTGGGGTGGGGTGGGTGGAACCAAATCCCAGCAGATACCAAAGGGCCAACGGTACAGTACATCTATTACATTGCATCCAAAAACCTCCACACATTTACTGGGGGTTAAACAGAAATTGCAGAGATAAACTGTTCCTCTAAACCCCAAGTGATGACAACAACAAACTACAACAAAGCATTGAATATTCTAGCTCAATTCAGATTTTTAAAACCCACAAAACTGGGAAGTGATGTTCAGTTCAAGAGAGGTAAGTGTATGTATTTTTAGAAGTTTATTAAAGAAAGAATAGAAGATTACAGGCTGAGATGAACTGGAAGAGAACAAATATATACATATCAGACTTTGCACTATGCTCTGTCCCTGAGGTGCTCCCAGACAAGGCTTTTACATATGTGAAGTGCCCTACCTCAGCCACACACTTACATGATGGGTTCAGACATAGTAGCCTTCAATTTATGACCTACATTTTCCCAACACTTCTTCCATCTCCTTCCTACCTGCCTTGAACAATCTGTTAAAGAGGAAAGATGGAATGGCTAACCAATGTTCTTTGACTAGTAGTGCTGGAAAACCTGGGGTGGAGGAATATCAATGGGCCCTCCTGATCCATGGTGCCACCTTCCTTCTGAACCAACAACTCTTACATTCTCATTCTTTTTAGTGATTCTGAGAAAATTAATTATCCATGACCACCCACATACTGAGCTCTTTTAAATCCATCCACTTGTTTATCTCTCTGAAAAGAAGAATCAAAGTTTGTGATGCAGACAGCTGAAGAGAACCTAGGTTCTTTAGACATTAACAAATGTTTCACCCAGGCACCTTTCTGTGAGAGGGACAAACACAGCATCAAAAGTTTGGCTGGGAGAACTAGAAGACACCAGAGGGAAGAAGCCACACTCGTCTGGAGAAATGTGAAACCAAGGGAAGCAGGGTGACTGCTCATGGATACATGGAGATGATCTGGGAGCTGCTGGGCAGGCTACCTCTTCATCTCTACTTGATCTTCCCACTGAATTGGTATGTCCCTCCAAATTCCCACACTTTGTGGTGCATCAGTGGGGAGGGGAGGGAGCATAAGGCCACAGCATCTCTGATTCATCACCCTGGCAGTGCTGATTGGAAAGGAGAGGGGATCAATACCAAGCGAGAAGGTGTCGGCGTCAGGGATTTGTGGCTGTCAGGGCCTCTGAATGGGCCGGTGAGAGCTAGGGAAAGTGCTCTGGCTCTGTGCTAGGTAGGAAAGTGCTGAAGTGGCCTCTTGGATGGGGTGGACGATTAATAGAATCAGGTTATAGCAATAGTGCAGTGAGGGGAGGAGGATGAAGGAGGGTGTTGGGCAAAGAGATGGGGAAAGAAGCAGTGTGTCTATCTGGCACTGGAGGCTGTCTGCAAAATCATTTTTGGGCCTGTTAAAAGAAAAGTTCAAAAGCAGCCAGAGGGGATGGTCACCGGCCAGAGGTGTCTCCTTGCACACACACGCTGCTCTGCTATGCAGGCTGGTCAGTGAGATGGCAGTGAAGGCCACCCAACAGAAATACTTGGATATGTGTGAAGCTCTCTTTCCAAAAGGCAGGGCTACCATCAGCACCATAGCCTCTGGCACATCAGACAATCACCCTAAGACTGCCCACAGCTTCTCCTCTCCACCCTCAACAACCACACACACTTGTCATCACCAATATCAACTGCATACTAGCTTCCAGACACAGTGCTAAAATGACCAGCAAATACTGATGAAAGCATAACATATGATCTGTATTATACACCAGAGACAAACATGTCCTTTGGGAGTCACAGCCACTGCTAAGGAACCCTTTAGGACTGCTTCTGACATCATGTGTGAAGGCAGCCTTAGTACAGAAAGGGACTTTCACAGCACATCTCTTAGCTGTGAGGTTAGCCCAGCTCTGTGACTGACATGCATATTTGCAAATTTAACACTGGCTCAGTCACCAGTTATGCTCTTTCTTCTCAAACTTGAGGTGGAATGTCTGCCTTTTAATGAAGGGAAAGGTAGAGATTTCCTGTTGACATTATGAGAAGATTCATAGTTGCAAAAACATCTTTATAATAATGTAGTACTGTACCAAAGAAGAATAGTTATATTCAGACTACTTGTGGATGGGTGGCTCCATGTCTTAAAATGTTGCATACATCTTCATCTTACATTTCTTTATTTCTACTTTAATAACATTTGTAGAGGAGCAGTCAGAAAACCTACCAAATATTAGAAAGGCTCACAACAGATTTGTATGAATTCCACAGAAGACAGTGGACTTGGGAACTTTGGGCTCAAGGGACCGAGTTGCATTAGAAAGAAGGCCCCAATCCTACCAATCAAAAGACATTGTTAAGTTACTCTATCCTTCTTTCTTTAATTGGTTTTCTTTGAATAAAACAAACCAGCATGGAAAAAGTGATGGGAAAACAAATGAAAGTGCTAAAGGTAATACCATCTAGACCCCCCCCCCACTCCATTAAATACTGTGACTGACACCAAGTGATTGCACAACAATGAAATCTGTATCACATGAACTCAAGGTGGGTTTCCAGCTGAGATGTTATTTCCCACAATCCATTAATGTATGACCATGATGGATCAGGCTGATGGGAGCTGTGGGCCAAAACATCAAGAGGGCAGAGGATTCCCCACCTCTGCTGTAACCCATTGGTTCTAAAAGTGCAGATGTTATGTAGCACAGATGTTATGTTGTCAAGTCATGGTTGACTCCAGTGTCAATGGAATGATGAATCAGTTCAAGGTTTTAGTTTGATCTTTAAAGGACCTCCCAGGCATATCTGGGGAATATGGTTCAGCACCTTTGGTAACTCCTTTGGTAACCAACAGACTCTCACTTACATTGGGGCCATCAGCTTCCATTCTGTCAAGTCAGCCACATTGCATCAACTCACAACTTGACATAACCTCTTCAAACAAGAGCAGCAGTTGCTCTTATGGGATTGGTTGGTTTGGAGCATTTGAATGTGGTGCAGGAAAAAAAAAAGCATCTCAAAAACTCTCACATCAGGGACAAGGAGAATCTACCAGTGACGAGGGCCCAAGGGAGGCTGTCCTCACCTCAGCCAGATGCAGCCACTACCTGCCAGGATGACAGCATTGAGATATGTATCTGGTTAGCATTTCATAAAAAGATGACGATAAAGAAGAAATGCTGAGTTTCATTTGTAAGCTAATTAGTCTAATTAACTCTAATTAACTCCCCACAACACACAGCTCCCAAATCAACATGCTGGCTCATTCTGTTTCTCACTTCCTTCCTCTTTTCCCTCACAGACGAGTTCATTTTCACTGGGGAAGGTGTGACTCAGGGCTCACCAACCAGCCACCCCATGATGCTTCTTTTTCTCTAAGGGGGAGACAATCTTCAACCCTCTTGATGTTCCCACAATCTCTTAACACAAAACCAGGCTAGGAGGGGCTCATGAGAGTTGAAGGCCAAAACATCAGGAGGGCGAAAAGTTCTCCATACCGGTTATAATCTATTCATTGTCAACATTCAAGTGATGAAGAGAACTATTAGGGAAGGTCCTTTCCTGTCCCTAATGAGACTAATGATCTGGTCAGGACTCTTGGTATCAATTCCTTCCTATCAATGAAGGGGGCAATCCTCTGTTTCCCCCCAACACACACACACACACATCTTTCCATCTTCTTGCTCCCAGGCCCCAAAGGTCCCACCTTGTGTCGCAGATATACATTACAACACATGCGAATGGATCTGCTTCATCTGTTTCCCCTTGTTATCAAGGGCAAAGCACTAAAAGCACTATTAACAGTCTACCATATACCCAAGGGTGCTGTAGCTATAAAACCTGGTCAAGTGCTTCTGAACGAGTAGCTGATGGTGTACTGGACTTGGAACTGGCCTGTGGAAGGCAACAACCCACTTGTGATGTAGACAAAACAGCATGACTCCCACCTATATTTTTCTTAGTGGAAGAAGACACAGGTAAAACGAGGGATAGGTAAATAAATCAGCCCATCTCAACAACTCTAAATTTTGCTCACCAGTTTGTGACATTTTAGTTGATCTTAACATTTCCCATTTTCTGGCTTTTGTTCATTTCAAGAGCTATCATACATATTGTATGAATTTAAAGCACAAAAGAGCAGCACAGGTAATGAGTGCTAAATTCTTCTCTTGCATATATACTACAGTGAGTGTTAGATTAGACTGGACTTATGTCACACTCACTAAAAAGTTTATCCACATCTGGCTTAATTAGCAGATTAATCAATCAAAGCTTTAGTTGTTTAATCTGTAAGGACAGATTTTAATTAGTTGGGATGTATGTTGAGGGCATGCATTTTAAAAGGCTATTTTGGTGCTGGTGAAAATTTTCAGGGTTGGCTTTACCCTTGAGCAGAGTGAGGCAGGCACTTCAGGCAGCTTACTCTCGGTGTCATGGATGTAAGGCAGCAAACAACATTTCATACAGTGTTATGGTATATTTACCACCAGGGAATGTAGTGAATCTAAGTAATATTGGGAAGAGATTGGGAAGAAGATGGTGCCTCACCCAGACCAAGGTATACTGTATCCAAATTATTTTGGTACCTAAGGCAGAAAAAGGCAAAATTTGCTGCCTTAGGCTACTGTCTTACTCTTTTATGATACAGCTGACTCTGTTGGATGGGTAGGTGGAGGACTTGCAGGATTTTTGTACTTCAGATGGCAAAATAACTTGATTGGTTTTGAGTGCTCTGTACTTTGGTGTGGGGTGATGGGTGAGTAAGAGTAGCATTTGCTGCTTTATTTCAGACAGGAAAATCTTTTGGTGTGCCCCTGTAACTAGGGATGAAAAGCAAAACCTTAAAAAAGGACTTTCCTCCAAATACTGAGCAGTACCTTTTGTTTGTTAAATGGTAAGCCATCCTTCAGTTTCTGAATTAAGAACCAATACTGATGTTTTGGAAATATGCAGTTAAAAAGCAGTGTAATTGATTGGACAGTTAAAAGTAAGGCAATTAATCAAGTAAAATGGTTTAAGTGGTAGATAGAATTAGAAATAATTATCTGTGTACAACACGAGTGACATGGAAACAAAAATCCCTTGAGCATGAAGAACAACTATTGCATAAATACTAAACTATTTTATTATTTACTCTTCTGATGGAGCAATGGAAGTACCTGTTGCTGAGGCTCTTGAGCCGTGGCCAGGGCCTTAGCATGCCTCACGGCCCTGCAGAACACTTGTTTAGCCCCACTTGATGCCACTAGCCTGGAAGCAGAGAATAATCCTCTCAAGGACTGAAGGCAACACTGAAGGATGGCCCAAGGGGGCTTCTATCTCTGCTGGCAATATACAATCATTGTTCTTGTTGTTGTGTGCCTTCAAGTTGTTTCTGACTTCTGAGAACACCACATACTCTAAAAGCAAGTTCCTATCACTCATACTTATAGAGAAAGTCCCAATTTATGCAATTTCGGGCAGTATCTACAAATAGATGAAAACATAAGAATCATCTGTAGTTGAAAGGAAACAGGGCCACATTTGAATGGCATATGCCTGTTCCACAATCCTGCTGCCTGTAGATATGACTTACACAAGTGCCATCTTTCTTCTACCCTCATTTGTGTAGTCTGTCATAATGTTTGCCTTATTGTTCCTGACCCCAGTTTACCATGTTAGTCTTTATAATTAACTGCAGTAGCAGAAATTAAGGCTTTTTGGTTGCTGAATTTTAACATGGGATCTTAAAACTTGAATCACATTGTGGGAGAAAGGCAAGATATAAAATCCTTGAAATAAATAAATAAAGCTTGTACTGCAGTGAGAATTAAAGAAGAAGAAAAAAAGCCACACCAAGCATAATTATCTATTTTCTCTTCCATTAGTGTCAAATGTAACAAAATGTAGGAAATATCTGCTTAAAAACCTAAAGTTTGATTATCATGGTGTTTGGAAAGCAATTGGATTGCTCACCAGAGAGCAGGGGGAAACAGGCAGAGAGAGGCATGGGAACTCAAAGAAGAGTAGCAGACTATCTGCTTGGTGCCCTCCTATCAATTGCAACATGGTACCCAAATCAACAGCTTTTGAAGTACTTCTGCAGTTGAGTGGGAATAGATTCCATTTTCCTGAGGACTAGAGATGTAAAGTTTCACAGATGTTCCCAGCCTTGATGAGAAAAGTGTGTCAACACATATGTTGAGAAAATGGTAGACCACAAGCAGGTGTTTTGTATCACATTTGGGCATCTTTGTTGTGAAAAATTCATTTGTGTAGAAAATGTGGGGTTCTTTTTATAAACACAAAAGGAATCTTTGTACAAAAAGCAGTGTGGTTCACCCAGAACACTCTAGCTGAGATCCTGCATGGTGCTGGCAGAGAGTATAGCCCCGCCAAGCATCCCTCTGCTTCCTTCCCATCTCAGCAGGTGCACATGCTATCTTTCTGCAGCTAAATTTCTCTCCCCTCTCAGCCTTTTATGGCTAAGGAAGCCTGGGGTGACAGTGGCCAAGCAGCACCCAACTACATTTCTGCAGTTGAATGCATAAAGAAAGCCTGCAAGAGGCCTTGGATGGGTCCTCCAGAGGTTCAGAAGGATGACATTTTCTTTGTCCAAAAGCACAAATGCTATCAGTCAGATGCTGCCTGGCTGCAATCTCTGCCTCCTGCTTGGCTACCAAATGTCTGTGGAAGGAGGGTGATGGGCATAAAAAAGGTAGGTTGTGTACCTGTGAAGTCATTATGTGAAGGTTGTGCTGGATACCCGCTTCCCCAATGCCTTGAAATATGCCACTAGCCATATTCTTGTCACACTGGCTGTTTGGAAAGCTAATAATAACAACAACATTTTCACCAAAAAGTGACAAAATGTGAAAATACATTTTAAAAAGTTCTTTAAAATTGTAATCTTTCTCATCAGGTAGAAAACTTTGGAAATTATTTCTTCTTGTACTTCGGAATAAAATAAGTGAAGATTTAAAGTCCTACCAACGTATGTGGATTCAAACTGATTTTCTACAGGCTTTAAAACATAAAAACAATCATACTGGCTGTCTGCCCTAGAGAAGAGGACATCTTAAGGACCAAGGGGCAGTGAAGCCGCCTATATGCTTCTCTCAAGTTCTTTCCACTCTCCACAAATTGTGGAGGTTGACACACATTGGGGTTTAGGGAGAAGTCTTCCTATATGGTACAAGGGATGCGGAAGAAAGTTTTATTGTATATAGTATTCTAGAAATCCAGTCACTCCCTGCACTTGCTATGCCATAAACTGGGATGTGGGTTGCCCAGAGGAAGCTGACTTGAGCTTAGAGGAACAAGGAAAGAAGGATTCCATCCTAGTCCAAGACCACCCCACAAACACCTGACCAAGCAACATCAACAACCTGAAGTCTCCTGAGGTGGAGATGAGGGAGAAGTTTTCTCTCCTCCTTTCCAATTTGAAACGCTGCAGTCGAGCTGTTGTATCTGCAGTGCAGGGAAGGGGTGAGGCTGGCCCTTGCAACTCTCACAGAGGGGGTTGGATGTTTTTGAGTACGCAGAACACCTTCCTCCCCCTGTTGGAAATTGGCGCTGCCTGGGCTCTGTAATATTGGTCCACCTATGGAGCTGCTGTCTGTCCCTGCAATGCAAACAGTGGGGTCTGTCTGTTGGGTGGGTAGGTGTCTGGTCAGATCCTTGCATTGCTGTGATAGAAACCTGACTGAAAAGTTGGAAGGAAGCACCTGAGACTATAATGGAGCAGCTCAAGACAAATTTTCTGTGAGTCAACAAAAGGCTGGTCCCCTGGCTCAGTCCACCTCAGCTGTGCCTTTGCTTGGAAAATTGCTGCTGAGAGCATCTCCCTGGCATTGGCACTCTTTGCAAACAGAAGCTATCTCATCGAGGGAAGGTCTCTCTTCATTGGCTGCACTGGTCACTCCAATGAATGGCCCTTAAAGTGCTCATATACCACAGGTTGACCATAAATAAGAGACATCACTGTCACACTACCACACACAAACACTTTCTCTCACACAGAAAGGTCTGTGATCGAGGATCAAATCAAACCATCCTCACACTTGTTAAGTCTCCTCTGGTTGATACAGACTGCATAGCCATTCCTAATGTGGATCTTGTTGCTGTGCCTTTAAGTCATTTCCAACCTATGGCAACCCTAAGGCTTTTAGGGTTTCAAGAGTACCAAGGGATTGGCTTAGAAAAATTTGTTCAGTACAGGTTTGTCATTGTCTTCCTCTGAAGATGAGAGTATGTGACTTACTTAAGGTATTTTGCTATTGTTGTTGTGTGCCTTCAAGTTGTTTCTGACTTAAGGTGACCCTATGGCAAACCTATCATGGGGTTTTCCTGGCAAGTTTCTTCAGAAGGGGTTTGTCATTGCCATCTCTGAAGACGGGAGTGTGTGACTTGCCTAAGGTCCCCAGTGGGTTTCTATGGCCAAACATGAATTTGAACCCTGGTTTCCAGAGTCGTAGTCCAATGCTCAAACCACTATACCATGCTGGCTCTGCTCCTTGTTTAATTTATTGAATTCTAATTTCTTTTATGGACTAATATGTCTAAGACATGAAAGCAAGAAACTTCAGTCAGCAGAAACAGAATTATTTTGCTGGCACACATTACCTGGAAGTATTACCCAGACTATGGTGTTGCTCATGAACTGGCATAACTAAGCAGCTTTATTCCTTCCCCCATATTATTTCAAGCAGAGGAAGAGGAAATGGGAGTAAGAGGGAGTATGCCTGCAAGAGTGCAAGACCATATATTAAACCCACAATATGTGGGTTTATTTATGTGGTGGACTTGTAAGAAGAAGAAAAGCTTCTGGTCTAAGATTTATAGGTTCATCCAAAAAATTTTAGGAATAGATTCTGTAATGTTACCAAAAATATTTTTGTTGGGTATTGTGGATAAAGAACTGGAGAGTAAATGTGTATTGTTTCTTTAATATATGACTATAGCAGCAAATTTGCTCAAACTTGGAAATGGACTGAAGCCCTAAGGATGGAAGAATGGATTGTTAACGTCAGTGGGTTACCCAAAGCAAAGCAAAAGCAAAGCAGCTTCATTTATATACCGCTTCATACCACGCTATGGAGTGTCTACACGGTTTACAACTGTAAGCTCATTGCCCCCAACAGCTGGGTACTCATTTTAGCGACCTCGGAAGGATGCAGGCCTGAGTCAAGCCTGAGCCCTGGCTAGTATTGAACTCGCAACCTTGTGGTTTATGAGTGAGGGCCAAATTAACATAGATTCTTAAGGATAAGTCAAATGAAATTTTTTTTCAAAGTCTGGAAATTGTTTATCGACTTTTTGAGCAATAAGTAATCTAATTATGTAATAATGTGTAGTTATGGTTTTTAGTCATTTCAGTAGGATTATTTGGTTGAATCTGTAATGATGGAATATTTTCCCCTTTTTATTTGTTTTTTCTTCATTACAGAGTGGATTGGGGGGTTGAGTCCTATTGTGCATTAATTATCATTCCTTTTCTCCCCCTTTTAGTTTTCTCCTCCTTCTATCTTTTTCTTTCTGTCTTTTTATCTTCTGAATGTATATTACTTTGATTGTAAATTAGATTGTTGATATTAATGTTAAAATTAATAAATTTTAAAACTCCC
The DNA here is from genome assembly GCA_026167975.1 of Phrynosoma blainvillii. Lineage (NCBI taxonomy): Eukaryota > Metazoa > Chordata > Lepidosauria > Squamata > Phrynosomatidae > Phrynosoma > Phrynosoma blainvillii. The sequence goes on along the minus strand of JANUYF010000002.1, from coordinate 230,594,818 downwards.
CCAATAAAAACAAACCCATAAGATAATTCCTAGTTAAAGCAGCACACCTGCGACACTACAAGCTTCTGTCCCTCAGCGCCAGCTCAATTCTATCTATAAAGCATATACCCCAAATGAGCAAAATGAATAGATAGATGGTAAGGGGGAGCCTGTAAACATCAGCGTTTGCATATGAGGGCCCATGCTCTCTGAATCTGTTAAGGTGATCAGGGCTGCACATCAGAGCTAGCCAAGTATTGCATGTTTGCTTGGGTTAACATGAAGGCTAAAAACAAAATAAAACAAAACACAAAACACCCTAAATCTAAGAATGGATGGGTGAGTATCTGCATTTCTGGATTTGTTGAAGATTTGTGATGCTACTTTGAGAAGGACAGGAGAGACCCTCTCACAGCCGCAGGAGTTTACCACATACCATGCAGCTGCGGACAAGTCTACATAGGGACCACCAAATGCAGTGTACAAACATGAGTCAAGGAACATGAGAGACACTGCAGACTGGGTCAGCCAGAAAAATCAGCAGTAGCAGAACACATCATAAACCATCCTGGGCATAAAATGCTGTTTGAAAACACTGAAATTCTGGACCATGCCAACAACTATCAGGTCAGAATGCACAGGGAAGCCATCGAAATCCACAAACACTTGGACAACTTCAACAGGAAAGAAGAAACCCTTAAAGTAAACAAGATATGGCTACCAGTCCTACAAAATAAGAAAATCAGCACTCAGCAAATGCAAATGGGAAACCAACCAGGGTCAGGGGCTTTCCCAACAGACAATAGCAGACAATCTCCTTGATTGCATATCCTCACCTGGAAGCCATGCCATTAACAACAGAACAATACCTATTCAACACAGAACAATACACAGGTTACATGGGATTAGCAGACAATAACCTTGAGTGCATTCCCTCCCACCCTGGAGTCATGCCATTAACAACAGAACAATACCTATTCAACACAGAACAACACACAGTTCACCTGGGAACCACTCCTCCCTACCCAGGGTCTCACAGTATATATAGACCCATTCTCCTCCATTCCAGTTTTCTCTGAAGATGCCAGCCACAGATGCTGGCGAAACGTCAGAAAGAAACTCTTCTAGAACATGGCCACACAGCCTGAAAAACCCACAAAAAACTATGGATGCCGGCCCTGAAAGCCTACGACTTCACTACTTTGAGAAGTTCTGAAAGTGTGAGTGTGGCTATGCAGGTTGTGCGAATATGTACATACACACTGTGAACCAGCACGGGATGCATGGAATTGATAGAACACAGTTTTGTGTGCAGGATTCAAACAGCATCAGAAGATTTAATTTCAAGTCAATATGTGCAAGAAAACTACATTAATGTGATAGGTTGATACAGATATAAACACATACACAGTGTGAGCTCATTAACACAATTCTCCTGTGCTCACACAAACACATACATCCTTCCTATAATTTAAACAACATGGACTAAATAGCTAAATATCCACCAGCTCCCATTTCATCTGCGCTCTCTCTCTCTGCAATATTTTAAATAAGGAAAAGGTGGACTGCAAAATAAACTGAAAATGTAGCAGGGATAAGATAAATTAACAAAAGCTGCTGTATTAACATGTTTTCAAGACTTTGTCGAGAAATCATTGGATGAAAAGCATTTTGCTCTGTTGTGCCCACTAAATGGGCTAAGAGCCCAGGCAGAAAGGATCCAAGCAAGGCAATGAATGTCAAAGGTAAAGAAAAATGAGAAGGCAGCAGAAAGGATAGATAAATAAGAGAGGATTTCACTTACAACTATGTGGTTAGTGGTGAAAGAACATTTATCCTCCGGAGATGTTTAACCTGACATCATTCCCCCCCCCCCCCCAAATATTTCTTAGCTGCCTTTAAGCTATGCAAACTTTCTGTTCAGGTAGGCACTGCTGTCACTTGGGAGATGCACTCTGCTTGGGATGACCCAAAAGCTTTCTGCCTTCAAACATGTGCTAGCATGTGGGAGTAAATTTAACAGTGGTTTTGACCCACTCTGCAAATTAATACACATTAATAGAATCACCATGGGCTACAGTATCTGCTACACACATTACCGGATATCCAGGACTTTTCATGATGGAGCTTGCACCAAGCCAGGCAACAAGAAATATGCTTGCTACAGAAAATGTTAAGATTTTTTCCCCACTTGAACAATTTTGAGGGCAGTTTCTAAACACCAAGCAGCTCAGCAGGATAATCACAATCTCTGCTGATTATGCTGCACTAAGGAAAAGATGCCACAATTGTAGCAAACCTCCTAGATAGTTTTTTGGTAGTTCTTTCTCCCACCCCCATCACTACACCCGCTAACGTTATCTTGTCTCAGCTTAGCCACTATCCTGAGCCAATTTTTCACTTTTTCTAATCAGACTCAGAAAACAGTGGAGCAATCTCCTTCTTCCTCTCAGCATCTCACCACCGGCACCCTACAGAAAAAGACAACCAGGTGGGTTGTTTCTTGCATGCCTGGCAGGTGATAGCACATCATGCAGAGAGTTCTGCAGCTGAGTTCCCAAGAGGCTGGGCCAGGGGCAACCCAGCAAAGAGGCTCTTGGCAACTACAGGAACCATCCCATCACTAGTCTAAAGGCCCCAAGAGAGCTAAAGATTCCTGAGCCCTGGGTAGTATGGTTTTCCAAATAACTAGTTATGGAGACACACAATGAAACATTAAATATGTCATTCGAGCAATGGTTGAAAGATTGGGCTGCAGGGGGTGAGGTGGGGAAAGATATCATTCAATAACATTGAAATAAAAACAAGTCTTGCTTTTTACTATATTTTCCCTTCTTTTTTTCTTTGAGAAATAACTGGTGCTCAGACATCTATGTGCACATGGAGGGAATTATGGCTGGTTTTTATACCACTCTCCGTGAGCAAGCCTCTACTATTCTATCTCCTCTTTTAGGACACAATAAATACACAAAGCAGTTTGAACAGCCTCTAAATTTTACAAACATGCTTAAGAACATCGGTTCAAATTTCAACCCACAGTTGTGTAAACAGATATTTTAAAGGGCTTGTGAACTTGATTGCTACAATTTGTTGATCTGTTATTCTCAAAATTACAAAAATAGTAATTCTTCCATTGGATTTGCTGTGTGGGTCACCTTGTGTTATTGGATGAGCATGTCTTAACAACTTAAATATAACAAATGGATTAATTAATATTAAAGCAATTTAACTAAAACTTTGGCTTTACTAGGGACTGAATAAATCAAACTTAATGAGCCAAATGTTCAAATTTTATTTGGGTACTGGTAACACCCAATTTGTTTCAGTCCTGCCACTTAGAATTGGTGTTCACTGCCAAAAAAAATCTGGTAATTCATATCAGTGTTCAGCCTAGTAATTCAACAAACAATAATCCTTTGGAAAGGGCCTAAATACCTGAAAGGCACCTGATCCTGTCTCATCTTGGAAGCTAAGCAGGGTCAATCCTGCTTAGTACTTGGACAGGAGACCACCAATGAACACGGGATGCTGTAGGCAGCATTTCAGAGGAAGGAACTGGCAAAACTACCTCTGAATATTTCTTGCCTAAGAAAACCCAATGATATTCATGGGGCTGCCATACGTTGACTGTCAACTTGAAGATACATCCACACACATACTATAATCCTCAGGTCCAGCTACAAAGCCCTGTGTTTTCTGTCTACCTCCACACACATACTTACCACCACCCCTACCATTACCACCAAACTATTTAAAACGGATATAATTATATGTGTGCAGTAAATGCGGAAACAGATTTCCATAATAAAAACAGACTGATATTATTTAGGTTTAAATTCAGTTGGAATTCCTAGCCAGAGAATGAATTCACTGAATGAACTGCTAAACAGTAAATCAACACTTATGTAAAACTAGCTGCTGAAAGAGTCTAGCAATAGGGTTTAAGCTTTAGTCCCATACTGGTTATTAAACACTGAAGATCTGCAGGATCCACGTGGCAGTATTTGGAAGCTCCTAGTTTTCTGAAAGCATAAGATTCTTCCTGTTAATAAAAGATTTAAATTCTTGCTAATAAAAATTATGTTAAAATATTTGGTTGTGTTTCCTACCACTTCCAAGTTAAGTACTACATTATACCACACACATTGTTCACACACCAATTAAGAGGCACGACAATGAGGATACTGAAGTTCTTTTAGTGTCCACATCAGAAGGAGGCACTCTGGATATTTAATAGGCTTGTGGGAATGTTAACTAGAACTTGTTTCACTGGTCCCTTCTGCATTTAGCATCTGTGGACTTGCACGTAATATTAAAGACTCATGAACAGAACTCTGTTATGACAGAATATTTTAGTCGTATCACTGTCAAGGTTGGGAATACAAATTCAACTTTTTACTTTTGGCAATGAGCTTTATTTTTAATATAAATTATCAACAATACGTTCACGGTCACTACCACAGTGGTGCACATGCAGATCACACTAAACCACAGTTTGTGTCAGCCATGGTTTGTTATTTTAGTCATCAATTGTTCCACAGATCACAGTTTGTTTTCCTCCTTACTGGACTGTTCCCCACCCCTTTTATCAGTTCCTGTTGGAGGAAACAAATGAGGGATAAAACATGAATATGGGTTCAGATGTAACAACAAACCATGGTTTAAACAAGTCAGTGGCTTCTAATTGTGGCTTGAAACTGACTAACAAACCATGGGTCAGATACAAGTCAGAATTCAATAATCTTGCATGCTGCTATCTGTGAATCCAACTACTGTATTAGACTGATGTTCCATTTAGTTTAATATCCTATCTCAGTTACTAAAGAGTATAGTCTGATTCTAAGGAACTCACAAAAAAGATTAGTGGAAATTGGCAGGACAGTCACTTAGCTGAAATCTTTGTGGTTCTATTAAAGAATGGCTAATTGTCAAATCAGCTAATTGTTATATGGATATAGGTGAGAAGGCATCATTTGACTTTTCTTTCACACGTACCAAAATATGTTGGCCCTGCCCTAAAATGAAGTTACTGTGTCGTCCAACCCAGGTTCTACCAATCGGAATAGAAGTAGAAATAAATCAAATGTGGCTATACACCCATGGTCATCTATTGACAAAAGCCTGCTATGGGCCAATTTAACATGGTAACCACTAGTAACCAATTGCTAAAATGCATGTTTCCCACCTGCCTTAGAAAGTTTCCTTACATAGCTCCAGCTCCTTAGAGAGCATAGCTTTCAGGCAGTTCCTATTAATTGTAAAAATTAAGTTCTTGCATATTGAATACTGTTGGATAATAGGGCCCAGAAGCAGATGCAAAGCCCCTTTCAGCCATCACGGCTCATGCTGGAGGGCCTGAAAGGAAGCAACCCCTAGAACAGGGGTAGGCAACCTGCGGCCCGGGGGCCGGATGCGGCCCCATGAGGCCTTTGAACCGGCCCCAGGCCGGTCCTGCCCCCCCGCCATGATGATATTGATTATTGTTGTTATTACTTGTTCTTGGGGTTTTCTTGGCAAAATCTCCACAGGGGTTTTGCCATTGTGGCTTTTCTGGGGCTGAGAGAGTGTGCATGCATATTTTTAAATTTTATTTTATTTTATTTTTATTATTTTTATTATTTTATTATTTTGCTTCGGCCCGCCAATTGTCTGAGGGACAGCAACCCGGCCCCGAGCTCAAAAAGGTTGCCTACCCCTGCCCTAGAACAAAATGGGGTCAGGATGTGAACATTCATGTCGCAAATTGCAAATTAACTAGGATACTTCTGCACAGGCTTATAGATGGAAACTTTTCCATGCAGGTCTACTGTCTCAGCTGTTTATATTTTGCTTATTTTTAATATATTATTTTAGATTAACAGGAACTTCACATGCAGAGTACTGACTTCTGACAAACATCAAGTGGGAAATTTGTTGACCAGCTCCTCCAAATAATACTGAACAAGCCAAAAATAATTTGCACACCTACTCCAAACATTTATAGCCTTCCTCCTACCCATGTCCAAAAATAAATAAATAAATAAATAAATCTGCAACTAAAGTGCAAGAGGCTCGGGAAAATCCAAAAAAGAGGGGAGGCCAATTGGAAGCGAAGCAGCTCCATCAGAAAAAGCTAGAGAAAAGAAGCTACTGAGTGAAGCCTCCCCTTCTCCTAAATGCCTTGGAGTGGGCTCTAGCCATTCGTTTAATGAACTCACTTGCAATATTTCCTTGTCCGGTCTAGGGGAAATGCAATAAGCATCAGGGTAGATGTGTCCATGCAGCTTTGTTGAAGAGTTAGCAGGCTGATGTGCTACGCAGTGCGACCAGCAGCAGAAACCTAAAGGGATTCCACTAAGAGAACACCCTCCCTGCTTTAATCATCTTAGCCCAGACTGTCTAGTTCAAAACATGAGAGATTTCCCAAGTGTTCCCATCAGGCATTCATAAGTCCTTTATGCAAGCGATTGGAACTGAGGGATATTTTCTGAATGAGCCTTTCTTTCCTCAGGGAGTCTCAGGCACAAGGAGGAAGATACTGGAATTTACAGGAAGACTCCCATCCAAAATCCCCTTCTTTTATTAGGCCACTTCTTTAATCAACACACACACAAAGCTCAGAAAAAAACATGTTTTAGAGAACCTCTCTATTCTAGACAGTAGTGAAGAGGGAAAGCATCTGCCTCACTCTGCCAAACTTGAGGGAAGTCCTGGATTTGCAGTTTTAAAGCCTTCCATTCAATCATTTTAAAGAGCTAAACCAGACAATAGCCACCTTCCTTCTTTTGCATAAGATCTTTGAGAAAAGACCATCAGGACCCCTCTGCCCCAAAGCTGGCTGGCTAGTACAACACTTAGTGCCAGTGGTTAGGATGCCATGAATATTTAAAACTCCTTCAAGCGCAAATGGAAGAGGGGTTAGCACAGCTGGGAGATGGGGATTTCTGGTGCTGCAACAAGGCTTTGCATATGTGTGTGTGTGTTGTTGGGGCTTATTATTTTTGTTTGAAGCAAAGCCTTCCTTTCCTCTGGAGACCCTTAGGCAAGGAAGGCACCAGGTCCATGGCCATGAGGTGAAAGAAAGTGCAGGGGTGCCACTGGGGTGATGGGGTGGCCAGGGCTCCTTCTGGGAGAAGTTCAGCAACTAGACTCCCATTGCAGCCAGAGAGACACACACGCCTGGGATTCGGCTGGCAGTACCAAAGCTGGCTGCAAACTGGGCTGCAGCACTTTGGTGGGCCAACTTGAGAGCGAGAGATTTATGTTTTAAATGACTGCACACACATAGGTCTAGAAGAGTCACATCCAGCCACCTGGGGGTGGGGAGGGGTGGGGAGAGGTATTACATTGGACTGCAACAGGAAGGAAACTGGAAAGTGGCAGGGAAGAGAGAACCCAAGAAAAATCCATATAGGACCATTTGATACCATAGGTTTTAAAAAGAGACTTCACTACTGTCGTGAACCAACACACTCTCCATAGGCACCAGGGACCCATTTCTTCTAAGGAGGCATTTCTCAAAGTTGGACGTCAGGGGCACCCATGCTGCCAGCCCTTAGGAACCAAAGCGGGGGGGGGGGGTTGGTAGAGAAGAGAAGTCACCCAGTTGGTCTTGAGAGCCCTCCCCCCCCCCCCAATGTGCCAAGTGCCTGGCCCTGGCCAGCCCTGCCTTCAGCCCCTCTGCAGAGAGAGTGCTCTCTCTCCCCTGGGACTCCATGCCTTTGGGGCAGAAAGAGGGGAGAGAGAGCCCTGGCCCCACGGCTCCAGGAGGGGGAGGAGGAGAAGGAGGAGGAGAGGGACTTACCTGCTGGAGGTAGAGGAAAGCCGGAGGAGGGCAGGGCAGCGAGGGAGGGAGCAAGGCGGAGTTGGTGGAGAGCAGCAGGCAGCCGGAGTTGGCCATCGAGCAGAGCATGGGGGGCCCCAGAGCCCAGGAGCCACCACCCTGGCAGACCCTCGGCTCCTGCCCTTCCCAGCACTTCCTCCTTCCTTCCTTCCTTCCTTCCTTCCTTCCTTCCTTCCTTCCTTCCTTCCTTCCTTCCCGTGTGTGTCCTCCTTTGGCAGCTGCCCAGTGCGGAGCTATTCAAGAGGGCTCCATCGGGGAAGCTGCACGCTCTGCCCTGGGCTCAAGCAAGGCGAGGAGGAGGAAGGACAGAGGCGCTGGGTGCTCAAGGAAGGCATGCTCCGCAAAGGAAGGAAGGAAGGAAGGAAGGGTGTGTGTGTGTGTGTCGTGCAAGCATTACGGGGGGGGGGGGGCGTGAGAAAGGGAGGGCTGAGAGGCGGGGGAGTCCCCTGTGCATTCAGACATCAAACAGCTCGCTGCGAAACCAAGGCAATCCAGAACAGCTGAGCCTGCACTTAACCCCTGGCTTGCTGCAGCTCTGCCTCTTGCCCTGCCATAAATAGGCCACCAAGCAAGAGCTGCACTCCCCCCACTTGGGAACTGGCCCAGACAAAGGAGACCCAGTCCCTGTGGGACACTCCAGGGAGACGATCTTGGAGGGCATCCTGCCCCTGGGGCACCCACCCTTCCTTCCTTCCTTCCATCAGTGGTCTCTCCGCTCCTGCTTTTTTCCCATGACAAAACCCCACCTGAGAGACCCAGGACAGAAAGGCAGGGTTGCAACCCACGCAGTCTGTCTGTTGCTCCCAGGGTCCAGAAAACAAGAAGAAATCTTCTTTTGATACATCAACTGGCAAAGAAACTGGAATGCCATTATCCTGAAGCAAACACACTCCAGATTCTCAATAAAACTCTCACACACACCCACACACCAATGCTTGCACGCAAAAGCCTTGCGTGCCCTGTGCCTGGACACAGACTCACACACCTAGAGGCACGCCACAGATAGAAGCCTGCTGACCTCTCCCCAAAATATGAGCAGAGTTTGGCAGGAGATGCATTTGCTGGATGCTTCCTGAGCACTGGGTAGCTTGTCCCATAGGAGAGCCAAGAGATCCCAGCTCACTGCACTGCACTGCACTGCACTGCACTGCACAGCGCTGGTTCCCAGCAGCTTTTGCAGGAACAGGAAGCCATTACCCTCTCTCTTCCCAGCACATAAAGTCCTGGGCTGTCTGGAAACCTCTTCCTAACCATATTATGGGTTTGTCAGGACTGTTGGGAGCCAGGCCCCATTTTCTGCCCATAAGCTGCTACCTGGATAGGTCAGAGTACAGCAGTCACTCACAACTCTTTGTCGTGTGGTTTCTTTGAGAAGTAGCTTCAGGAGCATCAGGATCTCCAGCACACACTCTGTGCAAAGTGGCTGAATGCTGTCCCCATCCACTGAGATCTGAGCGCTTTAAAAAAACAAAATCATTACCTCCCCATTTGCTGGGGCAGTTTTAAAGCAGGGTGGTCAGAAGACCTTAGGAGCGATACAGAAGTTGCAAGTTCAGGTTCACTTAAGTAAGGATCCCCCTTTTGTCCCTTGAAATGTGTATTAATGAGAGGATGTATTAAATATTTTGGCTTCTGAACACATGCAGAATACCACTTTATCCAAGGGAACATAATTCTCCCCTAAAGCACAGACACTTGGAGCACTTGTGAAGTATCCTTTTTTCTTTTCTTTTTTTGGGGGGTAAAAGGGGAAGTCTGTTTCAAAGCACCATCTTACAGAGAAAGATTTTAAAAAAGCAATGAAGTCCACAAAGTATGGCTCTACAGCACTTTGGTATGACTTTTCAAAGGTGCATGATGTCTCCAGTCTCACACAAGGTAGATCAAAAATTGAGTTTTGGTGGTGTGTAGCTTTTCCCACCATTCTCAATGCCACTGGGTCTGAGTATGAGTAAGTGCCTGTTAGCATGATCCTCCTGTTGGACAGGAATCCTGCATTTCAAGATCTGCAGTGAAACGTGAAGCTTACACAGGCATCTAGTGGAAATTCTTCCTTCATTGTTAACTTGCATACATTCCCCTCCAAACCACCTGACTTTACATCTTCCTTGTCTGGGAGTTGGCCAGAGGACAAATTTTGCCCAGGTGAGTAAAATCCTGGGTGAATGGCAGCCTAAACATAACTTCTACCCACACCCCTCTCCTGCACTCAATAATCCTGAATTTCATGCAGATGTTTTTGTAAACATACATACATGATGCATGTATGCTTGCATAAATATATATACAAAACATTCTCCTTGCTACTTTATAGGATGTTACAGATGAGAAACTAATCACATAGTTTCATAGATACTGTGGCAAACAAAAAATAATCTGTATTAATCTCCTATCATTTTTTTTAAAACCATGACTACATTTGCACACTGATTTATCCATTCAGAGTCCAATTCTGGGAGAAGCCCTGCTGGAAGCCCTCTGATCTCTGACTTCACAGTGACATTTAAGGTCAGAAAATGGAGGGACTGAGAAAATGTGAAAAGCTTAATGGGGGGGAGAGGGGATGGAGGGGCTTTAGCTTGATATGTTATTGCCCTTTCTGAGGCCTGATAAACATAGCCAGTTCATAGTCCATTTTGCTTTGGGAAACAGGCATTGGGAGGTTGCAGACTGCCAGAAATAGTGCAAATTGAGTCTACTTTTAGGGTTAGGGAATCATAGGAACTGTATTTTATTGTGGCACCAGAGCTCTCTGACAGAGAAGGCTCAATGTCTCAGAAAAACAACAATTCCCATGATTCCCTAGCACTAACCCTAACCCTAAAAGTGGGCTCAATTTGCACTATTTCTGGCAGTCTGCAACACCCCCCCATTGTTAATGTGGTAAGGTTTGGCTATGATAGAAAGATCATGGATAGCCATGTCACATAACTGACACATAACTGACACATGAGTAAACTAGGCTGCAAGGATTTATCTATGTTTGGGGATTTTTAATGAATACCATCTCATGGCAAGTAACAATGAGCTCACCAAAGCTCATTGGTGAGCTCACCACAGCTCACCAAAACAGATAATTATACCAATTAAATATAAAGCATTTTTAGTGCATGAACTAAAATGTTTCAAGTGATTTCAGTTACGGAAAGCTGAATTATCATTTTATGAAGTCAGCTCAACAATGGTGCATCATAGGCCTCTTAGCAACTCGTTCAGGTTCATGATCTGGGGGGGATCTTCAGGGAAAGGTAACCCCATAGTCATGGGGAAGTTGCTGACAAAAGTAATGACTCAGTGCAATGCACTGATGCAACAGACTTGTTGCATGGATGTCCCCTTACAGCCCCTGGCTCCATGGGATCCCTGCAGACTGTGGAGAAGGCTTTTATACAGAGGCTGGAGGATAACTTTGAAATGAAAACCCCATTTTCATACCAGCCCTCTGAATCTCTGGTAACTGACCCAGCTTTCCTAACTGCTTGGTGCCGATGCACTGCAGGGCCCAGTTTAAATATGTGCCGACCAGCTGCAAAGGCACTTGTGCTCCGCTTGGCTGTGCAGCAAAAACGTGAATCCTGTGTTCAATTCAGCCAGAATGTGGGGTACATTGCAATTGGGCTGCCTTCCAAGGCTCAGAGGCAAAATATTCCCTGCCAGGCGGAGATGCTTCTAAGTGAGTTTTATTAGGTGATTCTTCCTGGTGCAGCAACCATCTGAAAAATGCTGCGTTTTAAGAAAAGGGCCTTGAATTGTTCTCAGATCTGGCTCCCCCTCCCTTGCCCGCCACAGAGACTGTACTCTGTCAGAGCAAGGATACTATCATAGCCTTTTTTTTTGCTATGATGTGAGATCCCCAAAAACAAGGACCTCTCCTATGAGGCATCTGGATGAGTGCCACATGGTACTCATATTGGTGGAAGGGTGTTGGGTCAGCTACTGCCTGTCACTTTTGGATAAACAGGGTTCAGTCACTTTTAGACTGAAGCTGCTGAGAGCCTCAGTATCTTGACACATCTGCTCAGGAAATGGTGCAGAATTGCAGCTTCACTGGGGAGCAGGTTGAAGCATCCTTCGGTGGCTTCCAAGACCAGGGAAATTAGACAAATTAGAATTTTATGCTGTGGATGACAAGGCTCCTGGGGAAAAGGGACATTTGACAAGAGTCACAGAGAGCAGAAAGCTAGTCAAGGATTATGTGTTCTGAAAACAGAGGAGGGGGGGGTCGTCTGACAAAAGTTGCTGCAGTAGGGTTGGCTGGTGAGATCATGGATCTACATATTCCCTTCTTGGTAACTCCTGGCAGCAGGAAGGAAACTGAGCATGCCAAAAGTTTGGCCAGGTTCTATGCAGTCTGCCCTTCCTCCTGATCACCTTCCCATGCTGACCAGACAGCCCACCTACCTGCAAACTCTTAACATGATGCCCAGAACAAAGCTGCTGCAGTAGCAATAAAATGAAATAGATCGGGGGCATTCACACTTACGTTTTTGTCCCGCAGAGAACCGGATCTCCACAGTGATGCAATACAGGATCGATGTTCCCACTATGGTTAACATGACCAAATCTCTCTGAAGCATTTAAATCTCCAGCATTCACACATGCACCACTTCACTTCAACGTGGAGGCACCTTCATGTCCGAGAACAATACCCGCAATCCAGATCAATTCAGTAGTGTACTCACACTACCCAAGATCCAGATCACCTAGACCTTTAAAAAAAGATGCACTTAAGGACCCGGTGTTTAATACACCGGGTAAAATGGGTTTTTCTGTGCCCCCCCTGCAAACAGCACTGGATACATTCAGGGACAGTGGGAACATTGTGAAATAAACCAGTTTAACACCGGGTTATTTCCACAGTGTGAATGGGGCCCAACTTTCTCAAGGAAGGGAACATATTTGTCTGTATTTTGGAGACAAAGTCCCATAATACTGGAACTATGGCTCAGTGGAGCTTGGAGCAAAAGTAATAACAAATGAACAAGAGATGGCAGGAGTCACAGAATACCAGATCCAGAAATTGCACTAGTCATCAGGCAAGTTACTCTTAAAGAAGTGGCTAAGTATAAGTTAGGTTGCTAATCTGATGCAATTGCCAAGTCCCATCAACTATCTAAAGCAGGGGTAGGCAACCTAAGGCCCGGGGGCCGGATGTGCCCCCCCCGAGGCCTTTGGACCGGCCCCAGGCCAGTCCTGCCGCCGCCGCCGCCCCCCGCCACCGCTGCCGCCCGCCATAATGATATTATTATTGTTATTACTTGTTCTTGGGGTTTTCTTGGCAAAATCTCCACAGGGGTTTTGCCATGGCTTTTCTGGGGCTGAGAGAGTGTGCATGCATATTTTCAATTTTTTAAAATGTTTTTTAAATTTATTTATTTATTCATTCATCCATTTATTTATTCATCCATTTATTTATTTATTGTGCTTCGGCCCCCCAATTGTCTGAGGGACAGCAACCCAGCCCCCGGCTCAAAAAGGTTGCCTACCCCTGATCTAACGCAATGGTTTACAACATCGGTAACGGGGGCACAATATAAAGGAAATAATCAAATACTAATTTGCTTGGATAGTCAACTGAAGTTTATTCTAACCATAATGCCCCCCATTCCCTACAGAGAAAAAGAACAAAGTCTGTGGATGTTGCACATTGAGTCCCATCCTCCAAAGCTAAGGAAAGGGATAGGAATACATCCCTACTGCACCAACCCTTAGAGGCTAATGCAGCAAGAAATCCCAGGGCTTCTGAAGAGTTTCTGAGCTGCACGGCAGCATCAGGGAGAATCCTGGTCATTCTTCCATGCTTTGGAAATCACTTAGCATCACGGGGTTCCTGATGTTTCTCTAAGCATACAAAAAAAGAGAGAAGCGGGCTCTCCTTGATTTTCTCATTCTTGCCAAACCACTTGTACTTGTTGGTGTAATTGTGGACCTTTGTTCATGGTCCACCTGCCAATTACTAAAATTAGCACAGTTTTAAAAAAACACACAACACCCTCCCCCCCTCCAAATTCTAATCAGGCTTTAGCCACCATCACTGCATTCCCATGGGGTGGTTCTCATTCTGCCCTTTCTCCCAATCAAGAGAATTCCTATGACAGCACAAGGCTATGTGCTGTAGCCAAGGAATCTGCTAGGACTTGGAGTTCTAGACATCTGTACATCCAATGATTAATATACATTCATTTGTTTGACATCTCACACTAATACTTAATATAACACAACGTCAAAGGCACGTAAGAAGAGTGTAATTTGGCAGCTAGTGGGCCTGTGAATCTGATGGTGACACAGTCATTCTAATAAAACAAAAATACCCACTATATGTTTTCGTGTGTATGTGTGTGTGTGTTTTGGAAAGATAATATTCAGGAGCATCTTTGGTAGGCCACTTTGAAAAATGAGCAGCCAAAAACCACCTGTATGAACTAAAAGGGAAAAATGTTCGCTATTCAAGGAAAGTGCAAAGGGGCATATGTGTGTGTGTGTGTGTGTGTGTGTGTGTGTGTGTATATATATATATATATATAGGCTCATAGGAATATATATATATATATATATATATATATATATATTCCTATGAGCCTCTTGCTAGCAATAATCTGTACATTCTTGGGGCCACACAGATCTCTCTGGTGGGATTTCTGCAGGGTGTGCTAGAAAGAGCTAGTATTGTCCACATGATTGTTCTATGAAAGAAATGTCATCACTGCATGATTACTGCTTGAAGTAACAGGCTAGTGCCCTTACTAGCAGGCCTGGTTTTCAAGCAGCATCCTGGAGCCCTTCCTTGTCAGAAGATATGCTTATGAGGAATGTACCCAGATTAGCAACACAAGTGAGAGCTTGCAGAAAACCAAACAGGAAGGGGGAGATTTACACGCAAGGAAGCATCCTAACATCCCACACTGAGTGTCAGGTTAAAGTGTTCCCCTGCCTGTGGAACTTCTTGAACAGAACATCTAGAGTTTGGGAAATTACTTTTTAAAATAATGTGTTCCTGTTGCTTGTTATAAGAGCTATGCAGATGGACAAAAAGAGGTGCTCTGAGGCTGACTTGAAGGCATGGCATTTAGACGATGCATGACTAAAAGCTGTCAAGAAGGCACCCTCTAGGCCAGGGGTAGGCAACCTTTCCCCTTTAAGGGCCGAGGGACTTCAGCTCCCAGAATCCCAGGAGCTACTGGCCAACATGGGACTATTGGCCAACATGGCTGAGGCTTCTGGGAGCTGAAGTCCCTCGGCCCTTAAAGGGGAAAGGTTACCTACCCCTGCTCTAGGCGTGGAAAACTGCTCCTACATGTGCATATGTATGCAGCGACACTGGTGTGTCAGAAAATCTAAAATGGATGTATAAATGCACCACTGCATGTGCGGCAGAATTTGAGTCAGCAATCCAGAGCATGTGCCGTACAATGCAGGGTTTAATTTAAAGCGCCCTATGTGCGCTTTAATATTAGAACCCTAAACCTAATTGTAACCCTACGCATGCGCCCTAGAAAGTGTTCTCTATTATGACAATAAATGCATTCTGTCACATGTACGCTTGCTGTCAGCATGCACAGTAATTTGCATGAAAGAGACTTTTGTGACTTCTTCTGTGCAGATGTGCATAAGACTTGCACACCACTTCCTGGCATGCTGGGGGGGGACTCCTCGAGTAATGTTTGTCCATGTGTCCTGTTGACCATGTCCCTTACATGATCACCAGCTACATGTATCAAATCTGTCCACACAAACTTCCCTTGCATGTACCTCTCCCCTCCCCCTTGATCTGTGTAGGACATGTTTTGTGGAGGATGATGGAGTAGGTGTCTTTTCAGTTGACAAACTTGTTCCTTTGCGCCAAGGGTGGCACAATCAGACAGTGCCACTGGTCTATTGCACCCACTCCTTGGGGGAAACTGAGGTCAGTGAATCCTTACATGATATGTGGGTATATGACAGGTCCTGCACAGGTGCGTAGAGATGCTAAACATCAGTCACCTTTGTACAGACAAAATGACAGACTGTATACCACCCTATGACAAGTCCTGTGCAGGTGCGCTGGGATGCTGAACTTCAGTTACCTTTGTACACAGAGAATGACAGACTGTATACCAGCCTATGAAGTGTTCTGCACAGGTGTGCAGAGATGTGTTCCTGCGCATGTGCGTAGGTGTCTAAGAGTATGAAAAAAAAAGTAAAGCAGCCACTGCCGGCCCATGCAGTTGCTCCGTCTCTTTTTGCGGTGTCCTCGGGGCCGGCGGTGCGGTTGGCGAGGCTTCAATACAGCCTCAGAAAAGCTGCATTGACTCTCCCCAATGCGGTTGCTCCATCCCCATTTAGGGCATCTTCAGGTTGCTACAGCTTAGAGAAAAGGCAGCTTCAGGTCAACTTTTCCTGCCCATCTGCATCGGCCCACAGTGTGCCAAAAGTAAAGTTTTATCATTACTTATTACAGTATTTACTGAATTGTACAATGAACTGCTCATTGTATTGCTTGCTACTTTTTAAGAAACTTTTTTTGGAGGACTGACACCCTTGAGAATAGAAAAGAGAATGGTAAAGAACTTGAACAATTCCATCAAAACTGTTTCCAAATATGTCCTTTAGAGGTAACTTTAAAAAAAGAACTACTTGTTATAGCAATAAACTAAAATTCATTCCCACTACCTGAGTTCCTTTTATAATATAACTGTTATACTCTTGAAATCAAAATAAATAAATAAATATTTAAGAGTAATTGCATTACTTGTAACTGGTGACTCCCAAACACTGGGAATGGCCAGCCAACTGGCTACTTGTATGTAACTCACCTTGCTCTTCCCCTTCTTTAATCCATCTACAGACAATGAGTAAGAATCATACAGCTTTCTAGATGTTGTTGGACTGCAACTCCCAGCATTTCTCATTATTGGGTATAGTGGTTAGAACTAATGAGACTTACAGTCCAACAACATTTGGAAGGTTGCATGATTCCTATCCCTGCTGTTGTCATTGATATACAACCCTACATCCATTTGTTAGCCCCAATTATATTTGACCCACTGAATTAATGGGAATGTTGTAAGTTCTACTGATTCAATGGGTTTACTCTAGTTGAGACTAACAATTGTATGTAGGCCTTCAGGAGCAATATAGTAATTAAGGAGAATAAATGAGGATGAATGACAGAAAAGAAGCAAGGCAAAGCCAAACAAGTAATAGTTGTATCCCCCAACTCCTTGCTTTCTCTGCAAGCACACCTGGCCCTAAAATCATAGAAGCCTATATTTGGAAGACACCTCAAAGACCATCCAGTCCAACCTGCTGCCATGCAGAATACACATTCAAAGCACTCCTGGCAGATGGCCATCCATCCTCTTTTAAAAACATCCAAAGGAGGAGACTCCATCACTATCCGAGGGAGTGTGTTCCACTGTCAAACAGCCCTTACTGTCAGGAGTTACTTCTTAATGCTTAGGTGGAATCCCTGTAGTTTGAATCCATTGCTCTGGGTCCTATTCTCGGGAGCTGCAGAAAACAAACTTGCTCTATCTTCAGTATGACATCCCTTCAAATATTTAAACATGGCTATTATGTCACCTCTTAACCTTTTCTTCTCCAGGCTAAGCATATCACCCCTCATAGGCCACTGTTTCCAGATGTTTTACCATTTTGTTTACCATCATTTGTACATGCTCCAGGTTGTCAACATCCTCTTTGAAATCTCAAGCCACTTCTCTCTCTTTCCCTCCAAATCTCAGTTCTAAAATTACTTCTTACTCATTTGCTATAGCTTCACTTGTTTTGCAATCTGCCACCATACTCATTATTCCTCTGCCAGACTATGGCCTCACCCCTGCACTCCACCTTTGGACCTTCACTTCTCTCTTGTAAGGCTCCCCAGAAGGTCCCCAACCCCACTACACTCCTTTGGTGATTTGCACAAGAGTTATCCCCCTGCTCAAGTTGTTTTGCATCTCTCAAGCGGTCTTCCTGGTACCCCATGTAGTCTAACAGGGAGATGAGTCAGGAAAAGATTGTTCTCCATGAAAATGAATTGGAAGTTCTCCAGCACTGCAGTCAACCATGGAGGCTCCTCTTAGGAAATGGGGTTGAGTGTTTAAAAGAACGCTTGGAAGGGCATGGTCTCGATCCTGCTACTCCACCCTGCTCCGTACGAAGGAAAAGCTTGCTTTGGTGACAGTCAGCAGCGGTGGTGGCATGCAGCTCCTGTCCACAAGCCTTCTCCCCCCCCCCCCCCATGTGTGTGTGTGTTGCTAGCTCACTTTCCATACTGGTGTTAGGCTTAACTGGCTGCCCAATCAACCTTTCAGTGTGGAATGGGGTGCTACCTTGGCTGCCTATAGCACTGGGAGATGGGCCTCATCTTTTTCCATCACAGTCAATGGATGGTTATGATTCAAGTCCTATGATCCCTGTCACTCTTGATACTGCCAACAGCAGCAGCAGCAGTTCAGAGTTTATGACCAGGAAGAAGGACAGGAAGTGGTGATATGATCTCCCTGTTTAAATATTCGAAGGGATATTATACCGAGGATGGAGCAGGTTTGTTTTCTTCTGCTCCAGAGACTAGGACCCAGAACAATGGATGCAAGCTACAGGAAAAGAGATTCCACCTAAACATTAGGAAGAACTTTGTGACGGTAAGAGCTGTTTGACAGTGGAACACACTTTCTCGGAAAGTGGTGGAATTTCCTTCTTTGGAGGTTTTAAAACAGAAGCTGACTGGCCATCTGCTGGGAGTGCTTTGCTTGTATATTCCTGGACTGGGTGGCCACTGCGGTCTCTTCCAACTGGATGAATCTGATCTTTTGATATACTGGTATATTTGGTACACTTTTGATATACCAGTATCCTCTGCAGAGTATGCAAAATAACTTTTCTTCAACCAAAAAAATAAAATAAATAAAAAATAAAAATCCACCCCACCCCACCCCATCCCCCCCGCAGCTAGCATGGCCTCTAGCAGGTGCAGTTCTAAAATCAAGCTCTAGGTCTCTGTCAGTGCAAGAGATCCTGGGGCAGACGCTTCAAAGAAGCATGCTTCTTGGTGTTGTTAGACAGCAATTTAGGCTTCAGGATGGAACTATGTTATGCTAAATAAAAATAATAAGTATATTTTTGAAGATTTATAGCAATTGCTTCACAACAACAAAAACAACAACACAAAACATTTGAAGGATACAGTGCATTGGTAGAAATCCTTATCAAAATCTATTGTTTGCCAACCAACACTTAATAAAATTTCCATGGAGGTTGTGCCCCTCTAGCTAATTTTTTTGGACAACACATATAACTTTTGCATATTTTGTCTACTTTACTGAAGCCCCCTTTTCCATAAAAGTCACTCCTGTTTCTGATTGTCATGGAACATTTAATCTATACACTATAAAGTTTCTGTCCTGAGGAATATTAAAGAGAACAAGACAGGGTGACATAACTGCTTTTCATATGCTTGAACATTCAGATATGCTTAGTTAGTCTTTCCACCATGGAAGTATCTCCTTCTCACTTTTACACCCTAAGACTATATCAGTCACTTTCATAATAAGCTTAGATTTTTTGTTGTTGTGTGCCTTCAAGTCATTTGCAACTTAAGGCTACCCTAAGGCAACCTATCTCAGGATTTTCTTGGCAAGATTTGTTCAGAGGGGGGTTACCTTTGCCTTCCTTTGAGGAGGTTGAGACAGTGTGAATTGCCCAAGGCTGAGCGAGGATTTAAACCCTGGTTTCCAGACATAGTCAAATGCTCAAACCACTACAGCATGTTGGCTTAGATACTGGAATATTTTAAATTACGTGTCAGAATCAATGTGATGTTGCGTTGAAGAAAAGTACATTGAGAAAAAGGGTAAGCAACTTGTTCACCTGCACAAATAACAACCCTCCCATTTGTCTTTCTAAACAGCTTAAACAGTGCAGGTGCCAAGCTGTTGAGAGTGTACATACTACACTTATTGCTTGACATTTTAATTCTGATATTATTGCTCTCCAAGTCAAAAGTCAAAAACTCAGGCAGTTCTTATAAAACTTATATACAGGATTAAAAACCTAACAGTTTGAAAATCATGGATCCATGAGTCTTTTGGGTTGCCTCCTTATCTCCAGTAATTTAGCATTAGCACTGCCACATCCCCCCCATCAGTCACGAATGCTGGCATGCAAAATGGAAGCCAAGACAATTCTAACAAGGGCTGCAAACAATGAGGATACTTGTGCCCCATGGCTCACATATTATTCTTGACTTTTTGTATATTCAGACTGTTTCAGGTCTTTACATTCTTTGGCTAGTTTAAATCTACATCTGCTTCTGAGCATAATATGAGACAGAATTATCTTCTGGTGGCAGGGTGCCAAGAGAGGGTCGCCTCCTCTCAAGACAACAAGGTGCATTGCATGACCTTGGCGGCAAAGGGCACTTTCAGTCACTACCGGGAGGGGGGCAGCCAGGACCTAGGACAGGTGGCTTCTCAGTAGGTGGGTTGGCTTTGAACAGCAATTATGTCTAACTTGGCAGAATGGAACATGGTTCAGAGCCTGGGACTCTGCAGGTGTTAGAACTGCTTTGGTGACGGAAATGCGAGAGGTGGCAAGATCTATGGGGAGACTCACATCACAGACATGATGCCCCCTAGGGCCTCACCAATGTAGGTTTTCTTTGCAATGTAGGTTTTCTTTGGGATTCCTTTTTCCTCATTTGGCTTAGCATGCTGCCTTGTCTTCTTTATGCAGGGTGTTTTATACAGTGTTCCCTCTGGTTTCTTAATTCTCTCCTTCAAACTTTCTGGGGCTGTTTCTAAACAAAACACACTTCTATTGTGTTACTAGTTTTTATTTTGCTGCTAGTAGTTTCCTGGGTGCCATCATCAAAGGATTAGGTTTAACCAGTGGTGGACATATTAGGAAATTTTTCAGTGCCAAAGGAGGTAAGGAATGGGTTTGGGGCAGGCACAGTGGAGAGCGGTGGGGAGGCAGGAGGCACAGCAGTGGGAAAGGGCATAGAAGGGGTTGGAGAAGGGCCCTTGTGAAGTTGGATGACCTGCTGGTGATCATAGGGAAATGGGTAGGGAATACACATACCCATTTGCTGTGTCAAATACATTCCTCTGTTAAGCCAATTCTCCAGGGTTCATTTTACTACTGAATGATCACACACACAGCTATCCACAACAGTCCCCTCCCATAGCTACTGCCATTATTAGGAATCTTCCTTGTACCATGAAGGTTTTTAAGAAGACACTTTGTCCAGTCACTGTTGCGATAGCAACCTGAAACCTATACATATTTGGAGCTGAAACGGTTAGACTAAGGAACAATCTAAGACAGCAGCATATGCATCTTAGGCAGGGAAAACCAATCACTTATTCACCCACTGCTTCACCACTCCAGAGCTTAGGGTTGCCATAAGTCAGAAACGATTTGAAGGCACAGAACAACAACAACATTACATCACAACTGTCACATACTGAGGAATAACTTCATGTGTGGTGTAACTGTGACAGCTTAGATTTTTTTTCATTTTTACAGGGTCTGTGACTAAATAGTGATGGCCATGGTGGCTGGGGGATTATGAGCATTATAATCCAAAATGATAAGCTTTTCAAGCTCTATCTCTCCAGGCACCTTCACTCTATGCAATTACTCACAGTGATATATTCCACTTATCCCACCATAACTGCTATGGTGACTCCCACAGAATCCTGGGGTTTGTAGTTTGGGAGAAGTTATCTTGTTAAGAATGCTAAAAGCCTCTCCTTAAACTGCCAGTCAATGGAACATAGCACTATAATGGTGTAGTGTGAAATGGCCAAAAGAGTAAGAGAAATAGAGGCTGGAGCTGAGAGGGATGCAAGAAATCTGAGTGAGGCCAGCCAGAGGCCAGCTGGTTGTTGACAGTTAGGATCCTGCAGTGATCTGGACACTGAAACAGAGGAAGAGGGACTCCTAGTCACACCGGCAGCACCCACAGGACCGCCACATCTTTCACGCCCCCAGATACAGACCCTGAATCCTGTACTTAGGGGGCAAGGATGATATCCTCCTCCTCCTCCTCATCACCACCAATTGCTTTTCTAAAAAAACACTTAAGGCATCTTGCAACAACATATCCATAATATAAAACAACATATCTGTAATGTAATGCTGTACTTCACCCTAAGAATAATAAATCATAGGGACAACTCATTGGAATAAAGCCAGTTTTGAAAAACTGGCCAGTCTCATCCCACCCATCGCAACTGTGGACCTCAAGTCAGGAGCCTCATGGATTGCAGTCCCTAAGCCAGACCCCAATGCTGGAACAATCATTGTTATCCCGCATTCTTATAATGTACCAAACTTATTCATCAAGACATGAGCATGCCCTGCAAGAAATAATGAAGTAATGGTTTGCTAAGGTCTAGACCACAGATCTGTGGTCTAGCAATGGGGCAGAGCCTGAGAGAAATGGGTCGGCTCAGGAGCTACACTGTAAGGATTCAGTTAAATCTTGTAAACAAATTGCCTCTTTCCTGCAACTTGGAGGGTTATGAAGGATCTGTCGACTGCTTCCCCTTCTCAACCTTCGACTAAATATACAGACAGACTCCATTCTGTTCCAGAGCAGCCATGGACTCATCTTTGGTGGAATCAGATGCTGGTTGGCTTTAGTGAAAAGAAAAATTCAGACACTTTTTTGTAAATGATGTGCAGGAAGAAAGCTTCCACAGAACTCTTCCTTGCTAAGGCAGTATAAATGTTTAATTCACAAATCAAGTGGCAACTCAGCAGGGGGCAAAGTGGATTTTCTCACACATATAAGAGTATCGTTCCTCCCACAGGTTGAGCTGTGAAAGGCAGCTACTGTTTCACAACTCCCTGTGTAGGGAGAGGATCTATGCAAGATTTTAGCTCCTAGTTTGTCTGTAAAGTCACATTTCTCTTTCATAGTCTTTTAGAAACAGCTCTTCTTTGCAGAATATTGATTGAGACAAGAGTGCATAGGAAGCAAAGGATAAATTTGTCCCAACAGAAATGTATCATTAATCCCTAAAACTCACAGCCACCAGGATGGAGGTTAAGAGCAGAGATTATAGAGGGACAAGGTGTATATTTTTAAACAGAGGCTGGATGGCCATCTGTCAGAATTGCTTTGATGGTGTATTCCTGCATGGCTGGACTGGAGGGCCCTTGTGGTCCCTTCCAACTCTGATTCTATAAGGAGCTGAACAAACACACAGTCTTCTACAATGAGGCAAAGCACCTTTATAGTCTGATCCTATGTAGGGTTTCTCAGAGCTACATTCCACTGCATTAATTGAGATTTACTTTCAATTAAATGCTCATAGTACTGCAGCATTAGCATCACACTGCTTAAGTATTAAATGCAGGCATAGTGAGAGCGCTTACAACAAGCTAACCCTTAGAACTGGCTTGGCCAAAGCTAGCCTGTTGATACTGAGGGCCCAAGTATTAAATGGAGCTATTTGGATCTCCAGTGCTCTTTCTGATTAAAACTCACATGCATCTATAATTTTCATTAGGAAAATAGTGTACAAGGAAAGGATTAATCCACTCCACATTCACCTTCAATGATCCTGATTAATACAGAAGATCTTTGGTGACCTGTTTGACAACAACCCCAGTCTCATTTTGGTACCACATTCAAATCTGAATCTTTATTAAAGCCTTTGGGGCCTAATAGGTTTATCCAATGCATACACATATATGGCTTTATGTTGGTTTAATGTTAACTTCTTAAACTATGCAATATTTGTAATTTAAAATTTTTTTAAATTATTTTTCAAATTTTATTGCCCTATGTTTTACAACTGATCTTGTTGTAAGCTTCTTAGAGATCCTATGATGGAGGCTGGGATAGAAATATTGCACAATCAATCAATCAATCAATCAAATATTGCCCTCTGCACCAGTTCCACTCTTCCCATAGGCTGGTATTCCATAAAAATAAGCAAGCAAACAAACAAAAAACAAAAAAACAAAAACAAAACAAAAAACACAAGAGAGCCCAGCATTTTTCTGTCAGTATCACAGGATCCCACTCATTAAATGTTGAGCAATGAGAGCATGGCTGCAACAAGCTGGCATGTGCCACAGAGAAACATGCAAAACTAATGCCTGGCTTAAATGTCCAGGCTGATAAGATTCAGTTTTCTAGCACCCAGGGTCAACAAATACTGAATGGCTTAGTCGGGGCAGTGCAGGTTTCATTGATGCTTAGGATCTTGAACCAAGGTTACCTTGCTTTGCTTCCTTTGGAATACATTCTGCAACCTGTCTTGGATGTATTCATAGGGATGATACCTTTCCTGCCACCAGGGGTTCTCTCTAACCTGAAAGGCTAGGAGGCTTGCATCAAATGTTCTAGGGAAAAAAGAGTTAATATAACTAAACTAGGAAGGAGGATATAAATCTTCTGGCTTCCAACATGGGGCCATTTGGACAAGTGCTTCCTGGGATAGATTAGCCCCCATCTGCCCAGCACATAGAAAGTCTGGCTCCAAGCTTGGAAGCAATCAGGTGTTGCCACTGTTGGAGACAGGATAATAGGCTGGATGGTTTTTTGGGAATGAACCAGGCAGGTAATTCCTACCTTCCTGATCTCACTATTTCAAGCAGGTTTCCAAATATCAGAGCCAACTAGCTGGCTGCTTCCAATGTAGTTCAAACATTCAGGAATCCCAACTTTAAAAATTAATAGTTTGTTCTAAAGCATTGTGATTCACAATATAGCTGAGCTGATTTTTTTAAATAACTTTTTTGATGATATTGTTTTTGTCATGAAAAGTCAGCTTCTGAGGATGCTGAAAGTCTCCCACCTTAACCGCTTTGCCTACATGTTACTCTTCTTCCCCCTCCCTTTTGCATGGTTATCCCATGGATTTCATAAAGTTTTCTTAGGCAAGGTGGTTTTGCCAGTTCCTTCCTTTCAAATATAACTTACAGTGCCTGCTATTTCATGGTGGTCTCCCATCCACCCTGCTCAGCTTCCAGGATCTGATGGGATCTGGTTTGACACCATATTTAGGATTCTCTCATCTTCACTACACAAAGCCTGTCAAGTGAACACAGTGATATTGCACCCCACATAAGAACCACCAGATTTGGCTTATATATGATAGTTATCACTGAGGCTAAATGTCTCCTTCTCATTCCCCCCACACTTAAGTATGAGAGAGGAAAACAAAGCTCATGCAAGCAGGGTGAAGCTCCCTGTCTTACTGTGTTGCACTGATAGTTTTATTTCTCACACTGACCACATCAAATTTCTGATGTGCATACAGCTTCATACTTTCTGTTTGCTGAAAAACTGATTCTGGCTGAGAGAAAGAATGGCTGCTGGGCAAACATTTACACCTACCAAAATTCTAAAGTTGCCAGTGCAATGTTTAAAGAGGATACAAGGAACCAGGGCAAGGAAAACAAGCAAACAGAATTAGACAGAATGAGACAACCACAGTCAGGGGGTGGATGCTGAGGGGTACAAAAGTTCCAGATTTTAATCGAGAACTTGATTTTTAAAAACCTTTTAATAATGATGATGACGATAGTAGTTTAAAAGTATAACTTGTGTATCTTTTAATAATACAACAAGCTTAATTGTATTTCAGTATTTTAAACACTGTGTTTTATTGGTACTTGGTTTTTAAAATTATTTTGTAAGTCACCTTAAATCCCATTCCCAATGGAAAAAAGAAAATAAAGGAAAAGAATAGAATAGAATAAGAAGAACATCCTCTCCCACCAAATATACAACTGGGAAGCCATTTCTCGGTTGGAGAATAAATTTGTGTGTGAAACATGGTCAGTCTTGTGCCCCATAAAATTAGCATGCTCTTCTCAGGTGGAGGAGAGTAGACACCAGTGCTGAAGTAAGACTCAACTGCTAGTCTAGTTTACATCTGCAAATGGAATCTGGGATGGGTGTCCTGGTCCATGCTTCCAGTAACACAATGTCCCAGCCTCCCCTGTCAGGAAAGGGGTAGCATCTGCCCAAGAAAGAGGATGATTAAAAGAACTGGGACAAAGAACAGGAAGAATATACCAAGTTGTATGAGAAACAGGAAAGTCAAGGGTAGTGGAGAGAACTGAGACAATGCAACCTCAATCTGTGAGGTAAACACACAGAAAAACAGGTCTCTTCCCCTTTCCCACACACATGCTTTGTAAGAAGTGCCTCTAATAATGCCTGGAACCATACTGCAATACTTGTGAAATGTGAATGCACCTCAGCTTCAGGTGTTCCTGCTGAACTCATGGCAGGTAAACATTCTGCGTTCAGCAAAGGAAATGTAGTTTCCCAAGAATTTGTCCCACTTGCCCATCCTCTCTTCTATACTTCTTTTTGGGAGGGTCTGAAATCACCTTTCCTGGATGCAGGAAAACCTGAAGCTCAGAAGGAACCACCATTCTTCACTATGTGTGGTCCAAAACACACTACAGAAATAATCCAGTTTGAGTCCGCTTTAACTGCCCTGACTCAGTGCTAAGGAATTCTGGGAACTATACCTTTGTGAGACATTTAGCTTCTCTGTCAGAGAGCTCTGGTGCCACAATAAACTACAATTCCCAGGATTCCCTAGCACTGAACCAGTTAAAGCAGTGTCAAACTGGATTATTCCTGTTGTGTGTTTTGGACCATAGTGTGTGTGTGTGTGTGTGTGTGTGTGTGTGTGTGTGTGTGAGAAGAGTTTCTCCTAGTTAATAGGTAACCTTGCCTCCAACATAAGCAAGGATTTTTACAACCTGTGACAAAGAAATGACAAACATCCTCATATAACCACACTTGCCTCTGCAGAGGAAGAGTATGCAGAGCCAGCCCAAGCAAAAGGCATCCTTACCCACTCACTGAGGTCAATGAACTTAATATCCAAAAGCCCGTTCAGTTATTATATCACCTAAGGCAAGAAATTCCACGAGCATCTCCCCCCACAACATAAATAGCATATTAAACACCTAACAATTAATAACTAACTCTTTCATGACAATCACAATCTGCTGTCTGAGATGGCTGCTTCTCAGCTGGAGGATCTGTAGAATGTGGATAGGTGTCAGGGGACACCCCTGTGGTATGCAAGAATAAAACTGCGGCTACTTTAACACTAACCATGTGCCCCACAGGATGGAACTGTAGTCTCTAGAACTCCCATAGAAGCTAGACTATTTTGTTGGTAATTCATCAGATTCGAGTGTTCTGTTTTGTTCTCCAGTACATTTTAGCTTTGATTTGTGGGCACCTTTTTTTGTAATAAGCATAATCTAAGTGCTAGCTAGTCTGGACTTGGAATACTATACTGAAACTTTTCTTTAGGATTTCAGAAAAGCATACCTCCCACATTTCACAAATGAAAGCCAAGACAAATGTGACCAAGCAATATCAGGAATGCAGTGGCTCAAGTAGTTAAGACAGTGACTCTGTTGGTGGCAAGATCAGCAGGTTGGCAGTTCAAGGCCCAGGTGCTGCATGATGGGGTGAGCTCCCGTCACTAGTCCCAGCTTTTTCCAACCTACCTGTTCGGAAGCATGCAAATGCAAGTGGATAAATAGGTACCACTTCGGTGGGAAGGAAACATGCTGGCCCCATGATCACAGAGTAGTCTCTGACAACACTGGTTCTTTGGCTTAATAACGGAGATGAGCACCGCCCCCTATGGTCGGACATGACTTGACAACCTTGTCAACAGGGAATACCTTTACCTTACCTAATATCAGGGTGTGGTTAAGATGGCAGAAGTTATTAAGAAGAAATAACACACAAGCTAGGAGAGGCTGCAGCAGTTTGCTTTTGCCTGAGCCAACTTGGCAGGGCACGATTTTCCCTATCCCCTGCCCGAGTTAGTTGAGTGCAAACTACTTTTGCACTTTGAATTCAGTTTGCAGTAATTGAAAAGGGAGAAAGTAGTAGGAAGAAAGAGAAACCAGAACATCTTATAAGCAACTGAAAAAGTGAGAGAACAGAGGATTAATGGCACTGTCCATGCCAAATTGGGCCAGTTGGAAGGTATGCAAGAGCCTTGGACAAAGCATGAAGCCAAGGTGCAAAACCCTGCTTAGAGGTATCCAAGACTTAGGTAACTTTGTTCCAAAGGGGGTTGGTGAAGCAGACTGGTTCTAGGGCTTTTGAAACACCTTGGAGATGCAGATGGATGTTCTCTTTCCACTTTTTAAAACCTATTTGAGGTATTTTAAACCCCCCACCAGTGTCTCTAAGCTGTTTGTAACTGGAAAATAGTAATAAATCATGGAGGGCTGAGGAATAGTTACAGTTCTCTTAACTGGCAGTTGTAGCTTCCAGTGGGGTATGACTACCAGAGCTCTCCTTTTCACAAGTTGGCTTCTTATATTAACATCAGTCTTATCCTTATGGGTTACTGTCCATCAGCTTTCTCCCTGCTGATTTGCAGTTTTTTCAGGAGACTTTTGCTGAACATGTCATCTGAGTAAATATGAATGAAAGCTGTTGGGCATAAGAACATTGTAGTCACCCTATCTTTAATGCATACTTCAATATTGTTTACCATAAAGTCCTGACTGATTCAGAAGTCATAAGTAGAACCATCTTAATTCTCCTTCCAGATGATTATGGGAAAGCAGTGTTTCATGCTGAGCTAATGAGTTGTAAAGTGAAACTAAAGAAGTACTGACAATAAATACAGAGTACCTTGCCCAGCTTAAAGTAGTGTTGGTTGATTCCATTCTATATCTCAAAAATTAGCTTGTCAGCATCTAACCAGGAAAAGCCATTGGTCATCCAGGCAGATCCACACAGCATAGTTTGTACAATCAAGAACACCTGAAAGAGCCCTGTAAAAGGCAAGGTACCTTTCACCAAGGATAAGTCGGCAATGAAAATAGAAAGTGGGTCATGCAGAGTCCACAGCAATAAGTGCTCCAGTAATTATCAAATGTCAGGCACCTATGAGTATGTATTGTTAGTAAATGCATATTTTACAAACTGGATATGTTTCTAAATAAAAGTCAAGCTTTGGGCAAGAGTTTAATAGAAAGTTCCAAGCACAAAATAAGCCCTGAAGCAATACACAAATGTTAAAAGATAGGGAGCACTGTAAGTGTTAGGATAAGATTAATAGGAAAGGACCATCTGCTATATTTTTCAGGGATAGAGAGTGGATTAGTGAGTTGTGTATATTCAAGATGATATATGCAATGGCAGCAGGAGTCATGCACAATCACCCAGTGCTGTGTTATTCAGAGGCATTTTGATAAGCCAATGACAGGGCAAAAGCAAAAGTGCCTGAGACTCAAGGGAGCGGCTTGTTGCATCTCACACCATGCTCCTAAGTCCTATGATTTCTATTCTGTCTTCATATACTTTATTGTCACATCAGAACAACAACTGGCATTTGTTTGAAGGTGCTCAGATCCCAGCTGTTAAAAACAATAATACGGTTTGCTTTTTATCTATTTGCTGAAGACTGTTTTCTCCATTATGGTCAATGATGACCACAACAACAGCTGCCGAATGACAGCCAAACTGTGTTGTTCCATCAGTAGCATGGAATCAGAGATTTATTTCAATGAGAATTTCTTTCCTGCCCTTCTGTTTCTCATGCATCATCCAGGATGGCTAACAACAATAAAAACAACTAATAAAGCACACTAACATTCAAAAATAACAACAGCAATGTAATAGAAGCAATCCAACTGAGTAGTTATAAAACTTGGATACCAGATGATTCCATTCTTGTACAAGAAAGGTGCACCTCAAACAAAAAGATCTTTGCCACACAGGAAAATACTCTTGGGAAGGGCACTAATTTTAACCTTTCTGGGGATAAAGAATTCCACAGTTTAAATGCAGCTGCTCAGAAGACCTTGTAGATCACCATTACTAAGCATCAGTTTCTTGAACCATGCTGTTCAACTCGTTAGAAAGCAGGAGTAGGGCACTAATCCTTATTTATAGCTAGGAATGTGGTAATCTGTCAGTTTAGTCCAGGGCATCTCCCAAGTTGTCCAACACACCCACAGGAGACTAGGTTGGGCCCATTCTTCTCTCTTTCCACTTTCAAGCAAAGATTGTTCTATTTAGATAGGCTTTTGGCCATTAGCTAATTGCTATGAAAATGTTTTCTTTTACATAGGAGTGCTCTTTCCTTTACCTGTTTTGTTTTAAATGCTTTTAAACAGAATTTAATTCAGTGCTTTAAAAAAAAACACAACAGGTTTTTAAAGCTGTTTTTATTTTATTTTATTTTTTTATTTTTTACTATTATGATTTGTTTAGCTATACGCTAATTTAATCTGTGGTAATCTGTGTTGTATACCACCTTTGGTCCCTTCCTGGGAGAAAGGCAGGATAGAAATCAAATGAAATTTTAAAAATGGTTACATTTCTCAGAATCTAATCAGCATCTTTGTTCCAGTTGGATTCTGTATGAGCTTGCAAGGCTTCCCTCTCTACTTTAGCACAGAAGTGTGTGCATATTTTTAGTGTACTGTTTAAAAATGTACAGATGTTGTATACATTTTCCCCAAGATTAAAGCAGCTTTGTGCACATTTTTAAATGTACAAGTTCTTTGCATTTATAAACTGTGTGCACATGGTTTGTTTGGTTTTGTGCACATTTTAATCCACCAAAACACAATGCAAGCTTCAGAAATATATGGATGGATTCCAGAAGTATATGGATGGATTCCATTGCCAGTTTCAGGTGGTGTGAAAATGGGTATTTCTGTACAGGTAGGCAAACTTCTAAACTGCTGGATGGGAGGAGAGGGGAAATGTTTTAAACTCAAGCACATTAGCCAGGATTCTGTCATAATCTATTGTCATGTAGACCTAA
Source organism: Phrynosoma blainvillii (assembly GCA_026167975.1). Classification (NCBI taxonomy): domain Eukaryota; kingdom Metazoa; phylum Chordata; class Lepidosauria; order Squamata; family Phrynosomatidae; genus Phrynosoma; species Phrynosoma blainvillii. Next base: position 230,564,230 of record JANUYF010000002.1, on the reverse strand, counting down.
ACACCTTTCAGGATTTCAGGGTTCCAGTTAGTTTTTATAATGAATAATGCTAAAACTTGCTTTATTTTTTTATGTGTGACTGAGCACAACTTACAAGTGTGCCGTAGCAAGTATGTAAAAAAGGCCATGTAAAGTCAGGTATGTTTCTTTAAACATTCAGAAGCTATGGATTGTTTTGACTTTGAACTTCTTAGACCTGTACTAATTATGTGCAAGCATATCTGAGTATAAATGGTATGAGGAGGAGACACACACACAGGTCTAGTCCATCCAGCTAATTTCTTCTCCAAGAGATGGACAGTGGAAGGTGGACAACCCAAGGTCTGATCCAGAACAAGCAACATCAGTGTTAGTGATCACTTCTGTGATTGCTCTGGCTGCCGTGAGGAGGAAAAGAAGCTGCCTGCCAACCAGTATCTCTGTTCTCCTGCATCACATATTAGGTCTGCCTGTGCCAACTCATATTTAGAAAAGAAGTCCAAGCTTATTTGTATGGGGCAAGGGAAAAATGGCTGTTCTTTGGTTGTCACTTTTCTTTCACAATTACATTGCTCCCTGTCTTTTGCAAATGCTTATCTTCCAAAAGGACACAGACTACCTCTATGTTCAATACCTCTCTCAACCAGTTTTGGAGCAACTGTTCTTTCCAGCCCTCTTCACACATGTACTATGACTTAATTGTATCACACTTTTTACTGCCCAAAACACTGTTAGTCTTTAGCTCAAAAATTCACCCAAGAAATTCCTGAGTCTGGATCACATTTGTAAGGGAATAAGCATCAGTTTGCTACTGTTGTCCCAGTTTGGGAAAGGGATGGGATGGAACAGTGAATGACAGAGGCATTTTTGAGGTCAGAGGGCCAAACTTCATCTCACAAATGCTTGGGTTATCACAGGTCGGGTTCATCACAAGGTATTTCAATACAGGCCATTTGTATCAATTTCTCCCCACCTCTCTATCGCCAGATGATGCAGGGCCAAAGACTTGATTCGACCATGGACTCTTGCTTCTCTGAGTCCACAACGAGGCACCCAGCCACGTGATTGATGCTCAGTGTCTTATTTCTGAGCTTAGCAGGAGCGACCTGCACTGGTGATCTTTAGACAGCCTCCCAGTATCACTCCAGAAAGCACAGGTAACAGGGGAAAGTCAGGGAAGCTTTGGACCCAGGGTGTTCTGGCCAGTGTAGACTTGCCCATAGTCTTTCTTAGTCTGGTAGTACAAGTACCATTAGAAGTGAATCAGAAATCCAGGTGTATTCAATTTTAGGGAGGTAGCCAGGTATTGTTCACTTAGGAGTTAACTACATGACTTACCAAAATCCACTATCACTACCACCAACCACGTGCTCCTTCAGCCAATGTCTGTGTACAAATACAAATTAATCTAAATATATATGAAAAATTAGAATTATGATTTTATGATTCTATGATTAACTTTGAGACCAAAACTGATGGAAAGGAAAGCAAAACAAACAAAACAAAAATAAATAGTTGCTGCTTCTTTGCTCCAGACTCAGTATCTTGATTGTACACATCCTATGCCATCCCTGACAGTGGTCTGGTTTCAGCCCCCAAGGATGAGATCATGAAGTGTACAAATACTACTGCATGACAACTGCAAGGCAGTTAATTTCTTCCGAGAAACTGAAAGAAGAGTTACTAGTTCTTAACTGTCACTATACGCATATATCCCCAAAACAAAACACTGATAAAGTGCAAAAGCTACTGATGCGCTTTCAGGAGGCGGGGGAACTCCTTCAGAATAACTCTTAGCTCTGTTGCCTCTGAGACAACAGTCAAGTTGTGCTTTGTGCCCCCACAGTTGACTGCATCTCTTAGAATCATATAATGTTAAGAGCTGGAAGGTAATATAATTCTTTCTGCCCCTACAAAGACCTTAATCACACACACTAAGGCAAGTATGGGAGGAGATGTTTTAGTGCTGTAGGGACAACAGGCAAGAATGGCTCCTATGATGTGCAAGTCCCACTGGGACTCATTCAGGCAACTCTTTGTGAGTAGGCCACTGTTTGAGACCGTGCGCATATAGGGGACATCCTCTTTGGTACATTATCTGGGCAATCTTTGTACCTGCCGTAGAACCTGATGACTGCCAATGCCTTCAGATGCATGGAATAGCTGAATGACATGATCTGTTCAGCTGCAAGAAAGCAGACCAACCCAAGGCCTTTTCTTCTAAAAAGAAATGAGAATGGCTCTGTCATAGCCTCTTTTCTCAATAGGGAGTTTTCTCAATATCAGCATCTTTTGGTTCTAGGCCTCCATTTGCTGCATCTTGCACTTTAAACAAACAAACAAACAAAAAATCCAAGTTAAAGCAAGGGCTGGTAAAAATTTGCCAATGGAAGAAAATGGATACTCATGGCAACTATCATTATTTCCAAACCTCCATGTGTCTCCAGCTGCTTTTGCCTCTGCAGCGTTTCTGCTAATTTCACTGTTGCCACTGTTGCACAGGCATCAGCCAAGTGTTACCTGCAGAACTCAGAATATATAAAATAAGGCACTCTAACTCCCCAGGGCAATAAAATAAATTGAGAGAAGAAGAGAGGGCAATAGATTTCCTCCAGAGTACATTGGCTCCTACTGTTACACCTTATGAGACTGGAGCTGAAATGCATGAAGAGTGAAGCATCTCTAATCAAGCTCTTGGAATAGGACTCTGGCTTCCTTAGGAAATGTTATGATAAACCAAAGTTAACATCTGTCACTGGAGCATTAAAATCCAACTCCACCTGTTTTCACCCTATCAGCCTTTTCCAGTGAAGCACACACTCAACCTTTACTTATTAGTGTTTCCTTCTCCACTTTGCTAAGTGCTTGTTAGTATGTAATAGATTTAAAACCTGGATGCTGAAGGCTCCTAGAACCAAGACACAGTGAGAGGCCCTGTCCATGCATAATCCAATTGTGCAGTGCCTTTCTTCCAGGACAACCCCTCTCCACTTTATCACAAGGAAGCCAAAGCCAAAACAGGGTTCTAGTTGGAACTGAACACCCACTGAACTATGAGTTTTGTGTTCCATTCTATGTGGACTAATTGGTTGGGGAATTCAGACATGGTGATCATCAAAGGCACTGGAAGCAACAGGCTTCTGTAAAGATCATTAGCAACTTACACTTACATTGTGCACCTATTATCCCACTATAACCTACTTCAAAGCAACTGGTAGACGGATATTTATTGCTTCAGCTGCCATCATCTGTGAGTCAAGGAAGCACAACATCATGCAGAATCATACATGTTCAGCTGGGCCCTTAATGGCCTGCATAGGCAGCGAGTGTTCTACTGAAAAGAAAAGATCCCAATCCCCCCTTCCTGTCTCCAGCAGCATCTGAAGGATCATCTTCTATCTAAAAAGCACTGCAGAACATTCAATTGGGGGGCATGGTGTCTAATTCTAAATCCACTGAAATCCACATTCCTATAATGGGATATCAGGAACTTATTTGGGGACCCATTCCCACTCCACAGCAAAGAAAGCAGCAACACCCTGCGCTTGAGAACACCCACCACCAACAGTTCAAAAATCTCTGGAAACCAGCAAGAACATATCAATGAGCCATCCTGGACTCACCCAATACAGACCCAAAGCAAGGGACCTACCCAGAAATACATCATCATGCTGCCAGCCGCGATGTCCACAGAGCCACAGATAGGTGAGCTGGCCCAGGGCGCTGGGTATCTCTCCCTGCCCCTTGGCTCTCTCTGTCCTGTGATGCAGACTGGGGCTCCCCCTTTCACAGGCACAGTCCCACTGACAATAGCTGCAGGCCGCTGTGTGCCTCAGAGCTGTGTGCCATGGGTATCCGACGTGCCAGCCTGGTGCAAGAATTGCAGGTGAGAGTAGAGGGGAGGCTTCCAGGTGGGCAGAAGGAAGTGGGGGAGGAAGACTCTGCCAACAGGCAGTGGGATGAGGTTTGTCACCACCACCACCACCACCATTCCCCCCCCAAAAAAAAGTAGGGAGAAAAGAGGCAGCTCCTTGGAAGGAAATGAAAGAGAGAAGGAAAGCCAGCTCAGAGACCGGACCTGTTCTTCCCGCAGAGCTGGAGTAGGGCTGCCTGAACAGCACAGGGGTGGCTGGCTGGATATATGGCTCCAGTCAGATAAAAGGCACCTCAGCGAGCAGGCTAAGTTGACTGTGGATGGGATGCGTGGGGGTAAAGGGGCTTTGCTGTGGGGATGTGTGTGTGTGTGTGTGTGTGTGTATGAAAGAAAGAGAGAGAAGGAAAGAGAGAGAGGCAGCTGGGAGCGGAGGCTCCCGCCGCTCTGACACTCTGCAGTGTATGTCCTGCCTCAGCATTTTCCAAGCTACCCTGTCAATAAGGAAACTGGCCGCTCATGTAATTAACCTGTGAGGTGCCAGCTTTCTCCTTCCTACTGATTCTGAGCCTCCTGGCATTCTTGCTGCTCTTTGCCCTGCCCACCTTACTAAGAGTCAGCTTGGGCCACAATTAAGGAAGAAGACAAGGGGATGGTGGGTAACAGGCAGCCCCTGTTTTATAGGTCACGCTCAGTCTCACTATTACATGGACAAGGACTTCAGGCTGATGACAGTGTCCAGATTCAGTTTTCTTAATACCAAGGCAATAGGAAAGAGGCTGTGAGGCCTGATGAAAGTCATAGTGGCAAATGTGAGGGGGAAATCTATGTTCTGTAATGATGTTCTGAATTATCTTGCAGTATTACCTGTATACTTTTGCTTAATCAGTGAATTGTTGTTGTTAGCTGCCCCTGTGTCAGTTCTGACTTATGGCGACCCTGTGGATGAGATATCTCCAAGAATCCCTATCTTCCACTGCCTTGCCTATATCCTGCAAGCTCTTCCCCATATCCCCCCTGATTGAGTTTATCCATCTGGTTTATGGTCTTCCTCTCTTTCTTCTACCCTCTACTTTTCCTAGCATTATTGGTTTTTTTCTAGTGATCCATGCCTTCTCCTGATGTAGCCAAAGTGCGATAGTCTCAACTTAATCATCTTTGCTTCCAAGGAGAGGTCTGTTCAAGAGCCCATTTGTTTGTCCTCTTGGCTGTCCATGGTATCCTAAGTACTCTTTTCCAGCACCACATTTCAAATGAGTTGATTTTCTTCCTTTCTGCTTCCTTCACTGTCCAACTCTCTCATCTGTACATGGCAATTGGGAATACAATGGCCTGAATGATTCTGACTTTAGTGTTCAGTTGTATGTTTTTGCTCTTCACTATCTTTTCCAGTTCTTTCTCAGCTGCCCTCCCCATTCCTGGTCTTCTTATTTCTTGACTGCAGTCTCCATTCTGGTCAATGTTTGATCCTAGATAGGGGAATTCTTTAACTATTTCAATTTCCTCATTGTCTAGGTTGAATTTGTGTATTTCTTCTGTGGTCATTATTTTTGCTTTCTTTATGATCGGCATCAGACCTGCCTTTGCACTTTCATCTTTGACCTTTCTTAGTAACTGTTCCAATTCCTGAACATTTTCTGTTAATATTATGGTGTCATCCACATATCTTAAGTTGTTAATGTTGCTTCTTCCTATCTTAACTCCTCCTTTTTCTGATTCTAATTCTGCTTTTCTTATGATTTTTTCAGCATATAAGCTAAACAAGTAGGGTGATAGGATGCAGCCTTGCCCTTTGCCCATTAGGGATCACTCTATTTCCCTGAATTCTGTTTTGACGGTAGCTTCTTGTCCTTGGTACATCAGGACTATCAGATGTAGTGGCACCCCCATGTCTTTGAGTGCATTCCATAATTTTTTGTGATCTATACAATCAAATGCTTTGCTGTTGTCTGTGAAGCACATACTAATTCTTTTTTGGATTCTTTGGTGTGCTCCGTTAGCTATCGTATGTTTGCAATGTGGTCCCTAGTGCCCCTTCCTTTTCTGAATCCTGCTTGCATCTCTGGAATTTCTCTCTCCATGTATGGTTAGAGTCTATGCTGCAGAATTTTGAGCATTATTTTGCTTCCATGTGAGATTAGTGCTATTGTCCTATAGTTGCTGCAGTCTTTTGTATCTCCTTTCTTGTGGATTGGTATGTATATTGAGCATTTCCAGTCTGTTGGCCACTGCTTTGTTTTCCATATTTGTTTAGTTAGCACTAAAGTTGCATCTGCCTGTAGGCAGTGTAGCAGTTCAATTGGGATATCATCTGTTTCTGATGATTTATTTTTCCCAAGTTCCTTTATTGCAGATTCCACTTCACTTCTTAGAATTTGGGGTTCATCTTCATATGGCTCCTCATTCCAAATATGATTCATTCCCTCATCTCTTTTGTATAACTCTTCTGTGTATTGTCTCCAGCATCTTTTTATTTCTTCTTGTTCCTGTATTATGTTCTCCCCCCCCCCCCCCCATAGAGCATCCCTGTCCTTGGTTTGAACTTGGCTTTAATTTCTTGGATATTTTGATAGGGATCTCTCATTCTTCCCTTTTTGTTGTTGTCTTCTATTTCTCTGCATTGGTCATTGTAGTATTTCTCTTTATCCCTGCGTGTCAGACGTTGGACAGTTGTATTCATCCTTCTGGCTTTGTTCCTATCTCCCTTTGTTTTTGCTTTTCTTCTTTCTTTTATTGCATGAAGTGTTTCATCTGTCATCCATTGTTTCTTATCTTTCTTTTTGGTCCCTGTTAGTGTCTTCTTGCATTCGTCCTTAATTATGTCTTTGACTTCTGTCCACAGTTCTTCAGGTTCCCGGTCGATTATACTCAATAGTTCCAATCTGTTTCTTATATTGTCCTTGAATTCATCTGAAATGTTATTCAGGTCATATTTAGATATAATGATAGTTTTTGCTTTCTTCTTCAGCTTAACTCTGATTTTTGTTATGAGCAGTTCGTGGTCTGTGCCACAATCAGCTCCTGGTTTGGTTCTGGCCACAAGGATAGAGTTTCTCCATCTTCTACTTCCAATTATATAGTCTGTCTGTTTTTTTGTGTTTACCATCTGGTGAAGTCCAGGTGTATAGTCTTTTGTCTGGTTGTATGAAGCAGGTATTTGCAATGAATAGATTATTGGTCTCACAGAATTCTATCAGATGCTCTCCTGCTTTATTTTTTGTTCCTAATCCAAATCTTCCTACTGTTTTTGATTCTTCTGTGTTGACAACTTTAGCATTCAAATATTCAATGATTAGTTTGAAATCTTGCAATGGTATGTTGTCAATTTCTTCCTGGATTGCATCATAGAATCTCTCAATTTCCTCTTCATCTGCATCTGTGGTTGGTGCATATACCTGGATTATTGTGATGTTTATAGATTTACCCTGAAGCCTTATTGATAATATACGGTCTGACTTTGAGTTATGTCCTTTGACTGCTCTAGCTATATCTTTCCTTAGTATGAAAGCCACTCCATTTCTTCTTGTTTTTTTCATTTCCTGAATAGATTACTGTATAGTTGTCTGAGTCAAAGTGACCCATTCCTGTCCATTTTAACGCACTCGCTCCTAGTATTGCTATATTCATGTGTTCCATTTCCTTCTTTACTATGCCTAGTTTTCCCTGGCTCATGCTCCTCACATTCCATGTTCCAATTACATGTGTAATGTTGCTTTTAACTATGCTTGTTTTATTGGACATGTTTTCTGTCTGGCCTCCCCCTCTAGTTGTTGGTTGAATCTGTGGATAGTATTCTCATATTTCTGAGGAATATGGCCTTTTTACATATCCTCTATTGTTTAATAGATGAAAATGTGGACACATGTGGCTGAACCATGTCAAGAGTGTGGTCAAAAAGATGTGGCAAGGCAGCAAAAATTGATATGATGATGATGATAATTTTTATCCTGCCCCTCTTCAGACGCAACCAGGGCGGCTTACAACATTAAAAATACCATAAAATGCAGTATAAATCCCAAGACCCACCCACCCCTTAAAATAATATTAAACAATAAACAAATTAAAACATACTTAAAATAACTCGCAATGACAGAACAAGCAAATAACGAGACTGTGGCAGAGAATAGGAGAAAAGATGAGCTAACTCTTGAGGCCAGGATCTTTATTCAGGAAAGGCCTGCCAGAACAGATCCATCTTAACAGCTTTTTAAAAGCTGCTTAAGGTGGTGATATGATGGATCTCGTCCGGCAGGCCATTCCATAATCTCGGAGCGGTTGCTGAAAAGGCCCTCTGGGCGGTTGCAGACAGCCTAGTTTTTAAAGGCTACAGCAAATTCCTCCCAGAGGACCTGAGTGCGCAGGGTGGATTATTGGGAGGAGGCGGTCTCGAAGATAAGTTGGACCCAAGTCATTTAGGGTTTTAAAGGTGATAACCAACACCTTGTACTGTGCCTGGAAACTAATAGGCAGCCAGTGAAGTGACTTTACAACTGGCATTATATGGTCTCTTCCAGTTGTTCCCGAGACCAACCTGGCTGCCATTTTCTGTACTAATTGGAGTTTCCGGACCAAGCACGAGGGTAGCCCCATGTAGAGTGCATTACAGAAATCAAGATGGGAGGTTACCAGCGTGTGCACCACAGTTTTAAGGTCCCCAACTTCCAGAAAAGGGCGCAGCTGGCGTAATGGGAAAGAACTCACAAAACTACTATTTTAAGCAGAGAAATCCTATTAATCATGTACTAAGTTTAAGAGCAAAACTCTACCCCCTCCCCTCCTCTCTTCTCCCTCCTACTGTCTTAACAGAATTAAAAACTATTTTGCACTTTGACCTCAGTTTGCAGTAATCGGAAAAAGCCAAGGATGAAGGGGGAAATGGGAAGCAGAGAGAACATTAGAACTAGAACATTTTAAAAGCAGGATGGCAGAGGATTAACTGGAATTGTTCCTGCTAAATTGGGGGGTTGGGTACAGAGATAGAGGGAGGGAGGAAGTGGGGAAGAGATCCTTCCCTGTTTTGGGGTTTCTGCTGATGACTCCAGTGAAGAAAACAGGACTTAACAGCACACCGCTTTGATACCAATTAATGCTCCCATGTTCTGCCTTGCAGCTATATTGCAAACTACTTTGAATTAACCACATTGGATTACTAATTCCAGACTCAGGTGCCATCTCAGATAAGGATGCTGCCATATGAAGAGGCCTTGAGTAGTGTTAGAGAACTACTCTGTTCCCATGACAGACAAGAAGACTATTCACTAAGCATTTAAATTCTCCTCCACATCAAATGCAAGTCATCGCAAAAGAACGCTAGTCATCCTAGCAGAGGGGTATATGTTAGCACCAGCATTTCCTTCTTTGCCCTGATGCCCTCTGCTGTTAATATGTTCATGCCCCAGATTCTTGGGTTGCTTTAATAACCTTCATTCTCTTGGCAAAGCATTCTGTGTCTGCTGGAGCCCAACGTTCCTGCTTTGGCAGTCTTTTTCCAGGAGAAAACTCCCTGTGAATTTTAAAGGGAGAGGTCATGTAATTGTCCACCAGTCTCTGCAATTGATATTTTCCTTTCCTTTCCTTTTAAGAGCCAAGAGAAACTTGAAATCCTCTGAAGAGCCAGAGAAGCCTATTTTTCATTGTGTCCTGATGGTCCAGGGTCAAAAATAGATGTTGAGAGATAACCAGTATCCCTTTCTCCTCATCGCCTTGCCCCTTTTTTCTCACACCAAGAAACTCTGGGAGCTAAAGCTCAAAATGTAACTTTTTCCAAGCTCTGATGACACACAACACAATGTAAGAGTGTGCTGTCTACTTCCCTGCAACATACTCCATCATTGGCTATTGCTGGGTAATATTCAGCAGAAGAACACCATGTAAGATATATCACCCTACCCAAGGCTTCGCCAAGAAAAAAGCAGAAAAGGAAAATGGAGCAGCAGAAACTACGTCTGTCTTACAGCATCACTAGTTCCATTCTAATAGTAATTGAGCTCAGCATTGCAGCATCATGTGACTGTCACATAGTTAGAATTGCAGACTAACATCTGGATCCCATACCACATCATTCTCAAGTAGGGAAAATGCAACTGTGCAACAGCACATAGTGCTGGAGGTCCATACATTAGTCCCAGTTGCCATGCCCCATAGCAGGTTTGGTGATTCTTTGCCCCCTCCATAGGTTTTGGATCTCACAGGCTTTGTTTGTTTGTTCTTAGCTGCTCTTGAATCAGTTCTGATTCATGGTGACCCTGTGGATGAGACATTGCCAAGAATCCCTATCTTCCACTGCCTTGCCCAAATCCAAATAACCCCTCCTGATTGAGTCTATCCATCTGGTTTGTGGTCTTCCTCTCTTTCTTCTACCCTCTACCTTTCCTAGAATTATTGTTTTTTTCTAGTGATCCATGCCTTCTCATGATGTGGCCAAAGTATGATAGTCTCAACTTAATCATATTTTTTCCAAGGAGAGCCCTGGTCTGATCTGTTTAAAAATCCATTTGTTTGTCTTCTTGGCTGTCCACAGTGGTGTCCTCACCTGAGGTGTCACCCGGTGCGGGGAGGCGGGGCCTCTGCCCGGCACTTCCGGGGCAGCAGATCACATGGAAAGCAACCCCGTGGGCTGTGGAAATGGCTGCTGGCCGGCCGCCGGAACTGGAGACCCCTCCCCAAGACCTGGAGACTCCCCTGAGGCCTGGGAAAATGGCCATGCAGCCATGAAAAATGGTGACATGGCTGGGAGAAGTGGCGGTGTAGCTGAGAAAGCAGCAGCCCAATGCCCGAAGACTCCCTCCAAGGCCCGGAGACACCACGAGGCCTGGGAAAATAGCCACAAGGCCAAGAAAAACAGCAGCGTGGCTGGGAAAACTGCTACCCACCCAGGCCAGAACCCCCCAAGGAGCACCTGTAGGGTCGAGGGTGTGTGACTTGGTGTCACCCCCCTTCTCTGGTGTCACCCCTCTTCTGGAGTGTCACCCAGTGTGGCCCGCACCACCCAGTGATGCTACTGGCTGTCCATGGTATCCTAAGTACTCTTCTCTAGTACCACATTTCAAATGAGTTGATTTTCTTTCTGTCTGCTTCCTTCACTGTCCAGCTCTCACATCCATACATGGTAACTGGGAATACGATGGCCTGAATGATTCTGACTTTAGTGCTCAGTTGTATGTTTTTGCTCTTCAGTATCTTTTACAGTTCTTTCACAGCTGCCCTTCCCATTCCTAGTCTTCTTCTTATTTCTTGACTGCAGTCTCCATTCTGGTCAATGCTTGATCCTAGGTATGGGAATTCATTAACTATTTCAATTTCCTCGTTGTCCAGATTGAATTTGTGTATTTCTTCTGTGGTCATTATTTTTGCTTTCTTTATGTTCAGCATCAGACCTGCCTTTGCACTTTCATCTTTGACCTTCCTTATTAACTGTTCCAATTCCTGAATGTCTTCTGCTGATATTATAGTGTCGTCTGCATTTTTTTTTTTTTTTTTTTTTTGCCGTGGGTCATATGTGCTGTTTGTAGGGAGAGTCAACATCTAGACCAGGGGTAGGCAACCTTTCCCCTTTAAGGGCCGAGGGACTTCAGCTCCCAGAAGCCTCAGCCATGTTGGCCAATAGTCCCATGTTGGCCAATAGCTCCTGGGATTCTGGGAGCTGAAGTCCCTCGGCCCTTAAAGGGGAAAGGTTGCCTACCCTTGATCTAGACAGTCAAAGATTCTCTACACTTTGTAGCAGGGGTTTCTTCTCCTTGTGTTTGAGTGAGAAGATACAGGGCTCTCACTAGGACAGAGCTACCACCTGTGTCTTATACACACGGAGAGAGGAATCTGCAATAGTCATGCAGTCCACAACCAATCTGCAGCTGAAGTAGGAATGTGTGTGAGTGTGCATCTGTATGTGCAAGTGGGTAGGTGGCAAGGAGACAGACAAACAGATGGACATTCTAGGAGAGAAAAGAGCTGTTATCCATTTAAGAACTCCCAGGTTCTGGCAAAGATTCTCTTAGCATAGCATGGGTGATGGGACCCTACCCCTGCTAAATCCTGCTCCTTCCTTGTTCATTCTCAGTGGGAGAGAGGTCTTGTCCTTCAGGGAACAGGATCATCAAGCCAAGTCCTTTGCTGTGTGGCCTTTGATTTGCTTCTTGGTCTATGGTCTATGGCACAGCTGTTTTGCATTATGGGATTAAATGCCCCAATGTGCAAATCTCCAGAGTTCAAGACTGTACTATTCTTGCCCATTTTGAATGACAGATTAGGGACTGATTTTAACCCCTCCATTAACTACTTTGTCAGAAGGAAGTTGGGAGTCCTGCACAGAAGGCAGAGCATGCAATCTAGTTACTGATACATGGGTGTTTTCAAGCAAAGACCCTGATTCTGATCCATAAAAGTTGGCCTAATGAGGGCAAAGCCTGCAGCTCTGTGGAACATATTTACTCCTCCCACCACTTCAAGCCTTGGGAGCAGCCTCATCAGGCTGTGCACAGAGAAACTTGAGGGGCATGAATGACTCTAGCAAGAACGTGGCGTAGTGATAAATGACTTTTGTCCAGAATAAATACACACAATCCATCCATCGCTAATTAACATTCTGGGGAATCACATGCCACCAGCTTGCGATCAGGGTGGACTGTTGTTTTGGTTAATGAGGCTGAATGATGCCACTCACAAGCCCAGGTGGGAAGTTCAAGTTAAACAGACAAAGCTAGCTGGAATAGTTCTCTCCAACCTCAGGTCCCCACAATGAATTCTCCTGGCTGGAGATGGTGGGAGTTGTACTCCAGGACATGAGGAAGACAAAGGTTGACCTAAAGCAAACTCCTCAACTGACTTGAGGCACTTTGGAAGTTATCATATCTTGTTAGACTACAGATCTACTTAGGTTAATAGTTTTAGTACTATCAGTGGTAATCCAAAACTTGGCAAAATTACTTTTTTGGACTAGAGCTCTCAAAATTCCTCAATAGGAGGTGCCCAACCACTGACCCAAACTACTTCCCTAGGGCGATATTGTTCTATACATTTGTTCTTTCATAGAAGGGCGAAAGTAAATGGGCTCTCAGGCTGCCTAAATCCCACACAAAACAAATATTAATATCTGTGGGAGAAAGGGTTCAGCTAGTCAAGACAGTTAAAATATCAAGTGTCCATAGGGAGGAACTGAACATCCAGCATTTTCCAAGCTAGTATCCAATGCTACATCCTCACCAGTCCCACAGACACCATTAAAAGCCAACATAGCTACCCCTGTATGTTTTCTATATTGTGAGATACCACATTGTATCTGCAACAGGGAACCAAGTAGAATAGCCTGTGGAATGAGAACTTCAATCAAGGTAAAACAATTTTTTTCTTCTTAAATTTGGACTTAATTCACATTTTACCTCTACATCCCCCAAAATATTCCTGATACAAACACATGGAGACTTCTTGAGGAATCCATTGTTCTCTGCCACAAAGAGGCCTGTGATCTCACTGGAATGGAGACATATTGGATTGCAAAAGAGAGGTCTTGAGATGCAAATGGATTTTAAATGCCCTGGACTTTGCAAATCTCCCTATAGGCACAGGGCCAGAAGGAGTAGTATCCTGCCTACAAAAGATATCCTCCCCATCAAATACCATCTTAACTAAAGACTGAAACAACATGTAGGCATCTGACCAACATCTCCAATTGTTTTTCTCCTGTAACATCTTGCCTGATGAAGAAGCCCATGGAGCAGGAGTCGGCAACTTTTTTTGCCGGTGGGCCGGGGGGGGGGGAATGGCGCTGGGGGCGCGCGCGCACTTGTGTATGACTCCCACCGTCATGCGCATGCATGCGCGTGTGGGGGGAGCATTTTGGAAAACAAAATGGTGTGCTGCGTCGCGCGTGCATGCGCACGACGGCGGGGCGCCATTTAAGAATGCCCAATGGCGCTGGCACCGTGCGAATGCACATGATGTGGGCGCCGTTGGGTGTTCCAAAATGGCACCTGCTGTCGTGTGCATGCGTGCGCAAGCGCAGGCGCCATTTTGAACACCAAAATGGTGCTCATGCACAGCCTGGCAACAGCAGGACTGGGCAGGAACCGGTCGGAAGGCCTTGGCAGGCCGGGTGTGGCCCACAGGCCGTAGGTTGCTGACCCCTGCCATGGAGCTTCGAAAGCTTGCAAATAGTATACTGTGCATTTTGGTTGGCCAATAAAGGTATCACTGATGGATTTTTGTTTGAATTTGCTAAATGGCCAACACAGCTACCCCTGAATGTTTTAATTAAAACATTGTAACCTTTCTGCCCTTAGGAAAAAAACAACAAACACATAGCACTGAACACTGGATCTGTCCTTCAACATGCTACTCTGAAGCAATAGAATTGGAGAGACTTTTAAAACCATTAACTTGGATTAGAAACTAAACTTGTCTGTCAGAAAAAATTCTTGCCACACACCCCCTGGAGTTTTCATTGTATGGAGAACTTTGGAAGAAACATGTAATTCTGGGGAGATACACCATGTTTCTCTGTGTCCCTACAACTTCAAACTGCCAATGAATCCTCAAGAATATTTGGATGTGGGATGCATCTGCACTACCGAATTAATGCAGTTTCACACTTTAACTGCTACAGCTCAGTGCCTGGAATGCTGGGATTTGTAGTTTCATGTGAATATTTAGCCTTCTCTGTTCAAAGAGCTCTGGTGCCACAACAAACTGAAAATCCCAGGATTCAATAGGATGGAGCCATGGCAGTTAAAGCCGTGTCAAAGTGTATTAATTCTGCTGTATGGCAGCAACCTTGGGTACACTCCACTTTGGAGGAGCTTCTTTCTGCCTCATCTAAGACTCATCTATACCTGTAAAAATATGGTACTACTAGCTTCAGATCTCCTTTTATGTCTGAGATGCAATTTGTTAGTCTTTTAATCTTTGTTAATCTTTTGAAATAATAAAACAGACTTCCACATGAGAACACCAAACTAAAATTCCTCCACTTATTTCATTGACAAGTGGGCAATGACAGGGGCAGAAGAGTGGCAAATACAGTGGTACCTCTACTTACGAAAGGCTCTAGTTACGATATTTTCGAGTTACAAAATGCTTCTAAAAATATTGTCTCTACATACGAATATGTCTCTACATACAAATGGCTGTAGAGACATATTTGTATGTAGAGACAATATTTTTTAGAAGCATTTTGTAACTCGAAAATTTCCAGCCGCAGCCTCGGCTATTCCTTGGGCTGACTCTGGAAGCGGAAGATTCCTCCACTTCCAGGATCAGCCCAAGAAACGGCTGTGGCTCCGACTTGAAGGAGGCCTCCTTCAAGTCGGAGCCACAGCCGTTTCTTGGGCTGATCCTGGAGGTGGAGGAATCCTCCGCTTCCAGAGTCAGCCCAAGGAATAGCCGAGGCTCCGACTTGAAGGAGGCCTCCTTCAAGTCGGAGCCACAGCCATTTCTTGGGCTGATCCTGGAAGTGGAGGAATCCTCCGCTTCCAGGATCAGCCCATAGAATAACCGAGGCTGCGGCTGGAAGGGGCTGGAAGGAGGCAGCCTTCCAGCCGCAGCCTCGGCTATTCTATGGGCTTGGAATGGATTAGGGCATTTCTATGCAAAATGTACCTCTACTTATGAAATTTTCTACTTACGAAATGGGTTGTGGAACGAATTAATTTCGTAAGTAGAGGTACCACTGTACTGTGGAGTTCCCCAAAGAATTCCCTAATGAACTTGAAGCCAGAAAAGATATTGTGGGAGTTTCAAGAAGGAAATAAAAAGAGAGAAAAAAATATATAAACCTAACCCTACTTTCACCAATGAGGCGCTCCCAGAAGAACCAACTGGTGAGAGAAGCGAAAAATGTCCCTTAAGACATGTGGAAATGGAGGATGAGTTTGTGTTCTCTTTCTGTTTCTAGCTGGAATGGCTGAACATGGTAATGGCAGAATGGTGTGTAATTGTCAGAAAACAAAATTGGTTGTCCAAAAACATGGAGTACTGAAGAGGAAGAGTGGCAAGGTAGGGGATGCGTTGTAGCACCTTTAAGACTAACTGGTTTTTATTTTAGCATGGGCTTTAATAGATATAAACCCACTTCTTCAGATGCAGTACTGAAGATGTGGGTTTATACCCACCAAAGGTCATACTAAAATAAAAACCAGTTAGAATTAAAGGTTCTTTAATTCTTTTTCCTCTCCCCTGCCCTCCCTCCTGTTTATGCTAACAGAGACTAACATGGCTGCTTCTTTGAAAACATGAGGTGCTGTTTATTCTGACTAGCAGGAACACTCCTGGGACTGAGACATAAATGTTTCCAGTAATCTGCTAATGGGAGATACTAGAAATTAAATCCAGGACCTACAGCATACAAAATGGAGGTCTTGATCCCTTCTCATCCTCCCAAAGCTGATTCAGTATGGCAATTAGATCTGTAAGTGATCAGTTCCAAATCCTCGTGTTCAAATTTCACCACTAGGTTGGAATGGACTGGGGCACCATTCTTACAGGAAAGGTGGGATACAAATGTAATAAGTAAGTGGTCTCAGGGCACTATTTCTCAGCCCTCATCTGTGATACTACTAATAATACTAATCTAGTTTACAGGGTTGTTGTAAGGCTCATGAGACAATAAACATGAATTGCTTGGAAGATTCTAAAGGCATTAGAAAAATACTGCACAGCATTAGTTCTGGTGGTGGTAGTGTGCCTTCAAGTTGTTTTCAACTCTTGGCAATCCAAGGCAATCCCTATCACAGAGTTTTCTGGGTGTGAGAGTATGTGACTTGCCCAAGTCACCCAATCCATGGTCAAGCAGGGAACTGCACCTTGGTCTCCAGTCGTAGTCCAACACTCAAACCACTATGGACGTTATCACACGTGGGCCAGAAAGCGGAAATAAAAGTGGAAATGAGGCATCCCGAAAATAAACGGGAAATAACCCTTGTTTCCGCATACGTCATTACCTACGTTGCGCATTTACAGTAAGTGTATCGAACGTCCACACACAAGAGAAAAACCCCCGTAAATGTAGCCGAAATGAGCCTCCTGCACATGCGCAGAGAGAGGAATGCTCGCTGGAACCATGGCAACAGCGGGGAAATGCGCCACAATACGTATTTGGTTATCAGACCTACGGTAAATGCGAAATGATTCCCATCGCGCAATTGCAATTCCTGAAGAAACCGAAATTCAAAAGATCTCGGTTCTTTCCACTTTCTGTCAGGGTTCTGTGCGACGTCGTGTGGAAACACGGGCAAATAATCTGGATTCGTTCGCCATTTCGTTTGGATTCTGTTTGGATTGAGCCCCGTGTGATAACGTCCTATGGCTCTGAAACACTATTCTTACTACTATTTTCTCAAACTTTAGCTTCACTTGCTGGCTCTGGGATGCTAGCAATAGATAAGACTCATCAGATGGCAGCAGACCAAATGAATCTATGTTGAATTTCTTCCTGTGCGAATCTAATAGAGAACTATGATCCTGTCAGCTATTTTTATGACTTTCTTAAGTGAATTTATGCTGGAGCAAAGTAAAATGGCCCTGGCCCCACACTTGGCTAAAGAAGGGGCTTCCAAGTTCACAGCTTACAGACTCTGTCCCTCAAAGGCTTCTGGGAAATGAAAAGGAAATGATTGTAGTACCTTTGAAATCAGCCAAGCTTCCCCCGTGGTGCTCACTCGCTTTGGGCTCTCTAAGAAAGGAAACAGAGAGAAAGAAGAATTAAAATCAATTACTGTATTGTTATGGCTAAAGCACCCACGGTCGATGCCATTTGCTCACTGACTGGCAACATTCTTTCCGAACATGCGTTATTATCTTCCTAGGAGTTTCCGGAAACCTGCCCAGGCTTCAAACAGAATGACAATATGAGCCATGCTACTGCTTGTACAAGTAAACCAAGGAGGCTGCTGCTAGTCAAATGGGCTAGACTGACATGAGCAGTGATCTGGCTTTACTTATGTATTATATTTCTATGATCATACTTGTATCTGAGGGACTACAGAGTGGCAATTCAGTTTTACAACCACACTGTTGTAAATTTAAACTGTGGAAGGTCTTCAAGCTACTTAACCAAAAGATACAAATTATAAATATTACATCAGAGGTAGGGATCATGATGCTCCTGGGATGTTGCTGAACCTCAACTCCCATCAGCCCCAGCTAGCATAGCAAACAGTGGGGTGTGCTGGAAGCTGCAGTCCAAAAAATTCTGGAAGGTTGGTAGTTCCCACTCATGACTTAAAGGGTCAACTTTCCCAGAGACTCATTTCCTCATCAACATGGTCAATCGTAATACTTTCTGAGACACATCCGCCCTTGTTGCTCTCTTTACATCTCCTTGTGCTACAACTTTAGTTTTTGCTTGCTACACAAAAATACATGTTCTCATAAAACTGATATGCTTTATGAGTCCAGTTTAAAAGTAGTTAATACAGCCCTACATCACCTTTTAGGATGCCTGGGTGCTCTGCTGGTGTTAACATGCAGTATGGAGATCAATTATGGAAATTTCTGCCTCCATGAACTCAATTCAGGGATAATCACTGCTCATTAGGCCAAGGCTCACTTCCATTAATGCCATTACGATATCAACTGCCCACTACTGTGGTTTCTCTGGAAATCACCCTTTAACTCATCCTGGC
Source organism: Phrynosoma blainvillii (assembly GCA_026167975.1). Lineage (NCBI taxonomy): Eukaryota > Metazoa > Chordata > Lepidosauria > Squamata > Phrynosomatidae > Phrynosoma > Phrynosoma blainvillii. The sequence goes on along the minus strand of JANUYF010000002.1, from coordinate 230,545,768 downwards.
AGTAACATGATCATGACAGCAGAAGACACAAAACCTCTCTGCTGCCACCAGCTGCTTGTCCTCAGCCTACAAAAGCTCCCTGCCGATGGAAGACCCCAGACACACTTGCAGCTGAGAGGCAGAGTTCAGATCTTTCTCCTGGGTGTATGTTGGGATCACACAGCATGTTCCCTGGGCTCCAATAGAGGATCCTGGCAGTGGAGACTTTGGGGACCCAGACATGCTGAAAAGACTCTTGGGAAATAAATAATAGAAGGAAGTTGAAAGATGGCAATGCCAGGAACAATTTTATTATTATATCATCATGTCTGCCAAGGCAGGCATCTTGCTAACAACAGCCAGACAACCAAGGAAGATTTTTTCAGCCAGAATGGACAGACATGGGGTGTAGAGTGGAGCAGGGATTGGCATCCTCTAAACAACCAGAATTCACCATGGGTACTGAGTTTCCTATCTGTTCAACAGGTATGCAGAAAATATCATATGAAGAGCAGGCTTAGACTCAGAGGCAAGAGGAGTGAAGACTAGAGGAAAAAACATTAAAAACCTAAGGTACACAGATGACACCATACTACAGGGGTAGGCAACCTTTCCCCTTTAAGGGCCAAGGGACTTCAGCTCCCAGAAGCCTCAGCCATGTTGGCCAATAGTCCCATGTTGGCCAATAGCTCCTGGGATTCTGGGAGCTGAAGTCCCTCGGCCCTTAAAGGGGAAAGGTTGCCTACCCCTGCCATACTATTAGCAGAAAACAACAAAGATCTGGAACAATTACGAAAGAAAATAAAAAAAGTGTTAAGGTAGGCTTAATGCTGAATAATAATAATAATAATAATAATAATAAACAATGATCATGCAAGAATGACATGAATTCATCCTAGATAATGATAAAATAGAAATAGTCAAAGAATTACCATACCTGGGCTCAAACACTGATCAGAGTGAGACTGAAATCAAGAAATCAGATTAGGATTGGTGTGGGTAGCTATGAAAGAACTAGAAAAGATCCCAACGTGCAAAGACATGACTGAATACTAACGCTATGATCATCCAAGTCATTGTATTCCCCATCACAATGTACATATGTGAGAGCTGGACAGTGAAGAAGATAATAACTCATTTAAGATGTAGTGCTGGAGAAGAGTGCACAGCCAAAAAGATGAACAAACGGGTCCTGTAACAGATAAAGCCCAAACTCTCCTTGGCAGCCAGGATGACTAAATTGAGATTATCATACTTGGGATACACCATGAGAAAGAAAAACTTAGAAAAGGAAATGATGCTGGGAAAAGTAGAATGCAGCAGAAAGAGAGGAAGACCACAAGCTAGATGGCTAGACTCAATCAGAGAGACAACAGGCGTGAGCTTCCAGGACCTGAACAGAGAGGTAGAAGATAGGGGGTCTTGGAGATGTCTCATCCACAAGGTTGCCATAAGTCAGGGACAACTTGAGGGCAGCAAACAATTCAGGATCAAGTAAGGTAGGAAGTGAGGGACTTGTAAGACAACTCTTTAAAGCATCTGTAGTAGTAGAAGCCAAAAAGAAAGGAAATTGTTGGGTTCACAGGCAACTGCAAGCATCTACTGCATGAAAGTTAAGTACCAAGTGTGCTGCTGCTTGTAATCAGAGCAAGGAATTCAGCTTCTTCCCCATAGTGCAATATAGTCATCAGTGATTAATGGTGTCAATTTCTGAGGAGGTCTCTGCTTAAGTTTCTTGCAGCTCTCTTGTGGGTATGGCTTAATTGCTTCCCTTGAGACGCGCTTGTGATTTACACAGGTTGGGGCAACAGGGTGTTTGGATTTAAGAAATGCTACCAAGTAAACTGGGAAGGGTGTTAGTTATCTATACTCTTTGATGCCTGTCTTTGCAACAACACATGATATAAAGCTTCTCAATCCCAGGAAATCTTGTAATGATTGGTTTCAAACCCCCCCCCCCCATTATTTGTTTTACCCCCTTTTTTAAAAAAATCCATAGTTTCCTCTATCAACTCTGACAGTGATCATGTGAAAGGGCTCTGCAATAAGCCAGACAGAAGGATGGGTTGCACAAATATTTCTGCAGAAAGAACTCACCCCTCACCCATTGATAAGGTGTTTAATGATTGCACAAGGTATGCACTGAGCACAAACTTCCTGTTAGATGGAAGGTGTGGGAAGCCCCATGAAGACTAATATTGAAATCAACACTAGTTTTTAAAGATGAGCTACACTGAGGGAAGAGCAGAAGATTGTTGGCTGGTGCTGCCCCCTCTCCCTTTAACATTTGGTGCTGGCAAGTTGATCTTGGAAGCTTAGCAGGGTCAGCCCTGGTTAGTACTTATATAGGAGACTGCCAATGCATATCAGGTGTTGGAGCTATATTTCAGAGGAAGGAACTGGCAAAACCAGCTGAGTATTCTTTGCCTAAGAAAGCCCTATGAAATTCTTGAGGTTGTCACAAGTCAACAGGCAACTTGAAGGCACGCACACGCACATACGTTGTTCAGTTACATGAAATAATGCAACTTGCGACCACTTTAACTGTCCTGGCTTTGTGCTAAGGAATCATGGGAACTGTAGTTTTTTCTGAGACATTAAGACTTCTTTGTCAGAGAGCTCTGATGCCACAATAAACTACAGTTCCTATGATTCCCTAGCACTGAGCCAGGGCAGTTAAAGTGGTCTCAAGTTGCATTATTTCTGATAGTCTGTAAAGGCCCTTCTGTGTTCCTAGTTCAGTTTGGGAAGGTATTCTTAAAGGCATGGCCACTCTTATCCTTCTAGTGGATTTTGGTTGTGAAACTCTCTAACTTGAAATAGAAGCAAATAAACCTTGTGTTTAGGCTCTGCATCTACAGCATTTTAGACAGATAGTCAATACAATACCCAATACAAAGTTAATACATACAATTACAAAACTGTAATACTTACAATATTAACATAATAGTCCAGAAACATAATAATTCAAATATACAAAGCACGTCTAACGTATAAACTAGGAATATAACCTTTTAATTTAATATTCCTTACCCTTTTAGCAAAGACAGATTTTGTTTTCATTGCAACCTTCTTTCCTCTTAATTCACTAGTACATTGTAGCCTTTGAAGAATCTTCATCACTACTAACATTACCTTTTTGCTTCTAAAAAAGCATTGGCAATATTTGTGTATAGAAAACCATCCAACATATGCCTCCCTCCTTCCCAATAATCAAGACACACTTGCCATCTTTCTGCAAATACTTGACTGTCTTAGCTTTTCCTGGTGGCATAGTTGTTCTGGAAGCAGGACTGGCTATAGTAGGAAATGCTTGTGGCAAGTCAAGAAGTAAACCCAGCTGCATCCATCTTTCCTGAAGAGATATTTGTCTAGCAGAAGGACAACAGTGTAGTTTTTCAATTTACTCTAATCACTTCTACTTTGTTTTTCTACTCTAGCAAGGCATTCAAGGCAGGCAAATTCCACAGATCAGATAATATGTCTTTTATAAATATTACACACTCACTCACACCCATCCTGGGGGAGTCACACTCTCTCAGCTTCAGACAATCGCAATGGCAAACCTCCTTTGAAGAAACCTGCCAAGAAAACCCCATGATCGGTTTGCCTTAGGGTTGCCATAAGTTGGAAATGACTTGAAGACACACAACAGCAAAACACACACACCCAATGCCCATCATAGAGGTTTGACTCTTAGTGCATGGGTGGTAATTTATGGACCTAGACTAAGAGTTACAGAGTCAAAGTAAATATAGACCTTCCACCCCCTCCTTCATCCATTAGCCTTTCAGATACTTCTGTTATGTACCACATTCTGTCCCTCCTCCTTTATAATTCCTAAATTAATGTTCCTGTTTAATTAAATTCATTACTTCAGATTATCTAGCTATATAACGTCCCCTCCCCACTTCTTCTCTATATTTTGTCCCTCTTGGTACTCAAGCAAGAGTGAAGAGTTTCTTTATGGGCCATTAAAAGCATAATGTTTAATTTATCAGTGCATTCTCAGGTGGGTGGGTTGGCCGGTCCCAGTGTCAACACTCTTAATTAAACGAGAAGAGCTTTTCCATAGGAAAGGGGCACCATTTCTAGTAACTAATCAGGGAACTACTGGGGTGAGAGCTCTGCTCAGACAACATGGGCAAACATTGCTCTTCTTGCACATGACACACACAGAGAAGAAAATCTGGTGTGAATGAGAGAAATTAAATATTAAGCTTTACAGGCAGGACTTGGAGGATATTTGGTAAAAGGCATTCCCAAATTTTGCTAGGAGAGATGATTTGCCAATCAAAGTTATCTCTGTGTCAAAGACACCCACTGGCCACAACTCAAGTTAAGACCTTTGCAGACTGCCAGAAATAGTGCAAATTGAGTCCACTTTAAGGGTTAGGGTTAGTGCTAGGGAATCATGGGAATTGTTTTTTTTTTTTTTCCTGAGACATTGAGCCTTCTCTGTCAGAGAGCTCTGGTGCCACAATAAAATACAGTTCCTATGATTCCCTAACCCAAACCCTAACCCTTAAAGTGGACTTAATTTGCATTATTTCTAGCAGTCTGCAAAGGCCCTTACTTTCTTATGCCCTGGTCTTTTGTAATTGATTCCCTATCAAAAGTCTGCAGCTCCACTTCTTCCCCTTAGTCCACAAACTCTTGATCCCCAGCCCAACTTTAAAAGTGATGTCCAATTCCTGTGTAAATGAACAGCTTCTTCATCATGGAATCTGCAGTCCTCATCTTGAAAGTTAGAGCCCTTTTATACTTCACAATTGTAGCATTACGATTCCACTTGGAATCTTAGGGTTTATGTTTTGGGTTTTTCCTAATAATAATAATAATAATAATAATAATATTTATTTATACCCCGCCCCTTTGAGATCAATCGGGGCAGCTTACAATAAAAATGCAATACATCAGTAAAAACAAATTATATCCCACCCACCCCCTAAAGAGTTATTAAATCTATTACAAGTTAAAAATGGACAAAATTAAAACAACACTCACAAAATACAATAAGACAACAATTTAACATAACCTCCCCCCACACTATTAAATAAATCTATCCGTAGCTCACACCCGATTAATTTGTATTTAGATAGATCAATTTCATTATTAACTAATGAAATCTACTGTACTCATACCTGATTATTATAAAATTTATATTTTTGTATAAATGAAACTTAAATATACTAAAATTCATCTTGAAAGTTATGGCTTTTTCACACTTCACAACTGTAGCACTATGATTCCACTTTACTTGACATTGTTACATCCCATAGAATCTTAGGATATATGTTTTATTTTTCCCCCTGTTTAGATTTCAATATTAACAAACAAACAAACAAACAAACAAAAACCACACCACACATTCACACTATTAATAAATAAAATCCATCCACAACTCATATCTGATTAATTTGTATTTAGAAAGATCAATTTCATTATTAACAAATGAAATCCACTGTACTCATATTTGATTGATTATTATAATATATATATTTCTGCATAAATGAATCTTAAATGTACTATAAATTACTTTAATTAATATGATACATACTGTATTTCAGAAACAACATCAGATTTCTTTCCACACACAAACTGGTAACTGGTAACGAAAAGCCTCCATTCCCACTTACTCTGGTGCATTTAAAGATATGGCCGTGTCACTCTGTAGAATCAGTATGTAGAGAGATCTTGTAGCACCTTTGAGATTATTTATGATAGTGTATTACAACACCAAATGGAATCATATATATATTGAGGCACTGAGGGGGCTTGGGGCTGCAAGCCATGCCACCCATGTAACACACTTGATTCACCATGCTTAGTCTTTACACACTCCAACTGTCCTAGTTTGGCAGAGACAATCTCAGTTTATCCTCAGTCATTTCATTTTTTAAAGTGATTTTTAAGATGTCCCAATTTCTCTCTCCTCCTCCCACTTTCTCCCTTTGTCCTCAGCATACTTCAGTTGCTACAAATGTAGTTTGCACTCAATTAATTCAGGAAAGAAAAGTGGAAAAGAGGAAAGGAGGTGGTGAAGTCGACCTTCCCAGTAGGCTCAAGGAAAAGAAAATGGGTGCAACCTCTTCTAGTTCATGTGCTCTTCTGCTTTAATAACTTTTGCCATCTTGACCACACACTGATGCTTAGCCACATGTGTCCCAGTCTTCATCTGTGAAATGTTCAGAAGGTATGCCATGGTGAAACTGGGTGATTTAACAAGCACCAAGATTTTATGCAACTTGGTGGCTTTAAGAATCTGCATGCTTGCCAACTGCATTGGTGAGAGTGAAATTCACAGAGCATAGATAGAGATAGTCTGCCCACATTTATTTACTCCCCAAAGACACTTCTGTTTGGACTACCTGTACTACTTTCAGCATCAGGTCTCGCCTGGAAATTAGAGTTCACAGACAACACAACCATTGATGTGAAATGACTACATAGAATACATTATGCCAGTTTTTAAAAAACCAAACAAACCACCACATGGCTTCCTGATCCATTTCTGGATTTAATTAAAGATGTTGGTTTGTTTTCATTCTTAAGGCTCTAAAGAATTAGTGACCAAGATATTATGAGTACTGCCTACATCCATGTGAACCTGATTGGTTAGTAAAATCTTCCTTTGAAAGCCTCCTGTTTTCCCCCCTGGTCTTTCAGCTATATCAGTTTTTATTGTCTGTTTTAACCTGGTTTTTATCATCTTTCTACTGCTTTGTTTCAATATTTCCTATTCTGACTAACAGACACTGGGAAACCAATGTCTGAAGAGTGGATTACACATGAACAAATTTTATAATAATGTAAAATCAGTTGATAACTAAATAAATAAATACAGTTATTATTTAGTGTCCTTTAAAAATATTTTTTGGCAGAAAGGCAGATTTGGAAATGAATGAATGAAGCCCATTGCTTCCACACAGTTCTGTGATGTTCTACCTTAGAGATGGACATGATAAGGTTGCATGGCAATGGGTGGGCTATTTCTGTGGCTTCTGGCATTTCCTGACTCCCCAGGCTGTCCTTTTTCTGTACAAAAAAGGGGCTGGTGGGTGAATGTCTCTCCCGGAAGTCTCCAGGAGAAGCATCTCATCTTTTAACTGTGTTGCAGTTGTTTTAAAAAAACAGACTTTTGACCAATTCCAGCTTTCCATTTGTTGACATTTTGGCCATGTGTGCAGGTAGGTCCCAGGAGCTGAAAACTTCCTCTTGGGCCTGCCAATTTTCCACTCTTGCGTCCGTCTTTTATGTGACAAGAACTTGATTCTCCTTGCCCTTACAGACCTATTTCTCCCCACACTTTATTTACCTTCTCCTAAGCATCCTGTGTGGTTTAAGAATAGGGGTGGACAAGTTTTGGTCCTCCAGCTATTTTGGACTGTAACTCCCATGAGCCATCACCATTGGGTGTGCTGGCTAGGCCCATTGGGAACTACAGCTCAACAACATCTGGAGGCTCACAGCTTACCTACCGTATTTTCCGGCGTATAAGACGACCCACGTATAAGACGACCCCCCCCCCCATTTTTCCAGTCAAAATATAGAGTTTTAGCACCTCTATCCTTATTATCCTTATATCCGGCGTATAAGACGACCCCCCCACTTTAGCCACAGAATTTGCAGGTAAAAAAGTAGTCTTATACGCAGGAAAATAAGATACTTTAGAATTGGCCACAACATCTTTGAACAGTCCAGGTGGGCACTTCTGAGAAAACCTCATCTTACAAAAGTCATCACTGTTGAGGCACATCCTGTGCTGCAGGGGTGAAAATTGTATGGCCTACTACATGTTGGACTGCAACTCCTAGCAAGTCTAGCATAGTCAATGGTAAAGACTGCTCGAAAAGACAGTTCACCAACATCTGGATGGCCACACATTTCCTGCTCCTGCAGTACAGGATCAAGGTTTTGGAGGAATTTGCTGCAGCCTATAATTTGCTGCAGCCTATAAAAACTAGACTGTCTGCAACTGCCCAGAGGACCTTTTCAGCAACCGCTCCCAGATTATGGAATGGCATTCTGGATGACATCTGTCATATTACCACCTAAAACAGCTTTTAAAAGGCTGTTAAGACTGATCTCCTCCAGCAGGCCTTTCCTGAATAGATATCCCATCCACCAACTGTTTAATAGTATATTAATAGTATATTAAGGGGGGTGGGATTGTGGGATACAAAATATATATATTAATGTTGTAAGCCGCCCTGGTTGCATTACACACAGGGGTGGGATAAAAATAAATTATTATTATTATTATTATTATTATTATTATCCCTTTCTTTTTTATTCCTCCTTCTTCCATAGGCATTTCACTTCTGAGGGTAGGATGACTTGTCTACAATGTCTCAGAATGAGTGAAGGTCAGTGGGGAGCAAGTCAAGAAAATGACAGGATAAAGCCATCTCTCCTGGGTCATGACCTCATGCCCACATGGGTACAGCTAATGCCCTTGCTCAGTTTTGTCAGACTCCACTACTGCATCTGTCCTTGGGTGCTTCTCCCCCTCCCACAACAAATGGGCAGGCATCTGTCACTGTTGCAGGCACTCCAGGATAAGGCTGGCAGGAGGAGCCAGGTAGAAAACTGCTCGCGTCCCTGGCACCGGCTCTTCCTGACACACATGGCCCCTGGGGACATTATCACACGGGGAGTCGCGGGGAGAAAGTGGAAATAAACCGGACGAGCGGAAGACTTTAATTTACGGGATTTGTCCTGTTCCGCCTCGTCTGATAACTAAATTTGAATTTAAAAGGGGGTTAATTCGAACAAAAACCTGATCTTTTCATTTCCTCAAAAATCCCGAAAATGAAAAGATCAGGTTTTCGTTTGAATTAACCCCCTTTTAAATTCGAATTTAGTTATCAGACGAGGCGGCGTAAATTAAAGTCTTCTGCTCGTCCGGTTTATTTCCACTTTCTCCCCACGACTCCCTGTGTGATAACGTCCTGGGACTGGCTCCCAAACAGAATCTATGCTGCCGTACCCTACATCATGGGGACCTTCCTCTTCTTAGTCCCATCTCCATCATCTCCCTCCAAAGCTCATCTCAAATGTTTCCAGTCCTCTCACCACTCCCTCATGACATGGATCCACTTTAATTAAAAAGCTAAATAACAAGCAGGAAATATCAGGAAATGGTTGGTTGAGGCTGTGGGAGGGGGTATGATTTGGAAAGAAATGCGGGAGGGGGGAAGAAAAAAACACACACAAAGCAAGTTTGCTTGGGCTGGCTGTTGGCTCGCCAAGCTGGAGAACTGAGCAGTGATGGCACTGTGCCGCTCACTAAAAGCATGAGTGTCACTAAATCAATAATTCATTTACTTTAATGAGATAAGTACTTTGAAAACTAATTGCAAACCTGCTCCATTTACTCCAACCCCGGTTATAGGCCTTAATGTAAATCGCACAAGTGCCGCTAGAGGAAAGAGCTGGGGGAATCATGTGTCATCTTTCTCTCCTCTTCTAAGAAAGAGAAATATCTGTCATACACAAGAGAGAGGCTCAAAGTAGCCGATTCAATCAATCAAGGCATTTGTCAGAACTGCCCCCCTCCCCATCATCCCCAATCCCACCCCTGTGCTCCAACTGCACCTGAGATGTACTAAAGTGTCCACTAAAAGGAGATCCCAAGAGGATGCCAAGAAAAGGATCTTTGGTTCTCCCTAGGAATGAATGCTGGTGATGAGAGTCACAGGTTGGGAACATGACTCTTTTGTACTATGACTTCCAGAAACTTCTACAATGGCTCAGGGATTCTGGGAATTGCAATCCAAATGGTAATCCCAAGCTCTGATCAGCAGGCCACATCAGCCACTAGTACATAGGAAACCAAGAAGCCTGGAGCTGCTCGGTTTAAATCAGCCTAGTTAACAGAAGGCAAAAGACAGTGCACATATTAGATGAAGGCAAGGCCAAAGGAGGAAGAGGGCATTTTATTCTTCTGTAACCACAAATTTTTGGGAACTGAAAGTGTGCTCATACAACCCTCTCTGTACTGAACACCTATGGATTTGCACTTTTGTTTTGCTGACTTTCATTTGCATCAGGTGCATGGTGCATTCTCATGAAGAACTAGCACATCAGCCTTGGTGTTTGCTGTTAACCCTGTTCAAGTGTGAGTCAGTGGCATGCACATCTCTGCAAGGTGATGTATCTAAAAATCATAAGAATCATGTTGCTGTGGAGAGGGTTATGGGAACAAGTCCACAGAGATGGCTACATTGTTGATAGCAGCTGGATAACTTGTATACCAAAGCAAAGCAAAGCAAAGCACACATGCTGAAAAGAATAACCTCCATGCTAGAAGCTACCTTGGGAAGATAAAAGTCTGGCAAGTTCTGCTGATGGACAATTTATCAGTTTCTTGTTAAAGAGCCCAATAAATTTTATCCTGCTTGTATGCCATTTTTAGAATTCGAAATGGGGAAAAATGAATGGATGATGTAGCAAAAAGGTTAGCCAGATAGAAATGGTTTTGTTTAACTAAGGATCACACTAAGGATGAACATGTGCTTTAATTTGTATTATAATTTTTAAAGTTTGCTATTACATTAATTATACATCAAATCCTCATAGAATTTCTGTTAGAAAAATCCCACATTTTGATCTAATGAGACATGTGCTAGTAGACTGTGTTGTATCTTTTGCCATGAAAAAATGGTGTGTGCGTGCGTGCGTGTGTGTGTGAGAGAGAGAGAGAGAGAGAGAGAGAGAGAGATAACTGTGTATCTACAAAAGGCAAATTGTGTTCTGTAGTGTTCATTAAGAAAACCTTACAGGCACATTATACATTCGCCTGAATATTGGATTTTCTATGCATGTGAGCCGACATTATGCATCAAGATGCTTGATGTAGCACAATGACTGAGAGGAAGCTGTGAGTTCAGATCTTAGCCATTAACTCACTGGACTGTCCTAGGTATACCCTCTTTTCTCCTCTTGGCTTCTTCTGTGCAATCAGGGAGCAGCAGTACTAAGCTACCATGCCCGGTTAAGGATTACAGAAAAAAATTGCTGAGAGATCCAGGCTGGCCTATTGGTTACAGAGTGCCAGACTGGGACTTGGGAGATCCAGGTTCAGTGCGCCAATGAGCCATGAAATTCACTGGGTGCCTTGAATATAGTCACATACACACATACTCAGCCTGGTGCCACAGCTTGGGAATGTTACTTTTAGGACTATAGCTCTCAGTATCCCCCAGCCAGTGTGGTTGATTTTTTCAAGCCCTGGTTTGATCTACTTCATAGGGCTATTGTGAAGATAATCTGGAAGAAAGAACAATCTGCCTCACGTTCACTGAAGGAAAGGGAGGATATAAATGTAATTTTATGTGTCACCATTCTGAACCTTCAAAGGGTCTACATTGATTCTAAGGAAATCTAGTCCTTCACTGTTGAAGCTTTCCCCCCTTCCAATGTTTGCAGGCTCAGCCACAGGATAGTTGTGTTCATAGGAGGCCTGAATGTGCTTAATAGCAAGTGAAGGTAAAGGTATTAGGGGTGATAACACTCCTCCTGTTTCTGAAGTTCAGAGGTGAATGTGGATCCTTATATATCCAAACATCACCATTCACACCACAAGAGTGTGGAAACGTGCAAGTTTGCAGAAGGTAAAACAAACAAAGAAAGGAGAAAAATAATTTGGATAAAAGTAGCCTAATGAGGGGAATGAGCATGTTGATGGGCATAAAGGTGGAGTGGAAAGGGCTGGATCCAACTGAGTATCCTCATGGACCCTAGAAAGTTAGGGGGGAACACAAGACACCCCCCCCCCCAAGATTAGACTAGTGGGGACTGAGCAGCCATGAAATGATCGGGCACCAAGACTCCTATGTAATTGAGCCCCCTTAGGATTTATCATTCAGAAGTATACTTATCTATCTATCTATCTATCTATCTATCTATCTGTCTATCTATCAATCTAATTTCATTTCTGGGAGGAGTCAACCATATTGACATCTACTATAGATCAGCCCTCCCAGGAATATACATAGTGTTTGCAGATCTATTGGCTTAATAGATAGCCCTCCCAAGAATAACAAGAGGCTGCAAGCCATCTATCCTATGCACAGCTTCTTGGGAATAAGAGACAATGAACATATCAAGGGGATTTCTGAGCACATACTGTGGTTGTAAAAGCGTTCACAGTCAACAATGACCAAATGGTACTGGATGGAAAAAATAATTCCCTCTTTCCCCGACTGTACCCTCAGGAACTATGATAGCTGTTGGAAATGTCCTCGGTGGTATCCATATCACAGGAAGAGGTAGACTGTCCTGCTTGCAGTGGTCCTAGTTGTTTAATTAAGCCAAGGATGAGTTTGGCTCCTGGAGCAGGAGAATGAAATAAAGGAGCTTGCAGCAGCCATTTTTTTTTTCTTTCTGTGCTAGAGAAAAATCTGAAGAAGAAAAGCCTGCTACAGGTCATCTTTGAGTAAGTAACATTCACAAAGTGTCTTTTTTTTTGTAATTGTTGTTTGCACTCTGCCCATGCACTGGTGATGCACTGGTGATAGTTTCTCTCAATTCCTGAGGGCTTTGAGACATCAATGGCTCAGATCTGAATAATGGAATTTTTCGGGATTTTTGAGGAAATGAAAAGATCAGGTTTTCGTTCAAATTAACCCCCTTTTAAATTCGAATTTAGTTATCAGACAAGGCGGAACGGGACAAATCCCGTAAATTAGTCTTCCGCTCGTCCGGTTTATTTCCACTTTCTCCCCGCGACTCCCCATGTGATAACGTCCTTAGAGCCTATTCTACCAGCTTAGAGAGATCCTTTTGGATCACTTTGCATTGCCTTTATTCTCACCACATAAGTAATTTATTGCCACCATCAGAAGCGATCACCTCACAATACACTCTCAATTTCAGATTTTCCATTGAAGGGTTCTCTACATCTCAGGCATGGTAGATATGTTTTGCATTTTCCTTTGAGAATACAATCGTCCCTCTCACATTTGCTGGGGTTAGGAGTGAAGCACCCCTGTGAAGGTGGAAAAAATGCAAATAAAAAACACTTTTTTACCTAAGAGAATACTTCTCTAGGAATCTCTAGGTCCCCAGTGCAACTCTATGGTCAACATCTGTCAGAAGTTGATCATAAAATCATGCTGAAAGACCTACAAATGCCTAGAGAAGTGTTTTCTCTAGGAACTTCTAGGTTCTCCAACACAACTCTATGGTCGAGCACAACTCTATGGCAGAGTTGCAATGGAGGACCTAAAGATTCCTAGAGATAACATATTAATCAAAACTGCAAATAATAAAATCTGGAAAAATCAGCCACAAATGTGGAGGGCCAACTGCATTTTGTTTGCAATCCTTTCTGTCGGGGATGCTTTGATTGGGAGTTCCTGCATGGCAGGGGGTTGGACTGGATGGCCCTTGTGGTCTCTTCCAACTCTATGATTCTATGATTCTATGATTCTATTCTAACAGATTACCATAGCTTTCACTCTTAAAGAAGTGGAGTGGAGATATGGGTGTGTTAGAAGACTTTCACACATCTTTTATAGTGGAAGAGAGATGGGTTAGCATCCGTTTTTCTCCTGGTCTGGTATAATTCCAGAGTAATCCAATTGTCACTGTATTGTTTGTCTTGTCTGTTTTTTACTGTGTTTGGGATGTGAAGAAAGTGTGACTACCCAAGGTTTGTCCTGGCCTCCATTTTCTCTTTATTTCCAGTAGGGGAGGGAGAAGGAAGTACATCATGGATGAAGCCTTCCCTGGCGAGCTCATGTCATCTCTAATTCTTTCTTTTTTGTTTCTTGGAATAAGAGAATGAATAAAAGAATGTAAATTTGCAATTGAGTTGACGATGGATGGCCTGAAATCTCTATCTTGATAGTTCTTTAGGACATGCAAGGCAGCACTCTATCAGAGCTAAGATAACAGTTTTCACAGAAGAACATGTTCAGATAGGTAACTTGAGGATTCAGAAACAAGATATGTTCAAGAGGACTGAATATTGAGCCAGCACAGTGTAGTAGTTTGAGCATAGGCTTTGAATCTCCATCATGGAAATCTTGGGCAAGTCACATTCTCTCAGCCTCAGAAGAAAGCAAAGGCAAACCCCCTCTAAACAAATTTCATCAAGAAAACTCTGTGATAGGGTCACCTTGGGGTCACCATAAATTGGACTTGAAGGCACACAACAAGAACAACAATATTGTATGTTGTATACATGGGTGTCTATGGGAAAGGGAGAGCACTTCACCATCTCTTGAAATCCTACATTTATTTATTTTAATGTATCCAGCTAATCAGCAAGAGATAATGAGTGATCTCTAAGATCACTTCTATTGAGCTTCTGGCTGCAGTCTCAGACGTTTTGCACTGTCTTGTAGGAAAACTCTGGACAAAGAGTCAATTCAGAAAAGTCCTACTTGTTTGTGTCTAATGATACTGCTTCTGCAAATTTTACAAGATTTGAACACCCTAGAAATACAATGATATTTATACATCTATTAGAATGTACATTTTCATAAATATTATTTAGTTTCAGTATGGCTTTTATAAGAGCCAGTGTGCTATAGTGGTTTGAGTGTTGGGCTATGACTCTGGATGTCAGGGTTTGATTTCCCACTCAACTAACTATAACTTAGGCCATAACCATTCCAAGCAGCAAAGACTTCTTTAGCACTTCCACAATTCTGCTTCAGCTTCCTCACAGCAGCCACAGAGAACATTGTGAGATCAGTCAAAAACATTAATATTTTTAGTGGACGTGTAGCAACCTGAGGTTGCCAGTTCATATAAGTTCAAAGCAGTACAGTACTCTAGAGCTAATACTGTACTGATAAAAACAAATACTGGATTTAATAAGGGAAATTTGGAATGAGAAAAGAAAGAATGTTAGCAAAGAGAGTAAAGCATAAACTGTAAACTTTTTCTACTCTGAACACTGAAAGTTTTCACTAACATCAGTGAAGAGCATGGAACAGAATCCTGGATTTCCGGACTGCCTCACCTGCAGCAATGATGCCCAGAAGTCACACAAGCTATATATCAGCTCTATATTACACAGTTCTTTTTTAGTAGGCTTCTCTTACCACTGTTTTTCCCTCTCTCCCCCACTGGCATGACATGCTTTGTATTCTGCCTATGAAAAACTGTACTTATTGTAAAATCAGTTAAACAGAGACTCTCCTCTTGGGAGAGAGTGCCAGAGAGGAAATTAGTTTGCATCTGGGGTAGAAGGTTCATTACAGGAAAGAAAAAAAGAAACCGCCAAAAGGACAGAATGGCTGCAACCTGGAAACCTCTGAACAAAAGTGGAAACAAAACTGTCACTATCTTGAAACTTATACACTTTTCTAATGTAAAGAATGTGGTCAAAATATATTTGTGTGTGTGTGTGTGAGTGCATTGTGGGAACAGGCATGAAACAGACAATGCGACTGTTAGGTGGATTTGTAAGTGGTTGACCAACCAAATCCAAACAATGCTCAGCAATGGCTCCCCTTCATCCTGGAGAGAGGTGACCAGTGGGGGCCACAGGGGTCTGTCCTGGGCCCAGTGCTCTTCAACATCTTTATTAATGATTGGGGGGCAGGAATAGAGGAATCCTTATCAAATCTGCAGATGACACCAAATTAGGAGGGGTAGCTCTTTGCCCAGAGGACAGGATCAAAATTCAAAACAACCTTAACAGATTAGAGAACTGGGCCAGAACTAACAAAATGAATTTCAACAGGGGGAAATGTAGGCTACTACACTTGGGCAGTAAGAATGAAACACACAGATATAGCAATAGCAATAGCAATAGCAAGTACATTTCTGTACCGCTTATCAGTGAACTAAGCACTCCCTAAGTGGTTTACAGCATGTAAACTAATTGCCCCCAACAAGCTGGGTGCTCATTTTAGCGACCTACGGAAGGATGCAAGGCTGAATGGACTTTGGAGCCCTAGGATCAAACTCACAACCTTGTGGCTGCAATAGAGGCATTTAACCATTGTGCCACCAGGGATGGGTGACACTTGGCTTGATGGCAGTACATCTGAAAAGGATCTAGGAGTCTTAGTAGACCACAGGCAGGTATGCCCAATATTTCTTAAAGTTATTTGATGATTTCTTCTTAATCACTATTGTCAATTTATCCATTTCAGCATGTTCAACTCTCTTCTGTTGTTGGAATGGCACTACCCTTCCACCTTTGGTTACAGACTATTATTGCTGCAGTGATCATATATTGTAAAGTCCTTCCATATTTCTTCTCAGTTTCTTTTCATTTTCTTCTTAGTTTTTTCTCATACCTTGGCTCGTTCATTAATCAGAGCAGAGACTTCTGTCAAGAAGTCAGAAGACTAGACTTGGAAGGGCAGCTATGAAGGAACTAGACTAGATCCGGAAGTGTCAGGATATATCATTGAATATTGAATTAGGATTTTCCATATTTCCCACTTCTATGTATGGCTGTGAAAGCTGGACAGTGAAGAAAGATGATGGGAAGAAAATTAACTCCCTTGAAAATGTAGCGCTGGAGAAGAACTGTTAAAATGACAAATAAATGGGTCCTAGAGCAAATCAAGCCTGACCTCTCCCTAGAAGTCAAGATGACTAAATGGAAATGGTCTTACTTTGGATGTATCATGAGAAGACATGACTCATCCTCTTTGGGTCCCACTCTGGGAGAAAGGCAGCATATAAATGAAATAAATAAATAAGAAAAAAAAAAAAGAAAAAAAAAAGATAACACTTGGGAAGGTAGAAGGCAGTGGGAATTAAAAAAAATGTTTCCACTTGTGGGAACGTCTAATGTGTCATTTCCCTTCCCACACAAGTTTCTTTCAGATAAGCATTCTGTGCATGGATGTAAACCCAACACTCTGCACTGCATTCTGCCCCCACAGCTGACAGTCTATTCAGCTCTTAGGCAAAAGAGAAACCAGGTGATATCCCCCTATGAAGTAGGAGTGACAATCCGGTAAGCGCCAAACTATTAGGAAAACTGATGTACTGCTCAGATTCTAACACTGACGCCAAAGCTCCCCCATTCCACCCTATCTGACAGGAGTCTTAGCAAAAAGAGAAATTCCATACAAGCTTTTGAGAGGAACATTGATCTTTTCTGCACTTGAAATGGAAACAACTCACCCCAGCCCACTCTCCTTCCCTTACCTCACTTTTTGGGGTGGGGTGGGGGATCTTTTGCATTTCTTCTGCTGACAAGCACTGGGGAAGAAGCTGGGCCTATTTAAAAAGACCTGTGTAAACTCAGTGGCATTGAGCATTCAGCTCACAAGGTTGGGACTGCAAGTGTCCCTTTTTGTGGCAATGAGGCAGGGACTTTAAAAAGGAATTGCCTGTGACAAAAGGAAAAATGGGGGCTGGGGGGAGAGGGAGTCAACAAAGAGCCCAGAAAGCCATGCCAGTGAGATGGTGGTGGAAACTAGAAAATATAACACCCCTGGAAAGAGGAGTATCAATAGAGAAGCCTTCACAGAAAAGGTAGAAACAGATTAGTGATCAAGGATTATTTATTTATTTGTGGGATTTAAATGAATCTCCTTCAATATATCCCCTGTGATGGCTCAGGTAAAATTTAAATTGCAGTATAAACAGTAGAAAGAAGAGAAACAAAATAAAAAGGAGATAGGAATAAACTAAAAATCATGAATGCAATAGTACGTCTAGTGCGCAAAGATGAGGAAAATTACTACAACGACAAATGTAGAGAAATACAAGACAACAACAAAAAAGGAAGAATGAGAGACCTATTCCACAAGATTCGAGAAATCAAGGGAAAGTTCAAACCAAGGACTGGGACGCTCTACGACCATAAAAATAACATAATTCAAGACCAGGAAGGAATAAAAAGACATTGGATACAATATACAGAAGAGTTATATAAAAGAGATGACCACATGAAGAACACATGGAATGAAGAGCCATATGAAAATGAACCCCAAATTCTAAAAACTGAGGTGGATGCTGCAATAAAGGAAATGGCAAAAAACAAGACTCTAGGAACAGGTGATATTCCAATAGAACTGTTGCAATCCACATTGACAGAGTCAGCTCTAGTGCTAACCAACATATGTCAACAGATATGGAAAACAAAACGATGGAAGATTAGAAGCGATCAATATACATTTCCATCCACAAAAAAGGAGACACAAGAGACTGCAGCAACTATAGAACCATGGCACTAATCTCCCATGCAAGCAAAATCATGCTCAAAATTCTGCAACATAGAATCCAACCATACATGGAGAGAAAAATCCCAGAAGTCCAAGCAGGGTTCAGGAAAAGAAGAGGCACCAAGGATCACATTGCAAATATATGATGGCTAATGGAGCATAGCAGGGAGTTCCAAAAGAAAATCCAAAAGACTATCGCAAAGCCTTTGACTGCATAGATCATGAAAGACTATGGAACACCTTTAAAGACATGGGAATGCCAACACATCTGATAGTCCTAATGAGGAATCTGTACTCAGGACAAGAGGCTAGTGTCAGGACAGAACACAGAGAAACAGAATGGTTCGCAATTGGCAAAGGAGTCAGACAAGGCTGCATCCTATCACCCTACCTATTCAACTTATATGCAAAACATATTGTAAGGAAAGCAGGTTTGGACATGGAAGAGGGAGGAGTGAAAATAGGAGGAAGAAATATCAACAATCTGAGATGTGCTGATAACACCATAATACTGGCAGACAACCTCACAGACCTGGAACAACTATTAAGGAAGAGCAAAGAAGAAAGTGCAAAGGCAGGCTTAATAATAATAATAATAATAATAATAATTTATATCCTGCCCCTTTGAGATCAATCGGGGCGGCTAACAACAATAATAACTATAATACACATATAACAGTAAAATCTAATTCCCAGCCCCCCCTTAAAAAGTTATTAAATCAATTATAAATGAAAACATACAATATAAAAACACAGCAATAATATTTAAAAACAAATCACAATGTGGCTGCTATTCTTAATTACTTATTTAAAACTAAGAACCTGGAACCCCCTTACGGGAGGGATTCCTGAGGCCGGGATTATCTATCACTGAAAGGCCTGCCTGAAGAGATCCGTCTTGACAGCCTTTTTAAAGCTGTCTAAAGATGTCAGTTGACGGATCTCATCCGGCAGGCCATTCCATAGTTTGGGGGCGACAACCGAAAAAGCCCTCTGGGAGGTAGCCGCAAGCCTAGTTTTTTGTGGCTTCAGCAAATTCCTCCCAGAGGACCGGAGTGTGCGGGGAGGATTATAAGGGAGAAGGCGGTCCCTGAGGTAGTTTGGACCTAAGCCATTTAGGGCTTTAAAGGTGATAACCAACACCTTGTACTGGGCCTGGAAACTTATAGGCAGCCAGCGGAGGGACCTTAAAACCGGAGTAATATGGTCCCTCCTAGATGTTCCAGACACTAATCTGGCTGCCATATTCTGTACTAGCTGTAGTTTCCGAACCAAGCACGAGGGTAGCCCCATGTAGAGCACATTACAGAAGTCTAGACATGAGGTTACCAGCGTGTGCACAACGGTCTCGAGATCCCTTACTTCCAGAAAAGGGCGCAGCTGGCATATCAGCCAAAGCTGATAACAGGCGCTCCTGACTGTCGCATTTACCTGATTTGTCACCAGGAGCGACGAATCAAGGAGCACCCCCAGACTGCGAACACAGTCACTGGAGGAGAGTGTGACCCCATCCAGGACTGGAGGTTTCAACCCAATTCTTGGTTTCGGGGCTGCTACCGTGAACACCTCCGTCTTGTCCGGATTCAGTTTCAATCTGTTTTTCCTCATCCAGCCCATTACCGCCCGAAGACATTCATTGAGAGAGGAGACACCATTGGAATTCGAGGCCGATGAACAAGACACGGAGAAATAGATCTGGGTGTCATCTGCATACTGATAACTCCCAGCTCCATAACTCCGAATGATCTCACCCAGCGGCTTCATATAGATGTTAAATAACATCGGGGACAGAATAGCACCCTGTGGAACCCCACAGGTGAGCTCTCTTTTACTGGAGCTACTGTCCCGAGCAGCACCCTCTGGGACCTGCCTGAGAGGAAGGACTGGAACCACTGCGATGCAGTGCCTCCGATACCTAACCCCCTCCAGCGATCCAAGAGGATGTTGTGGTCTATTGTATCAAAAGCCGCTGAGAGGTCTAGGAGCACCAACAGGGTCACACTACCCCTGTCGATGCTCAGACGCAGATTGTCAGTCAAGGCAACCATGGCAGTCTCAACCCCAAAGCCTGTCCTGAAGCCAGTTTGAAATGGGTCTAGAAAATCAGTTTCATCCAAGACAGCTTGGAGTTGAAGAGCAACTGCCCTCTCGATAACCTTGCTCAAAAATGGTAGTAAAGAGACTGGCCTGTAGTTGTTCACATCCAGAGAATCCAGGGAGGGTTTTTTCAGAAGCGGTCTAACCGCCGCTTCCTTCAAGCAAGATGGAATGTATCCCTCCCTGAAGGATTCATTGATGATCTCCATAAGGAGCCTCCTCAATGTATCCCCTCCCGGACGGCCAGCCACGATGGGCAAGGGTCGAGAGGGCAAGTTGTTTTCCTCACCTTACCAAGCAGCTTGTCCATGTCATCAGTACTCACAGACTGCAGCTGATCCAGTATAATTACATCGGCGGAGTCGCTGGACACCTCGTCCATTGTTTTTGTTACAATACTGGCATCTAACTCGGCTCTTATCTGAGAGATTTTATCTGCAAAGAAGTTGTTAAATGCATCACAGCAGGCCGTTGTCGGGTTAAGCAAGGGATTTGGCGCAGGGGGTACCTGCGTCAGCTCCCTCACTACCCTAAACAGCTCTGCTGGACGAGACTCTGCAGACGCAATAAGTACAGAGGAGAAGGATCTCTGCGCTGCATGTATTGCCTCCCGATAGGACCAAAGAAAGTTCCTATGGTGAGTTATGTCAGATAAGAGTCGAGTTTTCCGCCACCTGCGCTCTAGTTGTTGTCCAAACAGGCTTACTGTTGAACATAAAGAAAACAAAAATAGTGATCACACAGAACTTACACACATTCAAACTAGACAATGAGGAAGTAGAAATAGTAAAAGAATTCCCATACCTGGGATCAAACATTGATGCAGTCAGGAAATCACAAGAAGATTAAGAATGGGGAGGGCAGCTATAAAAGAACTAGAAAAGATCCTAAAATGCAAAGACATACAACTCAGCACAAAAGTCAGAATCATACAAGCCATTGTATTTCCTATTACCATGTATGGATGTGGGAGCTAGACAGTCAAGAAAGAAGATCGGAAGAAAATCAATGCATTTGAGATAATGTGGTGCTGGAGAAGAGTGCTGAGGATCCCATGGAAAGCCAAAAGGACAAAGAAATGGGTCCTAGAGCAGATCAAGCCAGAGATATCCCTAGAAGCCAAGATGACAGGACTTAGACTGTCATACTTTGGACACATCATGAGAAGGCATGAATTGTTGGAAAAGACAATAATGTTAGGAAAGGTGGAGGGAAGTAGAAAGAGAGGAAGGCCCCATGCTAGATGGATGGACTTTATTAAAGAGACCATGGATAAGAGTTTGCAGGAGCTGGGCAAAGCAGTAGAGGACAGGAAGGCCTGGAGATGTCTCATCCATAGGGTCACCATCGGTCGAGATCCACGCAAAGGCAGTTAAAAACAACAAACAAGAAACAAATTCAAACATTTAAACAGCACCATTTAAAAGAACTGTATAAAATCAGCTGGTGTGAAAGCCAGCATAGTGCTGTGGGAGACCAAGGTTTGAACTCCCCACTCATCCTTGGAAACCCACACTCTCTCAGCCTCAGAGGGAGGCAAAGGCAAATCTCCTCTGAACAAATCTTGTCAAGAAAACCCCATAATAGGATTACCAAAAGTCAGAAATAGTTTGAAGGCACAAAAGAACAACAGCAACAACAAGAAATAAAAATAAACAACCCCTCAAAACAGCTGTGAAAGAGATCAATCAGTAAGACATAAAACTGGTCAGAGTAAAAGGCTAAGATGTCTGAATGCAACAGGTAATACAGTATAGCTCTGCTGAGATCTAAATGGATAAGGTTCAGATGGTCACACAGCAGTAAGTAAATCCTGGGAGTGGATGTCTTTGAGCTCCTGCTATTGCTGAAAAGGCTGGAGAGTAGCAAGCAGCACACAGTGCCTTTCCAGCCTGGCAAGAGATGCAAGTTGACTGTAGGAGGAGAACCAGTATGTCCACAGATCTTTCCTGCCACAGCTCCCATCTCAAGGAGGGGAGGTGGAGTGGAGCAGGAAAATCAATGGGTAACAACTCAATTAATCACATGGGATGTCAGCAGCAGATGGGGATGGGGTAATTGATCAGGACCCTCGATAAGGTCAGTGTGGCTGCCTGCTTGGAGGGCAAGACCCCTTCATCATTACTTTATCTGCAGAGGTGTTGATGAGCAAGTGCTTGTGATTTTAGTGGTAGTTGCAATTACAGCAGTGACAGGAACAGAGACTGTGCCTTTGCTAAAAAATTTAAAAAGGGGAAATGGAACCCCCTTTTTCAAAACAGGGAATTCCTTGTAGTGGGCCCCACATTTAGATCAAAAACTACACAGTCACTTGTTTGGCTGGGTGGCAGAACAAGACTTGTGTATTAATCCAAACCATCTTCTCCTGTGCACAGAAAGTTTGCTATAATACCTAGTAACAGAGAGAGAACATATGTGTGTGTGGGTTTGATGCTTTTCTAAACTTGATGTGACCTGTGTTTGCCAAGAGCCACTCTTCAGCAGCTTCATCATTCTCTTTCCCATAGAAACTAATGGGTTTCTAGAAACATTCAGCCCCTGCTGACAGCTTTGAATGTTTGCAAGAACTGGCTCTATGTGTCTGCTCCATACAGAAAACTGTATGGGGGTAATATTCCAAAGCTATATCACAGAACTCTTGAGTCATAACATTTTGCAGCTAATAGACTTGTGAGCCTGATGCTGGTAAAACACTTCTGAAAACTGCTGAGAAGGCTAAAGTGATTAAGGGAGGGGGGGAAAACGATATTAAGGAATGTGTATATCAGAAACAATCAGATTATGAAAATGCAAGATGCAAAGAGACAGCAAGGATCTTTTGTCCCTGAGAAGCCCAACAACACAACAACTGTATTTTTCAGTCATTCTTTTCATAGGCGAGGGAAGAGGTGTTCCACAATGATTGGCCAAGACTCTTAAGAAAAATGGTTTTAACATCTAGAAAACATTCAGAATACATATAATTTCTACATAACAGCCTGAAAGGGATCTGTATACACAGAATGATGGTTAGTATTTCTATGCAGATGTGCATGATCTGACATAAAACAATGCAAGATTAAGACAAATACAAAGCCCAAAATGGGGGGGGGGGGGGGGAGAGTTCTGAAATTCAGTGTAATTATGTAGATTTATAATATCTGCATACATTCAATTAATTTTGCCTTCTTACTCCCATAAAGGTTAACCTAAGAAATTTAAATCTTCACCAGTTTAAAGAGATGACAGTTTTTCATCGCAAATCATCTTATAATTCTGACTGTAATAACTAGAGCTGTTCATATCTGTGACTTTACACAACAGCAGCAAATTCAGCATTAGATAATGGATCAAAACTGCAGCACCCTGTGCATCTCAAGCTCTGTTTTTAAATAAAAGCTTCTAGTTCTAAAAACAGTGAAGATAAGCTTGAAAGCAAGTGGGCAAAACTATACAAGCTGAAACTATACAGTGTATAGTATACAAGCTTGAAATTGCACAAACCAGAGTGGTGGCTAAATCTAATTCCTATTGGCTTGGGATGGACACTGAATTCTCCTCATCTTCCTTCTCCTCTCCATGACTAACAGAATGAACATACAGGTTTGCACATATTCGTATAATTAAAATGTGTGGCAGAATTTGATATACCTTGGTTTAAAATTTTGACAAGTCTGCTTTTTTTTTTTAATCAAGATCTTTGCAACAGGAAGGCTATATAAACATGGAGTTTCTTTTTGAAATGGAGACTACAGGTCTCATGATGTTGGTAGCCAGCTTAGTGTAGTGGTTTGAGCCTTTAACTCTGGCAGACCAAATCCCTGCTTGGACATGGAAACCCACCTAGTGACCTTGTGCAAGTCACATTATTTCAGTCTCTGAGGAAGGATTTATTACAAGAAGTAGCTTGATCTAAGCAGACTGCCTATGGTCTTATAGCCTAGACTCAGATTTGCTGCCTGTCACATCTATATGCAGCAGAGGGGACTAAGTGATCTGTGGCTGAGGCTGACTCTTGGCATCACCACCACTTCCAATTTCTTTATACATACAGGTTGCTGAGAGGCCAACATAATCAAACAGACTGAGACAAGCTGAGGTATGTTCCTTTTTACTCTCTTCCTTTTATCTTTAATCACAAGAGTCTGGTACACCGTGAGAAAACTCTCCTTTTGAGGGAAACAAGGTACAAGTTTCCAGTCTTTGGGGAAATGAAAAATATTAAATTGCTATTTGTTTTTGTTTTGTTTGTTTTTAAATTACTTCATACGTAATACTTTTAATAAATCGTATTACTAAAAATGTCTTTTAGAATTAGTTTGTCTGTTACCTGAGGACTAGAACAGGCATGGTGCCAGAGACAGGCAAACAATCTCCCAAAGTGTGTTGTTTTAAACAAAAATAATGTGCTTCCCTTCTGCTTCGCAGGCTGCAGCTCTAAGTATCCCTTCCTCTCTCTGCCAATTGGTATCGTAGCTGGAAATCCCACCTTCCTTCCCAAATGCCTCTTCATGCATTCCCTGCATCCTCTCCATTTTATCCCAGTGACGTCATGAGGGGGGGTGCAGGGATTCAGACCATACCGGATGACAGAGTGGGTGAAACCAGGCAGCACTGAGGTGTCCCAAGGCCCCTCTCCTGGAAAGAAAGCAGGGGGGATATTTTTTGGCATGCCACTCCCCTTTCGGGGGTGAAGATGGGGATGAAGGTGTAGACCTCTCTCTACTCCCCTCTCCTGTAGCCTACCCCTCCTGAACTGATTAGCTTCTTTCTGCCATTGTTCTTGGGGAGACGGACTCCTCTTTCCTTGAGGGTGGAGATTTTTTGTAACAAAAAAATGTTCTTACTTGGAGGGAGGGTGTCCTATCTTTGCTGTCTCAGCTGGTGGCAGGATGCTGGGTTTCCTAGGGTGAGATCTTCCTCTTCCTCCTCCACATTCCTATTCCAGGGAGCCCATGGGAGTGACACCATAAGTCACTGCACTGGGTGACACTAATCCTAGTGACGCCACTGCCTTGTCCCTTAACAATGTAGTTTCCACCATCAACCTCTGCCAATATGGTTGATTCCAGAGGTGTCCCTGTGGTCCAAGCAGGGCAATGGGCAGCAAGTCATCCCAGTGGTGGGATGACGTGCCCCCACTGCTAGACCACTGGGCATCAGGAGCTGACTCCCACGTTGTAATGAGTCAGTCCTTCCACCCCTGGGATTTGGTTATCCTGGATGATAATGTCCACCCCAGTGATTCCTAATGACAAGAGTACTACTGGCACAGATGAAAGATGAACATGTGAAAATTTGCAAGGCCAAACTACACAAGAAGAAGTTTTTATATATTACAATATATTATAATAGATCTGGAAACCGATCAGAAGAGACACCTAGGTATAGGAGTCCCAGACGACCCTAACTAAACCTCAGATTGCTGTTCGGAAACCTCCAGTACCGGATGGACATGGATCCATAAGGAGGGAGGCAAGGAACAACAGAGGCCAGAAGCGCGGTCGTTTAGCAGGGATCTTCCCAAGAAAGATCCGGACGCCATCCATTCAATTTAAATTCATCGATCGCAACAGAGTTGTGAGTACTAAGCGTCATCTTAAATTGGAGGAAGCTTATTATTTCCTGATTCACTAAACTTCTCAAACGAACCAAGCATAGCTTATAAAGGACCTGAAAAGAATGAATTACTAATCTTAAAGATTGAGAAGATTGAGAAATACATTTGCCGCCACTTTAACTAACAGGCAAAGGTGGTATTTCCACACATAAATTGAAAGATACAGATGGAAGAAATGCAGTAGAACTCTTAAGCCTTGGGACATTGAATATATGGTTTATAGGGAGTTGGAGTAACTAATATTGTCGTCTGTCCGGTGCTAGAGAGGGGTGAACGTGTCAGAAGAACTATTAAAGGTAAACAAAACTAAAGAAGAGAAGGGGAAGGAAAAAAAAAATCTCTGGACAAAGCCCTCTCCTCCATTTATCTCTCCCCTTCCCTCCCCCTTGCTTTCAGTTTGAACGGCTTTTCCTCAGGACTTTACAAACACACTATATCAAAGAACGGTCCAGATTAGAAAGAGTTAAACTTACTAGTAAGTCATAGTCTCGGGGGAGAAAAGGGAGGATTGGCGTCGGTTGCTGGACAGAAGGATCGACCTTGAGACTCAAGAAAGTTTCGACTAGAGAAAATCAGGGAGGAGGGAGAGTTTTGGTTTCGGAGAGGAGGAGTTATCGCTTTACTCGTGGTCTGTCCGGATTGGAGGACTGGAGAGTCACGTCGGGAAAGAGAGTGGAGGCTAAGCGGAAGTGAGACAGAGGAACTACAGAGGACAGAGATACCGGCTAGAAGGGTCCCGAAGGAGCAGTAGAGAAAGAAGAGAAAGAGAACAAGGAAGTGAAGAGGAAGGACGTCACAGGAGACAGAGTAAAAGCAGAGACTGGTGACGAACGACAGAGAGGAAGAGACGGGGAGGAACAGGGATATACAAATATACAAGTAAAGCAAAGCAGTGACCCAAAAATTTAAAGTAACGAACTAAGTACTCATTTAAAACTGGGAAGATATTTGGGAAGATAATCTGTATATTTAGTGTTTTTGTTGGTATTTCAAGGGTTTATCCTTAAGCTTAAACAGGGCGGATAGATTTCCTCTTTCTATTGGGGTTTGAAAGAGGTAGGAGAATTGGGCTTTCAAAGGGTTTACCCTCAATCTTAACAAGGCAGATATATTTTCTCCTTTTTTTGGAGCTGAAGGGGGCACGTTAAATGGATTTTTAGAATAAGTAAGGATAGTGTAATACTGAAAATAATCAGGGTTTAATTTCTCTTCCAGGGATTCCTATTTTTCTTCTTCGTTTTTTTCTTCTCTTCTCTCTTTTTTCTTTTGTTTGGAAAGTAAATAAGCACTAACGGTGATAAGAACTGTAACACTAGCTACTTTGCATAATTGTGGGAGTGGTGATTGAAAGCTAGTATGCAGTCTAGAAATCAAGCTTCGAAGGCCCTAAGCAATACACAACTACCAAGGAGACCTTCCCTTGAGCAACCCAAAAACTCAGATCCAAATTTCTTCTTTTTGGAAGAAATTAGAAAACTGAGGGCAGAAATTAGGTCAGAAATCAGGTCAGAAATTAGGCGTGAAATGCAAGATTTTAAAACTGAGTTAAGGGAGGAGATAAGAACGGAGATACAAGGGATCAATCAGACAATTGAAAAGTTATCGTCAGATTTGAATAATAGGATTGACAGTTTAGAAAATAGAGGAGACTGTTTGGCGAATGAATTGGAAGATTTGAGGCAAATCAGAGAAAAGGATTTGGACGAAAAAGCTTTGATAGAGCAAAAATTAAGAGAAAGATGTGTAAAAATTAGAGGTCTTGTAGAAAAAAAGGATGAAAATTTATTGGAAATTCTAAACTTAAATTTGGGCAAATTTTTAAATAAAGAACAGCAATTTTTCCAACAGGAAATTGATAGGGCCTTTCGCTTGAACTCTTATGTTGCAAAACAGAAAAATCTCCCAAGGGATATAGTTGTATATTTTGTAAGAAAGCAGACAAGAGATTTAATTTTGCGTTTGCATAATGAGTCTCCTTTGGAGATAGAAGGTAAAGCTGTTCAAATTCTGAAAGATATCCCTATGAGAATTTTGAGGAGGCGTAAAGATTATGGATTTTTGATGACTTTTCTTCGCCAGCAGGAGATTGCATACAGGTGGGGATCACCAGATGGGATAGTATTCTGGTGGAGGAAAAAAAGAATAGTGTTAAGATCCCTGGAAGAAGCAAAGAGATTTTGGGATCGATTGGAAAGGAATAGGGAAGGAAAAGAAAGAGAAGGGGCAAAGAAAGAGAAAAGAGCAGACCCCCCTGATAGAGAGAAGGAAAGGGACCAAAAAAGACAGGACCGAGTGATTCCACGACAGGACTTAGAGGTGTTAGACGCAACAAAAGGGAGTTATAATAAAGGAGGGGCAACAGAAGAGGAACTGCTGTATGAAGACTTGTTGAGGAGAAATGATGAGTAGGAAGAAGAGCTCTTGAGGGACCAGCTACTAGAAGAGGACTAGTAAGGTAGGTGATTTTGATGGTTAAAATAAAGGAAAACAGATAAATAAACAAAACAAACAGAAAAGAGATGCAAAAATAATCAGATAAATAAATAAACTAAAATAAAGAAAAAGAAAGAGGAAGAGGTAAGGAAAAAGAAAGGAAAAAGGAAAGGGGAAGGAAATGGAAAGAATTAAATTTATATCATGGAACGTAAAAGGCCTAAACACACCACAGAAGAGAAAGAAAATATTTCATTATGTGCAGAAATTAAGACCAGACATAGTTTGTCTGCAGGAAACGCATATAAGACAGAAAAATTCCAAATATCTTAGAAATAAGAAGCTAGGCACAGAATTTGTGGCCTCAGCAAAAAACAAGAAAAAAGGAGTGGTATTATATGTATCTGAAAAATTAGATGCAAAAATAATTAAAACAGATCCCTATGGCCACTATATAATCATAGAAGTGAGTAATAGAGGTGAGAATTGGATAGTAGTTGGTCTCTACAGCCCCTTAACGAATAAAGGTAAATTTTATGCAAAAATTTTAATGATATTAGAAGATTTGGAATATAATGAGAAAATAATAATATTAGGAGATTGGAATGGGGTGGTGGACCCAAAGATAGACAAGTCATCAAATAAAAAAATTAAGGCATCACAGGGGAGATTACCATCTACTTTTTTTGAACTTTGTGAGAAAATGGTACTGGAAGATGCCTGGAGGATCAAACACGAGAGTACAAGGGACTATACCTTCTTCTCACACCCTCACCAATCATGGTCTAGGATAGACATGATTTTAACATCGATTAGCTTAATAAAGAAAATCTATAAGATTGATATAGTCCCAGCTATTTGGTCGGACCATAATTTGGTGGTAATGTCAATAGAAAATGGGATGAGACAATATAGTTGGAGGTTAGATGCAAATTTATTAAGAAATGAAAAGGTAGTTAAGGAGGCACAAGACAATTTGGAATGGTTTTTTAGAGAAAATGCTAATAAAGAAACTCCAGACCATGTGGTGTGGGATGCAGGGAAAGCATACATGCGAGGATATTTCTTAAAGAAGAAGGTGGAGATAAAGAGAATTAGAGAGAAACAAATTAAAAAACTGGAAGGGGAGGTTAAATTAGTGGAAAATCAGCTGAAATCCAATCCAAAGAACTCAAAACTAAAATTGGAATTACAAAAACTAAAGAAACAAATGTCTACATTTGTTACTGAAGAGATACAAAAGAAACTGATGTATTTACAACAAAAAAATTTTGAATACGCAAATAAACCAGGGAAATTATTGGCATATCAATTAAAAAAGGAAAGACAAAAAAGAATAATAGTAATGTTAAAGGAAGGTCAAAGAAATTTTTCCACTCAGACTCAAATAAAAAGAATCTTAGTGGATTATTTCTCCAGATTGTATAAGGCGGAACATAATAATGTAGAAAGGATCAATCAATATTTATCAATGCAAGAAATCAAGGAGATTCCTGAGAAATATAGAAAAATCTTAAATAAAGAGTTTGAACTTCAGGAAATATTAGAGGCAATAAAGGAAATGAAATCGGGAAAGTCACCTGGTCCGGACAGCTTCGGGATAGAATATTATAAGAAATTTAAAGAACTATTAGCAGGCAATTTGGTAAAAATTTTAAACGATGTAAAAAAAGGAGTAATCCCCCAAACATGGCAAAACGCTAATATAATCTTGATCCCTAAAGAAAATAAAGACAAAACAAATCCTGAAAATTATCGGCCGATATCATTGCTGAATATTGATTACAAAATATTTGCGAATATTATAGCCAAAAGATTGAAGAAATGGTTAATTGATTGGATTTCAGAAGATCAAGCAGGATTCCTCCCAGGCAGGTTGATTAAGGACAATACAAGACATTTATTAAATATGATTGAATATTATAACAAAAATATAGATAAAAAAGTGGCCCTATTATTTTTTGATCTGGAGAAAGCCTTCGACAATCTGAATTGGGTTTTTCTGAATAAATTGATAGTTAAATTAAACTTGGGGTTAAATTTTTCTAAATGGATAGGAATGATTTATAACAACCAGGAAGGGAAAATATTGGTCAACGGAGATACCACCCAAAAATTTAGGATACAAAAAGGGGTGAGACAAGGCTGTCCTCTATCCCCTTTACTCTTTATTATGTGTTTCGAGATTTTGTTAAATGATATCAGACACAATAAAGAAATTAAAGGAACGAGGGTAAAGGGGGTAGAATATAAACTAAAGGCCTTTGCTGACGACCTGATGGTCTCTTTGGCAGATCCAGGAGAAAACATACAGAATTTAATGGAAGTAATGGAAAGGTTCACCCAAGTTTCAGGATTAAAAATCAATAAAGAGAAAACAAAAATGATGTTGCTAAATTTAAATGATAAGGATAAACAAGAATTAAAGGAAAAAATACCATTTCAGGAAACAAATATCATTAAATATTTAGGAATAAATTTTTCAAAGAAAAATTCAGATCTCTATAAAAATAATTATGAAAAACTTTGGTTGGAAATTAAACAAGATTTGAAAAGATGGTCCAAACTAAAATTATCATGGATGGGGAGGATTGCTACATTAAAAATGAATGTCCTCCCAAAAATGATATTTCTTTTCCAAAATATTCCAGTTATAACAAATGATTCCCCTTTTTCAAATTGGGACAAAGACTTATCGAAATTTATATGGAATGATAGAAAATCCAGAATTAAATTAAAATATCAACAAGATACAGTGGAACGAGGAGGATTGGGAGTACCAAATCTTAAGCTATACTATTATGCAAGTGTGTTATTTTGGCTAAAAGATTGGATTTGTCTTCATAATGAAAAAAATTTAAAATTAGAAGGTTATGATAATGTTTATTCCTGGCACGGATATTTATTATATGATAGGGTTAAAGTCCACAAAAATTTTAAAGACCATTATGTACGAAAGACACTTTTAAGAATCTGGTATAAAGTCAAGAAAAATTGGCCAGACATTATTCCATATTGGACAGCAATAGGGGAGGTTATTAATAAAAATGATAAATTTGGAGAAAATAACTGGCTCACGTACAAAGAATTATTGGTAGTAAAGGGACAAACTGTCTCAATAAAATCACAAGAGGAATTGAAACAAGAAGGATATATTACAGAATGATAGCAAACTCCCCAGAACATATTGTGGTGATTCCTTTATTAGGCCAAACAAAAGGCGTGAAATACATTACGCACACTTTTGAACCTCACAGGCTTTTTCATCTGGTATAATATTAAAAGTAATCTTTCTTGAGATTGTAAAGCTGAATTTAAGATGGTGGTGGCGGGGAGGTTTGATGCAGATAAAGCCCACACTCCTTGCAGTGCCTTTGGGACATAACTCTGCAGATGTGAGCTAGATTGTGAAGGACCTGTCTTTGTTTCTAACAATGGAGAAGGGAAATGTATTATCCTACCCTGCCTTTGTGTCCCAGGTGACTGATAGCCTGCAAGGGGTATGGCCTTTACTGCATTAAAGCCCCTACCACCATCTTAGACTCAGTTTTATCATCTCAAGAAAGAGATGACCCTCCATCAACACATTTCTTCCCCTAAATTGACTTTTCACATCCAGGCCTCATGAAGAATCCTGTGAGCTCTGAAAGCTTGTGGGCGTTGAATTTTTTGGTAGGCCTAATACAAGTATTACTTCAGTGTGTTTTTGGGAGTTTGCTATATTTTGCTGCATGATCAATATGGCTTGTTTTTGTTCTTGTGTGCCTTCCACCCTAAGGCAATCCTATCGTGGGGTTTTCTTGGCAAGATTTGTTCAGAAGAGATTTATCATTGCCTTCCCATGAGGCTGAGACTTGCCCAAGGTCACCCAGTGGGTTTTGTGGCCAAGCTGAGAATCAAACCCTGGTCTCCAGAGTCATAATGCAACACTGAAACCACTATGCCATGCTGGCTGTCTCAATATGGCATTCTGGTAATATGTAAGATATATGTCAATATGGCTACCCCAGATATGTATCTTCTGTATTACTAGAATGCCCCAGGAGACAGCACACTGGTGTGCTTTTGTGGCAGCAACTGCGTTAGTAAGACCATATGTAAATTAGCCTTAAGGTAAGTACTTGAATTGTTTGGAAGTGCAAGGCAGAGATTACTTATACTAGGCTGTGGTATCAACAGAATAGTACCAATATACAGGACAGTACCAAAAGCTAGCACAAAACCAAAGAAGGTAAATATTTCCTGTTTTAAAACTGTGTTGAAAATAAAAATAAAAGATTGGATAAAGGAAGCAAAGCAACTGAATGATGGATGGGGCTAAAACTGCATTGAGAACCAGAATGTGCAGTTTTAATGAGACTCTGGACCAGAGCAGATGGGCAGGAAAAAGTGGCTCAATCCTGGATTTTCTGAAAGCGGGTCAAAACCCCAGTGTCCGCACAGCCCACTCCCAAGGTGGGTCAAACACCCATGGGCAATCCGCACCACACAGTGTCAAGCCGCACTGTGTGATTATTTTTTGTTGCCTCCCCACAAACCTATTGCCTGCAACCTCCAATTACCTCCCTCTTCCCACCCAGAAGCCATTCCACTGGATGCCCACCCATATGATCAGCCACACAGTTGCACATGTGATGTACCACTTGTACAGTGTATTGGTGTGCCCAGTGACACATTGGCAAAGCACAACCATGGAGGCCCTCATACAAGCCCTCTTCACCCCATGCTCCCCTGTTGGACTGTCTGGTTTGTGCATATTGTAATTACATCCATTGTGTTACTGGCGACTGCGTTTTTGCTTTGTTGCAGTCATGTACTGCATATCATCCCACTGGCTGTTTATATGCCAATGGGATGATGTGCATTTTCCACCTTGAGTTGGAGTATCACAGCTTCTTTTTGCTCTAGTTTTTTTAGCCCCAGAGGGCAGCTTTGTTTTGCTTTCCAACTGGTTTCGCCTCATGCATCGTCTGAACAGCCAGGCTTCAAAGCAGTTAGAAGCCACTTTATTTGGCCAGTGTGGGCAACCTCTTTGACCAGAGAGAGAGATATAGAGAGAAAGGCTGAGTTCTCCACACTAGGGTGCTCACTGGACTGAAACCCCTCAAATTTGACTGGCGATTGAGAAATTCTGAATATCCATTACATCCCTAGCTGTCACATCACTGACTAATTCCTCCAGTCTCAGTCACAGCTCAGTCCTGCTCAAATGTTTGCAAAGGAATTGCATATAGGTATGCTGAGAAAACTACCGTAGTCATAAAAATACTATTAACTGAAAGAGAGAAATCCTTTAATTCCTGTAGTTAATCTATGGAATATCACCACCACTATGGGGTGAAACAAATGGCCTCAGAGGGGTGGCCTCAAGCCGCCCCAGCTGATGCAGGATTGGGGCTGTTTTGCTGCTCCTTTTTGCAAAACTCTAGCTTTTCTGCTGCTGCAGAAAACACCATGCTGCTAGAACACTGAAAAGCTGTCCCCTGTGTGGTCAGGCAGGTGGCTTCATGACAACTTCCAGCAGCTTGGGGGCATGCGTCGTCTAAATGACACCCCCCCCCAAGCTGCCAGGAAGCCGCCATAAAGGGGCTGTCTGTTTTGCCCCTATGACGACCAATCAGATCCTTTGCCTGAAAAAGGTACGTAAAGGAATAAAGAGAGTACTATTTTGAGAACTTTGA
Source organism: Phrynosoma blainvillii (assembly GCA_026167975.1). Classification (NCBI taxonomy): domain Eukaryota; kingdom Metazoa; phylum Chordata; class Lepidosauria; order Squamata; family Phrynosomatidae; genus Phrynosoma; species Phrynosoma blainvillii. Next base: position 230,511,824 of record JANUYF010000002.1, on the reverse strand, counting down.
AAAAGATATGATGGTTTATTACTGAAGGAAAGCCAGACTTTCTTGTGCACATATACCTAGGAAAAAGTTTCACTGAGCATAGTGAGATGTCTGAAAAAACATGCATAGGTTTGTACTATTATTGGTCACTTCAACAGATGTAAGACTACAGAGACCATAAGAATTTGCTTATAGCAGGGACAGCTGACTTGACTAATCTTGACTAATGGTGTCTTTAATAACACCATTTAATAACACCATTAAATAACAACATGGTTCTAGGTTGGCTATGGGGGAGGCAAAATATGGAGGTTCTTTGTCAGAGAGGAGGAGCAGAATAAAACAACAGTTATTGTAGGTGAAGGCTACAATTCTTATTTAAGGACTGTTCCATTGAATGTTGAGGGACTCACTTCTGAGCAGAAATTATTAGGAACCTTTTGCATAACATTACACTGGAAGAGGTAGAAAATATATTACTAGCAAAAAAAATATGTATCATTATTTCTGGATACCCTGATTCCTTAGAATTCAGTACAACATGGCTTTCATTCAGCAGTCACGAGGCTGCTAAAAGACCCACGTGTGTGACTTTGCATGTTCCCACATGCCCACACTAACACTCTTTACATAGTTTGTATCACTTTTATCTGTTACTATCTTAAGGTGTTACACACATCTCATACACATACAGTTCTTCCTGCCAAAATTATTCACTCTAGTTTTACTTTTTTATATTTTTTACTTATATTAATTCACTTCTCATTTGCACTCTTGCTCATCCAATAAGTGTGATGAAATGCATAGAAAGGTGAAAGGAGGAGAATCTTCATAGGGAATCATACTGTTTTGTTTACTTGTACAAGTGAAAGAAATATGCAAACTCTTGGGGTGAATTCACTAGGCAAATCCACCATAGTAAAATAGTATGAAAGAAAGAAAAGAAAGAAAGAAAGAAAATAAAAGAACGTTGTGGAGGACAGACAGTGGTTCAGTCATGTAAACCCACTGGGTGACCTTGGGCAAGTCACACTCTCTCAGCCTCAAAAGTTGGCAATAGCAAACCCTTCTGAATAAACATGCAAAGAAAAACCCATGATAGGTTCACCTTGGGTTCTCCATAAGTCCAAAATGACTTGAAGGCAAACAACAATGAAGAAGGAAGGAAAGAAAAAAGAATTTTGCGAGTGGAGGATAGATTGGGCTATTTTCCCCTCACCTCTTGTGAAAATATTACGAACATGCTGTTTGGGACAAACAAAGAAACAAAACCTGCGTGTCCAGGTTTTCCCTGAGCTCATATCAACAAGGGATTCTCAGCCTCTTACTGGCATACAACATGACAGAGAGGGAGTAATTGGGAAAGGGAAAGGGCTTTTATCAGAAATACAAATCCGTTGCAGAATTGATTGGAAACAATAGTTTTAAAAAACGCAACAGCCCAAAGCATGCAGGGATTTGGTGAAGAGTGAGGATTTTGAAAGTGCTGTGGGACCCACAACACAAAGGATGAATAAAATACAAAGAAAACTTCTGTGGAGAGATCTCTAAGGGATTCACTGATGCATTACTTTTAGAAAGGGGTGGGCAGTGAAGCCGGTATATTTCCCTCTCCTCCTCCGTGGCTTAATTTCATTTTGGAATGAAGTACAAAAGCAAATTCAAATAGCTTTTTCTGCCCAACGCTGCTGCTGTCTTCAAATTGGCATTGAGTTTGTTTCACAGGAAAAGTTGCCTGGCTGTTTTTAAAACTGATAGCTACCTCACCATTTATTTGCTCTGCTGATCTTCCACTGGTTACCGCACTTCAATTTGTTGGGGTCTGTTTATTTGGTGATGCATTCTTGGCCCGTTTTTGTAATGCTGCTGCAAGCTATTTTAATATCACTATCCCCACCCCCACCCCAACACTGCAGCTTTGGCCCTTACTGAACAGATGTACACCCATGCCTCCTTGCACTTCTATCTGTCAAGGGTTTTGGCAGGAAGAACAAAGCAATGAAATGTGAAGGAAGAGAAAGAAGATGACTCATGGCACCTATGGTGGGGATCACCATAAAATCAACCGGTGGTGGAGAATCTGTTTAAGAATACAAATTATACATCATCTGGTGTTTCCTCTAACTATGACCATAGCAAATAAAACTAAAGGACATGGGGGTGGGGGGGAAGGATAGTGCAAAGCAACCAAACAATTTGTCCAGATTGAATTGCTCATTAAAAATGGCAAGCTGCATCATCATCATCATCATCATCATCATCATCATCATCATCGAAAGAAGGCTGGAAAAATGCCAAGTGACTGGAAATTGATGCTAGCAATGAGGAATTTGAAATATTTTATTCATAATTGTGCAGGGCTGTAACTAAAATTTTGATGCCAGCTCTCTTTAAAAATAGATAGCTGTACCTAGGAATTTTTCCAGCTCTGGACTAATTTTCTGGACCAGCTCTCAGCATCTTTGCAGGTATACAAAGATCAGCTGCACAGATTCTAAGTGATGCAACTTCGGGCAGACATCCCATCTTCTATTTAAGATTCCACATCTTGGAGAATGTAAATAAAATTGCCACGGACTTCAGGGGAGAGGAAAGAGACAGCAAGGGGTTTCAAAAGCCTAAGAGGAAAATGAGGTCTCTGTTTTAATCTGTCGTAAGCTGCCTCAAGTGCAAAGGGAGGAGGAGGGAAAGACACAAATGTCTGGACTGAGATGAAATAAATACATTGACCTATTTGGGTATAATGGCCGTCTGTGGCAGACACTGTTCGGGGTACAGGATATACGGCAATGATTTTCCAAGGCTTGTTAAGAGGAGGAAGATAATTGATCGCCCTTCATGAATAAGAGGAAGTTGCCCTAAGTAACAGAAAAGCAAATTTAAATTAACTGTTAGAAACAATTATTCAAACATATAAGAATAGCTGAGCAGAGGAATAAAACTCCCAAGAGAGGTCATGGTATTTTTTAATAATAGACTGGGGGGGGGGGAGGGAAATATGCAATTAATATTATTCAGAGAAGGCCTGAAGTTTTATTAATCCTGCCTCTGTGTTGGCAGATGAACTAAGTGATTTTTGAAGCCATCTCAAATTGCTGCCTTACCATTCATTCCACAATCACCCCAATTTCCTCCAGTTATTATGAATTTGAGGACATCAGCCTTGCAGGTTTCCCTAAAGAATCATATGATATATTCATACCCTCCAACATTTCACAGATAAAAATCAGGACATGTGTTCCAAGATGACCAGATTTATTAATGAGAACAACACACACACACTCAGGCATTTTGCAGCAATTTGCTTTTCCTGAGCCTACTGGGAAGGGCAAGATTCTCTTCCCTCCTCTCCTCTCTCTCGTTGAATTAATTGAGTGTAAACTACTTTTCTACGACTCAGTCTGAAGCAAATGAAGAAAGCTGAAGACAAAGGGGGAGGTCTGAGAAACTGGGACATTGTAAAAGCTGCTGAAAATGGGATGACGGGATTAAGCAGGACTGTCACTCTCAAAAATGGCACAGTTGGACAGTATGCATATTTAGATTAGGGCCAGGGGGATTGTGATTGGGGGACTATAAATGTTATTAGCCTACTTATCTCCTCACCCTGCTGACTGGAGTGCAACATCTGGTGCAACATGCAGGTTCCCTGCCACACACCATGTAAACATATTTGCCATGGACAGAGCAAAGATGTCTTTTGACTTTGGCTGCTTGAAAACTGTCACACAGGGACAGGACTCTTTCCCAAGCCACAACCACTCCTATTTTGTGTGTTTAGGACCTGCATTATTACAAGAGACAACAAGGGCTGCCCTGTTGCATTGGGATAGGCTAGAAAGGTAGCCTCTGAACAAATCTTGCCAAGAAAACCACATGATAGGTTCGGCTTAGGGTCAGAGATTACTTGAAGGCACACAACACACATGCACCGTTGGGAAAAGAATGTTGTTTGAGCAGAAGGAGACATGCCACATTTCCCCAAGGGTGGTGTGTGAATCTCTCTCTGAATTACAGTATTTGCAACCCATTCTTGGACCTGCAAAGATTGAGAAAGTAAATTGGTTAATATTGACGACTCCTTTCTGGGATTAAGTTTCTACTGAATGTGGGGGCGAGTGGTGGTATTTGCCCTGCCTTTCATTCTAGCAGGGGTTTCCTCCTTGCATTTAACACCTTCATTAGAGACTGCCTCTCCCTCGCCAGTGAAAAGGACTGTAACTCTCTTACATGACCTAATGAGAGCAAAGGGCCCATCATTCTGGTGTCAGAGGATCTCATACAATGTGAGAAATGAGTTGCACCCAAACTACAGGGGGGAAAGTCAGTACTCTTATATACTGGCCAATCCTACAGACCCAAATTCATTCTCTCGTTCATTCATTCATTCATTCATTCATTCATTCTTTCTTTCTTTCTTTCTCTCTCTCCCCACCCCCACACCTTTTTGTTAGCATTCCCTGGCATCAGGGCAAAGCCTGCCCATCCAGAGTCACAGCGCTACTGCAAAGTGACATATTTTATCTTGATGTGTCAAGATTTATATAAAAAGGGGATAGTTCAGCTCTAAATGTAATGAGTTAGAAGAACAGCCCTCCAGTGGCTTCCTCCAGTGAGCATGGTGTCAATAACATTGATTGCTAAAAATAACTAATAACCCAGGCCTGGCCCAGGCTGGGAGCTGCTCAAAGCAGGATCATAAAAATCACTGTGAGCCTTTGCTGCAAACAGGTGTGTTCCCCAGACAGCAATGACAGCCTGGGCTCACGGGCTGCAGCAACAGAAGAGGTCATCTGCACTCCAAAACATTTCTGGCAAATGGGTTCCCTCAGCAGATTTGTCCCTGTCCAGGAGGAAGAGATGCTATGAGATGATTTTGCAGAAAACAGGTATCTGGCTCCACTACAGCTTGACAATCATGGGTGCAAGTGAAAGGCTAAACACCAAGCATGGTATAGGAAACACTGTGATGGGTTGGTCATAAATGGGCACATGTTTGAGTTGATATCCTTGCTGTACACATAGGTGGCAGATATACTGGTGGCAGTCTTCCCCAGCAGGATGGACTACAGTTCCCATCACCTCAGCAAGCACAGCCACCCAGGCAGGGTCATGTGAGAGGTCACCCAATGGCCCTGGGTGATGCTAGTTTGGAGGCTAGCCTTTGAGTTCATATGGATAACTGAAAGGACAATACAACCTAGGCAGCTGCATATAGAGAGGAAGATGGTGGTGCAGCTTCATGTCTATAAGATGTAGATGGGTGTATTCTGGAAGGGTACAGGGTTAGACTCTGGAATGAAAGCTTATCCTAACTGGTGCAGAAGACATCTTGCAATAGTAAAGAGAGGATAATTTTTAGTGTCCAGGATGAGTGATTTGGAAGAAACCTGGGACTTTGAAAAATGACACAGAAAAGTGTTTGGCAATCCTTGATGTGATGTGCTAGATGGATGAGTAATACAGGAAACAGGCTAGGTACTTGGCAGGAGTCCTGTAAGTCCTTACAGACTAAGCTAGGGTAGATGAACACAAACAAATAGAAAATTATCTTTTAAAACTATTATACTATGAATTTTTGTCTACCACTTTCTGGAAACACACTACTCTGCATTCAGTCTTGTGAATGGCTCATGCACATATTTAGATTGCATATTCTTGGAATATTTTCCTGTGTGAAGACTTCTGAACTCATGCTCTGAACACATATGGAAGCACCTACAAGACAATATGTGAAAATTTGAAAATTGTGAGATCATCAGAGAACCCATTTTGCTGTGAGGAAAAACAGTCATGTGGAGTTATGGATGGATGGATTTGACACCCTGCACTTTCCTCAATCTTCTTCTCATTTCTATATCAGTTTTTACATTCTAAAAAATATCCTTTCACATTTTTCTGTGCATTTCTCCTTATGTAATATTTTTGTTTACAATTTCCCCCTATATATGTATTGTTGCAAGCAATTTTCTCTTAACATAATACATCTTATATGTTATTTTCATTAACATACAATTTTTGTGCACATTGTCTCCAATTATATCCATTTTTGATTGTGGAACATTATATTAAAGTTGGAAAAGCACAACCACCGAAAAATAGCTGTTTTGTTATGCATATTGATTTGGGGAGCGTTAATTAGGCAGGCTCAGATTAAAACATATGCCAAATAAATTTCTCTCCCCCCCCCCCATCCCTAATGTGAACTTACCCTGAGGTTGACTTGCCTGTGTATAGTTTGCAAGAGAAAAAGGAATTTAATGCAAGCATCCAGTCCTAAATCTTTACAACGATGGGAGGAATGGGCCATTGCCAAAGGGTAATTTAGCAAGTAACAAAACTGGCTTTATTCAAGGACTCAAGCAAATAATTTCATGAAAGTCCATAGTAGTAAACTTGAAGCTGGTAAGATGGAACATGGGAAGATGAAGCAGCTAAAATTCTTCTTGGGGATGGTGGGGGATGGCAGGGAGGTGAATCTGTTTGCTTTCCCATGTCCTGAAAGTCTGCTGATGTCAAACATTGAAAAATTGTGTGTGAGAGCTTCTTTGTTAAGACAGATAAAAACAGAAACATGGAAAGATTGCTATTCATACCAACCAAAACCAGGACAATGGCAAGACAAACACTTTTTTCAGTCCACATAGATAAACAGACAGGCGAACAAGCATGTACACAAACAGAGCTCAAACTAAGTAATTCAGATTCTCCATTAAGAAAAGATTAAGCATGCAAACGAGGAAGACTCCAAATTAAGTACATATTTGTTTTGCTCCTGCTTCTCTTTGGGAGAAAGAAAAAAAGAATTTGGGGGCTCACACAATTTCACCCAAAATCCTGATTGGGTGTTTCTGGGGCTGCCTATACATTTTGAGTGCTATCTTCACAGTGATAAGATCTAGTACAAGGCATTTGAAAACAGAAGAAAATTGCAAAAGCAGGAATGATCAAGCAGCCGAATTAAATTCTTAGTAACCCATTACACACTTTTTCTTTTTGTTTGTTGTTTCAAGGTGTTCCAGGGCTGACAGCCTATAGCTCTTTTGGTTCCCAGTAGTTAGCAATTGTTCAGTTTGGTCCGTTAGAAGACAAAGAAGGAAGGCTATGACCTTGTGACTCAATTGGCTTTGAAGACACAGGATAGTGCTATGGTCTTGATGCACTCTGTGCCATTTAGGTAAGTGGGACTGAGATTCAACACGTCTGTCTGAATGCCATCAAAAAGGAGAATGAGAGGGAGAGAAACATAGAAAGGGAAAAAAAGAAATCTAGTGGCAATAAAATGCTAGGCTGCAGCAAGTGAGGAGCACCATTATTTGGTTTGCTGAAAATGAGGCTGACTTAATAGAGAAGGAATAAAGTGTTTGAAAATTAACAATATAAATGTCAGCTCTGATGGCTAGGATATTAAACTATACTGCTATTTGAGTACCTTTTTGCAAAGATGGTCTTTCTCAAACGCTGAAATGCAGTAAGAGAGGAAAACAGGTGAGGAGGAGTATATGCACATGGCAGAGTTACTTCCCACTCTATGGGGGGGGGGGGAGCCTTCCTTATTTCTTGGCAGTATTTGCTGACTTTGGGTCATATATCAAGGGAGCCATATGGAAGCTGCAAAGAAATGCTTCCATGTGCTGAGAGCTGCCCACCATACAGATCAGTCTCTTCATATGCAGTGCCTCCAAGCCTGTGCCAGCCACTGCCGAAAATGTATAGCCTTAACTGGCAAGTGGTTTATTCATGCCATGACCTCTGCATGGAGTCCCCACCATATGGACTTGTGTTTCCACTCTACATGGTTGCTGTAACTAATGAACTGGCCCTTGGCCAGCACCTGGGGTGTCTCGATGGACTGCTCTAATCTCACCATTCTGCAGAGGGAATGGCCAGATTCCACAGTCAGACTATGTAATGGTGCATTTTAGGCAGAGCTATATACTTTATCATTTATACCACTTGGTTAATTCTGGATTTTTACAGAGGTTGGGGGAAGAGAGGCTACAGGAACCCTGGGTTATTAAGACTTAAAGGGATGGACATATAAAGAATAGGAGAGGACATAAGAAATTTATGATGAAAGAAAGTGGCTGGGAATAAAGGAGATGGTCAATAGCAGGGCTCTGCACCTTCAGGTGTAAAGACTATATACTAGATGATGCTCTTAGGGACACTCCTTTGGCTTTCAGAAAAGGTATTAAGCAATGTCTCATTAACTTATCCTTTTCCATTTATCTAAGGATGCATCTACACTGTAGAAATAATGCAGTTTCACACCACTTCAAGTGTTGTAGGTTCATCCTATGGAATCCTGGGATTTGTAATTTTACAAGATCTTTAGCCTTTTCTGCCAATGGGTGCTGGTGCCTCACAAAAGTACAAATCCCAGGATTTTGTAGGATGGAGTCATGGCAGCTAAAGTAGTGTCAAACTGCATTATTTCTACAGTGTAGATGCATCCTTAGTGTCATATATTTTCATGGTTTTATTTGCGGTGCTATGTTTAATTTTTGTTCTGAACTGCCTTGTAGGCTTCTCAAATGAGGACAAAAATGGTGGCATAGCAATATGAATAGTTATTTTTAAAAAATCTGATCTAGAACCTATTTCTGTTGGTTTGCAGAGCAGGCTGGTCATCCTGCCACAACACTCCGGTATCTTTCTTTTATTGTCCATGGAGAAGAACTAGCATCTCTTCACTACAATATATAGAAAATGTATATAGAGAGATCTTGTAGCACCTTTGAGACTAACTGAAAGAAAGAAATTGGCAGCATGAGCTTTCACAGACTTCAGTCTACTTGTGCTACTGTAGTGCTGGGATGGGAAAACCTGGACTTGAAGAAACCCTCTGATTTGGAGTGCTAAGAAGTGCCCTTTCTGGAGATGAATGCAGCAATCCTAGACACCTGTGTTTTCTTTGTTTTAAAGAAGGAGTGGGGAATTGTGTATTCCTGCATGGCAGGACTGGATGGCCCTTGTGGTCTCTTCCAGCTCTGATTTTATGAATACATGGCCCTCCAGGTGTTGCTGGACTGCAGCATGGGAGAGTCATATGTTCTCACATTATTGTCTTTAAAGCTTCCTTTTCCATCAGTGCCATAGGAAGTGAGGTCTAGTGAGTTTTACTATTAAGTAGACATATACCATATACCATGTGGCCCAATGCAGTTATGGTCATTAAGAATTCCAGTTATTCCTATTCGAGGCTTACACTAACATGTGTGTGAACCTGCATGTTTTCCCCTCTGTGGCTAATTGCATCTTTAAACACACTAGGGACGTTATCACACGGGGAGTCGCGGGGAGAAAGTGGAAATAAACCGGACGAGTGGAAGACTTTAATTTACGGGATTTGTCCCGTTCCGCCTCATCTGATAACTAAATTCGAATTTAAAAGGGGGTTAATTCGAACAAAAACCTGATCTTTTCATCAGGTTTTCGTTCAAATTAACCCCCTTTTAAATTCAAATTTAGTCATCAGACAAGGCGGAACAGGACAAATCCCGTAAATTAAAGTCTTCCGCTTGTCCGGTTTATTTCCACTTTCTCCCCGCGGCTCCCCGTGTGATAATGTCCTAGGACTGTGGCAAGGAATCAAAGTCTTGGCAAGCCCAATTCAAAGTGCCTCCAACACATACAGCAGAGAGAGAAAGAGAGAGAAAGAAAGAGGGAGTGAGAGGGAGAGAAAGATGCTTTTAGAAGAAGAAAATTACATAGAAAAACCCAGACTCAGATATCTCAGCTAAATGTCTCACTTGGGCCTAAAGCAGGGGTAGGCAACCTAAGGCCCGGGGGCCGGATGTGGCCCCCTGAGGCCTTTGGACCGGCCCCAGGCCGGTCCTGCCGCCGCTGCCACCGCCCGCCATGATGATATTGATTATTGTTGTTATTACTTGTTCTTGGGGTTTTCTTGGTAAAATCTCCACAGGGATTTTGCCATGGCTTTTCTGGGGCTGAGAGAGTGTGCATGCATATTTTTTAAATTTTTAATTTTTTTAAAATTTATTTATTTATTTATTTATGGTGCTCCCCCCCCCCCCCCCCCCATTGTCTGAGGGACAGCAACCCGGCCCCCGGCTCAAAAAGGTTGCCTACCCCTGGCCTAAAGCATCCTGGAGCTGCTGACTTGGTATGCTGCAACATTCTGGAGTCAATCATCTACCTAAAATTAAATCCATTCAGTCCATCAATTTGGTGTCGTTAGAATACAAATATTTCTGTGATCTGAGGCATATGAGGAAATAAAATAGCAAGTCACCCTTGCTTTCCCTGTAGCCAGGGCCAGGTTAAGACATATTGAGACCTGAAAAGGCCCCAAACCATTCTAATCTGTAGTATTGTATCAGAGATTTAGGCCAGGGGTAGGCAACCTTTCCCCTTTAAGGGCTGAGGGACTTCAGCTCCCAGAAGCCTCAGCCATGTTGGCCAATAGTCCCATGTTGGCCAATAGCTCCTGGGATTCTGGGAGCTGAAGTCCCTCGGCCCTTAAAGGGGAAAGGTTGCCTTCTCCTGATTTAGGCTATTGCCACATTGCAGAAATAAAGCAATTTGATACCACTTTAACTGTCATGGCTCCATCCTGGGGTTTCCATCTCAATGTAAACAAATATAATCTTGAATGTCTATGCAAAATATGGGACAAATGCTTCTAAACTCTCAGGGAATGCCATGATGAAACCTACTTATTCACCTGATTTGCTGGATGACATTAAGCTAGGCAGGGGTAGGCAACCTTTCCCCTTTAAGGGCCGAGGGACTTCAGCTCCCAGAAGCCTCAGCCATGTTGGCCAATACTCCCATGTTGGCCAATAGCGCCTGGGATTCTGGGAGCTGAAGTCCCTCGGCCCTTAAAGGGGAAAGGTTGCCTACCCCTGAGCTAGAGTTTCATGGTTTAGGTGAAACACAACTTTATACAGGATCTTGGCACAAAAGCCAGTATATGACAGGAGGAGGAGGAGGAAACACATGACCACTGTGCCAGACCAAGGCTTTTGAAGGCACAGACAACAGTTCAAAGGAAGGCAGTGTGTGTTTAAGGATTTGATGTATGTTCCAATGTTTTCATGGCAAGAATTTGTGGCACTATTTGGGGTATACTATAGCAGGGGTGGATAACTTCAGCCCTTCAGATGGTATTGTACTACTGTTCCTGTCATGTCTCACCACTTATCAGTTTCTCAGCCTCCCAGTTTCAATTTGCCGTTTTTAACTGCCATCAAATTTCCGTCAACTTATGACGATCCCATAATGAATGAAAGACCTCCAAGTCACAATGTCATCAGCAGCCCTGCTCAGGTCTTGCATACTCAGAGTCATGGTTTCTTTGATTGCGTTTATCCATCTGCAACAACATCTTCCTCTTTCCTACTGCCTTCTACTTTGCCAAGCATCATTCTCTTTTCTAGTGAGTCAGGTCATCTTATGATATGTCCAAAGTATAACAGTCCAGTTTAGGCATCTTGGTTTATAGGAAGAGTACAGGCTTGATTTGTTCTAGGCTCATTTACTTGTCTTTTTAACAGTCCATGGTATGTGTAGAACTCTTCTCCAGCACCACAACTGAGGGTATCAGCTTTCTTCATTGTCCAGCTTTCACAACCATACAAAGAAATTAGAAATATGATGGCACTGACAGTCCTAACTTTAGTATTTAGTAATAAATCGTTACACTTCAGGATGCTGTTTAATTTCTTCATAGCTGCCCTTCCAAATCCTACTCTTTTTCTAATTTCTTGACTGCAGTTTCCATTCTGAATAGTGATTGAGCCAACATATGAAAAATCTTGAACTGTTTCAATAGTTTTATTGTCTCCTTTAAAGTTATGTAAATAATCTGTAGTCGTTCTTTTTGTTCTCTTAATATTCAACTGTAAATCTGCCTTTGCACTTTCTTGACTTTCTTCAGTAATTGTTTTAAATGTTTGCTATTTTCTGCTAGTAGTATGGTATCATCTGCATATCTCAATCACTGATGTTCTTTTCTCCAACTTTCATGCCTCCTTCCTCTAATTAGACTGTCTAACAGTCTAATTCTGCTTTACGTATGCTATGTTCATTATATAATTTAAACAGATAGGGTAATAAGACTTGCTTGACCCCCTTGCCACTTGGAAACCATTCCCTTTCTCCATATTCTGTCTTGATGGTAGCCTCTTGTCCCGAGTACAAGTAATGCATCAGGACAATCAAATGTTGTGGTACATTCATTTCTTTAAGAGCAATCCATAGTGATAATCCTGGTGACAATCAAAGGCTTTGCTATGCTCTATAAAACACAGGCTGATTTTCTTCTGAAATTCTTTGGTATGCTCCAGTTATCCAAAATATGTTTGCAGATGTGTCTCTTCATTTGCTGAACCCAGCTTGGATGCCGGCATTTCTCACGCCATACAGGGTAAAACTATTTTTTTGGGGGTAGAATTTTAAGTATCACTTTGCTTGCATGGGAGATTAATGCATTTTTTATGGTTACAGCAATCCCTGGCATCCCCTTTCTTGGAAAATGAAATGTATATTGAGAGTTTCTAATCTGTGGACAATGCTTCCAATCTTTTGTTTTCCATATTTGTTGATAGATTTTAGTTAGAACTAAAGTAGAATCTGTCTCTGTAGTTTGAAGCAGCCCTATTGGGATGCCATCTGTTCCTGGTGATTTATTTCTCCCAAGTGCTCTGAGTACAGCTTCCACTTCATTTTCTGAAATTGGGACGATCATCTTCAAATTCTTAATTTAATTAATTTGTCATCCTTTCATCTCTTTTTTATTTGTATTTGGTCATGTAATGTGCCCCCTTGCTGGTTGTACAGCATCTCCCATCTTGGTTTAAATTTCCCTTTGATTTTTTGGATCTTGTGAAAGAGATCTCTGATTCTTTTGTTTTTGTTGTCATCTTCTATTTCTCTGATGGATTATTATAGTAGTTCTCTTTGTCCTGGTGTAGAAGGCACTGAACAGTTGCATTCAGGGCTCTGGCTCTATTTCTATCCCCTTTTACTTTTGCTTCTTATCTATCTTTACTTGAAGAGTTTCATTTGTCATCCATTGAGGCTACTCTTTCTTTTGGGCTGCAGATAGTCTCTTTTTGTATTCCACCCTGACAACGTCCCTGGTTTCAGTGCAGAGTTCTTCTAACTCTGACTCCTTAATTGATTCTTGGTCAATTAAGCTTAATAGTGCCAGCAAGCTGTAGTCATTTGAGTGTTGGACTAGAATTCTAGAGACCAGGGTTTGAATCTCTGCTTGACCCTGGAAACCCACTGGGTGTCACTGGACAAATCACACACTCTCAGCCTTAGAGAAAGGCAAAGACAACTCCCCTCTGAACTAATTCTGCCAAGAAAAATCCCATGATATGGGATTCCTTTGGCCTTGCCGTACAACAAAGTGCTATGTTTGTTTATTTAGTTTACATTATCTTTAAATTTTATGGAGATGTTCTTCAGGTTGTATTTTGGCATGGTGGCTGGTTTTGTGTTCTTTAGCTTTATTCTAATTTTTTATATTAGCAGTTCACAACCTGCTTCAGGTCTTATTTTTGCAGAGAGGTTCTCCATCCTCTGTTTCTGATTATGTAGTTTATTTGATTTCTATATTGGCCATCCATGTACAATAGGCCCACTGTATTGGGGTGTTAGCAATCCGTGGATTCGACTGCCTGATCCATTATTCAATGGCAGCATGTGCATGCGGATGTGTGGACCCATTTGCTACCCATTTAATAAGATGAGGTGTGACCATTCTCATTTTTTCCTAATCCATGGGGTGGTGGTGGTAGCTGGAACTGAACCCCTGAGGATGGGAAGGATCCAATGTATAGGGTTGCCACTTTGGTTGCTTGAAAAATCTGTTTGCAATGAGCGAACTATTGGCATTGTAAAATTCAAGTAGTTGCTTTCTTGCTTCATTTCTTGATCCTAGGCCAAATTTTCCTATAATCTTTGATTCTGCTCTGTTTCCTACTTTTGCATTCCAATTGGCTATGATTAGCAAGAGGTCCTGTTTTGGTGTGTGGTCAATTTCCTCCTGGATTCCAACACAAAATCTTTCAATTTCATCTTCTTCTATCTCTGCAGTTGGAACAGAAACCTGGACTGTGGTTATATTGATAGGTTCTACCTGAAGTCTTAATGATATTATTCAATCAGACTTTGAATTATATCCTTTTAATGCTTTTGCTACCTTTCTCCTCGCTATTAAAGCCGCCCCATTTCTTCTTAGATTTTCATTTCCTGAGTAAAATATTGCAATTATCTGACTCAAAATCTCCCATTCCTGCCCATTTGCTTGCTCACCCCAAGTATTCCAATATTATAGGTTCTATTTCTTGTTTTATTATTTCTAGCTTCTTACATTTCATGTTCCTATAATATGTGCTGTGCAGCTCTGGACTTTCCTTCTGCCTCTGAACATGTCAACAGTTGAATGTCCTTTGAGCTTGAATTCAGTTGCCTCATTAGCCACAGGGTTACTTGTAGTTGTCCTCTGCTGTACCCCAGTAGTATAATGAGTACCACCTGACCTGTGAGTTTCATCTTGTGGCACTATCTTTTGTTTCATTTTGGATGAAATCATTTCATCCAAATCCATAGGGTTTTCATGGTAAAAGACATTCAAAAGGTTTAACCACTGCCTTCTTCTATGCAGTACTAACAAGTGTTAGCTATGGTGCCACTGTCATCTCTGAGAGATCCTAAGTCAATATCACTTCCACTACTGTTGCTGACCAGTAGCTGTTTCCCACTTTTAGTCTTGCTCCTCAGCAGAAGCCTGCGATGGGAGACCCTATAAGCAGCACTGCTGCTGTCAACATAGCCTCTTGCCTCACAGGAGCATATAATCCTACCACCATAGAAAGGTAGCTGTGGCAAATTTTCTTATGATGTCTATCCACATTTTCTTTATGCCAAGTATATGAGCTTGTGTGAAACAATTACATACACAGGTTTGTAACTGGGAGGCTCTTTCTTTCTTTCTTTCTTTCTTTATCTCACTTTTATCCCACATGGGACCCACAGTGGCTTACACTGTATGTTAAAATAGAATTAAATCAATCTGTAACACAAAAATTTAAAAATAGTTAAACAAACATCCAGTTAAAAGCAGGGGTCGGCAACCTATGGCCCACGGGCCGTACCCGGCCAGCCGACCAGCCCCCGCCGACCGGCCCCACCGCCGCGCGTTCCACCGCTGTGCCGCTGCTGCGTGTGCCACCGCCATCATTTTGTTTTCCAAAATGGCAGCCGTGACTCGTTTGCGCATGTGCAGTACTCCTGTGCATGCACGAACGAGCTGCAGCTGCCATTTTGGAAAACAAAATGGTGGCCGCGACTCGGTGCATGTGCAAACAAGTCGCAGCTGCCATTTTGGAAAACAAAGTGGCGGCCACGACGCACGTGGCAGCGGCGCGGCGGTAGTGCGCAGTGGCGGTGTGCGCACGCGTGTGCATGTGTGCATGAGCGCACACACCACCATTTCCCCCCCAGCCCGGCGGAAGACCTGGGGACCAGCAACTGGCCTCAGGTAGGAGAATGTTGCTGACCCCTGAGTTAAAGCATTGATTTAAGACAGTTAAAACCAAATTAAAAATCTGTTACATATTAAGAACCAGCACATCCATTGCTAACTTGTTAAAAGCTGATAGCCTGTTTGAATAAGAAAGTCTTTGCCTGCTGAGAGAGGGAGAAGGCCAATTGAGACTTCAGAAGAGTTCCATAGCCTGGGAGCAGCCACCAAGAAGGCTCTCATAGAAAGGCGAGAACATGAGATGAATGTGGAGGACAAGCCTGTTTTAGAAGATATGTGTGCCACTATAGTCCCAAGCAAGTGACCATTTTTATGTGGTCATGCATCCACATGAGGTACAATCTTGGTGTACGGGTCTTTGTGTCTAAGAATAAGGATGCTGCGATGTGCATGCACAAGATGATGAAAGCATGACACCAGTAATCACAGTTATTTGTAAGTAATCCCTAATTAACCAGGTTTCCTGACTGATGTCTGGGGGTTATTGCAGGCAGGAACTACAAGACTCTCCATTCTTTCCCTTTTCAGTTATGGTTTTGTGAAGGGATTGGGGAAGGCACCATGGTGAATTAGAAGAGACTTTTGTTACATTTAATATCAATTTATTTTGCAGACTTGCTGACCTAGCAGGATTGTGCTGCTTAGAATTTATGATCCCTTGGGTAGCACAGGCGCAGACAATATACAGGGGGAGTAAAAAAAAAAATCCCCCATTATCAGCATAAAAATATTGAGAGACCAGAGAAAGAGGAGTGATGGTGCTTTTCTGAAGACACTGACAAGGGAAATTCCATTGCAGGTGGGATTGTGCATGTGGGCTAAAGTGGGGAATTTGCTTATATCTCATTTCCAAGCTCCATTTCTATTACTTTGAAATTTATGTTTTGTTTTTGTTTTAAAAAGGCTCATCTTTCCAACACAGTATCCCATACCTGTTAGGGCTAAACGGATGCTCTCCTTTCTGGTGCTCAGTTTCTGTTCCCTGTTCAGTTTCCTGGAATGCATCCAGACACCAGGGATGGGGTTTTGGAAATCCCAACATCCCATCATCAGCAACAGCAACAGCAGCAACTAGAAGTAGTGTAGTAGTAATATTAGTAGTAGTAGTTTGCAGCCTGCTCCCCGCCCCCCAATTTGGGACTTAACGTGGCTCACAATTTAAAAGAACAGAATAATTAAAACCATATAAAAAGTGAACAGAGTGCTAGATATCTGCCCTGACTCAGACCTTCTCTTCACCCTTCATGGATAGTTTGGCATCATGCTCTTAGTTATAAGACTTCCCAGGATGAATGAACTAGGACTCAAGCCAGGGTATCTTAGCTGGGTCAAATTATGAAGGACGAGAGAATGAAGTTTTAACGGGCCCCTGGTAAGTGAGATTCAGCTGCCAGGGAACCCAGGGCTCCAAATGTGTTCACTCTGTGGGTGTCTCCCACAAATTGTAGTGTGTGCCTGTGTATGTTTCTGTATGTTTGTATAAGCAAGTAGGGGGAGGGAGAGAGAGAGAAAAAAAATGTATGTATTCCAAGGACTCAAAACCAACCCCAGCATTCAATGGAGTGATTCATTGACAGAGTTGCTTCCATCAGCAGAACCAGAAAGTGTGAGGGGGATAATCTCACTCCCTCATCAGCCCTCTTTGTGCCTCCAAAACTGCCTTAAGGTTGGGAGGGCTGGAAAATCCCTTGGAGCACTTTTTTTAGGCAGCACTGGAGGCTAGAAGGGGATGGAAATAAAGTTCTGTCATGCTAGCAGGCATCTGCTAATGTGACATTGGATGTGGACCTAAGTTTTAATATGTATTTCAGTTCTCAACAGGATGAAATCAGACAGATCATTAATCTAGCCTTTGATCACACCTTTTGCTGGCATGGCCTAGCAAAAGAGGATTTCTGGATAAGGAAGTAATTAACAACACAGATGCTAGGAATGGAGATTATCTTTATAGCAATAGTGCCTTTTTAGGCTTGGGAGGAAAGATGGAGAGATGCAGTGTAGGAAACCACACGGGCTTCTCAGGGCACCACAATATCCCTCTCTTTCCAGACACCACTCCCTCTGTATGTCAGTATTGCTAGAAAAAGTTCTTGTTCTGTCCTCTCCCACCAATCTACACATAGTACCACAGCCCAGTGTGTTGCACCAAAGAAGAAACCTCTACCTTTGTGCTGACCACCTAGTAGACGGCATGCTTATGGATTTTGCAGATGACACCAAATTAGATGGGGTAGCTTATACTCCAGAGGGCAGGATAAAAATTCAAAATGTCCTTAACAGACGAGAAAGCTGGGCCAAAACTAACATAATGAGTTTCAGCAGGAAGAAATTAAGGTATTATACTTCAAAAAATGAAATGCACAGATATAGGATGGGTGACAGCTGGCTTGACAACAGTACATATGAAAGGGATCTAGTACTAGACCACAAGTTAAATCTGAGCGACACATTACAATAATGTGATGCAGCAGCTAAAAACCCCCAATGGGATTCTAGGCTGCATCAACAGAAGCATAGTGTTTATGTGACTCTTCAGCAGTGGAATACATTGCCTCAAAGTGTGCTGGAGTGTGGAGATTTTTAAACAGGCTGGATGGCCACCTATCGGGGTGCTTTGATTTATTCCTGCATGGCCGGGGTTGGACTCGATGGCTCTAGAGGTCTCTTCCAACTGTATGATTCTATGCTTCTAGTATGGGCTAATAAACAGGTTGGGGCTAGACCAGTGTGTGATAGGGGCCTCTCCCCCCTCCACCTCCAGTTGGCTAGGAAAACCCTGAGATGCAGCTCCTGACTATTCCCTCTCCAGCCAAAAAGCCACTAATCAAAGAGCCATTATTACATATCCCCAAGGGGGCTTTATACAAAGTGATGTGTAACCCAAATGGCTGCTGTAAACAGAGTTTTTAAAAGGGCAGTGTGCAAACGGTAGCCTCCCCAAGGATAAAGAAAATTATCTCTCTATTTCTCTACCTCACCACCTTACTGCTCTATTAATTATTATCTATTACCCATTCCTTGCTCTGCGTGCTACCCACAAATCTGCTAGAGAGGTTTTCCAAGCTAGCTATGCTACAGGGAGAGGGGACATTGTAACACACACTGTTTTTTCAGGGAGGATATCTTCTTACAGGGGAAGAAATTGCAGCTCCAAAACTTGCATGAGGACAGGGCTAATTACATAATGAAAAGAGAGGTAAAGGAGAGATACTGAAACTGAAGGCAAAAAGGTAGGTGGACAGCATCAGTAGATAGGCTGCTGGTGCTTCATTGTGCTCCATTGTGCATACTTGGTGACCAGATCCTCCTTTTGAATCCATCTATACTCCCTGAATGTGGGAGGGTAGTCTCTCAAAGCAAATAGCTGTCTCTCTCATTTACTCTCTGACTCTGATAATCTTGCTCCCTAATTTTCTATCTCCGCTTCAAAAATGCATATGCCATTTAAGGATCCAGTATAGCAATGGAAAAGAAACATGTATTTGATTTTAGCCTAGTGGAAAGGGAAGACAAACTAGTTCAATAGGTTAGGGGGTGGAACAAAGAATTACCCTGGGAAAACTCGAATTCCATTGGAAGACTTACAGGATCCAAGAAAGTTTGAACTTGAGAAGAAAAAGTTATAGTGGAAAACAACAGTATTTATCTTGGATCAAGGGCAAGGTGAATGCTGGGGGTTATGGAAGATGATTATATACTAGAGACACTAGCTTAAGTATAGTTGACACACTTGTCTTTTTATTTCATATTGTTGTGTGACTTTTTTAATATGAGTTCCCTTTATTTTATTTTTTAAACTGTTCTCTGAATACAATTCTTGAGTTCATCACTACTGGACACAGAAGTATGTTATTAAAGGATGGGGAGCTTAAAGCAAAACATGCACTTTCTCCTTAGGGTGCTTTGTCCTTATAGATGCTGCTGCTCTAATCTATTTGGAAGACCATATCTCCCCATACAAACCTGCCTGAACCCTAAGATCTACAGAGGAAGGCTTTCTCTCAGTCTCGCCACCCTCGCAGGCTTGTTTAGTGAGGACACAAGAGAGAGTCTTCTCAGTGGCTGCCTCCAACTTTCCACAGGAGGCTAAGCTGGCTCCCTTTCTGTTCTCCTTTCACTGGCAGGCAAAACACTTTCATTTTCAAGCAGGCTTTTAATGCATAATTGTGCCCAGGGACATTTCTTACTGGTTTGCTGTTTGCTTGATATGTTTTTCATAGAATCATAGAATCACAGAGTTGGAAGAGACCATAAGGGCTATCCAGTCCAACCCCATCCAGCCATGTAGGAACTCACAATCAAAGCATTCCCAACAGATGGCCATCCAGCCTCTGTTTAAACACCTCCAAAGAGGGAGACCCCATCTCTTTAAGATTATCCAAGTCCTCAGTTTGGCTTGGAGGTCTGTAATAGACTGTAATAAGAACTTGACCTTGGGGATTTTATAATTAGCTCAGAAATAATAAATAGGATCTGAACCCATTGTATGTAGGGGGATAGAGGGAACAGTTCCTGCAGAGCCAGCATTTTTCCAAAAGAATGGTACTTTTATTAAGAGAGAAAAATAAATCAGTAAGCAAGTACACACATACACAGAGGATCAAACATACAAAAGCACCTTAACATACACACACACACACACACACACACACACACAAGAACTTAGGAATAAAGTAGTTAGCTTGGATAGGAAACACAAGGCTTTCTAATGGTGATAATTACCTGAAAGGAGGCTGCTCCTTTGAGAAAGGGAAAAAACAATGGGTAGAGCCGGGGACTCTAGTCAGAGATCACAGTGGCACAGTGGCCATGAAATCTATCCAGACCCCCATGTGCCTGAGATTTTGGGGAGCATTTATACCTTTAATCTTAAACTGAGGTGAAGAGTTGCTATTGTATATCAAAGGATTCTGATTGCTATGCTTTGAAGTAGACAATTTCCAAAGGAAGGGAGATGTGACGTTATCTCATCTTCAGCTGGACACATCCTGGCTGGCACTCATAAATCTTCTAGATGTGAATGTCCTGCTTTGCAACTCCTAAGCCTGGCCTTTTTGATCTGCAAATGGTTGTAAATGCAGATGTGACTCTGTTTGGAGTGCCTACATGATGCTCATGCTTTGAGCTCATGGCGGTGAAGGCTTCTTCCAACCTAGGGCTCTGACAGAGACCCAAAGGGGTCTTTATATCAAACCAATTATCATAACAAGACCCACTCCCACATCCCTATTGTCTCTCTCCCCCTTAATTTTTACTGGGATGCTCTCAACTTGGCTTCCAGAATTTAAGTCATGGATTTGTTCACAGGTGTACACATCCTTAATATTATGCTACTCCACCTCTCTTCCTGTTTGGTCGATTTCTCTGAAATAGGTTGCATCCCTCTATTAGTACATTCCAATCATGACACTCATTCCATAGGTTTCAGTGATTATACCATATTTGCTTTGCTGCGCTAAGAGTTCAAGTTCATCCTGTTTAATTCCCATCCTCTGTGTATTAGTATAGGGACATCTGAGATGATTGGCCATTTCCCCATCTGACTTTTAAAGATTTTTTTTATCCCACTATTGGATTCTTGTGCTATTTACCTTGTTCTCTGTAAAACATTTGGACTATTTGGGCTATGATCTCCAGCACCTGATGAACTCTTGCTCTAGCAAAAACCAATCACTGTGCGGTACAATCCATCACTTGCCAAAAGTCCACCTCCATGAAATCATACATGGTTTTGCATTTTTCTTTGTATTTTAAGGATTTTATATATATATTATTTGTTATATTAATATGGTGTTTTAATTGTGTTTTAAAATGGTACTGTTTTATTGTTGTTTTTAAGCTTTTGTGAGCCACCTTGGGCCCAAGTTGGACAAAAGGCAGCATACAAATAAAATAAAATAAGTAAATAAATAATATTTTATGGGTACATTGCAGGGATCCAAGTTTAGGGAAGGTGTCACGGGGTGGGTGGGTATGGGAAGCGTAAAGTGATGAGGTCAAACAGCTGATACCCAGGGCAGAAGAGCTCACTTGTGTCAGTTTAAGGATCAAAGAGGGCAACATGGACTTTGCAAAGGGGCACCCAACACCAGGTTTATTCAGATAATGTTCACATAATTTTACCCATTGTGGATATCTGGCCAGGAATGTTAGTTATCTATTCCAGGGGTAGGCAACCTTTCCCCTTTAAGGGCCGAGGGACTTCAGCTCCCAGAAGCCTCAGCCATGTTGGCCAATAGTCCCATGTTGGCCAATAGCTCCTGGGATTCTGGGAGCTGAAGTCCCTCGGCCCTTAAAGGGGAAAGGTTGCCTACCCCTGATCTGTTCTTTTACTTTCAAACATTTCTTTTGAGCAATTCATTTTAAAAATCCTTACGTGGTTCACAATGAAAATTAAATCATTAAAAGTATAAAAGAATATAACAATAAAAACAATAAAATCTATAAAAACTCTTCACTGAAAACCAAGGGTAACTAGTAGAGGAAAATGAAGAAGAAAATGCTTGGAGCAACAGATGGTTTTTTGTGTGGATGACAACAGCAACACAACACTGGGTGCTCATCTGACTTTAGTGAGGAAATCTCTTGGTGGAATGAAGGCAAACCCCACTCAGCTAAGTCAGAGGAAGCAGAGTCCCAAACTCGCAATACAAGGACCATGGCAGTCTAGATGGGAAAGAGTGGACTTTCAGGTAGCCTGGTCCTGAGCTTTACAGGGCCTGATAAACCAAGCAGACCTTGCACATGGCTCAGTATCTAATGAGCACAGGTCTTTCAGTGCAGAAATTATAGGAGTATGATAGGAGGTTCCACTAAGCAGCTTGGCTGCCCCATGGTGTGTTATTTGCAACCTCCAAATCAAGCCACACATAGAGGGTATCACAGTTTTGAAGTTACCAAAATGTGGATCACTGTCCAGTAACAGTTGTACCTATTGTGCCAGCTCAATATGAGTAGTAGGCACTCTTTGACAATGAGTATGCTGGTCTATGATTGTAATAAATTATTGAACTGAATTGACCATGAAGCCATTTTGGCCTTTAGTGACAGAAATGAATCCAAGAGCAACCCAGTGGATTATGTCCTTATAAGGCAGAGTTAAAGCACCATCCAGGACTGGTAAATTTGCTCTCAGACCCAGGAACCACCTAGCCACAGGATCTCCATCCCAGTACCTCCAACCAGGTTTCAGTAACACATGCTGAGCTGGCTCCCTCTCTAGTCTAATTGTGTACAGTTTTGGTCTCATTATGAACTAACCTGACAACCAAAAAATACATCATCTCCATGGTGGAGGGCCTAGAATTCATATAAAATATATTTCTGGTCTCTCAGCATTCTGTCAGTTTATTTTAAAAATATGTATTGGCTTATCCTCCTTACCTATTTGGTCCAGGTGTTGAACTCCAAGATGTTTTACTTCAACAGTTCTAGATGTCAAGTGTCCAAATCACCTAGCTATTTGGGTGAGTACACATCACATTGCCAAAGGCAATAAATGATTTGCAGCCTAAGGGCACAATCCTTGCATATTTACTCTGATGTTAAATCTCACTGTTCTCAAGGGAGTGTGCAGAGGACTGAAACTGAGCTAGCCATTTTTAAAGGGAAGAATACCCATTTCTCCTATTGGAATTACATTTTAGTAAACATAGGCAAGGATTATTCCTTACTTCTGTGATCCTAATTCTGTAGTATGAAGATGGCTGCTGGCAGGTAGAGCTCTTATACTTAAGTGCAAGAGAGCAGACTGGTACAAGAAAGATGGCAGGGAGCCACAAGGAAAGATAGGAATATCTTTCCCAAGCCAAATTGCTCCCAGAAGCCCTTTCAACCTGTAGAGGACTCTTCTCTTCTTTCTTGAGAAGAGATAAACTCTCTGGGGATAGTGTTCCCTTTAGAAATCTTCAGAAGTACAGAGCTGGGAACATCGCTCATTTTTTTCCATTTGGGAAATCAGCCCATTGCCAGCCCCAGGAGAGTGTCTAGGGACCCTGATGACACTGTGAGAAGCCCAGAGGAAGTGATTAAGGTCCCCCAAGGGAATGGGCTATTCTTTGGGCTGATCTGATAATGGGGAGATTGCCTACTAAGAGCATGAATATTAGGCTCTCCCTTCACCCAACACATTTCAATTATTTTTAATGCAGGGTTGGGAATCATGCAGTGTTCCAGATGTTGCTGGACTGCAGCTCCCAGCAGCCCTAGTCAGCACACTTGGTGAGGAATGCTGGGACCTGTAACCTCATTACTTCTCAAGGGCTCTGTGTTTCCCACCTCCTGCCTTAACTTCTCTAGACAAGAAAGGATGCTCTTGCTGGATTTCCTGCATCGAGCAGAGGGTTAGGTTTGATTGCCTATGGGACCCCTTCCAACAATATGATTCTATGACTTGACTCTCTTTCCCTACCTCTACAGAATAATACCTCCTGCTGCCAGTTCTCATCTCACTCTGCATCCACCTGCTAGCAATGTGCTTATAATACTGCAACACTGGAAATTGTTACAACTGAGCAGTGAGAAGTGGTTCAATGGTAATCGTAACCACTTTCAACCTGCTGGTATTGTAAACACATCAAAGCTGTATATGCAAAATCCAGATCATTCTTCAAAGAGTGAGACTTTTGTGTGAGGCCCTTACATGCACCTCAGGTTTCCATATATCACCCCCATTCCTAACAAAAAGCATTGCCATGTAAATCTGCTCCTGAGGCAGGATTAATCTCCTTTCCTGCCTGCAGATACTGTAAAGAACACCTGATATCCAGTTGCCCCATTCATTCATTCATTCATTCATCCATTCATGCTCCCCACGGAGTGAAGATTGTCCTACATGTGACAATGGGAGCTCATAGGAGAAGATAAAGGTTACTTTAAGACATCTGGAAGCCTGTCAAGGGGTGAGTAAAACATTATCTCGAAATTCTCCTCCCAAGACTACCTGGGATTGTTTAGTACCTGAAGGAAGTACTCACATGCCCCTAGGGCATGAGTACATGGTGGGGGGGGGTTGCCCGAAATGAGGACACTGCTTCCCCAAATTAAGAATTCTGTCCCCTAGATGAAATATTCATTCTGTCTTCAAATTTCTAGCACTGCAGAGAATGAGACACTGAAAATCATTCACACCTAGAATTCTTCTGTTCACTGTGTTCACATTCCCTTGATCACCTTGCCTGCTCCTTTTCTTTGGATGCCTAAACTGTATTTCTTAATGCTCAACTGAAGCTTTACATTACTGCAATGCTAGACATTTGGGGACTGAAGGGAAATTTCATTTTGTGGGATTTCTATCTTATGGGGGAGGGGGAAGAGATGCTCCATATTTCCTCTTTTCCATAGGTACATGCTTGCATGCTCCCTTGTGGAAAGGAGAGGATTCTCAAGGGAAATAGAGAACACTTGTCCCAGCTGTTTGCTCCCAACATATCCCTCCCCTGCCAGTCCATGCCTACTTCTTCCATTATCACTGCTTGCATGCTCCCTTGTGGCTTTCCATTGGCTTTCTGGAAGAAGTGCATTCAAGATGCTTCTGGCTAGCTTTGTAAACCACAGTTTCAGCAGCCTATCTAAGAAAATTTGGCCAGGAATATCTCAGGAGACATTTTTCATTTACGTAGTAGAAACAACATGTGGGCAGGCTAAGGGACAATGGAAGTAAAGGAAGGCAGGGAACAGAGCCCTTCCTTCCTCTGTCCTTTTTCCTCCAGTGCATGTGTGTGTGTGTGTGTGTGTGTGTGTGTGTGTGTGTAAACAAAGAAGGAAGTGGGGGAAGCATGTGGGAACCGACATGTGCATGTGCAGCACCTAAGGACCTTTTATATTTGGCCTGGGAAAAAGTAGGCCAAAGGGAGGAAAACATATTTAAGTGGGATTCTGGAAGAGGCAAAGACCTCTTATTATAGGAAAAATGTGCCCTCTGCCATCCACCCTGAGCTGGACTATGATAACAAGAGCATGGGTCCAAAGATATCATGGAGCTCAGTCTAGGGTATGTAGTAAAGTAGCAAAATAAATGCTTATTTTGCTTCCTCCTACAGAACCATGACTTCAGCTTTAGAGAAACATCCAAATGTGACTCAGAGGACGTCTTGCTTACTGCAGGTAATGACCTCAGCATGAGCCAGCAGCACTAAGCATTGGCAAGAAGTGCTAATACAATCCTTGGATGTCTCTAATGAAAGCTTCCAAATTCTGACTGCTCACAATGATTAAGAAACCCTTGGATAGTCAATATTGACAGTTTGGTACAATTCTCCAAGAAAGGAAACACCATCCCCAGATGGCCATATTAATATACAGTCAACATCCTCTTCTCCCTTGTCTGTTCAACATAGGAGGGATTATGCTAATGCATAAGCTAGAGCAGGGGTAGGCAACCTTTTTGAGCTGGGGGCCGGGTTGCTGTCTCTCAGACAATTGGGGGGCTGAAGCACCAAAATAAATAAATAAATAAATAAATATTAAAATTAAAAAAAATATTCATGCACACTCTCTCAGCCCCAGAAAAGCCATGGCAAACCCCCTGTGGAGATTTTGCCAAGAAAACCCCAAGAACAAGTAATAACAACAATAATCAATATCATTATGGCAGGCGGCGGCGGCAGGACCGGCCTGGGGCCAGTCCAAAGGCCTCGGGGGGGCGCATCCGGGCCTTAGGTTGCCTACCCCTCAGCTAGAGCATGGCCCTCAAGATATTACTGGGCTACAGTTCCCATCATCTCTTATCACCAACTATGCTGGCTAGAGCTGATGGAATATGTAGTCCAAAAATATCTGAAGGGCCACACAATGGCCATCTTTGAGTTAGCATGTACGAAATCTTGAGCTCAAATCCCCACTCACCTATGAAACTCTCTACCTTACCTTTGACCACAGCCTCTGTCACAACCTAATTTATTTCACAGGGCTGTTGTGAAGATGGCATGGGGAAGAGCTCTGAGTTTCTTGGAGGGATAATGGACCAAATACACAAGAAAATAAAGCTTCTCATCTTTCTTTTAACCTAAAAAAAATAACAATCTCTATACTGTAATTTGGATTAACAGTGTATTGTCTCATTGTTTTTTCACTTTTCTGATAAAGAATCTCATGGTCTGATTGCAAAGAGGTATTTCTAAAATGCAGGAAATAAAGGATCAGGACCAAAAACAGAGTAAAGAAATTATTTCTGACCATTGGATGGAATCGTGCAATCCTCTGAAGTCAGTAGCAACAGTTTAGCCATTTCTAGAATTTAAAAGTTTGGAAATGTACAATGCAATAGCGGACCCATTATGACATACAGTCCGCCCTGCCCCTACTGAATATATTGCAAGGGTGTGGTAAGATTTCACAAGCTCTTGCCAGAGCAAGTATGGAAAGGGAAACAGTTAAGAAATCACGAAAGGAGGAGTTAGAGCAAGCTGGAAAGTGTGCACACTACTACTTGCCTACCATGCTGCCTCTTCTTCACACAGCTCCCCATCACCCATGAGCCAGTGACAGCCTTGACTGAGGTGGCTAATGAATGGTAGGAGACATCTGATCCTCCAACACACACACACACACACACACACACACACACACACACACACTTCAGTAAGTGACATCTTGGATGGTACTTGTTTTCCTATGTTAGTAGGAGACATAAAGTTCTCCAACAGGGGTACATTGATGAAATACACAGCATAAAGTTCTCCAACAGGGGTACATTGATGAAATACACAGCATTGCTGACACCTTAAACATGCAGGTGCTGGTAAGGCTCAGGTCTCTGTGCAAACTGAAACTCACTGCCTGGCTCCTGGCTCTTGTACCACTCTCATAACTATTTCCTACCAGAAGCATTCTCATAAATGGTAACTATCCTGCACAAGGTTGTCATGAAGATAAAACTGGGAAAATAGTTTAACTCCCTTGAGCTACTTAGAGGAAATATGTGGTACAAAAAGACACAGACACGTACAAGTAGATCTATTATAGTTCACTTTCTTAGAATTCACTACCTTTACCCCAGAAAATCTGGGTTTCATCACATCTTAGGGGGGAAGCAGACGAAGGCGTCCAGGACGCCCTGGGCCGGCGCGCCGCGGGGCCGCAGCCTCCGCACCTCGGTGCACCGGCGGCATCCCTGGAAGGAGCGCTAAATCAGCGCTCCTTCCTCAAGACAGCGAAAGTGCGCACTAAAAGTGGCGGGCGCACTTTCACTGTCTTTTCCGCCGCGGCGCGTCCGGTCGCCGTGGCGTGAGGTCATCCCCGGAGCGCCGGCCGTGTGGAGGGCCGGCGACTCCGAGGGCGACCTCAGGGAGAGGAAGGGGCGCCGCTCGTGCGGCTGCCCCTCCTCTTCCAAGCCTCCAAGACGACTCTATTAGTCGTCTGCCGAGGCCCTTAGTTACGCTACTCATCATGGACACTGAGAACTATGGAACTCACCTTCCCTTCCTTGGTTTTGGACTACATTGAAATCAAAACTTCCTTAAAGCTCTGGTTGTTCTTCTTTTAGTTCCCATCCTTTTAGTCCAGAGTAATAGCCTATTTACCTGGACATTATTCTCCTATTACCCAGTGCAACCAAATATTGTTGTTATTCTTTTTAAAAAGCTTTTGCACCAATAATCAAATGTAATAAGAGTCAGTCTGGGCCCCAAGGACCAAAGACAATAAACAACATGAGGATGAGAAAATTAATCTATTGCTATATGTACCAGTGTCCCCTCCTCAGAAATCTTCTCAAGCTACTCTTTGTAAGGCACAGCTAACAGGTGTCTCCCACTACTGACCCAGTCTTGCCTCAAGTAGCTATCTTCATTCACACTTGCTGTAAGCACAGTTGCTGTCTTTAGCTTTCTTGCTGTCTCCTATCCAGCTCTAGTTACTTCCAGTCTCCAAGATATTCAGTGTACATTCACATCTAAATCATGGCTGAAGGCTGGCCTGCTCATTCGTCTGGGCTTCATTACAGAGAGAGCACTGTGCGGCTGCGCCACAGTTCCGTTTAGTTTGCAGAAAAAGCAGCCTCTCAGGAGAAACCCACCCAGGAGCTGTCCAGTGCTGAAATCTGGGATGATGGACGATTATGGACCATCTGCACTTTCAGAGCGGGATAGATTTATGAGCCATACAGACAGCTCAAAGAGTGTCCATTACTATAACTCACTGGCCTCTTCAGAAAGATTCTAATCAGGTATTTTCTGCCACCACTGCAACGTCCAGGTTAAGAACTGGCAAGAAGGAAAATCAATTACATTTTTTTTATATGATCTTGGCAGCAGCTTGGGGCAAGGTGTGTGTGTGTGTGTGTGTGTGTGTGTGTGTGTATGACTAGAACTTGACCCCAAAGATCCCTTTACTAAAGTCAATCTCTGTGTTCTTAAAACATAGTTTGAGGATACAAACTTTGCTTGCTGCAGCTGGGCACCTTCCTATTGCTTTGAAGTTCATCTGCCACACCCCAAATAGAATGGAGTTTCTGTAGAAACAGAGGCTGTAACCTAGTGGCTGGAAGATGATGTGAAATTATGAAACTGTAGTTGGCATGAACTTGTGAGTGTGTGTGTGCCTTCAAGTCACCTGTCAATTTATGGCAACTCCATGAATTTCATGGGATTGGCAGTTTTTCAGCCAACTGCTGTCCAAGGCTGGCCCTATTTAGCTTCCAAGATTAGATGGGATCTAAGGCCCCAGATAATTAGAGAGCATAAGGCTCTCTTATTTCCTCTCCGAGTGCTGACTACATTGGGCCACTTATGTATGTACCAGAGGTAGTGTATAGAATCAGTGTCCCCCTCTCCCCCCTCTTGTGACTCTATTTGGGTCCAAGGCAATGGCTACCACACACTGATAGCATTTTTGGAAGGGAAAGTGATTCTTTTGACTCATTTAAAAGCTTCCAGTCACTTTACAGGGGGAAGTCCTACTTCTTGAAGTATAAAAAGAGGCAAATGGTAATTTTGTGTTTACATATATGCATCTTAATATCTCTGCAATTTTCTGGAAACATAGATGCTTTAAAAACATGCATTTCTTAAGCACAGTGATGAGCCCCTCAATTTCTCCTTCTTTTTCCCTTCTTCTCATCGCTACATGCTGCACAACGCCAATGCCTCTGAACATGGAAAGTATATTAATGAATAACAATGGCCAGCTCCCTGCACTTCTGTTAGCGTTTGTAGCTGTGGATTATGGCTGTCAGGCAGCAATTAAAAAGATGTCATAAAATGCTAAGTGTTCATATTTCATGGCTCTAACTCTCCTCTGCTGCAGGGAGGATTGGGCTGGACTGCGATGAGTCTACTCCCTTGGTTTTTATTGTTGGACTGGGAAGTGGAGGGAGTATTTTTTCTTTTCTTAGGGAGGCTTTTTGCAGAGCTCATCTGGAACATGCTGAGCCTATGGAGGTGGAGGAGGAATCTGCCCCAGTGGCTGCCTTCCATCAACTTTTGAGCAGCTTTCTTTGGAGACAAGTTATTTCTTCCATTTTTTGTGGCCTGCTGTTTGTAGCTGGAGGCCAAACCACTATTTTGCAAGGTGTAGGAGTTTGTTTCCTTGAAACAAGGTAAGGGAGAAAAACAAAGTTTGGGGCAGGATGGGAATTCAAAGGCTGAGAAGACGCTGCTACAGACAGAAGCTGTGCAGACTTCCTGTTAGCCAAGGCCATATATCTCATACTGCAGACTCAAGTCTTCTAAATGCTGCACATTTCTGCATCAATATGCACATTTCTCCATCAGTTCTGACCCACTCCTACTCTCTTGTCCTACTTGAGGCCTTCCCCCACATACAAGGTTAATTCCAGAGTCAGAGCCTGCAACCTATTTTGTTTTAGTGGTTGCTCTGCTTAATTCATACAGCAAGTGTGCTGACCCATATCTTGCTAGTCAACACCAGCAGGATCAGCATTGCTGCTACAGCTGCAAACCAAAGACCAATGGGAATGCCAACCCAGCATGTTATTTTGTGTTTCTTCTTTCAGTTTTCTCCCCACAAATTCCTAATTACAGCTACACTAACTGGAGGATGCAGCAATATGAACATAGCACAATTCCCCTGTAACAATCCAGCTTCTAAGCCAGGGGTAGGCAACCTTTCCCCTTTAAGGGCCGAGGGACTTCAGCTCCCAGACGCCTCAGCCATGTTGGCCAATAGTCCCATGTTGGCCAATAGCTCCTGGGATTCTGGGAGCTGAAGTCCCTCGGCCTTTAAAGGGGAAAGGTTGCCTACCCCTGTTCTAAGCAGATACCACTGAAGTGCAGCAAAGGGCTCTGCATCTCATGGTGATAAACAGGGGCCAAAAACATATTCCATCGAGTCCCTAGTCATGAACCCTGTAGGGAGTCACAGGAAAGTCACTGTCTAGAAATCAATACTAGAATATGGAGAGAATAATTTCAGACCAATTACAGGGTTAATTTAAGACAGCAATAGGAAACTTTGCACCCTGCAGATGTTGGATTACAACTGCCATAATCCCTTACTATTGGCCATGCTGGTGGGGTGCTTATGGAAGACAAAATACAACATATTTGAAAGGGCCATTACCGCAATACCTGTTGTAAGACTTACAGAGGTAATGCATATGAAATACTTTGAAGCATTGCATAAACACTCTGGGCATTGTTATTATAACAGCTTAATTAGACAATAAAATTTGAGCATTATACGAATTATATTCGTATTGTAGGAACCATGCAATCTAGAACTTGGGTTCAGCACAACCTTTAACAAAAACACTTCGAGATTTCATGACAAATTTTCATTATGAGGGTGAGTGAGAGGCACATACCCATCAGGCTCTCCCCAAACTGGGAAGCTTCAGTCCAAGGAAATGATAGTTGTTTCGTTATCTGAGAGCTTGCTCAGAGCAGTTTCCTTACTAAGAAAGAAGTCTGTGAAGTCTAGAGGCATGAGGATATTTTTCAACACCAATTGGGTTCAACGGACAAAATGATCACATTTCTGCTATGTCATATTCTGGCTCCAACACAGTGACAAGCTCTCTACTGCAAATCCCAGGAAGTTCATTCAGGTGTGTTTGAATTCAGAGCTGGCCCTACTATAAGGGAGAGAAAAGAGACTCCTTCAGATTGTTGGGGAGGGGGCAATAGTGAAAGCCTCCTAGCTGTTCCTACTAGACTCCACAGCTATCCTGCTCTGCTATGCCATTTGTTTGGGCTTCAGTTGTACTGGAGGACACTGTCCCATCATGAGTGTGTTGAAGTAAGATTAAACTGTACATCCAGCCCATTTCTGCACATGGAGTGAGGAGGGGGCAATAACTTGTCCTTTGCCTCGGGGAACAAAACGTCTTTAATCTGCCTAAATTATAAATTAAAACACCAAGACCAATTCTAGAAGATCAAACATTAACCCCTTTCTCACTAAACTGACTCTCTTTTAATCCCAGCCACATTTACACCAAAAGGTACAAGAAAAATAAAAAATGGAACCTGATCTGTGGCAGCTGATATACAAAACAGGAGGGGAAATGCACTTCTTTTTACATTATTAAAATGTAATTTTGGAAGGAAATAAAAGGGAAATATCCCCCTGTAATATTAAACATCTTCAAGAACACTGAAAACATTTTTTGTATTAAAAGGAAATATACAGAAAGAGCCATTATGAATTAATGATTTGTCAGAATACAGTATGATTGATTTAAGCAAAGCAACTGAACAAACTGTAAAAGTGCAGGGCTTTGTTTTGCTGGCACACTTTTTGTGTCCAGTAGCTGAAGCTGCCAGCTCCATTTGAAACAAACTATTCAAATTGGTTACTTATATGAACACACTTCTTTCCCTTGGACACCTGAGTCAAGAATTTATAAGAAACCAAGTCGATAATTTTGTTCAGAGGCTGAACAACAAGGATCCAAGTCTACGTCAGTCTATCTTCTACCATGGATTCAGCAAATAACAGTGTCAGTAGTGAATGAGATTATAGACCAGTTTGCCTCTGGTGTGGAAGTGAGCTGTGAATACTTGTTTATTCATTTTGAAGAGGACCTCAACATTTCCTTTCATTCTACATGGAATTTCAGAAAGTGTGTGGAGAAGAAAAGACAGCCACAAACTCTGGAGCATTGTGTTAAGACAGGACTCAAGCACCCTTTCTAATACATCTTGCAATTTAAAAATTGTCAAAGACCCATGTAAATTATCAGTACAAGCATACTTTCCCTCTCTGTTATGCAGTGTCTGTTCCATCCGCTGGCAAATTGGATTTACAATGGCCACACGGTGACCCTACTTACATGTTTACTGAGGACCAAGAACAAAATATGCAAGCAAATACTAAGCCAAAGTACATCCCCTGCTTACTCTCCTGCATGTACCAATAGCTTCTTCCTCCTTTTCTTCTTCTTTTTAAACATTAATTAAGAGAAGGGAAATTTGGGGTGGATTGGTAAGGGAAGGATTCCCTATTCTTATAACTAAGACTAAATGCAACAGCACACTCTTGGAGGACAAAGTACAGCAGCTGGAGGCGCGGGTAGCTACACTTCAACATATTAGAGAGCAAGAGGCTTTCCTTGACAGAACAGAACAAACAGTCTTGGACGGGGAACACACAGAGGAAGTCGCTGGAGAAGAGAAGGTCACATCACACACACAGGAGGTAGAAAGCTGGAGGAAGGTCACACACAGAAGTAAGGAGACCAGGGATCGTACTGGGAGCTTGCGGCTACAGAATCGATTTCAAGCTCTTACTCTTAGCAAGGAGGACACAGAAGAGCAGCATGGACAGATTTCAGAGACAGAGCAGGAGACCCTGGCAGTTCCACCACAGGGAACAGTCGCTACTAAGCCTCGGAGGAGGCGTGTGGTCGTGGTGGGGGACTCCTTGCTGAGGGGGACAGAAGCAGTGATTTGTGGGCCTGACAAGATGTCTCGAGAGGTGTGTTGTCTTCCTGGGGCAAAGATCAGAGATGTGACAGAGAGGCTGACAAGACTGGTCAGGCCTACCGACCAATACCCCTTCCTTTTGGTCCACGTGGGAACGAACGACACAGCAAGACACAGCCTTCAGAACATCAAAAGGGATTACGAGGCTCTAGGAAAGAAGCTGAAAGAAATGGAGGCACAGATTGTCATCTCGTCTCTTCTGCCAGTTCAAGGGCATGGTCCAGGAAGAGAGAGGAAGATAGCAGATGTCAACAATTGGCTCCGCAGATGGTGTCGTCGAGAACGATTTGGATTCTTGGATCATGGGCTGCGGTTCCATGAGGGCGGACTCCTGGCAAGGGATGGGCTGCATCTCACACCAGTTGGAAGAAATGTTTTTGCCAACGGTCTGAAGAATTTGATCAGGAGGGCTTTAAACTGAACTGTGTGGGGAAAGGAGACAACGTCCTGGAAGACAAAAGGACTGGAGAAAATAGTCAAAGTGTCATAGAGGAAACAAGGCAAACAGTACAGGGACCCAACAGTGGGAGGCAAAAAAAAAAAATGTGCACAGGCAGCAAGTAAAGGGGACACATGGCCTTAGATGTCTCTACACTAATGCACAGAGCATGGGAAATAAGCAAGATGAACTTGAACTCCTAGCGCAACAAAGCAAATATGATATAATAGGCATCACTGAAACCTGGTGGGATGAGTCTCATGACTGGAATGTAGAAATAAAGGGATATAACCTTTTCAAGAGAAACAGGACAAACAGGAAAGGAGGAGGAATAGCATTATATGTCAGGGATATTTACACCAGTGAAGAAATCCAGGACATCAATCCTGGAAGCCAGGTGGAGAGCATCTGGATAAAAATTAAAGGGGAAGGAAACAACAGGGATGTTAGTGTGGGAGTCTACTACAGACCCCCAACTCAAGCAGAAGAATTGGATGAAGCCTTTCTAGAACAGATGACCACACACTCAGAAAGGAGAAATATAGTAGTGATGGGTGACTTCAACCATCCGGATATTTGCTGGAAGTCAAACTCGGCAAAATCCTCAAGGTCTAGCAAATTCCTCACCTGCCTCGAAGACAATTTCATTGTTCAAAAGGTGGAAGAGGCAACGAGGGAGTCAGCTATTTTGGATCTGATCCTAACTAACAGGGAAGACCTAGTTAATGGGGTGCAAGTGGTTGGATCCTTAGGCGGGAGTGATCATGTCCTCCTGGAGTTTATTATACAGTGGAAAGGAGAAGCCAGGCATAGTCAGACACACATTCTAGACTTTAGGAAAGCTGATTTTACTAAACTTAGAGAAATACTGAGGGTGATCCCATGGACAGGAATACTAAAAGTGAAGGGAGTTCAAGACGGATGGGAGTTTCTCAAAAGGGAGATACTGAAGGCACAATTTCAAACCATGCCAACGAGGAGGAAGAATGGGAAGTGTCTCAAGAAACCAGGATGGATGACTAAGGAACTTGCAACTGAACTATGTTTTAAACGGAACATGTATAAGAAATGGAAAAATGGGGAAATCACCAAAGAGGAATTCAAACAAATAGCTAGCACATGTAGGGGTAAAGTCAGAAAAGCTAAAGCGCAGAATGAAATCAGGCTTGCTAGAGAGGTTAAGAACAATAAAAAGGGCTTTTGGGGGTATGTCAGCAGCAAAAGGAAAAAGAAGGAAATGGTAGGGCCACTGTGTGGAGAAGATGGCAAAAAGTTAACAGGGGACAGAGAAAAGGCAGAATTACTCAACACCTTCTTTGCTTCAGTCTTCTCAGAAAAGGCAAAGGGTGCTCAACTTGAGGATAATGGAGCAGAGGACAGAATAGGAGAATTTCATCACAGAATAAGTAAAGAGATAGTACAGAAACATCTGGTTAATCTAAATGAATATAAGTCTCCAGGACCAGATGAATTACATCCAAGGGTATTAAAAGAACTGGGAAATGTAATATCGGAACCATTGGCAATAATCTTTGAGAATTCCTGGAAAACAGGAGAGGTCCCAGCGGACTGGAGGAGGGCAAATGTTGTCCCCATCTTCAAAAAGGGGAAAAAAGAGGATCCCAACAATTATCGTCCAGTTAGTCTGACATCAATACCCGGAAAGATTCTGGAGCAGATAATTAAACAGAGTCTGTGAACATCTGGAAGATAATTTCATAATCACAAAAAGTCAACATGGGTTTCAGAGAAACAGGTCATGCCAGACAAATCTGATCTCTTTTTTTGATAAAATTACCAGCTTGGTAGATGAAGGGAATGCTGTGGATATAGTATATCTTGATTTCAGTAAGGCCTTTGACAAGGTTCCCCATGACATTCTTGCAAGCAAGTTGGTAAAATGTGGGCTAGACAAAGTAACTGTTACATGGATTTGTAATTGGTTGACTGGTCGAACGCAAAGGGTGCTCAACAATGGCTCCTTTTCAACTTGGAAAGAAGTGACCAGTGGGGTGCCACAGGGCTCTGTCCTGGGCCCAGTGCTATTCAATATCTTTATTAATGACTTGGATGACGGTATTGGGGGCATAGTTATCAAATTTGCAGACGACACCAAATTAGGAGGAGTAACTAATACCCCAGAGGACAAGATCAAAATTCAAAATGACTTGAACAGACTAGAAAGTTGGGCCAAAGCTAACAAAATGAAATTCAACACGGAGAAATGTAAGGTACTGCACTTAGGGCGGAAAAATGAAAAGTACAGATATACGATGGGGGACACCTGGCTGAATGAGACTACGTGTGAAAGGGATCTAGGAATCCAGGTGGACCACAAGTTGAACATGAGTCAACAGTGCGATGCAGCAGCTAAAAAGGCCAATGCAATTTTAGGCTGCATCAGTAGAAGTATAGTGTCTAGATCAAGAGAAGTAATAGTGCCACTCTATTCTGCTTTGGTCCGGCCTCACCTGGAATACTGTGTCCAGTTCTGGGCACCACAATTCAAAAGGGATGTGGAGAAACTGGAGCGTGTCCAAAGGAGGGCAACTAAAATGGTGAAGGGTCTGGAAACCAAGCCCTATGAGGAACGACTTAGGGAGCTGGGGATGTTTAGCCTGGAGAAGAGAAGGCTGAGAGGTGATATGATAGCCATGTTTAAATATTTGAAGGGATGTCATATCGAGGAGGGAACAAGCTTGTTTTCTGCTGCTCCAGAGACTAGGACCCGAAACAATGGGTGCAAGCTGCAAGAAAAGAGATTCCACCTCAACATTAGGGGGAACTTCCTGACAGTAAGGGCGGTTCGAGAGTGGAACACACTCCCTCAGAGAGTAGTGGAGTCTCCTTCCTTGGAGGTCTTTAAGCAGAGGCTGGATGGCCATCTGTCAGGAATGCTTTGATTGGGAGTTCCTGCATGGCAGGGGGTTGGACTGGATGGCCCTTGTGGTCTCTTCCAATTCTATGATTCTATGATTCTATGACTGCAAAGTATGTGTGATGTCTAGTTTAGCCCAACATCAGCTATGTTTGGAACAATCCTGTGCCCACACCTTCATTGATTCCTCTCCAGACCTCAGCAGTGCACATCACTGGCACTACTTCACTTGTCTCTTCAATGAGAGAGAGAGAGAAGACAAGAGACAATAGGTTCCCTTGAGAGAATCTAGGTCAGGGGTAGGCAACCTTTCCCCTTTAAGGGCCGAGGGACTTCAGCTCCCAGAATCCCAGGAGCTATTGACCAACATGGGACGATTGGCCAACATGGCTGAGGCTTCTGGGAGCTGAAGTCCCTTGGCCCTTAAAGGGGAAAGGTTGCCTACCCCTGATCTAGGTCTATGGTTGTGATGGCACACAGTTGTGCCAGCCAACCGCTGGCCTGTGGACAGAATCCAGACCTGAATGGATTCCTCAAAGCAACTGAGAGAGAGACCTGTGGTTGGAGAGGAACTGCAGGTATAAGCTATGGGAGCACCACTGTGCTGCTAATTGTCCTCATCACTCCTGGACCAAATATGCATCTTATAGCTCAAGTGGTGTTAAAAAAATACACATACACTGTTACATGTTCTGTGGGTGATGTTAGGGATTGTAATTCTTCTTTCACAGTGACAGTTATGCCAACATCTAAATTCTATGCATTTCTTCATCTTCAGAAATTTGATTGCAATTGACCATAGGTGAGAAGGTCAGTCATGGAATATACCAGACCACAGGTGCTTGTGTATGGGTGTGAGTGAGCTTGTGTATATGTCCACGCATGTGTATGCAAATACTCAGGCACACACACTTAGTGGTTCTAAATTGGTCATGGAGAATCTCCCTCCTCCTTTCAGAAGTGCTGAGAGCCTGAGGAGGATCATGCATCAAGGGTTAAAAAAAATGATCATCACTTTTTTATGTAACTGTTTCCTTGAACAAGTACCTCCATTCCACAAACCTGCCCATCAAACGATTGCATTCCACAGTAAAGATTGCATGGCCAAATCCTGAAGAATCTTTTCCAGAGCAAACTGTAGACAAATGTCAGCCACACTGTTTGGTGCAGTTAATTTTTAGGGACAAATTAACCCCAAATATAAGGTGAAACACAACACAGGGAAGACTTGTGCTTGATAGGGTGCTTCAAACAGGGTGAGGTGTAGACTGGGATGAGGCTAAAAGGAAGTCCAAAGCAAAAACCCAAATGA
This sequence comes from Phrynosoma blainvillii, assembly GCA_026167975.1. Taxonomy (NCBI): domain Eukaryota; kingdom Metazoa; phylum Chordata; class Lepidosauria; order Squamata; family Phrynosomatidae; genus Phrynosoma; species Phrynosoma blainvillii. The sequence goes on along the minus strand of JANUYF010000002.1, from coordinate 230,473,808 downwards.
AAAAGAAGGTACATTCTTTTCTTAAGAAAATGATTGGGAACTTCTGCTATAGCTAGTTGCCATGCTGCAAAATAGAACATTTACTTTCAAAGGAGGTAGCAGCTATTCAAGTAATCATAGCCTTCGGAGTTCTGCTTTCAGCAGTCAGTTTTCCAGGCTTGTCTCTTGAACTGCTGTCTGGAATTCCTGCTCTATTCTTGCTGAGAAACACCACAGAGTAGGATCTCAGATGTGTGTGTATGTTTTAAAGAGGAATACGTAAGCATTATCATCATACTTGCTTCTGCTCCAGGCTATCCCTGAAAATGGCAAGATAATGGAGATTGGGTGCTCTATGCCAGGGCTTCCCATCTTTATCTTAAAGATGCAGAACATCCAGGTTTTGCAGTGAGGTGCAGACAAAAAGACAACAAAATACGATATCCAATCCTGTCCATCTCCCTTGGAAGGAAAAAAATATATCTAGGAAATTCCCTCTCCCACTCTCCGCCTGATTCCCTTATCAAGCCCATCAAACAGAATTAGATGCAAGAAAGCCACATTCTTTCTAGGCTCATTGTGCAGTGCTCAAGTAGGGCCCCCACTGTATCGCTTCTTATTCTGTGTAATATTCATCATGCTGGTTTATTTATGGGGCCCCTTATTCAAGAAGGTATTTTTCAGGCCTGGTGAATAAAACATAAGCCTCTGCAGTTTGTCAGAATGCATGCAGCTCTTCTGAAGTTGGCCTGACAAACGGTCTTTGGTTTTCTCTGACGACTGCACTTCGAGAGGAATACATTTGTATTTGGATTCTTGGCACTCGGGGGAGGTACAAAAACTTTCCCCAATGGAATAAGGGGAGATTTTTACAGCTTTCTGGCAAATGGTGATAAACCACTATGGATTATCATAGGCTACAAAGCAAAAGGCAAGGAGGGTGTACCAAGAGGGAAATGTACATTGTTGGCCTGAGTGCATACCCAGGAGGGGAAGGCAAGAAACTGCTAATAACCACCTTAGAAAATATATCTGTGGAGCTGTCGTGTGCACCTTCACAACACACACACACAGAGAGAGAGAGAGAGAGAGAGAGAGAGAGAGAGAGAGAGAGAGAAAGACAGAAAGAGAAAGAGAGAGTGCTCCAGCTGAGCTCTGTTGCTTTGCATGCTGGCAAATGCAAGTTTGATTTGCCCTCTTTCAGGGATTAGACCTGCAATCCATCAAGTTCCTATTACTTGCTCCCAAAACCACATCTTTAAAAGGTGTGTCAGAAGAATTAGAATAGGAATGCCATGTTCCAAAACATTTATTAATCTCTCAGTTCCTCTGATTTTAACTAGCAATGTTTCAAGCCTATGTAAAACAAATCAAATTACATTTTAGGTTAAAGTGGGCATGGGATATGAAAAAATAAAATGCATTTTTAAATATGCATTGGTTACTGCTCCAAAGGCATAGAGTCCCAACCTCTGGAAGTAGGATGGAATGTGTCTCTTGCCCCAACCACTGTAGATATACACTAATGGAAAGACAAAACATCCCAAATGTTCAGTTATACTTGTTTCTTCTTCGTGGTCTCTGCGAATCACACAAATGGGTTTTGTCTGCACATGCGCAGCCAACTCGGAACCTTCTGGAATCACTAGGCAGAAGTTGGATTGCAACTTTTTGGTGGTAGCTCCGCCCACCTCTATATAGGCTCAGCGTTCCCGCTCGCTCCTCAGTTCCTTTCGTCCGCCGCTTTTGCAGCTTGCAAGGAACCTCGTCACTAGTGCAGTTACTCGTCTAACGGTTTTTGACCCACCTTTCGGCTTGACTATTCTTCGGATTGCGACTGTTTTCAGATAAATTGACCTTGGACCGTTTCTACGACTTTGCCTTCGATTATCCTCAAAACTTGGTGTTCCTGATTATAATCTGACCCGGACTTCCTCGATCTTGTTTTTGCCTTACCCTCAACTCGACGACATGGCCTCCTTCAAACATTGTGTGTCTTGCAACTCTAAGCTGCCGACCTCTGATCAGCACGATGAGTGCATCTTCTGCCTTGGAGAGACCCACAATCCTACAACCTGCAAAATCTGCAGTAAAATGACTCCGCAAGCCTTGAAAAACCGCATGGTCAAACTCAAGGTGGCTCTTTGGGAAAAGGCCCTGCAGGCTGAGTCTCCAGTTTCTGCTTTGGCTTCCGTAGCCATAAGCAAGCCTTCCTCGGACCCCCCCCCCAACAAAGGGGAAGATCCAGGGAGAGATCCAGGAGGTCCTCCAAAAATATGGAGAGCGTGAGTCCTAAGGGCTTGGAAAAGGGTGGAAAGAGGTCCTCCAAACGTAAACATTTGGAGACTATCGATGAAGCCCCCTCATCTTCCAAAAAAGCCCGTTCGTTGTCTCCCCATCATTCCACCGACAGGGAACAACCCGTGACCTCTAGGAGCAAGTCTCGATCCAGGGAGACCCTCAGAACCCCGATGTTATCGCGCTCAATGCCTCCAGCAACGGCGTTGTCCGTTCCGACTTCTATGGGCCCGTTGGGTTCGAAACCGACCTCTCCGATGGTGTGCCTCGACACTGAATCTGAGGCAGAAATTCAGCCTCCAGCTACAACACCACATCCAGCTATGCCTCCCACCGTTTTTCCATCTTCAGCCCGTAATATCGGATTCGAGGAGAACCCATCATCTTCACCTGTTCCAGTTCAAATGCGACAACAGGCTTCCACTTATCCAGCCTCAGATCCATGGCTCTCCAGGTTTCCACAGCTGGTCTACAATGAGGCTTCCAACAGCTACATGCTTCCGGTCCAACCCGAGCATGGAAGAGCAGAAACTCCAGTTCCAATCCTTTCCTGCTATTCAGCAGCCCCTCCCGGTTTCAACCCAAAAACCTTACTCCATTCCTGCTACACAGCAGCCCCCTCCTTCTCCGGGACCGTTGTCTCACCGCATTCCTGCAGCACCCTCTCCAGTTCCAATGCATCGTTCCTCTCCATCTCCATCTCCGGGACCATCCCAGCGTCGCCATCATTCCAGTGATTCTCATCAACAGTTGTCTCCCCCACACCGATCGCCTGCTTCTTGCCGTCCTTCCTCATCTCGCCATCGTTCCTCCCAGTCTAAACATCGTTCCTCCTCCCTTAGTTCTTCTCCAGCTAGAAGCCAACGTCGAAGAGGTGAGCTTAAAAATCCACGCCACCCTTCATCCCCCGACTCTACCCCGTCATACCACTCTATTTCATCGGGCCCATCCTCCGGATCCGATGACGACCTCGACTGGTCTCCTTCTCAAACTAGACCACCTTTGAATACACAATCGTCTTCTCTTTCAGATGATGTTCGGGCCTTTGCGGACCAAATTCTTCGAATGGCTCGTGCTCTTGAGTTTCCAGTTACCGAACCCGAAGATGATGAACCCTCCGACCAACTCGAGAAATGGGCTCGGAGTAGATTGATCAAAAGGCCAGCTATCACCTACATGCCTTCCCTGGCCAAAATACTGAAAAGGTCTTGGGAGATACCAACATCTGCTTCCCACATCTCCAAACGGATGGACGATCTCTATCGAATAGCTGATCCGAAACCTGTATGGATGACAGATCATCCACTCCAGAACTCTGACATAGTGGAAGGGGCACAACATGTCTCCACTTCAAAATCATCCACCTCACCGGCTGATAAGGAGGGAAAAAAGATTGATTTCTTAGCGAAAAAGTCATATTCGCATTCTGTTCTAGGCCTTAAAGTGGCAAATTATGTGGGATGTTTGGGCGCCTATATGTACCACCTCATAGAAAAGCTTGCGCCAATCCTTGAGCACTTACCTGATGAATCTTCAGCAAGAGATACATGCAGTAGGCACTCAGCAAATAGTCACAGCCCGTAACCTCACGGAGTGCTCTTCAAAGACACTACTTAACGCCATTCTACTTCGCAGGCATGCATGGTTGTGAGCAGCTGACTTGACTACTCAAGCTAAATCTACTATTGAAGATTTACCATTCGACCAATCCGGCCTCTTTCATAAAGACACTGATGAAAAGCTTAACAAAAAATATAAAATGAAGACTGCTGCACGCAAACATGCCGCTCAACCGTCCCAACCCTTCCGGAGAAGGTTTGGATACTACCAGCCAAGACCATGGTATCCAACCTCTCAGCGTCCCTTTCAGCAAGATGCTTCCCAAGCACAAGACCAATCACGACGAAGACAAGCTCCACATCCATCTTCCTCTGGCTGTCGCCAACACCAACAAAGGCAGACATTCCAAAGAAAATCCTTCGAAGCCAGAAGGAAACAATGATGTGTTGCCGCGCACTCCATCAACAACTTTGATAACAGACTAAGGCCCTTCTTTAACACCTGGGCCAACATCACTTCCGACTCCTGGATGCTTGACATCGTCAAGAGGGGCTATGCCCTGGAATTCGAAGAGCCTCCACCAACTGGAGCTATTGTTATCACATCCCCTTCTGACACCTTACTCGATGAAGTGCGCGCCTTGAAAGACAAAGGAGCAATCGAGCCCGTTCCCAACTCTCGGGCTCGATACTGTTTCTTTTCCCGCTACTTTATTGTACCTAAGAAAGACTCGGGCCTCAGACCCATTTTGGACTTAAGAGCACTAAATGCCTTTATTGAATACAGATGTTTTTGCATGACAATCCTGTCTTCTATTTTGCCTCTTTTGCAGAAGGACCATTGGTTCGCCACCATCGATCTCAAAGATGCTTATTTTCACATCAGCATCCGGGAAGAACATCGCAGATTCCTGACCTTCACAGTGGGCACCGACTACTATCAATACAAAGTCCTTCTGTTTGGACTCTCCTCGGCACCGAGAGTCTTCACCAAATGCATGGCCCCGGTCGCCGCCTTCCTACATCGCGAGGGGATAACAGTCTTCCCATATCTTGACGACTGGCTTCTCACAGCTCCGTCCCAAGAGAAACTCCTCAACGACATCTGGTTTACCCTCGATCTACTCGATTCGTTGAGACTCAAGGTCAACCACGAGAAGTCCTCCCTCGTTCCTGCCCAAAGAGTGAGATTCATCGGAGCGATTTTGGACTCAAAGTTGGAGAAAACCTTCCTTCCGGAAGAAAGGTTCAGAGCCTTGACTACTTCCATCAGAACCTGCCTCGACTGCACCAAGGTTCAGGCTCATCTGGTACAGACAGTAATGGGGCACTTGGCTTCAACAACCTTCGTAACACCATGGGCGAGACTTCGCCTCCGACCCATTCAGTCTTGGTTCCTGTCCTCGTTTGATGCCACCTCCGACTCCCCCTCAAAGTGGCTCACCATCTCACCTCAAGTGGCGACATCTCTTTGTTGGTGGCTCCATCCCGACAATGTCTGTTCGGGGATGCCGTTTCTACCTCCTCAGCCAGAGGTCACCCTCACCACAGATGCATCAATGGAAGTTTGGGGAGCACACTCCAGAGGACTGACAGTGAGAAGTTTGTGGTCAAGAGACGAGCAAAATCTACATATCAACGCCTTGGAGATGCTGGCTGTGGAGAAGGAACTCAAGGCTTTCCAAATAGACTTGTCCAACAAGGTTGTTTTGCTCATGATGGACAACACCACCGTCATGTACTACTTGAACAAACAAGGCGGGACAAAATCTCCGACCTTGCTCAGCATCACACTTTGCATATGGGACTGGTGCATCGACCACAACATCCTCCTCCAATCCATTCATCTTCCTGGACAGGAGAACAAACTTGCCGACAGTCTCAGCAGATCCTCCAACCCGTGTCACGAGTGGCGTCTCCACCCCGAGACAGTTTCCCATCTCTTCTCCCTCTGGGGGACCAGAGACATCGACCTGTTTGCCACGGAGGACAACACTCATTGCGAAGAGTTTTGTTCGAGAATACCGACCCGGACTTCTCGAGGCGATGCCTTCCAATTCGTGTGGTACGGAAGGAAGTTCTACGCATTTCCTCCGTTTCCACTCATACCCAGAGTACTCACCAAGATGCGAACGGACAAGTCAGATGCCATCTTGATCACTCTGTAGACAACCTTGGTTCGCTCCACTTCTCCATCTGTCTCAACAAACCTACTACCGACTGGACTACCATCCAGATCTCCTCACAATGCACGGGGGCAGAATCCGACATCCAGACTTGGACTCGTTGCCTCTGGTAGCATGGAGAATCCGACCTTACTCACTTTCAGCTTGGCTACAGATGGTAATTAAAACAGCCCAGAAACCTTCTACCAGAAGGTCCTACTCCTACAAATGGAACAAGTTCAGTGACTTCCTCTCATCTAAAGGAATTTCTCCATCCCGTGTCTCGGTACCGACGGTACTTGAGTTTCTTCTTGCTCCCTCTGAATCAGGACTTTCCCTTGCTTCCATCAAATGTTACCTCTCCGCTATTCGCTCTCACTACCAGCTGGAGGGCAGACCGTCCTTTTTCTCTGACCCCTTGGTCAAGAGGTTTCTGAAGGAACTTAACAACTTACACCCGCCATCCTCGGTACTGACACCGGCTTGGAGCCTGGATTTGGTACTGTCTTACCTCTCTATGAAGCCCTTTAAGCCCATGGCTACTGTGGACATTAGACTCTTGACATGGAAAACAGCATTCCTGGTAGCCTTGACTTCGGCTCGCCGGGCTGGTGAACTATGTGCTCTGAGGATGGACCAGCCGTATCTTAGGTTTCATAAAGACAAGGTGGTCCTCCGTACCAACATCACCTTTTTACCGAAAGTGGTGTCTGCCTTCCACGTCAACCAGGACATCATGCTACCCACCCTGGCCCCAAACCCGACCACTGAGATCGAACGCAGACTACATACACTAGACGTTCATAGGCCTTTGTCCTTTTATCTAGAGCTCGAGGCGCTCGGAGAGACTTTTTGTGTGTTATTCTGAACACAAGAAAGGACTGCCTGTCACTCCACAAAGACTATCCAAGTGGGTGACTTCCACTATCCACTTGTGCTACGAACTAGCAGGCAAGACTCCACCAGGCCGGGTGTGTGCGCACTCCACAAGGGCAGTAGCGTCATCATCTGCTTTCCTGTTTGGCATTCCTTTAGAAGATGTATGTAGGGCAGCTGTCTGGTCCCAACCAATGACCTTTATTAAGCACTATAGGTTGGACACTCGAGCCAGGCAAGAGGCTGCCTTTGGGAAAGCATGTTAAGGAAAATGCAAGATGGGACATACAGTGATAGAAATAAGATATGTATGTGAAAGTCACAATGACTAAGCAAGAGCAATTATGAAGCTACACAGGTGCAAAGCTAATGTAATTAGAAGTCTTGAGAGCCAAGGACAGAGTTATAGAATGCATATTGGAAACACCTGAGATTCATTAAGTGTACAAGGTAAAATGATGAAATACTTGGGTTGGTCTTAAGTATGGGTTGAACTATGTGAACCAATCAAAATAAATATACACACCCACTGGGTGGAAACTAACTAGTGGGTGGTGATTAACCATGGCTATAATAATTGCAATGTTTGCCAATGTATTTGTGTGGAGTAGTTTTGGAGATATTGTGGGTAGTTGAGGAGATTTGTAGAGATTGTGATTTGTTGGGCATATAGTACTTGTATATAGGAGAATAAAGTAGATCTTTTATATAAGACTACTGAGTTGTCTGGTGTCTTGAGTGAAGATACAAGAGCCAGCAGAATCCTGGAAAAGTTTGGAGACATCTGGGGAAGAAGAGTGAGAAGGCTTGGAGAGTTTGTCAGGGTCTTCAGCCTATTCTCTGAAACTCTGCTGCTTTGGAGAAAAGCATTAACCACTGATCAAAGCTGGTCAGCTCTGCTGCATAACAAGGTGGTGAGTTAGAGCCAGAGGTGAAGAGCTACAACTCTCATCATCCATGACAAAGCAGTATTATTATCTGGACTTCATTGAATGTCCTTCTATCTGTTGCACTAACTTCATTATGTTTTGCTCAGATCAGGGGTAGGCAACCTTTTTGAGCCGGGGGCTGGGTTGCTGTCCCTCAGACAACTGGGGGGCCGAAGCACCAAAAATAAATAAATTATAAATAAGTTATTCCGGGAAGGAATGCCGCTAGATGAGTTTATTTTGTTTTTACTGATTCCTTGTCTCATTAATGGATGGTTTTATTTTATTGTTGTATTTTTAATTGTTCGCTAGTTTAATTCTGTTTTAAGGGGTGGGAGGGTGGATTATGGGATGGGGGAATGTTTTAATTTGTTTGTTTTAAAATTGTTGTACCCCACACCGATTGCCGTGCAGAGGGGCAGGCTATAAATAAAAAATTATTATTATTATTATTATTATTATTATTATTATTATTATTATTATTATTATATAAATAAAATAAAAATATATATTTTTAAAAAATTAAAAAATTAAAAAAATATGCATGCACACTCTCTCAGCCCCAGAAAAGCCATGGCAAACCCCCTGTGGAGATTTTGCCAAGAAAACCCGAAGAACAAGTAATAATAACAATAATCAATATCATCATGGCGGGGGGCGGTGGCGGTGGCAGGACCGGCCTGGGGCCGGTCCAAAGGCCTCGGGGGGCCGCATCCGCCCCCCCCCCGGGCCTTAGGTTGCCTACCCCTGGCTCAGATGAATGTATATTGAATACTGGTTTAGAGTACAAATGTACATACAATAATGTTTGAATTGAAGGTTTATTTATGGTTCATGAATTACCAATACGGGTTCTTCTTGAATTCTGACTTGAATTTATGCAATTGTTTACTGTTATTCCATTTGCACTTGAAACTCACTAACTGTTGGGTTACAATCAGTTCCTGATGTACTTGAATATGATGTCTATGAAGGTTTAGGTGCCTATTTCCTTGGCTAATTTTGTGCCAATAAACTTTCCTGTTTGCACCTCTAAGCCTTGTGTCAGGACACTCCCTCCTCCAGGGACATTAGCTTGCTAGTCTGAATAACCCATTTGTGTGATTCGCAGAGACCACGAAGAAGAAGGACAGGTTGCACACCTGTAACAGTATTTCTTCGAGTGGTCATCTGCGAATTCACACAAATCCCGCCCAACCTCCCCTCAGTTGTGTCCTGCTCTAAGTTGATAACCTTGCTGTCGCTCTGTAAGCGGGAACGCTGAGCCTGTACAGAGGTGGGCGGAGCTACCACCAAAAAGTTGCAATCCAACTTCTGCCTAGTGATTCCAGAAGGTTCCGAGCTAGCTGCGCATGCGCAGACAAAACCCATTTGTGTGAATTCGCAGATGACCACTCGAAGAAATACTGTTACAGGTGTGCAACCTGTCCTTCTCATGTCCCTGCCTTCTGGTTTCTCTGTCCATTTATAAATTGCCCCATGAGGTCTCTGTTTCCCTTTCCAGTAAGTTTATTTTTCCACGCTCAATGCTTCATTTTTTTTCCTGGCTTCTGCCCTATAACAGAGCGGAACAAAATAGATTATAGCATTAGAGAGATCCCTTACAGATCACTGCTGTTGCTCAAGCACAAGGATTTGGTTGGGTGAGAAAGGAACTAATCTAAATTTTCAACTTTTCTTAGTAACCTTGTTTTTGGGATGAGCCACAGATGCTTCCCATTACTTTACTGGGCCATCTGTAATAAGAGAAAGCAAATAAAGACGATAAATAAGTACTGTATAGGTTGTGTCTCCTTTATCTGGAATTGTGAAATATTCCAAAATCCAAACATTTTTTTCATGGCTGGCTGAAACAGTGAACTTTTGTTTTCTGATGGTTCAGTGTACCTGTGCTTTGTTTCATGCACAAAAATATTACAAATATTGTTTAAAATTACCGTCAGGCTATGTGTATAAAGTATATATGAAAGATAAATGAATTTTGTGTTTAGACTTGGGTTCCATCTCCAAGATATTTCATTACGTACATATATGTAAATACAGGTACTCCAAAATCCAATAAAAATAATTAAAAAATCCAAAATCCAAAACATCTCTGGTCCCAAACATTTTGGATAAGGGAGACTCAACCTGTATTACACAGTTCACTGCTGCCCTGAAAAGTCTCTTGAATCACCTCATGACCTGGCAGCAGCTTCCACTATAGTTGTTAGGTACCAAAATTTTAAGTTGGGGGCATGGGTGACCCTAAAGAGTTATCAATTACCTTTGAAGAGATGTGGTATTCTGGGGTAGGATGCGGTTGTTGTTGGCCTTGATAGAAAGATCATTTTGAAGTGTACTATCTAGGCTGATTACTCCAGTCCCTCATCTGTCTTTTGGACTAGTACATTCAAAGCCCACTCATTTGCAGTGCTAATTCCAGATACATGTTATATAGTGGTCATGAAGCACAGTGAATGGTTGGCCTCTCGATCCTTCTTCACTCCACAATTATAGCGCTATGATTCCACTGTCATGGCTCTATTCTATGGGATCCTCAGAACTGCAGATGAGGGAGGGGCCTTCAGAATTCTTAACCAGGGAGCTCTTCTGGTGCCTCTAACCCAGCGGTTCTCAAATAGTGGGGCGGGCCCCCCAGGGGGGGCGCGAGGCTCCATAAAGGGGGGCTCGTTACGGCTGGAGAGAGGGAGATTGTCCCAGCACAGCCCCAGTAGCTCCATCCTGATTGGCCAAACCCGCCCATGTGATCGCCCGGGGGGGCGCGAAATGTTTTCTTCTTTCCTGGGGGGGGCGTGACAGAAAATAATGGAGAAACACTGCTCTAACCAAACTACAGATCCCAGGAGGATTCCACAGGTTGAAGCCAGGGCAGCATCTCTTTTTCTACTTTTCTCTGATGAAAAATGTAGTCAGGAATTCAACAAAATGTATGTACTTGGGGTAGGGAAGAATGGTACAGAACTGAACACTGCTACATCTGCTGGCTATGAGATGCAATTGTTTATCACCCATTAGAACAAGGGTGTCAGCTGGTAGGGCCACAGTCATCAGAGATGAGGTTCCTCAGGCTAGGGAGTCAGGGAATTGGGGTAGAGTTTTTCCTTCTTTTTAGCCATGAGAGCTTCATGGGATGGAGTGGTAGAAGAGGAGGGTGTACATATGTATCTGAAGTTGAAACAGTCAGGTGTGTTGCACAGACTGCTCCCCTTCCCAAGCAAAGCAGTATAATCTTTGGCAATTTCCAAAGTCCAGTGAATGTTTTAAGTTACATATCAGCCAGTTACTGATGTTTGAACTAAATTTTTAAAAACCCTACATGGTGAGTAATTTCAGAATGAACAGCTGGAACCATCAGAAAAAGCATGGAGGGTGGGATTGTAGCTATTGGTAACAGAGTAGATATTCTCTGTCCTTATTCGTAGGATAAACCTAAGTCATAAACAAACCCAGAAGCTAACTCTAAAGAAACCAGACTGTAAGACTTGTTTCTAGTAAAATGGGTCAAGAAAACTTTTAGGGTGTTATGGGTGGTTGCAACATCACAGAAGACTCAGAAATAGTTTGCATTAGTCTGTAGTGCCAACAAGTGAAAGCCATTCTAGATTTGCTGGGAAACATTGCCTTTAAACCTCCACCCCTAAGTCCTTTAAGCAGAAATAAAAAAGCATTATACTGTCAAAAGTATATGCTGTATTTTTAAAGGGTTTTACTTCCATTTTTAAAGATCCACAAAGCAAATTTAATTCAAATAACATCATTGCCAGAAAACACAGTTACAAAGATAGTCCATTTATGAAGTAAATGAACTGATCATTTGTCAGTTTTAAGAAGGACATAGACAAATACATACAGGTTCAGAGGAAGTAAACAAAAGTGGCCAGGGGTATGGAAGACCATTCCTGTAAGGAAAAGATGAAGTACATGGGTATGCCTGGCCTGGAGAAGAGAAGATGGTGGTGGTGACGATATATCACAGCAGTCTGCAGATACCTAAAGGAACTGCCATATAGGAAGAGACAAAGAAATTGTTCTCTGCTGCCCCAGATGTCAGGAATGGCTTGAATTTCAGAAAATAATGTTTTGATTAAACTTTATAGGAAATTTATGATGGGTAAGAGCAATTTAACAGTGCAGGCAACTAATAGAGTGTGGCAGGAAGATAACCATCTATTGCAGATACTCCATCTGTGAATTTCCTGCCTCCAACAGGAGACTGGACTAGCTGACCTTCGAAATCATGTAAGATTCTAAGTACCAGGCCAGTCCCTGAATATAATGGTTCATGTCAATCCAGCTGCAATGCACATACACCTTCCCCCTCACTCCCCCCTTCCCTCGTCCTCCCACTTAACTCAGTCTCCATTTTGCCAGTTGAGGAATTTCTGGCACCCACCCAAGTCCCCATTATAAAAATCAAACTATTTAAAAAATGGAAAAAAAGAGAGAAGCCAAGAGATTTCCCTGTACCACCATCTGCTAATTTATAGGGTTATTTGTGTCAGCAGTTTAGAAAGAAGCAAAAGGATGTCAAGAAAAAAAGGAAGATTGTCCACAGCAGAAGCATTAAAAAAGGAGGAGTTACTGATTTTTTATGAGAAGAACCTGAAATTCACTGATTTGTAAATGAAGATGACAGTTATTAGTATCTGCTCACCCTGAAGCAACATCTAACTGCAGCATAAAAGAAAATAAAAGCACATCTCTTATGAACAGAGCTTTCCCAAGCTGATACGAAGTTACATACCAAAATAAGCTTGTTTTGAGCTCAGAGTGGTAACAATACCCTCCTGGGTGCTAAGAGGCACTGCTCATTAAGGATCTCACTGGCAAGGCTATAGGAGAAATGACATCGGTCACTTTCTTCTCAAGAGAGTGGGAGCAGAGGTCTACAATTTCAAGTACCACACCCTCACTATGGCAGGTGTCCCACCTCTCTGTACAACAAGTTGCAGACGTTTCCCCTAACTTCTCAACTGAGGAGGATACCATCTCAACAATAGCAATGTTCTTCTGGAGTCCTTCAAGCACCTTAGAAGAGACATTATAGTGCAACCCTCCTGAGCCCGAGCTGGAACAGGAAGCAGATAATTGTGCCTGACTTTCCACAGGTTCTGGTAACCAAGATGAAGGAAACACTTGTTGGCCCTTGAGTATGAGCAAAAGGAAAGGATGTGGAATAAGGCAGGACTCCATAATCCAAACTAGAAAGTGGCTAGCAGCTGCTTCCTCATGTTTGTTCACTAGCAGAGCAGAGATGTGTTTGGGAAGACAAACACCTCCTTGGTAAAACTCTTTGAGAAATTCCCAGATCCATTCCTTGTAACTCTAGCTTAGGTTGCAGGAAAGGGAAAGACATCAGACAATGAAGCCTTGGCATGTGACATGGCCTCCAAGACCCACCAGACTCTCCTGAACTCATCATCCATGGGGATGTGTTTGTGACGAGAAGATAAACTCTTTTAAATTGATGCTCTGTGACATTTTTCAAAACCAGGCAGCCCGGAGGGTCCCATGTGTAGAAAACTGATCCCCAGATCTACCAAAGTTTCCTCCTCTCTGGTCCAGAGGAATCAAAGGTCTTTGTAGAAGTTGGTAAAGTTACTAATTTGGTCTAAGAATCCCAGAATTCCCTAGCCCACATGGCCAGTAATCATGTTGGCCAGAGGATTCAAGGAGCTGTTGTCCATAATCAGTTAAATAAATAAATAAATAAACAAATAAAATTTTAAAAAGTCAGTACAATTACTAACTTACTAACTGAACTTGGTGCATTCATATTCACTCCTCAATACTGATGCACAGGATGATCCTGATCTTGATCCTTCCCCCATGCAGTCACTCAAAAGCATACTAAAAATGTGAAATGGGCTGAAGCAAGAAGTTTTGTATGTATGTATTCATTTAGCATTTCATTTTCTAAGCTGTCCCTTGAGGTCTTGGGCTTTATAGCAATAGTATAAGCAATACTCAAAGGCCCAAATAACCTCTCTCTCTCTCTCTCTCTCTCTCTATATATATATATATATATATATATATATCCTTTATTGCTTTTAACCTGAACAGAAAAGAAGCACACAGTCCTCCTAGAAAGAGGCCCCAGGAGTATTTTGTCTCATCTGTCTATAAATAATAAGATGGTGAGCTTGATTCATTAGGAATGAGGAGGTAGACTGGGCCCCAGCCACATGTTCAGATTCAGTCTTTGAGCCAAAGATCAGACAGATGGTGCTAAATGCCTGAACCTCCTGAGATGAAGGGAGCAACCAATGTTTCTGAAGTCTAAATGCTGTAATTGCATCATTGTTGCTGTCTGTCTAGAGTCAAATTTAAGAGAAAGCAGAGACACCTGGGTTGTTTCAGTTACATTCAAGTACCAGCAATATTTTTGGGAGGTGGGGCCCTTTGCTCTGAACAATTTGGCCCCCTGCCCTACCTGCAACATCATATGCTGGAGCCATATACAGCAAACAGACTGTTGATGCAGTTGGGTTTGGAGGAAGGTGGAACTAGCTGCAAGGGAATTTGGGTAACTGCTGACTAATCTCACTGTGAAGAGAGGCTCATACCATGCACTAATAATTACATAGTGATATAAAAGATGGGGGAGATGTTTGAGTCATCACCAGCCCTACTTGGTTCTTGCCAACTCACAGCCATGGCTTTGTTTATTGAATTACTCCATAAGTACTGTGGTCTTCCTCTTTTTGTACTGCCTTCAGCTTTACTTAGCTTTATCATCTTCTCCACTGAGGCATGATATGTTCAAAGTACAACATTCTCAACAATGGATGCAAACTCGAGGAAAAGAGATTCTACTCTAACATTAGGAGGAATTTCCTGACAGTAAGGGCTGTTTGACAGTGAAACACACTCCCTCAGAGTGTAGTGGAGTCTCCTTCCTTGGAAGTCTTTAAGCAGAGGCTGGATGGCCATCTGTCTGGGATGCTTTGATTGGGAGTTCCTGCATGGCAAAAATGGGGTAGGACTGGATGGCCCTTGTGGTATCTTCCAACTCTATGATTCTATCATTCAATTTAGTCATTTTGGCTTCTAGTCAGAGTTCATTCAAGTTTGATTTGCCTTCAGGCCCATTCATTACTCTTTTTGGCTGTCCAGGATATCCACAAAATTCTAAGATTACATTTCAAATGAGTTTATTTTCTTCCTATCAGCTTTCTTTCCATCCATAGAACCATACATAGGAATCAAGACATATTATGGCATGGATGATTGTACCATTACTATTTAATGGTATATCTTTTGTGCTTGAAGATTGCATTCAGTTCTTTCATAGCTGCCCTTTTAAGTTTTCTGATTTCTTTTTTTTATATAATATAGAATACATACATTCCATTAGAGTATAAATAAGTCCAGAGAATTTTAGTGTCATAAAATTTTACAAGTCAACTCGTTTCTTAGTTAATATATTAGACCTTTATACCATATACATTTAATTCTTTGTCTTAGTAGAGAGGCCAGTTGGAAAAATATCTTATTTTTAATTGTCTGCGCAGCTTTGAGCTTTCGTATCCTAAACTTATTTTTCATGCCTTAAATTTCGTATTATAAACATTATTTTATATACATATTTCTTTAAATCCTTATAGACCTGGATGCTTTATTCCTTCCGTATTATTACTTCCACAGACTTTCTAGTTTTCCCCATTTCTTAATATATTGACTATCTTGTTTACCATTAATCATCATTGTCAATTTATCCATGTTCATCATGTCATTTAATTTCTGTTTCCATTCTTCTATTATGTGTTCTTCCTCTTTTTCCCAATATCTAGCAAAGATTATATGAGCTGCAGTTATCATATATAAGACTACCCCGATTTCCTCTTTATTCAATTTACCTTTGCAGTCTTCAGTTATATTCAGTAGATATAACTTAGGATTCAGACCTATCTTAATAGCAAATAAGTCTTGTATTGTTTTGTGAATTTCCCCCTAGAATTTTACTGCCACTGTGCATGACCACCACATATGAAACAAGTCTGCGTCTTTTTGCTGGCATTTCCAGGTTTTCTGATTTCTTGACTAAAGTCTCTTGTTTTAATTCATGATTGAGCCAAGATATACAAAATATTTATTTCTATGTCTTCATTACCTATTAAAAAGATATATATAATCTGTGGTCATTACTTTTGTCTTCTATTCAGCTGTAATCCTGCATTTACATGTTCTTCCTTAGTTTATTTCAAGGGGTGGTCCAATTCTTGGCTATGGTATATCAACTGCATATCATAAATTATTAATGTTTCTTCATCCAGTTATTACACGTCTGTCCTTCAAGTCCTGTTTTACATATGATATGTTCTCTGTACAAATTAGATAAATAGGGTGGTAAAATACACCTTTGTCTGACTCCCTCTTGCCAACTGAAAACCATTCCATTTCTCCATATCCTGTCTTGACAGTGGCCTCTTATCCAGAGTTTAGATCACATATCAAGACAATAAAATGTTATGGCACACTAATTTTTTTACAGTGATCTATTATTTTTCATGCTTTACAATAATCTACAAGCATGAGCTGATTATCTTTTGAAGTCTTTGTTCACTCTATCAGTTAATAAATGTTTGCAATAAGAGCTTTAGTGCCTCTTCCTTTTTAAAATGTCACTTGGATGTCTGACATTTCTTGCTCCTTAACAGTTAATTCTTTGTTGCAAAATCTTGAGCATCTCCTCGCTTTCAAGGGACATCAGTGAAATGGTCTGATGGCTACTGAAATCCCTGTCTTCTTTCTTGGGGATGTGAATGTATATTGAGTGTTTCCATTTTATGGATCAATGTTTTGTTTTCCATATTGTTAGATTTTTGTAAAAAACAAAACAAACAAAAACAAAACCTGGATGGATTCTACTTTTAGAGCTTGAACCAGCTCTATTGGTATGCCATATGTTCCTCTTGATTTATTTCTCCCAAGTGCTTTGAGAGCAGCTTCCACATGACTTTCTAAAATTAACTGATTAAACTAACTCGTCATTAATCTATGGACTTTGCTATTGAGGGGATGTAGTGATGGCCACCAACTTTGATAGTTCTAAAAGGAACAGATTTATGGAGGATAAGGTTATCAATGGCTACTACTCTTAATGGCTATATTTTGCTACCACAGTCAGAGGTAGTAAGTAATGATTCAGAACCAAATTGCTCCACAGGTGTTGAAGGAAGTATATTGGCTGCCAGGAAATGGCAAGAGGGTTCCATTGTGCTCAAGTCCTACTTGTGGGCTCCCCAGAGGCACTGTTTGGCAACCATATGAACAAAATGCTAGACTAGATAGTCCTCTGATCTGATCCAGTGACGCTGATATACTCTTATTCTCACCAAAATGGATTTTACATGGTAAGTTTCTTCCTTGATTGTGATCATTATCAGTTAAAATATCCTACTGATAATCACAATGAGGACAAAAAGACACAACCTGCAGCAAAACAGTTCCACTTTGAAAGCTACGTTCAGTTTAAGAAGACAACTAATTTTCTCATCAATACACTAATCAGAGTCCAATGCAAAATGCTGATTGCAGGGTTTGACTTTTGGTCTCATGTGTTAGGATATGGATGGGATATACAGTCAAAGGTGAAATGTAAAGATGTGTGTGTGTCTATAATTTTTCACTTGAGAACAGTTTCTGGACAAGGCACAAACAATATTTAGAGAAACAGGGTGAATCAACGCCAGGTGGTAATAGAGACATCAACAATGTACTTTTCCAGAGATAAAACTAATGGAACCAGACTTTGTTATGGATAACAAAGAGATATCAAATACGTAAACATCGTTAGCTTGGGAAAGTTACTCACGTGGTGGATGATGGACAACAAGAGGCTGGGTTAGCATACATCATACAGGCATTATCCAATTAACATAAAGTTGACACCTAGAAGGTGGAGTATGGGATGGGCTTAGAAAATCCTTTGTCTAAGAATTGTTTATTGTTCAAGATGTGAATGTGTGTGGCTGGATGCAGTGGTTTTAACTACAACAAGTTGGATCCTAATGTTTTTGGGATTGTTAAAGATGTAATCTTGTATGGCTGAACTGGACAAGTTCATCACAATGGATTTTACTTAGTTATCTTATTTTTACTTTTTATATGCATTAATAAAGCTATGCTTTTGGACTTTACAATGTGTCTTCTTGACTGAGGAAGACAGGATGCTGGAGAAGGGAAGCTGAGCCAGTTGATGGCAAATCTACACAGTGGCTGTAGATCACAGCAGCCAGCTTGTCCTGCAGACTCTGCTGGGTGCCAAAGGACATCACTACAACACTCATCATCCACACACCAACATCATGCAATTTGCAGTGGTTTTGCTAGAGCAACTCAGAAAAGTTTGGAGGCTCCATAGTAGAGAATGGTGAGGTGTCACTTTTTCTAGAGGTGGTGGTGAGCTCAATGCTTTCCTTAGAGTTCCTTCAAACTTGTGCCATTTGTAAAGACAAATGGCACACATTTGAAGGAGCTCTAAGGAAAACATTACACTCAGCTAAAAGTACTGCAATTGGACAATTACAAAATCTTAAAGTGCATCTTGTTTTTATGTAGTAAAAATAAAGGTTTTCTGGTGACATGAATGTCTAGTCATAACCAACTGCAGGGGGCAGTGCTCATCTCCGTTATTAAGCCAAAGAACCAGTGTTGTCCAAAGATGACTCCATAATCATGTGGCCAGCATGACCGAATGGAATGCTTTACCTTCCCAACAAAGTGGTACCTATTTGTCTACTTGCACTTTTACATGCTTTCAAACTGCTAGGCTGGTAGAAACTGGGACTAGTCACCCCATCATGTGGCACCTTGGCCTTGAACTGCCAGGCTTCCAGCCTTGCAATCTTCAGAATTAGTGTCTTAACCACTAAGCCACTGCATCCCTTTTTTATACACAACCTATGAAATAAATACTGAAATCTGTATTTATTTATTACATACTGTAGGCATTCAGGATTATATTTTCTAAAAATACACTTAAAAGCCATGCTTAGATCCAAGTACACAGTATAAATTACAGAGTAAGTTACAGTATAAAAAAGTTGGGAACTCTCCAGGCACAACTAATACAAAATTATTATTACTGTTATTATTCATAATAGCTTTTGCTTTCAGAGCTTAGCTCCCCTTTCCCACTTGGCTTCCAGCATTGTGCACTTTACACAGCCTTTGTGGATTTCATATGAGAATGATTCAGAACCAAATTGCTCCACAGGTGTTGAAAGAAGTCCTGGGATCTCTCTGCTCAGCCCTCTCAGCTGCCTGAGATATCTCATAGCTCCCTTGCTTGCCTCTTCATTGTGATGCTCATTTATTGATTCATCAGGATGGTTAGCAAAACCTGGGCCTTCACAGATTTTTTTGCTCTTCAAATTGCAAGCTGGTCTCTTTTCTCCCACCCCCTTCATCAATCCACAGATCCCTCTGCTTCTTTATGTGTTCATTAAAGCTTCGATAAAAATATGATAAAAATGTCTTTTTCTGTGGTTAATTGCACTTCCCAGGTTAGTATGTGCCTTCCTTTTCTTAGGGTAACCAGTTAAAGAACAGAGTAGAAACAGCCTTCTCAGAACTGTTTTTAAGGTGGTGAGGTGAGGCTCAAGGTGGGCAGGCCAATCACTACGTATTTTGCATACTTAAAGGTGCATTTTTACAGAATAGTGAAAAAACAGCATACATTGCATTTAATAAAAGACCAATATCACCAATTGAAGGAGTTACCAAATTGACTACTATGAAGGCAGTGATAAAACAACAAAAGAAATATTAGAAAATTGATTCAAACATACAATGAATATATCAAAGAATGGAAAATATATAAGATAACAAATGGGTTGTTATGTGGCTTCTGAGTTACACTGACCTTCTCATAGGGTTTTCTTGGGAAGATTTATTCAGAGGATGTTTGTCATTGCCTCCCTTTGAGGCTGAGAATGTGTGACATGCCTAAGGTCACCCAGTGGGCTTCCAGGCCTAAGCATGGCTCTGAGCTCAGGTCTCCCAGTGCCTTAGTCCAATAGCCAAACATTATACCAAACTGATTTTATAAGACCCTATTAAGGAAAAACAAAGATGGCTGTTCAGTCTCCTGGTACACCCTTTTATCCAGTAAGTACTGTGATAGTATATTAGCACATACAGGACTGGAGACAAAATGGTCTCAAAAGAAAATCCAAAACATCTATATCTACCAAGCTTGAGATGTAGAAAATCTGATGCAAGACCTGTTACTAGGGGTGAATAACGAGACAGCCATACTTAGTGACAACACTAAAAATTTTTGAGTGGTTAGAGCAGAAACAGATTGTGAAGAGCTCTGAAAGGATCTTTCCAAACTGCATGAATAGGCATTAATAAGGTAAATAAAAATTCATACTAAGCAAATATGAAGTGATACAATTTGGGGTGAAAAATCCTAACTTCACATATATATTGATGGGATCTAAGCTGGCAGTGACTGATCAAGAAAAGGTGATAGGTAGCTCAGTGGAAATGTTGACACAGTGTGTAGCTGCTATAAAATGGTCCATGTTGGGCACAATTAGGAAGGGAATCAGAAATAAAATTACCAAGATCATGCTTCCCTTGTACAAATCCATGTTGTGACGACATCGCAAAATATTATGTATAGTTCTGGTCATCACACCTATAACTGATATTGGAAAAGATGTGGAAAGGGGTAATCAAATGGGATTGGAAAAACTTGCCTAGAACGACAAGTTCTAATGTGTCGGTTCTTCTGATAGTTAGAAATGAAATGACCACACTTGGGAGTGCTGATCACAGTTCTGGTCAATAACAAACCTAAAAAGAGTAATAGCAGAGTTGAAAAAGGTGCAGAAAAGGACAACCAAATTTATTAAGTGGCTGAAGAAATTCCAGGATTTGGAATGATTGCTGAATTAAGAGCAAAGGAGAGTATAGGCAAATCTAATGAAGGTTTATAAAATTTTGAATAGCATGGAGAAAGAGGATAAAGTGTAGTTCTCTCTTTTCTCCACTCTCATTATTGCTAGAGCTCAGGTTCATTCAGTGACATTAAACAGTGAAAAATTCAGGACTAATTAAAAAGTATATATTTTATACAAGGGATACCATTGTATTAGCCATTGTATTTAATGAGACTTGAACATACATGGATTTTGGTATCCATTGGGGGAGGGCCCTGGAACCAAACACCAGCAGATACCAAGGGCCCACTGTAGTTTTTTGCTCCTGTCACACAAAGGGGTGTTGAACTACACTTTTCACTACTCCCAGCAAACTAGGGATGATGACACTTGTAGTCAATGTACATCTGAGGAATGTTAGGTTGGAAAAGGCTATGCCACAGGGTGCTAGAGGGAGAAGACCAATTGCAATTAAAGCCCATGCTCTGATTGAGACAAAATGCAAAAAACCTCTCTGTGGCAGCCTGCCAAATGTGGTTGAAAGAAGGAGCGGCCCAAAAATCACACCTGACACAAGTGATGTTATTAAAATATCAAGCTTATTATGTAGTGAAAGGACACTTTGTTTTAATGCCACTGTTAATGTACATTCAATTTCATTTGCTCACTGATGGAAGCCAGTCAGAGGAACAGACAAATGAAATGGGCTTAGTGCTCAAAAAATGAACAGTGATTGAGCACAGTGCCACAAAGGCAAACAAAAACTGTGTTGCCTGGATATATTCTATATGGCTAATCACTAGAGTGTTTGGAAAATGAAAAACAAAAAGCAGGGGGTATGAGATGTTTAAAAAAAGATATTGTCTGTATGTTGCTTTCTGAACTCATCTTAAAGAGTAGTCAACAGGGAGTATGTGAACACATTTCCATCCCTCCTGATCATCAAGGTATTCCCATCCCACTTTTTCTACCCCAATTCTCTCAGGGGGTTAAATGCCCCACATCTGAGATTTGCTTTCTTTAAAAGTAACATAGAAACAATTAAAGAAATCTTTTATGCATGCAGTGAATCAGAGTAGGGCCAAGCTTTTGATCAACAACAAAACTAAGCTCAGGAGGAGAAAATGAAGAGAAAATAGAGAATAAGTGTAAAAGAACTGGTAAACCACACAATCCACATAAAAACACATGAACTGGAAAGTCCAATGCTTGCTTCACCCATGACATTTTCCAATAAATAAATAAATAAATAAATAAATAAAATCATTTCTAGATCAGGGTGGGCTGAATGTGGCCTGCTTGTGTGCTTTTGGTTTATAAATAAAGAGGGTTTAGGGAGGATCTCTCAACAACTGAGACTTAGGAGCTAAGCAGATGGCGCAAAGCGCTGTCTTCAGAGCAAGGAAGGGGAGGGGCATCCACACACTGGGTGCCCCAACCCTTTCCCGAAAACGTCCTCGAAGCAGCTGGCCCTCCGCACGGCTGGGGCTCCGAGGATGCCTTTCTGCTGCAGCGTCCGCATGCACTGCAGCAGAAAGCTGGCGAAGGTGCGCGGGCAGCCTTTTTAGCGCTCCTTCCAGGGGCGGCGAAGCTGTGCCGCGGAGCCGAGGTGTGTGGATACCTCGGCCCTGCGGCACAGCTCCCTGGGGCGGCCCCGTGCCACCCGTCTGCTTCCCCCCCTTAATTAATTTGTATTAAGTGATCCTGACTATGCTCTCTTGCTTAAGGACAGCTGAAGTACCTTAAGAATCAGATTAAGGTCCACCTAGCCTAGCATTCTTTGCAAGAATCCTTACAACCACCACCAGCCACCTGGTAGAAAGGGCCCCCTCAATCAGACATGGGAACCATTATCCTTGCTTATCTAGACAGTTCTCCTAATTGAGCTTTATACAAATGGCTGAATAAAGCATTTGCCATCTTTTTGATGACTATTTATTTTGTATGCCACATTTCTCCCCATAGGGACCCAAGACGGCTCACAAGCAAAAATTTAAAATCTCAGTAAAATTCAAAACAATTAAACTACACACAATATAAAATCACATAAAATATACAAAAGTTAAAAGCACAGCTAAAGCCCACTTGCTCTATAAAAACCACACTGATATGACTTAGATACCAAATGCCTGCTTATATAAAAATGTCTTGGCTTCCCACCGAAAAGCAAGCAGGGAGAGGGCCAGCCTAGCCTCCCATGGAAGGACATTCCAGATATTTTTTTTCTCTCTCTCTCTCATCCTCACCAAGTGAGCCTGTGATGGTGGTGGGACTGAGAGAAAGCCTTCTCCTGAAGATCTTAGGGCTCTGGCTGGTTAGTACGTAGTTAATGACTACTGCATTAACTACAGATCTGGGTGTCCTAGATAGCTTTTCATAAGGGATCAAGGCTGATTTTTCTAAACAAGACAGAGATCATATATTATACACACTAAAGCATCTGGCAAAATCATTTTCTGAAATGGGCACTTCTGAAAACCTGAGCAATTTCCTTAGAGGTACTTTTCAGTGGTAGGCATGGTCAGTGGTACATCTAGGCAATTTCATCTGTGAAGCCTGCAAGGACAACCCCCAGTAACCCATGCTTTACTGCTGCATTTCTGGTATGTTAGAGAAACAAACAGGCAAACAAAAAGAAAAATGCTTGTTACCTTTGATAAAGTGGGGGGGGGGGGGGAAGAAAAAATAAATACTCTTTTGAGCATTTGCAGTTCCATATTTTAAATTCATTTAAATCACAGCACCATCATGCCTATAAGAATAAAACTGAGTTTGCTTCAGCTGCCTTTGTAATAATCACTTTTAGTTGAGAATAACCACCATTTTGTTCCAGAAAGGGAAAGTAAAAAAATCATCAAGTGACCATCTGTAAGTGTGTATGTGCTCACACGGCTGGCTCAACTATAAAACATAAAAAAGAAAGGATGCTACAGTGAGTAGTCTCATCTTTAGTAGATTTCAACATGTCCATGATGCCAGACATGATTTCTCTCGCCCCTACACCTGCTGTTCTCTAAGTGGTCAACTGACCCTCCCTACACCACTTTTAGGCTATAGGACCCTATCAGCCCTGTGGTCCAGCCATAAGTGCACCCTTGCCATGGTCTCATATCTGCTGAAGTCACATAATTGTCCCTGCATGGGTTATGAGGTTTCTTATATGGGAGGTTTCTCACTGTGTAGCTTATACTCCCAAAAGCCAAAGCTGTCAAAGAAGCAAAGTGAATTATCAGCACTGGGATTTACTTTGGGACTGGAGTTGGCAGGGCAACTTGCCAGTTTAACTCATAGGATGTTAAAGAGGTTATACATCTAGCAACAGCTCATGTATGATGTTATGTTCGCTTAAACTATGTTCATATTCCATTTTCTTTTACCTCACTCATCCTCAATGATACAAACCACAATAATCACTCGAATTAGCTTGAAGTATTGCTTATCAAGAAGTGAAGAGGTGGGGTGGGATTATCAACTCTGGACTATCCCACTCTTTGTGGAAGAGATTGTTTATATCCTAGTTCCTCTCATGTACCCACCCAGAAGAGCTCTGTGTTTTGGGCAATGAAAATTCCCCAGGATCCAGAGAGGCTAGAATCAGATTGTTGATTTCAAAGAAAGCTCACTCATGACAATCTGGGGAGTTTGTGGGTTTTTCAGAAAAGGGATTATATAAAAAAGGCAGTGTTACATGTGAACCATTGACACAGGACGGAATACTAACAAAGTAATACTAGAAGGAGTAGACAACCAGGTGAGCTGTGAACTGATGGGAACACCACATTAGACAGAATCAAGATAACCTGCAGTCATAGCTATCAATCACACTGTGCTACACAATCACTTCACTATTGTACCAGAAAACTGCTTTCAAGAATATAGTCTCTGAAGTGACATTAGGTTATCAGTACCACAGCAATGTCAGACAACAAGCATAACCAAAAGGACAATTCTGGAGCAAAAAAAGCCCTTAAATGTAGTTGTCAAATGCTGCACTGCACACTCAATATTATAGCAATATTTAACCAGCCATGTATCAGAGAAAAGAAGAAAAATAGACTTTATTTTAAATAATTAAGCCTACTTTTCATAATACATCAAAACCATCAAAGAAATTGGTGCAAGGCATAAGGCAAACCTTTGCTCAGGATGCTGGCTATCATGCTATATTACTATATTGTTCTGCTGCTGCATTACAATCTATCAAAGTCAGCATCCCCAGAGCAGAAGAAATCAAAACATCATGAATAAAGTGCAATTTTAAAACTCCTCTCATCTGACAGAATTTGAGTAGAGCCTCCTAACATGCAGCTCTTTTATTGATGCTCTCCTACAACAAAGTCGATGCTGGCCTAGCTTCCATGCGTACAGCACATTTCCTCAATTAGAAGGGAACAAATAAGGCAACAAGCCAACATGGTCTAGGTAAACACTATGGAGAGCAAGACAGACTTGCTGCAGACAAACAGGAGATAGCTGCAGTTTCTACATTCTACATCTGAAGCAGTACTGTCTCTCCAGGTGTTTGAGTGGCCATGGTGGGCAAAAGGCTACTTCCCAGTAGCCTTCTAATTCCTGATTCTAATTCTGCCTCCTCCCCAAACTAGGAAGCTTTCCAATACATCTAATACCAGAATTCTGATTAACAAGTTCTAAGCAAGCCAGGTTTCCGGGGGGGGGGGGGGGAATCAAATCCTGGTTTAAAACTAGCTTTTGATCATGGCTTGTTTGGGAGAGTTAACTATAGTCCCAGTTACTACAGCTTCCTGGTATGTTAACCTTCTTACACAAAGGGAGGAGCAAAATGGGAGCAAATGGGCCACATCCATTAGTATAGTATGTAGCTTCTGCAGATTATGGCTTGATAAATCAGGACCCATGGTTTGCCACAACATGCAGTTATCGTACATATGGACATTGAAAGGAGAACTGGCCCACGGGCCTAATCTGGTCATCAACGATCACCCAATGCATCTCTTCCTGAAACCCCTGAACTTCACAAGATTACTCTCGCTGAAGTGGAGAGAGTATACCACTAGACTTTGCATCTAGATAACCAGCACATGGAGGGATACTACTGTTATATCTGACCACTGATTGGAAATAACAATAGGATTCTGAAAAGGAAGGTGAATGGGAAAGAAGATACCAGCCTATTAACTCCAATCAGGGTCAAAGACAAGAGAGAGTTATCACTTTGGGCTTCACATGCCATTTCCAATGAAGAAGTAACTTTCTTCATACAGAGAAAAGAATGGAATTCCATGCCACTTTCTGCATGGAGAAAGTAGAAATGGGTTTTGGAGCCATATGATATCAAGAAGAGGAGAGGAGGGGCTTAGGGTAGAACCCCACCCCCTCTTATCATCCTGCCCATCATATTGATATAGGGGAGAAATAAAAACTGTTCCCTGTCCCTGAAATAACACTGTGTAGCTAAAATATCATGTACGTAGCTAGAACTAAAACAGATGAATAAGCCAACCTCAAAATTATTCATCTTGGACCCAAGGAAATGAAAGAGAATAAATTTGTAATCCATGAAGTATCTACAATTGTTGAAGGAAGAAACATCCCAGAGAGGTAGATTCATGGATAAAAAGAATTTGCCACACTGGCACCCCAACACAATAATTATTTAGGGGAGGCTGAGGACTGGAAAATGTGGAAGACAGATTCTCTGCCTTTGGGATCCAATTAACCAGCACACAGACATTAAGAGAGGGGAGACATACGTGTTAACTAGCCACCAGCAGAATCTTGATAAAAACAGAAAAGTACCCATCTTCCAAGATGCTTGATTTTAGATAAAGTAGATCTGAACCTGACTGTTCCAGAAAAATATTTTTTCTGCAAGCAGACACAGTTGGCTCGCTGTTTTACAAATGGGCTGACAATAGGAGCTGCAATATTGATTTGGACTCCATTTCCAAATGGTGGAGTCAGAACCCTCATTCTTTAGCAGAGACACCAGAGTTACTCTGGGATCAGAACTGCCACTGTTCACTGAACCAGAAATTGCACCTGTGGCTTTATTAACAGGTTTAAGACAGCAAGGTGTTATTCAGAAAACAGTAGCTCCTTGCTCCTGCAACTGCAGTGGTCCATTTATCTGCTTTGTTCCACAATGCTGAATGGAATGACAGGCCAGGATGGGCTTCCAGATAGAGGAATCTCTGTGCTAATAATCAGAAGATTCTGTGCAGCCATCCATCTACCCCTTGCTTTCTCTGTGTGTGTATGTTTGTGTATGTGTAAAGAAGAAGAATCAGTTATAAGTGGAAGGCAATAATGTCTGGATACTCCCGACTACAGGAAAGTCCCATGAGAGCACAGGAAAAGCCACATCTCTAGAGCCACTTCTCTTGAAAAATATATCACTCTTCTGGAGTGGTGAATCCCAAACCAGCAGGTGACAGGAGCAGCAAATAGACCCCAAATGGTTCATACCTTGCCTTTCTTTGGGGTGAGTGTACGGGGTGGCACTGTACTCTTTTGAGTTGCATCATCCTCTTATAGGGATTGCTATGATCTAGTTGGAGGAGGGCGTGCCAGGTGTTTGAAAGAAGAGCGAAGGTCAAGATATCTATTTGCTTAGGGGTGAAAGCTCTCACATGTTCTACATGGAAATACTGTAAATACTAATTCTTTCTCTGTGCAGATGGGGCTGATTACTCACCTGGTTCTCATGGCTCCCTGCTAGCCCCCAACTTGTAGTGAAATGAAGGATTAAAAAGCATTCCATTCAGTTAAGTTTGTAGGTTCATTTTAGCCTCCAAAAACATTTTAGGACAAAACCCCTACTTGGGTTCCAATAAACAAAGATAAATGATGCTGTCTTCATACTTGCAGACAGAACAAAACACTCCAAAATGTCACCGAGTAGCATCTGGAAGGGGCACAGCTTCATTTCTGGTAGCCCAAACCAGTGGCTACAATGGGATGTTTGGAGGATCCCAAAATGTGGCCATTCATGCTCCACAATCTATCTATCTGTTCAAAAGCAAAACTGAATTTGAAAGTTACCAAAATTCTATACCTTTTACTACCAAGAAAAGGGCGAGTAACTGTGCCACCACAGACGTTGTTGGGACTTGCACCTCTTATCTTGCCTCACCTACCATTTGCTGTGTTAGCTGAGGCTAGTGGGATCTGTAGTCTGGCTGCATCCATGAGTTGCCCGTCTGTGTTCTAAAGCCAAGGTTAGTTCCATCGTTCTGTGTCTCTGCCTTTTACACTGAGCAAGAAGCCTACCTTTCTGTAGCAATATAAAATGTGATCTCTTTTGTGATAACTTTATTCTAACAACAGACTACTAATCATTTTGCTCCTGCTTGAAAAGAAAAATCAGGCTAACTGAGGCCTGAACCAAGATATCAGCTGCATATATCTTTTGAACTGTGCTGGCACCAGTTACATAAAAGCTACTTTGGGTTTCATATGGGAGAAAAGTGGAATATTAAATATATAGAAAGGGAGGCCAAGAGTCTTAAAAACTTTGTTGTAGGCAGGGCTGTATTAAATCAGGCTGAGGCCCTAAACCAGGGGTAGGCAACCTAAACTATGTCCAATTTAAGAGTTTCTATAAAATTACCAAAAAAAGTAGACTTATTCTGACAATTAATGCAACATTTGAAAATAAGAGAAAGCTGGGGGGGGGGGGGAACCTAACAGCCTGAGGCCCTTGTTTAGCTTATTCCTAAATCTGGTATTGTCTCCATCATCCCAAACCCAAGGCTCTTGCAAGGTTCCTCTGTTTTTTAACCCTCTTAGCCCATTTGAAGGATCAGCACACATCACAGCCAGCCCAGAGCTTGCTTGCTTCAGCAGGCAGGTCTTTCCCAGCTATGCTGAGCTGTGTCAAACTGCCATGGTTCCCTGTCATAGGACCTTATCACATGGGGTCTGAAGCAGAGCTAATACAAAGGGCATCCACAGCTAATACATATTGTTTCCCCGTGTTTATACACGATGCTGCCCCAGAACATGGAGCTAATCTGTATTGTTTCCCCGTGTTTATACACGACGCTGCCCCAGAACATGGAGCTAATCCGTATTGTTTCCCCGTGTTTATACACGACGCTGCCCCTGAACTCGGCAGAACACGGAGCTAATCCGTAAGGAATAGAGAGATTTTGACATTCGGTTTGTCGGGGAAGTACAAGGGAGCCTTCGCATTCATTGCGCAATGGTAGGCGGGGAGAAAATCCCAGCGAGGGGAAGGGATTGCCTTGGAAAAAGGCAAACCGGATTGGAGAAAAGAAGGAGAAGAGGAGGGAAGAGGGAAAAGGGAGTCGATCTCTCTCGCATTTTTCCCCACCGACACGCCACTGTGGGCTGCCTTCCCTTCTCCAGTCCTCCAGCCCTCCTCCTCCTCCTCGGTCCCCTTGGCTGCCTTTCCTCCCGACTCCTTCCTCCCATCCTTGCCATCCACATTCTGCGACGCCGGCTTTTTGTGACGGGAGAGAAGGGAGCCTTCGTATTAATTGCGCAATGGCCAAACGGGCGATATTCCGTTCGTTTCGCTATAGAACTGAATTTATTCCTACTTCGGTTATTTTTCGCTTATTCTTCGCTTCGTGGCCAGCGTTTGATAAGGTCCCTAGCCTCAGCAGCCATTTCTACAGCACCCCCTGCTTGACAATATAATCTGGGAGGGGAAAGGAAATCCCTTCTTCTTTACTTCAGGACACTTCAGGATCTCATACTTACCTCTTTCTGGCCAAGCCGGGGCCTCATTCCCACTATGATTTAAAACCAATTGCTGATCGGGTTATATGCCTGTCATTCCCACCTGAACCCGGTTCTGAACTGACTGCACTCAGTTTTAATCACGATGAAGTGAGGCAAATGCAAAAGAACCGCTCTTTCATGACACTAGTTTTTTGGTGGTTCTTTTGAAAAGAAGCAATTAGCAAGTGTGTTCAGCAAGTGGGAATGAAGGACCTGAATTGCATCAAACTGAAGGGGAGGGATTACTGTGGCAGAGGTTGGCACATCCCTCACCAGTTTTTGGGGAATTCCGCCATTTTCCTCCTCCCCTTTCCCAGGATCTGTCCTACATTCCAACCTTCTGTCCAGGAGGAATTCCAAAACACCATCCATTCTAACCTTGACTAGAAAGCATGTCTTCCAAGTCCACAAGGCTGGGAGGGCAGCACCTCACCCAGGAGAGAGTCCTCCATATGACACTCATGGTTGCATGCATCCCAGGGGACAGTCCTCCAAATGGCACCCATGGCTGCATGCATCCCACCGGAGAGTCCTCCATATGACACCCATGGCTGCATGCATCCCAGGTGACTTGGAGGACATGGGGAGTTGAAGTGGTGACCTCCCAGCCTTGCAAGACTTGAAGGACATGCTTCCTAGTCAAGCTCAGAATGGAGGGCATTTTGGAATTCCTCCTGGACAGAAGGTTGGAATGTAGGATGGGTCCTGGGAAAGAAGAGGGGGGAAATGGTGGATTTTCCCAAAAACTAGTGAGGGATTGGATACTAGTGAGTGATGGGATTCTGGCCTCGGCACCCATGACTCCCTCCTGTGTTTTCTTGAATGTGTTGCTGGTTGCATCACTGATGACACGTAGATGGTTGACAGGCATTTGAATGGGCACAAACTAGTGGGAACGACACTTGTGCCAAAAAAGAAGCAAATAAAGAAATAACCCACTTCCATAGTGGGAACGACGCATGGACTGGTATTGATTCACCAACCCGGAGCAAAAGCGATTCACAAACCAGGTTAAATGTAAGTAGGAGTAAGCCCTGAGATTTGCTTCCCTCTGTCTTCCTACCTTCTAACCTCCCTCCCCATCCCCTGAAGGTTTTTAAGCACAGCATTCCTTACATCCCAGTGAATCCCACTGCGGTTATTTCATCTGCAATCCCCTCTCCAGGGAAATCTATGTCTGGTTGCTGCGGCGGCAATAATATGTTTGCATCATCACCAGACCAGTGCAGAGCAAAGGAGTGGTGGTGCACAGAGGCTGTTCCCACAATCCCTCCACACCAGTATCAGGGGTACATCAGCTTCTGGCCGCCACACTGAACCAGCACTTTAGTAAAACTCTCTCTCACTCTCTGTCTTTCTCAAGCTATTGCCCGAGAGGTTAATATTCTGCTGTGAACAAACTGACTCAATTAAATTAACACTGGCCCCAGCGTCCCCTGCCTCATGCCTGTTTGCTCAATTATCTCACCTCAGATGAGCCAGCGAGACTGCAGTACTACTGATCTGGAGATGGAGATAAGTGAGGCACCACAAAGCACAGCATCTGCTCTTCATGATGCGCCTTCAGCAGAGGGGACACCCCTTCTCATTGCCTGTCCCATATTTCTGGGAACATGAAGCCACTGAGGATAGAGAAGAACAATTGCCCAGGAATTGTTTTAAAATTCCAGTGGGATGGCCCTCTTTGTCTTATCCATTAAAAAAATAATCCTGTGGCCCCTCAAAGGTGAACCAGTTCACTACAGCATAAGTTTCTTTGAGGGAAGTAACACCATTTGTTTTTAAAGTGTCACGGAATTCCTGTTGTGTTTTCAATCCAACAGATTACTCACCTAAATTACATCCCTGGCTGCTTCTGCACTGCAGAAATAATCCAGATTGACACCACTTTAACTACCATAGCTCAGTGCTATGGGATTTTGGGAATTGTAGTTTGTTGTGGCACCAGAGCTCTCTGACAGAAAAGGCTAAATGTCTCACAAAACTACAATACCCAGAGTATCATAACACTGAGTTATGGAACTCCATAACATTGAGTTATGGCAGTTAGAATTGTATCATCCTAGATTATTTCTGCAGTGCAGACACAGCCCCTGACCCACCTCCTGAATTCTAGAAATTCCCAGACACCCATGATGAAATGGGTCATCAGAGATGCATCAACAGAGGGCTGCATTAGATAACCCTTGAGGTTCCTCTGAGCTCTACGATATATGGTCCCCTGATATGACCACTGGGATTCCATAGACCTGCTTAATCCTCTGGTCAGTCCCATGCCTTTCCTCTGTCATGCTAATGAAAGCAATCCACTTTGCCAAGATGCACAGCCAGCCATGCATAGATCTGGAAAGCCTGGGTATGGCAGTTGCAACTAAGCTGAAATACATGTCAATGAAATAAACATGTGCCCCATCTCTTTTACCTCTGCCTCCATTCCTCTTGTTTTCTCTGTTGTCTCCCTTGATGTGAATTTGAGGTTGTAAGAGAGGGGGAAAGGCTCACCAACAAATCCCTCTAAAACTGTCCTCTTCTAATTTGTAAAATGTCACACACATTGATGATGAATACAATGATAAATAGCTATAGGATGTATCCATGTTCAGCTGCTTTGCCACAAAGATGAAGGTGAAGTGTCATAGCTATCCTGTCCTGCTTCTACTTCTCTGATTTCGTCAATGCTCAGGAGATGGAAGAGATCACAAACCAATATGTCCACTGGAGTCTTTCCATTCTGATGTGCCAGCCTGAGAGCAACCACACAAGGACAGGTTCAATTATATTTACATCTGTGCAGCTATCTATAGCCCACCATGTGGCAGAGGACCTGCCACTGGCCTAGGATATGCGGGTATTTCCCATTCTTCAGTGAAAGTATCTTGTTGTTGTCATTGTGTGACTTATTTCTAACTAATGGCAACCCTAAGGAAACCTATAATGGAGTTTTCTCGCGGCAGCAAAATAAAGACGAGTGCAAAGGAAGTCCCACTCTACAGCACAGGCAGGCAACACAGTGACCTCCTCATACTCTGATGACCAAGGTCTAGCCTCCCTCTGCATTCCATCTTTTTGATATAAGTTTTATATTAAAGGGATGTTTTAGGCAGGTAGTTGAGAGGGCAACTCCAGTGTAGGAAACCAGTCATACCATATAAAGATGTCCATTATGACATTTGGAGATCCTGCTAGCTCAGCATGGGGAAAGCCAGGGAAGGTAGCCAGGATAGATCTATTAAGATCAGAATTTACATAATACCTTCACTGATAGGAGTAATTGTGAGTGATAGAACATGGGCTAAGACATAACAGAAGTCCAAGATTACCACCCTCTAAGAGTGAGATTCCTTTGTCTAGGGGCATTCATGGTGATTGTTCAGCCATTTACAGAATTCCAGTATTATTCTTCCCTCCTGGGAACTTTACCTTAATCCTAAAACTGCCCTGGGATATGTTTTGCCCTATAAGCATACCTGCTCAGGCACAATCAATTGGGTCTGGAGGTCAGACAGACACTCTCTGTATCTCACCTGACTCCTCAGCAACTGCTAGCCAACTCAGATCTAAAGGCAGCATGCTGAACCACTTTGTTCTCAGAGACCCCCTAACTGGAACCTCTGCTTCTGCAATTGGATACAGTATCACCCCCTGCTATCTTTAAAACCACTATCTGTTACTACCTTTCATATCTCCAGTTCTTATGTGTGTGTGTGTGTGTGAGTGTGTGTGTGTTTTTGTGTGAAAGTTAATTTCCCTTTTGCTGTTATAAATAAAACTCCATTTGGACCGTGCATTCTGGAGTTCTGTTTCTCGGAACCAGTATACACATACTTGATCCTTGTTTTCAGCTACCCAAAGCCCTCTCAGCAGCTTCACTTGAAGCCAGTGAATTTTGAAAGCTAGCATAATGTATTTTGGCCTAATATATTGGTTGGCCTAATAAACGCAATGTGTATTTTGGATTTTGTTATGTTTTGCTGGATGGCTAACATGGCTGCCCCTGAATATAATTTTCTGCAGAATAAAAAAGCTCCTTATCAGCTCACTCCACTCTCTTTCAAACTGGGGAATGAGGTAAGGGGGGTTGCTCCATGAGGCTCCTGTGTGGTATCACTAGAACCACTCGAGTAATTTGTCTATTTCCTTGAGAGAGATCTGGAAGGATCTTCACAGCATTGTGCTTCATGAAGCCCAAGAGAGTCACTTCACCAAGTTCTCCTGCAAAGGGGGAAAAGAGAATTGGGAGCCTTCTTCAGAGGACTCTGCAAGAACAAGCTTCCATTTCCAGCTGGGAGGAAAGGCCTAGGGCAGGGGTAGGCAACCTTTCCCCTTTAAGGGCCGAGGGACTTCAGCTCCCAGAATCCCAGGAGCTATTGGCCAACATGGGACTATTGGCCAACATAGCTGAGGCTTCTGGGAGCTGAAGTCCCTCGGCCCTTAAAGGGGAAAGGTTGCCTACCCCTGGCCTAGGGCAAGGGTAGGCAACCTGTCCCCTTTAAGGGCCAAGGGACTTCAGCTCCCAGAATCCCAGGAGCTATTGGCCAACATGGGACTATTGGCCAACATGGCTGAGGTTCTGGGAGCTGAAGTCCCTCGGCCCTTAAAGGGGAAAGGTTGCCTACCCCTGGCCTAGGGGGAAAAAGCAATGCTTCTGTGGGCTTTTTAGTTTCATTGGTACTGAAGGGGTCAGATAAAGAACGCTCCTTCTCTCGCTTCCCACTGTAAAAGAACAGGCTGCTCCTGAGTCCTTTAAATGTACCCCTCAAAAGGAAATGGCACAGGGACCCTAATAGTCACACTGAGATGGAAGGAATGATGGAAGAAGATGCTGTAGAAAATGAACTCCTTCATGAAGCTCCTTTCTTGTCATCAGGTGGGGGTGGGCAGGAAAGGCAAAAATCTGTATAAAAGGCAAGGTAAAAGGGGGTCCAAGTGGACCTTGGGTTGCATGTGATTATGTTCATAGCCACACAAGGAATCTGCAAGTGGTATTCATTGGTACATACTTCTATGTGTGCGAGTATGCATGCACATGTGCATTCATGTGCACATGTACACACATCCAGTGAAAGAAAGAGAGAAAAGTGATCCATAACTGAGGTGAGGAAACTGTGATGTGGGGCAGTGAAGAGAGATTACAAGTTGAGGGCTTGTGATGAAAGAATGCTTTGTAAGAGTGCTACAGTGTGGGACACGTGAAAAGAGAAGTAATACAAGAGGCAAGAGAGTAGCTATGGTGTGTGTGTGTGTGTGGAGTGTGTTTGTGTGTGTAAAATAAGAGTATACTCCTCCCCATGAAATTTTCTTTCAATATACAAATTTTTAGAATTGCAGCAACTTAGAATTTCAAAGAAAAGAGGCAGGCAAAGTCATCAAGGGAATGTGAACACAGCAAACAGAAAACCTCTAGGGGTGAATGATTTTCAGTGTCTCATGCTCCACAATGCTAGAAATGTGGGGACTGAAAGAAAATTTCATGGGGAGGGGGCTGAACTCTGATTGGGGTGTGTGTGCAATGTTCTCATGTTATCCCCTGCATAGTTATACCTTGGGAGCCCATGGGCACCAGCACCCAAGGGCCCACAGAAAAACTGGCCCCAATTCACAGCCTGGTTGGTAACCAAGGCCAAGAACTGCAGTCGGCTCAAGAGTTAACCTAAAGAGAACTGGACTAACCAAACCAGCTCTGCAAGTGTGTAACAGTGGAGCTGTCACTGGATTTCTCTATGGAATGGATGAGTCTGTCCATGGAGGAAATGTCTGAGGGGTGTGAAAACATACATACAAGAAGATGAGGAAAAAGCACTGGTAGTAACATGACCATGTGCCTGAATATGAAGTCACATGAGAAGCAACAATATTGTGTACACTAGAATTGCAGCATTTCTAAGCTCCTAAGGGAAAATGGCCTGAGTTAATGCTATCAGTGCTCTCTACTCCTGGCCAGCAGCAACTTCCATGAGGTTTCTATGGACAGTTTTAATACTGCCACCCTTTCCTTCTCCACCTTACCCCAGTTTCCTGCACAAACCAGCAAAAGTACCTGACATACAGATCCTTCCTCAGGATCCTTTCATAATTCTCTTCCTGCAGTGTCTCCAGATTATAGCTTCTTGTGAGCTACAGACAAAAGAAGGACACTCAGGGACAGGTTACTAGTTTCTGCCAGCATAGAAAGAGGGAGAAGTGAAGTTTTGTCGTCTCCTCTGCATTTTTACTTTTCCCAAATGGAGCCAATTTCAAAGAGTACATTGCAAAACACCCAGTGGCAGATCACTACTCTAGTATGCACTACCTCTAATTGCATAAGAGTGCTTTGCTGTTCACACCAGCTGTCTTTCCCTGCCTCAGTTCAATAACCCTGTAAGCTGTTATAGGATTAAAAGTGCTGAACTGGGCCAAAGCCACCTTGCCTGTAGGAATTCCCCTTCCATTTATGGAAATTCTCCTTCCTCCTTCTTTCACAGTCATAGAGTACTGATTAGAATCTGGCCAATCGAACACAGAGAGCCCTGCAAAATCTGAGGTTGCCAGAGCTTGTGGTGGTGGTAGAATATGACAGTAGAACTGTCCAGTTTATCTTACCCTGCCAACTATCACAGTATTAAGATTCAGCTGCACCATGCCCAATGCTTCCTTAATCAAGAGATTTGAGCTTTCAAGATATGTCAGTTCTTTGAGCCTCGATGATGAGTGAGGGGGAGGGGAGGTGTAAGAGGGAGATGAGGCTTCATGGTTTGAAATGATCTCTCCATCACATCTTCTGTTCTTTCTCCCTCCCTGCATTTACTTTTTTAAAAAGAATCTGCCTCTTTCCAGGCACAGCACTTCTTCTCAGCTCCAGTAGCCCTCCCCACACTGCCCCCGTCTCCTCTTGGCCCCTTTAATCCCCTTCACCATCCTTTAAAGCTCCCCACTCTCGCATCCCTGAGTCAGGCTCGGTTCCTGGGAAGGGAGCAGGGCACCAGTACAGCAGAAGGATTTAATTGCGTGTCAAAATTAAATCTCTTTTGATGAAGAACAATTCAACTCTGGCTCTGTCTAATCAAATTAACAAAGTCTTTTTTGATTTTCAATTATCTCTTTCACTGGAACACTTTATCCCATGCTCCTGCGATGCTGCCGACAAGCCCCGACTAACAATTAAGGGACTAACAATTAAGGCAATGGCACTGGCCCCTTCCCACCCTGCTCTTCGCTTCACAGATCCAGAGGGGCAGAACTGCTAAGGGACACCAGAGCCAGGAACTTGCTCATGCCATACTCCAAGTAACTCTGGCCCTTTTTGGAGACCATATACAGACAGACAGCGATTCAGCATGGTGTAGTGGTTTGAGTGTAGAACTATGCCTCTTGAGAGCATGGTTCAATTCTCCATTCGAGCATAAAAACCCAATGGGTGACCTTGGGCAAGTCAGACGCTTTCAGCCTCAGAGGATGGCAATGTCCAACCCCTCTAAAGAAACTCCCCCCCCCCCAAAAAAAAACATGATAGGTTTGCCTTAGGGTCACCGTAAGTCGGAAATGACTTGAAGGCACACAACAACAATAATAGCAATAATAGATAGCAGCAACCTCTTGAGCACCCCAAGGGCCAAATCCAGTGTTCAACTTCTCTGTGTTCCCACTGCCCACCAAGTGGCTACAAGATGTACCAGCCATGTTATTCCTGAAGCCCTTACATAGGATTTAGGGCTACCTCTTTGAAATTGCTTCCAAGGGCTCTAGCCACAGAGAATTACTTTTCCTGTCAAATAATCAGCCAGTATCTGACAAAAGCCTGCTCAGCACCTACAAGCATTGCCAGGGCCAAGAAGATCAATGCTGCCAAATGCTGGGGAAGGATAAGAAAACAGTATGCTTCAGAGATAAAAGCCAACCCAGTTTCAGACGATTCCTCTCCCCTTTTACAAACCGGGGATGGTTGTTGCCTGGGGGCGGATATTCCGGTTATATGGGGGATGGGAAGGTATGGCGGCAACGGAGCAAACAGATGTTACAAAAGAAGGAGGGATCGATGTTTGGTATCTATCTCTCCTTCAGTTTGCTCCGTTTCCCGGGATAACTTGGAGAATCAGCCAGCCATTCCACAGACCCTTAACCTGCTCCTTTGCAACGCCAGGTCGGTCAAAAATAAAACTCACATCATCCACGACCTGTTAGTGGATGAGGCAGCCGACCTGGCGTGCTTCACTGAGACCTGGCTGGGGGAGGCCAGCTCTGCTTCATGGGTGCAGGCTCTCCCAGCTGGGTACTCAGTCAGTGAGCAGGTGAGGGAAAGTGGGCGGGGGGGAGGCATAGCCTTGGTCCATAAGAACACCTTGACCTTGATCAGAAAGCCTATCCGGAAAACGACACACATCGAGTGTATGTACCTAAGCCTGAAGACCAGGGATAGTTTGGGGATTCTGTTGGTATACCGGCCACCCCGTTGCTTAACAGACTCCCTATCCGAGCTGACGACCCTGGTTTCTGAGTTGCTGTTGGAGTCGCCCAGACTTCTGGTTCTGGGCGACTTCAACATCCCACTTGAAACCAGATTACAAGATCTGTCCGGCGCAGCTCGGGAGTTCATGGATACCATGACAATCATGGGCCTATCCCAATTAGTCGACGGGCCCACACATTGTGCGGGTCATACCCTCGATGCGGTCTTTAGTACGGAGCAGGAACATCCGTGGGTGGAGGTTAAGGGAATCTCCCCCTTGTCATGGACGGATCATTTCCTGATCAGGGTGGAACTCAGGGCTATGTCCTATCCCCCCGGGGGTGGTGGACCTATTAGATTGGTCCGCCCTCGAAGACTAATGGAACCTATCAGGTTCCAGAAAGCCTTAGAGGGTTTAATGGCTGGCAATGACGGTGATTCTGTCGAAGCTTTGGTGAACACTTGGAATACCGATCTCACCAGGGCTATCGACACAATTGCTCCCAAGCGTCCTTTCCGACCCGCTCCGAACCGCAAACCTTGGTATTCAGAAGATCTCAGACGGATGAAGCGGGCTGGACAACGACTGGAGCGCGAGTGGCGGAAGACTCGCCTCTTATCCGACAGAACTCGCCTTAGGAGTCATCTTGACTCCTATAGGGAGGCTATACGTGCAGCGCAGAGATCTTTCTGTACTGCACGTATCGCATCTGCAGAGTCTCGCCCGGCAGAGCTGTTTAGGGTGGTGGGGGAGTTGGCAAAGGTTCCTCCTGCGCCAGGTCCCCTACTTATCCCAACAACAGCCTGCTGTGAGGCATTTAATATCCACTTTGCAGATAAAATCTCTCGGATAAGAGCCGACTTGGACGCCAATGTTCAAGCAGAATCCGTAGACGAGGTGTCCAGCAACTCCGTTGATGCCATTTTACTGGATGAATTTCAATCTGTGAGTACTGATGACGTGGACAAGCTGCTCGGAAGGATGAGGAAGACGACTTGCCCTCTCGATCCATGTCCATCTTGGCTGGTCATTCAAGGGGGGGACGCCTTGAAAGGGTTCCTTCGGGACACGATTAATGCATCCCTTGGGGAGGGTTGTGTTCCATCCTGTCTTAAGGAGGCGGCAGTTAAGCCACTCCTGAAGAAACCCTCCCTAGACCCCTTGGATAGAAATAATTACCGACCGGTCTCCTTGCTACCTTTTTTGAGCAAGGTTATCGAGAGGGCAGTTGCCTCCCAACTTCAGACAGTCTTGGATGAAACCGATTATCTTGACCCATTTCAAACTGGCTTTAGGACAGGATTTGGGGTTGAGACTGCTATGGTTGCTCTGACCGATGACCTCCGCTTGAGTATTGACAGGGGTAGTGTGACCCTGTTAGTGCTCTTGGA
Source organism: Phrynosoma blainvillii (assembly GCA_026167975.1). Lineage (NCBI taxonomy): Eukaryota > Metazoa > Chordata > Lepidosauria > Squamata > Phrynosomatidae > Phrynosoma > Phrynosoma blainvillii. The sequence continues at coordinate 230,434,559 of JANUYF010000002.1, read as the reverse complement.
TCTCTCTGCAGCCTTTGATACTATAGATCATGCCATCCTTTTGGATCGCCTGAGAGAGTTGGGAATAGGAGGCACTGCTTTGCAGTGGTTCCGTTCCTTTCTCTCGGGCAGATCCCAAAGGGTGAGGCTCGGGGACAGTTACTCATCTAAGATAGAGCTTAATTGTGGCGTCCCTCAGGGCGCCATTCTGTCCCCGATGCTGTTTAATATATACATGAAACCGCTGGGGGAGATCATTCGGAGGCATGGAGCACGGTGTCTTCAGTACGCTGATGACACCCAGATATATCTCTCCATGACCAGATCATCGACTCAGACCTCAGATGGCGTCTCACCTCTTAATGACTGTCTAAGAGCGGTAATGGGTTGGATGAGGAAAAACAAATTGAAGTTAAATCCAGACAAAACGGAGGTACTCACAGTCACTGGCCCGAAACCAGATCTGGGAATACAGTCTCCAGTCCTGGACGGAGTCACACTCTCCTCTAAGGACTGTGTTCGCAGTTTGGGGGTGCTCCTTGACTCATCGCTTCACATGACTAGTCAGGTGAACGCGGTAGTCAGGAGTGCTTGTTATCAGCTTCGGCTGATACGCCAACTGCGCCCTTATCTGGATATGAGGGACTTGGAAACTGTGGTGCACGCGCTGGTAACCTCACGTCTGGATTACTGCAACGCGCTCTACATGGGGCTACCCTTGTGCCTAACCCGGAAACTTCAATTAGTACAAAACATGGCAGCCAGATTAGTTACTGGGACATCGAGGAGGGAGCACATAACACCTGTGCTTAAATCCCTCCACTGGCTGCCAATTAGTTTCCGGGCGCAGTATAAGGTGTTGGTTTTAACCTTTAAAGCCCTACATGGCTTGGGTCCATCTTATCTCAGGGACCGCCTCTCCCCCATATGACCCCCCCCCCCCGTGCTCTTCGGTCCTCGGGGAGGAATCTGTTACAGCCAATAAAAACTAGGCTGTCTCAGACCTCCCAGAGGGCCTTTTCCGCAACCGCCCCCAGGCTATGGAATGGCCTGCCGGACGAGATCCGCCTTATTTCTACGCTCACTGCCTTTAAGAAGGCAGTGAAGACGGATCTTTTCCGGCAGGCCTTCCCAGACTAATTATTCCCCGGATACATCTGCTTTGGGGAGTCGCTTTTTGTCTGATATTTTACCGGCCTCCCTGTGATGCTTGGGCAGGTTATTTATTGTTTGTCTGTTTTATGTAGTAGTTCATTGTTTTAACATTTTCTTGTTTAATACTGTTTTAGGGGGTGGGAGGAGGGATCAGGGTTGGGATTGTTTTACACTGTTTATTTTAACTTGTGTAACCCGCCTCGATTGCTTGGCAGAGAGGCGGGCTATAAATAAAAATTATTATTATTATTATTATTATTATTAGTTGCTGGGGTAGGGGTGGGGTGCAGTTGCATGAACCATTTTGCAAAAAACAAGATCTCTCAGATTAAATTTTCTAAGTATCAATGAAACTGATCAGTTTTGAAGTCAGTGGATAGGCATGCTAGATGGCTATGTATGATCTTGTACTCTAGTCCCCATTATGGTTTTGAACAACCTGTGAGTTCAGTTAAAACAGTCTGTTGATTGCAAGATTGGCAGGTTGGCAGTTCAAGGCCGGGTACTGCATGATGGGGTGAGCTCCTATCACTAGTCCCAGCTTCTGCCAACCTAGCAGTTCAATAGCATGCAAATGCAAGTAGATAAATAGGTACCACTTTGGTGGGAAGGTAAACGGTTCTGTGCAATCATGCTGGCCAGATGATCACAGAGTAGTCTCTGACAATGCTGGCTCTTTGGCTTAGTAATGGAGATGAGCACCACCTCCTACGGTTGGACACGACTTGACAACCTTGTCAGTGAGGAATACCTTTATCTTTACTTTTTACTTATTGTATAGCAGCAGTAGCTTCCATTTCTCCTTTACAAATGTGTTTTACTGCTGTGAAGATAAATTTCTATCAGTGGCCATCATTTCCTCAAACAATCTCTCCCCCCTCCCCGCAGTTTGCCGCCCAATGCTAAAAACAATCCCAATGCTGACAGCCCTATAGGCACCATCCATGCAGAAAACATGTAAAGCCAGACAGACAAACTAAAGAAGGAGAATAAGATAAAACTACTGTTGAACACTACAAAGGTCATTGGGTTTTCTTAAAGCTGAAAATGCTGGGGAAACTTTTTGTCTGATCCATGATGCTAGTGATTTGTAAGCAGAGGAGTTAGTAGTTAAATCAGTCTTTTTACCTATTCATTTTGCATGAAGCGCTCCAAGTGGCTCAAAATCTTGTGGCAATAAGAAGTATCACCTTCTCTGTTCTGAATCTTTCTTCCCCTTGAGATGAACATTGCCAGCTTACTGTACTCCCTAGGTTTTTTACATCCCTCTCCTTCTTTTGTGGTTTGTTCTGTGTTGGTCCTTGTTGATAGAATAATCTATCTCACACAAGCCAACAGAGCCTACTTTTAAATCCCTTTTAAGAGGCATGTTTTCCCAAGAAGCTTTTCTTGACTATCAGACAATGGGAAATATTAACTGGTCTTATTCATTCCCTTCCCAAACCCAGTTCCCAATATACCAACTCTTCCCTTCTCTACATTGGCATTTTGTATTGTTTCGTTTTGATGTATTATATATCCTGCCCATACCCTGCTTAATAAAACGGCAATTAAGAACTCTACCAAACAGCTCTAAAAGTAGGTCAAAAACAATACCAGAATATTTCATAAGGGTACAACTGTTTGCAACAGCTCCCCTATTATGTTGGGTTTGTGAACTCCTAAAGCAGGGCTAGGCAACCTAAGGCCTTGGGGGGGGGCCCCGGATGCGCCCCCCCGAGGCCTTTGGACCGGCCCCAGGCCGGTCCTGCTGCCGCCCCCCCACTGCTGCCGTTGCCTGCCATGATGATATTGATTATTGTTGTTATTACTTGTTCTTGGGGTTTTCTTGGCAAAATCTCCACAGGGGTTTTGCCATCATGGCTTTTCTGGGGCTGAGAGAGTGTGCATGTATATTTTTTAAATTTTTTATTGTTATTTATTTATTTATTGGTGCTTCAGCCCCCCAATTGTCTGAGGGACAGCAACCCGGCCCCCGGCTCAAAAAGGTTGCCTACCCCTGGATTGACTAAGGGTTGAATGCCTGAGCACCAGCATTTATCACTTAGAAAGCAAGACCTCCTGCAGTATTTAAGAAAGACTAGGCAGGGGAGGTACAAGTTCCTCCCTAATAGCTCAAGGTTTGTTAGGACAGGTCTCATACAGCACTGTTAACTTGAGCAAAACTGCTAATTGTTCCGACACCACCATGGCACAATCCTAATAACAAATGGCTTAGTGCAGTGGGGTGTGACCCCAGGTGGGGCACGCAAGAGTTGTTTAAGGGACTTAAACAGTTGTTTAAGTTATTTTAGCAAGACCCCTGGTGGGATGGTCTAAGAGTTGTTCTTTAAGCGAGACCTAGAGGCCCTGATCCCTGCTCCTCCTCTTCTTCCAAAACTTTCTATGTATAAAATTTACACATGTTGAGATAAATGCTGAATTTACTTAAACAAAAATGTTCTAATTTGAACAATATTTTTCCTTATACAATGTTAACATATGAATATTCATAAATGTGCAACTGAAAATACGCCCAATAAATAAACGAAACATTTTTATTCATATACTACACTGAGGGGTGGAGGCAACATCTGCATGTAGATGTAAAGAGGGGATCCCACCAGTAGAAAGTTTGAGTACCACTGGCTTAGAGCCACAGGGAATAGCTTTTCCTATGACCATGTGTGATGCCACCCATATTACCTTTCAGGGGTCTCTTACAAGGGGCCTTGTGATGTTAAAGTTCAGGAGGGCCATTTGGGGAAATGGGGCATTCTCCTTCCTCCCAGTTTTGCGTCATGTAGTGCTGGATTGTTCCTCAGGAAACACATTACTAGACAACTCACTGGTTTCACACACAGAGCAATTATTGTTATACAGTTGCTATATATATATATATTAAATGCAAACAGGAAAATTGGGTGCATGTAGTAGAAATTATATTTCAAAGGCTCACATCTGTTCCCATAAATAAATGGAAGATGGGAGTATGTCAATGAGGTACAAAACCAACCACAGTCACAACTGTTCATAACATATCCTGAAAACTCTTTTCTTTTTCTTTCCCACATTCTTCTCTTTACTCTTTAGAAACACCCATCACACATTTCCATCACACAGAGGCCTCTTCACCTGTATCCCCACTTCACATAAAATATCCATAAAATGCAGCTTTAAGAATATTGTCAACACTCTGGCAAGGAAGAGCAAATGGGATAGAGGGAAAGTTCAAAGAAAGAGGGAAACACCTTCTGAGGCAAAGGAAAACTGAGCATTTATGCCACTGCCAAGTCAGAAGCCAAAGGCTATCAGTATTTCTGTACCAAATCTGAGAGGAGTCTACAGAATTATAGAGTTGGAACGGACCACAAGAGCCATCTACTCAACCCCTCTGCCAAGCAGGACACTCCTGAAAGATGCCCATTCAATCCTGTTTAAAAACCTCCAAAGATGGAGACTCTCCAAAGATGGAGAGTCCAAAGATGGAGATGCCACCCTCCAAGGCAATTCTGAATAGCTCTTCAGTTAGAAAAAAAAGTTCTTCCTAATGTTTAGGTAGAATCTCTTTTGGTTTTTTTGTGGGTTTTTCAAGCTATGTGGCCGTGTTCTAGAAGATTTTATTCCTGACGTTTTGCCAGCATCTGTGGCTGGCATCTTCAGAGACTGCTGGCATAGAAGTGAGTGGAGTATATATATACTGTATGGCCCTTGGTTGAGGGAAAGTTATTTACATGTTAATATGTGTGTTGTTCTGCTGTTGAGTGGCAAGGCCTCAGGGTGGGAGGATATGCAAGGAGGCATTGTGTTTATTTCATTAGTGATTCATTGTCTGCTGGGAAACCCCCTGACCCTGGGTGGTTTTCATTTGCACATGTTGGTTCTTGATTTTGGTGTTTTTCAGGACTGGCAGCCAGACTTTGTTTACTTTGTGGGTTTCTTCTTTCCTGTTGAAATTGTCTAGGTGTTTGTGGATTTCAATGGCTTCCCTGTGCATTCTGACCAGTCAGAATGCAGACTCCAACCTAAACATACCCCACTCACTAAATTGTTCCTTATAAAGCTTACCTTTCAGATCTTTCATCATCTTGGTTGCCCTTCTCTAGCTCATTTTTCAGCTTGTCAACATCCTTTTTGAACTGTATTGCATGGAAATGGACACAGTATTCCAGATGAGATCTGATCAAAGCAGAATAGAGTGGTACTATGCAAGGCACTATGCAGTTAGCCCTCTGTTTTTGCAGGGGATCTGTTCTGGAAAACACTCCCCCCCCCCATGAAAATGGAGATTCACAAGCCTCATAGGCTTGAATGGGGCATGCCCCATTGATTTAAATGGAAGTCGCCCCTCCGTGAATATGTAAAACCGCAGACTTCAAGTCCGTGAGAACAGAGGGGTGACTGTGCTCCTCTTGATGCAGCCCAGAACTGCATTTTTTTTTTCTGCTGCACAACGCTGGCTCTTCAGCTTAGTAACAGAAATGAGCACCGCCCCTATGGTCGGATACAACTTGACAACCTTGGCAATGGGGAATACTTTTACCTTACTTTTATCACACTGTTGGTTCATGTTTAGCTTTTGGTCTACTAAGACCTCTAGAAAGTTTTTGCATGTACTGCTTTCAAGCCAGGTGTCACCCATCCTATATTTGTGTGTGTCATCTTTCTTGCCTAGATGCAGTACTTTACATTTATCCCTACTGATATGTATTTTATTGGTTTTGACCCAGCTCTCCAATCTATCAAGGTCATTTTGATTCTGTTTCTGTTCTCAGAGTATTAGCTACCCCCTATCCCAAATATGATGCTATCTGCAAATCTGATATGTATGCCTTCTATTCCATTCTCTCAATCATTTATATAAAAAAAGTTAAACATTAGCCCTAGGACAGAACCCTGAGCACCCCATTTGTCACTTCAGATCAGGATGAAGAGCAACCATTGGTAAGGACTCTCTGAAGGCCTTTACAGACTGCCAGAAACAATGCAGCTTGAGTCCATTTTAACTGCCCTGGCTCAGTGCTAAGGAATCATGGGAACTGTAGTTTATTGTGGCACCAGAGATCTCTGACAGAGAAGGCTCAATGTCCCAGAAAAAATATAATTCCCATGATTCCCTAACACGGAGCCAGGACAGTTAAAGTGGCCTCAAGCTGCATTATTTCTGGCAGTCTGTAAAGGCCCTGAGTAAGGTCCACAGATCTACCTAAATGTAACACTGTTCACCCCAAAGTTCACTATCTTACCTGCAAGTATATCAGCCTTACTGAAATAAAGATATGCTACATCTGTAGCACTCCTCTGATCTACAAAACTTCCCTGGTGGCGCAGTGGTTAAATGCCTGTACTGCAGCCACTCACTCATAGACCATAAGGTTGAGAGTTCAATACTAGCCAGGGCTCAGGCTAGACTCAGGCCTGCATCCTTCCGAGGTCGCTAAAATGAGTACCCAACTGTTGGGGGGCAATGAGCTTACAGTTGTAAAACGCTTAGACATCCCATAGCGCGATATGAAGCGATATATAAATGAAGCTGCTTTGCTTTGCTAATACTATTTTTAAAAAGAGGTAAGATTAGTCTGGCATGACTTGTTTTTGAGAAATCCATGCTGTCTTTTAGTAATTATGGCATTTCTTTCTTAGTGTTTACAGACTATTTAATTATCTGCTCTAGACTCTTTCCTGGTATATATGTCAAACACCATCCAGTAGTTGCTCAGGTCCTCTTTTTTACCCTTTTGGAAGATGGGGGCAACTTTTGCTCTCCTTCATTCTGCTGGGATCTCTCCTGATTTTCAGGGATTCTATAACTATAGGACAGGAATGTTTACTATCAGGGTGAGCCCTACTGTAAGGGAGAGTGAGTCAGCCTCCTCTGGCAACAGATGCTGAGAAGTATAGAACACATACAGCTGTGTGTGCCACTTGACCTGCTCTGTAACCCCACTGAGCTTCACTGCTTCCTTCAGGTATAATGAAGGATACTGTTCCCTCACCGATATTAACCAAGATCTAATTGACAGTCTGCATATGGACAGGTTACTTACCTGTAATGGTATTTCTTCGAGTGGTCATCTGCGAATTCACACAAATGGGTTTTATCTGCGCATGCGCAGCTAGTTCGGAACCTTCTAGAATCACTAGGCAGAAGTTGGATTGCAACTTTTTGGTGGTAGCTCCGCCCACCTCTATATAAGCCCCGCGTTCCCGCTCGCTCCTCAGTTCCAAGTACGCCACTAAAAAGCGACAGCAAGGTTATCAAATAGAGCAGGACACGACTGAGGGGAGGTTGGGTGGGATTTGTGTGAATTCGTAGATGACAACTCAAAGAAATACCGTTACAGGTAAGTAACCTGTCCTTCTTCTTCGTGGTCTCTGCGAATCAGACAAATGGGTTATTCAGACTAGCAAGCTAAAGTCAATGGAAGAGGGAGTGTCCTGACACAAGGCTTGCAGGTGCAAACAAGAACGTTTATTGGCACAAACATCAGCCAAAGTAAATTAGGCACCTTCACATATAAATGCATTGCATTGCATTCAAGTGCATCAAGAAGTGAATGTAATTCAACAGCCAACAAATGTAAGTCCGCAAATGGAATAAACAGTAAGAATTGCATAGAGTCAAGTCTGAATTCAAGTGGAACCCGTATTGATCTCAAATAAATAATAAATAAACCTTAAAATCAGGTATCAATGTGCATACATTTGCATCACAGCAAATAGTCAACATACTGAATTTGGGCAAGTGCATAATGAACTTAGTGCAAACATTATACAAATACATTCAATGAAGTCCAGACAATAATACTGCTCTCCCAAAGGCAGCGTCCTGTCTGGCTCGTGTGTCCAACCTATAATGTTTGATAAAAGTCATTGGTTGAGACCAGACAGCTGCCTTGCATACATCTTCTAGAGGAATGCCAAACAGGAAAGCAGATGATGATGCTACCGCCCTTGTGGAGTGCGCACGCACCCGGCCTGGTGGAGTCTTGCCTGCCAGTTCGTAGCACAAGTGAATGGTTGAGGTCACCCACTTGGACAGTCTTTGTGGAGTAACAGGCAGTCCTTTCTTGTGTTCAGAATAGCACACAAAAAGTCTCTCTGAGCGTCTCGAGCCCGAGGTACACTCCAAATAAAAAGACAAAGCTCTATGAACGTCCAATGTATGCAGTCTTTGTTCAACCTCAGTGGTTGGGTTCGGGGCCAGGGTGGGTAGCACAATGTCCTGGTTGATATGGAAGGCAGACACCACCTTCGGTAAAAAGGTGATGTCGGTACGGAGGACCACCTTGTCTTTATGGAACCGGAGATAGGGTTGGTCCATCCGCAAGGCACATAGCTCACCGGCCTGGCAAGCTGAAGTCAAAGCTACAAGGAATGCTGTTTTCCACGTTAAGAGTCTAATGTCAGTAGTAGCCATAGGCTCAAAGGGTTTCGTAGAAAGGTAGGACAGTACCAAGTCCAGGCTCCAAGCTGGAATCGGTACCGAGGATGTTGGATGTTGGTTGTTGAGTCCTTTAAGGAATCTCTTGACCAGGGGGTCAGAGAAGAAAGACCGTTTGCCCTCCAGCTGGTAATGAGAGCAAATAGCAGAGAGGTAGCATTTAATAGAAGCAAGGCAAAGTCCTGATTCGGAGAGGGAAAGAAGAAACTCTAGTACCGTCGGTACCGAGACACGGGATGGAGGAATGCCTCTGGATGAAAGGAAGTGCCTGAACTTCTTCCACTTGTAATAGTAGGACCTTCTGGTAGGCCTCTGTTGTTGTTGGCGGCGGCCAGAAGAAGAGGATGAACATGGAGTCTGCCTCCTCCGTGACTGGTTCTGAGCTTGGGAAGCGTCTTGCTGGAAGGGACGCTGGGCCGGAAGGTACCAGGATCTTGGCTGGTAGTATCCAAATCTCCTCTTGGAGGACTGGGACGGTTGAATGCCATGCTTGCGCGCAGCAGTTTTCATTTTATATTTAAGATTAAGTTTCTCTTCCGTGTCCTTGTGGTCAAAGGGCAAGTCCTCAATGGTTGCTTTGGCCTGGGTTGTTAAATCGGCTGCTCGCAACCATGCATGCTGATGGAGGGAGATCACATTAAGCAGCGTCTTTGAGGAGCAGTCTGTAAGATTCTGGGCAGTCACGATGTGCTGAGCGCCAACTGCATGTGCCTCTTGCTGAAGGGCAAGGGCATAAGGCTTATATTTGTCCGGAAGATGTTCCAGGATTGGTCCAAGTTTTTCCTTAAGATGTTGGGTGTAAGCACCCAAGCAACCCACATAATTGGCCACTTTGAGGCATAAGACAGAAGTGGAATAGGATTTCTTAGCCAAGAAATCTATCTTTTTTCCCTCCTTGTCTGCTGGAGAGGTGGAGGACTTTGATGTGGAGACATACTGTGCTCCTTCTATGATGTCTGAGTTTTGATGAGGATGGTCTGTCATCCATGTGGGTTTAGGGTCGGCGATTCGGTACATATTGTCCATTCGCCTTGAAGTGTGTGAAGTAGATGTTGGTACCTCCCAAGATCTCTCTTCAAGATTTTAGCCAGAGAAGGCATGTAGGGGATAGCTGGCCTGTCAATGACTCTACTTTGGGCCCGTTTTTTGAGTTGGTCAGAAGCCTCTTCCTCTTCGGGTTCAGTGACCTTCAAGTCAAGAGCACGCGCCATGTGAAGGATTTGGTCCGCGAAGGCGTGAGCATCATCCGAAGGAGAAGAAGATTGGGTATTGAGGGGTGGCCTGGTTTGAGTGGGAGACCAGTCCAGGTCCTCATCAGACTCGACCACTGGGTCCGGTGAGATGGAACGGTACGACGGGGTGGAGTCAGGAGACGAGGGGCGACGTGGATTTTTATGCTCACCTCTTAAACGTTGGCTTCTAGTCAGAGGCGACGGACTGGGAGATGGGGATTGACGTTTGGATACGGAAGAGCAGTGATGGGATACCGAAGATCGATGTCTCCGAGGAGTTGAAGGCGATGAGGGTATAACCTGTTGATAGGAATCACTGGAATGATGATGGCGTCGGGATGGACCAGGTGATGGAGACGGAGAAGGAGAGACGGAACGACACATCGGAACCGGAGAGGCGGGGGGCTGCTGTGCTGCAGGAAGACGGTGAGAGGACGGTACAGGAGAAGGAAGGGGCTGCTGTGTAGCAGGAAGAGGGTAAAGCCTCTGAGCCGACGCGGGAAGGGGCTGCTGTATAGCAGGAAGGTATTGGAACTGACGCCTCTGTTCTTCCATGAGACGCAACTGCTCGGGCTGGACAGGGAGCAAGTAGCTATTGGAAGCTTCATCATAGACCAGTTGTGAGAACCGGGAAACTCACGGGTCTGAAGCCGGTTCAACTGCAGGCTGTTGCTGCATCTGTCCCGAAGCAGATGTAGGAGATGGATCACCCTCGGACCCGATATTACGGGCTGGAGACGGGGAGACAGTGGGAGGCATGGCCATACGCGGTGTTATAGTCGGAGGCTGTTGTATGTCCGCCTCAGACTCTGTGTCGACGCACACCATCGGAGTGGTCGGTTTCGACATAGACGGGCCCGTGGAGGTCGGTACCGATATAGTCGGTGGAGACGCAGAGCGTGTTAACAACAGGGTTTTAAGATTTTCCCCGGATCTAGATTTGCTCCTAGAGGACACTGGCTGTTCTCCGTCGGTAGAGCAGTGGGGGCTTTCTTACTGGATAAAGGAGCCTCCTCGATGGTCTCCAAGTGTTTACGCTTGGAGGACCTCTTTCCACCCCTTTCCACGTCCTTAGGACTCACGCTTTCCTTATGCTTGGATAACCTCTTAGATCTCTCCCTGGATCTTCCCCTTTGATGAGGGGGATCCGAGGAAGGCTTGGAAATGGCTACGGTAGCCAGGGCCGTGGCCGGTGACTCGGCCTGCAAGGCCTTCTCCCACAGTGCTGCTTTCAATTTGACCATCCTGTTCTTCAATGCCTGTGGAGTCATCTTCCTGGACATTTTGCAGGTCGTGGGATTATAAATATCTCCGAGGCAGAAGATGCATTCATCGTGCTGGTCAGAGGTCGGAAACTTAGAGTTGCATGAAATGCATTGTTTAAAAGAAGCCATAACGCCGAGTTGAAGGGGCAAGGCAAAGGCCAAGTCGAGGGACAGTCCAAGTAAGATGACCAAATCAGGAAAAAAGTCCAAATTGAAGGATGAGACGAAGGCAAAGTTGATAGACGGTCCGAGTCAAATTTGTTAAATCAATAAGTCTCAATCCGAAGAATAGTCAAGTCAAAACGTGGTCAAAGCCGTTAGATCGATTAACTGCACTAGTAGCGAGGTCCCTTGCTAGCTGCAAAAGCGGCGGACGAAAGGAACTGAGGAGCGAGCAGGAACGTGGGGCTTATATAGAGGTGGGCGGAGCTATCGCCAAAAAGGTGCAATCCAACTTCTGCCTAGTGATTCTAGAAGGTTCCGGACTAGCTGCGCATGCGCAGATAAAACCCATTTGTGTGATTCTCAGAGACCATGAAGAAGAAATGCAGATGTACACACACACACACTCCACCTGGCACAGATAACGTGGACCCTTTCCCACTTCACTGTTACAGCACTCTGATTCCACTTTAACAGCCATGGCAACATGTAGAATGATAAAACTGGCAGTGGATGGAGGGGCCTTTGGGATCCCAAGCCAAAGAATTCTCCTCTGGTGCTTCCAAGCAAACTACAAAAGACCCCAGGATTCCATAGGAGGCAGTCATGGCTGTCAAAGTGGAATCATATTGCTGTATTGGTGTAGTATGAAAGAGCCCTGAATATTACAGTTAGAGTTCTGTATCATTTAATTTTTCTTAATTTAGGATTTTAGCATGAAATCACAACTCAGCTAAAAGCTATGACAACAATACTGCTTTTTTCAATAGCTGTATCACAAATGGTATCCAGGCCTACTCCATCCCCATCCTTTTCCCTACTCTTACTCTCACTGGCTGGCTTCCTCTTGATAAGTCCTAACTAGAGTAGGCCCAGTGAATCAATTGTTCAGATTCAGATTCAGAATTTATTCAATTGTTCAATAATGAGTCAACACACAAGTAAACTGCATTAAGCCAATGGATCTATTCTAGTCAGGACTTATACCAGGGTTTAGGCCATTATGCTACCACCTAATAAACTCTGTAATTTGGAAGAAGTGAGTAGAGGCGAAGTGTACATTCAACAGCACCTGCCCATTCACCTCAAAAAAAAAAAAAAAAAAAAAAAAAAAAAAAAAAAAAGGGGGGGGGGAGGAGAGAAAAGAAAAGAAAAGAAGCATTCCATGTCTCAAAAAAGTTCTTGGGATGTTCAGTGTTAATTGGCTAGGGAAGCATATTATGTTTGAACTGACCAAAACCACTCACAAAATACCAAAACTGAGCCAAGAAATCTATTAAGAAGAACAATTTCTGAGCATGGCCAGAGTGCCCTGTGTACTCACAGCATCAGCCTTTTAAACATTCCATTAGAAAGAAGTACATCCAAAGAGGATCGAATCATCTCTCTCTCTCTCTCTGTCTCTCTCTCTTTTAAAGGAAGGAAGGAAGGAAGGAAGGAAGGAAGGAAGGAAGGAAGGAAGGAAGGAATAGCAGATTTCTTCCAGGCTTGCACATCCCTGTATCCAATGCAAGTGTATCACTAGTTGCAACTAAGGCATTAGTTGGCTTTTCTGGTGACTTGAAAGATCACATCCAGTTTATTACAACAGCACTTGAAGTTTGAAGATTGCCTCAGGTAAATTTAAAAGATCTTGGGAGGTCTGGAAATGGCACAAACCACAAACAGTCCTGCAGATTCTATTATCTCTTATGTACACAATTTAGTCCATTTTCCTCCCACTGTCATCAGTATGTGCTCCTGCAATCTTTGCCTCACCTCATCTGACAAAAGCACAGCCATTCCTCAGTTCACTGTCTCTGCAAAAATTGAGGCAAGAGGACTCTATCTAAACACAGGGCAGTAGGAATTCAATACTTTGAATGGGCCCTAACAAATGACAGTGATGCTCAGTGTCAAAGGAGCATTTGTGAACAGAGGAAGAAGAAGTAACATTAGCCCTGGAAGAAGGTTCATGCATATGAATATACATGTACTCCTTTCAGCACACAGTACTGGCCCTACCATTATCATCATCATCATCATCATCATCATCATCATCATCATCATTATCATCATCATCATTACTACTACTACAGTTTATTTATATAGCGCTGTAGATTTACACAATGTTGTACATACAGTATGTACATTGTGCACTATGAAACAAGTGCCTCAGGCAGCAAATGTGAGGGTCTCACAGAAAGGCAGGTAATTTTTACCTAATAGATTTGTCATTGTATTTTTACTAACAGAGGATTTTCAGTCTCAATTGGCCTCGAGTACAATTATCACAACATAGCAGGCATAGGGGGCATGTTCTCCTCTGCCTCAGACTGCAAAATATCTGGGGGCAAACCAATAACTGTGGATCAAAGGAATCTTTTGAGTGTGTTCCCTGTTTGACAACCTCTGAAGGAGGACCCAAACATTTTCAAAGCTTAGGACTTTGCTTCAACTGGTAATGAGGGTATCCTACCACTGATAGGCATGTTTTGTGGCAGTAAAAAATGGAAATGTTGTTATTGTGTGCCTTCAAGTCATTTCTGACTTGTGGTGACCCTAAGGCAAAAATATAATTTGGGTTTTCTTGGCAAGATTTGTTCAGGGTAGGTTGTCATGACTTTTCCTTTGAAGCTGAGGGAGTGTGACTTACCCAAGGTCATCCAGTGGGTGTCCATGGCCAAGGGAGAACTTGAATCCTGGTCTCCAAGAGTCCAGGTTCAGCATTTAGAACACTATTCCACCCTCACTCTAAAATAATGTATGTGTATGTGTGTGCACCTTCAAGGTGCCTGTCACCTTAAGGCAACCCCATGAATAGGGTAGAAAAGCCTAAATTGAAAGATGGGCAGAAGATCACACAAGGACAACTCTGATTGGGGTTTGCAACTTGCAAACACCACAGTCAAGTGTGCTTAGCCCAAAAAGACAGATAAACAGTGGTAAAGGACACTGGGCTTAAGAGGGAATCCCCTTCTCCCTCTTTCTGCTCTTTTTCTGCTGCTCTACTTTTCTTCTCCCCTCCCCTCCTGGCCCAGCCTTCAATCTCTTTTCTTTTTGCCTCTGCCCAGTGAAATTACTTGTACTTCATTACAGAACTGGATTCAAAAGGGGAGAAAGGAACATGCATCACAAAGCTCTTAGTCAAGGGCTTTTTAAATCCAAAGGAGTAAAAAGTCAACATGTTGATACAGATATAATAAAAAGCCCATGCAAAAACTAGTCAACATATGTGATAGAGGAGAAAATAATCAGGACTGTGCTGTCACCTTCCCAACACCCACAGATTTAGGTAAAGGTCCCCTGTGTGCACACAAACAGTACAGAGCTTGTAGAAATATAGCTATGGCTCTGTGAGCTGTGCAAAGAAAACTGATGCCCATGCCCATAGAACAGGAGTTAGGAAAGAAAGTCTGAGCCACAGAACACATATACTTCCCAGGACTGATTTTGGTCCCCTACACACACACACACACTTTTCTTCTTGTTGTTAACTGCCCTCAGGTTGGCCCCAAACTCAGGAAAACCCTGCGGATGAGACATCTTCAAGCCCTCCTGTCCTTCACTGCTCTGCTTGTCTTGCACATTCATGCCCATGGCCTTCCTAATTGAGTCCAGCCACCTGGCATGCAGGCTTCCTTCCTTTCTGCTTCCCTCCACCTTTCCTAGCATATTGTCTTTTCTAGGGAGTCATGCCTTCTTGTTGTGGCCAAAGTACAACAGCCTCAGTTTCATCATCTTGGCTTCCAAGGAGAATTCTGGTTTGATCCATTTGAGGGCCCATTTGTTTGTCTTTTTGGCTGTCCGTGGTATCCTCAGCACTCTACTCCAGCACACATACGCACACCTCCAAGACTGGGGGTGCACTGCCCCCAAACTAAAACAAAACAAAACCTCAAAGCAGAAGTTAACTTCTAGAGACTCTTAGTTTTTTGTTTTTGTTTTTACAAAGTTTATGCATTTCTAGGCCTGCTACAGGGCTGGTGGTTCCCAGGGCAAACAAACTGGTAAAGGCAACCCTCTATATCCACAGATCCAACCATCCACATCTTGAAAATATATTTTTTAAAAATCCCAAAAGCAAACCTTGACATTTTATAGCAATAGCAAGTACATTTCCATACCACTAATCAGTGCACTTAAGCACTCCCTAAGCCAACTTTGGAAGGATGCAAAGCTGAGTTGACCACGAGCCCCTGGCTGGTACTGGACTCACAAACTTGTGGTTTGTGAGTGAGTGGATGCAGTACAGGAATTTAACCACTGGCCCAGCCACCACCAGGGCTCCTTATTTATGGAAGGGACATCATTTTACTTCACCATTGTATTTCATGGGACTTGAGCATCCACGGATTTTGCTATCCATCGGGGTCCCGGAACCAAACCAAGGGTCCACTGTACATCTAGATTCCAAGGGTCCACTGTACATCCAGGTCTTCTAAAGTGGCCCATAAAACTTTTTTAGGCCCTCAGCTAAACATTTTGAGATCAGAAACCATGACTGTGGGCACAATTCTGATTTCTGTCTCACTAGATGCATGCAAACATCTTCAAAGAGGATTAGATAAGATTATAAACTAGACTGCAAAGAGGTCTCAAACTTTACTTCTGGCTGTCTTAGACCTCCTTGGTTGCTGTACATGAGCAGCCCTATCACTTTCTTTCGCAGGAGAAATTGGTGAATAAATATTTGCCTTTGAGAATCTGTACAATCAGGGCTTGAGTTTGCAGGTCCTTTGAGCAGGGCCTGCTGCATCTCTCCCTGTTTGTATCTAGTCTACACACCCCATCTGTTGCGACCTGGGGGATGCCCCTATTACCCTGATAAATACCAAGGAAATTGCCTGCACTTTCTTTCTAAGGGAGGAAAGGAAGCCAGTTTCATTGCTGTTCCCTTGTCAGTTTCCACTCAATTTCCTTTGCTGGTTCTCAGGCATTGGCTCAATACTGCAGAGTTTGTTCAGGCTGCAAACCCTGCAGGAGGAAGCATTGCTTGTTTTTTGTTTTTTGTTTTGGTTGTGTTGTTACGGCTGCTGTTTCTGCTTTGTTTTAAAGCACTGGAAATGAGTTTTAATTCCTATTGATCTTGTTCACACAATGCCATGAAGCTCAGAATGGTGCCTACAACCGTCAGCCATGCCAGCAGCTACATTTAAAAAGAGGGTGCATGTAATTTACGCAAACAAGAAGCTCTGCCACGTACTCCCTGCTGGGGAAAACCACTGCTGAGCTTTGAGCAAACCATTGATTTATTGTAAAAGCTTCCAGTGCTTGCTGCTAAACTGCAGCACACTCTAGTGGACCCAGCATGGTCTGCAGTTGGCCACACAGCCGCAGTGGCAAAGGAGGAAAGGAGGGAGGAGAATCAGATGTTATTCCAGAGCCATCTCTACCACCACTACCCACAACACTTCCACTTCCAGAAATGGAAAATGCCATGTGGGCAGCACCCACACGAGCATCATTCAGCAAGAACAAGGTGTAGGGGCCACAGTGAATACCTGGATGGAAGGTGCGAAGGAGAAGGAACTAGATCAAGCTGTATTTCACTCAGCTTCTCATTTTCTCTCCCTTCCATTTCTTCGGTTCTATTTCAACATCTCAATGTGAATTATTTTTAGGAGGCAATGGCACGAAAGTGTGTACATATTCTGGAGTACATTTTTCAACCTGTAAGAAATTCTGAGCACACTTTCTCAAATGTGCACATTTTGCATACTTCTATATCACTGACTATGGAAAGTAAAACATTTGTTCCAATTCATGTTTAGTCTTAAGAATTTGTTCCAATTCATTTTTAGTCTCAAACAAATCAGTAAGTTCATACTGAAATGAGAACTGAATTCGTTTTTCATCCATCGCTAACAAAACACTGTAGAATTAAAGCAGATTAACACCACTTTAACTGCCATGACTCTATCCTAAAGAATCCTAGGATTTGTAGTTTGGTGAGGTACCAGAGCTCTTTTGACAGACCAGACCTCACCACATTATAAATCCCAGGATTATGTAGAATAAAGTCATGGCAGTTGAAGGGGTGCCAAAATGCTTTAATTCTGCAGTGTGGCTACACCCTCAGTGAATAATAAGGCCTATTCTACATAGACACAGATAGAGCCTCACCATGCTAGGAAATATATATACAGTTGTGTCTTGTAACTCGTGAGGGATCTGTTCCAGACCCTCCCACCGCAAGTTACAAGGGTCACATATATTCAAGCCCCATTGGCTTGAATGGGGTGCCCCTCTGGGTGTACGCCCCATTTATGCTATGGCAGTCGCCCCTCTGCGGATTTCCAGGTCTGCGGATTTCAAGTCTGCAGAATTGGAGGGGTGACTGTATTGTGTAAGTATCTTGTAGATGAGAACAGTGGGAAAAGAAAATAGTATTTTACTACACAATGACCTATCTTCATACATCTTAGTGATGGTACCTTCTACCAGATGAAACCCAGATATTTTCATAATGGAATAAGGAGGAGGAAACAAAATCTGGGGTGGGGGGCTTCTGGCCCAGAAACACCAACTCCCCCCCCCCAATTTCCCTCACTCTCAATGCCTATATTTCCTTATCAGATCCAGTATTCCTACTTCCCTTGAATGTATGAACAGTAGAAATTCTGATGACAAATGGCTGTCCCTCTCCCTGGCCTTATCAGACCCATAGCTTTTAGCTGCTGCACAGAAAACAAGAGGATAACCTAATAGGGTCTACTCTGGAGAGAGTCTGTCCTACCTCTTTAACAGAGCATGCTAGTACTGAATATACTATTGGTGCCATCTGCTGGGAGAGTTGTGCAATTGAATGAGAAAGTTCCTTTGCTCTTGCTTTCCTTCCTTGGTGCCCCAGCTTCCACATATGAGAAGCAAAAATAAGTTATCAGCTATGCTGATACAAACTAGATACGTGGTTACCATTTTTAGAAAAATTCCAGAAGGATTATCAAAAGAGTATTGATTCCAAAGGGACAGCAGCAGTGTAAAGTCTGCAGCATTAAACACAGCAGAGCCCTGCAGTCTTTTAAAGACTGACAAATTTATTTAGCTTTTGTGCAGGTGATGTGTAAATCTGCTGCACTGATACAATTAAACTATCCATAAATCACCTCTAGGATCTGCAACAAAACTGGAAATGGGGCTGATTCCAAAGGCTGTCACAGCAGTTAGAAGATTTCCCTGAGATAAAATAAAAGCAGCAGGGGAGGGCTAAGTAACTGGAAGTCTGAACCAGATTCTCACCATAGCGTGGGTGGCTACAGTTTGGGAAACTGTGGAATCAAAAGGGAGGCAAAAGATGAATCTGAGTGATGGTATTTTCTACCAAATCAAACCCAAATATTTTCATAATGGAATAAAGGGCAAGAAAACAAAATCTGGGGGGCTTGCAGCACACCCTCCAACATTTCCCAGAGGAAAACCAGGAAATGTGTGATCAAAAAAAATGTGGGCTGGCAGCAAGAGGCCAACAGTTAATAATATGGAAGAACACACAAAGAACTACTGTCTTAAGCAGAGAAACCTTGGACTTTATGTACTGAATTTAGGAAAGCCTGGGGCAGGGGGGACGGGCCTAAATCAATGAATAATATGTGTGCATGTGTGAGCACAACATAATTAACAAATATTAACAAAGAGGGAGGGGGAAAACTGGGACATTTTGAAAACAGCTAGAAAGTGGGAGGGCAGATGATTAATCAGGACTGCCCCTGCCAAATTAGGACAACTGAAGGGTATGTTGAAGGATGTGAGAAGCCTGGGCACTGACTATTCTAGGTTACAACATATCTTTCCTTTCACGTCTCTATACATTCTAGATCAGTACAGGAAGCAACACTTCTGCATATTTGTATTTTTCTATTTGCAGAGTCTTTTCTATTTGCAATGCAAAGCCAAAAATATTTACTCAAAATATATTTATTAGGAAATACCTTGCTGCCTATATGATTGCTTTTTTCTTCCTTTTCTTTAAAAGTGAAAATAAAAAAGGAGTCTGTCTTCATGTCTTAAAGCCATAGACTTGATACAAAGAGCTACTATTAGATACTGGCTGAATTTTTTTTTTTTTTTAGCTGAATGTTTTTGTAACATAACACACATGTTCTGAGAGACCAATTATTCTGATATCAGCAAAATTCCCTATGCTGAAAGGGACCCCATACAAGGGCTAGGCAGTAATGGACACCAGCTAGCTCAGTTTAGCCAGTTTTCCTTCTCAGGTTTTTCCAGGATTATTTTAAGTATTTAGATTTAAACGCACCTAAGGGTATCCAAATTCATCTAGGTATACCTAAGTGCATATAAGCATCTGCCTAATATACATTTTTTTCCTCAATAGTGTATAGCTAGAAGTAAAGTTTGGTATAATAATTGTGAAGGATAACACATTTAATGCCTTGGTCTTCAATGCAAACACATTTATCTACAGGTTTATCCTGCAGTGGAAGAATAATTTTCAAACACTTAGAATATTCAAATAAAGTTTTGTTGATATAGCCAATGTAGATATGCTTAAGATCTAGAACTGAAATGCAACTGCATTTCACATCTCTGCATTTTTTTTATTTTTTTTATTTTTTGTACATTTGCTTTTCTCCCTCTAGATGAACTTAAAATTATCTATGTATTCGCTTTCAAATTGCCTGTTGGCTTATGGGGACCCCGTGAATTTCATTGGATTTGCTTATGCAAGGAATACTCAGGTTTTGCCACTTCCTTCTTCTGAAATACAGCCTGTTTATCTCAAATTATCCTTGCATCTTTCTTTAGCGTTCTCTGGACTTTCATGTGTTCATTTCTTGTATTCCCCACCCTTAGAAAAATCTTTTAGCCCCTTTGCCCTTTATTGCTGTACTTCAATCGTACAGAAAAGGTGGGTTTCATTCCAGGATTATCAGATTCACGCAATACTGAAACTGGCAGAAAGGACAAGAGTGCCTGTACTTAACTTATGGTGTGTAGACAGAAAGTATGATTATGGAGTCACGCCGGCAAATGCAAAAGCAGTACAGCTTATTTATATCTGCCCTGTTACACACAAAGTCTGTCCTTGAATCAGTGTGATTTTTTATTTGTTTGTTTGTTTTAAACAAAGCAACGTCCAGATTCTGGCTGGTGATTTTCTTCTATCTTATTACGGCATTTCTATTACTGAACCATAGTCCAGTAGACAGTTTTGTGTAGGTCACAGCCAAATCAGTTTGTATTTGGAATACTTCCTCATGTTGAATAATTCCTTCTTTGTGGACATAATGTTATTCAAAGAACATCTCTCTCTCATCCACCACATACCCATACCGATGTACCACCACCACCATTCCTTTTGGCATTTATAGTTTTGCAGGTTGTCAAGGGGTGCATCTGTACTGTAGAAATAATGCAGTTTGACACCACTTTAACTGTCATGGCTCTATCATACAGACTCCTAGGATTTGTAATTTTGTGAGGTACTAGCACTCTTGGGCAGCGAAGGCTAAAGACTTTGTAAAACTACACATTTAAGGATTCCATAAGATGGAGCTATAGCACTTAAAGTGGTGTCAAACTGCATTATTTCTACAATGTAGATGCTCCCAAGGTCAAGAGTGTTTTGTTACAACTTTGCAAGCTCAGGTTCAAATCCCATAACTTATGTCATGAAGTTGACTGGCTGAACTTCTCTCTCTTTCTCTGCCTAACTTACCTCACCAGTTTGTTGTGAGAATAAATCTGCAATGGGGAGAAAACCATGTAGGGCATCTTGAGTTCCTTATAGGACAAGTAGGATATAGTAGAAACAAATAAAACAGGCTCAAGTTGTTGTGATCACTGGCAGCCTTCAGATCTCTTCAGGTAGGGTCTGGGGTTCTTGATAGTTCAGTTATGAACTCATGCACATTTTTGAGGGATAGGTCAAGAACCACAATGTTTCACTGGCTTTTTTTAAATAAAGGTTTTCTTACCACTAGAGGTCTCCCTCAGAGAGCACTTTTGGGGGGGGGGGGAGGAGAGGGAGATTTCTTTACTGTCTCCCCAAATTCCAAGAGAGAATACTCTTAACTATTATTCCCTCTAGAAGGTTATGCAGAGGGATACCGAAGGATCTGAATAATTCTGATTAGTTAGACACCCCACCCCACCAATACTTTCCTCCTTACTTACTTAATGTTTATATTCATATGAATATAATTTTATATGAATATAATTTTTATATTTTATATTTATATTTATATCCATACACTGTAAGCCACTTTGAGTCCCACATTGGGAGAAAGGTGGGAATGGGACTCAAAGCGTTTTATGGTGTAAGTTAAAGACAACATTAATCAATAATAGTAAAATTTTATTTTATTATTATTATAACATTCAACTAAAACAATGTGTAATGCAAAAGGTTTTTATTTAAAAATTACATAAACAGTACTGTTAAAAATTAATTTAAAGGCATTTAAAAACGTACATAAAACAGAAAGATCCAGAAACAATGTTGCTGATGATAGCAAATAGTGGGACCCATTTTAAAACACTTTTCAGCTCTTAAGAAAAGAACCCCATAGTGGATCCACACACACCCCATTTAGACAGTCTTAGGGACCACATAGAAACAGAGGGGAAATGGTCTCCTACTCTAAGATTCTGCTGTCATTTTAATAACCTTATTCCACTGAGCGGTCTATTGCATACTCACTCTCTGTCTATTAAATTGTTGTTGCTGTATGTCTTCAAGCCGTTTCTGACATATGGAGACCCTAAGGCAAACCTATCATGGAGTTTTCTTGGCAAGATTTGTTCAAAGGAAGTTTGCCATTGCCCTCCCCTGAGGCTGAGAGAATGTGACTTGCCCAAGGGCACCAACTGGGTTTCCTGGCCAAGCTGGGAATGGAACCCTGGTCTCCAGAGTCATAGTCAAGCTGGCTATTAAAACCGTCCTCAAAAAGGGGGAAAGCATTACAACAGGGATAGAAAAAGCCTGGCCCTCCAGACTGGTTTGAACTACAGCTCCCATAATCTCTTACATTTGGCCCATGCTACCTTTAGCTTCTGGGAGATTGTCCAAAACAGCTTGAGAAGCCAAAGTTCACCAGCCTTGAATTCTGATGGGTCATGATTTGGCACAAGAGCTGACCCTGTGAGAAGCAGCTTGCCCTTTGGCAAGAGCCCCAGCCCTTGCATACAGACAGCATCCACAATGAAAATTGGAACTTACCAAAGTTTAGTGCAGCACCACAATATACATGTTCAAGCCAAGAAGCCACATTTTCTTTCCTATGTCACTGAAGCCCAGACCATTTTCCCAATTAGCTTTAATCCTTGAGCATTTGGTGGTGCAAAAGACAAATGTCAGGCGTTCCAAGAGCATTATGGTTTGGGCTGCCAACTAACTGGCATCATATACTGGACAGTGGTCAGACAGGCACAAGCAGGGGACCCTTCGAAGAGATACAAATGTAACAATCCACAGGTACCATGGATATATCAAAATGCCCATTCCCCTACAGTCTTGTTATCCAAAGCCCTGCTAGGCTGGCCAAAGCATTTGGCAGCTATTGTTTATCCATATGCTTTGCCTTCAAAATATTTGGAGCAATGAGGCAATTCTGGATATACAAAATAAGACTTCAAATGTGTTGATTTCCCAGTCAAAAACACAGCAACACACATGCTGTGCCTCCACAGCTGCAAGATGCTCCTCACAATACTAATAAAATAGTGCGCTTGATCTAGCCAAAAAGCCGGGGGGGGGGGGGGGAAGAATTACAAGAAAAATTACTCTGAGTCTTTGAGCACTGGAGCAGTAGGGGATTATGGCACAACTTTATAGTCATGTAGGAAGGTAACTGCTTTCAGCACCC
Organism: Phrynosoma blainvillii; assembly: GCA_026167975.1. Classification (NCBI taxonomy): domain Eukaryota; kingdom Metazoa; phylum Chordata; class Lepidosauria; order Squamata; family Phrynosomatidae; genus Phrynosoma; species Phrynosoma blainvillii. Next base: position 230,411,533 of record JANUYF010000002.1, on the reverse strand, counting down.
AGGCTGGAAGAGAGAGAGAGATTGAGAGACAGAGAAGGAACACCACTAGGAATGCACAAACTAACTCAGCAGGAGGGTCCAAAATAGTTATAAGAGGGAGTGATGGGACACTGCAAAGAAAGGAATCATTAATAGAAGAACACAGAAATAAATCCTAGCTATGCTTCAACAACTCTTTATCCAAACAACATCAGAACAGCTGCAACATGGAATGCAACATGCAGAGATATGTTGTATTCAGTGAAGCTGGGCTGGCAAAGAGAAATTTCTTCAAGGAATAATACAAAGGCATTCTGTTCAAAACAGTATTTGAAGTTTATTTCTGGATGGTCTCTAACTGGTAGCCTTTATCCTTTAATTGCATCCTGCATGTATGTATATGTGTATGTTCAGAAAGAGAGACAGACAGCTTCTAACTGTTTGTTAAATACCTTGCACCCATTCTGATCCTTTCACTTTTAAAAATCTAAAATGTTTTGGGCTGAAATTCCTGAAGGATTGCCCTTTTCTCTACCAGCCTGTCTGCAACTTAAGATCTTTCACAGCTGGCCCCTTCTTCACTGAGTGTTTTCCAAGCAGGAAGATATGCTTTGTGTCTACAAAGAAAAGAACCTTTTCTGTGGTAGCACCACAACTGTGAACCACCACCACCCTGCCTTCCAAACTGAAGAAGACTGCATTGGCAGGACAGGTTAATACTTTTTTTAATTGACAAGGTAGTTTAAATGGAAATATTGCCTCTGCTTGCTCTGTAGGCTTTGCAGGAGGGTTTTTTGCATCTACTTATGGATGTAGGGGTATATACTGTGTTTATATTAGTATTATTAATGTTATTAACACAGCTATATATTTCCTGGAATCTACATGATAGAAAGGCAGTTTTTAAATTAGTTGCAGTAACCAGTACTGCTCAAGAGAATCATTAAACATTGTTAAAGATTGCTCAGTTCCAATTGCTCTGGAGGATGACTGCCCAACTCTGGGTGCTCAAACATTTCTTATGTTGCACACCAGTCTCAGATGACCTTGGAAACTGGACATAGGATCCCATATTATTATTATTATTATTATTATTATTATTAAAGACTGAGGATTCACGTTTATTGTCAGTGACTGAATGGGTCCCCTCAAACCCACACTTTCAATCTAGCAGGACCTCAATCAGGTTGCTGGGGAATGATGTCTGCAGCACATTCCTGGTCATGGGGAATATTCAGAAAAAAACAGTTGTAGCAGGACCCTGAAGGATCTCTCCAGCTGCCTGTTTTCCATGTGCCCGCACATTGCCCAGTTTCCTAGTCTGCAGTGCCTTCAAAATCCTTGTGTTGGGGCACTACTTGGCTGAAATGCTGGTTTTCTTGGGAGGGGGGCATTGTCAGACATAACTACAAAGAAAGAATTCTACGAACAGTTATGTCTGATGATGTAGGATGCTGACAACAACAATGAACAAGTGCCCAAGTAAATTTTATGTACAATGCCAAGTCTATTTCGTGAATCAGATTCACGAAACATTCCCTCCAAATTTGGTGATAATCAATCCAGCCATTTACATATGATGAATAACAAACAAACAGAAAATTAATATTATATATACAATTATGGCAAAACTTAAGAAAATTTAATTTTTGAAACTAGCTCACTGAAAATCTCTCAAATTATGTGCCATAGTGCTCTCTTTGAATGGAAGGAAAATAACTGGGATGCTCCACAAGGCTCTTCATATAGGCCATATAACCTACATTTTAAGTCAGCCCACCTCAAAATACTTTTCAAATTTGGTGAAAATTCAATGAAAAAATAACTGGGGTTTTCTTTGCCCTATCTGGTGTCAGAATCATAGCTCCTGGCATGCTTGTTAATTGTATATTCTGTGTATGTTTTTTAATACTGGATGATGAGATATGCTATGTGTTTGGTGATGCTGGGTGGGGATATTGTTTATCTTTCTTGGAGCTGGTTAATAAGCAGATGTGGAGGGAGGAAATATGAGTTGTGAGCAGTTGGCGGGGAGAGGAAAGGAGAGGCAGTCCTGGGAAGGAATGTTTTGGTTTGTAGATAAATGGAATGTTAGCCCATGATAATGCTTGAACTGTTACATGCTTTTAATACATTGTGTAACCAAAAATGCTTCAGTCGTGACAACATTATTAAGCTGTGATCAATTCAGTTTTCTGATTAAAGCTTTTTGATTTTGCTGAGACTTCTGTTTCTGAACTGCAGTTAGCCATTACATGACAACAGGTGACACAAATGGTCTGGGTTATGATATCTAGATAATGGTGGCCTCATGTATCTGTGGTTGGGGGAATATTATCTTCTGCTTGAGTTTAAATTCCATTGTAGGGCAGTGTACATGGAGGAATTTAATCCCATGAAATCTTCACAACAAGCCTCATAGACCAAAAGTTAGGATGAGAGGCAGAAACCACCCAGTGAGCTTCACAGCCATCTGCCAAGCCTAGGGGCATATACTGGGCATACAACTATAAGGACAGTCCACAGAAGTTCTGCATACATGGCACATGTGGTGTTACATCTCTGCAGCCTCCATTACAGCAGCCAAGGAAGAGCAGATGGGAGCATCAATAAGTTTTACTAGGCTGACAAATGTGTTTCTTAGCAGAATATCCAGGGTTTGTCTATATAGGTATGGACAGGGCAGGGGTACGATGATTATTTGGACTACAAATCACATAATCCCTATGCAGCATGGTCACTGAGAATCAGTTTTAAAAAGTGCAATCTTCTTCTAAGTTCTATGTAGGATCTAGGCCATATGTCAAACAAAACATAGAATGTTTTAAAAGAGAAGGCAGTATTTCTTACTCTAACCCCTTTGTTCTTTTCTATTTCCACTGTCAAGGGAGAAAACCAAAAGCTTGCAAAGAATAGAGCAGGAATACTTTTGTTGTTTCACACCACTACTAGCAGACAGTTTTAATTCCAATAGCCTGTGTGAATTAATTCACTGCCTCCTTAAAAATGCAATTGTCAAAGAAAACAGATACAACAACACAAAACTTGGGATTTGTTTATGTGGTCAACTCATGATCCCCACTAGGAGTTTCTTGTTAAATGAAGAAAACATTAGAAAAGGACCAACTATAGTTGACACCTCAGGAGGAATCCCATTGCTAGCTCTCTTTCTTTATTTCCAACCAACGAATCTCAGTAGTAAAAAAAACCCCACTGGCAATTTTAAATCCAACTGTTTCCATGTATAGTCATCTGCGTGTTTATTCCCTCTTCCTCTGCATCTGCTCAGCTTCATCTAGACTCCTGAAGTTGTTAGTTTTGTGATTGTAATCATAGCCTCACACTGTTTCAGTGTTCATGCTCACTGAAAAGTTCATGTAACACTGACTCTGAGCAGAATTCTGTGCCAAAAAGGACCAATGTATTCTACAGTTCACTATGACTGCAACAACTGGGCTGAATAGTTCTTCTGGGCATGGAAACTGGACATTACAAGACTTGACAAGATTAAGGGAGGTAAATGGGCACATTAAACATATTTAAAATTTCCTATATGAACACATCATACGTCTAATTATGACACTGCTTGCATTTTCCTAATATTATTTTCAATTGCCAGAGATGGAGACTTCAGCCCAGTTGTTCCTACTGAGAAATTTCAGCCACAAACCTTAACAATACAAACACTATACATTGTAGCAACAAAACAGAAAATCTGATAGAATCCTTTGGTAAATACAAACATGCATGTTGCTGTTGTGTGCTTTCAAGAGCCCTGGTGCGGCAATGGTTAAATGCCATTACTGCAGCCACACAACTCACAGTCACAATGTTGTGAGTTCAATATCAGCCAGGGGCTCCAGGGTCAACTAAGCCTGGCATCCTTCTGAGATCACTAAAATGAGTACCCAGCTTGTTGGGGGCAATTAGCTTACAATTGTAAACCACTTAGAGACTGCTTAGTGTGGTATGAAGCGGTATATAAATGAAGATGCTGTTGCTATTTCAAGTCAATTCTGACTAATGGCAACTAAGACAAACCTATCATGGGATTTTCTTGGCAAGATTTGTTCAGAGGAGTTTTGCCATTGCCTTCCCCTGAGGCTGAGAGAACGTGACTTGCCCAAAGTCACCTGGGGGGCTGCAGACTACCAGAAATAGTGCAAATTGAGTCCAATTTTAGGGTTAGGGTTAGGGAATCATGGGAACTGTAGTTTATTGTGGCACCAGAGCTCTCTGACAGAGAAGGCTCAATGTCTCAGGAAAAAAAAAATTCCCATGACTCCCCAGCACTGAGCCAGGGCAGTTAAAGTGGACTCAATTTGCACTATTACTGGCAGTCTGCAACCCCCCCCCTAGTGGGTTTCATGGTCAAGCAGGGAATCGAACCCTGGTCTCCAGAATCGTAGTCTAACACTCAAACCATTACATCACACTGGCTCTACAAACTTGCATACATATGCAAAAATGCATTACTGATCCTTAAAGAATGCCCTGCTTACACACTTTTGAAAACTTGCTTCTCCAACATATCTTATAAAGAAAAGTCTGTCATGGGAAATCCTATATTCCTATCTTGGCCCTTTTCTGCAGAAACGAAAATAAGGCAAATGCATTTGCAATAAAAGAAACTGCCATGCTGTATATATCCATCCACACACAGACTTCACAAACACATCAACCTGCCATACAGAGGCTGCTATACAGAGGTAGAGGCTATTAGGAGGGTGAAGGGCAGTTCCAGGCATGCTGATTCAATGTAATGCATAGAACTGTGCAAATCCCCCACAGTGGTGGCTCCTAATGTGATTGGTATACCATAGAATGAGCACAAATGTCACAGGAGGGATTGTTCAGAGACCACTGTACATAATCTCTCCCTCCCCTTACCCTGTACTCTGGCTGTAACAGTAGTTGCTCTTTGGATCTGGGTGGAGTGGTAATTGCTCGAAGAATCAATCATATCACATTCCTGCCTATTATACTCATTTCTGCACAAGGCAGAAATGCTCACATATTTGAGCATCCATGAGCCCACTTACTGTAGCAACAGAGCAACTTTGGGGAATAAGGGCTCTCCTCTTCCTCCATTGCTCCCCCTTTGTTCAGGTTGGAAACTTTCCAGTTCTCATTCTCCAGTTCTGGAATTCAGGTCAAAATACCTGTAGAACTCAGGTGCAGTAGCCCATGAGCAGCTAGGAGGCTCCAGCCATCTATCACAGTCCATCCCCAGCCACCCCATGTCATTGCTTAGTCAGCCTTAAAGCCAGAGAGAATAGTTTAGTCTTCAGCATTTGTGTTGGGAAGAGTCAGGCAAGGCCATAGAGGAAGGGATACTGCTATTCTCAGCCACACATGCCTGTCACTGAGGCAACAGGGAAGGCAAGGTAATGGGACAGAGGGAGCTGCTACCAAGCTCAGATGATGTACCGTGAGTGCAGGCAGGCACAGAAGTGAAGATCAGCAGGGAGTTAAACAGGGCCCTGCAACCAACTCTGTCTCCATAATCTGGTGCATGGGGATCCTGTTTCTCCTGCTGTGCTCCTTAGGCCTAGCCTTGTCACCATCCAGCTACTGTTTATCCTTCCTGCAGCTACTGCTTCAGTGTGCAAAGTTTCCTGCAACTACTTTGTAAATGAGCTACTCTCCTATCTACCTAATGACAAAACAAAGACAGAGGTTCCTCTGATCATGCTCTTGTCTTAAAATGCATCTCCTGTAACAATGTTTTTGTCCATTTCTTGCTTCACAACCTTAAGCTGATGGGGGGGGGGGGGGCTAGATGCCCCAGTTGCATTTTTGTTGCTCTGTTTCTCTCATCATTAAAGCCAATCTTTTCAGTTTTTAATAGTGTACAATTGTGCAAAAGGTTAATATGTTTTTGGTTCAGCAGAAGGGCAGCTAATTAGCTAATGGCCTCCCCTCCCTCCTCCCCTCCAATCACAATCTTGAATCTTTTCAACACCAACATGAGTAAAGTGATCACTGCAATTACCTCCTCCCCAAAGCCATTACACACCACTGAAAATTATCCAGAACAGGTGAGAAAAAGTTCTCTCTCATTGATTCATAAATAAGAAGACAAACAGCCAAGTCCTTCCAGCCTGAGACAAGGGAACCCTATGGTTTGGGGATTATCTTGTGTGTTTCTGCCTACATGTTGCCAAAAACCAGGAGAGGAGGCAACATTTACCCCAAACTGTGGTGATCTTATTATTGTTGCTTGATTGAATCCTTTCAGAGAATGTGTGTGTGAGAATGTGTGCGTGCCTTCAAGCTGCCTGTCAGCTTATGGCAAACACATGAATTTCATAGGATTTTCTTAGGCAAGGAATACTCAGAGGTGGTGTTACCAGTTCCTTCCTCTGAAATATAGCCTACAGCAGATGGTATTCTCTGGAGGTCTCCTAGCCAAGTACTAACCAGTGCTGACCCTGCTTTGCCTCTAAGATCAGACAGGATCTGGTGCATTTAAGTATTTAGGCTAGTAGCTTTTCAGAGGACAGGTCTATAGAAGACAAACTGATAAAGAGTGTGGCTCTCAATGTTCTTGTCTTCACTTTTTGCTGTTGTTGTTATAATCTTGGTTAAGTTCAAGGGAAGGTCTGGTAGCCCGATTCAGATATGCATGTCTAGAGCCTGGTAGCAACTAGTAATAAATGACAAGTTACTTGTAATAAATTCCCCAATAACAAAGTTCTGACACAGGAAGATTATGACTGTAACACAAAAAGGGATCTGTTCACTACTTTTATAATGTAATATTAACTTTTCTTAATTTTAGCAATTTGTGATCATTTTATCATTAATTGTTATCATTTAATTGGCACTTTGTATCACTTCTTAATTGCTAATTATTTTTATTTATTAAGGTAAACATGAATAACATTACATCCTCCAATCTATTGGCATTGTGGAGGGGAGGGAGGGGAGGGGGAATTTGCTATCTTTTCCTGTTGTCTTTCCTGTCAAAATGGTCAAGGCCAACTTCCAGAAGATTTACTTTTTAAAAGAGTAAATTTCTTTTTTAAAAGAAAAAAAATCAAGTATAGTTTTTCAGGTTTCAAAAAACCTCTCCATTGTTCTTGGGTGTCAGTGCTGGCAGCAGGTCTGAGCATACTGTCATGCTGTTGGCTTATTAATCCTTGTACAATCCATGTATATAAAGTCCATTCTCTATGTGTTTGGGTAGTTTTATTGTTAGCATAGGGCAGGGGTAGGCAACCTTTCCCCTTTAAGGGCCGAGGGACTTCAGCTCCCAGAAGCCTCAGCCATGTTGGCCAATAGTCTCATGTTGGCCAATAGCTCCAGGGATTCTGGGAGCTGAAGTCCCTCGGCCCTTAAAGGGGAAAGGTTGCCTACCCCTTGCATAGGCTATTTAGGAATGTTTTGTCCCACAAGCCTGCAGTATGTATGATTCCAGTTTTTAAATTGGAATAAATATTTTAGTTACTTTCTGAGAAACTGGAAAATAATTTGAAGGTGCCATTTTAAGGATTATATTACAAGATCACTGGGCAACTCTATTCATTGGCAGGCTGTTCAGACTCCCATGCCATGTCTAGTGTTTATTTCCAAAAGAGGTTTAAGGAACAATTTGAAAACTCAAATCCAATAACCAATTCAGAAATAATGAAATTATTTCTGCCTTACTCTCACAAAGCTTAGGTTGAACACTTTCTTCCATTAAACAAATTTTGTATTCATGTCACAATGAGGAGTGGGTTACAAGACAGAAAAACCTCATCTACACAGAAATGCAAATAACAAGAACATGTGAAACTTGGCTGCTTTTCATAATCAACAGGGAGCAGGAGAGAGTCCATCCGAGGGTGAAACTTAATTTAATGGAACAAAACCGTAGACACTGGCAAGAAATTATGAAATAAAGCTGCTGAGGACAATATCAATATTGTGATTGATGATGATATACTGAAAAGACATGTAACTGCCATCCCATTATGCACCTGAGGAAGTAGACCAAGTCTACGAAAGCTGAAACTACAACTTCACAGTTAGTCTCAAAGGTGCTACAAGATCCCTTTGCATATTGATATTCCAGGATAGCCATTTCTCTGAATGTCATCCCACCGGTTCTGGTAGACTGGCACAAGGCTGCCCAGCATGAGATACCAGGCTCTGGCAAGCAAGCTATGAAGTGCTCTTCTGGAACTGATCCCCTACTTGACTTCATCCCCAAAGGTAGCCACCTGCTGCTCCAGCTGTGAAACAACCCCAGAAAGAGACTGGGATCTGATGTACTTGGCAGATATGGCACTAATCTCAGCAGGGCACAGGAGGATAGAGATGAACAGAGCTGGAAGGAGAAGAGGAGGGGAGGGGAGGTCCACATGCTACCACTAAGGGCATGAATTAAGTTTATGGACAAGGTGACTCTAAGGCTAGTCTTTGGTGGAGGGTTAGGCCTACAGTCCAGTTAAGGCACTTTTTTTTTTTTTTGCAAAGCTCTGTCTTATCCCCAAAATAGAAGTGAAGCCAGGAGGTCAAGAAAGAGCTAGGCAGATGTCACAGCAGCTGCTGCCTTGCTTCAGGAGGTACTTTTAGCAGCTCTGTTTCACGAGCTCCAGAAACTGCTTTTGTATTCAATGGCCCTTGTCTTGTTGGCAATACCTCCCCACCCCATCAAAAAACAAACACCTTAAAAGATGTTACAGAGCAAGAAGGGGATTTAGTCTCATAAGTGTGTTTTTTTAAAATATAGAATCAGAATGGCCTCCTTGAACAGGATGAAATTTACTGTAAGCAAAATCTTCTGTTGCTGTGGAAACTATTAAAAATAGATTCTCCCGTGTTCCCTCAACCCCTACACATGCATACACAAGCATACACACACACACATACACACACACACTCACGGGGGGGGGGAGAGAAAGAATATGCTACAGCTGGGTTCCTTCACTCTATGTTATTATTGCTTTTTAATTATGAATAATTTCCTCCCTTGCATGGGAAGATGGATTTCTAAAAAAGCACAAAAACTTTCTGAACTGAGTCCCTTCAGGATACATATCAATATGCAAACGAAGGCCAGCATGCATTTCAGAATGTTTATGCCACAGGGTAAACATAACAACAAATCAGTCTAGATTAACTCCTTCTCTGCCAGCAAACTTAGTCTGTTAAAAAATAGTCACTCCTGCTCTGATCAGCTAGGGGGTGGGGGAAAGCAGAAGGATTTATTTATTTTTTTGCTATGGGTCAAAAACTTTTGTAAGTCTACTACATTACTGCAAATTATTATGACGCAGTTATGCCCCTGAGTATTCTGCTTTCCATCTGTATACTTCCCAAGGCAGAGACTACACTACAATAGTCAGGATTTTACAGGACAGTTGGCCCAGTTCATAGTGTTAAATGCTGGAAGAAACCAACAATTCATTGAGCCCCTGAGTCTCGTGTATGACACTAGCCAGTTCATTATGCAAAAATCTATAGAATTTTCCACTCATTTTGCTTCCTACTCTCCCCCTTTACTGAATAAACATAAGCCTATGATGGGCAACTTTAGGACTATTTCATCAAAAGAAAAGTATATAGATAGCAGCTCAGTCTTTAGCACATTCATTAAGTTAGCAGATAGTTCTATGTTCAATGATTCCTCCTTCCAAGGGTGCTTCATACTGCAACATAAGTTTCAGACATTACAAGCATGAAATTTGTTGTTGTTAACTGTCCTCAGATTGACCCTGACTCATGGTGACCCTGTGGACGAGATACCTCCAAGACCTCCTGTCCTCCACAGCCCTGCTTAGGCTTTGCAAATTCAGTCCTTTGACCTCCTTAATTGAATCTATCCATCTAGAGTGCCATCTTCTTCTTTTTCTACTCCCCCTTTCCTAGCATTATTGCCTTTTCTAATTAGTCCTTCCTTCTCATGATGTGGCCAAAATACTACAGCCTCAGTTTTGTTATCTTGGCTTCCAGGGAGATTTCAGGCTTCATCTGTTCAAGGACCCATCTGTTTTGTCTTTTTGGCTGTCCACTCTTCCCCAGCACCACATCTTAAATTAATTTATTTTCTTTTTATCCTCTTTCTTCACTGTCCAGATTTGACATTTGTGATATGAGGAGATGGGGAATAGAGTTAGCCTTTCATATCTACAGGGGCTCTGTTTCAGAACCCCCATGGATACCAAAAACCACGGGACCTCAAGTCCGATTGTTTTTAATGGCAGTGCACTGAGCATGCGCCCACACTAGCATGGGTGCATGCATGCACCACCATTTGGGAGAATGGGGCAGGGCCATCCATGGATGCTCCAATCCATGGATTGCAAGCCAAGGGTTGGGGTGGGCCAACTGTATGATGGCTTGTACAATTATTGCTCAGTTGTATGTCTTTACTCTTTAGGATCTTTTCTAGTTCTTTCATAACTGCCCTTCCCATTCCTAGTCTTCTTCTGATTTCTTGACTGCAGTCTCCATTCTGAACAATATTTGATCCAAGGAACAGTAACTCTTTCAATATTTCAATTTCCTCAATGTCTAAAATATCCTCTGTGGTCATTATTTTTGTTTTCTTTATGTTCAGCAAAAAGCCTGCCTTTGCATTTTTTTCTTTGACTTTCCTTAATAATTGTTTCATACCTGTGATGTTTTCCACCAGTAGTATGGTGTCATCTGCATATCTTACATTGTTGATATTCCCTTACTCAAAGAAAGAAGTGAAGGTTCAGAAAGAAGGATTATGTAAGTTGAAGAAAGGATGCGTAAGGGTAGGATGTTTTGAGAAGTAGATAAGGGGTACAGCTTGAAAGTAGGGAAGAATAGTAATGAATGAGAGATTGGGAGAAGAAAGAGGGTAGAGAGATGAGGAGAGCACACATGGAAGTGTAGGGAGTTGGAAAAGATACATTAAGAGATGTGAAAATATGAGAGAATAAAGTAAGTAGGTAATGAGGGCAAAGAAGAAAATTCACATTAAATTGTTTGGGACTATATTCATTATGCTCAAATTATATTAATTAATATAAGTAATGTAATAGTAGAAGTATAGTAATTAGAAGTTTGGATGGGAATGTGAGGGAAATCTCATGTTGGATTAAATGTTATAAATGGTGGTGAATTATGGGGTACATGAAGATATAAGAATGCTGAAATTGCTTACATGATTTGCACAATGTGTTAACCAAAGAGTTTGCTGAATGTTTCTTTAAATGTTTTTTTTAAATGTGTGTGTATTCCTTTTTTAATGCAATAAAGTTATTTCTAATATAAAAAAGATTGCTGATATTCCTTCTTCCTATCTTCACTCCTCCTTCTTCTGAGTCTAGACCTGCTCTTCATATATTTTCTGCATACACATTGAACATGTATGGTGACAGAATGCAACCTTGCCTGATCCCTTTGCCAATTGGGAACCATTCCGTTTCTCTGTATTTTGTTCCAACAGTAGCCTCTTGTTCTAAATACATATTTCTAATCACAACTACCAAATGAAGTGGCACTCCCATGTCTTTAGGATTGTTTCATACTTTTAAAAAAAACAATCCTTGGTACTCTCTATTAACTATCATATGTTTGCAACATAGTCCCAGGTATGAATAAAACAGGTAAATCCCCCATCCCCAAAGCACTAGATGAGTAGTTCCCATACTCATTTAGTAGTTCTCCAAATTTGGGACCCAAATCTTAAAAGTCCCCAGCCAACACAACCAAAGATCAGGGATTCTGGGAGCTATAGTGCAAAATTATATGGTGACCTGAGATTGGGAATGTACTCCTTCTAAACACTGTGAATATATCAAGTATGAAGACAGAGCCTGGTCTTTTTTTGCCAAGAGCCATTAAAAGCCTGTTCATTCTATGAATCTTTTAAATCTTCCCTTAAGCATGGCTATCACAATATTGACCGATCATGTTCAATCACACACAATCATGCCAATCATTGTAATCACCTTGCAAACCCAGAGCATTAGCTTTCCAGCTTTACACTGCAATTAGAAGCATCTCTGTTGTAGGAAATATTAAAAACTGTTACCTTTGCTCAAAAGAAATTGGCACAGATATTTTTATGCTGACTTCACCACTTACCCTTGCAAAGGAGTTCAAATGTCTTTGCCTACCATAAATTTGATTCAAGATAAAATTTACTCATTAGCATACTTTCTTCTCACACCTATGGAACCCCCCCCCCCCCATGGTTGTTTGAATTATCAAAGCATCCTTCTCCTAGTTTTTAGCATTTTGGTGCTGGCAACTAAAGACAGATCCCAGTTTCTTCCAGAGTCATTGCTACATGATAAACCACAGATAGCTATAAAATTCTTAAAGAAATTGGGCCACAGACCCTCTCTAGTCCAGGAAAACAAGGAACCTTTCAGCATGGAAGCCAGAATGCACACATGGAAGGATACTCCTCTGTTGCAAGTAAAGTGCGTACGATGTAAGACAGACCACAGGTTCATGGTAAGAGCTAGTCTCAGAGATGTAATTATTAGGGATAAAAGCTGGAATGTGTCCAAAGGAAGGTGACCAAAATGGTGAAAAGTCTGGAAACCATGACCTATGAGGTGTGGGGCAGTGGTCTGGATATGTTTAACCTGGGAAAGAGAAGATTAAAGGGTGACATGATAGCCATGTTTAAATATTTGAAAGAATGCCACATGGAAGAAGGAGCAAGCTTGTTTTTTGCTGCTCCAGAGACTGAGACATGGAACAATGATAGGACAAGAGATTCCATCTAAATATTAGGAAGAACCTCTTGGCAGTAATAGCTGTTCAACTGTGGAATACACTGCCTTGGAGTGTGATAGAGGTTTTTAAGCATAGGCTGAATGGCCACCTATCAGGAGTGCTTTGATTGTGTGTTCCTGCATGGCAGTAGGTTGGACTGGATGGCCCCCGTCAGCTCTTCCAACTCTATGACGCTACAAAAGGAGGTGCTGATTTCTCTCCTAGATCTGGCTACAAATTCACTCTGATCAGACTTGTCTTTCAGAGAGAAAAGAAAGACCTTCAAGGGAGAGAAAGAACGTCGGCAGAACTAGATTTAGCCTCCCCAGTTGCACACAAAAGTTGTGCCTGGAAAAGTCAACACTGGTAAATAATGAGCTGTTCTACAACCCTTGCTAGACTGTGCCATGGCCCATCCAATTTTCATCCCTAGCAATTATCCTTACCTTCAACTAGAGTACAGTCTACCCTTCGTATCTGCAGGGGATCTGTTCCGGACCCCACCCCCTGCGGATAAGGAAAAATGCAGGACCTTGAGTCCCGTTGGCAGGCATGACATGCACGTCCACTGAAAACAATGGGGCTTGCCATCCACAGATGTTTAAATCTGCGGATGGCAAGTCCATGAATATCAAGAGCCCACTGTAATAGACTGCACAAACCATAAGTCAAATATGGATAATTATAGCCATGTGTATCAGAGGGAAGACCAAGCCCAGGCTCAGCTGTAAGTGATGCTCCAGCAGTACAAACATCCTAATATTACAGATCATCAGGATGCCTCTGAACAGTGGAGCAAAATAATTGATTGTTATTTCACTTTCTCTTCTTCTCTCTTCCTGTAACTGAGGCCTTCTTTTTCCTATCTACTCTCTCATCCAACCCATCCCTTCTCTCCTTGTTGTATGTGTGTGTTTTCAGGCATATGTTGCTGTTAATGGCGCTTCTGTTGCTTCATCTGCTGGCAGAGATTGTGCTACCAGGGGAACCCTCTTGGTGTCAAAGCCGAGATTTCTAGCTCTAAATCACCAATGGGGTGAGTCAAGCTGCCATTGAGGGGAAACCTGGGAGCCATCAACTTTCTGCTCAGTGGGTTGTATAATGCCTCTAGCAATTGTTATCCAGAGGTGGACCCCAGAAAACATCTGCAATGGTCTGATATATTGCTCCGTGTTCAAGAGATGGAGTGAGTGGCATTATGTGAAGCAAACGTTTTATTTAAAAATATGGCTGAATTGACAGATCATTAGATTCACGGTACATTTTATTTTACTTCCAACAAGAAAGAAAAAGAGTGAAAAAGGAGGGCAGGGTAGGATGGTTGACATTCTTAGGATACTTGAGGGGGGGGGACTATTAAAGGAAAGACAAAGGTAACAGTTTTCATAATGCTCACCTCTTTATGTGGCTATTGTTGTTCATTGTAGTTAGTCTGAAGAGCTAATCATAGACTCCACTATGAACATGACAGCTGTTCTCTTAAAACTCCTTTTATACCCATTAAGAATTTGGAAGTAATTCAGTTAGAACTGCAACCAGAATTACACAGCAACCTTTAATGATGCAACAGCTATCTAGGTGGGGAAGGGTGGAGGGGTAAGGAAGCTGCATTTCAAAAGTAATACAAAGACTGCGGACAATGTTAATTCTTGCACAGTTAGGGTTAATAAACAATGTTTTCTAATTTTTAAAAAATACAATTAAAAGGCATTTTAGAGGCATTCTGAGCAAAGGTTTTCTCATTTTATGTCTTTCTCTTATGAAAAGAAAACAACACAACACAACAAACAATGCAATGATCAGCTAAATAACAGCAAAAAATTACATGGGTGCTTAAGGATAAGTTATGTGATGAATTACTTTTTGAAAATTTCCCAGTCTCTGTCCCCTTCTGCGTTTGAATTAATTTCTTCCTGCATCACTTCATTTTGTTCATATCAGCAATTATTTCACATCATTCCATGGTCTTCACAAGCCTTATTTCAGAAATGATATTCTTCCTGTAAATCTCCCTGCCCTCACCACAGGGGGAAAAAACAAACAAAACACCCCCCCCCTTAAGATTTGTGGCAGAAGCACCTTTTTGCCAATAAAAGCAGCTATATGAAAAAAAGACTCTTCATGTGTTTTAATACAATGCTTATTATATGCTGTGACACTTCAGATGGCCCAATGCAATTATGGAGCCAGAGGTGGGGCAAATTTCTGCAGAAGATCTTGCATGTGGGTTCATAAAATCAATTTCTGTAGATTCTGTAGATCAATTTCTGGTTGGAGCTGGTTTCCCCCCCTCTCCCATAGAATTGGCCCGACTGACTCTAAATCAAGTCTTTCAGTCAAAATGGAAAAGCACATTGAATGAGAAACTACAAAACCTTAGATTTATTCCTAGCACTCCTCTGGGTCTTGGGCATACCAAAGTCAAAATCACTACCCAACATGAATACAGAACTGCAAATGTTCATAGGTATGGTTACCATATACTCTGACTTCAGGAACAATGGAAGGGCACTTGTGCCTGTGAATTATGTGACAAACTGGATCATTCCTAAATTCAGAAAGTCATTTACATTAGGTAGGTAGATTCAAGACTTTGCCATCTGCACTCCTGGAAAGAGATTCAGGAGGTTTCCTTATCAAAAACAACCATGCCCTGATGAAGTGGGGAATGTGTAAATAGGTAGATATATTTTATTTTACCTGTTGTTTTATCAAGATAACCAATTTGCTTCTATCATTCAGATTTTACAGAAAATGCCTAGCAGATCCTATGAATTTTGTTCATTCTATCATCTATCAGATCAACATCCCCTGGTTACAGAAAAAGTAACTTCCAACTTCCTTTTACAGGGATGGTGGAACTGAAGGGAGCCTTCTACATTTATCTACATTTTGTTTGTTGTTGTGTGTCTTCAAGTTGTTTCTGAATTATGGTGATCCCATGGCAAACCTTACAGTTTTTTATGTGGCTGAAAGTGTATGACTTGCCCAAGTTTACCCAGTGGGTTTCCATGGCTGAGTGGGGGATTGAACCCTGATCTCCACAGTTGTAGTCCAATCCTCAAACCACTATAGCATGCTGGCTCTTGTATTATAATTATTTATATCCCCACTTTTAAAGATACAAATCCTTCCAAAGCAGCCTACAAATGACAGAAAGCTGTATCACTAAAATAGCACAAAGTTTTGAGTACATTTTGGGAGAAGATCAGATTATGTACAATGTATTTAAAAGGGGACTACAGAGCAGACGGAAACAGCACGAGCAGCTCTGACTAATCAAGGAAGTAGCTGACCATGTTTAAAAATAGTCAAGAAATACTAGCACACATACTGACACCTGAATTTGAATGATAAGGCATATATCTCCAAGAAAAAAATATATATAAGCCATCTGTAAATGAAGCCATTGAATCAAGAACAGAAGATGAAGGAACAGAAGACAAGACAATAAATGTAAAGACATGACCCACCCAAGGACAGCATCTGCAAGGTTCAATTGATTGGACTATCAACATACATTTTTATATCAAATGAGGCAAGAAATCTTGCCTGCTGGTTTCATAGCTAACATGGTAATATCCTACACAAGTGTGTTGACAGATACTGCTGGTGCAAGGAATGCAATTCAGAGGTACATCACTATTAGAATGCAAACACTGCAGGCTTCAAATTGATACAGATTTCGGTGATCATCATAAGCCTTCTATTTGACTCCTGAATAAAAACTGTCTTTAAACAATCAATTTCATTTTGGATTAGGTTTCTGCAGCATGCATCCAGCTGGAATATTCAAATTCAGCCTCGGTACTGGAAAGATGATGATCCACATGAAGAAAATTAAAAAGAAAGAAAGAAAGAAAGAAAGAAAGAAAGAAAGAAAGAAAGAAAGCTAACTTTACAATAGTATCCACAATAGCCTGGAAAAGTTATTATTTTTTAAAAACTACTGATCTCAGTATCCTTCAAGGTCCATGATCAGTCATCACATTTCAAAACCAAAAATGCTTCCAACTACTGAAGACTAGGATTCTTGGGCTCTAATCCTAATCTCACCATTAGACTTGCTGTTGGTGGAGTCCTCTTCCTTTCAAGAAGCCAGCCATGGACCCTGAAAGAGGGGCTGGGTGAGCTCAAGCCCTCCCTCAGACTAGGTGGGGGACTGAGCCCCACCCTCAAAATGGTCAGGCAAAATTGTATCATCAGGAGTCCTTTGTAGTTGGGTCTTCTCTGGAAATATCATATACTATATGATGTAGTACTAAGAAATATTACAGCAGAGTTTTGTCATTGAGCCTTCCCAGGAATAATAAATGCTGCCTACAATCTATCCTATGTACCCTTACTTCAGAATAAGCTACACTGAACATATGGTGGGAAATTCTGAGCACACATTGTGCTTGTATGGACGTTATCACACGGGGGAAATCCTGTGAGGAAAGGGGGGTTTAAACTGAAAATAACCTGCAAAAGCGGGTATATTTTCAGACGATGTCGCATTTAAAAGCAGGTTAATCCGAACAGAAAGTAGTCAGAAACTGCTTCTTTTTATTTTTGGGGATCTTCTGAAAATAAAAAGAAGCAGTTTCTGCCTACTTTCCATTCGGAGTAACCTCCTTTTAAATTAATTGCTTCCGCTTTTGCAGTAGAACTTTCACTTTAAAGCCAGCTTCTGTTCGGAGCTCCCCATGTGATAACGTCCTAAGAATCTTCATGTTCAAGGCTCTTTGAATAATCATGGAAGGGGAAAGTAATTTGCCATCCCCCTACAAATACTTGCAAGTATGGAGAATATTAACAGCATTCCTGCCAGGATAAGACCTTGTTGCAAGCTGCCTTTGAGTCATCTTTGACTCATGGCGACCCTGTGAATGAGACATCTTCATATCTCCCTATTCTCAGCCTCTCTGCTCAGGTCCTGCAGGTTCAGGTGTCATCCCTGATTTGAGTCTATACATCGGGTGTGCAGTCTTCCTCTTCTTCTACTGCCTTCTACCTTTCCTGGCATTATTATCCTTCCTAATGAGTTGTGTCTTCTCATGATGTGGCCCAAGTATGACAGCCTCAGTTTCATCAATTTAGCTTGCAAGGAAGAATCAGGCTCGATCCGTTCTAGGGACCTTATCAAACGCTGGCCACGAAGCGAAGAATAAGTGAAAAATACCCGAAGTAGGAATAAATTCAGTTCTATAGCGAAACGAACGGAATATCGCCTGTTTGGCCATTGCGCAATTAATACGAAGGCTCCCTTTTCTCCCGTCACAAAAAGCCGGCGTCGCAGAATGTGGATGGCAAGGATGGGAGGAAGGAGTCGGGAGGAAAGGCAGTCAAGGGGACCGAGGAGGAGGAGGAGGGCTGGAGGACTGGAGAAGGGAAGGCAGCCCACAGTGGCGTGTCGGTGGGGAAAAATGCGAGAGAGATCGCCTCCCTCTTCCCTCCTCCTCTCCTTCTTTTCTCCAATCCGGTTTGCCTTTTGCCAAGGCAATCCCTTCCCCTCGCTGGGATTTTCTCCCTGCCTACCATTGCGCAATGAATGCGAAGGCTCCCTTGTACTTCCCCGACAAACCGAATGTCAAAATCTCTCTATTCCTTACGGATTAGCTCTGTGTTCTGCCGAGTTCAGGGGCAGCGTCATGTATAAACATGGGGAAACAATACGGATTAGCTCCGTATTCTGGGGCAGCGTCGTGTATAAACACGGGAAACAATACGGATTAGCTCCGTGTTCTGGGGCAGCGTCGTGTATAAACACGGGGAAACAATACGGATTAGCTCCGTGTTCTGGGGCAGCGTCGTGTATAAACACGGGGAAATAATACGTATTAGCTGTGGATGCCCTTTGGATTAGCTCTGCTTCAGACCCCATGTGATAAGGTCCTAGGACCCATTTATTTCTCTTTTTGGCTGTCCAGGGTATCCTCAGGACTCTTCTCCAGCATCACATCTCAAATGAATTGATTTTCTTCCTATCCACTTTCTACACTGTCCAGCTCTCACATCTGTACATGGTGATGGGGAATGCATTTGCTTGGACAATTCTGACTTTAGAGTTCAGCTGTCTATCTTCACACTTCAGGATTTTGTCTCGTTTTTTCATAATTGTCCTTCCCATTCCTGATCTTCTTCTGATTTCTTGACTGCAGTCTCTGTTCTGATCAATGTTTGATCCAAAGTATGGGAAACCTTTAACTATTTCAATTATCTTGTTATCTAGGTTGAATTTATCTAAATCTTCCATGGTCATTATTTTGTTTTCTTTATATTTAGAAGTAGGCCTGCCTTTGCACTTTCTTCTTTGACTCTTTTTGTTAATTGTTCCAAGTCTATGGTGCCTTCCACCAGTAGTATGGTGTTGTTTGCATATCTTAGGTTGTTGATTTTCCTTCCTCCTGTCTTAACTCCTCCTTCTACCAATTCTATGCCTCCTGTTCATATATTTTCTGCATACAAAAGTTGGAACAGATAGGGTGATATCTTGCCTGACCCCCTTGCCAACTGGGAACCATTTTGTTTCTACATATTCTGTTCTTATAGTTGCTTCTTGTCCTAAGTACAGATTTCTCATCAGGGCTATCAAATATAGTGACACTCCCATGAGCCCCTGCAGCTTAAAAACAGTTCTGGGGCCCCAGAAGCCAGTTGCTGCACAAGATCAAAAGTAAGGGATGACGTTCTGCCCATTTTGTGTTTGGAGATGGAAGGCGACATCAGACACTTTCAGACCAGCATTTTCAAAAGCCAGCTGTACCAGCACCTCTTTGCCCTGAGTGAACAGAAACAGATGCCACCTTTGGTCAACCCTCTTCCCCAATTTGTCAGCTTTGCAGTGCAGTTGAAATACCATAGTTGGCAATGGAAAAGCTAGCTCTCCCACCCACTGCAGCCAGTCCAGGATAATGATAAATAAGAGAAACAGAATGAAAATGCCACATTTTTCAAAACAATCTGTCAAAGTGAAACCATGTAATCTAGTTTCATTAGGCGCTGTTGTCCCAGAGATAACTGTGTTGTCAAATTGCAAGTAGAGAAATATCTCTCCAACTTGGTTGCCTGTCTTCTAATCTACCATCACCACGAACTCCCTAGTAAGAGGAAGAGAAAGATTTGCAGCATGGGATATGTGTTCATCCAGGACCAACATTTCCACTATATCCTTCACATGGGCAAGGAGCATTCAAAGGAGTTACAAGACTGATAGAAAGGCTTCATTGCTCTTCCCTATTATTTAACTAATATCACCCAGATGAAATTTGAGGGGCCAAAGAGCACTCTGTCACTAAAGTTGGGGCAAAAGAATGAACAAATATGGGGAAGAAAGGGAGGGAGGGGAGAATTTCTCAAATAAGGGGAGAATTAGGTACATATTGGGAGAACAATGAAAACCCAGGAAGCACATACAGCAGACTTCTGAATAGACACAACTGTTCAACTACTTCAAACAAATCCTGAATTTCAGACTGGATCAGCCCAATCTGAAACAACTTGGACCCATTTGGACTGATGCCGGGGGGGCGGGGGGGCGGGCCGAGACTTTTTTTAAAAAAAAGGCAGAAAGTATATATCCAGCAGTATTATACTGTATAAGAAAAATACCATGCTGGGGTAATAAGGAGGGGAAGGAGTAGTGGATTTTGATCATTTATTTGTTTGTTTGTTTGTTTATTTATTTATTTTATATCTTGCTTTTCTCTCAGTGCAGGACTCAAGGTGGCTTCTTGTTCTCATTGTTGCGTATCTTGCAAGTCATTTTGAACTTATGGAAACCCTAAGGCTCTGTCATGGGGGTTTGCCCTTGCCTTCCCAAATGAAATGCGGGTAAAAAGACTATTAGCACAAAAAATCAGACGATGATTAAAAACACAAAGCGAAAAGAGTTTAAAACACATTTTAAAAGATTAATAAAGACAAAAGTACACCACACCACATCAAACTCTTTTGCAACAAAAAGTCAAAAGCCAAAGCCCTACCCAAATAAAAAGGTATTTACCTGCCGGTGAAAAGACAGATGGCCAATCAAATCTCCTATGGAATGAGTTCCACAATCTAGAAGCAACCACTGAGAAGGCTCTCTCTTGTATCTTCAAAAATTAGTGTGTGATAGTGGCAAGACCATGAGAAAGCCCTCCCTCAAGGATCTTAAAATTTGGATAGATTCATATAGGGAGAAACAGTGTTTAAGGTAGTCTGGACCCAAGCTGCATAAAGGTCATATCCAGCAATTTAAATTCTCCCTAGAAATGGACCAGTAGCCAGTGGAACTGTTTCAACAAGGGAGTTGTATTCTCTGTAATTAGAGCATAGCCTCAGTATTTTGATCCTGCTAAACCTTCTAAACAGTTTCCAAAGGTAGCCATGCATAGAATGTGTTACAATAATCCAACCAGGATGTAATCAAGGCATGTGTCACCATAGCAAGGTATGACACCTCAAGGAACAACTGCAGCTAGCACACTAGTTTTAGCTGTGCAAATGCACTCTTGGCCATTGCTGAAACCTAGAATGCTAGGGTCAAATCTGAGTCCAGGAGTGTGCCCAAACTGTGGACCTAAGCTTTCAGGGGGAGTGTCACCCCATGTTGCTCAAGTTGAATCCCTATTCCCTGATCTGCTTTTTGACTGGCCAAAAATAAGCTTCTGGTCTGTTGGGATTAAGCTTCAGTTTGTTTCCAGTCCATTACTGACAGAAAATACTGATTTATCACCAAAGCACCTTCCTTGAAGTTAGATGGAAAAGTGAGATAGAGTTTGGTTTCATCAGTATATTAGTGACACCTCACCCTAAGTCTCCAGATAGTTTCTCCCAGTGCTTTCATGTAGTTCTAAAACAACATGGGAGACAAGACTGAACCCTGAGGAACTCCACAGGACACAGGGGGTTAACAGGCAATTGGTCCAGCAGTTGAACAGGAATCCTGCAGCACCACCTTTTGAGTTCTCCTCCATGAAGGACTGGAACCACTGCAAAAACAGTGCCCTCAAGTTTCCATCTCAGAGAAGCATCCAAAAGGAAGCCATAGTCAATGGTATCAAAAACTGTTTGTCCATCTCTCTCCCTCTCAGAGAGAGAGAGAGAGAGAGAGAGCACTACACGCATAGACAATCACCTTTCTTTTCTTTTTTTGCAATGAACACACATAGCAGAAAGCAATCTGAAATGGCAGAACTGACCACTTAGCTGACTGTACGTTTTCTGGGGGTGAGGAGGTAGACTTAAAAGGTGACTAGCACAAAAATCCCAGAAGCTACCTGTCTTCATATTGGCAGTAGCCATCTTCTTGGAAGGGGCTACCAGATCTCCAGATTCAATGTACTTGTAGTGGTGATGGTGGGAGTTACAATCATCTGAATCTCCCAATGCAAGTCAACAAGAGAGCCAAAGACTCATATTTCCAAATCTCTATTCAGACTACATATGAATCAGACTGAACTGAATTAGTGAGCAGATGGAGTCACTGACCCTGGCACAGTCGTAACACCACATACCATGACAGGTTGTTTTTAAGCTGATGCACGTAAGTGCTACCCATAAATGGATTTCATGTAGAAAATGATCTGCACTCTGTAAAGTCTGGGTTGCAGAATGCCTCGCTCCATATCCAGTAGAACCAGTAACTCTTCGCTTGAAATACTTAAGAAAGAATACGCTTCACCCCAGAGACACACGTTTCTTATCTTTGTTTATGGAGGAAATGTTACATTTAAGAAGTGGCCCTAAGTCACTGATAGCATCCCCATTTAGGTGATTAGCAGTCTTGGAAGGGAATGAGAAGGATTTGATGGCAAAGCTCTCTTCCCTCTCCCTATGTGTCTATGCACAAGTGCTCACTTTCTTTCACAATTGGCAGCAACAGAAGAAAGGAGAAATTTCTGTCTGTTTGCTCTCTCTCTTTCTATATGTGTAGAGGACAATTTAAAATTCATGGAGAGGTCAATTTGTGTAACACCCCAGAAAAGCTTAAAGTGCCTGCCAGTGCCCAAAAGGGTGCACTCACCCTTCTCCTTCACCATGGTGGCAGCCTCCTCCTGAGGAGGGAACTGCCACTGTGGTGAAGCCTGGAGAGCCTGTTCACCCTTCTACTTTACCATGGATGTGGTGGCCTCCTCCTGAGAAAGAAGCCACAATTGTGGCAAAGCCTGGAGGGGTGTGCTCACCCCTTCTCTCTCCACAGCAAGAGGGCCCAAATGGATGTCACCTCTCTTTTGAGGTGTCACCCAGTGTGGGCCACACAGCCTGTACCCTAGCCAGTGACACCACTAGTGCCTGCTCCTTTCTAGGCATGAGTGGTGAACTCCTGCCTGCAGGAACATTACATCTATGCAGGATGGTGCTCCAGACAAGGGCCCCTTTACTTTTAGATGTTTGGTGCTAGAAAGAAACCAGAGGTAATGAAAGGGGAGAGGAATTCAAATGCATGAGCGTTTTTTGCACCATCTAACATGCCGTTCTGGAGAAGCAGAAGCGCTAAGGCACAAGGAATGTGGCTGCAAAGCAAATTTCTCTGCAGGGCTAGATGGCTGCTTAAAGTCCATGAGTGTAGCAACCCTTCCAGCTTCCCTTTTGGGCAGGGCATCAGTGATGCATAGTGACAAGGCCAGCCTGTGAGCAGGAACCTGGAAGAGTGGTTCGACAGACACACACCTCCTTCATTACCTTGCAGCCCGTCCCCACCCAGCAGCCTTGTTAGGGTCTGTTGGGAGTTTATTTTCTTTGGGCCTTTTATGGCACTGCTAATAAGCTGCTTAAGAGCCTCCATGGCTGTACATGCCCCAGAGAGTTGCTGGAGGAGGCATGCAGCATGTCTCATTAAAATAATTAGTCTAACATCTACAGGACAGCAAAGAAAGGAGTGAAAAAGCATGTCCCTCACTATGTACCAACTGCCTAAGCCCTTGGTATATAAAGGCCTTTGTGAGGGTCAGAGCAGTCACATTTATAATGTATGCTCCCTCTGTGGCACACAACTGTCGATGCCCCACATGGTCAGCCTGCTGTCTCCTCTTCTGAAAGACTCTGCCCCCAAAGAACATTCAACCAACCATCCTGAGCATCAAAGAAAACAAGCATCTCCACTCACAAGATTACTGCAACAAGGCTGTGGAAAAAGTCAGCTAGGGATTGTGTCCTTATTTAACACACCTGTGTGTTACTGACTCTTTTGAAGGCAAAGATACAAACTCAAAATGGGTTAAAACTGGAAAAAAATCATTTAAATCTCCTCTTCCTCTACCACCACCATCACTACAATAAAATTTTCAAATGGTCCAGGCACTTCACATGCATTATCCAACTGTAATCCTTGTTATAAGGCAAGAGTGAGAAATATATATTGAGGAGGGATCTAAGTGATATCCTCAACACAAACTCAAGCCTTCTATGGGCAAATGATGTGTGTATGTACGTGTGTGTGTGGTGTACAGCTACATCCCCAACATAATCTCTGTGGTTTGCTGCATGCAGAGCAGAGACAACACATGGCTAGTGAAGCCAGTTTCAAGATTCAAGTGCCAGCTGAAGGAGTGTGCCTGCAGTTGGCACCTAGGCCTCGGAAGCGTTCTCCACCCTCTACTTACTCCCACTGGGGAGCATGTAGGGTGTGTGAAGCTGGATGGGAGACATAGCTACTGGCTGCAAACTGGTGTTCCTGTAGCTGATTCCAAGGTCTTGGAAGTTCACTCTCTCTATGCCTTCTCACAGTTTGGAGGACACTATGCACAGGAAATGAAACTCCCTACTGCTAATTCTGGCCAGGGAGCATGTGCTGCTGGCCTTTCCAGTTACTAATCAGAGAACACAAGATTCTTCTCTCATATTCACTGGTGGGTAGACACTTCACCTGGGAATGGGACTTTGGAAGGGCAGTGGTTGTTAATGATTAGTAGGAAGAAAGTCAGGAAAGCTAAACTGCAGAATGAGCTCAGGTTTGCTAGAGAAATTAAAAATAATTTTTAAAAAGATTTTTTTGGTTATATCTGCAGCAAAAGGAAGAACAAGGAAATGGTAGGGCCACTGCATGGAGAAGATGACAAAATGATAACAGGAAACAGAGAAAAGGTTGAATTACTCAGCCCCTTTGTTGGCTTAGTCGTCTTTCAAAAGGAGAACAGTGCTCATATTGGAGAAAATGGAGCAGATGATTCAGTTGGAGAAATGCAGCACAGATTAGGTAAAGTGGTAATACAGGAAAACCTGACTATTCTGAATGAATTCAAGACTCCAGGGACAGATGAACTACATCCAAGAGCTGGCAGAAATAATCTCAAAACCACTGTCACTAATCATTGAGAATTCTTGGAGAGCAGGAGAAGTCCAAGCAGACTGGAGGAGGGCAAATGTTGTCCCCTGTCTTCAAAAAACAGTTAGAAAAAAAGGACCCAAACAATTACCGCCAGTCATTCTGACATCAATACCAGAAAAGATTCTAGAGTAGATCATGGATTAGGCAGTCTTTAAGCACTTAGAAAGCAGTTCTGTGATTACTAACAGCCAACATGAGGTTCTCAAAAACAAGTCATGGCAGACTAATCTTATCTCTTTTTTTGATAGTCACAAGCTTGATAGATTAAGAGAATGCTGTAGATCAAGCCTGCACAACATACGGCCTGCGGGCCGCTGGCAGCCCCCCAAAGGATTTTTGGCGGCCCCCAGGAAAAAGCCAGGAGGAGGAGGAGGAGGCTCCATGTCTTGGCTCCCAGAGTCCTGCCCCAATCGCATAGGGCTTTGGGGGACTTGGGAGCAATGGATGCCTCTCCCAGACATGGCCTCTCCTTCCCAGAGCGGCTGGGGAGGGATTGTAGGGGCAACCTTCCAGCTCCTTCCAACCCCAGTGGCCATGCCAGACACAGGAGGAGCTTTTTTGCAGGCAGCAGAGAGAGAGAGAGAGAGAGAGAGCAAGAGAGTGTGAGAGAGCACTTTTGGTGGGCCTTGGAGAGGCCCGGGGGGGTTAAGACCGCCTGGTTAAGGCCGCCACCGCCTTTCCTGCACTTTCAGCAGGGCGGCCAGGCAGCAGGCAGGCCTTAGAGAGGCCTGGGGGACCATGTCTTGCAGAGAGGGAGAGTCCCAGGGAACCCTTTCCTCCCTGCCCGGCAAGGTTTTACTTGTGAGTAAAGGCTTGTCGAGCAGGGAGGAAGGGTTGCTCTGGGACTCTCCCCCCCTCCTTGCTTGGGGGGGGGAGAGATGTATATGGTGTGTGTGTCTAAATTGGGTGTTTGTGTATATGTGGGAAATATGTGGGACCTGCTTGTTTTTGGCTTCTAGTTGGTCATGTCTTCCATTTTTCTTGAATGAGAGTGTGTGAGTTGCCCAAGGTCATCCAGTGAGTTTCATAGCCAAGCTGGGAATCAAGCCCTGGTCTCTATAGTCATAGTCCACACTGGCTCTAATATGGGGTTTTCTTGGCAAGGTTTATTAAGAAGAGGTTTGCCATTGCCTGCTTCTGAGGCTGAAAGCGTGTGACGTGCCCAAGGTCACCTTGTGGGGTTCATAGCTGAGCTGGTAATCAAACCCTGGTCTCCAGAGTCATGGTTCCACGCCCAAACCACTACAAGACACTGGTTCTCATAAAAAATTATATCTTTATATATTATATTATTTATACTTTATACTTTATACATTATACCTTTACTTGGGAAGTGAGCCGCTAAAAACCACTAAAAACCTATTTGCAGCCCCAACAACTTCAGCCTATCTTAATTTCGGCCCCTACCTACTTCCAAGTTGTGCAGGTCTGTTGTAGATGTAGCCTACCTTGATTTCAGTTAGGCGTTCGACAAGGGTCTCCCAAGATATTCTTGCAAAAAAGCGAGCAAAATGTCATTGTCAGACAGTGTGATATCCAGCTTGACAACAGTCCATATGAAAAGGTTCTAGGAGTCTTAGTGGAGCACAAGTTAACATGAGCCAACCGTATGATGTAGCAGCTAAAAAAGCCAGTGGGATTCTAGGCAGCATCAACAGTGTCTAGACCTAGTGTCTAGATCAAGTAATAGTATCACTCTATTCTGCTTTGTTCAGACCTCACCTGAAATATAGTGTGTTCAGTTCTGGATATCACAATTCAAAAAGGATGTTGAGAAGCTGAAGCGTGTTCAGAGGAGGGTGACCAAAATGATGAAAGGTTTGGAAACCATGCCCTACGAGGGGTGACTTAGGGAGCTGGGTATATTTAGCCTGGAGAAAAGAAGGTTAAGAGGTGACACAATAACTGTGTTTAAATATTTGAAAAGGTGTCATATTGAGGATGGAGCAAGTTTGTTTTCTGCAGCTCCAGAGAATAAAACACAGAAGAATTCAAACTACAGGAAAAGAGAATCCACCTAGACATTAGGGAGAACTTCCTGATGGTAATATTTGTTTGTCAGTGGAATACACTGCTTCAAAGAATGGTGGAGTATCCTTCTTTGGAGGTGTTTAAACAGAGGCTGGAGGCTATCTGTCAGGAGTGCTTTGACTATGTATTCCTGCTTGGCAGGCGGCTGGACTGTATGGTTCTTGTGGTCTGCTCCAACTCTATGATTCTATGATTCTAGAAAGGGCATCCCACAGATCCTTTGTAGTTCATTGCTCATGGGCCAAATTATGTCCACTGGCCAGAAAGGGTAAAACCAGTATTATTATGCTTGAGAATGTGGCCAGGGGTATGGAGTTTCAAGTTGAGAGAAAGCAGCTTATTTAAGGTCACTTACTAAATTCATGGCAGATATGAAATTAAAGGAGCCTCCTTGTTCATACTTTTTCTGCTACAATATACCTGGTCAAACCCTAAGATTGAACCCTTTCATCAAATATTGAATTACTTTTTAAAGCCAACTAAATGAAACCAGCATAGTGTTGGGGAGCCACCATGGTGTAATGGAGGGATTAGGAAACTGGGAGACCATGGTTCAAATTCACACTCAGCCATGGAAACCCACTGGGTGACCTTGGGCAAGTTACTCTCTCACAACCTCAAAGGAATGCACAGATAAGCACTCTTCTGAACAGATCTTCCAAAGAAAATCTTGTGATAGTTTTGCCTTGGGGTCACAATAAATCAGCATGATGTGAACAACAACAACTTCAACTAAAAGGGAATCACCGTTTAAACCAGACAGCCATTTTAAAACATGTGAATTATATAAATTTTAGAAGAAGTAACCCTGTTAATTCACAGAGAGAAGGGAGACCACCTCAAGAGTTCAACAGGTACTACAACTTATACATCATCATCATCGTCATCATCATCGTCATCATCATCGTCATCATCATCATCATCATCATCGGTGGGGGGATGGTTTTGGTTATATCTTTCAGCACTAAAGATGATTGAAGAAATTTAAAATAATATTTGTTGATCAAATGAGTTTTAATCAGGTGACATGAAACACTGCCTACAGCATCCAACTTGATCAATTCATCATTGCTGGCTTCCAGAAGCAGCCTTTGTGCACACATGGGTAGTGGGTGTGGAGAAAAGCTTGAATGCTTTTTAACAATAAACTGGAACAGTTCAAGAGATATACCAAATGTCAGGGAGAGCAATGGATCTTCTCCAAACATTACTGAAAGGTCAGCAACAGTGAGAAGGTGCTCATTATAGCTGACATTTGGACAAGCCATTGTCAAAAGGAGACACATTTTGCCTTTGAAATGATCTACACACTAAGGTTTCAGATTTTCATCCCAGACCACCAAACTGAAATGATCACAACTTGCTTTTCTTTTTTAGTGTTGATATACCTGAGAATCTACCTTTAGAAGAGTTCAACATGTGCCAGCCTTCTTAATCAAGATATCCTGAAAAAACCTTGCAAACTGTATTGACTTATAGTCAAGAACCATGTTGAGCAACTCATAGGATTTGCTCAATGGGGGAACTTTATACTGATGGCTAAGACTAGACCAGGCGCCGACTGTGGCACAGATCACAAATTACTCATATCAAAAATAAGACTCAAGAAGAAAACAAAATATTATACCAAAATATGATCTAAATAATATCTCAACAGAATTTATTGACAACATATGAAACAGATTTGCATTACTAGGCATAATAGACCGAGAACCAGAGGAACTACTGTCTGAAGCCAGGGACATAATAAAAGAATACAGACAGACACTTTCAATAAACAAAAAGAAAGAGAAAATATCATGGATGACGGAAAAAACACTACAAGCAATAAAGAAAAGAAGAGAAGAAAAACAAAAGGGAGATAGGAATAAACTAAGAGTTATGAATGCAACAGTACAATGGCCTGTGCAGAAAGATAAAGAAAATTACCACAACGACCAATGCAGAAAAATAGGAGACAACAACAAAAAGGGAAGAACAAGCGATCTATTTCACAAGATCCAAGAAATCAAAGGACATTTCACACCAAGGACTGGGATTGTCTATGACAATAAAAACAACATAATTCAAGACCAGGAAGGAATAAAAAGACGTTGGATGCAATACACAAAAGAATTATACAAAAGAGATGAGAAAATGAAGGACACATGGAACAAAGAGCCATAGGAAGATGAACCCCAAATTCTAAAAAATGAGGTGGAAACTGCAATAAGAGAAATAGCAAAAAACAAATCACCAGGGACATACGATATTCCAGTTGAACTGCTGCAATCAACATTGACAGAGTCAACTTTAGTGCTGACCAACATATGTCACCAGATATGGAAAACAAAACAATGGCTAACAAATATACAATATACATCCCCATCCACAAAAAGGGAGACACAAGAGACTGCAGCAACTACAGGACCATAGCACTAATCTCCCATGCAAGCAAAATTATGCTCAAAATTCTGCAACACAGACTCCATCCATACATGGAGAGAGAAATCCCAGAGGTCCAAGCAGGGTTCAGGAAAGGAGGCACTAGGGACCACATTGTAAACATATGATGGCTAATGGAGTGCACCAGGGAATTCCAAAAGAAAATTAGCATGTGCTTTATAGACTATAGCAAAGCCTTTGACTGCACAGATCATAGTCCCTGGGCATGGTGGAGGAGGCTTTTGCAGCATAGCAGCAGCAGCCAGCAACAGCAGCAGCTCCATGCCTCCCAGGGCCAAGGAACCTTTAAAAGCAGGCACTAGCTCCCTGCAGGCACCAGAGTTCCTGGGCATGGGGCTCTTCTCATACCTCTTTCTCTTTTAGTATAATCTTAAAATTAAGCAGACTGAATTAAGAGGGGCTTAATCTTCCATTGCTTAAGAGGGGGGATATAAAGAGGGGGGAAGAGTAAGCTTTGCTATTCTTATGGTACAGATATAAGGCCTTTTTTTCTGTGTCTTGTCGGTATACAAGGGGAGAAATACTTATTTCTCTAATTTTTAGGTACAGGAAAATCTATATACTCCCCGGATAAGAATAGTTTCTTTTTCCTTTCTCACTAACTATCAATTAACTTTCTTTTCTACTCTGGTAAAGGAAAAGTTATAGTATACACTTAAGGGGGGGAAATGGAGTCAATTAATAATTTACAAACATTGGTAGTTGATTGTTCAGACCCAAATAAATTACTACTAGAAGAAATAAAGAAATTAAGAGAAGATATCAGAGTAGAAATAAGAGCTGAGATAAGATCTGAAATAAAGGATTGGAAAGAGGAAATTAAAATGGAAATACAAAAGGAATTACATGATTTCAAATAAAATTTCCACAAGATAACAGCTGAATTGAAAGAAACAAATAAAAAAGTGTCAGATATTTATGAGGGAAAAAAAACTAGAAAGTGAGACGTATTGGAAAAAACACAACTAGATGAAAGCTTCAAAAATTCAGCTGAATTATGATTAAGAGGGAGAGCCCTCAAAATAAGAGGTCTTTCAGAACAATATAACAAAAACTTAGGCATTAGGATAGTTCCCGCTCTTGTACAATTCATAAATTGGCCTACAGAATAGCTTGATTTTGAAATTGATAAACTCTATAGAATAAACTCATGGATTGCCATAAACAGAAAAATACCTAGAGATATTTCTATTCATTTCACAAGAGAAAGGGTATGGGACTTAATCTTAGATATGAACTATAAGAAGCAGCTTTATATAGAAGGCCAGGAAATCATGATATTCAAAGACATTCCATCTTCAATTTTAGAAAAAAGGAAAGAATATGCCAAACTGACACAATATTTGAGACAAACAGGCATAAAATATAAATGGGGGAGAAATGAAGGAGTTCTCTTTTCATTTGAAAAAAAAAAGGTTTGCAATAAATTCGTAACCCAAAAAAAAAAAAATAAAAAATAAAAAAAAAAAAAAAGGAAGGAAATACTGGAAAGTATTACAGAGGAGAAACCAGAACAAGATGCAGGAAAATTTAAGGACCTATTAGAGGATTTGAGCAATAAAGAAAAGAAAATCAATAAATCAAGAACAAAATATGGAAAAAAACTCTGGAAGATTATGAAGAGGAAACCAGTGAAAAGGAAGATTCAGTACAAGAACTAACCAATGAGTCAGGAAAAGAATCTAAAGAGGATGAATTAATTGTGAATGAATTGGAGGAAGAAAAGGATGAGAATTATAAAAAGTCAAAAAAAGAAAAGAAAGAGAGAAAACAAAGAGGTAATGAGAAACTCAATGAAAATAATCAAAAGACTAGGAATAGGAAAAAGAAATGAACTCAAGAAACAAATAGATGTAAAAATACAACATGTTTTAAATTAGATTCTTGGAATGTGAAAGGATTAAATAATAAATTTAAGAGGAACCAGA
The DNA here is from genome assembly GCA_026167975.1 of Phrynosoma blainvillii. Lineage (NCBI taxonomy): Eukaryota > Metazoa > Chordata > Lepidosauria > Squamata > Phrynosomatidae > Phrynosoma > Phrynosoma blainvillii. The sequence goes on along the minus strand of JANUYF010000002.1, from coordinate 230,380,159 downwards.
TTTTTCAGGTTTTAGAAAAAGAGAAATTTGATTTTATTTGTCTTCAGGAAATTAAAATTAAGGAGAATGAAATAAAATATATTTACAATACAAAATTAGGTCAGATATTTTATTCTACTACAAAAGGAAAGGAGGGGTGGTCACTTTTATAAACAAGAGGTATACTACAAAGGAGGTTTGTAAAGATGATGAGGGAAGATATATCATTGTGGAAATTGTCTTACCAGATTAAAAAATATCATTAATTAACATATATGCACCAAACAAGAAAAAAAGTTTTTTCCCAAGAAATTAAGGAAAGACTTAGAACAGGGGTAGCCAACCTTTCCCCTTTAAGGGCTGAGGGACTTCAGCTCCCAGAATCCCAGGAGCTATTGGCCAACATGGGACTATTGGCCAACATGGCTGAGGCTTCTGGGAGCTGAAGTCCCTCGGCCCTTAAAGGGGAAAGGTTGCCTACCCCTGACTTAGAAGATCACAATATATATGATAGTATTATCTCGACAGGAGACTTTAATGGAGTAATGGTGCCAGAGAGAGATAGATCTTATAAAAGTAAAGATAGAAAACTTCAGGGTAAGTTACCAAAGAACTTTTTTAATTTAATGAAAACATTGTCATTAGAGGATATCTGGATACATTTGCATGATATTATGAAAGGTTACACTTTTTTTCCTCATCTACAACAGACCGCATCTAGAATAGATATGTTTTTTGTTTTTGTTTCTAAAAGTTTGCTAAATAATATACAAAGAATGGATATCCACCCTAAACAATTCTCTGAGGATAACCTGATAGAACTCAGAATAGGTATAAAAAACCAAAAATCTATTTGGAGATTAAAGGAATATATTTTGCATGAAGAAAAATATGTAGATAAAATGAAAAAAGAAATAAAATTCTTTTGTCAAGAAAACAAAACACACGGAATGCCAATGAAGTTAACTTGGGATGCTGGTAAATCAGTGTGGAGAGGTTATTTCATTAAAAGATCTATAGAAATAAAAAAATGAAAGTAGATAAATACAGAAAATTAAAAGAACAGCTTAAAGAAAAAGAATCAGAACACAATGAAAATCCTACAGATTTCAAAATTCAGGAAGAAATTAAAATAATACAAAAACAACTACAAGAACAAGTAACAGAAGAATTAGCACATAAATTAAAAAGTTCAAAATAACGTTACTTTGAACAAGCTAATAAAACAAGTTAATGGCTTGCAAACAAACTGCATAAAAAGAAGGAAAAAATAAATTACAGGATGGAAAGATAAAGGGAAAAGATAACAAATCAAGAAGAGATTATTAATCTCTTTTTTCAGGAATATTCAAAGTTATTTAAAGAAATTCAGAAAACAGCAAAAACTATCGAAATAATTAGAAAATATTTGGATCACAAAAATGTTACAAAATTGAATAAGAAACAATCACATTTTTTGGACGAACTTATCACAAAACTTGAGATACTTTTGGCAATTCAAAACCTAAAAGAAAATAAAGCTCTGGGCCCAGATGGCTTTACTGCTATATTTTATAAACCATTTAAAATGGAACTGATTGACCATTTATTAGAGCTATTAAACAAAATTCCTGCAGAGGGTATCCCAGATTCCTGGTCTTTTACAGAAATAATCTTTATACCCAAAGAGGGAAAAGACTCTCTGGAAGCATCTAACTATAGACCTATTTTCTATTAAATATAGACTACAAGATTTTTACAATGATCTTGTCTAACATACTTAAAAAGATTTTAGTAAATGTAATTCATGAAGACCAGAATGGAGTTATCCCTAAGAGGTATATAAGAAATAACACAAGAACAATTTTAAACTTATTGGAGCATTATGAACTAAATAAGGATAAAAAATTATTGTTAATCTTTGTCAACGCCGAAAAAGCATTCAACAATGTAAAGTGGCTTTTCTTGTTAGAAACTTTAAAGAGCATGGGAATCGGGGATAACTTTTTAGGAAATATAAAATGCATTTATGGAACCCAAAGAACACATCTCTCAATTAATGGAATAAGATCACCAGAACTAAATATAGATAAAGGAACAAGACAGGGTTGCCCACTGTCTCCTCTGTTATTTATTTTGATTTTAGTAGTTCTTTTGAATGCCATAAGAGAAAATCTGGAAATCAGAGAGACAAGAGTTAAGCGTTATGAGATTAAATTGAAAGCCTTTGCTGATGACCTAGTTATTGTTTTGGAAAACCCCTTAAAAAGTATTGAATTTTTACTACAAGAACTGGAAAAATTTTGGAATTTGTCTGGCTTTAAATTAAATAAAGATAAAACATGGTTATTGACAAAAAAATTAATAAAAAAGAAGGTGTAACAATAGAAGAAAAACTGGGGTGTAAAATCAAGGATTCAATTAAATATTTGGGTATCTGGTTCTCAAATAAAACGTCAGACCTTTTTGATTTAAACCACATTGCAACCTGGAAGGGAATACAGGAAAAATTGGTGAATTGGAAAAATTTAAGGCTATCTCTATCAGGTAGAATAGCAACAATTAAAATGTGCATCCTTCTGAAACTGATGTTCCTGTTTCTAAATATTCTGATAATATATAACCAGAAAATCCAAGAGTGGTTTAAGCTAAATAACTCAAAAACTGTATTATTAGAACAAAATAAATCACAATATGGCTGGCATGCATATGTTTGGTAAACGACTAAAAAATTTTGTTCATAAAAAAACTATTTAAGATTTACATAGGCACAATTATCTATTTGTATTCTCATTTATTTAGAAAGATAAAGGTTAAATTTTTTAAAAAAATGTTGCAATTTAAAATTCAGTGCTAAGAGCACTTGCATTAAAGTCAGAATACACTGCTGACTACAAAAAGAAAAGTCAGCCCTAGCTGAAAATGGTTCTTATGATATATGTTTACTTTTGAGCTCTGATGAGTTCTTAGGGACATACCGTATTTTCCGGTGTATAAGACGACTGGGCGTATAAGACGACCCCCCAACTTTTCCAGCTAAAATATAGATTTTTGGGATATACTCGCCATATAAGACAACCCCCCTCTTCCAACGAACTCCAAATAAAAATTAAAAAACATCAGATTTGATTTCAATATGGTAATTTTAATTCAAATAATTATGACATTTGGGTAAGTGGCAGGAAAACTGTCACTTATAAACATAAGAATGTTTGTCATCAATTTGAAGCCAAGTAAGGGCCTTTGCAGACTGCAAGAAATAGTGCAAATTGAGTCCACTTTAAATTGAGGCACTGCCCTGGCTCAGTGCTAAGGAATTATGGGAACTGTAATTTATTGTGGCACCAGAGCTCTAAGAATGTCCTGAAAAAAATTACAATTCCCATAATTCCCTAGCACTGAGGCAGGGCAGTGCCTCTATTTAAAGTCTCAATTTGCACTATTTCTGGCAGTCTGCAAAGGCCCTAAGTGGCCCTGGGCATGTCACAAACTCTCAGCCTCAGAGGATGGTAATGGCAACCCCCATTTGAAAAAACATGCCGTGAAAACCCCATGATAAGGTTGCTTTAGGGTCGCCATAAGTCAGAAAGGACTTGAAGACACACAAGAACAACAAAAAAGTCTGCAATTGTTTCCTAGGTAGTACATGGGAATAGGAGCCAGCATGGTGTAGTGGTTTGAGTGTTGGACTCTGCCATGAAACCCACTGGGTGAACTTGGACAAGTCACACACTCTCAGCCTCAGGGGAAGGCAATGGCAAACCTGCTCTGAACCAGTCTCGCCAAGAAAAACCCAGGAGAGGATCGCCTTAGGGTTCCTCTCCTTCTCCTCTCATCTGGATTCCTTTGCCCTCTCCTTCTCCTCGTGCTGGTGGCTTCCTTCTCCTCCCGCCTTGAGCCTCTGTTCTCTTGCTCCGCCTCTTCCTTTTCTCAGGAACTTCTCTCCATTCACATTTGCCTTATCCAATAGCCCCCTCCTCTTTCTTCCCAGGGACCTCTTTCTCCATCGTCTCTGGCTTCCCCCCCCCCTTTCTTCCTCAGCCTCTCTGGTCCCTGGCAAGAAAGAGGAGGAGGATGACAACGAGGCAAGGGAAAGAGAAAGAGGCAATCCTTCACAAGTTCACAAGTTCATCCTAGACACGGAATAAATAGAAATAGTAAAAGAATTCTCATACCTGGGATCAAAAATTGACAGAAATGGGGAATACAGTCAGGAAATCAGAAGAAAACTAAGAATGGGGAGGGTGGCTATGAAAGAACTAGAAAAGATTCTAAAATGCAAAAATATACAACTAAACACAAAAGTTAGAATCATACAAGCCACTGTATTCCTTATTACCATGTATGGATATGAGAGCTGGACAGTTAAGAAAGATGACAGGAAGAAAATCAACTCCTTTGAGCTGTGGTGCTGAAGAAGAGTGTTGAGCAGAGGTAGGTAACCTTTCCCCTTTAAGGGCCGAGGGACTTCAGCTCCCAGAAGCCTCAGCCATGTTGGCCAATCGTCCCATGTTGGCCAATAGCTCCTGGGATTCTGGGAGCTGAAGTCCCTCGGCCCTTAAAGGGGAAAGGTTGCCTACCCCTGGTGTTGAGGATCCTGTGGACAGCCAAAAATACAAACAAATGGGTCCTAGATCAGATCAAGCGGGAAACCTTGCAGGATTTAAGCAGAGCAGTGGAAGACAGGGGGTCTTGGAGATGTCTCATCCATAGGGTTGCCATGGGTCAAGATTGACTCGAGGGCAGTTAACAATAACAAACTACAAATACTCAGAGAAAGAAGGAACACTGACTTTAAACATATGTACCTTCCTATCTTGGTTAGCCAGAGCTGCTGAGAGTTTGGGCTTACAATAGACAAGAAAGTGTGCTACTGCATGCTTCAAAATTGCTCAAATGCTTGTGTTTCACTTCTCCAGCCAGCAGAACTGAATAAACAAAGCAAAAGATTCTCTATCTGTGGTTTGTTTACTGTTACAACTGAATCATGATCCCTGGCTTATTTCTGATTTTTCAAACTAGAGTCAGAAATCAGAGTTTCTTATTGCCTTTTATGTCTTGGTTAATGCCTTACAATAATGGCTAAGCCAAAGTTTAGAGCAGGAGTCGGCAACCTTTGTTGCCAGGGGGTCGGGAGTGGGGGGGAATGGCGCGGGGGCCGGGCGGGTGCGTGCTTGCCTGGGCCCAAGCAAGGCCCCAGCACGCCTGCGCAGGGCGAATTTGCATGGCGCAGCCGCCGTGGGGCCTTCCAAAATGGCGCCTGCGCTTGCACGTGGGGCGGCTGCAGGACCGGCCATGGGCCGGTCCCAAGGCCTCCACGGGCCGCACTTGGCCCATGGGCCATAGGTTGCCAACCCCTGGTTTAGAGTCTACCTTCCTTCTCATTCCCTGCATCCAATTCTTTGCCCTTTCTTTAACAAATATTACCTTTCCCTTGCAGCCTTCTAGTCTGCCACACCAACAATGTGCCCCATTCTGATGTTTAATGCTGCTCCATTGCCCAACCTACATCTTCTGATTTCTTATTGCTATCATCTATTTTAGGAAGAATGTTTCATGAAGAAAGTTTGACTTCTCTGTATCTAAGTTTAACTGTACTCCATCATACTTCAAGCCTGCCTGGACTGGGAGCTAAGGATGTTCTAACTGGGCTACAGATGTTTCCATCTCCCAGATGTAAGAAATTAATTGGCCCCATTTCATTCAGAGGCATCTTGTTTCAACAGCATTCCCCTCTTCCTCTCCTGCCATGTTACACCAAAGTTCTGATGATGAAACAGAAGGGCAATGTTTGCTTTCCTCTCTTCTGATATTATCGCCATGCATCATGGGGCCATGATTCTATTCACTTTTAGTGCAGGCCAAAGATGCATCATTGCAATTTTGCTGGATCCCATAACTGTGCAAACGACTGTACAATACACACATGGTCTTGAGCTCACCTGTTGCACAGTGGGCGATTAGCTCCCCACCTACAAATCAAAAGTGCTTAAGAGAAGGCTTGATAAATGACTAGCTGAACTAGGGACTACACTTACGCAAACTCAGAGAAAGTTCAACATCTTTTAAGAATTATTTTTGTGCTAGCAGAGTGCCTAAAAGCCATTATTTTGATTAGCTAGCTACCAACATGTAATCATGCCACTATCAGACTCCTTCTGTTCCTCTGCTACTTGTTGTGCAACTGACATGCGGCTGCACCACAAAGGGACTCAAAGTAGCTTCTCTTGCTACTATATGTTTGGTGTTATGACTTTCAGAGGTAAGGAATGGTGATCCCACTTTGATTTTCTTAAAGGGGTCTTAATGCTAACGCTAATCTTGTTTACTTCCTCCAAGCCTGAATGGAAGGGAAGTTTTACATAGTTAGCCAGCCATCCAGACCTCCCTTCTTATGCAATATAAATACATAATGCCAATGTTATTTGCAGGCTTGGAAGACTCCACCATGTTTAAATGACAGCTGTCTGTCTAAATACCTTTCAAGCAGAGGACATTCCTTTTTCCCTTCTCTGCTACCCAACTCCAAACCACTTCTCCAAATCATTCCTGCTTCTGTCCCAGAAATACAGAGAGGCTGTTAAATAAATAATGCTTGGTAGGAAGGACAGCTGAGGGACAGGAAAGCCTGCGGCTCCTGCAAGCAGCAGCTGCCAATCAGTGTCACCCTTAATAATGTGTGCACTGGACCCTAGTTTAGGATACACAGTTCCAAGGATGCTGGGGAGGGACAGGGAGAGAGAGAGAGGATGCATTTCTTTCCTGCACTAAAGTGATGTGTGATGAACTTAAAACAAGTGAAGAGACCAGGCAGGACTCCATTCTTCCTGGACATGTAATGCATCCACCTCATCCATCCCACTCATCCAGTGCTTAGAGTAATTGGTGCATTACCAGTATATTTGTGGAATCTAATATGGTTGCAAGGGTTTTAGTGCTTTCTGTGGGAAAAAATCTGGAGAATGGAGACAGAATCTAGTCAGGTAACACAAGCAACTGCTAACACTCTTGCAATGATCTCCTTTGTCATATGGACATTACTGCTCTGGCTGAAAAACAAAAGAGAATTAGAAAGCTGTCCCACAGTTTAAGCGGTATTCAGAAATCAGGGATAACTTGTAAAAAGTAGTGATGATGGAAGCCAAGATGATAGTGATCAAGATCTCTCTCTCTCTCTCTCTCTCTCTCTGTGGTATCTTGCTTATCTTACCTCCCCTTCTCCACCCAATATATGTGTGGGACAGGGTTACTCCCATTGCTATGCATAGGCATCAAGAAATCAAGACAGGTTACTAACTTTAATCAAACAAGGACCTGCCTGGGATTCTTATTGTGCCAGCTCAGCTCTACCAGATACACTCACCCTCACCAAACTGTTATAGTTGACAATGCCTTCCTGGGTAAGGTTCACAAGAGCTAGGAAAACACCCAAATCACTGAAGACAATTTGAAGAGCAATGCAATGACCCCAAATGTCCTTGCTTTTGTCAACTTGTTATAAGGGACTGGATTTACAGAACCCCAACCTCAGTAAGCTGGGAAAGAAACCAGGTTGCTTTAGGCACATATAAGCCTCATCTCGACACTATGCATTTACAATGCTCACTCACCCCAATAAGCTGAAGCCCTGGACTGATTTGGGTTGTTTATGCAACTTGTAGCAGTAGTTTTTGTAAATGTTTGGGTGGCTAAGTTGAGAAAGAAAGCATGAGTCTGAGGAGAATGGTTTGTACATGTGGGTGGATGTGAAATTTATCTCAGAAGGACAAAAAAAGTGTGGGTGGAAAGACGTTTGGTTGAAAATTAGTTTTCATTTTACTTAAAAAAATGTATCTATGGAAGGAAAAAATAAATGAGGAATATGCCAAAACACTGCCAGCCACCCTGTTCTGGAGGGTAAACAGGGTATAACAGATTTAAAAACACACACCATGAGCACATGAAGTTGCTGTTAATTAGTTCAGATTTCCTTCTTTAATAGGCTTGAATAGTCCCTGGTCCCTTCTTACCCCTTCAATCCATAAAAGAGGTGGCTCCTCTCTTGAGGAAGGACACAGAGCTCAGCATCATTGTTTCTGGATTTTCTCACTACCCCTTAATTCCTCAGCTGCTGCTACGCTATTATTCTAACATTGCTGAGGCCACGGCCATTTCCTTTTCCCACTCACTCTCTCCCGAAAGAATCAGAGAATGACAAGGTAGAAGTTCAGCCTGATCAAGTGTCCCTGTGGTGGCGAGGCAAGGTGCCTGGAGTGATCTATGACAGGGATAAAACCAGGAGAAGGGTGAGGCAGCAATTGGCAGGGGCTGACTATAAATCCTGGAGCTGACAGGGTCACAGATGAGCTGGTGAGTTGGAAGGGGAGGGGAAGAGAAGCCGAAATCTGAATCTGACTTGGCCCTGCCAGAAGGTGTAAGAGCTCCACTGAGAGGGAAAATAAAAGAGGGCCAGTTAAAGGCATAGCCAACCCAGACCTGAGTGAAAATTGGCAAATCCCCCAGCATAGTCCCTGCAAGGGAAGGAATTCCTTTCCTCTTGCTGAGACTCCACATGCCCTACACAAAAGAGTTCAAGCCACACTGCAAAAATAATCTAGTTTCAGATTGCTTTAACTGCCATGGCTAGGGAATTCCAGGAACTGTAGTTTTGTGAGATATTAAGCCTTCTCTGTCAGAGAGCTCTGGTGCCACAATAAACTACAATTCCTTAGATTCCCTAGCATTGAGCCATGGCAGTTAAAACAGTCTCAAACTGGATTATTTCTGCAGTATGTTTTGGACTAAGTAGCCCAGTAATCCCTGTCATACCGTAATGAGTGAGATGAAAATGAGCCTGAACAGCCTTTCTAGGCATGTTTCTGGGAAAGTGAGCTGGAGTCAGATCTGCATGAAGCTTCTGATACGTGGGTTGCCCCCAGGCCAGGTTACAGAAGCTGGACCTGGCCGAGGCCATCAACAGATCAGGGGGAGCATGAGGCTATAGCCACACTTTTATCTACACAGAAAACCCTTTCTTCATCACTGAATTGGTACCCCCAATTTGTAAGTGAAGTTGGGATGCTCCATGGTACTGTATTTCCCATTTCTAGGTATGGTTGTGAAAACTGGGCAGTGAAGAAAGCTGGTAAGAAGAAAATCAACTAATTTGAGCTATGGTGCTGGAGAATAGTTCTATGGATGCCATGACTGCTGAAATGACAAATAAATGGGTCCTAGAGCAAATCAAGCCCAAATTCCTCCTAAAAGTCAAGATGACTAAACTGAGGATGTTGGTATTTTGAAGATATCATGAGAAAACATGACTCACTAGAAAAGACAGTAAGGATTGGTGAAGTGGAGGGCAATAGGAAAGGGGGCAGATAGCATTTCAGGTGGATTTTGAAGACTTTCTTGCCCAGCACAGAGTGAAATTACAGCAATGCTGATAATGATACTGTAGTTGAGGAGTTCAGGAAATCCTATTTAGTGATCCTCACTCCATATAGTGTCTCTCTTGAAGCAACATATAGTGAGTCTTGCATATGCAAACTGTTTCCAACTAGTTTCAGCCACTGATTATATCAATCAACCTTTAAATCTAGGGCAAAGGCTGAGGGGGAAGGAGAAACAGAGAGCTGAGGCAGAAGTAGCATGAAGAAACTTCAACAGTGGACGTTATCACACCAGGGGTCTCAAAGCAGCAAGAAAAGCAGCATGGAATCAATCCAGAACCATACTGGAATGATTCTGGTTGCGCAGCCGTAATTCCTCTTTGAAAGAGGAATTACAAAGAGCTAGAATGGGCGTCTGATCACAGGGACAAAGGATCCAGAATGATGCAGCGATGGCGCAGGGATGATGCAGGGATGGGCGGGGTTTGCTGCGACGTCATCTGATCACAGGGGCAAAGGATCCAGAATGATGCAGCGATGGCGCAGGGATGATGCAGGGATGGGTGGGGTTTGCTGCGATGTCGTCTGATCACAGGGGCAAAGGATCCAGAATGATGCAGCGATGGTGCAGGCATGGGGCTGCTTTAGACCCCGTGTGATAACGTCCATAGTGTGTCTAGAGAAAGCAGGGAGTACTGCATTTTTCAGGAACACACAGAGTCTGTGAAGCAAGAAAATAAAAAAAATCTGAAACTAGAAAAAGCCAATAGTAGATAGGAAGGTTTGTCTATCTAGAAGAGAGAAACACACAGAGAGAAACAGGCAATTTAAAGGACGTAAATACCATGAAGGCACCAGATCTCATCTGATCTTAGAAGCCAAGCAGGGTCAGCCCTAGTTAGAACTTGGATGGGAGACCAATGAATATCAGATGCTTTAGGCTTTAGTCCAGAAGAAGGAACTGAAAAACTATCTCTGAATATTCCTTGTCTTAAGAAAGCCCTATGAACTACATGGGCTTGCCATATGTTGACAGGAGATTGGAAGGCACACACACACTTTGATGAGACAGAAAGAAAGAACAACAGAGGGAGCAGAGAGCCTACCCCTGATCTAGAATGACTGTTTGACTAAGCCAGGGGTAGGCAACCTTTCCCCTTTAAGGGCCGAGGGACTTCAGCTCCCAGAAGCCTCAGCCATGTTAGCCAATAGTCCCATGTTGGCCAATAGCTCCTGGGATTCTGGGAGCTGAAGTCCCTCGGCCCTTAAAGAGGAAAGGTTGCCTACCCCTGGACTAAGCCTAGCTTCTCCTTTCCACTGTATAAGAAACTGCAGGAGAACATGATCACTCCCACCTGAGGTTCCCACCACTTGCACCCCACTGACTAGGTCATCCCCTCTTCCAGAAATTTTCTTCGAGGCAAGTGAGGAATTTGCTAGACCTTGAAGTATTGGAGTATTGGCTGAGTTTGACTTCCAGCAAATATCAGGATAGTTGAAGTCACCCATCACTACTTCATCTCTCCTTTCTGAGTGTGTGGTCATCTGTTCTAGAAAGGCATCATCCAATTCCTCAGTCTGATTTGGGGGTCTGTAGTAGACTCCCACAATAACATCCCTGTTGTTTCCTTCCCCTTTAATTTTCATCCAGATGCTCTTCACCTGATTTTCAGGATTTAAGTTCTGGATCTCTTCACAGGTGTAAAGATCCCTGACATATAATACTATTCCTCCTCTTTTCCTGTTTGGCCTATTTCTCTTAAAAAGCTTATATCCCTCTATTCCTACATTCCAATCACGAGACTCATCCCACCAGGTTTCAGTGATGCCTATTATATCGTATTTGTTTTGTTGTGCTAGGAGTTCAAGTTCATCTTGTTTATTTCCCATGCTCTGTGCATTAGTGTAGAGACATTTAAGAGCATGTGTCTTCCCCACTTGCTGCTTGTGTGAGGTTTTTCCCCTCCCACTGTTGGGTCCTTGCATTATTTGCCTTGTTCCCTCTATAACACTTTGACTATTATTTCCAGCCCATGATGTACTCCTGCCTTCCAAGATTCTCCCTCCCCCACATGAGTCAGTTTAAAGCCCTCCTGATCAAATGTTTGAGACTACTGGCAAAAATGCTTCTGCCAACTAGTGTGAGATACAGCTCATCTCTTGATAGAAGTCCACCCTCATGGAACCGCAGCCCATGATCTAAGAATCCAAATCATTCTTGCCGGCACCATCTACAGAGCCATTGATTGACATCTGCTACCTTCCTCTTCCTTCCTGGACCATACTCTTCAACTGGGAGAAGAGATGAGATAACAACCTGTGTGTCCAGCTCTTTCAGCTTCCTACCCAAAGCCTCATAATCCCTTCTAATATTCTGAAGACTTTGCCTTGCAGTATCATTGGTTCCCACATGGACCAAGAGAAAGAGGTAATGGTCAGTAGGCTTGACAAGTCTTGTCAGCCTCGCTGTCACATCACGGATTTTTGCCCCAGGGAGACAACACACCTCCCGGGACATCTTGTCAGGCCCACAAACCACTGCTTCTGTACCCCTCAACAAGGAGTCCCCAACCACCATCACATGCCTTCTTCAAGGCTTAGCAGTGGCTGTTCCCTGCGGTGGTACTCTTAGGGTCTGCTGCAATGTCACCGAGGACTGTTCCTGCTGCTCTTCCTCTTTATCCTTGATAAGGGAGAGAGCTTCAAATCGATTCTGTAGCTGCAAGCCCCCAAAATTATCCCTGTTTTCTCTACTTCTGTTGATTTGTGTGATGTGATTGTAAATGCAGCAGAGTTCAGAAGCCTGCTTTCTTTCACCAGCCATCCTAGAAATGCTGTTTCCATGAAGACACATTTGTAAATCCAAAGTAAAGCTTTATTGTTGCATAATAAAAACAGAAAAGAAATATATACAATCCATCTTGCCGAAGGATCACATCTTGTAGATGTTGTTGTTGTAGTTATCCAGTTAAGTTGAAAAGACATATAGCAAGTATTTAACAAAGGTGAACAAAGGAACTCTTGCCCCATCCCATACTCCACCTCCTAGGTGTTAACCTATATGATGATTGGATGATCTGCTGTATCCCAGCCTCTAGACCAGCCTCTAACTGTGTGTCATTCCCCATGTGACCTGGTTCTCATGAGAAACATATGAGCTCATGTGTTTACCTATCGGCATCCTGTTCCCAGGCCCAAAGTGTTTTTGTTATTCTGTACTGTGTGAAATTGTTTTGGCTTTAAACCACCTGCTAGCTGAGTCCTCTTTGTTTCCTTAAGACACTTTTCCCATAAGAGATTTTTCCACACACATACATCTCTAGATTTCACTTTGACTGTATAGCCCATCCATATTCCAACAACTTCTGTGTGTGATGTTCCTCCAGGTGCCCACCTCCTGTGTGCATGAAATGACCTCCTCCTCAACAACTTCCTCTGTGTGGTCCCTGTCCAAGACTGTTTGTTCTGCTCTGTCCAGGAAAACCTCTTGCTTCCTAATATGCTGAAGTGTAGCTACCCGGGCCTTCAGCTGCTTGACTTTCTCTTCCAGGAGGGCTACGATCTTGCACTTGGTGCAGGTGAAGTTCCCCACATCTCTTGGCAAGAAGACAAACATCCCACAAGTGTTTCAGGTGACTGCAGCAACTCCCTCAATGTCCATATTGAGAAATCTTAAGTAAGCACTGAAACAGGACTATGGGCTTCTCCCTTAAAAAGTCCCCTGGTAAAGACCCAGTTCTCTTGGTCTTTTCACCAGGCTCTGTCAGCGCACTCAATCAACTGGATTTCTCACTCTACTGAGAGCTCCTGGATGCTATCTTATTCTGGAGGCAAGTCTCTGTCTCTCTTCTTCGGAGCAAAAAACAACAACCTCAAAGCCCTTTAAATTATTATTATTATTATTATTATTATTAGGAGAGCCTCTAAAAAGAAAGGTCAAAGCCCCACTTCTACGTATTGTGCTTTCCCTTGTCCTATGGGGTGCACCTCTGGGAGGAGTTGTATAGAGCTAATTGGCTAGCTCCAACCCCTACTGACTCACAAATGTGACTGACCAAAGCCCCACCCGCTTAGCAAGTCACACTATTCCCAAGTGTTTTTAGAAAGAATTTAAACACTCACCCACTCAATATGGCTGCCCAGAAACTGCTTTCCTTCTCCTTCCTGGCAGAAACTGACATGGAAAGCCTCTGGGAGGAGTTGTACAGAGCTAATTGGCTAGCTCCACCCCCTATTGACTCACAAATGTGACTTGACCAAAGCCCCATCCGCTCAGCAACAGTCACTTTCTCCCCAAGTGTTTTTAGAAAGAATTTAAACACTCACCCACTCAACATGGCTGGTAGAAACTCTCTTTTTACTTCCCTCCATCTTTCTCAGCATTATTGTTTTTTTCCAATGAGTTGTGCCTTCTAGAGAGAGCATATTAATCAAATCTGTAATTAATCAACCCACAAAAGGCAAAGCCACAAATGTGGAGGGCCAACTGTACATGCAAAACATGTATACACATCATTGAAACAAGATGCCCAAAGCCTGTACCGCTCAGAATGACTGCTGAGTGGAACAGTCCTTTCAAAATGGTTTCTGGGCTCTACTGTTTTGTTGTGTGCCTTCAAGTTGTTTCAGACTTATGGCAATCTTAAGGCTATCTGGAGTTTCTTGGCAAGATTTGTTTGGAAGAGGTTTGTCACTGTCTTCCCCTGAGGCTGAGTGCATGTGACTTGCCCAAAGTCACTCAGTGGGTTTTCATGGCTGAGCTGGGAATCAAACCCTGGTCTTCATAGTTGTAATCCAACACTCAAACCACTACACAACATGTGTCCTATTGTATTTAATTCCTCCAATCTGATTTGGCATGGAAGAGAAATGAAAACAGGACATGCACACCTGTGTATACACACAAGCAGACCCATCCCTTCATGCATCATGTGTCACAAATGAAAAGCTAGATAAAGTACCAGAGCAGAGATGAAAACCACGTGGCCCTTCAGAAAATGTTGCACTTCAACTCTCATTAATCCTATACAGCATAGCCCATGATGAGGAACATTAGGACTTGCAATCCAAAACCATTAGCAGAGCCACAGGAATCCTAGTCCTGTACTAGAGCAAGGACTGAGATCTGCCAAGGACTTTCCTCTTTCCACTTATCTTGTATTATCAAGAGAATAAATCAAAAGACACCTCCACCACAACCCACATGTTTAGGTTTGGAATGACAGCAACTGGGTGATTGAGGCAGGCCCTTTCTTCCAAGCCTTAGCACTCCTATTGGCAACCAAAAGTAGGATAGGCTGCTGGGAGCTGGGCACTGATTTCAAGCTCATCCTCAGGCAAGGATGACAAGGAAGAGAAAAACTACAGAGGGGCAGTGAACATTTTTAAAAGGGATAGAATGTGGCCCAGATTGCCTATAGGGATGCTGACTAGTGCTCTGAAATCTGTGTGTACTGGTATGTGTGTGTGTGTACACGCACGTGCGTGCATGTGTGTATGCACACTCATTGCCCACACTTCCCCCACTGATGTGTCACAATGATCGAGTACAGGATGCATGCACTGTAATGGTTTCATCAACTTAGCTCCTTTTTATGAGAAATTTGTTCTGATCGCCTTGCTCTCCCTGGCTGCTGTCACTGTAACTGATGCCAGAGCAGGAAGAATAATCATCGCAGTAAGAAAACTTCGAAGCAGAGAAAGAGACTCCCTTGGGAGGGCTGAGCGGTGGAGGAATACAGGTGAGAACAAGCACAAGATTAAACTGCACCTGCAGCAACCTTAGGGCTCCCCCCAGCCCAAACATCCAGCTGCTCTAATACTAATCTCAACAGGGTTTAAAAGAGAGAGGGACAAAGGGAAGGGGGGAGAGAGAGAGAGAGAGAAAGAGAGAGAGAGAGAGAGACAGACAGACCAGTCTCTTCACCTCAGCCTAATAAGCCAATGCTCAGAAAGCAAGAAAGATTTTATGCAACATCCTACAATGTCCTGTCCCTTAAAAGTAACAGGAAAATCCTGTCAAGGATCAAGGCAACAATCTTGCTAAGCTATTCAAGGTGCTTTTCAATGACAATTCTGTAATACCCCTGCTCGTTGTTGTTGTTGTTATATGCCTTCAAGTCATTTCCGACTTATGGCCACCCTAAGGTGAACCTATCATGGGGTTTTCTTGGCAAGTTTCTTCAAAGGGGATGTGTCACTGAAATCCTCTGCCACCCCCTGCTAAGTCACTACTAAATGACTAAGCTCACCTCTCCATGCACACTGTGGTTGCCTTTCATCTGGGATGGGAACTTGCGGCCCTCCAGATATTTTGGACTTTAGCTTCTAGAAGCAACAGCTAGCATGTCCAATGGTAAGGACTATAGGGGTTATAGTCCAAAACCTCTGCAGGGCTGAATTTCCCGTGCTTTAGTCCCTCTGTCCAGCTAGTTCTGGCCTAGGTTTGACAGGGCTTCAGCATATCAAAGACTGAGAGTCACAAAGCATGGCTTGATGATGTCACAAGTTACTTTTAGGAGGTAAAAGTCTGGTAGCCAAGTCAGGCACTTTTATTTACCCAATTTTTATTTATACCAGTGTGCCTTTAGAAAATAAATACAAGCACAATTGTTTGCCTTACATTTTAGCTTACTGTTTTATAAATGTTAAAAAATCTAATTTTATGAAAAGTGGTATACAATTTATTTAAGCAAAGAAAACAAACAACCCCGCCCCCCCCATACAGTGATTACATATGTTCACAAATCCTTTACCATCAAGGTGGTAGAATTCAAAGATATAGCCATGATAGTCTGTAGAATCAGTATGTAGAGAGATCTTGTAGCACCTTTGAGACTAAGGGCCTTTGCAGACTGCCAGAAATAGTGCAAATTGAGTCCACTTTAAATTGAGGCACTGCCCTGGCTCAGTGCTAGGGAATTATGGGAACTGTAATTTATTGTGGCACCAGAGCTCTCTGTCAGAGAAGGCTCAGTGTCTTAGAAAAAAATACAATTCCCATGATTCCCTAGCACTGAGCAAGGGCAGTGCCTCAATTTAAAGTGGACTCAATTTGTACTATTCCTGGCAGTCTGCAAAGGCCCTAACTGAAAGAAAGAAGTTGGCAGCATGAGCTTTTGTAGACTTCAGTCTACTTCCTCAGATGCTTTTAGCTTTTAGCATCTGAGGAAGTAGACTGAAGTCTATGAAAGCTCATGATGCCAACTTCTTTCTTTCATTTAGTGGGGGCCGCCCCGGGAAGCTGCGCCGCGGGGCCGAGGTATTCCCCACACCTCGGCCCCGCAGTGCAGCTTTGCCGCCCCTGGAAGGAGCGCTAAAATAGCGCTCCTTCCACAAGTTGCCGAAGGTGCGCCACAAAAGGCTGCGGCGCACCTTCGGCGACTCTTCTGCCGCAGTGTGTGCAAACGCTGCAGCGGGAGGTCCTCCTCGGAGCGCCAGCCGTGCGGAGGGCCGGCTGCTCCGAGGACGACCTGGGGAAGGGGTTGGGGCGCCCACCATGTGGCTGCCCCTCCCCTCCCCCCAAAACGGCCCTTTTGGCCGTCTGCTTCCCCCCTCAGTCTCAAAGGTGCTACAAGATCTCTCTACATACCTTTACCATCAAGGTATAGATATATTAATATTCTGTATCAGGTCAGCACAGCTCTGTCTAACTTATTGCAAACTCAATGTGTGTAAAAAGAACAAAGCAAGAACTAAAAAGATATAACTTAAAATAAATGAAACCAGCTACAGGGCAAGCAAACCACTCAGGAGAATGAGCCAATTCACCTAAAGGCAGCTGCATCAAGAGGATCTCATACACACACCCAGAGCACCACATACGTTCTCAAGTCACCCTCCAGTACCATACACGTTCATGGCCAAAATGGAAGAGAAGATGGAAAACTGGTGATTAGATCACTAACATTTTTAGTTAAAAGTTGAGAATAAAGAAGAATGGGGACAGCAGCATTATGGGACAACCTTTAACACTTCCGCTCCCATGCTACTTTCCTATCATCTAGATCAGGGGTAGGCAACCTTTCCCCTTTAAGGGCCGAGGGACTTCAGCTCCCAGAATCCCAGGAACTATTGGCCAACATGGGTCTATTGGCCAACATGGCTGAGGCTTCTGGGAGCTGAAGTCCCTCGGCCCTTAAAGGGGAAAGGTTGCCTACCCCTGATCTAGATTGTTCCACTGAAACTACAGGGCAAATTATATAGCTGAGGAACTATGGAGAAACAATAGTGAGGAAGGATTTAAAAAACAAAAAACAAAAAGCAAAACAAAAAACAGCACAGCTGCCCCACTCTCAATTTCTCCAGACTGCTTATTACCAAAAAGGGCACATCAGGAGAAGTGACTGTGCCCCTTCCTTGCTATCTCTCAGGTTATTTCTACTGATCCCTTTCTGCAATTCATCTTCTGCCTTTATTGACTGCAGATTGGACTCCTCGCTGCTCTTCTTCCTCCTCCTGGTCCAGCAGTGCTAGCTACATGCAGTACTGAAGCTACAACTACTATGGCCTTCAAGCTCCACACCACCAGCAGCCGTCTGAAATAAAGGACTGCACAGTATTTGGCTGGGCAAGCTCACCTGCTGCTTCTGGGCCACACAGGCAGCCCACACATATTACTGCCACAAGCACACAACTCTATGGACTGCCTGGACCAAGCTGGTCTAACATTAGGTACAGCATGCCCCATGTCCTGCCACCACACACATGCTATACACCCATCACATATAAATCTTCTTTCTCAAGCTTCAGATAGTCAGATGGCTTCAGTAGGGAAGACAAATGCATGGAACCCTGACAGGCTTTCTAGCTGAAAGCCCAGATATTTAAACAGCTGACCAAGAAAAGGAGTGCTTGTCTCTGGACCAAATGTCTGAGACATGGTACCCTTCACCCATCTCATGACTCCTGATGCCTTAACCCTAATCATATTTATTTATTTTATTCAGTTGTTAGATTTGTATTCTGTAGCACTCAAAAATTCATTTTTCCAAGCTCTTGATTACATTGAATGAGATAGTGACAGACAGACAGACCTAAGGTCATTCTTTGCCCAAGTGGAAATTTGAATTGGGGTCACCCCAGTCCTAGTTCTGCACTCTAATCACTATGCCACATTGGATTCCCTGTTCAATCAGATCAACAGCAAGAGTATATTTAGCTTCTTTGTGGGTTGTAGCTTCCTAGGATAACTTGCATAGTAGCACTCATTCCAACCCCCAACTATCATTATTATCATTATTTCATTTATTTACAGTCACCACTCCACATTTGTGGGGGTCAGGGGCAGAGGACCCCTGCAAAAGTGGAAAAACCGCAAAGCCCCCCCCCCCCAAAGATGAATGATAAAGAGTCCTCTCCCACCCATAACTCTCTTTGCAACTTTGCAACACATAGGGCCTTTGCAGACTGCCAGAAATAGTGCAAATTGAGTCCACTTTTAGGGTTAGGGAATCATGAGAACTGTATTTTATTGTGGCACCAGAGCTCTCTGACAGAGAAGGCTCGATGTCCCAGAAAAAAATACAATGCCCATGATTCCCTAGCACTAACCCTAACCCTAAAAGTGGACTCAATTTGCAGTATTTCTGGCAGTCTGCAACCCCCAATAGTCTCCCCGTTTCCAAAGTGCTTCCAATGTTAGCAGTCACTGCCGCAGAAGATCCACCTTCTCTCCTCCCACTTCTCCGACCCCTCCCTCCCACCAGGCCAAAACCAACACTGTACATTATCCTGCTTTACCAAACTTTGCATCCTCCTCATTTCCAAAGTCCTTCCCTTTGAATCCGATGTTTACAGCCGCCACAAGGGAGGATCCAACTTCTCTCCTCTCCTATCCCTGGCCTCTCCCCCTCCTCCCCCATCCAGGCCAAACAAAAGCAACACCATACTTTTCCTTTGTGGTAGTGGCTTCAAACATTAGATTCAAACATTGGAAGGACTTTGGTAATGAGGAGGATGCAAAGTCTGGCAAAGTAGAAGAATGTACAGTGTTGCTTTAGGCTGGCTGGGGAGAGGGAGAGAAGGAAGGGAAGAATTAAGATTCAAAGAAGATCCATCTAGATTTAGGGCCTTATCCCACGGGGTCCCAAGCAGAAGATATCCAAAGGCAATCCAAAGCTAAAACGTTTTTCCTTTCCTTGTGTCCACACAATATCCAAAGGCAATCCAAAGCTAAAACGTTTTCCTTTCCTTGTGTCCACACAATATCCAAAGGCAATCCAAAGCTAAAACGTTTTCCTTTCCTTGTGTCCACACAATATCCAAAGCTGAAACGTATTTCACCCACTTGATCCGAAGTCAAAGGGGATCTTTTGACATTCGGATTTTTGTGGATTACCAAGCGAGGCACGGGAGGGAGCCTCCGCTGCCTCCTCCTCCCCGGCCAGAGCCGCCTCTTCCCCTCTTCTTTTCCTCATTTTCTTTTCCCATCCCTCTTTCTCCTTCTCTCCTTCCTCTTCTTTCCCTCCTCCTTTCCCCATCCCTCATTCCTCTGCTTTCTCTCTCTCTTTCCTCTTCCTTCCTTCCTTCCTTCCTTCCTTTCCCCATCCCTCCTTCCTCTCCCCCTCCTTTCCCTCCTTCCTTCCCTCCCTCGGAGCTCACTGGAAGCCGGTTTAAGGCAGGGAACCAAATTCCAGGGCAGAGGATCGAAATCTCTGGCAACAAAGGGAAACTGCCTCCTGCCTCCCTTCGGCGACGAGCCAGTCTTCCCTCCTCAGAGAGGCAGAGGCAGAGGCAGCCAGCCGACGGAGAAGGAGGAGAGAAGGAGAAGGAGAGAAGAGAAGAGAAAGAGAGGGAGAAAGAGAGGGAGGAAAAAGGGCCAGGGACTGGCTCTCCTCTTCTCCGGATGCTGGCATGCAGGGAAATGCAGTTTCGGTACTGAACTGCATTTACTCCTACTTCGGTAAGCTTTTGCTTACCTTTCGCTTCGTGGCCAGTGGTTTGATAAGGTCCTAAGATTCAAAGTGGATCCTCCTTGGTGGTGGCTGCAAACATCAGATTCAAAGCAAAGGACTTTGGAAATGGCGAGGATGCAAAGTTTGGCAAAGCAGGAGAATGTACGGTGTAGCTTTTGACTGGCTGGGAGAAAGGGTGAGAAAGTGGGAGGTGAAGAGGTCAACTTTGTTAAACAACAGCTACAAAGTCGCATATAGTCAAAACCACAAATCTGAAACCCATGAATGTGGAGGGCCAACTCTATATGCTGCCGGTCTCCTGGATTAACATTCAAGGTGGCTCACAAAAAAATAAGCTAAAACCAACACAATTTAAAACACAATTAAAATCATTACATTAAAATAACATTATTTTACAAATAACATAAAATAATATGTTTAAAAACAACATAAAATCATTTTAAAAGCACATACAAGTTAAAAAAAAATAAAGCACCCTCCCCTCCCATAAGAAGCCTCCCTGCAAACAGTTACTCATTAAAAGCCTGCATAAATTGAAAGGTCTTTGCCTGCCAACAGTAGTTGAGCAGAGGGGGCGGGGGGGGGCAGCGTAGTCTCCTGCAGAAAGGAGTTCCAGCTGGTGGGAGCACCCACTAAGAAGGCTCTCTCACACACATCCTCATCAAGCAAACCTTCAAAAGTGGCTTTACATGCTGTTCTCTCTCAAATTTGCAGTGTTGATGCAGTAGTGGGGTCTTCAGGATCCTGGCCATGCCAACAAATTAAGGTATAAGCAGAGCTTGGGATATTTCTTGGAGATGAATTCCTATAATCCCCAAGGGACTCTACACAGAGGTCACTGGGAAGGCTGTTATCCCCAAGTTAATTTTTCCAGGCTAAGGCACTTTGCCCAAGAGTGTGCTCAGTTTCCAAAGAACAAGCATCAAATACAGCAAAGAAGCAATCTGCCAACTCTGAATTCTCCAAAAGTAGGGTGGAGGGACAGAGAGAAAGGAAGAGAAAACCCATATCCCTGCTGGCCAGCATCTGATGCCTTGGCATAATTTACCAATTCCATGGCTTTCAGTGAGTATGTATTTATTACTGCCAGCAAAATGAAAGCAGAACAACAATGCATGAGGCATGGGACAGGATGAAGTAACCCCTACAGCCCTGGGCTGTGTGCACATTTCATGCCACATTTCACACTTCTTTGCGGGCATCAGATGGTGCAGGCATGCATTCATATGCATCCTGGGCTGCCCTATACTTGCTTGCTTTTCAGGGTCAGGAACCAGTGACCCCCTCAGAGAAGAGGAATAACAAGGGGAAAATACTGGGATAGTTCTCTAAACTATATTAGACTTGCACAAGTAAGACTGTCTGGTATAGAGAGTGCTTTTTTATACAGTTGCTGTACCACAGATAAACGGGGATGGGGAACCTATGCGCCTCTGGATTTTGTTGGGTATCAACTCCCATCAGTCCTCATCACATGGTCAGGGATGATTACAGAGTAGCAGTTCATCAACATCTGGAGGGCCACAGGTACCTCAATCTGTATGTTGGGCCACACCAGTATGTTCAGGCACATCAGAAGTGACATCATGCCACTTCCAGTTTGGCTGATTGAGCTAGGGGTACTGGCAGTGAGAAAGCTAAACTGCTGCATATGTGGCTGTTTTGGAGCCATTTTCAGGTGAAAATCACCCTCAAATTAGCCTGTTTGGGAGCTCTGAGATACTACTAGGGCAGGGGTAGGCAACCTTTCCCCTTTAAGGGCCAAGGGACTTCAGCTCCCAGAAGCCTCAGCCATGTTGGCCAATAGTGCCATGTTGGCCAATAGCTCCTGGGATTCTGGGATCTGAAGTCCCTCGGCCTTTAAAGGGGATAGGTTGCCTACCCCTGTACTAGGGGGTCAAAGGCTGTAAAAATTGGGTTTGTGGTCTACATGTGTTGCAAAAGTGAGGTCGGAGGTGTACATTCCCCCACCATTCCATGTAGTTCAAGTTCAGGATGCAGAATCTGATGTTAAAAAAATTTAAATTCTTCCTATGAAGGAAGGCAGCAATGATAGATGGAGGGATGGACGGGTAGATGGGAAAACAGCCCCCCCCCCCAAAAAAAGTCTGTTATACATACAAAAGTGATGTGCATTTGTACAGTATGGTTCCAAGTCTTATGAAGTGGTATGACAGTTTGTACTGATGTGATTAAAAATGGCTAAACTAAGATTTGTTGTTAATTGCCTTTGAGTCAACCTCAACCCATGTATGATACCCCCCCCCCCTCAAGTCAACCTATGCTCAGCTGCCCTGCTAAGTTTCTTCAGACTCATGGCTGTGGCTTCTCTGATTTAGGGCCTTTACAGATTGCCAAAAATAATGCAGCTTGAGAGCACTTTAACTGCCCTGGCTCAATGCTAGGGAATCATGGGAATTGTATTTTTTTCTGAGACATTGAGCCTTCTCTGTCAGAGAGCTGTGGCGTCACAATAAACTACATTTCCCATGATTCCCTAGCACTGAGCTAGGGCAGTTAAAGTGGTCTCAAGCTGCATTATTTCTGGCAGTCTATAAAGGCCCTTAGTCTATCCATATGGAATACGGTCTTCCTCTTTTCCTGGTGGCACAGTGGTTAAATGCCTGTACTGCAGCCACTCACTCATAAACCACAAGGTTGCAAGTTCAATACCAGCCAGGGCTGAGATTCGACTCAGGCCTGCATCCTTCCGAGGTCGCTAAAATGAGTACCCAGCTTGTTGGGGGGCAATCAGCTCACAGTTGTAAACCGCTTAGACATCCCATAGTGCAATATGAAGCGGTATATAAATGAAGCTTTTTTTGCTTTTGCTTTGCTATTGCCCTCCTCTTTGCCAAGCATTATAGTCTTTTCTAGTGAGTCCTTTCTTCTCATTATATGCCTAAAGTATGACAACTTCAGTTTAGTCATCTTTGCTTCCAGGGAGAGTTTGGGCCTGATCCGCTGTAGGACCCATCCATTGCTCTTTTTAGAGGTCTACAGACTCTACAGTATTCTCAGAACTCTTTGCCAGCACCACATCTCAGATGAGTTTATTATTTTTTCTATCAGCTTTCTTCACTGTCTAGCTTTCACAACTATAAAGAAAAATGGGAAATACGATAGCACAGGCAATCCTAACTTTGGTATTTAATGATCTTTACATTTCAGTAATTTGTCTAGTTCCTTCATAGCTGCCCTAGCCTTCTTCTGATTTCTTGACTGCAGTCACCATTCTGCTGAATGACTGAGACAAGGTATGGAAAATCTTGGACTATTTAGATTTCTTCATCATCTATCTTAAAATTATGTAAATAATCTGTGGTCATAATTTTTGTTTTCTTGATGTTCAGCTATAAACCTGCCTTTGTACTTTCTGCCTTGACCTTCAATAATGTTTCCCCATCTCTGAGATTTCCTGCTAGTATTATGGTGTGATCTGCATATCTTAGATTGTTGATGTTCCTTCTTGCAATTTTCATGTCTCCCTCCTCTGAGTTCAATCCTGCTTTTTGTATGATACACTCAGCATACAAATTAAATAGATAGAGTGATAGAATGCAGGCTTGTCTGGAGCCCTTTTAATAATAATAATAATAATAATAATAATAATAATAATAATAAATTTCTATCCCGCCCCTCTACCGAAGCAATTGGGGCGGCTTACAACAATAAAATCTCACAGTAATTGGAAACTATTTTCAATTGGAAACTATTTCATTTCTCCATATTCTGTCCTAACAGTAGCCTCTTGTCCTGACTACAGGTTATGCACCAGAACTATCATAGGTTGTGACACACCCATTTCTTTAAGAGCAATCCATAGTTTCTCATAATCTATACAATTAAATACTTTGCTATAGTCCATAAAGCACAGGCTGATCTTCTTTGAAACTCTTTAGTACATTCCATTATCCAGACCATGTTTGCTGTTTGATCCCTAGTGTCTCTTCCTGGCAATTCTTATTCCGCATAAGGTAAGTCTTTGTTGTATAATTTTAAACATCATCTTGCTTGCATGAAAAATTAATGCAATGGTTTTATGATTACTTCAGTTCCTGTTGTCTTCTTTCTTGGGAACTGGAATAAATCCTCAGTGTTTCTAGTCTGTGTTTTGTTTTCCAAATTTGTTGAAATATTTTAGTTAAAACTGGAGTAGATTCTGTCTCTGTAGCTTGGAGCACCTCTATTGCTATGACATTGGTTCTTGGTGTTTTATTTCTCTCACATGCTCTGAATGCAGCTCTCATTTCACTTTTTAAAATATGAGGTTCATCCTCATATGGTTCTTCCTTAAATGAAACTATCATGAATTCACTCCTTTTCTATTGTTCTGTGTATTGTTTCCATCATATTTTTATTTCTTCTTGGTCATATAATGTGTTTCCCTGTTGGTCATATAGCATCCATACTCTTGACTTGAGTCCTCAGATCTTGCTGAAGAGGTCTCTTGTTCTTCCTTTTTTGTTGTTAGCTTCTGTTCCATTGCATTGATTATTACAGTAATGTTCCTTATCCCTGTGAACAAGTTTTTGTACATTTGCTTTCAGGGTTCTGGTCCTATTTCTGTCACCATTCTTTTTTTGCTTCCTTTCTGTTCTTGACTGGGAACTGGAAGGTACGTAGCTTCGCACAAACAGTTTGCCATATGAAATAGCTCCCACTCATTTTTTTTATTTTCTTTTTTGAATGTAACACTCAGCCCTTTCTTACAGGTGGTGGTACATCAGGGTCCAGAAATGCACCCTCTGCTAGAACATTTAAGACACATCAGGACATTCTCAAGACCAAACACCAACATAAAATTCTCAACAATAAAAGCATTACATAAAAGCAACAATAATAGACAAAGGTAGCTCTAAAATAAGCTTGAAGATGCAATTTCCAGGTATGCTTCCAAAGAAACACCTGAACTTCTTTTTACTGGGTTGACTACATAAAAGCATCTGGAGATGTCCACACAGTGCTTCCTGATTCCATCATTATATCAGCATCATGCTCAATTCAGCTACTTATATCTTGATTGGTAGGCAAGGTTTATACCAGGGGTCGACAAGTTCCCCTTACCTGGGGCCGGGCCGGGGATCCCTTACCTGGGGCCGGGCCGCAGTACTTCTGGAGTACTGCGCATGCGCAAGCGAGTCACGGCTGCCATTTTGGAAAACAAATGGCAGCCACGACGCGCGCAGTGGGGGTCGTCATCATTGTCGGGGGTCGGCAGGGGCCAGTCCAAAGGCCTTGGGGGGTTGCCGACCCCTGGTTTATACTAATACCCCAATTGTAATAAGGGCTATTGGTATAAAAGTTACTGACCTATGGTGGTATAAGGAGCTGAGTTGAGATATCCTCTGTCTTTGTGTTCCCTATTTACATGTGTGTAGAAACATTTGCTGTCCATAGTTTAGATGAGAGCAGACCAGCTCTCCTCATAAACCAAAGGTCTTAAAAGTACAGCCTTAGAGCTACAGACACACCCTGCCTGTTATTTAAATCTATGAGATCGTCCAGCACCTTAAAATATTTCTGCAGTTTTTTTAAACCTTAAAATGTCCTAATGATCCTTAGAGGCAGGAGGGCAATTCTGGCACTCAGTTGTGTCAAGGCTAGGGGTGTCTTTTTTTTTCCCCAACCAGAAAGTTGACCTCTGGTTTAAAAAAAGCTGTTTTCTGGACCTAAAATAGTCTAGGGTCTCATTCCCACTGTGATTTGAAGTGAACTGATGATCGCTTTAAATGTGCCTCATCCTCATTGGAAATGGTTTCAGATGCAACTGTGATTGTTCTGACTCGCTTTGAAGCCAGACAAAACCAAAAAAAAAAAAAAAATCACTCTTTTCGAAGACTAGTTTTTTGGTGGTTCTTTTGAAAAGATGCAATTAACAAGCTTGTTCAGCAAGTGGGAACAACGGACCTGAATCAAATCACACTGGAGGGAAAGAACTAATGCCAGAGGGCTGACAGAGGGTAAAACACATCTCTCACCTGGTTTTTGGGAAATCCACCATTTTTTCTCTGTTAAGAGAACAGAGGGTTGTGCCCTGGAAAAGAAGGATGTGTTGCCCTGGTGTAGTTGTGTCGCTGAAGGGTGGTGGTGGCAGTGGTGGAAGAAGGAGAGGAAGAAGGAGAAGAGGAGGGACAGTGGTCCGGTTACCAGACAGCTCCAGCAGCAGAGGGGGCTCAGGGGGGCTTTTTGGAGATGGGAAGGAGATGTGGAGGAAGGCTCCTGGGGGTCGGAGGGAAGGAGAGGGCAGAGGGGGCTTAGAGGGACTTTTTGAGGAGGCAGGAGATGTGGAGGAATGCTCCCCGGGGGTCAGAGGGAGGTAGAGAGCAGGGAGCCCTCACCCAATCCCACCCCACTGGCTGAGGGGGGTCTAGCTGGCCTCCCAGGGTCTCCTTCCCTGGCCGAGGCAGCCAAAGGGGCTCTTCCCTGCTCTAGACTTTCAGGTCCAGGCTTTGGTGGCTTAAAGGGGCAGTGGCCCGGTTACGAGGCAGCCCCAGCAGTGGTGGCGAAGGATAAATCCCTCCTCCTCCTCCTCCTTCCATTGCCACCACCTTCGGCTGGGCTCCCTTCCGCTGGGTCCCGCTGTCCTCTTCTCCACTGATGATGACAGTGACGCAAATCAAGTGGGAAAGACAATTGTGTAATAAAAAACACCACGAATTCGTGGAATAATGAAATAATATGCTTCCATAGTGGGAACTACGCATTGGCCTAAATCGCTTCAGAGACTCTGTGTCAATGCGACTCGTGAACTGCTTCAAATGCAAGTGGGAATGGGCCCCAGGTAGGCTCCAAAACATGGTAAAACTGTTCCCAATAGCTCTTGGAAGGCAGGGGGTGTGGGAGGGAAATCCAATAAGTATAAAATGAAATAAAATAGAGAAATCAGTGTGTGTGTGTGATTCCTTAATCCTCAGCAGTTGCCCACACAGACTTTAATGAATAGCTTTTTACATTTCACTGTAATGGCACACACATTAACCATTTATTAAACTGAAGGTTTGAGGAGTCAATGGACTAGCAAGAGCAAGTTATAATTTACACAGAAAAACATATTAAATGCAAATTTGGCTTAGTGCAACTAAAATGTTGCAAAAAATCACAATGCAAGACAAGAGCTCTTTCCTTTAGCCAATTACTCCACTCAGAATTGAAACCAGGCTTTACAAAAATGTCCTCCTTAGGTGTTCTGATTCATTTACACTGCTTTTTAGTGTTCCAAATGGTCCATCTCAGCTGCTGTTCTATAAATTCTTGTTACTACTGAATCTAATAATGTATTCATTCCCAAGTAACAACTGTTCTCTACATTAGTAATTTTCATAAAACATACAGCAAGTCATAAGTCTATGGTGCCCATAACTACATCTTACCAATACAAACCCCAGATAACCATCATAGTAAATCTGAATTAACCACTGCTATGCTATTGAATCCTTCTGTGCGTTCATTAGGCAAATTATAGTTCTCCTCTGCTTCTGGTCACAGAAGAATCAATGGGAAGAGTGAAATGGAAAGATGTAAACAATGAAGTGTCAAAAACACCATACAGAAAGGTGAAAGAAAATTTAAGCCCATGTCCAACTAGCTTTAAAGCTGAAAGGAAAATTTTGGTTGCCTAACACAAATTAAGCCAATGAATATTGAGTCACACGCTAATTGAATTCTACTTTTGTTACTAATCAAGCTAAATGGACAATTAAGAGTCACATTCTGCACAAGTGCTCTTAGAATGTTAAGATGGAAATGAGTTTTTTAAAAAATATTTAATTGAACAAGACAAATCAATTTGAATTATGCTTTAGTTGCAAGAATATATATGAAAAGGATTCTGAAGTAGCCTTATGAATATCTAATGTACCTGTAGTTCATTTCACACCTTCAAAATGCAACAGTATAGAAACTCATATGAATAGACTAACAGAAGCTCACAGAAGCAGTTCACACCATGGGTAAAATTGTCTTGTCCAAGACACTCTCAAAACAGAACAGCTCCCTACTGTGTGGAATATAGATTGAGTCCTCATGTTTTGAAAGATCAAGTACAGAGGCATGGCTGAGAGCTCCTCCGTCTGGAAGGTAAAAGCAGGAGCCATCATAAAAAGAGTAAGAACAGGGACTTTTCGGGGGGGGGGCACTTAAATTATGGGATTTATGTGGGAATACAAACTTCATTACCATCCTGAGTATTTTGAAGAGGCAAAGCAAGTGATTTCTTTCACCTTGGCTTCATCACTCTTATAATGATTACGAACAGTGATGGTTATTCTGCTCCATCACGGTGGCAACTTATCTCAGTAGCCACCTCTGTTCTGATGTCACAGAGGTTGGCTGGAGGACAGCTTAGTGCTTTGACTAATGTCTCCTTTTTCTCCGTAGCTGTCTTATCCTTTTTGTATTTATTATAAGCCTCTTATTCCAACTTTTAAATCTCTCCAATCTCTTGACCCTGTTTTCTACATTCCTTCATTCTGCTGGTTCTAAACTTCTTGCTAAATCCCATCTTTTGAAATGTGTTTCTAAGGATGTCCTCTGGCTTCTCAGGAACATATTCAGCCAAGGAAGAGGAACAAGCTTATTCTGTTATAAATATGCAACCAGGCTAAGAGTCTCTGATCTCTACAAAACACCCAGCGTTTCTCACCAGTCCAGCAGCTAACATTTCCCAGAAACCACTAGTAGGCAGATGTTTTTCCAGTATTAGCTATCAACAGCACACATAGTTTTGCCAACACTATTTTTTCTCACCAACAAATTTAATAGGATCAGATCAAAAGCTCAGATAGTATCTTTTTCCTAGCAGTTTGTGCTCCTTTATATTTTGATGTCTGCTACCTTCTCCTGCTTCTCTACTTTAATTATCAGTCCACGGAGTACACTACTCTGGCAACATTATCTCATCCACACAGATTCCAAAATCACAAACTATTGACCCTCCCTTCATCAGACATACAATAGCATCTATTTCTTGTCACTAAAAAGGCCACAGTTCCTCATTAAGGCATTTTGGCCTATTGGGAACTGATGGACATTTTCCTTATCAGTCAAAAATGCAACCTATGCTGCTTACTATCAAAGTACTGGCTGTGGCACAAACCAGAGCCATAATAGGGAAAGTAGCATATGCAGCTCCTAGGATTCTACCCAAAAGCAACAATGCACAGATAGATTCCACATATTCCATGTGGACATGACTATGCAACCAAACAGAAATCCTGTCCTAAGATCTAAAGATCTCTTGGTTTGGAATTCTGCTCATACTCCCAATATGAATTAACTAAATCATACACAAGCAGAAGGAGATATGACAAGATGAGTGTATGTGAGACATTCAAATGTTTAAAGCATCAGTGGGAAAAATGGGGCTCATGAATGACATGTGATCCTCAACCACTTTGTTGCCCCCCCCCCCCCCATGTCTCTCCCAATCCCCACAAAGAACCCAAGAACCCATCTCAATTACAGGTTGGGTCTCCCTTATTCAAAATGCTTAGGAGCAGAAGTATTTTGGATTTCAGATATTTTTGGATTTTGGAATATTGGCATATACATAATGAGTTGTCTTGGACATGGGACCCAAGTCTAAATATGAAATTCATATGTTTTGAATACACCTTATAAACATAGCCTGAAGGTAAATTTAGACATAATATTTTTAACAATTTTGTCCATGAAACCAAGTTTGTGTATACTGAACCATCAGAAAGCAACAGTGTCACTGTCTCATCCAAATATGTGGACAATTTTGGAATAATTCAGATTTCAGAATTCTGAATAAGAGACACTCAATCTGTAATCTTTTAGGCAAAGAAAATCACCAAAAGTACCCCAAAATGATGGCTGGAGTGGCAACAGCATCTAAACATAGATTTCCCAATCCCACCCTTCCCCCATCAGCCAAAAGTCCTAGAAATGAACACTGAAGTAGACTTCAGATCACATCCAGAAATTATCTTTGGCTAATATTCAGGTAAAGATATTGGCTTACTGTATGGACAAAGATTTGTCCATGCCTTTCCATCTACTGTCCACCCCTGGTTCAAAGACTTGTCCATTTTTTCTAGATACAACTGCCAAGGTTGCAATTAATTTGCATAGTACTTAAATGACAGACTACTAGATTTAGCAGAAGTGAGTGCATTTTTTTGCCCCAAGACCTTCCATGGCATTCCGCAGTCCTTCCCCTACCCCCAGTAAAAAACAACAACAACCAAGTATCAACATTGCCAGAAGTCCACTTCTGTTTCTGTTAAAAGGAAAAAAATTGCAGGTGGTTGGGGGGTGCAAACAAGGCATGGGGAGGGGGGACACTGCACATTATTTTAAATCAGTATCACCACTCCTAGAGGCTTCTTAAGGAAACAGTGCTCATTCTCCAGCCAATATACTTTTTATGGTTCGGCGTTCAGAAGGGGCCTTGTGGCACAAAAAAATGCTGCGTGATTTCCACCCATAATTTACAGGAATGCTAAATATCCCATAAGGCTATAGTTTCTTTCTCCAAGCTTTTAATTAAACTCAAGAATTCTTTTAGTCCTCTGGCATGTGATGGACAGGTTTATATACATTTTGCAACATTGTCTTCTATATGAGTGTTTTATCTAAGTTTCCCTTCCCTGGCTCCTTGTGTCCTGCTTCCACAACACAGAGCAAAAACTTAGATTTGGGTCTGGACTTTCTTCACAGTGCCTGCACCCAATTCAAGGCATTTAAAAAACTCTTTTGCTTTGGGCTTTTTTCGGAGGGTCAGCACTGATGAGCAACTGCCTTTTAACTTGTGGTCCCCATTCCTTGCCCAGTGCTCTGCTGCAGGCATGAATTGCTCTGAAGTCAGAACAAAGAGCCCAGCATCAATAGCAGGGACCATGGATGGGAAGGCAGCTGTCTCCCATCACTAGTGCAAGAGAGCAAAGTAAGGGCTAGAATACTCCAGGGGCAGCCCAGAGTGTCCTGGCAAGCATAGATGAGTTCTTAGTTCTTTCCAAACACACTGGGATAAATTTTATGAATAGCAATTTCAATAAAGCTGTGGTCTGGTGATGAAGGGTTAGGATCCTCTCTCTCTGCTCTATACTCATGATTTAAATCCCCCTGCAGTTTCTCTCAGAGGGAGAAAATTACATTCAGAGATCCAGCTGCAGATCTGGTATGAAACGTCGAGTTGGGCCCTGAGGGCGACCACAGAACATGGAAGACACAAAGCGCTGTTCAGATTAAGTGAAGAGTGATTGTGTAGCCACTGTTACCAAAGAGAGATTGTAGGAGACAGTGATTCTCCTCCAATATCAAAATATGAAGAAACACAAGAAAATAGAAAGAAAGAAAGAAAAAGAAATTACTCATCAATTTTATAAACTCTTGTCAATTATGTCACAGCACATCACTCATCATGTCAATAAAGTTTCATTGAGCTGAACTACTTTATTTTCACACTTTGACCTTCCCTACTCCCAGGACAACAAAAAGGAACTGCTCAGCCAATTTCCAGACTGTACCAGAATTCGTAATAATTAGCACGAAGGGTGCAGGCAGCTCATGCCAGCTCCTGCTGCCACTAATGTTCAAGGTTGGCTGTGAGAGTAAAAAAAGCAGAGAGCATGCTAAAGATTGGCATATTGATCTCAGAGCACACTGGCTAAATTGGAAGCTCAGCTCTATCTCAATGGGGGCAGGGAGGTGCACTGGTGGCACCATCTGACTATTGAGTGGGAAAAACAATTGATTGGTGTTCCAAGCCTCTTGGCAGGCAGCATGGTGAAAGCAAGCAGGGAGGGAATTAGGAAGAAGAGGGAAGCATAAATTCTGAATCCATGAACAGGGTGCTCTTTCTTTCTTATACACACACCTCTCCTTGGAATGTAAACCTATACATCCTGCAGAAGCTTCAATAGCCTTGAAAGACAAAGCTGAATTCAACTGAGGATGAAAGGATATTAAGCTTCTGAGGGATGGTGGGGGGAGAAGGAGAGAGAGAAAGAATGTTGTCTGCCCTTCAAATCCAACCTTCCTAAGGTCTCCAAGGGCTTGCACCACTCCGCCTTCCTGGCCTTATGTCCCTTGCCATGACCTCTACTCCAGCAGTTCTGTCTTGCTGAGCCACCTGAAGGTCTCTTGTTATCTTAAACCATTTGGCTTATACTCTCTTGTCACTCTTTGTGCCTGGAATTCCAACCCAGAATGTACATCTTACAATTTCCCTCTTTGCCTTTCAAATCCTGCCTCAAAACTCAAATATTTTTAATGAAGGTTTTTACATATTTCTCAAACAGTGGAGTGGGACCCGCAGGGGCATGAGACTTGGAGGCCCTAATCTCTTTTCCTTCTCCTCTTCCAAAACTTTTTAACATATAATATGTATACATGCGTTCAGTTAAATATTGAATTTACTTAAGTAAAACTGTTCTAATTTGAATGATGTTATTTCCTTATAAAATGTTAAAATAGGAATATACATGAATGTACAAATGAAAATATGCACACTAAATAAACAAAATATTTTTACTCATATACTATGTTGGGGGGGGGCAAAACATTTGCATGTAGATGTAAATGGGAGTCCCAAGGATAAAAAGTTTGAGTACCACTGGCTTAACCCTTTAGTCCTCATGCCAGTTATGTGAAAGGTTCAAGATATCTAAAATTACTGTCTCATATTAACCGCTTTTGTTAACCTCAACTATCCCTTGATTGTCTTCTCAGTTCTCAAACTTCAGACTATAAGTTTTCTGGGGGCAGACGCTTATCATTATTATTGATCAAACTACCAAACTACCAACGTCAGAAAGAAACTCCTCTAGAACATGGCCACACAGCCTGAAAAACCCACAAAAAACTACCAAAATGTTTGTCCAGGCAGACGTTCATGAAACTGTAACTAATACTAACACTTGTAAACCTACAGATCACCACTTCTGTGCCGGAAGACATGCAGAGAGAACTGAATGTTTCTTCCAACTCCATTTCATTCTCAATCTATCCTAATGTATTTCTTTGCCTCTGGGAATCCTGTGGATGGGTAGTTTCCAGAAAGGTTATGCATTTCTGCCATTGTTTTCCCATATGCATAAAACCATACAATCACTTTAAGACAGGCATGCACGCCTTAGGCACATAATGGCCTGGTTTAAACACACAGTTCCCGAGAGTAATGTTTGAAACACACTGCAGAAATAATTCAGTTTGAGAATGCTTTAACTGCCCTGGCTAAGTGCTAGGGAATCCTGGGAATTGTAATTTATTACGGTTCCAGGGTTTTCTGATAGAGGCAGCTAAATGTCTCACAAAACTACAGTTCCCAGAATTCCTTAGCACTTAGCCAGGTAGTTAAAGCAGTCTCAAACTAGATTATTGTTTTGGACCTAAGTGATGGGATCATGTAGCCCATCCTTGCCTTTCCTCTCCCATCATCCATTTCTCAGTGCTCACAGCCTGATTCAAACAAATCACCACTTGCCACTACATCTAGAATAGGAAATGTGGCTTAAGAAACCATAAGTTTAAGATCCTGATTTGTAAATTGACATTAAACCACAGCTGCCTGTTTGAGATGTAATGGATGACTGTGGTTCAATTGAAGTAGGAGTGCAAGGATTCAGGACTGGAGGGAGGGGGGGATAGTTCTTTTGGGCTGCTAAATTATAGTTTAGTGAGCTGTACATTTTATCTTGCATAAGAATAAATTCATAAGAAATCTTTCCACTCAATTATAACTGGGTACCATGCTACTGATCAGTTTTTCTTTTACACACCTCATTAAAAATATCCAAAGGTCATAATTTAAGATTTGGTTGGCATGGTTATCTTTTGTATGATAAAGATAGGCCATGTGCTGTATTTGAAAATCAGTGTATTAGAAAGGCTCTCCTAGGGTTTGGTAAACAGAGACTTTTCCCTATGATAACAGCAGCTACCTCACCACACAAAGGCTTTTTAAAGGAAGCAATGGGTTAAAAATTAGAAATGGTTGCACTATGATGATCTTTTGTATTTTGAACAAGATAGCTGGAAGTTTAAATTGAGAGATGATTCTCAAGGAAGTCAAAGATCTTAATTGGTTTGCTTATATGCAACCTCAGAACAGATTTAATCAAGCCAGTAGAAATGCAGCCATAGAGGTTAGAGAAAATTAGTTTTATTTAGAGTTATGTAAAGATGATGACCATATAATTTAAAAAGGGTATGAATGGCTTCTGAAACTAGAGACAGAAGATGAGACGATAATTCTAGGCATAATGTCTGTATGGATGTATGGGAATAAATGTGGTCCAGAGATTTACTTTGTGCTGTAATTTAAAAGGAATCCTATATAAGATTATGTGTAGATGGTATTGAACTCCAAATTGTTGAAAGTGGTCCAGGATTATTTAAATCTGTGTTTGGGATGACAAGATAAGGAGGGCTCCTTTTTCACATATGGTGGACTTCTATGAAGGTGAAAAGTTACTGGTCTAAGATTTATATGTTAAATAAAAAAAGAACTAGATAGTAAATATGCATTACTTCTTTGATACATGACAAGAGCAGCAAGAATATTGTCTACTCAAATTTGGAAATGGATTGAAGCACCAACAATGGGAAAGTGGATTGTTAAGGTCACTGAGGTAGCCCAAATGGCCAAACTATCATGGATGCTAAAGCATAAACCAACTGAAGACTTTTTGAAAGATTGGAAACCATTTAGAGAATGATGCAATAATCTCAGGACCTGGTTATTAGTAATTTTAGTACAAGTTGAGTCTCCCTTATCCAGAATTCTGAAAATTCTGAAAAAGAACTGAAATCTGAAATATACCCAAATGAAAACTTTTTTCATGAGTGGCTGAGACAATGGTCCAAAACACACTGCAGAAATAATCCAGTGTGAGGCTGCTTTAATTGCTGTGGCTCAATGCTAGGGAATTCTGAGAGCTGTAGTTTTGTGAGACATTTAGCCTTCTCTGTCAGAGAGCTCTGGTGCCACAATAAACTACAATTCCCAGGATTCCCTAGCACTGAGCCAGGCCAATTAAAGTGGTCTCAAACTGGATTATTTCTGCAGTGTGTTTTGGACCAAGACACCTTTGCTTTCTGATGGTGCAATGTACACAAATTTTGTTTCATGAACAAAATTATGTAAAATATTGTACGAAATTACCCTCAGGCTACATCTATAAGATGTATATAAACATCTTATACATAATGCATTTTGTGTTTAGACTTGGGTCCCACCTTCAAGATATCTCATTATGTATGTATATGCAAATACAAGTATTCGAAAATGAAAAAGAAATCCGAACACTTCTGGTCTGAATCATTTCAGATAAGGGAGATACCACCTATAGGATTACAGTTGGCCCTCAGTTATCGCGGACTTGGAGTCCACAGTTTTGCACATTCACAGAGGTGCAACCTCTGTTAAAATCAATGGGGTGCCCCCCCGCCCCATTCAAGCTTACAGAGCTTGTATTTTGGCAAATCTCAATTTTCGCAGGGTGGGTAGGTCCAGAATGGATCCCCCATGAAAACAGAGGGCTGACTGTATTTAGTTGTATCTGTAATGGTAGAATACCCCCTTGTTTTTCTTTTTCTTTTCATCACAGTTGGGATTGAGGGGGTCAGGGACCACCTGTGTATTAGTCGTACAACTTTTTTCTTTCTCTTGCTTTCTCTCTCTCTCTCTCTCTCTCTTTCTTTTT
The DNA here is from genome assembly GCA_026167975.1 of Phrynosoma blainvillii. Lineage (NCBI taxonomy): Eukaryota > Metazoa > Chordata > Lepidosauria > Squamata > Phrynosomatidae > Phrynosoma > Phrynosoma blainvillii. The sequence goes on along the minus strand of JANUYF010000002.1, from coordinate 230,344,240 downwards.
AACATTTTTCCTTCTTTCCCTTCATTTTCTCACCCCTCTGATTTCTTTGTCTTTCATTTAATATTATTTTGATTGTAAATTAGATTGTTTGTGTTATAAAATTAATAAAAAGATCTAATAAAATAAAACAAATTATCCAATCCTTTCGCTCTGTAAAAAAACGCATACAAATATGGGTAAAAGGGCATTGTTTGAACTGAAAGATGTGCATGAAGGTACTGATCAAAAGTGATCCTCATTCAAGCATACTTAATGGCTGGAGAACTGGGATATGGATTGCCCACTCCACTTGGTAGATAGAGAGATGGAGAAAAAAGGACAAGATTTTTGCACCTTTACTAGTTGAGGAATAGAGAGTATTTTAGCAGCTGTTGACAGAATGATATGCCACACTGACTGAAATTATGTACACCAACTATTAAAAGTACAAGATGCAAGTCCACTTTTGAATTCAACCACTCTGCCACAAAGAGTGGGCAGTTCTGCATGAGAAATTGAAGATCAGCCTGAGAATTGAGCATTTTCCATGCACAATCTTAGAAATATAAGCTAGTACTCCATGTTTTAAAAACAAAACAAAACCATATTTCAAGCTTTTAAAACTGTAAAGAAAAAATATTTTAAATAAGAGCTTTTTTTTAAATAAAAAAGCATAAAAAAGGAATCTGTACAAAAGTACAAAAAGTACAAAAGCAGTACTTCCAGTAGGTGTATATCTTTGGTGACTATCTGCACCAACATTTTTCTTTTGCACAAAATATATTTTTTGTACAAAAGCACTGTTTTCTGTCCACAGGAAAAAGTGCACTGATCTTTTTACTTATACTGAAGGATGAAGAATCTTGTAGTGTCTGACTCCCTCCTCCCATCTAGTGTGCTTTGCAAGCAGGCAAAGTGATACTGAAGTGTGTGCAAGGCAGATATGAATGCCATCCAAAATGAAAAAAACCTTTAGGCAAGGAAGACTCAGAGGTGGCTTTGCCAATTCCTTCCTCTGAAATACAGCCTATAGCACCTGGCATTCATTGGCAGTCTCCCATCCAAGTACTAATCAAGGTTGACCCTGCTTAGCTTCCAAGATCAGACAAGATCTGGTGCCTTTAGGGTATTTCTTGCTTGTTCTTGTGTGCCTTCAAGTCCTTCCCAACTTATGCCAACCTTAAGGTGAACCTAACATGGGGTTTTCTTGGCAAGGTTTTTTTTTCCAGAAGAGCTTTGCCGTTGCCTTCCTTTAATGCTGAGAGCATGTGACTTCCCCAAGGTCACTAGTTGGTTTCGTGGCCACGCTCAGAATTGAACCTGGGTCTCCAAAGTCACAACCAAACACTCAAACCACTACACCAAGGCTCTCATAGGCAATATGAAAGCAACCAACAGCTTCAAAAACATAAAAAGAAAAGCTTTATTTTCTTGTGTGTGCAAAGTGGTGATGGGGATGGCCCTTCACATGCTGTTGAACTTCAGCTCCTATGATCTATCATCCACAGCCATGTTCTACAACGTTCACTTCTCTTCTCAAAATCATCATCATCATCATGCTGAATATTAAGCATCTAAGGTGATTTATCCACTTACTTGCCATTCAATTCAAAAGGACTTACACCTGAGAAATCATGCTGCAAACCAGTGCTATTCAAAGTAATGGTCTATAAACCAATTGTCATCTGGGAGCCATTGGCTACTGGACTGCAACAAATCTCCAGGAAAGAAAAAAACTAGTTGCAGCTAAAGGTCCCAAATACAGTATTGGCACACGGGGGGTGGGGGGTGGGGATCTGCCACTCTGCCACATAAGGTGGCTTGAGAAGCAGTGCTGTAAATACTTATTTCCTTGGTGCAACAGAGATAATTAGATGGCAAACTTATTGCAACTCGTGCAATTGTATTACTTATACAATAAAATTCAATTAAACTTTCACACGTAAACATATTTCTATATACCAATGGTAAGAAATGGATGTATGAAAAAGAAAATAAAAATGTCAGTTTATTTTTGTTGTTGTTGATGATGATTAAGTTTTGATAGGATCATTTCTCAAAAAATTCCTACACTATGTCTGAACTCTAGATATTTGCTTTAAAGGAATGTGGTTCTTTAAATAAGAAGTGCAGCCTCTTTATTTTAAAAGGTCAATATAATATGCCTATTTAATTATTGAACTATAGACAACAAATGAATTGGTTTCCTCCTCCCTAGGTTTGAGCTCCTCCAGAGATGATTGTAAAAGACACATAAACAGACACTTCATTTTATCTGTAACTTGATGGATACTTTCAGGGGAGCATGCAATGTCTCTGCTGCAATTTAAACATAATGCATACTAATGTATAAGTATATATAATTGGAAATGGTGTATTCATGTTTACAGACTTATACATAATTATTTGAAATTGCAATTAGACCCATTTCTATTCCAGATTTAGCATCTAAAGAATGAAGGCTTTCCTGTAATAGGCTTATTTATCTAAAGGAAAGGAATGTCAGTACTCATTATAATACTTTTGTTTTCAGGAATAGATGGACGGCATCTTAGTATGGGTTCTCCTCTCTCCTACTCCAATAGGCCAGAACTGTAGAAACACCCTTTAGGAGGAACAATCTAGGAAAATCCAGTCTTCATTAGAACATGATTCTTCAGAATCATGTGGAGTGAAATAGGTTGTAAAAGCAAAGGATAAAATGGGCAGTGAGACTGTTCCCAAACTCCACAGCTTGCTTCTTGGTTGAGTGTCTCTATAGGTTGGGAGAAGTAAAAATAGATAACAAAGCTACAGAAATCACCTAGAAAAGATTGAGCAGAGCTGCTTTATAGGAAGAGCAGAAAACACATCCTATCAGAGCTAAGGTAGAAACAAAACTGGATCTTCAGAGTGTTTCAGCAAGGACAGCTCCTCCTAGCATATCAGAGGAACCCATACCAGGATGCCCTCTTTCCACCGCTGGAAAACACACGGTGAATACTGTCCAGCATATAGTATTTTTAATATATGGGTGTACTGCAGCATGATATGCATCAAGAGTAATTGAAATACAGTATTGCCTCTGTGTGCTTAAGAACATGACTGTGTAGGCCTCCATCATACTTTGGAACAGCTAATGTGCTGTTGTCCATGCTTACTCAAGACACAAATTAGGAAGCTTGAATTACAAGTGGGGCCTGTAACAAGGGTCCAGAATTCCCTAGCATTGAGCCAGGGCAGTTAAAGCAGTCTCAAACCGGATATTTCTGCAGTGTCTTTTGGACCACAGTCTCTTCAGGGTTCTAGCTAGCCATGCCTTTCCCCATGTTATTCCATTCCCTCTTCCCTCTCCCATCACACATACATTCAGCAGTGTGGCTAGTAAGCATGCTCAGTCTTCACTGGACAAACCTGGGGAAGCCAGACGATGGAGAAGCCCCTTGTCAGAAGCCCAAGTGGGCATGTTTCCTTCATAATGTGTTAGCTGTCCATTGTGTACGCCTTGCAAACAATTCAAATACCAAATTCCAGTCAAACAGCACCAATTATGGCACAGGTTAATTTGCACTTCACTTTTAGCCAGTTAACAAGCATTAAAAGAAATACTGTGCTAACCTGTCTGCTCCCAATGTGTCCTCTTGCATCACAGGTGAGTCTTGCACGCTAACTGACCAGAAGGAAATGATTTGCCCTGAACTAACTACTAGGCTACTCTCAGCATTTTGCCCTTTCAGAGAGAAGGGTCCAGGGCTGTGTACATAAACAACCAATAGTCCAGTCAACCTTTCATTGCCATGGTGCCATCCTACAGAACCCTGGGATTTGTAGTTTTGTGAGGCACCAGCAAGATCTTCTAATCACAGAATCACATAGCTGGAAGAGACCACAAGGTCCCTCAACCCAGGAAGACACAATCAAAGCACTCCCAACAGATGGCCATCCAGCCTCTGCTTAGAACCTCCAAAGAAGGAGACTCTGCCACACTCGAAGGGAGTGTGTTCCACTGTCCAACAGCTCTTGCCTTCAGGACATTCTTCTTAACGTTTAGGTGGATCCTCTTTTCCTGTAGTTTACATCCATTGCTCAGTGTCCTAGTTTCTGGAGCAGCAGAAAACAAGCTTGCTTCATCCTCAATATGACATCTCTTTTAAACATGTCTGTCATGCCACCCCTTAATCTTCTCTTTTCCAGTCTAAACATACCCAGCTCCCTAAGCCATACGACATGGTTTCCAGATTTTTCACCATTTTTATCGCCCTCCTCTAGACACACTTCAGCTTGTCCACATCCCTCTTGAATCTTGTAAAATTGCAAATCCCAGGATTCCATAGGATGGAAATACAGCACCCAAAGTGGTGTCAAACTGCATTATGTCTACAGTATAGATGCAACCTAAATATACACATGCATCACAAAGAAACAAAGTTCCTGTTTCAGCCTGCCTGAAGCCCTGAAAAGGTAGCACTGCCTCATGTTACTGCAGGTCCCATCAGGCTCTACCCTGTACACAGTCCCCTGTTCCATTATTTTGTCTAGCTTCTTCCATGCCTTTTTTGTTTGTTTGTTCCAGCCATACTACTGGCCATCAGTATTTCTGATGGCAGACTTCCAAAGGTCAGCCATGGTATGTGAGAAAATGTTTTTCTCTTGCTTCTTTCAAACCACCTGCTTATTCATTTCATTGGACTCCTTCCAACTCAAGTACTGTATGATGGGGTGGGGTGGGGTTCCTTCCAGCTCCCTGATGGTGTGTGTGTGTGTATGTGTGTGTGTGTGTGTAAAATCAGACTTGCTTTTTAAGATGGTAAAATCCTATTTTTATAGAGATGGGGATTCTATAGAAAAGAATCCTTTTGCTGCTGCCCTCTCTACTTGTTCAGTACTATTAGTGATTTGTTTGTTTTTTTAAAATGGCATGATCACAACCATACTGTATATGAGGGGCTATTGTAAAGTTTTAATTATCACCTTTAAAAAAAATTGACAGGAAGTTTGTTTTGACTCATAGTTGTTAACTTATCTCTACATAGTCACCATCCAGATTTACACACTTTCCCAGCGTTTCTTGACCCTCTGAATACAGTCTGCAGAGTGTGCCTTACAAGGGGGTATCATAAAGTAATAATTATCACCTGGAAGTTCTTATGGTATATTGATGAAATTTTGTCAGTGTCATCATTGGTCCCCAAGTGCATGATGTTGAGAAAATCAGCTCACTGTGTCCTTTATTTTTGTGCCAGGTTGTGCCAGAAGTGACTAAAGTGTAAAATCCTCATAAGGCGCAATCTGCAGGCTTCTACAATAATGGTATTTGGAGGGTCAAGAAACGCTGGGGAAAATATGTAAATCTGGATGGTGACTACATAGAGATAAGTTAACAACTACAAATCAAAACAAGCTTTCTGTCAATTTTTTTCAAAAGGTGATAATTAAATCTTTACGATACCCCCTCATAATGTGAACACAGAAAAAAAGTATTCCCTGTGTACTCCTTGCTTAAAACAAAAGCCATGCTGGATTAGACCATGGACAGCCTAGCTAATCTGGAAGTGCATTCCCATATTGGCCTTTTCCTGCATCTTCCTGGTCATATTTGCCACAGCTAGTATTTGATGGCATCCTGTCTCATCCAGTGTAGGTACTGCATAGCCATCTTTACTGATTATTTCTAATAGTTCACTTTCTCGATCTTACCACTTCCATTTTGTTCTCTTTTCTGATGGCTGCAATATATTGGATGGATATCTTCTGGGAAACACTGGTCTAAATGCAGTTCTTAGACCCAACTGGAATACACCCTTTGAAGCAATGGAACTCACACAAGTTTTGACTTTATTCCTATAGATTGAATGGGTCTATTTTAATTGGAACTAACTATTGGATTTAGGCCTACACATTTTTACAGTCTACACACTTGGTGGACTAAACAGGAGGAAAAGCAAACAGAAGGAAAAGCAAGAACAGCAGCTACCTGGGTTGGCCATTTGCAGAACTTGGTTAGCAACCAATTAAAGTAATGTAGGGCCTTTGCAGACTGCCAGAAATAGTGCAAATTGAGTCCACTTTAAGGGTTAGGGTTAGTGCTAGGGAATCATGGGAATTGTGTTGTTGTTTTTCTGAGACATTGAGCCTTCTCTGTCAGAGAGCTCTGGTGCCACAATAAAATACAGCCTAACCCTTAAAGTGGACTCAGTTTGCACTATTTCTAGCAGTCTGCAAAGGCCTGTAGTCACCTGCTCTGATCTATTTGGTGCTTTTAGGGCCTTTGCAGACTGCCAGAAATAGTGCAAATTGAGTCCACTTTAACTGCCCTGACTCAGTCCTAGGGAATCATCGGAACTGTAGTTTATTGTGGCACCAGAGCTTTCTGGCTGAGAAGAATCAATGTCTCAGAAAAAGTACAATTCCCATGATTCCCTAGCACTGAGCCAGGGCAGTTAAAGTGGACTCAATTTGCACTATTTCTAGCAGTCTACAAAGGCTATTTGTTGCCCAATAAAGGTATCGTTTTGTGGATTTTGGATTTGCCTTTTGCTGCATGGCCAACATGGCTACTCCTTTTGTTTTTTGGTAACAAAAGTGTGACTAAGTAACATTCCAAAAGTAATAAACAGAGTGGGAAGGAAGCAAATTAACTCCCATTAATTCAATGCATCTATTCTAGTTGGGGCTAACAATTGGATTTAGGTCACTGATGGCAACTGCAGAGTTGTTGTTGTTGTTTTTTTAAAAAAATAGCACTGCTAAATTCACTACTCAATTGTGCAGGTGCAAAACTAATGTTAATCCCCCTCCCCATACACATATACTTTATGTGTATCACTGCATTTATCAACACACTGCTAGAGCTGTGAGACCTTTCTGTAATTCTTCATGGAGATGTAACCCTCTTAAATAATTTACCATCAGCAAATTAATAAAATAAATAATAAAGTGCTGAAGGAAAAGATATTAAAATTAAAAGCCAAGATTGCCCTAGCTTTTTATTTAAAGAAAATTAAAAGTGTAATTTGACTGATAGAGGTCAGTGAAATATCATGGAATGATGGTCTTGGGGGCATGAATTGTTGTTTGCAATCTGTGCTGCATAATCATTCAACCCAGCATGTTTCTGACTCAACAGGGAAACAGGGGCTCTAATAGTTTTCAGTTATGACAGCTGGACTCCCTTCATGCTATAAATGTACAAGGGAGGGGAACCCTGAGAGAGAGCAGCAAAAGTAGCTCTGGGTGGGAGTGAAAAGTGCGTTATAATCTTTACCACCACAACACCCAAAGCTTGCAAAAATCATGTGTCAAACAGATCTGCCCCATCTACAGAATGCAGAAGTCAGCATTTGGTGCACTCTATGTAAATTTCTCATTGCTTGCTTGATAAAAGACTGAAAAAATAGCTTTTCAGATGGAAACTCCTCATTCCCATACTAAACTATACCACATATTTCTAAACCTGAAAGTATCATGTCTGCTGTTGTTATAGTTCTTCCTGTCCCTCTTTTAAAAACAACAACCCCAACAACCTCCAAACCTTACATTCGCTCAAGAATATTCAGCACCCCAACAATGACTCCTCAGACACATTTCAGCATTGATAACACTGATTCCTGTGGCAGTGCCCAGTAGAACAGATGGTGGCGTGGGCATTAGGTACCAGCCTCCTGGCAATCTGAACATCTGTTCCAGTAAAAAAATGCTAATTGCTATCAATCAGGACAGCACCTACCCACATTTACATGTGAACATACACACACACACAGAGAGAGAGAGAGAGAGAGAGAGAGAGAGAGAGAGAGAGAGAGAGTTACATCTAAATTCTCTAGGCACAACACTTTCTGAATGCTAAATAGGTGCTGTTGCTCAGAAGCTGCACACTCTTCTGATGCCAGGGAGGTACCACCTTAGCAAACCCTTATAGCATATCAGATAGATAGACAGATAGACATGATTGTTCCAGTCTCTTGTCTATGAATAGGAAAATAAACAAACCCCTTAGAAAGGGAACGACTTGCAGAATCAAAACTGTCCAATTATTCTCTAGAAATCAAATTTAGAACCAAGCAAAACAATACCCTTTGAGCTTAGCTATTCTATAGCAAAGCATTCATTTGGCATCTTCATTTCCAAGATCTGAAACATCACTTGTAGGCACTTGGTGTTCCCAGAAATGCCTGTATGCATTCCCTATATCCTATAGAGGGAGGAAAGGAGGGAAGAAAGGAAAGGATGAGTGCCGCTAACTGAGTAGTTTATTGGTGCCTAGAATTTTTGCTATGGGAAATATCTATTTCCAAAATAAAAGATGGTTATCAAGTTACACTCTCCCCATTCTTAGTGAAATAGATTTATGTCTTGCATGTCGTTCAAAGCAGTATCCTAACTACTGAATAAAGAGAGGAACCATTTGTGGGGTTCTGTTTTCTGGTTGCCCATGGTTTACCAGAAAAATAACTCAGCTGCTTTCTGCTTCTTTCCACAATCATAATACAGATGGGAGGAAATGAGGATCCGCTATTGATGGGGGTCCCCAGTAACTTCTCTTCAATAAATGTGTTCTACTTTCTCCCAACCCTGGTTGCCACCCTTCTGCTTAACCCGACACTTCCCTCTCCCCATTTCTTGCTTAACTGTGTTATGTCTGTGATGGTGGGGAAAGCAGATGCAGTGATCGGAATCATGAGAACATCATGCCACTGTATCATCATCCCACCACAGTGGACTGGACGTAGATCATCCTGTTAAGTCACCAGTAGCCAAATGAGGCAGGGGGGAGAGAAGCCAGTAAAGGAAGGAGACCACATTACCACAAATAACACCAGACAGACATCCCCTTCTGAAAGCAATATTTTGTGGCTAAAGAACTTTGTGGGTTTACAAATGGCATTGCATCTACTCATGTTATGTTAGATTGTTGGGTGTATCACAGTATGAAAAATCTTACAGATACTGTGAGGAAATGCAACTGAACAAATCAGGAAAAGGAATGCATAGTTTCGATTGCCAGAAAGAAAAATTGCTGTCCCACGTACAAACAATCCTCTATTGCAGTGGTTCCCAAACCTTGCTCCTTCTGATGTTTTGAACTTCAGTTCCCAGAATTTCTGACTGATGGCCAAGCTGGCTGGGGCTTCTGAGACTCTAAAACATCTGGAGAGCCAAAATTTGGGAACCACTACTCTAGTATATGCCAATACTCAGTCTGGGATATTCTATACTGAGCATAGTGGTTACTGAGAAAAGAACAGTGATTACCAGAATGGGTTTCTTAAAAGCAAGATATGCTAGTCAACACATAAATCTTTTTCTTAATATAGTTAAAAGCTTGTTAGAATAGAAAATGCTGTAGATGTAGTATATCTTCATTTCCACAAGGTTTCTGATAAGTTATCTAAATGATATTCTTGCAGACAAACTGGTAAAATGTGGAATTAAGCGTTAGGTGACTTTCTAGCAAGCTGAGAGAACAAAAAGAGTGCTCACCAGTGATTCTTCATCCTTCTGAACAGAAGCAACAAGTGGGAGCTGCAGAGTTTAATCCTGGACCCAGTGTTGTTCAATATCTTTATGAATGACTTGGATGCAAATCTAGAATAGTTGCTCATTACATCTGTAGATGATATCAAACTGGGAGGGATACCTAATACCTCAGAAATCAGTATTCAATATGACTTTAATAGATTGGAGAATATGGACAACATTTTTAAAAACGATTTTTAGCAAAGATAAATGTAAAGTTCAGCATTTAGGCAAGAGTAAGCAGGTGCACAAATACAGAATGAGTGGCACCAGACTTGGTACTAGTACGTATAAAAAGGAGAGGTTGTAGTAAACTAAAGGCTAAACATGATTCAACAGCTTAATGCTAAAAGGGGGGAAAGAATGCAACTCCATTCTGCATCAACAAAAGCATAGCATTCAGGTAATAGTACTACTATATTGTGTTTTAGAATCCACCTGGAGTTCAGTTCTGGAAACTATAACTTTAGAAGGATATCAACAAGCTTTCTTATATCCAGAGGAAGACAACTAAGATGGTAAAGGGTCCTATAAAGAACAGTTAAGGAAGCTTGGTATCTTCTGTCTAAAGAAAAAGAGTTTCATAGATAATACTGTATGATAGACACTTCTAGCACTTGGATAAGCCCCAAACCAATGGATTCAAATGGTAAAAAAGGAGATTTCAACTAAACATAAAAAAGAGCTTCTTGAAAGTAAGAGGTGTTCTACAGTGGAACAGGCTAGTTTGGAAGGCATGAACTCTCCTTTGTTGGAGATTTTTACACAGAGGTTGGCAGACATTTGGACTAGAAGATTTCTGGCATTCCTTCCAATTCTACATTTCTATGATTTTATGTGGTTATAACTGTCCATTACAAAGTAATTGTTAAACCTCTGCCTCTCTCTAACAGTTGTTTCAAATGTTGCCACCCACATCTTGATCTTGGCATGGGATGGCTAGCAAATTCCTGGCAGCAGGCATTGATTGTGATTCCATGGCTAGCTTCCAGCAACGGTCCACCTGTCTTTACTCAGCAACCAAGGGAATTGCTTAGCGCAACAACAAGGTCATTAAAAAAAATGCATGCACACCATCTGTCCAAATGTCATAGGCCTTGCCTTTTGGGAACAGTTTAGAAGTTTTAAATCAGTGCAGCCTGACTGACCAAACCATCAGCATTTGTAAGAGGAAGGACCTTTTTGTTCTCAAGGAGAACACACTGTCCAGGGAAAATGACTCACTGGCAGAATAAGGTGTTTTAGTGGCTAGATGAAAGTGGACGACTGTCAGGCAGACCTGGCTGGAAATCCCAGTTCAAAGGCATGGGATTTATTGGATGACTTTGGGGCCAGTCACTTAGCAAATAAATTATTGTAATGATAAGGTGGACTAATATGCTGCCCCCTTCCCATTTCATGCACCACTCTGTGCTCCTTACAGGAAGGAGGATCAAGTAACGAAGCTATGCACATTTATTTTTCAGATTGCAAGTGGTGTTTGTAAACTAGGTTTTTTAAAGCCTTATTCATCCCATTAAAAAAAAAAGAATTGCTTGTGCCAACAATGCAAGTTACTTGACTCAGAATAAAATTCTGTCCAGAAAAGTAATCCCTAAACAATGTGTTGGCACTAACCACTGGCCATTAAGCTTCCTGTGGCTAGGTTATCAGGGCATCAGCTGTAGATGCTACAGCCCAACAGAAAAGAATTGTGGGATTTCTCCTTCATATCAAGTGCTTGAACTGACAGCTGTGTGTCAGCAAATAAATAAACAAATAAATAAAATCCACTCCTTGTAAAAATCTGTAAGCTACAGACTTATAAGCCTTAAATTTGAATCCAATCTGAATGATTTATGAACCAATGAACAGCAGAAGGGAGCTTACAATCAAAATGCATTTTGCACATAGCTGTTTTGTTTATGTTGGTTGTGGTCATAGCCCCCATGGGGAGGAGTACATCAAACCCCCAGCTTGCATGCCCTTTCACTCAAGCTCAATACCAGTACACGGGAACAGTACTTTTATTTTAGGATCCAAGAGACACCAGGTAGGCTGCCCAATGAGTATCTGGAGTAAGTGTTTGTAGAATGAGCCTCTGGGTGGAGGCAGCTAAATGGTTTCAGGATGAAGACCATGGTAGAGAACATATAATGATCACCCTGGTAGGGAATGGCAAAAAGTTGCAGGATGAATACCTGCATATTAGGCAACAGGCAAACAGTTTCAGGGTAAGAAGCTGAGGATGAGATAGACTGAAAGCATCAGAGTCCCAAGGGGGCAAGCAAAGGACACAGAGAGGCCAATGGGGACAAACAACTGAAGAGCTGAGGAGGAATAGCTAAGCCTCTGCCACCCTTATGCTTCTCTTTGCTTTGACAACTTGTCAGGCTTTCTTGTTAGTAGAGGGGTTTGTCTCCCATCTCCTTATAGGCTACCCTTTGGTTAAGATTTTACTGGATATATCCTTCCAATTCTGGCAAATAGGCAAGGCTTCAGAAGAGTCCTGGTAACAGCTTCTGTTCTTTACGAGCTCAAATCCACAGGAGAAATCTGCATTTTTAATACCACTTCTGCCATCTCCTTAGAGCTAATCTCCAGTTCTTTGTTCCTCATCCCTGGGCTGCCTCCTCTAGAAGCTTCTGGTTCTCATCTACTACTGAAGCCAGGGAGCAGGCAGGGTGGTGGTGCCACTTCTAGTGAGCCCCACACTTTCCAATGCCAAAAAACAAGGTTGCCAATCTGATACACCAAAGGGTAAGTATTTTAAAATGGAACTTAACAGACAGCATAGAATCATTGCATTAAACAGCATACTAGAACAGTAGCACAGATAGAAACAAACAGCAATTTCACCTTGAAACTTCCTATTAGTATTGTTGATGTTGTTGTGAGCCTCTGACTTATGCTGATCCTAAGGCAACCTTGTCACAGGGTTTTTCTAGGATTGAGAGAGTATGACTTGCCCAAGCTCATCAAGTGGGTTTTTATGCTTGAGTGGGGAATCAAACTCTTATCTCCAGAATGTAGTGAAACACTCATACCATTACACCACAGTGGCTCTCATCCTAGCAGTATAGCATGAAGGTTTTGTGCTGTATAACCATCCAAATGATGTGTGAGTGCTATTCAACAGTGCTACATGCAATGTCCTTTCAGACTATGCTGTGCTCTCATACTAGAGCTAATATTCTGAAGATAAGCTAATAGAAAAGTTTTGCAAGTGGCATGTACAAAGTGCAGGATTCCTTCCCTTCACTACCCTCAGGATGGTACTATAACTACAGTATTCTGTGCTCACTTGTTCAGGGCTTCTCATATTATCTCAAGTGGCAGACTAGCCATTTCTCCCCCAGGGACTGACAGCAATTTGTGTCATATTATTAGTGTATTCACATAGTTTCCTGGAAATTCATTATAAACCAGCAGCTGATAGCTAACAGGACTTTGAATATCATAGGTCTAGTGGCTATGCATGTTTATAAGACTGGGGTGCCAGCAGCGAAATGCTGTATGACATACCCATAAGCTATCCTAAGAACTTTTCTAAAGGTTCAACTAATGAAATGGTCCAAGGCCCTATTCTGGATTTAATAACCAACAGATGTTGACACAAGAGTTTAGAATCTCCTTCCTCTTGACTTTCACACCATCTCAAATGTGTTGGGTGATTGGAAGAAGACAAAAAGGCCTTTTCAGTAGCAGAGCACACTCTCCCCAGTGAGCCTCATCTGGAGCCAATGAAGATTAAATTTTAGTATCAGAGGAAGGCTTTTTCAATTTTTCCAGGACTTTAAATCTAATAATTATTACTTCTGTGAGGTTCTTGCCCTAGACTTTTAAAATTTCAGAAGATGCTACCTTTCATCTAAAAGTTTCATACTGTAAGATGACCTGGGACTTTATTTGAAGGATGGGATATACATTCCTGTAATAAATAAATAGTCAAAACCTCAAACATGTACTGGTCATCAACTGTAATAAATTTCATTCAAAACCTCAAACATTTCTAAAAAGAAATTTCTTTGATTTTCATAGGAGCTTATACACACATACACATGGTGCATCACTCCCAGTTACTTGAAGTCCATTTCTGTTATTCTATATTGCTATGGCCTTTTGTCATTGCAATAAATACATTCTCAGTTTTCTGCATAAAACATGGGACCAGCATCTATAAACTACTCAAAGGCCAGTGGCTTTTGCCCATTTTTGGCATAAGTTGACAGCAGCTCTAATGAGTTCTGGAGCATTACCGTTTTTTGCAAGCCACACTGAGGCCCACCATCCCATAGCTTCTGTTGCATGTCCTTCTCCTCTCTAACTGCTTGCATATGGGATCAGACAGCAGCCTGCCAGCTCCTGTGCTTAATGCTGCATCTGGAAACTCTTTGCACCCTTAATTGTCCTTAATGCTTTAACACACTGAGTGACTAATAGACACTAATTGGACAGATTTAAAAGAAGCAGCAAGATGTAGGGTAAAGGGAGAAAGAGAGGAATTTACCTTTCCATAACAATTTAGCCAATCCTCATCACAGATTTTTTTAAAGGTGACTATTTAAACTATGACAATTATTTGTTCAATGGTGTGTAAGGCTAAAATTATAATTTCTTTAGAAGGTGCCAGAGGAATTTACAGATGAGGAATTTGCTAGTCAACCACACACTTTTATAGTTCAAGCATTTCCAATCACAGTGGTGTAGGAACTGGTTCTCCAGATGTTTCTTAACTACAACTTCAACATTTTTGACCATTGGCCAATCCAGATCAGGCAGGTGGGAATTAAAAATGCAACAACATCCCTATGCCTGCTCCACAGTCATGGTCACAATAATGCAGCCAGTGTTTCCTTACATCAAAACCCTTTTTAGCAACATTATCTTTCCTCCCCACCATATAATTGCCCTGAATGTTTTTAAAATTTCCTATGTTATTGGAAAATAGGTTGTCCTGATACCATGGTCTCCTTCTACTCTTGCCTTAGAAATATCTGCTAAACAACAACAGTAGTTATCTATAAACACAGATGTGACCTACTGGTTTGAACTGGTGCTTCAACTCTGATTGGTGAGGACTGCCATGTAGAAGGACATGGGGAAGAAGAAAAGTCTAAAAGCAACGTAACAGACTGACTGACTATAATAGTCAGGTAATGTTATCTACATACTGCCTCCTCTTCCTCCCCTCCCTCAGTTTACTGCCTTTCTTTACAGAAAGACTCATCCAGGGCAGAGGATGTGCTAGCAGCACCCTAGACAGCACTTGTACCTTCTCAAATCACTGAAGGACAGACAGAGCTGGCTGCCTCTTTTATCCCATCCCAGCCTTGCTGTAGGCCCTTGGGAACACATGGTTGTTTATTGAAAGCATACTACCATAGGAAATAGACACAAATCTTGTTACACAGCAGCTAAGCCTCCCTGGGCATGTTTCCTAAAAATCGCCTGGCATTTATGATACGATAACTAGTCTGCAAGAGCTAAAATTAAATCCACAGTGAGGAAACTCACTTTCAAGTCTGACCCAATTTATTTCCTGGGGTGGGAAGCAGGGGGAGAGAGAAATGCCCCTCCTGGTTTCTAGCCACCACTTTATTTATGACCTCCCTCCCTTTGCAAGTGCATCCCCCTCTCCATCTGAGACTATGGGAATGGAACTGTGCTGTGCCTTTTATGTCTAAGCGGATCTAAAGACTCCAACTCGCTGGAACAAAAGTACCTTGAGGGCTCCCCTCTTAGATGTTTCTCTGCTGCTGTTCTTCAAGTCCTCCTCTGAAAAAGTACTTCCTTCCCCAGGAGGATTTAGAGATGACAAGGAATGTGTTTGCAGGTACCAAATTACACTGTGTTCACCCTGCCATCATAGGCTTCTCAGGCCTCTCTTTTCCATCATCCATAACATAACAAAACAAAACAAAATATTAAATACCCCACTTCAAATCCCTGAAGCTAGTGTAATGTAGATTCCAGGCATACCATCAATCTTAATGGCAGAAAATCCGGTGGTGTGGTGAGTTAAGAGGAAGCTTAGGCTTGGGGAAAACACTGATGCTCAATTATAAGGAGAAATGTATTAAGCAGGAATATTTATCCCTCCCTTCTTGTCCTTTCCATCTCTTGTTTTTGTGCTATTCATCATTTAGATGTGGGCAAAGGACTCTGGGCATATTGCAGAAGTATATTTGAACAAACAAAAGAGAGAGTGTCTGGTTGGCAAGAGAGACAGGCCAACAGCATGTGCATCATCAACAAACAATAACGGGTGAGCAATTTTCATGGCTGTGAGCACACAACAACCTACCTGAAGCCACCCCAACTCAGCCCTGTTTCATAATATTATGGTACTTTCCAAGAGGCTGAGTCAAGTTGGTAAAGATGCATGAACACATACAGACTAGCATTACTCATTTGTTTCTGAACACAAACACATACAACCAGGAGAATGACTTGCAGTTTCCCAGGGACAAAGTGCCATTCTTGGAGGGGGGCCACTTGTTGGCTCAGCTCTACCAGCCAAGTGGTCACTGTATCTGCCTGAGCTGGGGTGACAGCACCTGTCTTGGAAGTTCCCAAGATAAACAAACCTGCTTTCCCCCTCTCCCATGCCCACTGACACTCCTTTGCTAGGTAAAGTTCTAGGATTCTCATACCAGGGATTTTGGTGGGAGGGCCCAACTGCTTCACCCCCAGGGTCTCTGCTGCATTTTACAAAAGTGGGAGAGAACTCTTGGCCTGATCACCACTGATTCTCTAATGTCGTTTCAGCAAGTGGCCAGAAAGTACTGCACTTGTCCCCGCACATTTGCAGATTTGATTATTCACTGATTTTATTAACATGTTCTCTCTAGGAATATCTAGATCCTCCAGGGCAAATCTATAGTCAACTTTAACCAAAAGTCACAATGAAGGACTTAAGAGATTCCTAGAGAGAAAACTCAATTAGGCATTTGTAGCTCCTCCAGAGCAATTCTATGGTCAATGTCTGGCAGATGTTGAGCAGAGAGTGGCCCTGGAGGACCTAGAGATTCCTAGAGAGGTGTTCTCTCAGGTAAAAACATAGTGTTTTTCTTATTTGCAGTTTTTCCACATTCACAGGAGTCCTGTGCCGCTAAGCCCAGCAAATGTGGAGGGATAAGTGTACTACACTTTGCCATCCAGCAGGGAACAGGGTAGCCAACAGGAAAGCATCTGGCTCCCACCTAGCTCTGCCACCTGCATAGCCCCTTGCTCAGGAGACGTCTGAGCTGCAATTCCAGCTGCCTCATTACTGGCTTCACCTGATGTACCATCCCTTGGCCTCCAGGCCACTAAGCTGGACGCAGGAGGCCCTCTGATCCTGTTGCCTCAATGACATTGGGCCACTCTTAGAATGAGTATAAACAGAAGCAGCTAATTAGCACTGCACTTGGGTGGGGAGGGGATGCAGCCATGAAATGCTGTGTCAACCAAGCAGGATGGCCTAAAATCACCTGAAATAATGTTTGTTCGTTTTTTTGTTTTTGTTTTTTTAAAAAAAAACCTTGAACAGCATTTTTAAAAAATATTCTCCACAAAGTTCACACTTCATAAAACTGAACCAGAAAGAATCTGACAGATACTTCCCTCTGCACAATGGCACTCAGCTGTGTATGACGTGAGTGTAACTAGCTTAGCATAGATCACAGACATCCCCTGTTGGGCAGAGTTCAGGCACAATATTTTGACAGGCCCCATTGATAGTTCCCCCATCCCTTGCCATTCACATGCCTACGAAAATGCACTTCCAAAATTTGAGTGATGCTCCTGGGCAGTGGTGGCCCACATTGGGGTGTCACCTGGTGCGGGAGCAGGCTCCAGGGGATGGGGCCAAAAGGATTAGCCCTCACTTCCCTGCCTGGTGTGGCTTTGCACACGTGTAAAGGTGTGGCAAGCAAGGAGGGAGGGAGAGGCCCAGGGCACCCCTTCCTTGCTGCCTGCTGCAGTTTTACACATGTAAAGCCATGCTGAGTAGGGAGGAAGGGTGCCATGGGCCTCTCCATCCCTGCCACATGCCGAGATGTGGTGGTGGTGGTGGGGATGCAGCTGGGTGTCATCCCTCTTCTGGGGTGTCACCTGGTGCGGTCTGCACCCCTCAGTGATGCTACTGCTCCTGAGAATCCCAGAAACTGATGCTCCTAAGAATCCTAGAAAAATAATAATAATAATAATAATAATAATAATAATGATGACAACTTTATTTTTATATCCCACCTTCTGCCAAGGCAATCAAGGCGGTTTACATAATATAAAAATAATTTAAATGAAACATACCTTATATTAAATGAAATGACAATAATAACAATTAATCCCCCCTTTAAAAGAATAAATACAATATTAAAATAAAAACAAAATTAAAACTGTCTGCATTCTAGAGCACCAATAGGTGTATAGAAAGGATGTATAGCGAGGGAGGGGCACAAATTGAATAGGGCGATCTATTCTGGGAAGGCCTGCTGGAAGAGATCCGTCTTGACAGCTAGACAGAAAAGAGGTGGGGTGGAGTTGGGCAACTGTTCTTGAAAACCAATCTGTTTTCCAATCCAGGCAGAGAAATGGAATTTAGGCTAATCCTAGAATCCCATTCTCCAAATACTGCAACATCCATCATTCCCTATACACACACTCCAAATCTGCATCAGCAGAGTATCTGTCACAAGTGCATACTCACCCAGTGCTGGCAAACCTTTTAGAGACCGAGTGTTCAAACTCAAAGGTGTTGCGGCACTGGGTGTTACCCAGTGCCAGGGGGCAGGACATCCAGGGGTGGGACTTTTGGAGGTAGGACTTCTGCCTGGTAGGAGCCCTGGTGGCGCAGTGGTTAAATGCCTGTACTGCAGCCACTGTAAGCTCATTGCCCCCAACAAACTGGGTACTCATTTTAGCAACCTCGGAAGGATGCAGGCCTGAGCCTAGCCTGAGCCCTGGCTAGTATTGAACTTGCAACCTTGTGGTCTATGAGTGCCACAAGGTTGCAAGTTCAATATTAGCCAGGGCTCAGGCTAGACTCAGGCCTGCATCCTTCCGAGGTTGCTAAAATGAGTACCCAGTTTGTTGGGGGCAATGAGCTTACAGTTGTAAACTGCTTAGACACCCCACAGCACGGTATGAAGCGGTATATAAATGAAGCTGCTTTGCTTTTGCTTTGCCTTTCAGGGGCGGTACTTCCTCTTCCCCCTGCCCGGGCCCTCAGCTGCCTCCCCAGAGACAGCTGAAGGCCTGGAACAGTGAGGAAGAGGAGGAACAGGTGCATTCTTCTCCCTCCTTTTCCTTGCCGTTGCAGGCCTTCACCTGTTTTGGGGAGGCAATTGAAGACACAGACAGGCAGGGAGAAGAAGAGGAACAGACACGCGCCTGTTCCTCCTCTTCCCTGCCCTCCCATGCCTATAACTGTCTCTGGAGATGCAGTTGAAGCGATGGGAGGGCAGGGGAAGAGGAGCAGACACATGCCTGTTCCTACTCTTCCTCCACTCTCCCGTCTCTCTCTGTGCCCTCTAAAATAGCTTCGTGTGCCAGAAATGGCACACACGCCATAGGTTTGCTAACACGGCCCTACAATAATTTGACTACAACTCCTGTCATTCCAACAGAGCATCCTAGGTATATGCTAGTTGGAAATGGTGGGAGCTGTACTCTAATCCATCTATAAGGCTGCATGTTGGGCATGGCCAGCAAAGACCTTTTTCACTTGTATTCTGAACATGTATTGGCCAACAATCCCAATACACGATGGGCTGTACCAAGACTCCCAGTTCCATACATCATGAAATGACTGAAGAAAAAGTATTTTCTACTATGCAAAATTTAAACAAAATAAGAGAGAGAGAGAAAGCAATTTATGAAAATATAGCCTGGATAGCTACAAGATGAAGCACACTTCAAATACACAACTAAAGGGGAAATGCAGATGAAGAATGAGAGGTGGTGATAAATCTTGTCATTGTTAAGAATTCTCCAGAATAACAAGTGACACAGCAAAACAGGTGAGAGAACTGGTGAAGAAGCAAATATGGAAAAACCCCAGAAGCATTGATATCAGGTGTACTGGCAAATCTGTGGGAAGCTTGCATAATGTCTGCCCACACTGTCCCTGCCTGAAACCAGCATGATTGGTCCCTTCAAAACCACCCTCGCCATCCCCACCCCCATGCTGCAAAGAGCAGCATAATCCACCCAAAGTTTTTCAAAGGACTCTGAAGAAGCTTCAAGGTGATACAGTGAGCTTGGCTTCCTTGAGACTGATTAATGCAGCTGGGGAAATAGGGCTGTGCTGCCTCTTCAGAAAGATGAGGCTTCTCTTTAATCCTTCTCTCAGGACGACCTCTGCCCCCAGCGGAGAAATGAAGGTTCTCAGGAAAAGGCATGGGGAACTATTCCTTATTTTACAATTTCAGAGCATGCACTGGGGAACAACAAAAGAATAGAACAGAAAGCAGCAGCCTCTGCAGCTTGGCTGAGGGGTGGGGAGAACTGTATCTGGCAGCCTGAGCTGTTCTAACTAGCGTGATGCAGCTGCAGGCTACAGGTTTGGTCCCACTTTATAAAGACAAACATAATCACTAACCTCTTGCTGCTGCCCCAAGGGTGAAGAGCTGTGATGGAGCAGAGATGCAAGCTGCACTGCACAGTCCAGCATGCATCTCTCAGAGCAGGGGCACTTTGTATTCTGCACACCCATGCTTCAGAGTACAGAAATCACAGTTTCCATTTTTTTAAAATGAAAGTGTGTTTGTAGCCTTCATGGCTGTCAAGAAAAAGATTGAGGAAAGCAAAGCATTGTTTGTTACAGCTTCAAAAACAAGAGTGCATTTAAGGAGTCTGGCCCTCTACAGAGCACTCTCTTCTGCACCTGTTTCACCTCCCCCACACATTATTTCAAAAAATGTCAGATGCAGAATACAGAATTAATCAATAAATATCTGCACTGTTTTCTGTATCTTTCTATGACCTTTTTTTATTTTCCTATTTCATTGTTGCCCATGATGTTCCCAATATACAATATTTAGTTGACTGACTGGAACAGACTTTATAGCATATTTGACTCTCATGGGCCCCTTGCACCTCCTTACCAGTAACTTTAGATATCTATAAAAACAAAGAGGACTACTAAAATGTCCATTGATAGAAAGGGTACCAGTGCTCACAAAGGGCCTGTATGCTGCAGGGATCCCATCGACAAGATGGAGAGGTGCTGGTGAGGTGCATTTCCTCTACAATCCATCCACAGACACACATGGGATCTCTCTATAAAATTAAGTTACCCACTGGGGGAGTGAGTGGGTAGGTAAGCATGTCTTGACCATGCTGTAGCAATATCCTCTTTATGTCACCACTTGAAATTAGGTATGGTAGGCAAAGGGTACACTTGGAGTAACCAAAGAGAGCAGGGACTTAATCTGTTGCCTGCCCCTCATGACTCTGGTTAATCAAAATTGCTCCTATTAGCATAACACTGGGAGATGGGCAGAATGCTGAGAAGTGGCTTACAGACAAGCTAGGCAAGGGGGCACATGGGATAAGCTGCACAGCACAATGGATTTTTAGAGTGCTTGTCACGAGCGACTGGGTTTCCTCTCTAAAGCAGGATTTCTAAAGATACTTTGTTTAATTAAAGAGATATTAGAATCATAGAATCATAGAATCGGAAGCGACCACAAGGGCCATCCAGTCCAACCCCCTGCCATGCAGGAACACAGTATCAAAACACAGAGCTCCTGTGTGGCTAGCCCTCTTTTCTTTGCCTAAGTGCTTGGGACGAAGTAAAAGCTATGGCACTATGGGCTTGGTGTTCAAGTTTACTATCCTTGCACATATTCAACTACAACCAAAGAAAAACCAGTGTTGCCTGCAGTATACTGTGAGCTGACTGATCAAAGATTCTGGATTGGGTCACTAGATTGCATGAAGACTCAAGAAAAGTGGGGTGTTTTTGTTTAATTAGAGCAAAGTTAATACATATGCATATACATGAAATTATGCACTTACTACTGTGAACGTTAATTTAGATGGGGCTGGGAATCATGTTCCCCCCCCCCCCCGGGCCACTATAATAATGGTGACCAGTGACTTCCATGTCAATGAGGTGGTGAATCCATTCTAGATTTAATCTACACTTTAACAATGCTACTCAAGGTTCTGAACTTATTAGGGGATGAAGCTCAGCATCATTATTTCCAGAGATGATTCACCACCATACTGGCATGGAAGCCTCCTCACCTCCTTTGGAATAATGTGTCATGCTGGGACCCCAAAGCACTTCATCAAAATCTGGTCAGCTAACATTTAAAGCAGGGGTAGGCAACCTTTTTGAGCCGAGGGCCAGGTTGCTGTCCCTCAGACAATTGGGGGGCCGAAGCACCAAAAATAAATAAATAAATAAAAATATTAAAATAAATAAATAAAATATGCATGCACACTCTCTCAGCCCCAGAAAAGCCTTGTGGAGATTTTGCCAAGAAAACCCCAAGAATAAGTTCCATATTTTTCGGCATATAAGACGCACCGGCATATAAGACGCACCCAATTTTAAAGGAGGAAAATCTAGAAAAAAAAAGATTCTTAACCAAATACTGTAGTAAAATATTTTATATCAACTGTATAAAGTTAACAGCAGTTTAAGAACAATTTTAAGTTGTAAATGTAAGTTTAAGCCAGCAGCAGGGCCACGTATTGCACAAATTCCCTGCCCAACTTTCTTGCAAGTCTCCTGTCGCCTTATGGTGACTCCATGAATTTCTTAGGGATTTCTTAGGCAAGGAAGACTCGAGAAGTGGTTTTGCCAGTTCCTTCCTCTGAAATACAGCCTGCAGCACCTGGGATTCTTTGGCGGTCTCTCATCCAAGGACTATCCAGGGCTGACCCTGCTTAGCTTCCAAGATCAGATGGACTGGTACCTTTGGAGTTTTTAGGCCATTGGCTTATGGAGTAATTTATGGCTTATTTTGACCCTACCATGAGGGTTTTCTTGGCAGATTTCTTCAAGGGGGGGTTGCCATTTCCATCCTCTGAGGCTGAGAGAGTGTGATTTGGCCAGAGTAATCCAGTGCCTTGGAGTAATTTCTGGCTCATTTTGACACTACCATGAGGGTTTTCTTGGCAGATTTCTTCAGAGGAGGGAGTTTGCAATTTCCACCCTCTGAGGCTGAGACAGTGTAACTTGGCCAGGGTACTAATCCAGTGCCTTGGAGTAATTTCTGGCTCATTTTGATCCTACCATGAGGGTTTTCCTGGCAGATTTCTTCAGAGGAGGGAGTTTGCCATTTCCACCCTCTGAGGCTGAGACAGTGTAACTTGGCCAGGGTACTAATCCAGTGCCTTGGAGTAATTTCTGGCTCATTTTGATCCTACCATGAGGGTTTTCCTGGCAGATTTCTTCAGAGGAGGGAGTTTGGCATTTCCACCCTCTGAGGCTGAGACAGTGTAACTTGGCCAGGGTAATAATCCAGTGCCTTGGAGTAATTTCTGGCTCATTTTGATCCTACCATGAGGGTTTTCCTGGCAGATTTCTTCAGAGGAGGGAGTTTGCCATTTCCACCCTCTGAGGCTGAGACAGTGTAACTTGGCCAGGGTACTAATCCAGTGCCTTGGAGTAATTTCTGGCTCATTTTGATCCTACCATGAGGGTTTTCCTGGCAGATTTCTTCAGAGGAGGGAGTTTGCCATTTCCACCCTCTGAGGCTGAGACAGTGTAACTTGGCCAGGGTAATAATCCAGTGCCTTGGAGTAATTTCTGGCTCATTTTGATCCTACCATGAGGGTTTTCCTGGCAGATTTCTTCAGAGGAGGGAGTTTGGCATTTCCACCCTCTGAGGCTGAGACAGTGTAACTTGGCCAGGGTACTAATCCAGTGCCTTGGAGTAATTTCTGGCTCATTTTGATCCTACCATGAGGGTTTTCCTGGCAGATTTCTTCAGAGGAGGGAGTTTGCCATTTCCACCCTCTGAGGCTGAGACAGTGTAACTTGGCCAGGGTAATAATCCAGTGCCTTGGAGTAATTTCTGGCTCATTTTGATCCTACCATGAGGGTTTTCCTGGCAGATTTCTTCAGAGGAGGGAGTTTGCCATTTCCACCCTCTGAGGCTGAGACAGTGTAACTTGGCCAGGGTACTAATCCAGTGCCTTGGAGTAATTTCTGGCTCATTTTGATCCTACCATGAGGGTTTTCCTGGCAGATTTCTTCAGAGGAGGGAGTTTGCCATTTCCACCCTCTGAGGCTGAGACAGTGTAACTTGGCCAGGGTAATAATCCAGTGCCTTGGAGTAATTCCTGGCTCATTTTGATCCTACCATGAGGGTTTTCCTGGCAGATTTCTTCAGAGGAGGGAGTTTGCCATTTCCACCCTCTGAGGCTGAGACAGTGTAACTTGGCCAGGGTACTAATCCAGTGCCTTGGAGTAATTTCTGGATCATTTTGATCCTACCATGAGGGTTTTCCTGGCAGATTTCTTCAGAGGAGGGAGTTTGCCATTTCCACCCTCTGAGGCTGAGACAGTGTAACTTGGCCAGGGTAATAATCCAGTGCCTTGGAGTAATTTCTGGATCATTTGGATCCTACCATGAGGGTTTTCCTGGCAGATTTCTTCAAGGGGGGGACTCTTTCCACCCCCGTCCTGGGTGCTCCAATGGACTCTTCCTGGGATGGGAGGATGCCCTCTGACCCCAGGAAGAGTCCATTGAAGCACCCAGGATGGGGGTGGAAAGAGAAGGAGCACATTCAACTAGCCAGGAAAAGAGGACTCTTTCCACCCCCGTCCTGGCTGCTCCAATGGGCTCTTCCTGGGATGGGAGGAGCCCACTGGAGCACCAAGGCTGAGGTTGAAATGAGGCCTACTTTTAGCCTAGGCCTCGGCAGTTTGCCCTCAGCTTGTATATTCGCTTCATTAGGCGCAGCAACTTCCCCACCCTCGTTTTGGGGAAGAAAAAATGCGTCTTATATGCCAAAAAATACGGTAATAACAACAATAATCAATATCATCATGGCGGGTGGTGGCAGCGGCAGCGGCAGGACCGGCCTGGGGCTGGTCCAAAGGCCTTGGGGGGCCGCATCCAGCCCCCGGGCCTTAGGTTGCCTACCCCTGATTTAAAGGAAAACACCTTTAAAACAAGCATTCCCTGCCTGTTCAATATCCCTTTCCAGTTTTCCTCTGAAATTGGTTAGCATAGCAGCAACAGCAATGTGTGCAGTCTGCAATGGACTGTGGTGTATGTGCGTGTGTGTTTAACCGGTCCCCAGATGTGTTAAAGTTAAATTAAAGTTTTATTTAAATTAAAGTTTGCATTAACAATTTAAATCTGTCTTTCTCCTTTGGTGATCTGAATCATTCGTCTATTCTATTTCTACAGTAAACTAGAGAGAAAACATCACACACAAAAGAATTCAAAGTGAGTCCACAGCCTTTGTTTTTGATATCAAACTTCCACAATCAATTCTTCAAAATTTATTATAGGTGAGATACCTATTTACCTAAAAGAGATGACCCATAGCTCAGCAGTAAAACACACTCTTCATATGTAGAGGAACCCAGCATTAACTCCCCAAACACACACTTAAAAGGATCTCATAGCAGGTACCATGAAAGTCCTCTGCCTGAGAGCTCAGAGATCCACTACCATCAAAAAACAGACAGAAAGACAGTCTGAACAGGCATAAAGCAGCTTCTGTATTCCTATAACTGGACAAATGTGCCACCCCACCAAAAGTGTCTTTTTAAGAAAAAATGATAATGTTTGGCAAAGTGGAAGGCAGTAGGAAAAGAATACAGGTGGCTATATTGAATTAAAGAAATATCAGCCCTGAGTTTGCAAGGTCTTAACAGGGCTGTCAATAAAAGGTTGTCTTGGAGGTCTTTTGTTCATAGGGTTGCCATAAGTGGGAACCACTTCATGGCAATAAGCAACTACAAAGATTTACACACATTTAAAAGCAATCTGACATCCTTCTTGGGTGGAGCGGGGAGAAGAATTATTAAGAGAATTGATATGGAATTCTGTCTGTGACAGAACTGAGACTGAAAAATCCTAATTGGGGCAGGCAGAGTTGGATGGGGGGAGAGAACTGAGAGGGAGGAGGCAGCTTTAGGGCTGAGAATTATGTAGATGTATTTGACTGCAAGTCTCATTGGTATTAACCAACATAGCTGGGAGCTGCAGTTCAACAATATGTGGAGGACCACATTTTACCCACCCTTGCTTTAAATGCATCTCTTGCAGCACATTAGACTTTTTCTCTCTGTATAGTTTGGGGACATCAGCTGTAAGCCCATGCCATCTGATTACAGGAAGACAAAGCCTTTAGTCTCATTCTCAAGACAATATTGCTATCGTCCAATATGTATAGCAGTCCACTACTAAACACTGTCATCAGCACTGCTTCTTAAAATGCAGGCTGGCAGAAAGTATTAGGATCCTGCAAATATTTCTCCCACTGCAATTAGCATTTGTGGAGGGGTGAGTGGGATAAGAATTTCAGTTAGGACCATGGCACGGGCACAAAGTGCTTGTCCTTGCTCAAAAGCTGCTATTCACTATTCACTGATGACATAGCAAAATTCATCATATGGCAAAGAGCCAAAGAGGTCCATTTTTTGTTTCTATTTTTTGCTATTTTCCAGCCTCCCATACTTTCCCCACCTGTATTTGTTCCCCCCACCCCCTGAAAGTCAGCCATGCAATGCCATATGCCACATCTGGTTTGGATGTTAGGGTAATCTATGCATGTGAGAAACTGGAACAATTTCCTGATAAATTAATGCCGGGGGTGAGGGGCAGACACATCCTTGTGGAATTCGTACACATGAAAAGGTGCCACCATAATTCAAGCATATTGAGTGTGTACATACAGCAGTGTAACTAAAGGAGGTCCAACTGTTTACTTCTCCACATCTTTTACAAGATTCTGGCTGTGCAATTTCAACAGCATGGAACCAGACCAAATTCAGCATAAAATGGACCTATTTCCTAGTCACCCAGCACCCCTCCTTCCAATAAAAATGCAAAGCAAAAAGGCAGAGAAATATGCCTTGGGTAGTAGCAGCATCTTTTCCATTTGATATGAGTGCAGAGGCATGAATAAAACTTTATTCTTCCATACATCTTTCATACATATATACTTCTTAGTCCAGGCTGGCCATCAGAGCAAAGAACAAATGGACACAACTGCATCAAATGGTAAGAACTCTGTTTTAATACAGGACAGAAAGACAAGGTTGAAATTTCCTCCCATTACTGGATAATCAATGCATGAACTATTCTTGAAGACCTGACCAAAGCCAGCTGCACAAGAAAGGACTGGAGATTATGTTGGAGGATCAAACCATTACCTATGGTTAACTACATATACTGAAGGGAAATGCAACCCTATGCAAAAAGGGTGATGTTCTCACACAAAGAAGTGTACCATATTATTTTTGCCACTAGCTTTCAAGTCCTCATTCCCACTTCAGTCACAAGTGAATTAATGTTTCCCTGGCTCAAAGCTTGGCAGATATTGCTGTTGTTAAAGAATAGCAAACGTAAGGAAGGAAGTCTCCATTGTACCCATGGTAGGCACTTGCTCACTCCTTGACCCTCTCTGCCTCAAATTTTCTCTGCAGCATTCAGTACTGAATGATTTCAAGAATTAGGCTAGCAGAAAAAATTGATCAGTCATATTATGCCAAGTTCACCAGACAGAAACAAAAATAATCATGTGGACAAAGAGAGGGGTAAAGGTATTGTACACAAAACATATATTGCTAAAGTAAGAGGGATAGAAAACAGCACAGCCTTAGTGTGCATGAGTCACAACCAGCTCTTGGCTGTGCCACTTTACAACAATGTGGAAGATTACCAAATTAAAAGCCAAAGTCAAATTGTTTCTATGGCCTGGAACAGACAGGAGTGAAAGAGTGTCCCAAGTCTGTTCTGGCCAGAAGTGGGTCAGAACCCCGTTGTCCACACAGCCTTCTCACAAGGCAGACCGTAGACGTAGGGGCTGACCAGCACCGCTAGGAGTCAGATTATCCTGACTCCTTTTGCTACAGTCTTAAGAACTGGAGTACAGCTTCAGTGTGGCTTCCAGCCGCTTTTGATGTGTGCATTGTTTAATCAGCATGCCTCCAAAGCAGCCAGAAGCCGCTTCATTTGGCCCGTCTGTTTCACCCCTATAATCAACTCTGAGCACTCTCAAAAATTGTAGACAGGCATGATCTGTATTTTCACATATTATCATTGACTTTTTTTTTTAAACTGAACTTCCAAAATCCATGGTCTTCACTGTGGATGCTTCTTTTTGCACCAGAAGCTAAACCATTTGTCAGGGTTTGGCTGTTCATTTCCTCTGAGTTTCCATGGCTTAGTAATCATGTGTGAAAGTCTGGTCCTTTGCACAAGCCAACCTGAACCCCCTCCCCACAAAATAATAAATACCTCACATTCCAGGTGCATCTGCTTCCAAAGGTCTCATTGGAGAACTCTTACCTGGAATATCAAAGAGCTGTGCTGCTTTTGATAGATGCCTAAAGATCTAGTACAGCTACAAGCACTCTGTGCTGGGAAGGAAAGCCATCACGGTCTTTCGGCTGGCTGCAGGTCCCCTGCCTGGAGGAAAAAGAGGAAAGAAACTCTAGACCAAGTTTCCATGCAGAGAGGAAATAACAGCACAATGGATTCTAAAGGGCACCTAAGATGCCCAGATGCAAAAGTGGACAGGACTCTTGCACCTTTCATAGTTGTATGGAATCAGAAATTTCAGTCAGTGTAAGCTTGTCAGGAAATTCAATCTTCTATACAGCTATGCTTAACACAGTGGCACATGCCTTGATTACATCCTGTTTGGATTACTGTAACACACTCTGCATGAGGCTGTCTTTGGAAAGTGAAAACTTCAGTTGGTCCAAAATAGGTCCAAGCAGTGTGGCCAGACTACTGAGTGCAGCTGGTGACTGGGTACATATAACCTCCCACTTACCACTTTGATGACCATTCCTGGGCACAGTTCAAAATGCTGTACATGACCTATAAAACACCATGAGTACAGACTATCAGAAACAACATTTCCCCTATTTTGAGATGGTCAGGAGAAGGCTTTCTCTCGGTCCCAAGATTTTCACATATATATTGGTAAGGACACAAGAGGAGTCCTTCTTGTTGGCTGCTCCCAAACTGTGGAATTCTCTTCTATAGGAAACTTAGATGGCTTTCCACTCCTTCCCACCTCCTCAGGGCAAGATTGCTGTGGCTCTGATTGATGTAGAAGGCTTTTTTTTAATGGAGCAGATAGGTGCTCCACCCCCACCCCCCAATTTGTTAAATTTGAATGCTTTTAAAGTCTTTTATTGAATAATTTTTAACTATGATTTTGAATATAGTTTTTACGAACCAATCTCATACAGTCCATCATTTCACAATGAAAACTAGGACACACATGGCAAAGCAACATCAGAGTGCATTTGAGATGGCAAAAGTTATTAATGAGAAAGAACAGACAAGCCAGGAGAGGTTGAAGCAGTTTGCTTTTGCCCAGGCCTACAGGGAAAGGCAATATCCTGCCCCTCTATTCTTCTCTTTTCTGTTGAGCTAGTTCAGTACAAACTACTTTTGCATTTTGAACTCAGTTTTCAGCAACTGAAGTAAGTCAAGGATATAGAGGGAAAGTAGAAGGAGGAAAGAAAAACTGGGACATTTTTAAAGCAGCTGAAAAAGTAGAACAACAAAGGATTAATCAGGACCATTCCTGCCAAATCGGAACAGTTGGAGGGCACGCAATCTGAAAGCAAACGTGTAACAGTAATATTTTATTCAGCATCTCCACTGATTTAGCATGTCCGTGTTGGGAAAATGTCTAGACTGCCTTCCCAATAAAGAACTGGGTTACCTATTTCCTGTCAACTTTTTATTGGAACAGATATGGAAAACAATATTATTATTTTACAAATGGAAATTTTGCACATACACAGTGTTCTGCTTTAACAAGTTATTTACATTTGCATATATGACAAGCCCAATTCTTGTAAAGCAAATGTCTTACAGTAATTGATCTATTCAGACCTTCATAGACCACAATTTTTTCACTTTGCAGTCTCCAAATATATGTACAACTCATTTTAAATTAAATGACTCAGATACCTGTGACCCAAGAACTGGCTGTTATTACTTTTAAAACAATGCATAGTTCCTCACCTCTATATCTGCACTATATCTGCACTACATACATCTATATTTCTGCACTAGTTTCTATGATTTCCCTTGTTCCTAATTAACTGTGGGCTCAGGTTCTTGTGTTCCTTGTCTGGGATCTGAATAACCCAGCCAATGTAGCTAGACTCTTCTGCTTGCCTCTCCCATCTGAGATATTAGAGGAGATCAGCAGCCATTGACAGAGGCTTTAAAACTCAGTGGTAGCCGTGTTGGCCATGCAGCAAAATACAACTAAATCCAAATTCCACAAGCAGCAATACTTTTTTGATGGCCAACTCCAAAGCATAAAATACAGTGTGCAAACTTTTGAAACTACGTTAAAAATCATACAGGAGAAAAATAATGGGTGCTGTGGAATTCTGGGATTTGTAGTTTTGTGAGATATTTAGCTTTCTTTGTCAGCGTGCTCTGGTGACACAACAAACTACAAATCACAGGATTCCATAGGATTGAGCCATGGCCATTAAATCAGGGTCAAACTGCTTTATTTCTGCAGAACAGATACAGCTGATGTTAGAGTCACAGGCCTAATTCTGTCTGAGATGTTGTCAGTCAAGATGATGCTGAGGGATTTCAATGTGGGTAGAGGCTACTCTCATTATTGGCCCTGTGAAGGCTAGAAATAAAGAGCAATAAAAGACAGATAATAAAAGATATCAAAGAAATAAAGCAAATTTAGCTGCAACGGGGAATCCTAAACAAGAGGTAAACAAAGGACTGGGACTTAACTCTTTGAGGTTTTCTACATCCAGCATTGGACTACAATTTGGGATTACAATTCAACAAGTTTTACCAAAACAGCACCCAAATGTTTTTCCAGATGTAACAGTACAAGTGATTCCTTGAGAAATTCAATATTCTCTGCCTAAGAAAGGAACAGTTAGCTTCCCACAGGACAGAGACATCTGGGTCTCAACAGAAGTTACTTTTCTGTAGTTAATGGGTGTTGAACTTTTATTACATGTCACCATTTTTCTCCTGTATGATTTTTAAAATCTTTGCCTGATGAAGAAGCCAGTAAAATTTAAAAGTGTGAATAATGCATTTTATGCTTTGGAGTTGGCCCCCAAAAAGATATCATTGCTTGTGGATTGTGGATTTTGTTGTATTAGGCTTCAACACCAGTATTGCAAAATTGTTTACTGTTGCATGATACAAATTGCCAGATTGAAAACTCTGTAAGCAATCAAAGAATCATCTCCTGATGGAACTTTTCCATTAACATGTACTAATAATCAATGCATGGCATTAGATAAGCTCAGAACATCAGAAGGCTCAATAAATGTTTTATTTGTACATTAGCATGAAAATGTTTATAAAGTCATTTTGCATAATCACATTTCTGTAGCACATTTTAGCAAGAAAAGCAACCAACATGAAATGTGAGATATTTGTACACTGTTGATTCCTGTTAATAGTACCATCAATATCTCTATCCACTGAGAGAATTATTTAAGCCTGACTAATGTATGCTACCATATATTGGAGTGAGAAATCCCTGAGGTGCAAGTTGGATTCAGAAAAGGAACTGGCACTAGGGATCACACTGCAAACACATATTGGATAATGGAGCGCACCAGGAAGTTCCAGAAGAAAATCTGCATGTGATTTATTAACTACAACAAAGCCTTTGACTGCATAGGTCACAAAAAGCTATGGCCTGCACTTAGATGAATGAGACTGCCACAACATCTGATTGCCCTCATGCATATACTCAGGATAAGAGGTGGCGGTCAGAACAGAATACGAAGAAACAGAATGGTTCCCAATTGGCAAA
Organism: Phrynosoma blainvillii; assembly: GCA_026167975.1. Taxonomy (NCBI): domain Eukaryota; kingdom Metazoa; phylum Chordata; class Lepidosauria; order Squamata; family Phrynosomatidae; genus Phrynosoma; species Phrynosoma blainvillii. The sequence goes on along the minus strand of JANUYF010000002.1, from coordinate 230,312,815 downwards.
GGGATCAAGCATGACTGTATAATATCATCCTATTTATTCAATCTACAGGCAGAAAATATCGTACACAGTGTGAGCTTGAACTGAGAGGCAGAAGGTAAGAGGAAAGAACATTAACAACCTAAGATATGCAAATAACACAATACCACCAGCAGAGACAAACAAAGACCTGGAGCAATTACTGAGGAAGGTCAAGGAGGAAAGTGTCAAGGTTGGATTAATGCTGAACATAAAAACTCCCCAAAAATAATGACCATGGAAGATCTACAAGAATTCATCCTAGTCAATGAGAAAATTGAAACAGTCATAAAGTTCCCATACCTTGGTTCAAATAATAATCAGAATGGAGACTGCAGTCAAGAAATCAGAAAAAGACTAGGATTGGAAAGGGCTGTTATGAAAGAACCGGACAAGATAATGAAATGTAAAGATATAACTCGAACATTAAAGTGAGGATCATCCAAGCTATTGTATTCCTCATCACCATGTATGAATGTGAGCACTATACAGTTTAAAAAAACAACAAAACTCATTTGAAATATGCTGGAGTACTGAGAATACCACGGATGGCGAAGAAGGCAAATAAATGTGTTCTAGAACAGATCAAGCCTGAACACTCTCTGGAAGCCATGATAACTAAATTGAGGCTTTCATACTTTGGCCACATCATGGGGGGAAATGACTAATTAGAAATTACAATGATTCTAGGAAATGTGGAAGGCACTAGAAAGAGAAGACGACCGCATGCTAGGTGGACAGACTCAAATCAGGGAGGATACAGGCCTGAGCCAGCAGGCCCTGAGTAGAGTGCTTGAGGACAGTTTTTTTTTTTGGAGATGTCTCATCCACACGGTCACCATGAATCAAGGCTGACTTGAGGGCAGGTAACAACAACAACAACAACAATGTATGTTTGCAGACTCCATTGTGTTAGATACACTGCAACACATTGTAAGGTTAACCCATCTGGTACTTCAAGACTTAGGATATTCTCTGAGATCTCTTTCAAATGATTGGATGAGCTGGAATTTCAAATAAATGTATTTGTGGGAAGCAAGAGTCTTGCATTTATATCTGATCAGAACATGTGGAAACCTTTGTTTTTCAAGCTGTAGTGTTCTCCAGAAAAAACATGCTGTTAGAGATATGTTAGTTTTTCTTAATACTCACTAAAACATATTTCTGATTTTAATCTCCATTATGTCTCGTACTCAGGACTACACATCTGATATGGCCATATTCTGACCTGGAAAACACTTATTTATATAGACCTGAATTGAGCATACATTTAGATCACTACTCTAGCACCTTCCACATATACAATGCAACTTTAGTGCATTTATACAGATTGGGGATGCGAGATTAATTGAACTCATTTCAGCTTCCATAATGCACACAGTTGAATAAAAACCATGTGATCATTGCATGTGACAATCTACACACAGGTTGCAGGTCAGAGACTATGAAAGAAACACTCTCTGTCCAGCAACTGTACTACCTCTGCAAATGCAGATAAACAAGAAGTAGAAAGGATTGGTATCAATATGGTGAGATGTTATGCTTCATGCCAATGTTAATACATTTAAGGTTGCCTCATTTCAGCTCCTAAATCAAGCCTCTGATCACCAAATACCCTTTTTTGCACCTATAAGATTATCAAGTGATAGATTCACTTTGTTTTTCAGAAGCTCTTAGCGATCTCACTAAAGATTCCCCCCCCCCACCTCTCAAACCTCAGCTCACTGTCATAGTTACTTTGCCAAGGATATTTTAAAATAATATCGTAAAGCAACACCAAAAACCATCCAGACATCCAGGTCTGGCCCAAAACATTTTACTGCTGAAACAAAGCAGCAAATAGTACTCACCACCCACCCAAGTCATAATGCCACACTATCCCCACCAGTCAAGTTGTCTTGGCACACAAATCAGAAACTCCCACAATATTCTCCCCCATTCCTGGCTCTAAAAATACAACAATAACAACAAAATTATGAGTAATATGACTTTTGTTGCCACCACATGACACCCAAATCTGCTACTTGTAGCAGCTGCCTCACTCTGCCTAAAGGGATAGGGCCACCTCTGCAGACATCAGAGCAGTATCCCCACCCCAATCTGCAGCATTTGCTCAACATGAACCAGATCAACCCCCCACTACAGCAGCACCTTCCTTGGGACCCACAGCCAACAAAGCTACCTTACCATCAGAGTCCAGTCAGCCCCGCTTTCCAAGACACAGCTGCCCGTTCTACAGCTCTGGCTGATATTCTGCATTCCTAGAGATATGACCTTGCATTTGGCTGCATTAAAACGGATGTTGTTGGAACTGGGCCCAGCTGACCAAGCGATCCAAATTGCTCGGTGTATATCTTGCCCTGCCCTCAATGTTATTTACCACTCCAGCAATTTTTGTGCTGTTGATCCAAGGACTTGCCCACCAGCTGAGATCACAGAAGTGGAACCTGTTTATTCTGAACTTGGGAAGAGTGGCCCAGGCGAACCCTTTATCCTTGTCCATCAGGCTCTGAGTACAAACCTAATGGCCCATGCTGCAACCTCCAGCCCATGCCCTCTCCACATACACACTAGAAGGGAAGAAAAAGGCACCATACTTTCCACATACTGTGTGAAAGAAGCCAAATACCAGCAAATCTCCACCAAAGTGTGTATATATTTATACATGTATATATTTGTAACCTATACTCATTTGTTACCTTGAACAAGTCACTTACTCTCAGCCTCAGGGGAAGGCAATGGCAAACCTCCTCTGAATATATCTTGTCAAGAAAACCCCATGACAGGGTCACCTTAAGGTTGCTGTAAGTCAGAAACAACTTGAAGGCAACTTGAACAGCAACAAAAACTCATTTGGTAAATGTTTCTTAATCTGGGAAGAACCCACCTCCAATAATAGCAATTATGTCTGAATAGAAGTGTGGCAGGGGTTGAAGAATCCTCTTCTTTTTCACTCCCACACCTTGCTAAGAACCAAAGGAACATGGCTGAAACTTCAACATTTCTCATATTTTAACTAGATCAATGGCAAGCTTGAAGCATGTTAAGAATTTATAACTTCGAGGCAAAGCATGCTGTGAGTACACACAGTTTCTTCTCCAACTTGTCTTTGAAAAGCATTGAATATATTAATGGCAAATAATTATAAACTGCCAGACTGTTCTATTTGTGTGGCCCTACATTAATCTCATGCTAAGAGTACATACCCCTGTGATGTCTTCTCTCCTCCCTATGTCTGCAAGGGATCAATGTTTTTTTCCTCAGATAGGACTGCAGAGATGACCAACAAACAAACAACATACAAACCTTCCCTTGAGATAGAGACTTTCCAAGGTCTGCCATGTCATCCCTCATTGATCTCAGCTGGCAGATATTGCATTCCATGCCTGGCTCCCGGAGAGTTTAACCATTTGTCCCCTATTCTTATGCTTCCTCCACATTAGACTCATGGTGCAATCAATCAAGACACTGAAGAAAATTCATCTACCCAACAACCTTAGACATACTGCATACATTTCCCCTTCATCCACGAGAGTTTTTGAGAGTCCCCAGCATGAAGTGAAATATACTATGTATGTTGAGCCCTAGTCATTCCTGTGACAGAACACTGGGTGAAGACTAGGTGATAACATGATAATAGCAAATTGTAGAAGCTACTCTCATGATTTGTTTGCTCTAAAAATAGTGATATCGGGCAGGAATAGGACAGGAGAATTTTAAAAGAAAGGTTGCAGTAACTACAACGTAAGAGATGCACAGTGTCCCCACAGCCACATATACAAAGAGACAAGGATGGTCTCTTGGTATCTGAAAAGGAAAACTTTGAAGTGGCATCTCCCCCACATTCCCCGCTACACACACACACACACACACACACACACACACACACACACACAGAGTGCTCATCATGGTGATTGTACTCAAGTGGCCAAATCCTGCACATGCATCACTTGTACATCAATCTCTTTAAGTCATTTTCTACTTAAGGCAGGGGTAGGCAACCTTTCCCCTTTAAGGGCCAAGGGACTTCAGCTCCCAGAATCCCAGGAGCTATTGGCCAACATGGGACTATTGGCCAACATGGCTGAGGCTTCTGGGAGCTGAAGTCCCTCGGCCCTTAAAGGGGAAAGGTTGCCTACCCCTGACTTAAGGTAACCCTTAGGTCTGTGATGGTGAACCTCTGGCACGTGTGCCAGAGGTGGCACTCAGAGCCCCCTCTGTGGGCACACGCACCATCGCCACAGCACAGAGTTTGCCAGAGTTCCTTACTAGAAAACCAGAGGGATGCGGCACCTTGCAATAAATAAGTGGGTTTTGAAGTGCAGTTTGAGCACTTGAGTCTCTAAAAGGTTTGCCATCACTGCATTAAGTGAACCTATCACAAGAGTTTTCTTGGCAAGATTTGTTCAGAGGGGGTTGCCTTTGCCTTCCTCTGAGGCTGAGAGAGGGTGACTTGCCCAAGGTCACCCAGTGGGTTTGCATGGCCAAGCAGGGATTTGAACCCTGGTTTCCAGAATCGTAGTCCAAAACTCAAACCACTATACTACACTGGATAATTATGATACAATACATAACTACAGCACAATAAAACAATTATCCCCTGGCCCACAAAATAAGCAGGTCTCCTCAGGCTATTGGTACTTATTACTCAGAAATAAAGTAAAAACCCTAGTTAGGGCCCAAGGCACCAACTCTATCACTTGATTTTCTTCTCCACAAATAGCTCATATAGACCAGGCAAGTCCCTGAAGGTACAAATAGAAAATTCATCCACCCCTCCAGTTTAAAAAGTTTATAAGAGTAAAGACAAACAAAATTAGGTAGAAGAAGGAAAACAGTGCATAGACAAGAAATTAAACACACCTCTGTCATTCTAAGCCCTTACTCTGAGTGAGACAGGAGAACAATTACCATCTGGCACCTGGATGGGGAGGCAAACAACAAATAGGCCTGGTTAATCATATTACAGTAGCATTCTGAGAGACTCATGATTTCACACTCCATTTCTATACATGCTGTCCTGAAGCTACTTGCTGGCTATGACAGTAGAAAGAGGGAAAGTAGGAAGATACAAACATGGAGTTGGCCATGCCTCACCCTCCATCATAAGCAATGGGATGTTTTCTCTGGGCTACCTCAAGTTAGCAAGACAGAGTCTTATCTACAGCAGCTTCAAGTTCAGCTGCCACATTATATTCTTGGCCACCTTCAGCATAAGGTAGTATCTCTAGAGACTTACGAATTCATTCCTTCTCTGCCTGCCCCTCCCAACCTCTTCTTCTGGCTTAGAGTAATATAATCATAGAGTTGGAAGGGGTTGCATGGGCCATCACTCCAACTCCTTACTCAATCCAGAATCTCCACTTATGCACTTCTTACTCAAAACATGGTACAGTTTCTGGATTGGGACTTCTTTCAGCATCTAGCACTGGTGCAGAGTCGGTGACATTAAAGGAGTATTTCAGACAGCTGTGAAAAGACAACTTTTCACTGGCTCTGCCTGGCTCCACAACATTTCCTCTTTTTCTTGGCAGTGTATTCCAGGACATATTGGGATGCCATGGGGCTGGGTGGTGGTGGAGTGGGCAGTTTCAGCCTTCTCCTCTTCTTCCTTGTTACACTCGAGCTCATCTCCAATCTCACAGGCTCTTCCAGCATATGTGCCACATCTGTGTGGTACCAGCATTGGCTTGTCACCTCACAATCATCGGGGGAAGTGATGAATGTCTCCATTAGCCTAACTTTTGAGGGACAGGTCGGCTGATACTTGTAGGGACAAAGAAAACTCTTCCTTCCTCCTGATGTTGCTCCTCCTCCTTCAAACTAGATTGCATCTATTGCAGTGATTGCAGGTGCAGCTACACTGGATTAATCTTGAATGTAAAAGATATAATAACAACATATATTTTTCTCTTCTGGATTCTGAAGGTCACTGCTTCCAATTCCCAATAAAGAGCTTCCCATCTAGATCTGAGATACCACCAGTGATATCAAATATCACACTTTTTTCTCCTAAAGCCAGTGTGGAGTAATGGTTTGTGTGTTTGACTACAACTCTGGAGACCAGGGTTTGATTTCCAGTTCAGCCATGAAACACACTGGGTGACCTTGAATATGTCACACTCTCTCAGCGTCAAGGGAAGGCAATGGCAAACCTCCTCTGAACAAATCTTGCCAAGACAACCCCATGATAAGTTTGCCTTAGGATTGCCATAACTCAGAAACAACTTGAATGCACACAACAACAACAACAACCTTTTTTCCTTAACCCTTTGAGTAGTTGGAATTTTCACTGAGTTGATTCAATTGTCTCCTCCATGTTTGCCACTATTTTTCTCTTTTAACTGTTGTCTGCACAGGCCAAATCAAATGGTCTCCCCATATCCTCTTGGTGGGGAGTCTGGACAACACAGAACCCAATACCTGGTTCTGCTGCAAACAGTCCAGACAATATCTGGCCAGTCCAGGACTGAACCTGCTGTAAAACTCCTTCCCCAACACACACCATGTTAAAAAAAATCTTCAATATTTGCTCCAGATCTTGTTTACCATGTGTCTCATTATACTGCTTGGTGGGGCTGCCACTGCAGCAAGCTGCTCCCACTGAAGTCAGAATGAGATGCACCACAGTCTAATCTCACAGTGAGTGATTTACCATGATGGTGCCCGCACCTTTTAGCACAGCAGGATGCATGTGCAAACAGCTGCCTGGTGTCACACCAGAGGGCCCCAGGTAAGGTAGGGATGTCAGGGCAGCTCTGAGGCCAGAACATTCTACGATGCTCTTGCAGTATTCTGGCCCACGTGGACCTGGCCCAAGCTTCTCCCCTCTTTTCTCTGTGTATCCATTCTTTCTTTCTCTCAGCTCTTTCTCTTCCTTTGAGGACTCTACTCTTCCCTCTGCAGGATTCATCATTTGATTAATCATTTCTACCTCCAAGTTAGGCTTGAGAGATTCTCATCAAGAGCTTCCTTACTTAGCTCCTACCTGTCTGGATAGTTAAAAAGAGGGGAAGCTGTTTGATTTACATTTACATATACTTTTCTGTCATTTGGGTAGACAGTGGATGTTGTTAATTAATTGTTGTATTGTTTTTTGTTTTAATTGACTTTTATTATTTTACCTATTGTTTGTATTAGATTGTACGCCTCTAGCAGGTTTTTATTCTATTCTATGTTGACTTTCTCTTTGTACAGTGCTGTGTATATTGACAGCGCTTTAGAAATAAACTATAATAATAATAATAATAATAATAATACAGTAATAGTTTCTCTCCCTCTCCCACAACATGCAAAATATCTTGGGTATTCTCTCTCTTCCATAATATTTTCCAATCTTAATCTGGGACCTGTGTTTACACCTTCAGCATGGAAATCCCATGTTGACAATCATAGTGACCATGCTCAATGACCTAACTTCCCAGTGTAGGTCTCTGGGCATGTGGTTAGTTATCTCATTTTGCTGGCATCACCACCCGATCTTAACTACTCACTTGAGTCATATCTGAAAGGAGTAGTTAAATCAGAGTGGGTGGTGGTGGCAGCAAAAAGAGACTGATAGGTGTGTGAAGCAATGGCAAGCACCTATGCTGGTAGGCCAGGCACTTAGGTAGGGTCACTAAAGTCCTCTTACACACCTCAAAGTAAGCAATCAGCCAACAACCCAGTGCTCTTCAGTGGCACCAAACATTTGCTACATGGACACTTCCTAGGAACAAAAGGAAGCAGGATAAGAAAAGGAAGAGAGTTTACCAGGGTCTGGCCTACAGAATCCAGGTTGGACTTGCAATGTCTTGCAATGTTGATCATGCTTGGTGGTGTTTATTCAAACGCTGTATTCACAAATATAAGGTGTTCAAATTCTACAAACTCTTCTGTGTCTTTTTAGGTAATATATTCCCTCAAAAACTAGATTTGCTCCAGTATTTCCTCGGTATGACCAGGAGGAGGCAAAACAGATTCTGAAAGAAGGCAGGAGAAACAGGGACCATAATAATCAGTTCCCAGGAATCACAGGCTTGTGTGGATAACAGAATTTACAGGCCATAGAACATACTTGACCAAATGGGTATGGCCTTTGGTCTCTTCCAGAGTGTTTGGAAGAACTGACACTAGATCCAAAGGACAGGGAACAACACATAAAGGATGACAGTCACTGTATAACAAATATACATATATCATCATGTCTGATCTTGAAAGATAAAGCAGGGTCAGCCCTGCTTAGTGCTTGGATGGGAGACTGCCAACAAATACTAGATGGGTGCTGTAGGCTATAATTCAAAGGAAGGTTCTGGGCATTACAGTTCAAGAGGGATATTGACAAGCTGGACCATGTCCAGAGGAGAGAGACCAAAACAGTAAAAGGTCTGGAAACCATGTCCTATGAGGAGTGGCTTAGGGAGTTGGGTACATTTAGCCTTGAGAAGAGACGGTTAAGGGGTGAAATGATAGCCATGTTTAAATATTTGAAGGGATGTCATAGTGAGAGGATGGAGCTAGCTTGTTTTCTGCTGTATCAGAGACCAGGACATGGAGCAATGGATTCAAACTACAGGAAAAGAGAATCCACCTAAACATAAGGAAGAACTTACTGATGATAAGAGCAGTTTGACAATAGAACATGCTGCCTCAGAAAGTGGTAGAGTCTTTTTCTTTGGAGCTTTTTAAGCAGAGTCCAGATGGCTATCTGTCAGGAGTGCTTTGATTGTGTATTCCTGCATGGCAGGGGGTTGTACTGAATGGCCCTTGTGGGCTCTTCCAACTCTATGATTCTGTGATACTACCATATTTTTCGCCATATAAGACACACTTTTTCTTCCCCAAAACGAGGGTGGGGAAGTTGGTGCGTCTTATAAGGTGAGTGCCGAGGCTGAGGCTAAAAGGAGGCCTCCTTTCAGCCGCAGCCTCGGTGGTTCAATGGGCTCCTCCCATCCCAGGAAGAGCCCATTGAACAACCCAGGACGGGGGAGGAAAGAGTCCCCTTTTCCTGGGTGCTTCAATGGGCTCCTCCTCTTTCCACCCCTGTCCTGGGTGGTTCAATGGGCTGCTCCTGGGGTCAGAGGACATCCTCCCATCCCAGGAGGAGCCCATTGAACCACCCAGGAAAAGGGGGTGGAAAGAGGCCCCCTTTCCCTGGGTGGTTCAATGGGATCCTCCTGGGGTCGGAGGACATCCTCCCATCCCAGGAGGATCCCATTGAACCACCCAGGAAAAGGGGGTGAAAAGAGGCCCCCTTTTCCTGGGTGGTTCAATGGGATCTTCCTGGGGTCGGAGGACGTCCTCCCATCCCAAGAGGAGCCCATTGAACGACCCAGGAAAAGGGAGTGGAAAGAGGCCCCCTTTCCCTGGGTGGTTCAATGGGATCCTCCTGGGGTCGGAGGACGTCCTCCCATCCCAGGAGGAGCCCATTGAACCACCCAGGAAAAGGGGGTGGAAAGAGGCCCCCCTTCCCTGGGTGGTTCAATGGGATCCTCCTGGGGTCGGAGGACGTCCTCCCAGCCCAGGAGGAGCCCATTGAACCACCCAGGAAAAGGGGGTGGAAAGAGGCCCCCTTTCCCTGGTTGATTCAATGGGAGCCTCCTGGGGTCGGAGGACGTCCTCCCATCCCAGGAGGAGCCCATTGAACCACCCAGGAAAAGGGAGTGGAAAGAGGCCCCCACGTCCTGGGTGCTTCAATGGGCTCCTCCTGGGATCGGAGGACGTCCTCCGATCCCAGAAGCCCATTGAACCACCCAGGACGGGGGTGGAAAGAGGCCCCCACGTTCTGGGTGCTTCAATGGGCTCCTCCTGGGGTCAGAGGATGTCCTCCGATCCCAGGAGAAGCCCATTGAAGCACCGAGGACGCGGCTAAAGGGAGACCTCCTTCCACCCACGGAATGGATTAATTTCGTAAGTAGAGGTACCACTGTATTTGGTTAAGAATATTTTTTCCCTAGATTTTCCTCCTTTAAAATTGGGTGCGTCTTATATGCCGCAGCATCTTATATGGCGAAAAATATGGATTGCTTCCCTAAGAAAAAATTCTCTGGGTCTTCATAAGTTGACAGGCAACTTGGAGGCATGTACACACATTCATATTGCCATGTCTGGCTATAAATGCAAATCAGACAGCTAGAAATTTAAGGAGGTTAAAGAAAAGGAAGAAGCTAAGAACTCCAATCAATCCTCCAAGTAATCCAAAACACTGAGGGGAGTATATTTGGCATGGGGTCAGAATGGATTCCTATCAGTGCTTCCCACATGAATATTTCATTGTATGTCACAGGATATTTTATGTTCTACCAAGTTTCCCTCTTAGTTTTTCTTGTTCAATTATACTGGGGAGACAAGTAGCAAAAAAGACAAGTGAGTGCTTAGCATCACTGTCCAGGTTCACATGTACAAAGCTAAATCATATCCTTCCATCATAGACCAAGTACTTGTCAGAACATATTTCCTGTTCCCAAAGCAGCATAGTTTCTAGCTATTCTCCTAACATGCAACAGAAAACAACAATCCCTTCTGGTATGGACTACCATTCCTACACATACAGAGTTAACTGTAGCTGTAGGGCACCAAATTTGTCTGCGTGGAGCCTTTCCAAAATTCATTATTTTTTATTAGCAGCAACAGCAGAAATAATTTTATTTACATCATGCCCTGCCTCCCAAGAGAACTGAAAATGTACACAATAAACTGTAATAAAAGTGTATAATTTATTCATAATTAAAAACATGAACTATAATACTAAATCAACAACATAGCACAACAAATATCCCAGCATTAGGTTATATCTCAAAACCTTCAGTGAACAGGTATGTTTTTAGTTGTTATCCAAAACTCACCCATATGGCATCCAATGTCAAATACATTTTCTCAAGGAAGGAATTCCATGACTAGTGGGATGCCACAGCTGAGAAGGCCCAGTCTCATAGGACCATGCACATTCCTGCCATGCATACACTTCTGTACCCTGTATACACATACCTACATTGCAGATATGCAGATAAAAATAAAAGAATGATGTTCATAGCTGATGTGCAAAAGTAGTAATTTAAATCAGGCAAGTTGCTTAAATCACCTATCATTCAAAGAAAACAATTTCCCAATCTTCCCTATAGCAGCATGGATATCCCTAACCAGTAAGTCAGTAAGAATTCGGCTAGTTTCTGGTTTTAACTGAAAGTCTAACTTGGCAGCAGAAAACCAAGAAATTAACCCATGAGATCAATGATGCATGCTGTAGAACTGAATCTTCCCACTCCCCTAGCCTCCCGTGGCTTAGACTCTCAAATATGTTCTCCACTGGCAATAGGTATCACCCCACCCCTCATCTTTCACAGCCTGATAAAGTTGTATGTCCTTCCCTCTCACTTGCTGAGAGATGTACAATAACATCCAAAATCCTCAAAACAATGATACCTTTATGGGGACAACCAAAATGCACAAAATACATGTTCCACTGGCTTCTCCATCAAACAAAGACTTTAAAAATTATATAGGAGGGGGAAAAAAAATCTCAGTTTAGATGGTATGGAGGGACATTCATACTGGCAGGCCCCTGCATAAAATTTTCCACAGGGACAGAGAGGAGAGGCCAGTCTGCATCACTGTCCCTCCATGCCACCTGAACTGACAACAGCTACATTTTGACAAAATTCATGCTTGTAACTAACATCCTCATAATATTTTTTCTCCTGTATGATTCTTAACATCTTTGTCTGATGAAGAAGCCAATTGAGCTTTGTATTTTGTGCATTTTAGTTGATCTAATAAAAGTATCATTGTTTTATACATTTTGGATGTTACTGTACTTTGCTGCATGGCCAATACGGCTACCTCTGATATGTTTGCTGAGTGAAGGAAGGGACGAAAACTCAGGGACAGAGCTCATTCCTTGTGTGCATAAGGTTAAATCGCTGGCATGTCCAGTTAAAACTACCTGGTAGCATGATATGTTATGAAAAGTTTCAATCTAAGGTTCTGGGGAGCTACTACCTGGACAGAATAAACAATACCAGGCCAGATGAACTGAGTGATCTGATTGAGTAAAAGGACGTTTCTTTTTTATTGGTTTCAGTGGGTGAGCTGAAGGGGCTGAACAGTATCTATACAACTGAGGAGGTGAGATTGGAGAAGCTGGGTAAATTTCTGGTACTATGGTGCACATATAGGTAGTAGGATGTATTCTTATCATTTGTGTCACATGTATCTGCTTCGATTTTCAAATCTAGAAGGGAGATGTAGGCCTCTTCACAGGGTGAAAGTAAAGTCAATAAAACAACTTCAAGCATTTTAAAATATCTGCATTAAAATTCAGCACATATTTTAAATCCAAGCTAAAAAAAGCAACACATTCAAATATTTAACAATCAACACTCTATTAATACAGATTAAAATTAGTAAAAAGAGGAAGGGGAGACAATGGAATTGAAGACAGGGAAAGAGAACTAGGATGATGAACCTTGTACTTATTGCAAACATTCCCCCACCCCACTCCAAAATGGCTGGAATTCCCTTTCCACCTAATTATATCCATTCATTAGACTCCATTGATATGCACAGCTGGGTAGCAGCTTAGCATGAGTCAGCTCACTGCCAAAAGGCTTTCTGGCTTCTCAGCCAGCTTTTTCCATCAGTCACCTTTAAAGGCAATCTGTCACAGCCCAATTCCTAAACCCTTTCTGAAGAGTACATTCAATACAATCTTTAAAGTGCAATCTGGTTTTACTTCTTCCTCCCTCCCTCCCTCTCTTCTCTGTGTATAGGGGGACACCCTCCTCACCACTGGAATGCTCCTTTCATTTATATTTTCTTTTTTGGCATTTAGTTAACTAAATTCTTCTGAACCAGGAAGCATGGATCATACTAATGAGCATCTAGTTTCCAGCAGATATGCAAAAGTGCACACACTTAACTGCCAGAGATCCAGCATGGTGTTGTAGTTTGAGTGTTGGACTAGGGCTGTCAGAGATCAGGGTTCATATTCCCACTTGACCATAAAAACCCATTGGGCAAGCCACACTCTCAGTCTCACCTGAAGGCAATGGCAAATTCCCTCTGAACAAATCTTGCCAAGAGGACCCCCTGATAGGTTTCCCTTAGGGTCTCCATAAATTGCAACTGACTTGAAGGCACACCACCACAACAATATACTTACTTCCAATCTCCCCCAAAAGTGAAGCAAATCTAGTTGTAGTCCCCTTGTCTTTAGACTACAATACCCTCCAACATTTCACAGGTAAAAACACATGTGGTCAAGCAACATCTGAGTGCAAGTAAAGTTATTAAAGAGGAAGAAGACACAAGCTAGGGGAGACTGCAGTAGTTTGCTTTTGTCCAAGCCTACTGGAAAGGGCAAGATTCCTCTCCTCCTTTCCTTTCTTCTCCCCACTTTTTTGTGCTTAGAACACAAGGCTGCAGCAACTGAAGGACACAGAGGGAAACTGGGAAAAGCAGAGAGAAAGTGAGACATTTTAAGAGCAGCTGAAAGAGTGGGATGACAGAGAATTAATCAGGACTGTCCCTGCCAAATCAGGACAGTTGGAGGATATGACCTACCACATCTGGGATATATAATTGGGGCCTTCTGGTGATGTGACTCAAAATGGCTACTCTAGGCTCTAGATTGGGTTCTCTAGGCAGTTCTAGACACCTGGCTCAGGCTGCTGAGAGAGCATGTGTCATGAAAACAGCTCACATCACTAGCTAATTGATTAGTGTATATTTATTAACAGGGATTAGGGGAAGCGCTTTTCAGATTTTCTGCCTCTGGTGCCAAAACTAAGTATCTGGCCTTGGTATCCTTGCACCTTCAACTGGGTGCTTGGACCACCAGGGCACAGAACAACAAAAAAGTCAGAAGAACATATTTTATACAGGTGTCATTTCTGTTACATGTGTACTTGTACTTACCATGGGTTAACTATACACAGACCTATCTGCTTTGTGTGCCCACTTCACCTTGTAGCATTTGTCCCTGACAACATCTTGTTTAATGTTGTCCTTAGACAAGGGAGCCTTGGGGAAGACTCAGAACCATCTAGCTCTTTGACTTGACAAGATAAGCAGTAGTCTCAGGTCACTGCCATCTATAAACAATAAGTGAGAGCCTTGAACTTGACAAAAATCAAATAAGATGATTGAAAATGGAGCATGGTCTTTAATTAAAATGAACCTAGTTCCTGCAAAAATCTTGCAAAACTTGTATCTCATAGCCAATGTATAATTTTCATACCTTTCATATAAAAGTTTTCATTCTTCTATCATCTCTTTCCCCCCCCCTTCCCAGCACCCCACAGGAAGGTCTCAGATACCTGAAGCATCTCAATCCCTGGCGGACTCTAAACAACTATAGCCTCCTCCAATATTCTCTTTTGGACTAGAAATATTAACTTCTTTTCTTTTTAAGCCCCTCCCTTTAACATCTGCTTTGTCTGAAATCTTAAGGACTTTTTTCTCCTGAGCTGGGCACAGGTTGGGCATGGACATAAACCGCTTAAAAATGGATGATTTCACATGCATCTATTGAGGTATCACATACCTGATCCAGAGTTCACAAAAACAGGACTTTCCCGTTCTTTGCGAAGTCCAGAAGTCCCGATCGGCCTTAGGAGCTATATCCTTGTCCTTTGTGTCTCTGATTGCCGCTGTCTGATTCTTTTTATTGTTTATTTTATTGTTTATTGTATGCTATTTATGATTTAGTTGGTTTTAGTGGATGTTAGTTTAATATGTTTTTATGGGGGAGGGTGGGGGTTTGCGGTTTTTAGATTGTATTGATGTATTTTTAATTGCTGTAAGCCGCCCCAATTGTTTTAACAGAGGGGTGGGGTATAAATAATAATAATAATAATAATAATAATAATAATTAAACATCAGTTTTTAAGTGGTTTATACCCATGCCCAGCCTGGGAGAAAAATGTGTGCGATGATCTCCTTGATGAAAGTTCTGGAGAAATAAAAGGCTTACATAAAAGTTAGTTACAGTATCTTTGAGCTGACCTAATAAAGACATTACAATAACATGGATTTTAGCAGATTTCAGAATTTTTATTTATTTAAAACAGGGGTCCCCAAACTTTTTGATCTGGGGGGCGGTTCGCTGGCCCCCAGATCTCCGGGGGGGCCAGAGGCGCGCACGTGCGCATCCACGCACACGACTCAGATGCCATTTCGTCTTTCAAAATGGTGCCCGGAGTCATGCGCATGTGACGCCACGCACATGCGCACAACTCCAGGTGCCATTTTGGAAGACAAAATGGTGCCCAGCGGTGCACGCGGGGGTGGCAGCAGCGGCGGCAGGACCGGTCGTGGGCTGGTAGGAAGGCCTCGACAGGCCGGGTCCAGCCTGCGGGGTGTAGTTTGGGGACCCCTGATTTAAAAGTTAGGTTTTATAATGAGTTATGTGTTGTTAAATTACAACAACTAAAGCTCCAAAAGCATTTGGGACTGCTGAGTACACATGTTATTTTAACATTTTGAAAGAGCAAGTAAATAATTAGGGACTAAGAAATTTGGTTTCTGTCATTTTTAACAGTGGAGATTAACATAAAGCTCTGATCCTTAATGTTAACTAAAATGGTAAAGAGACAAAGATAACAAGGGCTTTTTGGGGTATGTCAGCAGCAAAAGGAAGAAGAAGGAAATGGTAGGGCCACTGCACAAAGAAGATGGCAAAAAGTTAACAGGGGACAGAGAAAAGGCAGAATTACTCAACACCTTCTTCGCTTCAGTCTTCTCAGAAAAGGCAAAGGGTTCTCAACCTGAGGATAATGGAGCAGAGGACAGAACAGGAGAATTTCAGCACAAAATAAGTAAAGAGATAGTACAGGAATACCTGGTTAATCTAAATGAATATAAGTCTCCAGGACCAGATGAATTACATCCAAGGGTATTAAAAGAACTGGCAAACGTAATAACGGAACCATTGGCAATAATCTTTGAGAACTCCTGGAAAACAGGAGAAGTCCCAGCAGACTGGAGGAGGGCAAACATTGTCCCCATCTTCAAAAAGGAGGAAAAAGAGGATCTCAACAATTATCGCCCAGTTAGTCTGACATCAATACCACGAAAGATTCTGGAGCAGATCATTAAACAGAGAGTCTGTGAACATCTGGAAAGTAATTTCATAATCACAAAAAGTCAACATGGGTTTCAGAGAAACAGATCATGCCAGATAAATCTGATCTCTTTTTTGATAAAATTACCAGCTTGGTAGATGAAGGGAATGCTGTGGATATAGTGTATCTTGATTTCAGTAAGGCCTTTGACAAGGTTCCCCATGACATTCTTGCAAACAAGCTGGTAAAATGTGGGCTAGACAAAGTAACTATTACATGGATTTGTAATTGGTTGACTGGCCGAACCCAAAGGGTACTCAACAGTGGCTCCTTTTCAACCTGGAAAGAAGTGACCAGTGGGGTGCCACAGGGCTCTGTCCTGGGCCCAGTGCTATTCAATATCTTTATTAATGACTTGGATGACAGTATTGGGGGCATAGTTATCAAATTTGCAGACGACACCAAATTAGGAGGAGTAGCTAATACCCCAGAGGACAGGATCAAAATTCAAAATGACTTGAACAGACTAGAAAGCTGGGCCAAAGCTAACAAAATGAAATTCAACACGGAGAAATGTAAGGTACTGCACTTAGGGCAGAAAAACGAAAAGCACAGATATACGATGGGGGACACCTGGCTGAATGAGACTACGTGTGAAAGGGATCTAGGAATCCAGGTGGACCATAAGTTGAACATGAGTCAACAGTGCGATGCAGCAGCTAAAAAGGCCAATGCAATTTTAGGCTGCATCAGTAGAAGTATAGTGTCTCAAGAGAAGTAATAGTGCCACTCTATTCTGCTTTGGTCAGGCCTCACCTGGAATACTGTGTCCAGTTCTGGGCACCACAATTCAAAAAGGATGTGGAGAAACTGGAGCGTGTCCAAAGGAGGGCAACTAAAATGGTGAAGGGTCTGGAAACCAAGCCCTATGAGGAACGACTTAGGGAGCTGGGGATGTTTAGCCTGGAGAAGAGAAGGCTGAGAGGTGATATGATAGCCATGTTTAAATATTTGAAGGGATGTCATATTGAGGAGGGAACAAGCTTGTTTTCTGCTGCTCCAGAAACTAGGACCCGAAACAATGGATGTAAGCTCCAGGAAAAGAGATTCCACTTCAACATTAGGAGGAACTTCCTGACAGTAAGGGCGGTTCGACAGTGGAACACACTCCCTCGGAGAGTAGTAGAGTCTCCTTCCTTGGAGGTCTTTAAGCAGAGGCTGGATGGCCATCTGTCAGGGATGCTTTGATTGGGAGTTCCTGCATGGCAGGGGGTTGGACTAGATGGCCCTTGTGGTCTCTTCCAACTCTATGATTCTATGACCTCCGTGTTGCACTTTTTTCCTGTCTAGATTTGAGCTGATATGGAAGAGTCTGAATGTTATGTTTTTACTTCAGTGTTTTAATTTAAGGTATAAAGTTGCCATTATGGTATGTTTTTGGAGGAGCAGGCCAACGGAAGGAAAAGAAGGAGAGGAAAGGCTGAATAAGCATTTCTTCAGTAATGGTGACAGCTGTGCATTTAACTTGATTTTAAAAAATGCTGGCATCACAGCAGGAAGTATGCACAATGAAGCTGAGTGCTAAGTTCTTCTTCCTGCTATGGAAATCTACATGGGACACGTCTTAGATGCCTCCTTCATTTAGGTTTGGTCAACAAGGTCAAAACAATTCTTCCATCCATTCTTCGGTTCCATTGTCCTTGCCTAACGATTGTTGTTGTTAACTGCCTTCAACTCAACCTTGACTCCTGAGGCCCTGTGGATGAGACATCTTCTAGACCCCCTGTCCTCCACCGCTCAGCTCAGATCCCAGTCTCAGGGCCATAGCCTCTTTTATTTAATCTGTCTATCTGGCATGCTATCTTCCTCCCTTCCTACTGCCTTCCACATTTTATAGCATTGCTGTCTTTTTTAGTCCCCCTTCTGATCAATGTTTGACCCAAGACATGGAAACTCTTTTTTACTATTTCAAATTTCCTCATTGTCTAGGTCAGTGATGGTGAACCTTTTAGGCACCGGAGTGCCCAAACTAAACAGCCTTCTGGAGGAAGGGGAGGAACCTGCATAAATTTGGGCTGCAACCAATTCAATCTTGCCTTTGCCCACTAATGTCAATAATGCAAAGCCTCCCACTTCCTAGGTTCTTTATGAGGATATGATGCAGCTGAGCTCTTGTATTTTTTTAAAAAAAGTCAGCTCATTTCCTCCATTATTAACTATTTCTTAAAGTCTCCAGCATTTCTACTTGCTGCTTTCTTCCCTACTTCCCTTAACTGCCCCACTATCTTGGAAAGCACTTACTTGCCAGTGCCCACATTCCCTTCTCCTGCCAGCTTCTTTTGGGATTCTCTGTGTGAGTTTTTCTCAAAATCCTCTTTCATTAGGTCTCATGTTCCCTGCCCTATTCTCCACCTAGGTCTCTGCCTCTACCACCCACTTTCTCCTCAGACTTTTATCTCTTTCTTCACACCAGATGCTTTCATCAGCTACCCTGCCTCTTTGCATCCCTGCTACTTTTTAAAAAGCTTTCCAGTCCTCAGACTGTTCCCAAACAGCTTCTTCTGTTCATAGAACCTGGGTGAGACTTTATTTCGGGGTCAGAGAATAGCTTTCTCTTCATTCATAAAGGTTGGTCTACAAACATTCTTTGACTATAATATTTAGCATTCCCTTAGCATTAGAATGGTTGCAGAAAATTTAAAGTCATACCAGTTCAGCCAAATTGTTAATTACACTTTAGTCCAGCAAGACACTAAAGGTAATAATCTTCAACAATTATTAAATATTAAATACTTTGTTGAATTTCAATTCTGCAATTTACTAAGAACTTCAAAAATAAAAGTACATTTTCCTAGTAGAGTAACCAAAACATAAAACCCAAACATTATGTAATTTATCCTGTTAAAATCCATCCAGATAAGAACATGCATTTGTTTACATGAGAAATATAGATTTATTGGTTATAAAACATAAAAACAACATGGGATCTTGATCCTGTTAAGCAATCAAGGGGAAAATATCAATTTCTAGCTTAAAAGGCTTAAAAGGCAAAACCAAATATCCTATGCTAATTGCAGAAATTCAAAGCCAAGCTTAATTGACTACTGAAGTTTGAAATCAATTCATCACTGACCCCGGTCAGAGATTATAACAGTAGACATTTAATCAACAGAAAGCACAAACTGAGGACTAGCATTAAGCAGACACATATTCTGCTGTTATGGAAATGTATTTGGACAACTACACATTTGGAGCAAAGGAAATCCTAGTTCAAGGAAAATACTGTCAAGGTAGAATGTGTCCAGAGAAGGATGACTGAGGGGGGATGCAGACCAGGGCGCCCAGGACACCCTGGTCCGGAACGCCGCGGGACCGCGGCAGCCGGACCGCGGCGCTCCTGCGGCGCCTCTAAAAGGAGCGGCAAATTGCCGCTCCTTTTACAAGACAGCAAAAGTGCGCCTCAAACGCGTCGGGCGCACTTTCTCTGTCTTTTCCGCCGCAGCGCATCCGGTCGCTGCGGCGGGAGGCTGCCCTCGGTGCGCCGTCCGTCCGGAGGGCCGGAAGCACCGACGGCGACCTCAGGAAGAGGAAGGGATGCCGCGCGTGCGGCTGCCCCTCCTCTTCCGGGTCTCGGAGACGGCCCTATTAGCCGTCTGCCGAGGCCCTAAGATAATCAAAGATCTGAAAACCAAGCCTTATGTGGAACGACTTAGTATATTTAACTTGGAGAAGATTGAGAGGTGACATATTAACCATCTTTAAATATCTGAAGGGATGTTATGTAGAGGATGGAGCCAGTTTGTTCTCTTATTCCAGAGACTAGAACATGAACCAATTGATTCACATTACAATAAAAGAGATTCCACCTGAATATTAGGAAAAACCTCTTTAGTATAAGAATTGTTCAACAGTGGATTGTTTAGTATAAGAATTGTTCAACAGTGGAATGGATACTTTAGAGGGTCGTGGTCTCTCCTTCTTTGAAGGTTCTTAAATAGAGACTGGATGGCCATCGTTCAGGACGTTACGTATTCTGCATGGCAGGGGGATGGAATAGATGGTCCTTGTGGTCCCTTCCAACTCTTATATTATTCCAGGAAAGGAGCTAAATCAGACAAAAGGCACAACACACTGTTCTTAGTGGAATAGGCATCTACCTCCACATAATCACTCAACAAAGGAAGGAAATGAGAACTTGTGACAAGATGCTTTCCAAGGTTGATAATGTGGTTCTTCTCACCCTTATGAAGAATTTAGAAGAACATGTCAAGATTTATTTCAACATGAAGAAATAAGTTCATAAAATTCACTTGCAGTAGATTAGGGTTTAGCAGGACAGAAACAACAGATGAACTCAAGGATACACATCATCTCAGGTTTCCCAGTTTCATAAAAGCATGCTATGTATATATAGAAACATTCTATTTATGTAATGTGGTGTAGTGATTTAGCTGTTGGACTAGGACTCTAGGAGACCAGGGTTTGATTCCCTGCTCAACCATGAAAACCAAGTGGCTGGCCTGACAAGTCACACTCTCTCAACCCCAGACAAAGGCAAAGGCAAACCCCTTATGGCCAAAACTTTCCAAGACCCCATCATAGGTTCCCTTAGAGTTGCCATAAATCGGAAGTGATTTGAAGGCATATAACAGCAACAACAAAAATGTATAAAAAGAAGTAGTTGGATGATTCATTTTTTCTGAGACAATAGTAAATTTATACATATATTGTTATTATTGGCATGTAAATAGTTAATTGATAGCATCCTACACCAACATGAAGCATTAGGCTGGATGTGATGCTGGGTGTCATACAGATGACACTCTTGGAGATGTGGGTGCCTGACTCAAGTTATAAGTCTAGTTTAGAGCATGCACCTCACCTCCCTATTTGTAGATGGCATCTGATGACTAGTTATTTGGACTGAATGCAAAGTAACAACAACAAGCTTACAGGTACAAGTAAGTACTGTACATATTTGTACACTACATGTAAGATACTTGGGGGGGGGTGTATCTGGGGCCTCTATTTGGCACTCAGGTGAAAACCAGGGTCTTTCGTTCGCATTTTGCATCCTGTGCTAAATTACTCCTCCTCCCACAGTAGCATATAATTTCTTGCTACATACTGCAATATCCTGGCATTATTACACCACACATTTTCCAACTCTGCATAGGAAAACATGGAATAGCAATGACATCAGGACACTGACTACATTGTGCAACACCATATGGCAAGGGGAGGACCATGACACAGTACTCTTTCTGGCACTGTCTCATTCCATCGACAGCCGAACTCACAGGACTGCATCTGTGCTTGCTCCTAAGATAGCGAACATGTGAATGTGTTCTTAACATAGCCTGTTATATACACAAAATAAAACTAAAGACTGTAGCTCCCCCTGCCCAAAATGTGGCCATAAAGGCTGCAAGCAATAAAACAAAGATACTACACAATCATTTATTTTTGCAGAGCTTTCTTGTGCATTCATGCAAGATACTGATGGCAGGGGAGCACCCTGTGAGCTGTGGGAGAAAGATGCCTCCAAAAGCGAAGTATTTGCATAAAGCAGGCATATGCTGCTGCTACAGAAATCCATCCCATAAGCACAAGTACACAGCATTGCCAGCACCCCTACACATAGAAAGGACCTTCCCAGTGCATGAAAAAATGTAAGGGAATGCAAGGAGGCCTTAGTTTGCCTGTCTCAGTATTTCTGTGTCTAGTCAAGTGAGGAGTCAAAGGAATTGATATCACTACTGGCACAGACACAGTAAAGAGACTAGAAGATTGGGGATGCACAGAACCATTCCCTGAAGCTCATCTGGCTTGTGCCATTCATAGAGAGGAACTTCAAACTCTGGCCATGACACCCCAGCACTTTTCAAGTGATACCAAAGAGAACAGAGCAGGAGGCAGACACTACAACTTCCCTCTCTGCCAGAAGGAAAGATCAGGTAAAGGTTGCAGAGTGTACTTATGCACCCCCCCATTTGCTTTGCTTGACTGGAGTTATCTTTGTGGTGCACACACTAGCTTTTGCTGCAGGGTAGGAAAGATAAGAGTTAACAGTGGATGTAACAGCACTGAAGAGGGATTTAAGAGTGCAATGCCACTGCAGCAAGGTTGCTGAGAAGCTCCTTTACGACTCAGGAGCCTGAGAAGGGACAGTGAAGCCAAGATCTCTCCATCACAACCAAAGCAAGGGGGCAGATCTCTTTCTCTTCGGTTGCATTCCTCCTTCCACATCTCCCCAAAACAGAACAGTGGAAGCTGAAGTTTTCTTAAGGAAATCAGGAACCATTCTCTATTTCTCCTCTGTTCCAAGAGCAAATAACTTCTTGGTAGAACACAGGCTTTGACAATAGGATTTGAATGCTAAACAAAGAACACAATTATGCACTTTATCCAAGTGGGAAAATGTGGATGATCCATACCCTGGTTGACATATAAAACTACATGCATTCTTATAATTATCAGCCACCATCCATGAGGCTTACCTATAATTGTTTCAACTTGTGCATCACATCATCTGAATAAGTATGGGTCAATTACTTTCAGAGATATTAGGGTGGCATATGAACAGAACCCAAGATGAGTGAAAAGAGATAGGGAATAGGGAAATACAAATTACCACTTAACTTTAAATTTGGTAAAGCTGAAGACTCATGACACTTCTGTGTCATTTCAGAAGAACAAATTAATTCTGTAAGGAAATCCTGGTCAACTTTGCTCAAATTTTGCTTGTTTTAATGCTGTAGCAACTCCATAGGCATCTCCACACACAGTTCCCCATCCCACCCCACATCCTATCCATCTGACTCCATCCAAGCAACATGCAGCTAGCATGACATTCCCACTCATGAAGGTCACATGGCAGGCACAGCCAGAAGGCCCTCTCTCAGAGCCTGGAAAAGTCCACTTTCTGGATTACTGCTCCTAAAATCTTCCACTCAGTATGACACTGGATTCTGGGAGGTGCCGTTCAAGAACAATTTCTTTTACATATCAGGTCTGATCAGACCAGTTTATTGAATTAGTCTACTAACCATTTAAAATATTTTCTCTTCCAGACTCTGCCTTTTCTCACAGTTTACATAAGACATGGGATGATCTATGACAATAAAAATAACATAATTCAATACCAGGAAGAAATTTAAGAAGTTGGATGCAATGCACAGAAGAATTATACAAAAGAGATGACAAAATGAAGGACACATGGAACAAAGAGCCATAGGAAGATGAACCCCAAATTCTAAAAGGCAAGGTGGAAACTGCAATAAGAGAAATAGCGAAAAACAAATCACCAGGAACAGATGATATTCCAATTGAACTGCTGCAATCCACATTGACAGAATCAACTCTAGTGCTAACCAACATATGCCAACAGATATGGAAAACAAAATGGTGGCCAATAGATTGAAAACTATCAATATACATTCCCATCCACAAAAAGGGAGACACAAGATATTGCAACAACTATAGGACCATAGCACTGACCTCCCATGCAAGCAAAATCATGCTCAAAATTCTGTAACATAGGGGGGTTGCAGACTGCCAGAAATAGTGCAAATTGAGTCCACTTTTAGGGTTAGGGTTAGGGTATCATGGGAACTGTATTTTATTGTGGCACCAGAGCTCTCTGACAGAGAAGGCTCAATGTCTCAGGGGAAAAACAATTCCCGTGATTCCCTGGCACTAACCCTAACCCTAAAAGTGGACTCAATTTGCACTATTTCTGGCAGTCTGCAACCCCCCATAGACTCCAACCATACATGGAGAGAGAAATCCCAGAGGTTCAAGTGGGGT
Organism: Phrynosoma blainvillii; assembly: GCA_026167975.1. Lineage (NCBI taxonomy): Eukaryota > Metazoa > Chordata > Lepidosauria > Squamata > Phrynosomatidae > Phrynosoma > Phrynosoma blainvillii. Next base: position 230,288,951 of record JANUYF010000002.1, on the reverse strand, counting down.
TCAGGAAAGGAAGAGGCACTAGGGACCACATTGCAAACATACAATGACTAATGGACTGCACCAAGGAATTCCAAAGAAAAGAGATTCATCTACTTCAGACTCAGAAGAAGGAGGAATGAAGATAGGAGGAAGAAACATTAACAATCTAAGGTATGTATGCAGATGACACCATAATACTAGCAGAAAGCATCATAGACTTGGAACAATTTGAGATGTTGTGCTGAAGAAGAGAGTTGAGAATACTGTAGATGGCCAAAAAGACAAAGGGGTCCTAGAAGAGATTAAGCCTGAACTCTCTCTAGAAACCAAGATGATGAACCTGAGGCTGTTGTACTCTGGCCATGTCGTGAGAAGGCATGATTTATTAGAAAAAACCATAATGCTAGGAAAGATGGAGAGTAGTAGAAAGAGAGCAGGATTACACACAGATGGTTGGGCTCAATCAGGGAGGCCATGGGCCTGAATCTACAGGATCTAACCAGAGCAGTGGAGGATAGGGGTGCTTGGAGATGTCCCATCCACAGTCACCATGAGTTGGATTTGACTCAAAGGCAGTTAAAAACAACATCTACTTTGACCCTCCCATGAAGCAATTGCCATATTTTTAAATACTAAACATGTACAGAGAATGCATACTTGCTCCAGAGATGGCAGATGCTTTCAAGATATATTAAGACCATATATATTCTGTTCTCAAAAGTTTACAACATTGCTCACGCCAGTTACCTTCACATACTTGCTTTAGTTTTGTGCCCATCAGATTCAAAAGGCAGGCATCCTGGAGTCAATTTTTTTTCTACTTTAATCATGCATGTTTGCAGCACATTCAATAGGATGACTGGTGTGAAGTACCTTAGTTTGCAAAATGCATACAACTCAGTCAAGTTCTGTTGTTGATGATGATTATGATGTGTGCTTTCCAGTAGTCTCCAACTTATGTTGACTTTAAGGCAAACCTATCATGGGGTTTTCTTGGGAAGATTTGTTCTGAGCAGGCTTGCCTTTGCCTTCCTCTGAGGTTGAGAGAGTATGGCTTGCTAAGGTCACCCAGTGTGTTACCATGGCCAAGTGGGGATTTGAGCTTTGGTGTCCAGTGTAACAGTCCAGCACTTAAACCATTACACCATGCTGTAAAATTTCTGGAAATTTTGAAGCCATGGAGGAAAAAGAATTTGCTTTTACCCCAGGGGACTTGAGAGGGAATTTTAAAAATAAATAAATAAAATAAAATATATGCAATACTTCTTTTCATATCAACCCAAACATACATTACCTTTTCAGCAATGTAAAACACTTCATTTGCAACTTAGCATATTGTTGTTGTTAACTGCCCTTGAGTCGATCTTGACCCATGGCGACCCTGTGGATGAGACATCTCCAAGATTCCCTGTCCTCCACTACTCTGCTTAGATTTTGTAAACTCATACCCATGTTCTCCTTAATAGAGTTCATCCATCTAGAATGTAGTCTTCCTCTCTTTCTACTTCCCTCCACCTTTCCTAGCATTATTGTTTTTTCCAGTGAGTTCTCCCTTCTCATGATGTGCCTGAAGTATGACAACCTCAGTTTTGTCATCTTGGCTTCCAGGAAGATCTCTGGTTTGATATGCTCCAGGACCCACTTGTTTGTCCTTTTGGCTGTCCATGGGATCCTCAGCACTCTACTCCAGCACCACAGCACAAAGTAGTTTATTTTCTTCCTATCATCTTTCTTAACTGTCCAGCTCTCACATCCATATATAATAGGGAATACAATGGCTTGTACGATTCTCACCTTTGTGTTTAGTTGTATATCTTTGCATTTTACAATATTTTCTAGTTCTTTCATAGCTGCTCTTCCCATTCTTAATCTTCTTCTGATTTCCTAGCTGCAGTCCCCATTTCTATCAATGTTTGATCAATGTATGAGAACTCTTTTACCACTTCTATTTCTTCATTATCTTCACTGTCAAGATTCTCCATTGTCATTATTTTGTTTTCTTTATGCTCAGCAATAGGCCTGCCTTTGCACTTTCTTCCTTGATCTTTCTTAGTAGTTGTTCCAGGTATGGGAGGTTTTCTGCTAGCATTATGGTGTCACCTGCATATCTTAGATAGTTGATATTCCTTCCTCCTATTTTCACTCCTCTTTCTTCTGTATCCAAGCCTGCTTTCCTTATAATATGTTCTGTATATAAGTTGAACAGACAGGGTGATAGGATGCAACCTTGTCTGACTCCTTTACCAATTGGGAACCATTCTGTTTCTCTGTGTTCTGTTCTGACAATAGCCTCTTGTCCTGAGTACAGATTCCTCATTAGGACTATCAGATGTGTTGGCACTCCCATGCCTTTAAGGGCGTTCCATAGCATTTCATGGTCTATGCAGTCAAACGCATTGCTATAGTCTATAAAGCACATGCTGATTTTCTTTTGAAATTCCCTGGTGCACTCCTAGCCATCGTATGTTTGCAATTTGACAGATGTGGTAGCCATTGTATGTTTGCAAACTTGGAATATAAAATTGTACTATTTGGCACATTTATTAAAATTTAAAATATGAAAGCCTTAAAATTAATTTTTATAAGTAAATTAATTTTTATAAGTAAAATTGTGACTATATGCTGTACTAAAGAGAGAGCTGCAAATGGCTGCAGCCCATGCTAAATGCACATATCTTAGGACGTTATCACACGGGGTCTAAAGCAGACAGAATCCACACTAAATCCCGTCCTATTGCGCTTTATTTTTCCGTGTGTTCACACGACGTCGCACAGAACCCTGTCACAACCCCATCCCAATGCGGCATCATCCCCGTTCTTTTGAATGCCAGTTTCTTGGGGAATTGCAATTGTGCGACCGGAATGATAGCGCAATCATTGCGCTTTTGCCGTATGTCTGATCACCAGATACGTATCCTGGAGCCCAGGCCCTGCGCAGGCTTGGGAAGGAGTGTGTGTGACAGCTGGCTGCCACACACACACCCCTTCCCAAGCCGGCACAGGGTCCGCGCTCCGAGCAGAAGTCCTCAGAGAGGCGCCTCTCTGAGGACTTCTGCTCGGAGCTCAGGCCCCACGCAGGCTTGGGAAGGTGTGTGTGTGTGTGTGTGACAGCTGGCTGTTACACACACACACACCTTCCCAAGCCTTGCGCTCCGTGGGAAAACGTCCCCAGAGAGGTCCCTCTCTGGGGTCGTCTTCCCTGGAGCGGAGGACCCGCGCTATAAAAACCACCATCTTGGATGTCAGGAATGCCAAAGTAGCTGGTGCAGAAACAGGTGTATCATGGCCTTCTTTTAGAAAAGCAGTGAGGGTCTGTATTCCACTCTGCATGCCTGTAACCACACAGACTAAGGTTCCCGATGACAAAAGAAATTTATCTTTGGGAGACAAGCATCCTCCTCCCATCATTAAATTGTCATTAAATTGTGTTAATCACGCAATTGGGGGAAGATTATCATACCCCCGTGCGCTTCTCCTGTCTTGTCCCGTATGTAAACAGTAATGGAGGCATCATTTGGTATTAATGGAAACTCCCGTTAATACCAAATGATGCCTCTATTACTATTTACATATGGAACAAGAATGGGAGAAGCATGCAGGGATGTGATAATCTTCCCTCTGATCACGCGATTAACACAATTTAATGATGGATAATCTCCAAAGCTGCCTTGCTGCTGTTGGACTCAAGCTCAAATCAAGTAATGCATATAAATAAATAAATAAATAAATAAATAAATTTAAAAAATCAAGTAATGCAAAGATGGCAACAACCTTCTCAATAAAAAAAATGCACACATGCATGTGCACACAAGCCAGATGAGTTGCCCTGCTGGAACATGTAGTGCACCATGCATCTTGCTGTCCCTCATAAAATGTAACAGCATTCTTCAGCTGGCTTATAAGGAGATGATGAAAGACAAATCCTCTTTCTCGCCACACACACACCAAAGGGCAGCCCAGGGAAGTCACCTTCATGCCCCTTTCCCTGGTCATTAAAAAACATTTTAATGTGCATCACATATTCAGCATCCAAAAGTCTCACTTGGTGGAGTTCAAGTTAAGTCACTGTCATGACTGTTAAACTGAGTCCTCATCCCATCTACAACCATGGCAGCAATGTTCCAAATCTACAGCAAGTTAATTTACGCTATAAGTTGTCATAGATGAGAGCCCACGTGATCAGATGCATCTGAAAAAGTGGAATCCATTCCTTGAAAGCTCAAAATTCATTTGTCTTTAAAGTGCTATGAGACCATTGGGGGTGTTTCCAGACAATCCTTTTTATTGTGCCTGGGCCATGCCCAAAACATATAATTTATGAAGAATCCAGATGATGTCATTCATTTGGAATACAGCTAAGTTTTCCCATTACTACTTTTTTGTTGTTGCTTACCACGAAATTCCAGTAATAAAGAGAAAGGATGAATAACTGCACAAGATCTTCTGATCACTAGAGCCATGAGCAGTTTCTGCTGGTTTTGTAGCTACAAAACAATATGGCTATTCCTCTAGAAGGATAATAATAATAATAATAATAATAATAATAATAATAATAAGTAGTAGTAGTAGTAGTAGTAGTACTGAGCAGGAACCATTTATTCATATGTGGTAAGGAAAAAGAGCATACTCTAAAACACTACTGGAAAAGAGGTTTAATCTGCTTATGGAGACCCCATGCCAGTGGCTACACCCCAATTTTTCCCTACACCACTGTTTCACAGATTGAAACCTATTTGTTTACCATTTCCCACACAGCCATATCTTCCATGATGATTAATCAACAGAAGCCTACTTATGAAAGAGAGATGCACAGCTATGAGGCACTGTATATTGATACACACTGATATACACTGATTGAAGTAACAACAACAGAAGTAGCAGTGACTGCTCATTACAAATGACACAAAATATGCTGTTGTCCTCTCCCCTCCCCAGCATGAGCCTCTTAAATAGTCTGTACATCATTCTTACTTTAAACCATGTTCTATCTGCCATGGTTGTGACAACCAAAAAGTAATGTGGGTCAAATATGAAAGGCTTTATCTTTTTCTATCTCTTTCACAGAATCTTAGAGTTGGAGGAAAACACAAGGGCCATCCAGTGCAACCCCCTACCATGCAGGAATACAGAATCAAAGCACTCCCAACAGATGGCCATCCAGACTCTGTTTTAAAACCTCCAAAGAAGGAGCCTCCATCACACTCTGAAGCAGCATGTTCCACTGTCAAACAGCTTTTACTATCAGAAAGTTCTTCCTAATGTTAAGTGGAATCTCTTTTCCCGTAGTTTCAACCCACTGCTCTATGTCCTAGTTTCTGGAACAGCAGAAAAGAAGCTTGCTTCATCCACATGGCTATTATGTCATCTCCCAGTTTTCTCTTCCCCAGGCTAAACATACCAGCTCCCTGAGTTGTTCCTCATAAGAGCAAGGTTTTCAGACCTTTCTCCATTTGGGTCACCCCCCTCTGGACACGCTCCAACTTGTCAACATCCTTTTTGAATTGCGGTGCCCAGAACTGGACATAGTATTTCTGGTGAGGTCTGACATGGGTAGGCTTCTGTTGAGGTACATTTGTACCGACAAAAGAATATTGTAGTAAAACTAAAAAGTGGTAGGTCATGGCCACAGTTTTTTGGGAAAAGGATGGTATTTTGATGACTATCTTCAGAAGGGCCAAACAGTTAATGCAGAATGCTACTCTAATTTGCTGTGCTGATGAAATGAGGAACAGAAGGGGAAAAAGGCAAGGGACACTGTGGAAAGATTTTCTCTTTTTGCAGGGCAATGCACCTGTTCATAGGGTTGGCAAGACAAGGGATCCTTTGAAGAATGCTACTCCATCTGACCATTTCCTGTCTGCAAACCTTAAAAAGAGTTTGAAAGGAAGGAATTTTTTGAAAGATTTGCAGGTGGTAGCAGCAGCAGAGCAGTATTTTAGTTACCAGATATCAGATTTTTTTTTGGTAAAGATTAAAGAAATTTGGGAATTGAACTTCAAGATGAATATGTGGAACAGCATGTGAGTTTAATGGCTCTAGGTCATTCCCTTCTTGGTCAGACCAAGAACTTTTCAGCACCCCCTCATACATACAGACACACAGGCACAAAAAGGCTTAGCTCAGCAGTAGTACAAATGTTTTACAGGCAAAAAGTCATAGAAAGCTTTGTTACTTTGTTAACTGCATCAAGTTGACTTCGACTTATGGCGACCCCATGAATGAGAGACCTCAAAGTCACCCTATCCTCAAATACCCTGCCCAGGACTTTCAGACTCAGTACTGTGGCTTCCTTGATTGAGTCTATCAATCTAGAATGTGGTTTTCCTCTTTTCCTACTGCCCTTTAACTTACCAGGCATCACTGTCTTTTCTGGTGAGTCATGACTTCTCATGATATGGCCAGAGTACTACAGCCTTAGTTTAGTCATCTTGGCTTCTACGGAGAGTTCATACTTGATTTGCTATAGGACTTATCTATTTGTCATTTTAGCAGTCCACAATATTTGTAGAACTCTTTTCCAGCACCACATTTCAGATTAGTAGGCTTCATCCTATAGAATCCTGGGATTTGTAGTTTGTTGTGACACCAGAGCTCTCTGAGAGAGAAGGCTAAATATCTCACAAAACTATAGCCTCCAGAATTCCATACCACTGAGTTATGGCAGTTAAAGCAGCGTCAAATTATTTCTGCAATGCAGATTAGACCCTAGTCTTCTTCTGATTTCTTGACTGAAGTCTCTATTCTCATTAATGCCCAAGCCAAGGTTTGGAAAATCTTGAACTATTTCAATGTCTTCATCATATACTTTAAAGTTATGTAAATTATTGGCGGTCATTATGTTCAGCTGTAAACGTGCCTTTGTACTTTCTTCCTTGACTTTCTTCAGTAATTGTTCCAAATCTTTGCTATATTCTGCTTGTAATATGGTGTTATTTGCAAAGCTACCTTTAATTAAATGGACTCTGGAAAAGCAGACAGCACAGGACTAGAGTGACAGATGGATAGTTTAAGATGAAAAACTTCATATGAAGCACCTTTGGGATGCTATTGGGGGGTGGGAATTGTTACCTAAAGTTGTGATCTTCTTCATTTTTGCCAGACTTTAAAGAATTATCAGGGAGTTTCTGCAGTTGAAAGGTAGGGAGGGCATATCTGAGTATTGTCGAGTGGTGGAAAGGACATATTTAGAGGTATACGTAGGGCACTGGGAGGGAAAAAAAACCAAATGGTTGGGTCACAAACTCAGAATATCCAGGAATAGGAAAATGGCAGTGCAGGAGATTTGCTTGCATTTCAACTCCTAAAACACACTTCTGGGAAGAATCAAAAGGCAAGACACATTTGTGATGGCATGTATTAACAATGTAGCCAGATGTAGAAACAGGTAAACGGATAATATCACTTAATTAATGCTTCAAGAAAAATTCCACCCTCAAAATAAAATTAAGAATCCTCATGAATACTCATTGTTCACTGGGAGTCTACAGAAACTCAATGACATATCCAAACAGATCATCGCAACATATCAGAAAAGATGGAAAGAATGACTAGTTTAAACACATACAATGAATGGCAACAAACTGGTCATTTGGCTAGTGGAGAACAATATTTATGTGAATTTAACAAAGATATGAAAATGGACAGAAAGGTACATGACTAAGACTAAAAGGAAAAATAGTTTTTTTTCAAAAAAAAAATCCCTTTGAACTGTCTCATACCAGAATAATTGTATTTTTCCTGCTTGAAGAAGGTAGCATCTAGTGAGTTTATAATACGAAACAGAAGTGATTTTTCACACAACTGCCCTGAGAACTGTCCTAAAGGATTAGACAAATTCATGGTGGATACATCCATCAACAGCTAATTTGCCAAAATAACAGCAAGAGTGGGAGGGAGTGAATGCAACTTTGTCCTCAAGCAAGTCCCAAGCCCCTGAACACTGAAAACAAAATAAATGATAGATGATGGATTAGCCATCACAGCCTCTCATGGGCTTGAAATGGGGATGGGGGGCGGAGATCTCCCCCTCTAAGTATGAGGCACTTATCCACATCTAGAGACAGCTTCATGGATTACCTCCATAATTCTCAGAAGGTACAAGATGCATCTTCCTATCATGACACGAGCTTTTCACCAAACTCTTTCTGAAGCCGCTAGTACTGTGGCATGTCTTAAAATCTTTATATACAAAACTGGATATTGCATAGATTAAACAATCAACAAATTATATAAAGCTCTCTGCATTAGTAAGGTAATGCTGCTTATTATCATTCAGGGGAAAATGTACATTAAGGCAAAATAAGTTGAAAACTAAGGTTTGATTTACACATGCATCTTCAGTGATAACCTCCATGTGTAAATAAGCCATCACAGAGCAAAATCAGAACTTTCATATTATTTCACAAACTACTGCTTTTTAATTAAGTCACTTCACTGGTTGAGTAGTAACCTAGCGGTAAGATACTGAATGTTTATAAAAATAGTCTAAAGCTATTAAAGGTTTATAAAAGCAGTCTAAAGGTTGCTCTCACTCACCAAAATAAATGTATACGTTTCAGCACAAATGGCAACTGTGTAATGACACTTCATTGCTTCCTCACATAGCAATCAAATTGGGAGTTGGCTAGAAAGTGGCAGAAAAGACCCTTACAAAAATTAGAGGCATGTGTGACAAAATTGGCATTAATGCTGAACATATGAACCAAAGAACAAGAATCAAATGCTGTAAACTGAATGGAAATGAAATTATAAAAGGCATTATCTGACTTTCTGGGCACAATGAAGAAAGCTTTTAAAAGTCTTGTAATATTCACCAATACATGCAATACAAATGGAAAGTAACTTAATTGAACTCAGTTTCTCAAGGAAAGTAGAATTTTCACATCTCCCAAGAAGTATTTATGAAAATGCACACCCTGCCTCAAGCATTCATGTATTTGCAAGACTTACAGGACATTTTTGAGGGGAAAAGGTAAGCATAAAACAATGTGCTTATTTTAAAATGTGAATGGATAAAATGGACATACTTGGGGAAAAATATGCAGAAACTGGCTTTCGTCAATAAATAAACATTGCATTACTTAGGTGCGCGTGCCTTCAAGTTGCCTGTTGATTTATGGTGACTCCATAAATTTCATAGGGTTTTCTTAGGCAAGGAATACTCAGAGGTGGTTTTGGCAGTTCCTTCCTCTGAAATACAGCTTACAACACCTGTTGTTCATTGGCAGTCTCCCATCCAAGTATAAACCAGGGCTGAACCTGCTTAGCTTCCAAGATCAGACAGGATCTGGCTCCTTTAGTGTTGGGTTTATATAAAAATCAATATTTGGTGAGTCTATTTAGCAGAGTTTAAAACTGTGCTAAGGCAAAAACTTAGAAGAGAAGACCAGCCACTTCCTCCACAGGTTTATCCAGCTGAGTAAAAGAATTAAACTTTATATCTTTAGAAGATGTAAAAAGTACCTTTACTCATTAATTTGCTTGGTCATAATTCAGTACACAGGTCCAGCTATTTGACAGGTGAGAAAAGAAAATATACATAATCTACAGGAAAAATCTACAAAATCTACAGGAAAAAGCAGAGCTTCTCTTCAGGATAGCCTCCTAATCCCATGCTTCATGGTGGGTGGGTGGGTGGGTGGGGGGCGGGGGGAGACAGGAGAGAGCAGGTAAATGCAGGTGGGTCAGGAAGTATGACTATGTGTAAGCAAATAAACAGACAGGATGCTTGCCATAAACATACTTTCCCCTATACTCCTAGAGAAAGAACATGCACTCTTAACTACAATAGAGTTCAGGCATGCAAGGTTGCTATTTCCAACATTTAGAGTAATTAGGCATACTGCAAAAATATATGCACTAATCTTAAAAAATACATTAACATTTGAGAAAATAATAAAATGGAAAAAAGTAAGTCTCACCATTCAACACAGAAGAAGGACAAGATGAAAATGCATGTGAGACTCAAAGAAACTCAACCAAGTCCAAACGGAGACATTTTCACAGCCCTAGTTTGTGGCAGGCTTTCTTCCTAAAAAAGAAAAAGTCTTGGTGGTTCTCCATATTTCATATAGTTCAGAGTGGCAATGTGAGAATGACCCTAAAACTGGTAGCAGATATGGGAGTACAGTCTTGGTTGGGTGCCTTTTCTATTTATCCTGCCTTCATTAATACAGTCTCACAAAGCTTTACATGTTTACTTGGAAGCAAGACTGGCTGTGTTCAATAGCATCCCCATGTTAGTCACACATTGGACTTCATCTTGTCTTCAGTTATTCTAGGAAGTCTCAAAGCCAAGTATTCCCAAAACAAATACGGCTGGCCCTCCGTATCCATGGATGCAACCATCCATAGCTTTAAAATATTGAATATATATATATATATATATATTCCAAAAAGCAAGCTTTGATTTTTCAATTTTACATAAGGAGCACCATTTTACTAGGCCTTTATATATAATGGGACTTAAGCATCTATGGATTTTGATATCCACAGGTGGTTCTGGAACCAAACCTCAGTGGATACCAAGGACCCACTGTATTACAAACGGGGTCATACCAAAGAAATTGAATAGCAAAATATTTTTAACAAGAATGTGTCACTAGAGTACCAAGATAAAATTACAGTTTGTCCACTCTCACCAAATTATCCTCCTCCTGTTTAACTGAAGGTTGATTACATTATTCTCAAGAACTCATAATCAGTTGAAGGTTTGGATAAAACATTTTGAATAACTAAACACATTATCTACTAGGTACATGTAGCTGGAAAGGCTTAGTAAAAGGCCACAAGAAGTTCTCACTTAATAGTAATTATAGTACACCAAATTAACGTTTCATCAATCAGACACACATATGCACCCAAACATACACAAACTTCAGAGAATGTTACCTCACACCGGTATGAAAGTTTATTTAGATAGCAGAGACATCATAAATCTCATTCTACAGAAACAACAGCTCCTCCTGAACTGGCACCCTTCAGATATGTTAGCTAGCATATCCCATCATGCACTAGATAGCATGTGAATCAACCATGCTAGCTAAGCCTGATGGGTGTTGCAGGGTTACACATCTGGCTGTGGAAGGCCCAGGCCATTCCCTTGTTAATGGGTTCATTCCTTAATAGTATCTGGCCTTCAGATTTTTCTTATGGTCTATGACTAATGCTTCTGCGCCTTCTAACAGGGCTGAATGTGCCTGTCTGGTAGGGCTTTCACATCTAGTTCAACCTGTTAAAAGCCACTCCCTAGTAAGTCTTGGGTGTGCACCTTACAGTCTTACAGAAGCAGCTGGGTTGCAACTCCTTTTATCCCTCACCACTGGCTAGCACTGATGAGAGCTGTTTTGGGAGGGCTTTGTTTTGTCCAGCCCTGCTCTAGGCTATAAAGCTGGGCATCCTGGTTTCTTGAGATGCTTAAATTCTGCTGATCTAGGAAAATGGAGTTCATGTCTCAAGTCCTGGGGAATGTGCCAGGTTTTTCCAGAAGTTACATACATTTCAGGGACTACAGTATCATATCATATTGTCATACTTGCTTCCTTTAAAACAGAGAGAGGTTAATCAGAAGTTTTAAGACACATGGCCACTTAGAAAAATGAGGGAGACAGTAAAAATATAGCTGCATGTTTATAGCTAAGGCTTGGTGAGAGAGGATCAGTGGGCTGTCTGTGAGTTGTAATGATAAACACATGATGTTGAGGCCTGGGGGAAAAATACGGACCCTTACTACACCAACCAGCAGCTAAAGGCACAGAGCAGGAGGCTTGGCTGATTCTATGAGAGGAGAAGCTTGTTCTGAACTCCTGCACAAGAGTGAAAGGACATGTCTCTGATCATTTGGTTTGCAATTTTGTACAGAATTCTTATGCTTTTCCTTTGCCAAGTTTTTTTTTAAACTGTAAGCTTGAGGTAACATAGAAGAATATTGGAGTATTATCACTTTGGCTTTGTTTATTTTGCATAATTGCTCTTCTGTCAACCTTCTGTTGACTAATAAAAAGCTGTTGTTGAATTATTCTTGACCTTGGAATTCACATTTCCTGCTCTTAGAAGACTTGCCTAACTATTGGCTTTAGTCATACTATATCAATTCAGAGTGTAAAAAAGAGGGGAAGGGGGAGGGAGAGAGAGAGTATAACTAAAACAGTGCATAAGCTTCTCAAGCATTGGTGCAGCTTTTTTCTTCCCTATCTGCCTGGATTTGAGAGTAAATCTGAGTTGAAAGCAAAGTAGTTAGATTGGTTGTTTTAGGTCCCCATCCATCACTGTGACATGGAGCTACACAAAGGAAAAAAATGATGCCAACTTAAAGTTCAGCTACAAAACTTTGCAAGATGCATCCTCCAACATCTCTTTAGCTATGTCAAAGAGCCTGCAGGAATACCAGGCAGTCACACATGATACAGAGTCATACAAACTATTCTGGCTCCCCGCCCCCCCCCCCCCCACCTTAGCAATACTGCTGGATAAGTGCCATGAAGAAAGTAACTGAATGGGAAAGTGCCAGCCAGTTTAAACACAAAAGATAGCATACATCTTTTAAAAGGCAACTTCATTTTTCAGTATGCTTCAGGCAGAGGAGGAGCAGCTATGCCAGATGATGAGTGGGAGGGGGCTTTTAAATGGTTCATTAGAGATATAACAGTGTCTAATGAAATGGTCAGAATATACCTTCATAATGGAGGCTGAGAACTGGGGCAGTGGCAGTGCTTCCTGGTGGTAAGGAACAATGTGCAGCTATTTCAACCAGTGTTTATGCTCAGGTTTGGTTAGTGACACCGGCTCATCCCTCAGTCACAGGTGACAAATTCTCAATTTCACAGCAAGGTAGATATGAGGAAGTAGCTTGAGGGGAAATATAAGAAAGAGAACAATGACAGTCCCATTTTTGGTCCCCTTGTGGAGTGCCTGTTCCCAACTTTGAATGGAAGTGCAGCAGGTAAAGAGATCATCCAATACAGGAAGTTAACCAGCACTGCTACCTCAAAATAGCCTAAAGCTCTTTAATATCCATACTGCCCACATGACTAAAATTCAAGATATAGGAAGAAGTTGGTTTTCACAGACCAGAATGCACACTTTAGGACCAATGTGATCTTATTTTAGAACCAAACTAGACAATACAACATGCAAATATTTAGCAATTGTGTGGAAGTTTTCCCCCCAGAAAGTAATGTGTAGAAACAGGAGCCTCACCCAGCTCAGGATCCTGATGTGGGAAGTATATGCTTCCCCCGGGTGATTTCATGATCAGGCTATTAGCTACTTTAATTGAGATAAAAGCTCCCATCCATTCCAGTGGGAATTCCCAATACCTCAATGTAACTAGCACGTACCATGGCCTAATTCAGACTCACAACATAGAAAGGAATAAAGGCTTGATGCTCCTGTACCTCCCCAGAGTCCAGATTCAGACTGGGGAGGGGGCTGCACCTGCAATTTAGTCATAGTTTTGAAACTGACCTAATTGGTAATTGCATGAATAGTGTCAAATCATGTCTAGACCTCAATCACTAAGCATCTAACACAAATACAAGTTAAATTAACCAATACACAAAACACAAAAGGAAAGCCAAGACAATGGTAAAAAGGTAGGCAGTGTACCATTAGCATCTGTTATTTCTAAGTTCAAGAGAGATCTTGAGAAGATGGATCCATGCATAATCTAAGCATGAGGAAATGAACAACTGCAGCACTAGCAATCTGACATAAGCAGACAGATGTATCCTGGACTCAAAATTTAGAAAACTGGAAAAGGAAAGGGTCATCAGTGAGGTTTCTCCATTTCCCCAGCCCAACATTGTGAGGGGGGGGGGAATGAGAGCCATCTCCAACAGTCACCTAGAAAGTTGGCTTCAGATATGTTTCTAAGCAAACCAAGCCCACCTTATGGGAAACTGACCCTGTACAGAGACACGTTTCTTGTCTTTTTCTTTGGCACAGGCTGTTCAGAACTGCAGCAGAGCTGAAGGACTGGTAGTATTAAGTAACTATGCACTCCTACCCTCAAGAGATTGATCCCACACTTTATTCCATATTCAGACATCAGAAAGCTAGCTTGCTCCTACATACTATGCTCCCCTGCACACACACACACACATCAACCTGTCTCTCAAGGTGACATCTCAGAAATGCAGAGATGTATTCATTAGCCCCTTCCCACTCCTCCTTTTATTATTAGATCTTAAACTCTTCTCCTCACCATCTGCCACTCACCAGTCATATTTTAAAGAGGGAAGTGACAGCTTCTCTTTGATCAGCACTGCAGAAGCCCCATCGGTGTCAAGCACCAGGAAACAAGGGGAATTCTTAATTCTGACTCAGGGTTGCCCCTTGACTTCCGGTGCTCCCCAAGTGATTGTCCCTGTGCTTAGATCTGGCTGCTGAAGCCAACTCATACTCTGTCCCTTTTTTCCAGCTGGCTCTAGTTTGTTGTTTCTTGTTTGTTTGTTTTTTCAAAAAAAGACAGACCACGTCTGCACTGGGGAACTTGTATTGAATTATCTTTTTTTAAAAAAGAGGCAGATCTAGTCTCTCCTAGGGAACTCATATTAAATTATCTTCGAACTTACATACTAGGGAGCCAGAAGGACCACTTTGTGTATTACTCTTTTCCCTGGCACTGCTGACCAGCAAGATTTCAAGATGTACAGGCAGAAATGATACTCTCTCCTGCTGCAAGCAAACAGTGATCTTCCTGCTAACCTTACAGTCACAAATACATCTATTACTGCAGTCTTCCATGCTGCAAACCAATAAGGTAGCATACACAACGTATATAGTATTATATTGTCTTTGCATTCTACAGGCAAAGAGAGACAGGCAAGCAGACAGGCAGACAGAGGGATAATGACTAAAATAAAGGACCAGGCAGTTGAGGTGGTATAGAATTAGCCCCTATCCCTATCCCTGCCACTCATTCTTTAGAGCTAAGCTTCTTAACCTCTTCAGGAGCAAGCCACATATCAGCAAGTTCATTTTGCTGGTTTAGTTTGAACTGTTGACTCCAGCATAACAACCAGACACAGAAGTTTGCATTCTGCCATATTGCATCTTTCTGGAGGTCACACCACACTCAGAGAACTCTCTGTAGCACTATGTATTAACCACACAAGTTTGAAGAAAAGCACTCCCCAGTGTTTAATAAGATAGTCAGGAATTTTACGATAGTCAGTGTTGCATGTAAACACTGGAAGACTGCAAACATTTGAATTTACCAATTCTAGTCCGTGCATCATGAAAGGTAAACAAAAAAGTATGATTAAGCTGATTAAGAATAAATTGTTACATTGTTTGTTCTCTATCTAGAGTTAATGAGGTCATATTGTAATGACTCAATATAGACATTCACTTCAAACAACACATAAATTCACTATAAAACTCATTGCCACAGGATTTAAATGATTACTGATAGCATAAAATGACTTTGAAAAAGGGTCAGACTAATAACAAAAGTCAAGATTCATAGATGGCTACTACTAAGGTTCTTTGCTTGTTTGGAGCACAGAAATCAGAATATTTATTTTAGGGCCTTTACAGACTGTCAGAAATAATGCAGCTTGAGGCCACTTTAACCATCCTGGCTCAGTGCTAGGGAATCATGGGAATTGTATTTTTTTCCCCCGGGACATTGAGTGTTCTATTTCAGAGAGCTCTGGTGCCACAATAAAATACAGTTCCCATGATTCCCTAGCACTGAGCCAGGGCAGTTAAAGTGGCCTCAAGCTGCATTATTTCTGGCAGTCTGTAAAGGCTCTTAGTTATGGTTACTAATCATGATAGCCCAAAGTATAAGTTATATTCAAGCACTATGTATTAGATTACAAGATCAGACAGAGAGAAAACAGATGGAGACTTGTATCGCTGCTCATCATTAATGGCAATTGGGTGGTTCCCATGGCATCTGGGTGGTCAGTGCAAGGCAGGGGTGGACAAAGTGTGGCCATGGGCCACAGGTAGCCCACCCAGGGTCCCCCAGAGGTCATTGTTTTAATTCACTGAACACTGAACTAAAAGATAGTATGGGCATTCCTAGGTTTCTGTAGTCAAAGTGAATAACATAATCTAGATACCACAATAAATGAAACCAACAGAAATAGCTGGTGAAAGTTACACAGATTTTAACTGGTATGTTTATACTCGTACTTTGATGAAGGTTTTGGCAGAATAGTAAAGGCTGAGGAGTCATTGGAAGTTCTATGCAGAATGCATTAAAAAAAACACAGAGAGAAAATGTTGTGGAAAGAGACAAGATGGAGGCAGAATGCCCCCGGCCCTAACAAGACCCATTCAAAAGTTTCAGAGCCACTGGAAAACTGCATATTTTCTTCCATATTCTGACCCAAATGTATGCACACATTGCTAGGCAATTAAAAGGACTCATTAAATGTTGATAAAATGGTTCCCACCTTGACTGAACTTAGCTCAGGGCCTGTACCAGATTCTGTGGCATTTTCTCCAACTGGCATTCTTAAAAATAAAACTGTGTGTGGTTCCCTCTTCTAGGAAGGGCCAGATTAAGACCTGTTGGGGCCCTAAGCACATAAAAGATTTTAGTGCCCCCATATACAAAAGGTAAAGGTATTCCCTGTTGACAAGGTTGCCAAGTTGTGTCCGACCGTAGGGGGCTGTGCTCAGCTCCATTTCTAAGCCAAAGAGCCAGCACTGTCGGAGACTACTCTGTGATCATGTGGCCAGCATGACTGCACAGAACGCTGTTTATTCGTATATCTAATTCAAAATATAAACAATAATAAATCGCAGAACCTGGTTCAGCTATACCATTTGCAATTTTGTCCAAGGTAAATCTGGCAATGGAAAATTTCTGTGGTGCCCCTCTTCCCTAGATGTGCTAAGCACTAGCTTATTTTGCTTAATGGCTACTACAGCCCTGCTTCTAGGAATGCCATGCTGTACCACCAATTTATGGAGGTTCTCTTGCACTGGATGAGGCAAAGAAAACAAAGAGATTTCCTCAAATGAAGGGTCAGATTATTTAGAGATTGGCAGGGCCCCGAGACAAGAAAGGTTGAGCTACAGCTTTATGGCCTACATAATGAAAAGAAAAAGAACTTTTGCAAAAATTTATTTAAAACTCATTAAGAAAGAAGGTGCAGACTGATGGATTGGAGAATGAATGGGCAATGCCACTTTCAACAGGCTTGAGCAATGAGCAATGGAACAGCTGGTTTGGGCAGAAATGAAGAGAGGACAACCAGATTTTTTTTAAAAGAGTAGATGCCACTTAACATGCCCAAGAAACTTTGCCCAAGAGCAGCAAGCTGTAAATCAGATTCCAAAGCTACGCCACGCAAATATATGATTTGCAGAGGAGGGGAGTGGGAGGTGACAGAATAGTGAGTGGAGGTGAGAAGAAGTGATAAAAAGTTATGGCAGAGACCATAGCAACAGAAAACGTTTCAGAGCTTTAGCCAGCAAAGGGATTGATGCTGGGTAAGGTCAAGTGAAGAGAGGATGAATTTCTAAACCAAAGCAGATTTTTCACTCAGGTCCATTTCTTTTGAGGTTTCTTCCATCTCTTTCACCCTCTTATTTGCACCTCTGTTGATTCATGCATTGTTTAATACTAAAATCATGTAGCAATTCCACATATCGCTTCACATTATTTTTGAGGGAAGTGCTCCTTCAGCATGTCTGTGAATTTCATAGGGTTTTCTTGTTTTGTGTACCTTCAAGTTTTTCTAACTTATGGCAACCCTAAAGTTAACCTGTGACAGGGTTTTCTTGGCAAGATTTGTTCAGAGAGGGTTTGTCTTTGCCTCCCTCTGAGGCTCAGAGAGTGTGATTTGCCCAAGGTCACTCAGTGGGTCTCCAGTACCAAACAGGAATTTGAACTCTGGTCTCTAGAGCCATAGGCCTGTGCTCAAACCACTACACCACACTGGCTCCCCTAAGACTTTTTGTGTGTGCTTTGTATTAGAGGAGCCCTGGTGGTGCAGTGGTTAAATGCCAGTACTGCAGCCACTCACTCACAAACCATAAGGTTTTAAGTTCAATCCCAGCCAGGGGCTCAGGGCCAGTTCAGCCTTGCATCCTTCCAAGGTGGCTAAAATGAGTAACCAGATTGTTGGGGGCAATTAGCTTACAGTTGTAAGCCATTTAGAGACGGTTTAGTGTGGTGTAAAGCAGTATATAAATGAAGCTGCTATTGCTATTGTGTTGTATGCCTTCAAGTCGTAAGGCAAACCTATCATTAGGTTTTCTGGACAAGATTTGTTCAGAGGTTGTTTGCCATTACCTTCCCTTGAGGCTGAGAGTATGGGACTCACTTAGTGAGCTTCTTGGCCAAGCTGGAGACTCTGGTCTCCAGACTCATAGTCTAACACTCAAACCACTATGCCACACTGGCTCTCTTAGTGAAGGAAAATTCACAGTTGGTTTGCCGCCTGCTCCTCTCAGCTCCAAAGATTCATCTCCACTTCAAACCCTCACAGACAAGAGTTATAATATCAAGGGGAAGCAGGAGCTTGCCACTTGTGATCACTAAAAGTGATAGAAGGTTCTCCTGAGCATAAAGTGCACTGGTTCAGCATGTTAGGCACTTACAGACTACATAAGGTTTGCGCCAATCACCTGCACAAGGACCAGTAGGATTAGCACAGGTTGCACAATTGCAGCTATCTATCTGCTCTCTTACTATTCTATCTCATCAACACACACACAAATATGCATATTTAGCATTTCAGTCTTGTACTTTATCTATTCATTGATATAGATTTTCCCTTCCCTTCAGCACCGCTCCAGAGGCAGAGCTTGAAAAAGTTACTTTTATAGACTACAATTCCTACAGTCTCCCCTATGCTAGTGTTACTCAAAGGTCTGGCCCTCTTGAACCCCTCCTCTTTTTCAATATCAAGTTAATATCAAAAGGGATGTTTGAAACATGTAGCTGAGAGGGTGCCCCCAGTGCAAGGAATTAGCCATACCACATACCATATTTTTCACCATATAAGACACACTTTTTCTTCCCCAAAACGGGGGTGGGGAAGTTGATGCATCTTATAAGGTGAATATACAGTCGTACCTCTACTTACGAATGCGGCCTCGGTTGTTCAGTGGGCTGATCCTGTAAGCGAAGGACTTCTCCGCTCCCAGGACCAGCCTAAGGAATGGCCGAGGCCGTGGCTAAAAGGAGGCCTCCTTTTAGCCGCGGCCTCAGTTGTTCAGTGGGCTGGTCCTGGAAGCGGAGAAGTCCTCCGCTCCCAGGACCAGCCTAAGGAACGGCCAAGGCCGTGGCTAAAAGGAGGCCTCCTTTTAGGCACGGCCTCGGCCGGCAGCCTCGGCCTTTCCTTCGGCCGATCCTGGATGTGGAGGACGGCCCTGCTTCGCCCTCCGTTTCCAGGATCGGCCTAAGGAAAGCCGGCAGCCTCTATATTTGGTTAAGAATCTTTTTTTCCTAGATTTTCCTCCTTTAAAATTGGGTGCGTCTTATATGCCGGAGCGTCTTATATGGTGAAAAATACAGTAGGTGATCTGTGACCATATTTGGAGACACGGGAGGTTCAGCACAGGGGGAAGCTCAAGAGCATATAGCCAAGGATAGATCAAGATTGCAATGTGAATAAACCCTTCATTGGTAGGAGTGATGGTGGGTGATAAACCTCGTGTTTACAAGTGAACAAAAGTCCAAGAATACTTCCCTCTAGAAGTAATATTCCATTGTGCAGAGACATTTACACTGATTGTCCGGCCAGTCTCAAGTTCCCTCCTCATTCTTCTCTCCTGGAAACCTCATTTTAATCCCAAAAACTACTCGAGGATATGTTTTGCCCTATAAATATGACTGCTTAGGCACCCCCAATTTGGTCCAGCTTGAGTTCAGACAAAGGGGCTAAGCAGACGGGCGGCCATGGGCCGCCCTGGGAAGCTGCACCGCGGGACCGAGGCATCCCCATGCCTCAATCCTGCGGTGCACCTTCGCCGCCCCTGAAAGGAGCGCTAAATTAGCGTTCCTTTCACAAGTCAGTGAAAGTGCGGCGCAAAAGGCTGTTGCGCACTTTCACTGACTTTTCCGCCACAGCTCATGGAAAGACTGCGGTGGGAGGTCCTCCTCAGAGCGCCGGCCATGCAGAGGGCCAGCTGCTCCGAGGACGACCTCGGGAGGGGGAGGGGGCGCCAAGCGTGCGGCTGCCCCTCCCCTTCCTGGCCCCCAAGACGGCCTTTTAAGCCGTCTGCTTAGGCCCAAACTCTCTGTCAGTATCTCACTTGACTTCTCAGCTGCTGAGCTATTTCATTTCACAGTGTCCCACAACACAAGTCCCACTTCTGGAATCAGTATAGTATCATCCTCTGCAACCTCTTCAGTCACTATCTGTTACCACCTTTTATGAATGGTGATTCCCCTTGATTTGCAAATAAAACTATGTGGATTTGCACTCTAGAGGTTTTTTTTCCTCAGAACCAATATATACAGGTTTGATCCTAGCTTTGAGTTGCCCAAACCCTCTCAGTTGCTTTCATTGAGCTAATAAAATTCCCCTATTCAATATTGACTGTGAGTGCCCCCCTGGGGCCCTTGCACTTTGGGTAACCCTAGTTGGGAAGTGCAGTCCAAAAAGTAAAGTTTACCAGCTCTGACCCGAAGTCACTCTCCAACAAAACCATCAGAACTTTAGGCACCAAATGTGACAGCTTCCTGTCAGAGAAGTAGTCTTCCCAGTGCAAACAAAGAAAGATAATCATCCTAGGCAGCAGGGGCCTGTTCTAAAGTGGGCTGGCCTGAGGCTTTCTGGCACCCTGGTGGCACAAAGTGTTAAAATGCTCTCCCACCATCAATGATTGTTTAGCAATTAGGCCAGATAGCCTTCCAGTCTCTCCTGCTGGGCCTTTCACTTTCAAATGGGCATGGCAGAAAGAATTATAAAGTGTCCACATCTTTTTTTGGTATATATGATTGCTCCAGTTCCTTACAATCTGAAATATCCCAAATTTATTTCACATCAGAAGACTCATTCCGCCCACATCCCTATCCCAAGTGAAGACTTGAAATCCTTCTGCTCAGCTGTTTTCAGATGTAGCACATCTGATATGATTCATTTTCCCTTACCATTCACACAGCTGCACAATCCAGTCATTCGCCCAAGCAAATGTGGGGTTCTTATGTAAGTTAATATAGACAAAGGCTCCATTCAGAAGTACAAGCTCCTTGAGATGTGTGCCTTTTTGGAGCAAGGAAGGAAAATTCATGGATTCATGAATACTTTGACTGGGACAAGAGATCTTAATGTATATTTCTTACTATGAGCTGTTTAGCCTTTGGTACAATTATAACAGTTATTGATGGATCTGGAAATGTTGCTTTGTTTTCCTCATAACACAACTTGGCAAGTCACTGAGCAAAGTTTTACCATGGAAAAGTAGCATACACCTCACTGGTTCATTACAACATCATGACAATGAAGATGACGATGAAACCAAAGGCCTTTTCTATCTGCTTTGGGTCGCATATTGGGGAAAAAGTGGGATATAAATGAAATAACTAGTCCAGCATTCTGTTCCCATATTGGCCCTGGACTTGACTATTGGAAGTTGGCAACCAGAACATAAGTGTAGTTTCTCCTATTGCTAATATTATGAGGGAGATGCTTAACACTGGATGCCAGGAGTACCCAAAGCTCCAGTATCATCTTCAACATACATTCTCATTATGACAAGCCATGTAACCACACTCTACTTGCTGAGAGTGTAGTGTTCTGAAGGAGGAGCAAAATCTCATTTCCACAATTGCTGATGTTTCTCAGGGACTGGGGTGGGGAAATAGCCCATCACGTTTCCATTGTAGCATTTTACTATGTGCAGCAGTGGTGGTGCGTTTAGCAATTCCTAGTAAAAAAGGAATCATGAGCGGACAACTGCAATGGGAGGAGCTGTAGGAACCAATCCCCCCACACCAATAAAGAATAAAGGGTGTTGACAGAGAGAGAGAGAGAGAGAAACTTTTGTTCCCACTAATGTTAAAAAAATACAAACTGGCACTATAATTTATTTCAGTGATGAATTGCTGCTTCTCAAAGCTTCCAGCAGCAATTCATGGGGGGAGGAGAGGAAGAACCAGCGCAGTCCATGTGCCTTCAGTTGAGCCAGAGTAGTGTAGTGGTTTAAGTGTTGAACTATGACTCTGGAGACCAGGTTTCGAATACCTGCTTAGCCATGGAAGCCCACTGGGTGGCCTTGGGCAAGTCACACTCTCTCAGCCTCAGAGGATGACAATGGAAAGCCCTCTCTAAAGAAACTTGCCAAGAAAACCCCATGATATGTTCAGTTTGCCTTAGGGTTGCTATAGGATGGAAGCAACTTGAAGGCACACAACAATGACAACAACAACAAGCCTCAAGGGATCAAAGGCACAAAAGCAGGATTAGCGTCCACATTCTGTTCCAGAGCCACACGTATTATAACAGCCAAGGGAATTTATTTGTGTTACTTTCTTTGCTTGCTTCCCTCACTCTTTCTGCAACCTTTAAAGCAGGAGGTGGGAACCATGTGGCCCTCTAAATGTCTTTAGGTGGTAGAGATTATGATATTTATTTACATCCTGCTTTTTTCCGGGGCCAGAAGATAACAATAGTTAAAGGTGCTTACATAGTTAAAAAAGTAAACAGCCAGTGTG
Source organism: Phrynosoma blainvillii (assembly GCA_026167975.1). Taxonomy (NCBI): domain Eukaryota; kingdom Metazoa; phylum Chordata; class Lepidosauria; order Squamata; family Phrynosomatidae; genus Phrynosoma; species Phrynosoma blainvillii. The sequence goes on along the minus strand of JANUYF010000002.1, from coordinate 230,266,342 downwards.
ATGTAGTGGTCTTGGGCTAGCACTCTGGAAACCAGGCTTCAAAACCTTGCAAACCCATGGGAGCCCATTGGGTGAAACACTCTCTCAGAGGGAGGCAAGCCAAACCTCCTCTGAATAGATCTTGCCAAGAAAACCTGGGGATAGGATGCTTTAGTATAGCCACGAGTCAATGATTTGTAGGCACACAACAACAACAAAGTTTAAAAGCAATTAAACCTTCATAAAATTAAAACCAGTTAAAATGAATTAAAACAATAACAATAAATAAATACCAATAAATAAAAGTCCAGCACATTATACAATACCTGTTTCCCCTAAAAAATAAATTCTCAAAGGCCTGCCATAATAAAAAGAATTTTACCTTGTGGAAAGATTGTAAAGAGGGCGCCAGTCTACTCTCTCTGAGAAGTGGGTTCTGGAGCCTGATAGCAACCACCATTTCCCATGTTTCCACCAAATGCACCTGTGAAGGTAGTGGGACAGAGAGCAGAACCCTGCCAAAAGATCTCATAGAGAGCATGGTCCTTCAATCTGAACTGTACACATTCAGCATTGTCAATATTCCTCCTCATTGGCTATGTTGGCTATACCTGTTGGCTAGCTGCAGTCTGACAACATGTGGAGGGCAGCATGATTCCCACCTCTGCTCTAAAGAGACCAAGCAACAAAAAGAGGAAGCTTGTTCCCAATGTCCTGCAGACCAAAGTATCATCCTCTAACACATACATGCATGCCATCCTCTTTAGACCAAGTATTAATTAATATTGCCCCAATAAGCTTCAGATTGTAATTACAATGAGTGATTAACAAGCTGAAAGGTAGTCTGCTTTTTTAGGAACAGATTAGCACAGGCAAAGGTAGTCTTCCCCCTCTCCCAGCCATCAGCCTCACTGTAGCAACACTGTGCATGCTAAACAGAGCACTGTCATGATGGCTTGCCCCTAATTAATAGATATGCTGGTAGGAAAGGGAGGGAGGTGTCCATTAGATTCTCCTCCTCAACCTTTTTGTGGATAGAGAGTGACAGTCCTTATTTGAAAAGGAAAAAAAAAAAAACAGGTTATCTGGCACAGAAAGGCATAAAAGGCAACTTGGTGGGATAATGCAAGGCACTGGAGATTAGGCAATAGATTATTATTATTATTATTATTATTATTATTATTATTATTATTATTATTGAAAAAACCTAGCATTATTAGCCTTCACCTCTTCTCTTGCTGCACCACTACCAACTGGAGATATCATTAATGTACATCTGGTTTGCCTCCTTAGGGAACTGTATGCTGGTACAACATTACAGCAGTATCAATCTGAACAGAAGCACACTTTTCTACTTTAACTTGCTTCCTATGTAACTAGCATGTGTGTGAACAGAAATCCCATATAGCTAATCAGCATAGCTGTTGCCCACAGCCTAAACTACAACTTTCCTTGAGTCCTTCCTTACTCAGTTTGTAAAGGTTATTCACCACCACCAGATATCTGCTGCTTGAATATTTCTTGAACATTGAGGAAGATTTAATAGGTAACAGAAGAATGAAAAACAAACCACATCTCTACGCATCTCAGAACTGGCATAACTCAATCTGTGTTGACACAAAGTAAAATATCTGCATCAGATGCAAGAGCAAGGGAAAAGTCGCTGATACAGGGTAAATGTATTTCAACCAAAGCTAATTCATACTCAAATGCAATTCTGACTGTTTTGCAGTACATATATGGTCTTATTATAAGGTCAGTATAGGCATTTCTTCACCCTAAGATATCCAATAAGATACACAATCACCGTTAATACAGAATGCATTGAAAATAATGCAGGGGGGGAAATAAAATACCACCAGCAGTTGACTGGATTCCATCCTGAACTGGATGATTCAAGACTTATCCCAAAACTGTTCACAGTTTACTCTGCTGAGCTCCCTGATCCCATAGTTTTGGAATAGGTATGTGTATATGAGTCTTCAAGTTGCCTGTTGACCTATGGTGACCCCATTAATTTCATAGGGTTTTCTTAGGCAAGGAATACTCAGATAGTTTTGGCAGTTCCTTCCTCTGAAATATAGCCTACAGCACCTAGTATTCATTGGCGGTCTCGCATCCATGTATTAGCTAGGACTGACCCTGCTTAACTTTCAAGATCAGACAGAATCTGGTGCCTACAGGCATTACTGAACTAGAATGCAGCTATGTGGAAGAGTCTCCAAACACATAAATGAGCAAGCTGTATCTTACACATGCCACTAACTGCAGAGATAACATGGCAAATTAATCTTTTAGATATAGTTCTACATACTTCCAATCACTCAGTGGCTACAAACTTTGATGCAGAAAACTAGTGTGTTCTGAACTTTGAAAGATTTTTCACAAAGTATGCCACTTTCCATTCTCTTCATCTGGGGATGTCCACTATCCTCAAAAACTCTCACCTACATCTTATTACCCAAATTTCACATAATTTCACAATGGGCTGCACTACTAATGTGCTCTGCTAATACCATGGATGGTTAAACAAGACAAATGAAAGGATCCCAGAGCAAAACAGGACTGAACTCTCCTTAGAAATCAAGATGTCTAAACTGAGACTGTTGTACTTTGGACATGAATCACTGAATGACAATAATGTTCAGTAAAGTTAAAGATAGTAGGTAAAGAGGAAGGCTGCACTACAGGTGAATTGATTCTATCAATCCACAGCCCTGAATCTCTGAGATCTGAGCAGGGCAGTTTGACTTGGAGGCCTCTCATTCATAGGGACAGCCATAAGGCAACATTGAACTGATGGAAATAACAACAAGAAAACACTACTTCTAACTCCACTACCACCATCATGACCACAAAGAATAAAATGTAATATAGCTGTATTGGCAAATGCATGGCACACATGCCCGATTTGACACACAAAGCCCTCTCTGAGGGCACGCCACCACTGTTGGCATGGAGGAGGGTGGGATATACCTCACACATTTGGCGGGGCCAGTGGCTGGCACCGGGGAGGAGAAAGCCAAGGGAATGCACTGGCCCAGGCCAGGAGGACAGCCGAGGTGTTGGAGGCCTAGTGCCGCCGCCGGCCCGGCCTGGTTCTGGCCTGAAAAGCTGCAGAAGCTGGCCAAGAGCTTCACCCTCAGCCTCCACCGCAGAGCTGCGGCTGCCTCTATGGTGGAGAAACAACAACAGCAAAACCAACAGTGGCTCTTCCTCCACGCAGTCTCCACAGGGAAACACAAGAAGGGAAGAAGAGGGAAAGGTAAATAAAAGTGGGGGTCGAGCTTATGTGTGTGTGTGTTTGTGCTTTTGTGGGAGGGGGAGGGGGAGAGAAAGAATGTGGGGTTTTCAGGCAAACTCCGGGGCTAGAAGAGCAAAGGTGGGGATAAGAGAAGGAAGGAGAGGAGAGGAGGAAAAGCAGTGACAGTGAGGAGAGTAAGAGGCGGAGAAAGAGGAGGAGGAGGAAGGGAGGGAAAAGCGGGGGTAAGAGGAGGAGGCAGCCTCCTGCCACAGTGGGTTTGCCTCCAAGTCATTTCCAACTCATGATGATCTTGCGGCGAACCTATAATGGAGCCTTCTTAGCAAGATTTGTTCAGAGGGGATTTTTTGCCATTGCCTTTCCATGAGACTGAGAGAGTGTGACTTGCCCAAGAAAGATGTTTGGGGGGCATGGATCAACCCCTCCCAAGCCTCCTTCCCGGGTGGATGGATGCTGGGGAAGACAAGCACCCATTCATGTAGGAAAGAGGCTTGGGGGTGGATCCATCCCCTCCCTTTCCCAGCCAGATCGGTGCCTGGGGAAGGCACTGATCCAGCCGGGAAAAAGGTGAGATTGGTGCACGCACCCTTCCCAACTGCTCCCTTCCTGGGCATTTTCCTTCCAAGGAAAAAAGCCAGGGAGGCAAGAGGTTTCTGCCTTAATGGAAATTCTAAGGTGAACCTATCATGGAGGTTCCTTGGCAAGGTTTTTTCAGAGAAGTTTCACCATGACCCTTCCTGAGGCTGAGAGTGTGTCACTTATCTAAGGTCACCCAGTGGGTTTCCATGGATGAGCGGGGATTCAAACTCTGGTCTCCAGAGTCGAACACTCAACCCATTGCACCACACTGGCTCTCTGTATTAATTTGTTCTTGTTGTACACCTGCAAGTCATTTCCAACTTATATCTATATCTATATATCTATCTGTGGTGTGTGTGCATATGTGTGCGTATGTGTGTGTGAGAGTGTGTGTGTTTGGGTGGGTGGGCGAGTGTATGGGTGGGTGGGTGGGTGGGTGCATAGGTATATGTTTGTGGGTGTGGGTGCATATATATTGCATATATGAGGCAGACTCTACCCTACTAAATCCTAAATTCTTGGCCATATTCTTTAGAGGAGGTTTGCCCTTGCCATCCCTTGAGGCTGAGAAAGTATGACTCAACCAAGGTCACCCAGTGGGTTTCCATGGCAGAGCTGGGATGTAAACCCTGGTCTCCTAGGATGCTATCCCAGCGCTCAAACCATTGCACCACACTGTTGTTGTTATATACTTTCAAGTCGTTTCTGACTTATTGCAACCATAAGGGGACCCTATTGTGGGGTTTTCCTACCAGTTTTCTTCAGAGTGGGGTTGACATGGTCATCCTCTAAGGCTCAGAGAGTGTGACCCAGTGGGTTTCCATGGCCAAGCTGGGATGGGAACCCTGGTCTCCAAAGTCGTCTGATGCTCAAACCACTATGCTGGTTCCTTCATCTATTCTAATGCAGTTTGACATTACTTTTAAGTGCTGTAGTTCCATCCTATGGAGTTCTGGGATTTGTAGTTTTACTTCAGCCTTCTCTGCCAAATAGTGCTGGTGCCTCACAGAACTACGAATCCCAGGATTCTGTAGGATGGTGCCAGGACAGTCAAAGTGGTCTCAAACTACGTTATTTCTACAGTGTAGATGCACCCTAGATTAGAGCCACTGAATCAATGGAATTTACCAACATGTTCATTCACTGTTCAGCAATTGATTGAATGTGTCTTCCCTAGTTGGGAATAACCAACAAGAATTTATTTATTTGTATTTTATTTATTTTATTTATATGTGGCTTTTCTGTCCAGGAGGCTGTCTAAAAGGTCCTCCATTTTGAACAGGGCTCAGAAGGATGAATTTAATATTTATATGAGTGGGTTTTTTATTTTTTATTTTTAACTTTTATTTGGTCAGGTCCTCCATTTTTTCCTTGTGTGTCTTTCCCTGGAAGTCCTGCCCCCCGGCACCGGTGCAGGAATGCCACTGAGTTTGGGCACTTGGTCTCTAAAAGGTTTGCTGTCACTGTAATATAGTATATGATATCATCCATATTCTTCACTACCCTAATTATGAAAATGGTTGGTCAAAGGAGGATGTTTCCGAAGCCTTTTATGATGTAGCCAGTAGACATATGCATCTCAACTTAGAACGTAGTCCTAGTATGTCTAAAGATTTTGACTTCTGGTTCTCAACCTCCTGCTGAAGTTGATACTTCCATTGGATCAAGAGGACTACCAGTATTCTTCATGGAAAGTCTGCTTCTGAAATTTTATCAGAAGATTTACTCTAGGGGCAACCGGTATGTTGATAGAAATGACTGAATGCTATGTGTGAAGCATAATCTGACCCTAAATGAATGTAAAGAGCAGATGAAAGAACTGCTCAGGTTTTCTCTCATATTATGCATATTTTGCATATTGTTTTGCATATTATGCAGGCCTCTTGCCAACAACTCCTGAACTAGTTTCAGCTACAGATTAACCAAATCCACTCATAGTTGGAAGTTTTCTTGTTCCGTCCACCACTGAAACAATAAGACAAACAGATTCTAGCAGTAAGTGCAAGCTCCAGTGAGACTCAGCAAATATAATGTGTGTGGACACCCACCAACCCACCTACACTCACACACAATGCAATTAAGCATGACACAAGGTAACCCCGCATGGGACTGTAGAAGCATTTTCTCTTCTCCTGTCTCATTGCCCCAGCAAGCTGCAAAATAATTATCATGCAATCTTCTGATCTGAGCTACTCAAACGATTAAACAAAAATTAAACCTAATTCATTTATACTCTCAGCATAAAGTGGATATGTGTGGATGGTGTTTCTTTCTCCTCTCCCCTCTCCTCTCCTTGCCTTGGCATCACCTAGGCCTATTATTGGAAATTAATCACAGGGAAGGCAATGAACGTGATCTATCGCTCTTTAAAAGTGCACTGTAGTGATTATACAAAAATCTATTAAGGAGACAGAAAATTTAAGACCAATGTTATTTTCAAAGGGAAAGTCAGACTTAGGCTTTGATGTCAGAGAGGATGAGGGGGAAGAGGAGAAAGAGAAGGAATCGATTCCTTAAACAAATTCAAGAAAAGGCCCACAGAGTGCAAGTTTTAGTAAGCTTGGCTTATTAGCTGGAGGTCACCCTACAAGAAAGAGATACCATGTTGGCATTTTCTCCCAGACAGCATCCTGTATCTCAGCAAAAACTGCAAACATAAGTGCACCAACATATTTATAGATGTAACAGCCTAATAGTAATGGAAAGGAAAGTAGCCATTTAAATACAAAGGATCTGATCCTGGTGGCTTCTTCCCTGACAGCAACTCACTTGCTAAGTCATTTACCTCCTCTTTCTGAGGCTATTGACACACTTGCAAAGTACCAAGAGACTGCTTACTATTATTACGCCACACTCTTTGAAATTAATCCTGTGTCAGGTTTCACCAGCTGGTTCCTTAAACATACAGCTTAACAGCAACTTCAGATTCAAGGCTGATTAGCCAAATTGTTTGTGTTTAAAAGTGTAAAATTACATTATAGAATTACACATTAAATTAATAATGGATTAGCAAGCAGTATGTAAAATGCCTAACATACAGGCAAGAATCCTTCCTATCTCTTGTTTGAGCAAGGAAAAAGAAGAGGAGAAATGGAGCTCATTTCTCTGCCATAAAAATGTTCCTAGAATGGAGGACACTGTTAAATATATAGCCAGAGATGGTCATAAAGCATGCCCAGAATGCAGGAGTTCTGATTAGGAAGGTCTGGATAATCAAGCTTTTCTGTAAACAATTTGAAAAGTTTAATAATCTCTTTGCAAATGTGATGTAACATTTCCAGTTCTAAATTTGCTGAGAAAAAGCAGATGACTATTTAAATTGCTTCAGTTATTTATTTGGTTATGCTGATATTTATACTGTACAAGGACACACTTGCTGTAGATATACATGGACATAACTAGGGTTATATTACATGTTGGGGGGGGGGGGGTTCCTACTCTAAACACAGAAGGCTTGTGGGGAGGATGTCTGTAAAACCAAACCCACATGAATTTCTTCCGTACAATTCCCTCTGTCCTGTTCTTTGACTGTCACACAGATTGAACACAGTGCTTTTGCTTCTCAGGATGGACAGGCCACAAGCAACCAGTATTTTCAATTTCCCTGTAACAGCTGCAATGTTCTGAGCTATAGATGGATAATTAAAAGAATTGCCCAGAGGACTCCTTGGACTCCAGCTCGCTCTCAGATAGAATCACTACTAAAAATGGACCCAATTTGCCCAGGACTCTATACCACAAAGTCGTTAGGATAAGAGTTAATATAGCCATAACTAGAGCCTTTTATCATGGACTCTGGAGATCTATGAATTGAATTTTAGAAACAGCATATGTTGATTAGACGGTGGGGTGGGGAGCACACAGCTGTGTAATTCAGAAAAAGAATCCAGTATCAGAATGACAAAGGAGCAGCAGGAAAGCCTTAGATGTTAGTGAGAGCTGACCCAAGTGAGGAAAGACTCATACCATGGTCATATATGATCTTATTGCAGAGATAAACAGTGCTACTGCTACTTCAGTTTTTCAACCAAGTATGGGGGTAAAATAATGCCAAGAAAATACAGGAAACCCATGTTATGTCTCTGGCTTACCTAGACTTGCATTAGAGATAGATAATAATGGGCAATAAATGACACTAAGGCACAACAACTATGAAGCCCAGTACTGTATGTGAGTTCTGCATGCTTGAAAGAAGAGATGCTGCAGAGCTAGCTAGACTGAGATTAGACAAAATCTTATTAAGTGTAATATCTAATCCTTTCTGAATTACATGTATCTCCTCACTCAGCAGAAACCAGAGGACAGAGCAGCTCTCTATTTTGATTACCTTGGTTTCAGCATTGCCTATTTGCTTTTGCTCTGGACACTGAAATGGGTGATTTGACAGGGACACAGTGATGACAGCAAGAAGGAAAGCAGACCAGATGTTCATAAGAGCAGACAGACCTTGTATATGCAGAAACTGTGAAACCACACAACCTACTTGCCTAATCCCTAGAAAGGACCATTTGAATAAATCATTCTTGTTTGTGAACTTGGGTTAAGGGTAGGCATTTCAAATACAGAAGTCTCTGCAACTGGCAAAGCAATACACCCAAATATTCAAAACCAAGTTGTGTCTCAGGAAAGAGAAAGAAGCAGAACAACCCCATTATCCATCAAGCCATTTTCTCTCAGGTTCAATCCTTGCAGAAAAGAAACAGGACAGACTTCCATGAAAGAAGGCACGGTTCTCCTGGAGCAGTCTCACCCCAGCTGGTGCCCTTTAGATGTTTCAGACTACAACTTTCAGCAGCTCCAGGAAGCATGGACAATGGTCAGGGATGATGTGAGTTACAAGCCAAATCATCTGGAGTGGACCAGCTTTAGAAAGGCTATGATTGTCCCAGAATTCTTGATGTTCTTGAACAGGAAAAAGGTGGAAGGGTTTATTTCAGAAACTCAGTCCTCACAATAAAGGACTATGCTGCAATGGAGACAAATATCTGCTTCCATCACCTATAGTGAAGAAATCTACCGGTATTCCTTCCACAGGGTCATGGAATAAAAGCCTTAATTAATCACCATCATTTCCTTGTCTCTTGAATAATGCCCTGACTCCCTCCAAATTCCTAAACATGCTGTCCTGATTGGCTGTTTTCAAAGAACAAGGCAGCTGGTACAACCAGACCCTGGAGGACTTACCCAGCTCCATTTAAAGCCAGCGATAAAACCTTCACCAGGCAGATTCTGCCATAAATCCTCATTCGCAATGGAACCATCCCTGGGCTGGCTTGACACTTTAACGAGATCATCAATTCCAGAGGAGCCAAAGTGCACTTGGGCCTGGGGGAAAGGGGAGGGAGGATTCTAAGGGAGGGCAGATGCTACATTCAGAAGGATAAGGAAAAGGCGCCAAAGTCAAGCTCTCTGCTGCTTAACAGAAACTGGATGTCCCTCACCTATCATGGGAACTAAAAAGGGCACAGCATAACTTTAAAGAAGAGAGTGTGCAGGACAGTCTTTCCAAGTAGCTGGCTCTGCATTTTTGCAAATTGTTTCACTCTCTTTTCAGAGACACAGAAAGACCATAGTTCTTATCAATTCAGCTCTAACATCACTGTCCCAGAACAAATCTCTCCATCTATTCATGCATTTACTTCTCTCCAAACTGCAGGCCAAGGTTTTTCACTTTTTGGCCCATCTCACTGAAAGCTGTGTTTTCACCCACATACCCTTCATCTCCATAAAATTCCATACAGTTTTGCTAGGAAATAAAATGAATATGGATGCTTCTGGAGAATAGATTGTGGTGGAGCCAGACTCTAGGATTACAAGTCACATAAAGGAAACCAGCAGACCAAATTAACAAGACAGTTCTAACTGATGAGCATTAGTATTCGTGGTATTAGGCCCAAGACATTTTGCTGCTCAAAGCGAACAAGATTCCTGTGTGTCTTCCTGCATGGCAGGGGGCTGGACTGGATAGCTCTTGTGGTCTCTCCCAACTCTCTGATTCTATGATTCAATAAGATCAGGGCACTTGGTCACCACAATGCAATCTACTATGTCTCTTGTCCTGTGCATGAATGGTGGCGGTAGGAGGGTGTCCCTGTTGACTCTGGCTGGCTAGAGCAAAGGCTTTTGGCGTGCAATCTAGAGCAAAGATTCTCAGCCTTTGGCCCCTGGCTGTTTTTGAACTTCAGCTCTCAGAAGCGTCAGCCTGCACAGCTAAATATCAGAGATTCTGAAATTTGAAGTTCAAAATATCTGGGATGGGGATGGGAATACAAGTTGAGAACCACAGATCTAGAGAACTGTCAAGAACAAATTTAAAGACGGGGGCTAGGGATGTAATTCATCATTAATTTTCTCCTTGAAGGAAGGAATGAGTAATTTTAGCAATTTTCTTCAGCAAAAAAGACTGTGAAAATCACACAGTTTTCAAAGCATATTCAGGACTTATTCTGTACAAAATTCACACACTGTTGACACAGCAGAAATATTATTTTTAGACAGAAATCTTATTTCTATTCAGAAAATCTGCTTCCTGCACATAAAATGCTATTCTCAGTGCAAATTAATCAAGTATGAATTCCACATGGATTGCCCCAATTGCAGCATTTTCTGTGCAGGGGGGATTTTCTGTGCGGGGATTGCCAGTTTGGTGGAGGGGTGTTTAGAATCATCGGCCAGGGAACTCTGGTGCCTCTGATGGAACCACAACAACAAAAGTGGAATAACAGTACTCCAATTGTGTAATGTGAAGGAGCATTACACATTTTCATGCTGGTTCCATAATAAAGTGATCCATAAACCTTCATTAAAAGCATGCAAATGAATTTCATTAGTTTTGTTAACACCTCAAAGCAATGAGGAGGAGGGCAAGAGACTGACCATTTGTATCTCCACACTCTTACTTCCTGAAGTCAACAAAGTATGTGGAGACCTCAGAAAAAGAGAGTACAATAAAAATGCATTTGAATTTTAGGCAGCAATTGTAGGAGTTGAGAGAACTGACTTACGACAAATCTATGTCCAAATGCTATTCCTTGTAAAACCAAAATAAACAAGAGGGTTTGGGGCAATTATGAGATTCCTAAATACTAGACTGCTCACCCCAACTATTCTCATTGGAGTTAACCTACCCACTCTACAGACTTTAGCTCCACAACAAACTGTGCTTTCTTGTATTGCTCTTCACAGTAACACTTCTATGATTAAGCACACATTTTTTTTTAAAAAAAAAAAACTGTCCAGATCTATTGAAAAGGAGGAGAAAATCAAGAAGACTCAGTATGAATAGAGATGAAGAAGTGCAGCAGAACCTTAACTATTCAAAGATTAAATTTCAAACATTTTGTAATTTTTTTAATATGCATGCCATTGATTTGATATGGATAGTTTTTATTTTTATGCATCTTGTTAACAGTAACACTTTTGGGATTACAGTAAAGAGACAGAGAAGAGGAGGATGTGAGGGACAGGGATTAAGGAGAAAAACCCAGAAGGAATGGACATAGACTGTCCAGATTAGAATATGAAGTACAGCACTTTTCAGATTAAAAACACACCTTTTAAAAAAGGCAAAGGGATTAGCAACCCACCAGGAAGTAAGGGATATGCTGTACCGATTTTGAACTCAGCACAAGAGTTTATAGTCATACTTTACATGTTTAATTTCAAATAGGCTGCAGCTGTGCCATTTATGTATTTGTGCACTGATTGGGTAGGCATTTTTCTCCCTCTTGTCTACTTCTCTGTCCCCATCATACTGCTGCACAGCCCTGTCTGCACTTGCAAACTGAGACTACTGTGCTGTATGCATCTTCCCTTACCCTTGCTAGGAGTGTCCTGCTGCCATGTTTCCATGTTCTCAGCATGCAAGTACAGTCTCTCAGTGGCAAAGGTTGGGCAGTGGGATTTGGTATCTTCCTCACAGTTGAAAAAAACCCTGGATATGTTTCCTTAAGTTGGTCACACACTCACTTCAGTCAAATGTCCTCAGGAGGACGGAGAAAGTGCCACTAAGGAAGTTTATGTCGGACATTGGTACTCAGAAACTGCTGAACCTGATTGCCATTTCTAGTCATCCAGCTCCCATTCTGGACTCCAGCATGCTATGGGAGAGAAGAGGCTGCAAAAACCTTCAGGATCTTCCCACACCATATTGCCCCCATGGGATCAGCAGGAAAATGAATGGGGAGTTGTTCCAATAGGCCAGTGGTACATGACCAAGTGAGGCAGTTCATCCCCCTGCCATCTCCTTGTTGAGGTAGCCACTTTCAGCAATGGCAGCTGAAGAAGAAGAAAAGTGGAACAGCTTTGTGGCAAGCCTAGACTTGCAGGTGGGCAAAAGTAGTAAAAGCAGTAGCAGAAAGGCAGAACCAGCAAAGACAACAGCTGCACATAAAAACACAGTAACCCATCTGCAAGTGAGTTCTGTGGTTATGGCAGGAGGGCAGGGGTCCTAGCCCCAGTCCACCAGCTCTCAATTTGCACTGCCCAAGGCAATGTCCTCAGTCTACCTGACAAGTAGGTCAGCACTGTGTGGAACGGTACGAATATATTGGGTGGGGAAGGGAGGGAGGGAGGGAGGGAGGGAAGGGATAACAATGCTCCCAGCCATGGCAGAGATATAATAGCCACTACAAGAAACCCTAACCCAGGGGTAGGCAACCTTTTTGGGCCGGGGGCCAGGTTGCTGTCCCTCAGACAATTGGGGGGCTGAAGCACCAAAAAAAAAATTAAAATAAAATAAAATAAAAATTAAAAAAAAATATGCATGCACACTCTCTCAGCTCCAGAAAAGCCATGGCAAAACCCCTGTGGAGATTTTGCCAAGAACAAGTAATAACAACAATAATCAATATCATAATGGTGGGCGGCGGTGGGGGGCAGCGGCGGCGGCAGGACCGGCCTGGGGCTGGTCCAAAGGCCTCGGGGGGGCCGCATCCGGCCCCCGGGCCTTAGGTTGCCTACCCCTGCCCTAACCAATACAAGAGTCTAACTATGTGAGACAATGATTGCCCATCTATTTTAGCAAATAATAGCTTTGAGGTCTAGGACTGCAGACGGGGTGTTAAACTATCCTTTTGCACTCTTCCCTAAAGAAACCCCTCAGGTTGCTATTTCCCCTGTACAGAAAATTTATGTGTAGTGTGCAAGTTATTTTCAAGTCTCCTGCTACACCTTCAGCCATCTGAACATCTTTTGCTAAGTAAAATAACAGTTTTGCTCCCCTGATGGTTCTTATGCTGGCAAGTTCTAGAAAATGGAATACTTTTTAAATATATAATAAATCACAATATCTTTTTAGTGTCCCAGAATCAGTTGCTGTTATAATTCTATTTTGAAAACATCTATTGACTTCTGTGTTTCCCAGATACAATAGTTAGTTTGGGTAACTTGAAGACTCCTGTCCCTTTCACCTGTGGGATACACAGCATTTGAATCACAATTTTTATCCTCCACCATTTATGACAACCCATAAAAGTAACTAAATTAGTTTCCCTCAAAAGTTATCCCTTACTAAGTTAAAATCATATTGTTATGTAGATAAATATCCTAACTTTGGGGGAAAGGAATTAATTGCAAGTAACTAGTTGAAACTCCCTCCCATAACATCTGGATGATGCTGCTCTCTCACTGTCTTGACATCCCACCTTTTTGATTTTATGTTTTTGGGGGGATTGCCAAAGGACACTAATTTATTCTGCTACCTATCCATTGGTGGACTGACTCCACTAGATGCAACCCAATGTTTTAAAACAGTTTCAGTTAACCTAGACAAAACCATTATCAGAATTTAATAGGTGCCTTCTTCTCCTCCTCCTTGATAAAAAAAAGAGGAAAAACACATTACTTTCACTCAGGCAGAGCCCATTCTGGCAGCTTTTAAAGAAAGGCTTTTTAAAAAAGAAAATAGAAATAAAAATCCTTTTTGAACTCAACAGCCCTTGCTTAGTCCCACACCAAGATTTAATTAAGAATGGACGTCCTTGAATAAATGTAAAAATGTCCTCATTCCCTGGAAATTTAGCTTCCAGTTACACAAAAATATAACAAAATAATCTACCAATGCACAAGGGGCACATCCTCTCTCAATGCAGTGGATTTTTTATTCATCCAGAAACACGTAGCCATCATGAAGAAGTCTAAAGAGGTATGATGGCATATAAACAGAATGCTCTATTGCAGGTATAAATAAGTCAGTGGAACAAAGTGGAAACAGATTTTTAGTAGAAGAGGTCTGTAAAGATTTCAGAGGGATGCCAGGAGGCAAAAAGAGGCAGCACCTTTATATTGTGGCAACATGTGCCATCAGAGTCACCAATGTCTAGAAAAAGGTCCAGGACTTTTCTCCATGTCAGCTGTCTCCAGTTACATCTTGTATTTAACATGGAAATGAAATATCCCCTCTGACTTGTATGTAAAGGGGTCAAATGGGGAGAATGCTGAACTGGGACTAAGACTTGTCCTCAGCACTTGATAGCCAGAATCTCTGGAACAAGGTTTGCTTCCTCCTTAGCTTTCTTGATTGCTCTTCCATTTAAAAAACAAAACATTTAAGAAATCCATAGATAACACTGATTTCATGGAAGAAGGAAAATCAGAACTATATGATAAGCAGCATGGAAGAGAGAACCTTCTTTGGCCTGAGTTCATGATTGCTAAATGCCAGCAATGAAAGTGGCCACAAAGCGAATAGGGTCAAACACTCTGAAACATTCACAAAATCCCACACAACAGCCACCCTACTTTCATTCTCTCTTATGCATAAACACACATATATATACACACACTTCAGTCTCTCCTTCCTATGCTGATCCATGATTCATCACCATTATCAAGTGCTGTGGGTGAGGTGTTTACACCCTCTCTGCCTGCCCACTATGTCCCTGAGAATTAAAAAAACAACTTCTCCATTCCTCAGCTGATCTGGATGCAGAGGTTTAAAACTCACATTCCATCTATGGAATGATAAAGTTAATATTGGGAATGAGGGATGCACCATAGATTGGTAGGAATCCATGAACTGGACTAGGGAGCCATATTTTAACCACTTTTCTGCTCACAAAACTGTTAAGGCAACCTCAAAATAAAATAGAAAGAATTAAAAAACATGAAGCACGAAAAGAACTGTTTGAACAATAGAACCAGGTATTAATTAATAATAAACTATAGATTAATAATGAGACCATAGGAAATGGGTCAAAACACAAAAGATCAAAATTCAACAAGATGTTCAGAAAAGCTTTTGACAGTGTATACCTGCTGGTTGGAGTGGAAAGAGAGGCACAAGCCCCCACTTGTCCAGCAATAATTGCCATGGGACAAGTCCCTATAGATCGAAATGGGAACAACAACAGATTAAAATATAACAAGAGAACAGATGTACAATGTCAGTTTATACTCCTGTAAATAGTATAAGTTAAAAACCATATAAAACAAATATGTATTAAAACAATACATACTTTGAAACTCATAATTTAAAAATCATCTTGATAGGCCAGCTCAAGGAGATTGGCCTTTACTCAGGCAGTATAACCAGCTGACATATTCGCTCCAGCAGGTCATGCCACAATCTGGGTGCACAAAATTATGGTCTCTAATAGGCAAAGATATCTAATGTTCCTGCAGTTGGAGGTTAATATGTCCCCTTCTCCTCCTCCCCCTGTAGAGGCCAATATTCAAGAAGCCCATAAAACTTGCATTCATTTGGCCCTCAAAGGATGAGGAAGCAGTCTCTTAGTTATCTAGGAGCAATCCCAGGGGAGAAATAGATAAAATGAACCAAGATAGGAAGATTTCACATTTGTAGGCAGCTGGTCTGTAAGTTAAGTTTTCATTTTAATTGTATCCCTTCCTTTCCTCTCCTCCTATCCCTACATTCACTCCTCATTAATAAAATTGCTCCTCTGCTCTCTATAGGTATTTATAGAAGCCGCTTTCTATACATTACTTGTGCTATTAAAAACCACACATGGTTTCTAACTGGATGCTTCCTACAAGTATCTGTTCTCAGTGCACTTCTGCACTTACCTATTCACCCTCCCAGCTTGCTTGAGCTGTCTGATTAAGGACAAATGAAATATGGGAGACCTCCAGCTAATAATGCTTAGCTTACAGGAGAGCATAGGGAGAGGCTTAACAACGGGGTCTCTATTATAAAAGTGCAAAGCTGTGTGTTTCACATTGTAGCTCCAGATAAACGTAACCGAATGGTTACATTATGGTTCCTCAAGACTTCCTCTTCTTGGATAAATGACATTCTGTTGCATATGATCCAATGTCTCATGCTTTGAAAAAAATGTACCTTCACTTCCAAAGACTATGCACACCATCAGCAACCTTTGAACCATCCAAATGCCACATTTGATGGCAAAATGATGTTTCTGATCTTATCCTCACTACAAAACAGGCATGCAACCCAGCTAATGGAAAACAAGCTTTGCCCAAATATGCAATTTTGATAAAGCAATGATTTCTCTAGGCAGCATGACAAGAGCTGGAATTTACAAGATTGTAGCCTATAAGGGGAAGGCAGCCTTTTCCAGAATTTCTGATCAGGGAGATAGGTATTTCATGGCCTCCAAACATCTCCTGTAAAATGGCATGCTCACAGACACTTTGAGGTGTAACAGATGACTACTGATTAAAGGTCCTACTCAGTGATGATACCCCACCTACAGAAGGATCTCCCCAGGAAAATTCATTCTTTGATATCATTTTCGCATCAAGTAAAGGATATTTTTTTTTAAAAAAAAATCCCTATATTTTCCAATCCTGGAAATGGAGGGTAAAACTATACATTTTTATTCTGCATATAGGTTTTTTAAAATGATACTATAGGCCTTTATATTCCTTCTATGGTCTGGTGTTTTAATGTTCTTGATTTAATTGCTTTTGCTTCAAGTAGCTTTATTGTAATTTAAGCAATTGTCAGCTGCCTTGGGGAACCTGCTGAAGGGGCAGAATATACATCAAACATAAACAAATGCCTATTAAAAGAGTATGTCAATGGGGTTTAATACTAAATAGATAGTCCCAACCAGCTTGGGAGATAAAAACATGATTTTGGCAAATTTCATTTCAATGTGGTGATCAGTCTTTAAATTTGCAAAGTAACTGCACAGCTAAGTACTTAAACTGTCTCAGAGAGAGTCTGAGTTTAAGAGAGACAAAGTTGGGAGTTGACAGAGACAGGGTTTTGAGCTAATAGAGACAGAATAAAGACTAGAATATTAAAGTTTATTATATTCTCATATATTTCTGTTGTTGTTTTAAACCTGTCTCTGGCTGACTGTTAAGTCAGAACTGGAATCAGACCATGCACACCAAACTAAGGAACCTACAAAACAATACAACCACAAGTCCCTATTTATAAGGGTCACCCTGAGGCCCAGTAATCCAATCCAGAAAGGAAAGAATTAGAGGAACAAGAGTAGAGTGAGTGGCAGGATTCCCTGAGGGTTGGGACTGTGAGGCCAACCTAGGAGTAGGGATCTGGCACATATATTTTTATGCATATTTCTTTATGCATGCAGACTCTTTCTTTCCCTCTCTCTCTCTTTTTACTGGACAGATTCATTTGAGATGCTAAACTGCTGAATGAAAGAGACATTGGTTTCCCTACTATAGGTATACTGAAGTTGGACTTTTGTCCTTTTCTAGTTACCATTCAGGCCAAGTATCTAGGGGAAATGGGGGATAAAAAGGCATTTAGAACTCCAGTGTTCTTCCAAGTATAAACTCACTTACCATCTTTTTCCTAGTGTCAGGAACCCTATTTTCTCATTTCCTCACAGGATAGAAAGGTCTGTTTGTTCCTGTGTATGTACCAATGTGCAGTACAGACAATGACTTTGGCTCTTCAGCATCTTCCAAGGGGAAAGGATGACATTGTGCTTGGGAGTAGCTGAGAATAAATAACTAATTGCTACTAATCAATTCATATACTTCAGGGGTGAGGATCATGCAGACTTCAAGATTTTGTTGGACTGCAACTCTGAGCAGTCCAACAAAGGACAGCTTTAAGGGATGCAGTGGCTCAAGTGAGACGCTGACTCTGTTGATTGCAAGATCAGCAGGTTGGCAGTTCAAGGCGCAGGTGCTGCATGATGAGATGAGCTCCTGTCACTAGTCCCAACATAGCAGTTCGAAAGCATGCAAATGCAAGTACTAGATAGATAGGTACCACTTTGGTGGGAAGGTAAACAGTGTTCTGTGCAATCATGCTGGCCACATGATCACAGAGTAGTTTCTGACAACGCTGGTTCTTTGGCTTAGTAATAGAGATGAGCACCGCCCCCTACGGTGCTTTTACCCTTTAACTCTGAGCAGCCTTAGCCAATCTATCCAGTGGCAAGGAATACTGGGATTTGCTGTCATGTGTCATCAAGAGGGCTGCATGACCCCACCCAACTTTAATTCCTATAATCATAGCAACAACTTCTATTGCACAGTTGTAATGATGGAGGATGGATATCACATGGTTGCAATACTGCCTCATGCTCTGTTGTGGGAGCTGAAGTGGGAAAGAAGTAGACAGAAAAATGGTGTGTTTTATGTCACAGAGCAGTGGTTTAAAGCGCTCAAGTGAGATTTTAAGTAACTAAAAGAACTGCTTACTTTTGAAAGTAAGGTGCTAAGCACAGGGGTGTCTCATAAGCTTCATTCTTTTGGTTCTAAGAATTGAGAAGAGGGAATGGCATTGAAGTGCCATTTCTGTAGCCAGAACCAGAAAAGGAAGGGAGAATATCAATCTCTTGATAGAATGAAAATCAACTCATTGGAGACATGGTGCTGGAGAAGAGTGCTGAGGACACCATGGATGGACATTTCCATGGTGAAGCAGGGATTCAAACCCTGGTCTCCCAGTGTCCTGTCCAACACTCAAAGCACTACATCCCACTAGCTCTCCACACTACAGAGCATCATCAAAGTGTATGGTTTGAGAGCCATAGAGTTTCTCCAGTTTAAACAGATACTGTTTAACCAAATGATTCCAATTACTGTTCCTTCCCCCCACCATTAGATTTAGTAGCTTCAGAAGATATATTTATTCCATGGATATAAAAATGTTAGCCTGGTGAGGACGCTTATTGCTGAATGCCTGTTTTCCTCTGTGATTATCCAGGACTGTGCTGTTTGTCTTCTCCATTCTCAGCTTCAGCTGTACTGATTCCCAAGCAGCCACCCAAAGATGAACCATTTAAGTGAGGAGACAGAAACTCTGAGTGACATGAAAGGAAACAACAGCAAGATATTTCCACATCAAAGGCTTCAGCTGTGTTTAGGACACCACCTGCCGCTCCCTCATTCTCAGCTCTGCTTGCGTATAGCTGACTGAGGAAATGCCCCTCTTAGTACATGAGATTGCAGGCACACAGCTAGCAGCACATCCCCACTTCTACCCCAAGAAGAAGACACAGCTCTGCACAACAGGGCACTGGTGTTTATAGCAAACCAGCAATGCAGTGCTGTGACAAAAGTGCTCCATCATTACTTGCATTAATAAGCAGCATGGTGAACAGCTGTACAGATATGCTGTTGCTGTTGTTGTTATACTGACACAAAGGTGATCACTTGGCAAGTAAGATTGCACAGCACAGTAAATGAACGATGTATTGAAACAATATTATTCAGATACTGACCTCAGGATAAAAGAGTGGAGACCTGTGGAATTCTACAAGTGCAAAACACAGCCTAAATATTATGTCTTCTTGCACCTGCCCAATGACACACTTGTTCTACTACCTGAAAACAATGTGCAAGCAAAAGAAACTGGCTATCTGCATCCTTTGGCATCCTTGACATGGTACAGTTTTGGTGAACACACACAGTTCCTCTTCACCCTCATTACATGAGTTATGTATGTCTGGTAAACTACATTGCCAGAAACCATTTTCCTTGCTCAGCAGCAAGCCATGTTACAAGCACAAGTGTCAATCAAGTGGGTATTTAAAAACGCTGAATTGATAACAACAACAATATCAAGTTTCCTAGTCACTGCATGCTCAGATGAACCTCTCAGCTCTTGAGCAGTTACTTCAAGAGCCCTATGGCCAGAAATTTTCCTTCTCCCACCAGACTGCCAAGCAGAGCTTCCATCCTGGAACTGGCTCCAGGATTACTGCCTCCCCTGTGTACTACTAATAGTGGCCCTCTGTTTATTGAAACAGGTGCTAAAATGACTATAGAAAGTGTAAAAGGACACCATTCAATTGTTAATATAAATCTGAAGAGTTTTTTAAAAAAAGAAAAATTGGATAATCCCCCTTTCTTTCTCCCGAGAAAAGGGGGGAAGAAATGTTTCAGGTTTTCGTTTCCAGAGAAAAGGTAGGGAACCCCCCCCCCTCTCAGGCCCTCACATCTCCAGTTACAAACAACAGAGAATTCAATATTAGATTATTAAAGTGATCAGAATATTGATACTAGAATATTAAAAGAATGTATTTAATTCAGCTTCAGAGGTTGTATGCTCTCCCATATCTGTATGTGTGTAAATGAATGGGGATGCACACACAGAAATCCACCAGCTCAAACTCTCTAAATCAGTTTAGTAATATCACATACTGCCACAGGACCCAGGGAGGGACAACATGCTTTCCTCACTCCAAAGCAATCTTGACTAACATTGTTGTTCTTGTTAACTAACTGCTCTCAAGCCAACCCCGACTCATGGTGACCCTGTAAATGAGACATCTCTAAGCTCCCCTATCCTCCATTTCACTGCTTAGTTCCTGCAAATTCATGCCAGTGACCTCTCTAACTGGGTCTATCTATATGGCATGTGGTCTTCCTCTCTTTCTACTACCCTCCACCTATCCTAGCACCATTGTCTTTTCTAGTGATCCATGCCTTCTCTTTACATGGACAAAGCACAACAGCCTTAGTTTAATCACCTTGGCTTCCAAGGAGATTTTAGGCTTGATCTGTCCAAAGACCCATCCGTTTGTCTTTTTAGCTGTCCATGGTATCCTAAGCACTGTTCTCCAGTACCAGTTCTCAAATGAATTGATTTTCTTTCTGTCTGCTTTCTTTACTGTCCAGCTCCCGCATCCATACATGATGATAGGGAATACAATGGCTTGGACAATTCTAACTTTGGTATTTAGACTAATTCTTTCTTAGCTGCCCTTTCCATTCCTAGTCTTCTTATTTCTTGACTGCAGTCACCATTCTGATCAATGTTTGACCCAGGATATGGAAACTCTTTATTTCAATTTCCTCATCCTCTAAGCTAAATTTATATAACTCCTCTGTGGTCATTATTTTTGTTTTCTTTATGTTCAACATTAAGCCTGGATTTGCACTTTTGTCTTTGACCTTCCTTAGTAATTGTTTTAGGTCTATGATATTTTCGCTAGGAGTATGGTGTCATCCTCGTATCTTAGATTATTGATGTTCCTTCCTCCTATCTTCATTCCTCCTCCTTCTGAGTCTAACCTTGCTTTTCTTATGATGTTTTCTGCATACAAGTTGAACATACAGGCTGACAGAATGCAGCTTTGCCTGACCCCTTTACCAAATGGGAATCAATCTATTTCTCCAAATTTTGTTCTGATGGTACAGGATCATGGTGACCCTGTGGCCTCTTTTCCTGAGTACAGATTTCTCATTAGGACTATCAAAATGTAGCGACACTCCCATATCTTTGAGAGTATTCCATAGCTTTTCATGATCTATAGTTAAATGCTTTGCTATAGTCTATAAAGCACATGGTGATTTTTTTTCCCCTGGAATTCCTTTGTGTACTCCATTAGCCTTCATACACTTACAATATGGTATCTGGTGCCTCTTCCTTTGCTGAACCCCACTTGCACTTCTGGAATTTCCCCCTCGATGTATAAATGGAGTCTATGTTGCAGAATTCTGAGCATAATTTTCCTTGAATGGGAGATTAGTGCTACGGAACTATAGTTGCTGCAATCTCTTGAGTCTCCTTTTTTGTGGACTGGGATATATATTGATTTTTCCAATCTGTAGGCCACCATCCCCCCCCCCCCCAATTTGTTGGTGTATATTAGCACTAGAGTTGCTTCTGCCTGTGCATATTGCAGAAGTTCAATTGAAATATCATTTGTTCCTGGTGATTAATTTTCCCCAGTTTCTCTTATTGCCTCTACCACTTCACTTTTTAGAATTTGGGGTTCATCTTTGTATGATTATTTACTCCATTCATTTTTTTCATCTCTTTTATATAACTCTTCTGTCTATTACATCCAACATCTTTTTATTTCATCTTGATCTTGTAGTATGTTCTTTTTCTTGTCATAGAGCATTCCAGCCCTTGGTTTGAACTTGCCTTTGAGTTCCCAGATTTTGCAGAAGAGGTTTCTTGTTCCCCCTTTTTTATTATTGTCTTCTATTTCTCTGCATTGATCATTATAATTGTTCTCTTTATCAGTGCACACTAGATGTTGCACTATTGCATTCGTGATTCTGGTTTTCTTTCTATCTCCCTTTACTTTTGCCTCTCTTCTTTCCTTTACTATTTAATTCCATCTGTCATCCATTGTTAATTAACACACATTTGTGTAACTTAATGCACATTGTGTAACTTAACACACAAGAACAGAAATAGTTCAAATTCACTTCTGAGCTAGCAGTACATTCTCAATCAGCTATCACAGTGTCTGTAAAAGTTAAGAAAACATGGCAACAACCATTATTGTTAATGCTTATTTTAAGGCTCACATTTGTATGCGTGTATGTTTCTTCAGGGAGCCTGTTGACTTATGCTGACCCAATGAATTTCATTGGGTTTTCTTAGGAATACTTAAAGAATACTCAGAGGTGATTTGGCTACTACCTTCCTCTGAAATATGGGCTACAGCACTTGCTCTTCATTAGCAGACTCCCATTCAAGTACTAACCAGAGCTGACCCCACTTGGCTTCCAAGTTCAGATGAGAATCTGGTACCTTTAAAGTATTTAGGTGCAAATTCACAATTGCATGCCATTTTTTCTTGCACCGTGAATCCAAAGTGATGGACTGCATAGTTTCCAGGTAGCTTTCTATGCAAGCACTTAGGGGCCCAGAACTCCTTAAGATTCTCTCCCAGTTCCGTTTCCGTATATTCATTGTTTACATAATAGCCAACTCTAATAACTTCTTGACCTCTATAGGTGCGGGTGATTAACACAACTGTTACTCCTACAGCATCTGCGTGAGGAATAAGTCCTGGATTAGGAGCATCTGCCTGAAAAACAAACATATGCCTTCCTGCAGGCACAGGGCCCACCAAAACTGAATCTAAAACTTGATTGTATTCCTCACTTTCTACTGAGCCGACGTAGATGATTTTCCATTCCAAATCTTCGGAGAGGTCCTCGATGCACTCGAAGGTGATTTCGAACTAGAAGGGGTTGTAGAAGGGAGAGGGGTTGTCCAGCACCAGCACCAGTTGCTGTAATAATATACATTCAGATCATGCCTGGGGTGATATTGAAAGAAAAATTTTGGACATTAACTCTCAGAATCCAGAACAGCTAGTGACTGTTTGGGAAAACAGAAAAAAAATCATGCATAAAATAAAATGTTTTAAATTAGATGTCAAATGCTAAGAAGCAAGGCATAAGCCTTGCAATAACACTTTTAGATTTCTTAGTCCATTCTGAGGGCAAATGTCTTTCAGGTTTTAAACTTGATCTTGTGTATTTCTAGCAAAGATATGCCACAATTCCAGTTAGTGAATAGGTTAGTATAAGCATAAAATTAGAGTTTTCTAACTATCAGGGATCACCTGTTTTATAGAAATTTTTTTCCTTATTTGACATTCACAGGGTGACACAAACTGAATGTTAGAAAAGTCTTCCAGATATAGGGGTCCTAGTGCTACCAAATTGTCAGACCCTGTGAATCTAATCCATCTTTCCCACTTGCACTTATTTTCTCTGATAATGATAAAAGGCAGAGGAAAGGCAGGGAAGCACAGGAGGGTTACAAATCAAGAGAAAGATATCTGGACCTATAACGATTACCATAAATGAGTCAGGTTTATTAAACCATAAAAGCCTTGTCAGGAAGTACACATATCACAGTGAACATTTCAATTTACTATGGAGTTTTGGATGTCCACTGAAGAGAAGATGGGGTAAATCGTACTGGATTCTCCCAATCAAAAAAACATGGGACAAATTAGGTGTGAATGGCTCCCAATACACTGCAGAGCGATAATTATTTAGCTCTGTGAAATTCTGCTTTGGTAGCAGCAATGTGAAACAATAGACAACATGAGGGTTTGTTAAATTTATATCAAGCCAGTGCCTACCACCAAATTTTGTCTATATAAAAAAGTACAAGTGAAGAAATATTCAATGAAGTTGGCTTGCTGAAAGAAAGTACATAGCTTCTAGATGCAAGGCAGAAGAATAAATGGATGTGAATATGCAGACCTTGCAAATGCAAATGCTAGTGAAGCCTGAAAAGAAGCAGAATTGTGTTTTAAGCATAAGCAACCAAATCAACCTGCCAGCTTAAATGAACAAGCAAGCAGTTGGATAAGCAAGATGAAATTTTACACTTGAGATGAATATTTCTGGAACTCACCAACACAATTCTGTGATTTGAAATAATATGTCTATTAAAAGGAATATTAAAACCTCAAGTCCCCTGGTGTCCTTGAATACTTACAAATTGTCTGGGACAGAGTATAAATACAGACTTTTTTTAATTGACTCAGACATCAATGATGGGAGGTCAATTAATTCATATACAGCTCAGCTAGTCTAGAGTAGATATACATATGAACAGCTTATGAAACATCACATTTGCAGAATATTCAGTTCCCAGAAGCTGGAGGTGGAAGCAGTGGATTGTAAGTCCATATCCTGGGGTCTGTGAACTTCATCTACACAACACCTGGTATTAACAACCATGGACAAGATAAGAGTTCTGGCCTGTATGAAGCATTGAACCAACCCTATATCGCTTTGTTCTTAAATTCTGTCCCAAAGAATAATCACATTGGTTGGGTTTTTAAAACCACGAAAAAATGTTAACAGAAATCAGATACAACAAAAGTGTTATGATAATCTTCAAAGGTACTTCTGTTTCTAAGACTAAGTCTTAGAAAGGTGGCAGACAGGAGAAAGAGCCTTCTCAGTGGTGGCACTCAAAACTTCCTCTTTAGGTGTGTTGGCCTGTTTTCTTCTTTTCTACCATTTAAGTTCCCAAATCCATCCCAGCATTTCATCTGAGAGACACCCTGTTGTAGTGTTTTTAGTGTTAGGACTACAGAGACCAGGGTTTGATTCCCTGCTCAGCCACAAAAACCAATTTGGTGACCTTGAGTGAGTCACACGCTCTCAGCACCCAAAATCCTGGTGACAGGTTTGCCTTAAGACAGGGGTAGGCAACCTTTTTGAGCCAGGGGCTGGGTTGCTGTCCCTCAGACAATTGGGGGGGCCAAAGCACAATAAATAAGTAAATAAATAAATAAATTAAAATTAAAATTAAAAATTAAAAACATTAAAAAATATGCATGCACACTCTCTCAGCCCCAGAAAAGCCATGGCAAAACCCCTGTGGAGATTTTGCCAAGAAAACCCCAAGAACAAGTAATAACAACAATAATCAATATCATTATGGTGGGCGGTGGCAGCGGGGGGGGGCGGTGGCAGGACCAACCTGGGGCCGGTCCAAAGGCCTCAGGGGGCCGCATCCAGTCCCCAGGCCTTAGGTTGCCTACCCTTGCCTTAAGGTCATCATAAGTCAGAAATAGTTTAAAGAACTAAATTGACAGAATAGGACTTATTAAAAGCTGAAGAAAGTGACTTGGGTACTGTTCTCAGTTAATTTTTTAATTTTTTTAAAAATGATATATATATGATATTTATAAGGTCAAGAACATGTCTTTAATAGGGAAAATAAAAGCAGAGTATGGTGGAGTAGAATCTATGGAATGATGACTTGGTTTAAGTTCAGGAAGTCACGTGTTTATATGTTTAATTGTAAGGTGTGGGTTATTAGGTTATCTGTTGTCTGTCTTTTTTGATGTCAATGTGTGTATTGAAGTGGATGTAAATGTTGTACTATGTCTTTTATTATTCAATAAAATTAAAAAAAAATAAGTAAGAAATGACTTGAAGGTACACAGCAACAACAATTTCACTTTTCTTTTTTCTTTTTTAGTAATGAGATAATGAGTAATGATGTTTGTCCAAGAGCCACCATGGCATAGTGGTTTGAGTGTTGGATTATGATTCTGGAGACCCTGAGTTCAGTTCCCAGCTTGGCCATGAAATCCATTGGGTAACCTTGGGCAAGTCACATGCTCTCAGCCTTAAGGGAAGGCAATGGTAAACCTCTTCTGAACAGATCTTGCCAAGAAAACCCCATGATACCTAAGTCAGAAACAATTTGAAGGCATACAACACAATGTTCTTCCATTATTGCTTTATCTGTTGCTTTTACTCTTGTGATTAATTAACATTTTAATGCTGTATTTTAGTGTAAACTGTATAATTCTGAGCTACTTTCAGTAAAAGGTAGGATATAAATCCCATAAACAAAATAAACACCTTTATGCATTGAAACATCAAAGAGATAGAGACCTAGGTCTTGTAGAAACCAAATGTAAGAATACATTTATGCTAATGCTAGACTCTGGTTTTAAAAGCAGAACACATTAAAAATGCAACCTACCCAAGAGAAAATATCTTAGTTCTTGAACACAAAATAAGCCACACCCAATATTCCATTTCCAGTTGAGAACATTCCAGTTTCCACAGAAGAAAAACAAACAGCAACATAACTTTTAGATACATAAATCTTGCTGGTATAATATGCAGGACACAATGGTGCCAGGGGGGTGGGTGGGGGGTGGGAGAGGATGAGCTAAATAAATTCTGATGTCTTAGACAACAGTTGTGGCAAATGGCAAAGTCTGGGAACAGAAGGCTCAAAAACTGTTGAGCTTTTAATAACTGTGTGAGTTCAGTATCCATGGAATAAGTATATTAGTGGAGATAGCATAACATATGGGTATCTCTCCATGGACTGCCTATGTTGTTTGTACATCTGTCTCTCACCCTCTGCAGGGAAAAGTTCACAAGCAATACTTTGCTTTCATAGAAGAGGAAGAAAAGATGTCATTACAAAATACATAGACACTGATCCTCTGTGGCCCAAAGAGGACACAGAAAAAGAAAAACAGAAAATCCAATGGCTGATAGTTGCCCTTTCCCCCCACCCCAAAATTTGAAATGATAAGCAGATTAGGGATGGTTTTGGCAGCACATTTTATATACACATGGCAACTCCTCATTTCTAAATGCTGCACACTAAAACTGCTAGGGATCTGCCTGAGAACAAGCAAATGGTCATGCCTCATGTCTTTTCGGAGCAAACATCTTAAATATTTTGTATATTTGGGGGGGATGAATGCCCAATGGTTGCTGCCATTTTGGTTCTCAAACTATAAGTGCAAATTATAGTCACCACAAATGTATGGTAGAATATCCTGAAAGAAGCAACCTAGTGCAGTGAAGATCTTGCCCCTGAGCACTAGAAAAAATATTTTGCCTGCAAACCATCAAATGAATGAAGACTGGAATGGAAAAGGTGAAAGCCAATTATTATAAGCAAGCAGTGCAGTGGCTCGAGTGGTAAGACACTGACTCTGTTGATTGCAAGATCGGCAGGTTGGCAGTTCAAGGCCAGGTGCTGCATGATGGGGTGAGCTCCTGTCACTAGTCCCAGCTTCTGCCAACCTAGCAGTTCGAAAGCATGCAAATGCAAGGAGATAAATAGGTACCACTTTGGTGGGAAGGTAAACAGTGTTCTGTGCAATCATACTGGCCACATAATCACAGAGTAGTCTCTGACAACACTGGCTCTTTGGCTTAGTAATGGAGATGAGCACCGCCCCTATGGTCAGATATGACTTGACAATCTTGTCAATGGGGAATACTTTTACTTACTTTTAGTACTTTAATATGGGAGTGGAGAGGCTTAATCCTTCTATCTTATAGAATCATAGTTGGAAGAGACCACAAGGGCCATTCAGTCCAACCTATTGCCATGCAGGAACTCACAATCAACCCCAACATTTGGTTTTCCAGCCTCTGTTTAAAAACCTCCAAAGAAGGAGACTCCATCACTCGCCAAGGGAGTGTGTCCCATATTGAACTCTTACTGTCCGGAAGTTTCTCTTAATGTTTAGGTGAAATCTCTTTTTCTCTTTTCCAATGTTCCAGATCCTATTCTCTGGAGCAGAAGAAAACAAGCTTGCTCCGTCCTCAGTATGACACCCCTTCTCTTATAGTTTTCCTCATAAAAACTACCTGCTGCTATTTACCCCATATTACAATACTTTAAAAAATACCCATAAGCAGGGGTCGGCAACCCACAGTCCGTGGGCCACACCCGGCCCACCGACACCCGCCGCCGTGCGCTCCTGCCACCGCACACACCGTGGCCACCATTCCCACCCCCTGGCCCGGCGGAAGACCTGGGGACCAGCGACCGGCCCCAGGTATGTGAACGTTGCCGACCCCTCCTAAGCTATATTGCTCCGAGGTGACAAATTCAATCAGGACTAAGTTGCCCTCTGCCCCCTGTCCCTTATGTTCCTAATATCCCTTTTTGCTTCTTGCAAAATAATAATAATCAAGATTTGGCCCTAAATGTGTAGCAGATGACTATAAATAATGGCCATAACCCCCTTTCCTCTTTGAGTAATGAGACTTGAGAGTTTTTCCCTGAAGCTTCAAAGTTCATGATTTTTCCTTCCTTTTGTTTGTTTGGCATCAAACCAGTAAGTTAATGCTTTGGTAGAATTCTTTGCCATGTATGTATATTAGGTAGGGCTGTGTGTATGGGAGAAAGAGAGAGAGAAAAACTAGGCAGGGGTTTGAGTTTTTGGTTTTGTTTTGTTTTGGGCTGATTAGCTGGCTGGTTTTTGTTTTGTTTTTATAGAATGACATGCACGCAGCCATTAGTTTGGAGAATAGTTAACACATTATGGTCATTAGACTAACTTCCTGCTCTCTTTCAGACACTTGTCAACAAAATGAACATTCTATGTTTGCATAAAGTGGAGAAAACCATAACAATACTAGAATAAGGCACAGTACTTGCTCTGGCTTAGGTGCCACCAAATTATTCCAGGGCCAGTTTGTTGATGCACATCCAGTGATGCAATCCATGTAATTATATCTGAAGCCCTGCTCAGGTGAAAAGAAATAGATGCCAAAGAGAAGAAGCGGCTGTCCCAGCAAACCCTATCAATTAACAAAGAAACAGAAGAGCTACAGCTTCCATTAAAGTCAAGATTTCCTTCTACACTGGCTACAGAAGCCATGCCAACAAGCTCTGCCAATTGACATGTCCACGTGCCTGTAATTGCACAAGAAAAGCCTGTCCTGCCTCTCAAATGCGGGGCAGGATAAAATAATCATAAAGTTTTGCACTTACATTCAAAAAAGCACTTTGCAGGCTTTCAATAATTAATCCTCACAACACCCTGGCCAGTTAAGTGAAGCAAATATTAAGCCCATCTCATTGAGCACCAAGCACCAGCGTAAGGTGAAAGTGTGTGCATGGGGTGAGTGGATGGAGCAGAGATGCAGAGTACATGTGTGAACCTAAGTAATGCTTGCTGAGGGAGAGAAAGGTGGGATATAAATCCTGGAAATAAATATAAATAAATAATGCTCAAGTTCTTTTGAAAGATGTAGCAAGGGGGAGGGAGAAGCAGCCCCTTTTTCAAGGTACCTGTCAGGAAGTAGCACAAGTACATGGTTCCAGGACCCACTTCTAGAGCATACTTTCAAGGAACCCATTTCTAGAGCACAGAGACTCATTTAGTCTAACCCAGCATGAAGGCTTGGGTTCAATATCTCTTCAGGATCTAAAGGGGATTGGTGCATCTTAGGACCTGCTCAGTTGTGTCTCTTGTTCTGTTGGTGGATCTGCCCCAGACTGTCAACAGTTTTCCCTTCTCCAGCAAACACTTTTGCTTTGTACAAGCCTTCCACATTGTTCTCATGGAGGAAGCAATTAGGTTGATTCAGTGGCTGGAACATAAATTGCCATTTCCTTAGCTTGGCTATAGGGTCATGGAAACCTCCATTTTAATAATGACTATCAGACAAATACCACTGTAGAAAATAACTGTTTAAATGTAATAACCAAATATTGGAAATATCCACCTCTACAAAACTGTGAATATAAAGCATCATCTAAATAAAGGTAAAGGTATTCCCATTGACAAAGTTGTCAAGTCGTGTTCAACCATAGGGAGCGATGCTCATCTCTGTTACTAAGCCAGAGATCCAGCGTTGTCAGAGACTACTCTGTGATCATGTGGCCAGCATGATTGCACAGAATGCTGTTTACCTTCCCACAGAAGTGGTACCTATTTATCTACTTGCATTTGCATGCTTTCGAACTGCTAGGGTTGCAGAAGCTGGGACTAGTGATAGATAGCACACACTTAATTATAACTCTGTAAATATGAATTTAATAGTTGTAACAGGCTGGTATCTTGTTGGCCACAACTTGTTCCATCTCTGCTATGGGAATTTCTCACAGTGGCTACATTCCCTCCAAGCAGCACTACTTTTCAGCTCAATATATGACAGCAACCCCAGAAATCCTCTGCACAACAGAAGGCTGTTGAGAGGTAGCCTATGGCAAGTTGATACATGCAGCCAAGACTTTTCTTCCCTGCTATCCTCCCTATTTCTGGGATTGCACAACAGAGGTTGGAGGGATTATTTTGTGGACTGCAATTCCCAAAATCCCTCACCCAGCCTAAGAGATTTGGGGGTTGTGATCCCAAAAGATAACTTTCTAAACTCCAGGACTGAGTAGCCTCTATGTGAGCCAGGCCATCTGTGGATATTCTGCAGTAATCAGAATATCTGAAGTAGCCAGAATATTTTGCCATTACAACAGCATGTTTGTCACATTCACAGTCATGATCACTATAGCCTATATTCATGTTTGGTTCCATTCATGTGGATGCTTCTTCACATAATTCAGTATATGGCAGAGACTGCCTGCCAAGTGGACAGCTTCCATATGTAAAACCACCCTTTGAAACCAAGTGGTAAAATCATACATACTTTCACTGCTTTTCTCTTTTTATCCTGTGGTTTAGCAGTAAATTTTGAAATTCAATACTCATCACAACAGTCCCCACAGACAGGTCCCTACATAGGCAGCAGTGTTGGTCCATATGAACACAAAAGGCCTTTAAAAAAAGAATTTGGAACTGCCCAGTGATGAGAATAATTTGTGTCAAGCATGCACCACTACAATCATTGTTGTGTGCCTTCAAGTTATTTCAAATGTATGGTGATCCTAAGGCAAACCTATCATGGGGCTCAACATGTGTTACTCATCCAATGTAATCCAATTGGTTTCCATGGTCAAGCAGGGAATCAAACACTGATCTCCAAAGACTAGTCTAACATTCAAACCACTCAGCCAGGCTGACTCTATACCAGCTGTGCATTTTCCTAAGATGTACATATCAAGGTTCATTCAGTGGTGGAAGATTAGACTATAATTCCCAGGCTTCAGTTTAGTTATTTCTAAAGCTTAACAGATAACTATAGTGTCGACAATTAATAAAAATAATAGACAATTAAAGTAATAGGCAAATTTAGTGCAGACAATGAGTAAAAGAGTTCTCATACCTGGGATCAAACATTGATCAGAATGGGGACTGCAGTGAAGAAATCAGAAGACTACGAATGGGGAGGGCAGTTATACAAGAACTAGAAAAGATCCTAAAGAGCAAAGATATACAAACTGGGCATGAAAGTTAGAATTGTACAAGCCACTGTATTCCCTATTACCATGTATGAATGTGAGAGCCGGACAGTTCAGAAAGTGAATAGGAAGATGTCATGCTCAATAAGAGTGCTAAAAATTCTGTGGACAGCCAAAAAGATAAACAAATGGGTCCTAGAACAGATAAAGCCAGAAATCTCTCTGGAAGCCAAGATGACTAAACTGAGGCTGTACTTTGGTCACATCATGAGAAGGCATGACTCAGTGGAAAAAACAATAATGCTAGGAAAGGTGGAAGGAAGTAAAAAGAGAGGAAGGCCACATGCTAGAAGGATGGACTCTATTAAGGAGGTCATGGGTATGAATGGGTAAGAACTAAGAAGAGGAGTGGAGGTTAGGCAATCCTGGAGATCTCTCATCCACAGGGTCGCCATGAGTCAAGATTGACTTGAGGGGGTTAAGAACTACAAAGTGCAGTTGCAGCTCCTCCACATCTGAATCTGGATCCCATGTTTAATTGGTAATATCTGATTAAGAGAGATGGATGGAATATGTCAAAAACCCTCATGTAAGCTCCAATGGCTTATGAAAATTTATCATTTAATCATTACTGGCATGATATAGGACCCATGACAGAAGCGGAAATCATGGCATTACTTCATAATCAGACTTATGGCAATCCTATCATAGAGTTCTCTTGGCAAGATTTCTCCAGAGGAAGCTTCCCATTGCTTTCCTCCAAGGCTGAGAGCACGTGACTTGCCCAAGGCCACCCACTGGGTTTCCATCATGGCTGAGCAGAGAACTAAGCCTGGTCTCCTAGAGTCCTAACCCACCACTCAAACCACTATACCACACTGCCTCTAACCAGCCATTAGGTATTTGAAATTTTTTGTTAAAAGTGAAGAGGCAGGATAGGTATTTTATTTTTAAAAATCTCATAATAATTGGCATAATTATCCTATATATTGGAAACAGCTTGACTCATACAAAGAAAACAACCTTCCATGGAATGAATGCAACCCTCTGGCGAATACTGACATTATGAATTATATAGGTCCAATTTTCTGATCCACCTTGGTCCTGCTGCATTACAGTGGTGTAAATCCATTTATTTTTTTTGTGGTTTTAAGTGTGTGTGTTAAGTATGTTAGGGAGGTGATGATGATAAGAATAAAATTGGGAGGATAATGTAGGTTATTACGTAGTTATGTAGGGAGGGTGGTGGGTTAGAAGGGTTTTTCTTTACTGAAAGTTATAGGATAAAAATGTGAATGTATGTATGTGTATTAAAAAATAAAAATTAAAAAAAAGAAAGGCCTTATAGGCTGTAGGTCCTCCTAGGCCAAAAAACAGGTTCCCTTCACTCCCTAGTCTAAGAAAATGTTTAGAGACTTTCTGTAGAGTGGGAGTGCACTCGCTTTAGTAGCTTCCCACCCCCTCTATTGATTATAAAGTCAACTGATTTCTATTGTACATTATTGTATAATATACATTCTTTTTAAAATAATTTTATTGATATTGTTTTTTAAAAACAACATTAAAAGGAAATCACACCACATTTGTAACATAAGCAAAATTTCACTATACAGCTTACACAAACTTTACTAAACATTACACAAATCATCCATAACCCATCCGCTAGTTCCTTGTTTGCAGCTTTCAATCAGTTTTACTTGTCTGAACTTATTCTTTTAAGAGGCTATCTTATAGTGAAAATATAATGTTCTCTTTCCTTTCTTTTCTAAATGATAATTATCACCTATATATACATTTACCACTTCTTTCTCTTCCAAACTGAGTCTACATTTAAATTTCCTTTTATACCTTATTCAATTTGCATTTCAATCTAAAATTAAACCCATGGTAACTGTCTTCCCCCATTTCTGAGTTAAATATTCTATAACCTTTTTCCAGTCTTCAGTATAATTTTTAGAATCATCTTTTCTTAATCCTTTTGTTATTTTATTCATTTCCAGTAAGACTAATATTTTAACACCCATTCCTCAATCATTGGAATATTGTTTCCACTTTCGGGCATATGCAATTCTTGCTCCCAATATCATATAAAGCAAGGTTCTTTCCATTTTTATTTTTATTTTTGCTAAATTCATATCTATCATGTTTAAGAAAATATGGTGAATTTGCACTTCTTTTTTTTTTTTTTTTTTTTTGGCATTTTCATATGTCCACCACATATGGAAAAGCAATCCTCTTTCCTCAGAACATTTCCAACAAATGTTGCTACAATTTCCATAAATCTTACACAACTTTTCAGGTGTTAGGTACCATCTAATGTGTATCTTATAATAGTCCCCTTTTAGATCTTGACATAAGAGTATAATTTAATCTCTTGCTCCTAGTTAGCTCTATTATACAGTAATATACAGTATGCATACTGTTTAATATACATTCTAATATTATTTGGCATAAGCTGTAATCAACCGCTTTTGAATTTCTTAGTGTATTATTTATATAAAACTGGGCTCTTGGATAATTAAGTAAAAGGTTTTCCTCAAACCCACCCTCTAATTCTTTCTCTCTTGGTTTCTCCTTCTCTCTCCCTCTATCTTTCCCATTCTGATTTTTATCCCCCTCCTCTTTCTTCTTATCCATACCCTTTTAATTGTACTGTTAAGGTAATATGGATACAGAGATGAGTGAGTTACTACTGTTCATTAAAACTGCAGATGTCACAGACTGAATGTAGGATTCCTTGGTTCTGTGTGCACAATCTGTGCTTCATTACTCTTTGCAAACTACACTTCTTGATTGGGAGTGGGGAGGCAGAAATGATCCAGTGACTAAGTTGTACAGTAAAAAAACTCTGCACATGATTAGAGAAGAATTTCAGAATAAGATTTCCCCATTTGTTAAATTCACTGTCCAATATTAGTAGCTATCCACTTATTACTGTACTTGTAATGCATCAGTACCCTCTCACTGAAATGCATCACTCTTTACAAATCTTAAACAAGACATTTGAAGACAAGAATGAGTGAAGTATATATGTTAGTGGGGATGGAAGGAAAAGAGAGGTGTAGATGATGTTATGCACCCCTACATAACCCACACTGCATTTTGGAGTCCTCATATTTTGATATCTCATATCTGGAGATAGCATGTTTTTGAGAGATGGCCTTTAGGAACAATAAAAGGTCAGATTCCCAGGTAAAAAGGAATTGCTTCCCCAGGCATGTGGACATCCAAGTAAACAAAACTATCAAATCAAAAGTGTTTCATCTTTCCCCCAAACCAGGGGTCGGCAACCTTTGATGCCGGGGGGCCAGGATCATCCTGGGGGAGAGATGCAGGCCCATCTCCATCGGGCCTAGTCTAAGAAGAGGAGCCCTCCCTCCACTCCATCCAAGGTCATCCTGGGGGAGAGATGCAGGCCCAGCTTCATCGGGCCTAGACTAAGAAGAAGAAACCTTACTATTTAAGGGGCGGGTGTGTTTTGGGATTTTTAGGTTGCATTCACATTTTATTAACGTATCTGTATGAAAATTTAATGTTGTAAGCCGCCCTGATTGCTCTGCAGAGGGGCGGGATACAAATAAATATTATTATTATTATTATTATTATTATTATTATTATTATTATAGGAGGCGGGGGGAAATGGTGCGGGGGGCGGACAGGTGCGCTCACACTTGCACTTGCACGCTTCCCCCCGCATGCGCGGGCTGCCATTTTGGAAAGCCCCACCACGCCTGCGCTGTGCGAATTTGCATGGCACAGCCGCGGTGTGGCCTTCCCAAGGCCCCACGGCAGCTGCGCCGTGTGGCCTTCCAAAATGGCGCCCGCTGCTGTGTGCATACGTGCGTGCCCGCCCGAGCTCAGGGGGGTGGTGCGCGCGGTGCGGCCTTCCCAAGGCCGCACGACAGCTGTGCGCAGCCACCGTGGGGCCATCCAAAATGGCGCCCACCGCCAAAATGGCAGTGGTGGCGGCGCGTGTGGGGCGGCGCCAAAGGCCTCCACGGGCTGCACCTGGCCCACAGGATGTAAGTTGCCGACCCCTGCCCCAAACAGTCTGCATTTCCTCTTGAAACCTGAGACAAAGTTGTGCTTCACACCTAAAGCAGTAAGCCATCCTCTCTGCCTAACCCCTGTTGTGAACCAAGCCCAACTTCTCCATGTACCCTTCCCAGGACCATCCCAATCCCATCATTGCTTTTGTTAAAACCATCAACCGGTCCAGAATCTCTGGCATGTCCTCAAAATGTAGCCACTACTCACACAGCCCAGCCCACATACACACCCACACTCTGCATATGTTCTGTGTTGTCCTCAGACCCTTCTGTCTGAATAATTCCAGCCTTCCATGATCTTTTCTTCGGACAGGTAAATATAACCCCTAAACTACGCAATTCCCTTTTACTTTTCCATTTCGGTTAGTCCAGCATGTCATGTGTGTGTGTTTGAATTGCTATCTTTTATGTGTTTTTGCACTCTACATATCTTCTAAATAAAGATTCCTTAATCTACCAAGAATCTGGAGTCCTCCCAGTCAGTATTGGTATGTATTAGTGCTCCCTGGTCTAAAGGTTACCCAGGCCTGTTGCCAAGCTAAGTTCCCCCAACATTTGAAGTATTGCTGACAGTTGGCAGGGACCCCCAGTACCCTCCACCTATTGTCTGGGTAAGGATGAACAGCCAACTGTATTGAAGATGTTGTAAAATGAGACCCACCTTGGGTTCTATGTGGTGGAGAAAGGCAGGATAAAAATAAAATAAGTAAATCTCATGTTTTGGAACAGCATTCCCCAAATTGATGGTTCCCAGACGTGCTGGAGTCCTATCATTTCCAAGCAATAATCCTATTATGGCCTATCCAGGTTGGAGAAAGGCAATTTTAAAAAGACAAAAGGAGACCAGTAACAAAATATCTCCCTAGGATCAACAGTGATAATCTCTGTGCTATTCTCTACAAATTCCACTGCTTGGGCCCAACACTATCACTTGAATCAACAAGTTTATCAATGATAATTTTCAGAACTAAACAGATTAAATTATTAGTGTTTGTAGATGTTTCGGTTTCTTATATTTTAAATTATTGAATTAATTTTCAGATGTAACACTCCATGTTTTTTTATATGAAATGCGGCTTAGGAACTGACTTTGCTGTTAGTGTGCTGGTATGTTAATTATAAAAGGTCCGTAAAAACACTCAAGACTGAATTACTAGAGCCATCATCCAATTACAGAAATTGTATCTCTGATTTAATCATTTTAAAAATTATTTATGTTTATATTATACCTTCCCACTAATGAATTCAAGGTGGCTTGTGTAGCTCTCCTCTTCTTCATGTTATGTTTAGAACAACCTGTCAGGTACATCAGGCTGTGACTGAGTAATTGATTGAAAGTTATCCAGTTACTTTTATATCTCAATGAGGTTTGGAATCAAGCTTTTCCAATCCCAATACAGCACTCTAACCACAATGAAGAACATTTCTGCTGTACTTTGATGTGAACCTTACACAAGTTCAATTTATTTGCTAAAGAAACGTAAGACTGTATAAGGGGAAAACAGACCCTCACATATACACAATTTTTGCAGCAAGCAATTGAAACAAGCAGAACCAAGGAGTGGATGATGCAAGGAAACAAAAACTTAGGGGGTGCTTAGTTCACTATGAAGCAGTATAGAAATGTAAAGTGCTGCTATTGCTGCTACTGCAAGATCCAGATCTGGGATCCAGATCTGGAAAAATCTTGTTTAGT
Source organism: Phrynosoma blainvillii (assembly GCA_026167975.1). NCBI lineage: Eukaryota > Metazoa > Chordata > Lepidosauria > Squamata > Phrynosomatidae > Phrynosoma > Phrynosoma blainvillii. Next base: position 230,229,062 of record JANUYF010000002.1, on the reverse strand, counting down.
TTCTCCTCAATGCAGATTTTGGGAAACTTAATTTACCAGAGAAATATTTTCTCATTTTGAGAGATCCTTTTTTTAAAAAAATTTGAATTATGTGTCAAGAGAACTGTGCCTCATGGTTAATGCATTGTGCTTAATGACATCATTGGGACCTGCCAATTGGTTAACAGTGGACAATTGGAAAAGACAGATAAATTTTAGGCAGAGAGTCCATTTCTCATCTTAGAGGGATAAAATAACCTTCTATGGTATTAATAAACTTATATGGTATTAGATAACAAGTACAGGTCACAACATTCATTCCACCTACTCTTACCCCTTCAGCCTATCGTGAGACTGCAGCTGAGCTCAATGGCAAGCCTAAAGGGGTAGGAGATGACACTATGAATCCCTACTAATTAAAATGTACTTTATCCCAGGTTCCACTAAACCACTATCTAGGGCAGGGGTAGGCAACCTTTCCCCTTTAAGGGCCAAGGGACTTCAGCTCCCAGAAGCCTCAGCCATGTTGGCTAATAATTTATTTATATCTCGCCCCTCTGCAGAGCAATCGGGGCAGCTTACAACATTAAATTAACATAAAGATATGTTAATACAATGTAAACAGAACCTAAAAATCCAGAAACCCACCCGCCTCTTAAAAGGTAAGTTTTAAAAGATAGTCTAGGCCTGTTGGTGCTGGGCCTGTTGCCTCTCCCCCAGATGACATCGGATGGAATGGAGGGAGGGCTCTTCTTCTTATCCTAGGCCCATGGTGCTGGGCCTGGTGTCTCTCTCCCAGATGATAGTCCCCTGTTGGCCAATAGCTCCTGGGATTCTGGGATCTGAAGTCCCTCGGCCCTTAAAGGGGAAAGGTTGCCTACCCCTGATCTAGGGGGTTATATGCGTGAGATACAGTTAAGGCATTGCATGCAAAATTATAAAGAAACAAGGCTGCAAATGGCCATATTTGCAATGTATATATAGCTTTATTCTGATGCTCTGTTTGCAACAGTTCCACACCACCTACCACCTCCTTGCTCTCTGATAATGTCTACCAATACAAAATGAATGATATGATGTCATCATAATGCAAGTTCCCTGCCCCCTTCTGGCAGTAGCCAATGAAGCGCTGTGTATATTGACAGCGCTTTATAAATAAATAATAATAATAATAATAATAATAATAATAAATTTTTATTTATAACCCGCCCCTCTGCGCGGTAATCGGGGCGGGGTACAACAATATTAAAATAGAACAAAGTTAAAAACATTCCATCATCCCATAGTCCCACCCTCCCATCTCCTTAAAACAGAATTAAACAAATGAGCAATTAAAATACAATATTAAAAACATAATGACAATAATATAAGGAGTCAGATTTACAAGTTTATTTAATAATAATAATAATAAGAAAGCCATGGAAGTAGAGAAGTGGGGAAACCCATTGTACACTGTTATCACATCATACTACACAGTAGCAAAGGACAGAGGAGAAAGAGAAACATAACATTTCTAGGTTTTTTAACAGCCAAACGTCTCCTCTAGTGCCTGGAATTTGAACATCACGTTGGGAAAGATGCCTTACTTGTACTCTGCAATACTCAACATGTTGACAACAATATACAATTAATGTTGTGCTTCTGTCACTCTTCATCATGCAAAGCAAACCACTACCAAAAGATTTCCATAGTGTGCTGGGTCCTTCTATCTGGATCATGGTTGTCATAGGTTATCTTCACCTTTCCCCCTCTTCATCAAAAACACTATTTAACACAGAAGGAGATAAGTATTGCTATACACATCAGATAGTTGTACTGTTGTTATTATTGTTTTAAAACACCTCATCTTGTCCTGCACAACTGTAATGTGCCAGAACTGGCATTCAGATACACTTGTTATGTGTGCATGCACAAATGTGTACACATGAACACATACACACACACAATCTAAGAGGATCAAATCACAGCAACTTACCTGCTGATTTCTCATCACCCAAGCAGATTGCTAAAGATCCAATCCTCTCCAGAAAGCATTTTCTAACCTGCTCTCTTGTAGAGCCTCTGAAGCCACAGCAAAGACATTAGCATTACAACCCACACTGATCTTTGTCAATTACGCTACAGTATTTGAGCTCTAACCAGCTTTAAATTGAATCAGGGCGAAATCATCAGTACAAAAAGAGCCCGCACGCCTGCCTTTCAATTCCAGCACTGGGGAAAGGAGGAGGAGGGGAAAAAGTTCTACATTTCATAATGGCCTTCTCCTCCATAATGAACAGGGAAAATAAATTAGATTCCCTGGCTAAGGGTATATTTATGCAATTTCATTATGTGCCCATGAGCAAGCCTGGTTTTCACCAAGATAAAAATTGAGCTCTCGGCAACACGTACACTAAATAAATGGAGTGAGTTAACAGCTTAACAAGCAGCATGGAAAAAAGGGCCAAGGAACAATGTCAAAAACAGAGGGAGGTTATACATACACACATACACACATGTGTATATGTACACAAAGAGAGACACTTAAAGGCTTTGACTTTTTGAATGGTGCCACTGCACTATATCACAGAGTGCAGCTGAATATTGTTAGTACTGCTGATAACAAAATTGCTGCCTTTAAAAACTCCTAACAGAAGGGAAAAGCAAGGACATTCCTGGAAATAATCAATTGAGTACAAACTCAAGAGAGGGTTGACACAATTTCTTTTAGCTTCTTTTGCTGCATTGCTTGCAAGGCATAGCAGGCCTGATATAGCGACATCTCTTCAACCTCCTTATTCTCCTTCAGCTCAGAAAACCATCCAACAAAATATGAAAATGGCTTCTACTGCCTTGGTGAGTAACTCTTTCCCCCATTTGCTTGGTGAGAACAAGCCAGTGACTCTCACTTTGCTGGTTCCTCCATTTTGCCAATACACAGCTTGGAAGTTGTCCCCAAAGGTACTGCAATGTAAAGTTCTAGGATACACAAGTTTCCTATATTACAAGACAGATGCTACATTTACTGTATTTGTTAAAATGTTATGAGGATGGATAAATCTTTGATAACTATTACAAACGGGGGTGGGCTTAATTTTGTCTGTTTGGAATAGAGAGCCATACAATAGTCTCTTTCTCTTTGCCTAAGATCTCTGTGCTATTGCTTCTAAATGATTAGATCACCTTCAGTTTTCACATTATTCAAATAATTTTTAGCATTATAAAAAGAAAAGACTATTGGAATAATACAGTGGGACCTTGGAATTTGATTCCAGGACCTGCCGTGGATAACGAAATCTCTGGGGTGCTCAAGTCGCATGAAATACAATGGCATAGTGAAATTTTCACTCAAGCAAAATCATGCTCAAAATGCTGCAGTATAGACTCCAATCATATATGGAGAGAGAAATCCAAGAGGTACAAGTAGGGTTCAGAAAAGGAAGAGGTACTAGGGACCGCATTACAAACATATGATGGTTAATGGACTGCACCAAGGAATTCTGAAAGTAAATCAGCAAGTGCTCTATAGACTATAGGAAAGTCTTTCACTGTATAGATCAGAAAAAACTATGGAACGCTCTTAAAGATATGGGAGCATAACTATATTTGATAGTCCTAATGAGAAAACTGTACTTAGGACAAGGGGCTACTGTTAGAAGAGAATATGGAGAAATAGAATAGTTCCCAATAGACAAAGGAGTCAGGCAAGAATACATTTTATTTTCCTACTTGTTCAACTTGTATATAGAAAATATCATACAAAAAATAGATTTAATCTCTGAAGAAAAAGGAGTGAAGATAGGCAGAAAGAACATCAACAATCTAAGATATGCAGATGACAACATACTACTAACAAGAACATCATAGACTTGGAACAATTATTAAGGGACGTCAAAGAAGAAAGTGCAAAAGCAGGGCTACTGCTGAACAGAAAAGAAAAATATGGAGATTATACATACATTCAACTTAAATAATGAGGAGAGTGAATTAGTCAAAGATTTCCCTTACCTTGGATCAAACATTGATCAGAACAGAGACTGCAGTCAAGAAATAAGAATGAGATTAAGAATGGGAAAGGCAGCCATGAAAGAACTTGAAAAAATCCTAAAGTGTGAAAATATACAACTGAGCACCAAAGTTAGAATCATCCAAACCATTGAATTCCTCATCACCATGTATGGATGTGAGAGCTGGACAGTGAAGAAAGTGGATATGAAGAATATAAATTCATTTGAGATGGAAAAGAGTGCTGAGCATACTGTGAAGAGCCAAAAAGACAAACAAATGTATCCCAGAACTGATTAAGCCTGAACTCTCTCTCTGGAAGTCAAGATGACAAAACTGAGGCTGTTGTATTTCAACCACATCATGAGAAGGCATGACTAATTTAGAAAATACAATAATGTTAGGGAAAGTAGTAGATGAAGAGGAAGCCAGAAAACCAGATGGCTAGATTCAATCAGAGACGTCATGGGCCTGAACCTGCTTAACTTGAGAGGAGTAGAGAATAGGGGGTCTTGGAGATCTTTCATCCACAGGATCACCACGAGTCAGGGGTGACTCAAAGACAATAACAAGTGAAATGGTGTCCCTTATATAAAATTGCAAAAACAAAGTTTGCTTTTTATAATTTATGTCATTTTAAAAATATTTTCAAGCTGTGGGTGCTTGAATCTGTGGATATGGAGGGCTAACTGTGCTTCAGTTTCAACCTTGATATTTTTCAGTTTATTTGACAGTCTATTTAGTGGGTGTTGGGTTGTATTTTCTTTTTTAAGAGACCACTAACATGTGATGTAATGATCTGAGCATTGCACAACAATGCTGGAGACCACGGTTTGAATCCCTACTGAGCTATAGAAAGATTTGAATCCCTGTTCAGATCTGGGTGACCTTGAGCAAGTCAAACTCTCAGACTTTGGAAGGACAAGGGCAAACCCCTTAATAGATTCACCTTTTGTTGCTATGAGACTCCAAGTCATTCGTGACATATGGAGACCACAAGGCGGCCCTATCATAGGGTTTTCTTCAGAGGGAGCTTACCATCACCATCTTTTGAGGCAGAGATTGTGACTTGCCAAAGGTCACCCAGCATGGTCAATGCAAAGAGGATAGGCTAAAAACTATTGTACCAAAAATAAGGCACAATATCATGTAAAATAAGTAATCAGTGCAAACTTAATGAAGTGCGGATAAGAGTACTGCTTTCCCAAACGCAGCTTCTTGTCTGGCACGTGTGTCCAACCTGTAATGTTTAATGAAAGTCATTGGTTGGGACCAGACCACTGCCTTACATACGTCTTCCAGAGGTATGCCAAAAAGGAAAGCAGAAGATGAAGCTACCGCCCTTGTGGAGTGAGCACGCACCCGGCCCGGTGGTTTCTTGTTTGCTAACTCGTAGCATAAGTGAATTGTAGAGGTCAGCCACTTGGACAGTCTTTGTGGAGTGACTGGGAGTCCTTTTTTGTGTTCAGAGTAACATACAAAGAGTCTCTCCGAACGTCTCGAAACCGAAGTGCGGTTGAGGTAAAAAGACAAGGCTCTGCGAACATCCAGTGTATGCAGTCTCTGTTCGACCTCCGTAGTCGGGTTCGGGGCCAGGGTGGGTAGCACAATGTCCTGGTTGACGTGGAAAGCAGACACCACCTTCGGTAAGAAGGTGATGTCGGTATGGAGGACCACCTTGTCTTTGTGAAATTGAAGATAGGGCTGGTCCATCCGGAGAGCACACAGTTCTCCAGCCCGACAAGCTGAAGTTAAGGCTACGAGGAAGGTAGTCTTCCATGTCAAAAGGCGAATGTCCGTGGTCGCCATGGGCTCGAAGGGTTTCGAAGAGAGGAAAGACAGGACGAGGTCAAGACTCCAGGCAGGTGTTGGTACCGAAGATGGTGGGTGTAGGTTATTCAGTCCTTTGAGGAATCTTTTAACCAGGGGGTCCGAGAAGAAGGACGGTTTGCCTTCCAGCTGGTAGTGGAAAGATATAGCTGAAAGGTAGCACTTGATAGAGTTAAGGCACAGTCCCGAATCAGAGAGGGAGAGGAGAAATTCGAGTACCGTCGGTACCGAGACACGGGACGGAGACAGTCCCTTAGAGAAAAGGAAGTCAATGAATTTTTTCCATTTGTAAGAATAAGACCTTCTAGTTGAAGGCTTTTGAGCTGCCTTAATTACAGTCTGGAGACGAGGAGAAAGTGAGTCTAAGGCTGGAGTCTCCATGCCACTAGAGGCAAAGTGTCCAGGTCTGGGTGGTGGACTTTCCCTCCGTACATTGTCAGGAGATCTGGTCAATGCCGAAGCCGGACATAAGTGTTCCAGGACAGATGCAGAAGTGGAGCGAACCAGGGATGTCTCGGCCACCACGGAGTGATCAAGATGGCATCCGATTTGTCGGTTCGCATCTTGGCTAACGCTCTGGTTACGAGAGGAAATGGAGGAAAGGCGTAGAACTTCCTCCCGTACCACACGAACTGGAAGGCATCGCCTAGAGAAGGTGGCGTCCTTGTTCTGGAACAGAACTGTCTGCAGTGAGTGTTGCTCTCCGAGGCGAACAAGTCGATGTCTCTGGTTCCCCAGAGGGAGAATAGGTAAGAGACCATCTCGGGGTGGAGACACCATTCATGAGATGGGTTGGAGGAACGACTGAGGTTGTCGGCCAATTCGTTCTGTTGTCCTGGAAGGTGAATGGCATGGAGCAGGATGCTGTGGTCGATGCACCAGTTCAGAATGCGAAGCGTGATATTGAGTAAGGTCTTTGACTTGGTTCCACCTTGTTTGTTCAAGTAGTACATGATAGTGGTGTTGTCCGTCATGAGGAGAACCACCTTGTTGGACAAGTGAAATTGGAAGGCCTTGAGTGCTTTTTCTACAGCTAGCATCTCTAGGGTGTTGATGTGAAGTTGTCGCTCTGGAATGGACCAGGAGCCCTTTACTGTCGGTCCTTTGGAGTGTGCTCCCCAACCGTTCACCGATGCATCTGTGGTGAGAGTCACTTCCAGTTGAGGAGGGAGGAAAGGCATCCCGGAGCAGACGTTGTCGGGATGGAGCCACCACTGAAGGGACGTCTTTAGTTGAGGTGGAATGGTGAGCCACTTGGATGGGGGGTCGGAGGTGGCATCGAACGAGGACAGGAACCAGGATTGAACGGGTCAAAGACGAAGTCTCGCCCATGGCGTCACAAAGGTTGAAGCCAGGTGCCCTAAAAGGGTTTGGATGAGATGAGCCTGAACTCTGGTGTGGTTGAGACAGGCCGTGACAATGTTCGTGAGAGTTGTGAACCTGTCCTGTGGATGGAAGGCTTTTTGAAAGGTGGAGTCGAGGGTCACTCCGATGAACCTCACTGTCTCTGTGGGAAGGAGGCAAGATTTCTCGAGGTTGACATTGAGTCCCAACGCCTCGAGGAGATTGAGGGTGAAGCGGACATCGATGAGGAGCTTTTCTCTGGTTGGTGCTGTGAGGAGCCAGTCGTCCAGATAAGGGAAGACTGTGATTCCTTCACGATGAAGAAAGGCGGCGACCGGTGCCATGCACTTGGTGAAGACTCTCGGTGCCGAGGACAGTCCGAACGGAAGAACCCTGTATCGGTAGAAGTCGGTGCCTACAGTGAAGGCTAGGAATCTGCGATGTTCTTCTCGAATGCTTATGTGGAAGTAAGCATCTTTGAGATCGATGGTGGCGAACCAATGGTCTTTCTGCAAGAGAGGCAAGATAGAAGAGAGAGTTGTCATATGAAAACGTCTATATTGAATGAAGTTATTCAATGCTCTCAAGTCAAGAATAGGTCTGAGGCCGAAGTCCTTTTTAGGCACAATAAAATAACGAGAAAAGAAACAGTGTGGAGCTTCAGTACAGGAGGACAGTTTCAATTGCTCCTTTCTCTTTCAAGGCGCGCACTTCATCGAGTAAGGTGTCAGAGGGGGGAGTGACAACAATAGCTTCGGTTAGAGGGAGCTCTTCAAATTCGAGGGCATAACCCCTGCTGCCAATGTCAAGCACCCAGGAATCGGAAGTGATGGTGGCCCAGGTGTTAAGAAAGGGCCTTAAACAGTTGTCACACGCGTCGATGGAGTGCGCGGCGACACATCAGAATTTTTTCTTGGAGTCAAGTGATTTTCTCCTGTACGCCTGTCTCGTCTGCTGTTGACGACGGCCAGAAGGAGGGAAACGAGAGGACTGCCTGTTGCAGGACTGATCCTGGCCCTGGCTTGAGTATTGTTGGGTCAAGCGTTGAGAGGATGGATACCACGGACGTGGCTGGTAATAACCAAACCTCCTACGGAAAGACTGGGAGGAGGAAGACTGAACGCCATGTTTACGCGCAGCAGTCTTCATCTTATATTTCTTGTTTAGTTTAACATCTGTTTCCGTATGGAAAAGGCCGGATTGATCAAAGGGAAGGTCCTCTATTGTAGATTTGGACTGTGGTGTAAGATCAGCCGCTCGCAACCAAGCATGCCTGCGGAGAAGTATGGCATTGAGAAGAGTTTTGGAACAGCATTCGGTTAAATTACGGGCTGTTACAATTTGTTGGGTGCTCACTGCATGTGTTTCTTGTTGGAGGGCCAAAGCATATGGCTTTAGGTCATCGGGAAGATTGTCCAAAATGGGTGCAAGCTTTTCCATGAGGTGGTGTGTATATGCACCAAGGCAACCAACATAATTCGCTACTTTAAGAGCGAGTACTGAATGAGAATAAGACTTTTTGGCTAATAAGTCGATCTTCTTTCCCTCTTTATCAGCCGGAGATGAGGAAGATTTCAAGGTGGAGACATATTTAGCTCCTTCAACAATGTCGGAGTTTTGAGCAGGATGAGATAGCATCCAGGCAGGCTTTGGATCTGCAATGCGGTAAAGGTTGTCCATGCGCCTTGAAACATGGGAAGCCGAAGTAGGGATTTCCCAAGTTCTCTCCAGAATTTTAGCCAGTGAAGGCATGTATGGAATAGCCGGTCTTTCAATCAATCTACTTCGAGCTCTCCTCTCTAACTGGTCGGAGGGCTCGTTGTCATCAGGGTCAGTAACAGAGAACTCGAGGGCCCGGGCCATCCTGAGGATCTGTTCCGTAAAGGCACGAACATCATCTGAAGGGGATGAAGATTGTGTGTTCAACGGAGCCTTAGAGTAAGGTGGGGACCAGTCAAGGTCACTGTCCAAATCAGATGGAGAGGCTCGTGATTTGCGGGAGCGGTCTGACGGAGAAGGAGGAGGAGAAGAAGGGTGGTGGGAATTTTTGAGCTCACCACTTCGACGTTGGCTTCTAGCTGATCGTTGGCTTCTAGCCGGAGAAGAGACAGAAGAGGAGCGACCTCTATGAGAACGTTGCGAGGAGTGACGATGAGAGTCACAAGACAAGTGATGCCCGGACGGACTGGGAGATGGAAAGGGCGACGAGTGGCATGGAGAGGCAGGCACTTGACCCGGCGGAAGACGGTGAGACGACGGTACCGGGGACGGATGGGGCTGCATAACAGGACTGGAAAGAGGAAACTGGGACGGAAGGGGCTACTGAGTAGCAGGATAAGGAAATTGTCGTCTCTGATCGCCGAGGAGGCTTTGTAGCTGTTCAGCCTGGACTGGAAGCATGAAGGTGTTCAATGCTTCATTGTAGACTAGTTGAGGGAAGGTGGCTAGCCACGAATCCGAAGGCCAAGGAGCATGGCCTTGTTGTCTCATCAGGACGGAGGCTGGCGTGGAAACCGGATCTAGTTCGAGTCCGACACTCCTGGTTGAGGACGGAGAAACAGCAGGTGGAGGAGCCGTATATGAAAACGGCTGAGATCCTTGCTCAGGTTCAGCCTCGATACACACCATCGGAGAGCACGGTTTCGATCCCGATGGGTCTGTCGGGCCCGGTACCGAAGGGCCTGCAGCTGGAGGCGTCGACCATGATAGGATCAGAGTCGCACGGAGTTCTCCAGACCGTGACTTGCTCCGAGAGGTCTCGCGTTGTTCCTCATCGGCTGAGAGTCGGGGAGACAACGACCGGGCTTTTTTCAAGGATGAGGGGGCCTCGACAATGGTCTCCAGATGCTTGCATTTGGAGGACCTTTTTCCACCCCTCTCCAAGCCCTTAGGACTTACTTCATCCGATTTGGAGGACCTCTTAGAACGCTCCCTGGATCTGCCCCGGTGAGGGGGGTCCGAGGAAGGTTTTGTCATGGCCACGGAAGCCAAAGCAGAAGCTGGGGAGTCAGCTTGTAAGGCCTTTTCCCAGAGAGCTGCCTTGAGTTTCACCATCCGGTTCTTCAAGGCCTGAGGCGTCATTTTCCTGCACATTTTGCAGGTAGTAGGGTTGTGAGTTTCTCCCAAGCAGAAAATGCCCTCGTCGTGCTGATCAGAGGTGGGCAACTTGGAGTTGCAAGACGTGCAATGCTTAAAGGAGGCCATGGCGTCGTCATTTGGAGGATGAAACAAACATGAGTCTAACCGTCCGGTTCAGAGAAGGAGCGTCAAGAATATCGTAGAAATCCAAGCCGTAGTCGATAAACAGTAGTTGCAATCCAGAAATCAGAAGAGATTTTGGTCAAAGTCGTTAGCGAGTAACTGCACTAGTGACGAGGTTCCTTGCAAGCTGCAAAGCGCGCAGACAAAAGGAACTGAGGAGTGAGCGGGAACGCGGGGCCTATATAGAGGAGGGTGGAGCTACCGCCAAAAAGTTGCAATCCAACTTCTGCCTAGTGATTCCAGAAGGTTCCGAGATAGCTGCGCATGCGCAGACAAAACCCATTTGTGTGATTTGCAGAGACCACGAAGAAGAAGGACTATTTATGCCAGTTAGTTTTCAGCTTTCCAGAAACAAAAAAGTTGTCCTAAACAGCAGTGCCAATGCTGCTCAAAATGGGCCCCTCCCAACAGTTTGATAATTTCCACTCTTTCCTTGAAAACAGTCTTTTAAAAAGAGAGAGAGAGAAAGAGAAAAAGGAGCAAAGATAATAAAGATCATAATAAAGATTACTGTATATATTCATGTATAAGTCTATAAATTTTCTCAAAATATTGACCCCCAAAAGCTAGGTCGACCTATCCATGGGTCAATGTAAGTAGTATATTTTAACTCTTCTCCTTCTGAGTAGAGTGGCAAAAGGTAAGAGCTTAGTTCATCCCGGGAGCACCCAAAAGAAGCATCAACCCCCTCTACTCTTTCCACCATGATGCTGCTTCTGGCCTTTTTGAATGCTTGGGTGGGAAAATTACAGTGGTGGCACCTCTTTAGTGCTTCCCCTCAAAACAGTGCCAAGGGGAATTGGGTTTAGAAGGATTTGAATAAGACATATCTGTATGAAGACAGTAAACTTCATCCTTTACATCCTTTGTTCCATGCCCCTAAATTTTATCTTTGACTTATCCATCAATCATAACAAAATCCATAATTTTGGCCCCAAAACTTGCCCTCAACTTATAGATGAGGGCAACTTATAGTCGAGTATATATGGCAACTTTAAATGCTGTCCAACCCTGGAGTCTTAAGTGCAAAGCCCATTAACTCACCAGCTCATGATGGGATTGAATTCAAGGGCCCTATGTGAATTTTGGCTGCCGCCCAGTTAAAATTAAGAAGCTTCTCAGTGAAAGCGAAAGAACAAGAACACAAGATTCTCTCTGCTTGAAACAACATGAAATGATTTGCCTCTGTTAAAGCCATTTACATTTTTCATTCATCCATCAAGATCAAGAGACCCTTTTATAATGCCCCCCCTAAATTTCCACAAATTCTCCTATTTCAATAATACACATGAAAAAGGAAAGCCCACATGCGAGTGGAATGAATGCCTCAAAATGTTTTTTGACACTCAAAGTAATTCTCTCCTCTTTCTCACAAGGAAAAAAAACAACCACATCTGTGAATTCATCTCTGTTTCATACAAGGTAAGCTCTGTCTTTGGAAGAGGTCCAGTTGTCCTATCTCTCACTGAGTGTTTCTTCAAAGGCAAATTCAAGTCCCCAGGCCCAGTCAGTGCTGAACTATGTAATATTTTACAAATTATCCAAAACTGAAGAGATGCACGTGTGCAAGATGTGTGTAAAATACTGGACTATCATGGCAGACTACTGGGAGAAGAAATAATTTTTTTAATACTACATTAAAGTATCCAGAACAGGTCTACATTACATTAAACTTCTCTCTAAACTCTGCTTTGCTTTGTTTTCACATTCAGTAAGGGTTTAGGGCTGGGTGGGGCTGTTTTGTTTCACATGGGGGAAAGGAATGATGTCTGAGATAATTCTGCTGTCTCATTTTTCAATTTCATTCTGGGTAAGAGAGCCAGTGTGGTGTAGTGGTTTGAGTGTTGGACTACACCTGGAGACCAAGGTTCAATTCTCTACTTGACCATAAAACCCACTGGGTGACCTTGGACAAATCACATGCTCTCAGCCTCAGAGGAGGGCAATGGCAAAATTCCTCTGAACAATTCTAGCCAAGAAAACCTCATGACCCCTTAAAAGCACACAGCAACAGCATCAAGTTGTATAATTGTTGTAAGAATGCCCTTCCTTAGGAAAATATATGAAGCAACTAAGTCTTGCAGGGGTGTTCATTTTGCCTACTATTAATCTGTTGGTTTATCCCATGTCTCTAGGCAGATGACATGCTATGCTATTGTGTTGCTTCTTGCTTCTGATCTTCCCCTTCACACCCCTATATAAGAAAAAAGGCAGAAGAGATCAATAACTGAGACCAGTAAATATCCCTTTGAGCCAGCATGGCTGTGGTGTAATGGTTTGAACACCAGACTGTGGCTCTGGAGACCAGGATCTGAATCTCTGCTTGGGCATGGAAACCCACTGGGTGATCCTGGGCAAGTCATACTCTCTCAGCCTCAGAGACAGGCAAGCTCTTTGATTGGGGATCAAGCAAAAATCTCAACTGGTTCTCTTTGGTAGACCAACCAGAAGAACTAATTATTGGTCAGGGATGAAAGTGTTTGGATGAATACACACAAAATGCAATGCTCACTGGTAGGGGGGAAGTGCAAGGGAAACAACAATAACAACACAGACAATTCAGTCCTTGTTAGAGAAAAGCCTTAATTAGCACTTCTTTAACCGACAAGTTTGCAGAGTCTTGACAATGGTGGTGGTATTAGTAAATACCATTAGAACAATATTACCCAAAAGCAGTATTTTAGGGAGATTTTAAATCGAGTATGGGTCCCCACAGGACATAGTCCTCACTGCTTGTTTTCTAGACACACACACTCCCTAAATCATGGTGGCTTTTTCCTTCTCTTCCCTAGTGGTCACTTCTGGAAGGGAAAAAGATGTTCTGCCCCATAGCCTTGGAAGGGGGATGCTGTGGTACCCTCCTGCATCAGACAGAGCTACAGTATTAAATATCCAAATCAAAATACAATGCCAACAAGTATACAACAAAAAATCCGAGATGTTCTGGGTCCTGCTGTAGTCTATTTATACACAGGCCATTAAATAGACTACAACAGGACAAAATGTTATTACAATAACATTAAAAAAATAATTTTCTAAACACTTCTATTGTTTTCTCTTAATGCCTTAAATATAGGCATAATGACAACCTAACACAATTAAAAGGATAGGTACTGATGTCTCAAATAAAAGCAAGTTGGGTTGGTCTCACCGTTTTCCAGCCACTGTGGGGGTCTGGCATTTAGACAATGCATGCCCTCAATGCAGCCGAAAGCCACTCAGACACCACCCTCTAGTCCAAAGGACCTGATCAAATAGAAGTTCGTTTAAACCAACTCCTAGTGATGCCAGCTTGGGACCACAGGGGACGGTCTGCTTTAGGAGTGGGCCATGCACTTGCTGCAGTCCCAACCTTATTGCGGCTGGAATGACCAGAGGCCACTCCTTCCTGGCCATCTGATTTACCCCAATGTCTGCTGAGCAGATTATCTACCCCTTATGGCCCCTTTATAGCAGGGTTCTAAAGAAAAAGCACATAAGTTCTACATAAGAAACTGTTACTTAAATTGCAAGGGGTCCCAAGAGCGCACCGACAAATTGAATTCAATGGGGAAATTGATTTAGCTCAATAGGAAGCAGCAAGAGGACTTTGGTAACATAAAGCCAGAAACTTAAGCCTTTGTATACTGGTCCAAACCCAAAGAACTCCAGAAGCAGTTTAATTTAGTTATAAAAAAGGATTCCACACACACACAACACAGTCTCATACACACACTCAAGAACTAACAACAGAAAGGCAGTAAAGGATAGTGAGTTGTAGGATTATAAAAAGGCAGTATTGTACCAATCCTGAAGCATAGCTGGAATGAGGATGGCACAGCAGCTGCCTGCAATATGTGGGGTGGCCGACTGCTGAGGTGTCCAATCAAAACTGAACAGTGGTTCTGTCTGGTTTCAAACTAGATCAAACTGCTATTGTTCAGGAACATATATTTATAGCAAGAAATGGGTCCTGGGGCAGTCTTCAGGAGTTAAATGACTTTCCCAAGAGGGAAAAATGGAATGAGATATGTGAGAATGACCTGACAATCGGCGTGAATATCCTCAAACAAAAAGAATTTCATTCCCAGAAAGAAACTTCCTTCGTCTGTTGTATGCAAGTAATCACCAGGTCCAACACCCACCATTACACTCCTTGGTGAAAGGATTATGCGATTCCAATCTTGAGCAACCACATCTAGGCTTAGTGCCTTGGCTTCCCCATGCTGAGCCATCCAAATTCCCTATATATGGTATGGCTGGTTTCCTGTGCTGGGGTGCCCCCTTTTAGCTATCTGCCTGTTAACATCTCTTTTTGATATTAATTTGATATAAACCAGGGGTAGGCAACCTTTCCCCTTTAAGGGCCGAGGGACTTCAGCTCCCAGAAGCCTCAGCCATGTTGGCCAATAGTCCCATGTTGGCCAATAGCTCCTGGGATTCTGGGAGCTGAAGTCCCTCGGCCCTTAAAGGGGAAAGGTTGCCTACCCCTGATATAAACCAACAAAGCGTGATTGAGGACTGATTCCTAGGATAATAAAACTCTCTGGGTTACAAACGATCTCCCATTAAGTTGGCTTATATATAGGCATTGGTTGCTTTTTCTTGTTTAGTAAACTGTTTTTACTTGTTAGGTCTTCGTGGTTAACTAGAATGTGTGGTCCAGTGGATCAAATGTTTGCCTTGTACAATAGACCCAAAGACCAATATACAGGTAGGTAGCCTTGAAGTCTCATAGAATCAGAGTTGGGAGAGGCCACAAGCACCAGCTGTTTCAACCCTCTGGCACGCAGGAATACACAACTAGAGCACTCCTGAAAAATGCCCATCCAACATCTGTTTAAAGACTGCCAAAGAAGGAAAGCCCATCATCCTTTGAGACTGTTTATTCCATTGTCAAACAGCTCTTACTGTAAAGCAGGGGTCGGCAACCTACGGCCCGCGAGTTGGGTCTGGCCCCCCGAGGCCTTTGGACCAGCCCCCGCCGACCCCCACTGCCGCCACGCCATGCACTGCCGCGCGTGTTGCGACCGCCATTTTGTTTTCCAAAATGGCGGCCGCAACTCGTTTGCGCATGCGCAGGAGTACTGTGCAGTGCAGTGGGGGTTTGCGGGGGTGTACACGTGCGCGTGAGCCACCATTTCCCCCTCCACCCTCGGCCCGTGGAACACCTGGAGGCCAGCGGACCGGCCCCAGGTAAGAAAAACTTGCCGACCCCTCATCTAGACACTATGCTCCTGTTGATGCAGCCTAAAATTGCTTTAGCTTTTTTGGCTGCTGCATCATACTGTTGACTCATGTTTAGTATGTTGTCTACCAACACCTTGGATCTTTTTTACATGTGCGCCTTTCAAGCCAGGTGCCATCCATCCTATATTTGTGCATTTCACTTTTCCTACTTAAATGTTATACCGTATATTTATCCTTGGTAAATTTAAGACCTTTGCAGACTGCTAGAAATAGTGCAAATTGAGTCCACTTTAACTCCCCGGCTCAGTGCCAGGGAATCATGGGGATTGTATTTTTTTCTGAGACATTGAGCCTTCTCTGTCAGAGAGCTCTGGTGCCACAATAAACTACAGTTTCCATGATTCCCTAGCACTGATGGGATGACACCACTACTCCTCCAACATCTGCCTTTTGGCAGAAATAGACTGTGGCATTCACCTATTAAAATATTGAAGAGATAGTGTGAATGAGGTGAAACTCAGTGGGAAGGAAAAGGAGATGCCCCAGGTTTACCCCCCCCCCAAAAAAAAATTAAATTAAAATTTCTAATTTCAAAAAATAAAAATTTAATTTTAAGAAAAGTATTTTTTAATCTTTTAAACATCACATTTAAGCACATGAAACTATGTATATGTAAATACATTAAGATAGTGTGTATGATATTATAATTTAAAAGTATAATTTTAATTGTGCTTATTATGTCACAACTATTACCATTACATTCAGTGATATATGGGGATTGCAATTGATGAGTAACATTAGTACAAAAACATTACTAAGGATTCTCTATGGTGTGGTATGAGAGGAGATCAGTGTGTCGGGGGGGTGACAACATGCATTACCACACTGCATGACACCAACCCTAGTGTCTAGTGATGCCGCTGGGCCCGTAAAGAACCCTGGGGCACCCCACATTGGTTCTCTTCTATGTCCTGCTGTGCAATAACCAAAACAAAACTCTAGGCCCACCAGAGATGCCAACTTACAGCACTGCCTGAGATAAACACTCTCAGAAGTAGCTGATTTACATATTGGCAATGCACTGACCACTCATATAAACTCACCTACGCTTTTTGATATCTTCCAAGTCCTTGGAGGTTTTTTTTATCAATAGTTGCAGTATATACAAATATGTACAAACACTTCTAAAGACTCCCATCAACTTACTCTACCTGTTATCACTCTCACCAACCCAATATCTTCATCAACCCACACATGCACTGAGTCTCAGCACTGTTATATAGTGAGTTGCTTAATGGTCATCACCTGTTGCTACTTAGCATGATGCAATCTCTATTGTGAGCCTTTGCATCAGGCCAAGTGCTGTGACTTAGGGGCTATAAAGAATGGCCACAAGGGCCAGCCTGGGGGTGGAGTCGTGGGCATGTGTTGCCACAGCCCCAATCCGAAGCTCCCAGGAGCGGCATGGAGCTGTTCCTTAGGGGCCGTCTGTTGAGTCCTTTAGCAATTACAACCATACAAAATATTATGCAGCTGTTTAAAGGAACATAGTTCCAACATCCCACTAGCTACTTCTCTCCAGAATGAAGAGCACTGATTGGTAAGCTGGTTTGGCTGGTCAATCAACTGTTAATCCACCTAATATTAGTCCTATTTAGCCCACATTTCACCAGCTTTCCTACAAGAATATAATGGGGGGGCTTGTCAAAAGCTTTACTGACATACTACAACCAATAGCAGAGTGGTCTACTATTAACAGTGGTCTACTGTCAAAAATTTCTGCAAACACACACACTCACACACAGTCTCTATGAACAGTCTTTGCAACTGGACCAATATATTCATGCATATGTGGTATGTTCATGCACATCTGCTAGACATGACGGATTTTGCCAGTCCACAGCACTGTGATTTCTGCTTGGAATTTGGACCAATCCTACTTTCTGGCTGGGAGCTTCTAAAATGGACAATTCTAGATCCTTAGGGCTGCTACTAACAAAAAGGAGTGGGGTGCACTACCATGTGATATGAGTGCATATAGAAACAATGACAGTGAATTGAAGAAAAACAACCTCCTCCCTCGCTCTCTTCCTTTTTCTGTGGGAATTCATGGCCCATGCTTACAGGGCTATGTTCTAAAAAAAAAAAATTCAGTGACAAGAATTTGCTGCATGGCAGCCAATACGCTGTCACAAACCACAGCAAGGGAGGTCAGCAGAATCAAAAGGCATACCCGGCCCTCCTGACTGACACTTCAAAGTTCCCTTTCTTCCGCCTGGCTGCCTCCTCGCGCTGTCTCCTACTTGCTCTCCTTTCCAACCAATTTCACCAAACCCAGGGGGAAATTCTTAATTCCTCCCTCTAAGAGAAGCTGTTTAATCAACCCTCCCATTATCCAATTCGCCTGCTAGTTGAAACCTTGGCTTGGCTGTTTCATGTTACTTTTCCCAGCCACTTCTGACTTGTTTGATGCTTTAGCATGCACCCTCACTTTACTAATCTCCCTGAATTGCACTGATGGTTGTGTACATACCTGCCTGAACACACAAACTTTCTCCTAGAAATATGCGGCAAGAGAGTGGCTGGACCTTTTGATGGCTTTTTGGAGGGCAAAAGGCTCTTGTGATTCTTTCCTTTCTCATGTGGCTCCATTTATTGCTACAGCCAAACATTTTAATTGGTTTCATGCTTGGTGTTGCCACTGCCTTCAAAGTTGCATTAAGCCTACTGAAAACAGAAGAACTTGAATAGTATCGCTTTTTCTGCCCATCCAGTCCTACACTCACATGAAGCTTGTACATCTAGTGGTTAGCATTGCTCATTATCAGCCATGCCATTTCTGCAGACAATGAGATGTTATCATTTCTCTTTTCACAAGTAGAGGAAGGAGAAATCCAACTCTATGATTTTATGAGATATAAGCTGGATCATTGTTGTTTGTAAGGTGCCTAGCTTAGAGAAGTCACTAGAGCAATATCTACAGGTATCCTGTTATTAAGCAAAGCAACAAAAACATACACCTTCATATTAAAGAAAATGTCAGAAAACCATTAAATTGTGGAAGCTGAGAATAAATAGCAAAAAATTAACTTAGGCTGTATCTACCTTGCAAAAATCAATGCAGTTTGGCATTACTTTAACTGACATGACTCAATGTCATGGAATGCTAGGACTTGTAGTTTTGTGAGCTATTTAGCCTTCTCTGTCACAGAGGTCTGGTGTCACAACAAACTACAAATCCCAGGATTCCACAGGATGGAGCCAAAATAGTTAAAGTGACATCAAACAGCATTAATTCTGCAGCGTGGCAGCAGCCTAAGTATCAGATCATTTTCTCCCATATTAATCCACCTGCTCACAGAGGATCTAGTTCATAGCATATATCATCTAATTCATAGCATAATCATAAACCAGAGTAAACAAGGCCATCTCAGTCCTCAAAACCAGCCCATAAACCACGTTGAAATGTTACTCAATCAAAGGTGGGCAATGTTTGAGGGATCACCTTGCCCTCCCAAATCAGAGGCCTGCCATTGCTGCCACAAACCTGCCATCAGTGATCCTTCCAGGAAACAGGTCATGGAGGCAGCCCATGCCTTAAATCCCACCGAACACATGTTCCTGATACCCATCAGTGAACACAGAACTATTGAGAAACAAGGTGCTATGTTTCCCATCTGAATCACTGGGATTTTGGCCAGGGGAGCGGAGGAAGATACTGGAGGCTCAAAAAGGGTCAGACCATAAATCATGTGTAGCCCACCCTTAGCCTGGTTTAGATAATCTATAGTATGGAGAAAATCTCTATTATCCAGAAACCATCAACCCTCAGCTAGCAGATCACAACACATTAAAATAACTGTCCACAAATGGAATATATGGGGTTGTCTGAAAAAGATTAATAAATGATTAATATTGAACTAATTTTGTAGTGCTTACAGTTCAAATGGTTTTTAGATAGCCATCTTGAATGTTATTTTCTAGTAGAAAGTTGAGATAAAAATTCAATAATATTTTTAAATCTGCCAACATGGGGGAGGGAGAGAATCAAGGAGGATCCAATGGATATTAATCCCACAAGAGATCTTCTGACCCCCTCATCTTTTTATATATTTCCTCTTTTTACACTACTAAGGATACAAGGGTTTAAGGCAGGCCTGTACAATATATGGCCACATGCAGCCGACCAAAGGATTTTGGGTGGCCCACAAGGATATGAAATTACTTCAAGGCTCCTCCACTGCCTGGCTTTCTCCTGAGAAGAAGAGGAGGTGGCGGCAGCAACAGAGGACAGGCAAACACTTGCCCTGCAAGGCTTCTCTACTGCTTGGCTTTCTCTCAAGAAGGGCGGATGGAGGAGGAGGACAGGCAAATGCTCACCCTGCAAGGTTCCTCCTCCATCCGGTTTTCTCCTAAGAAGGCCAGGTGGCAGAGGAGGAAGGGGGCAAATGCTCACCCCTTGAGGCTCCTCCATCACAGCCTTTTCCTGAGAAGAAATCCGGACAAGAGAGGAGAAGGATAGGCAAGGCTCCTCCACTGCTTGGCTTTCTCCTGAGGAGAGGCTGGGCAGAGGAGGAGGAGGAGGAGGACAGAATTAATAATAATCCTTTCTAATTAATAATATTAATTTTGTTTAATAATATTAATTAAAATCTATCTGTGGCCCAAAGAAGTTTAGCCTATCGACTGCCATGTTGTGCAGGTTGGTTTAAGGTCCTCTGCCTTATCCAGCTGCAGCAGTAAGTGCACCCCTAATTGAGAGCTTTGTTGTTTTTGTATGCCTTCAAGTAATTTGTGACTTGTGATAAACCTAAAGTGAACCTATCAGGGGTTTCTTTTGGCAAGATTTGTTCCAAGGGGCTTTGTCTATGCCTTCCTCTGAAATTGAGTGTGTGTGAATTGCCAAAAGGTCATCTAGTAGGTTTCCATGGCTAAGTGGGGATTCAAACACGTGTTGTAGTCTAATGCTCAAACCACTATACCACACTAGATGAGAGCTAACTGAGAGCTAGTGAACTAATGAAAATATATGTTTTCATACATAGTTTGTATACCCTACTTGTCCAGGAAAGCAGCTAAATGCTGATAGCCACAGTTTAAACAATAAACAAAGAAACTATACACAGAGCTTGGGAAGTTTAAAACAAGGCAAAGTCCCGTACCAAGAGTCCATAATAACAAGCCAAGAGATTAAACCGAGAACACAGTCAAGCAGTTCAAGGTCAAGAGTTCCAGAGAAGCAAGATGATTAGGCAGCCCGAGAGTCAAAGGTCTGAGCCAAGAAGACAAAGGAAGGTCAGGAACAAGCGTGCTTTCACCAGCAAACTCAGATAGTTTTTGACAACCAGTCTAGCATCCTTGCCATGTTTATATAATCAGTCCTCATTAGCTCAGTTGTTTTGAGATTGGCTGGCATTTCTCATAAAGCCTCCTCAAGCACTTGAGGCACCCCCCTTCAGCTCTTCTCTGGCTGAAGGTAGGTATGTCGGTGTCCTCCCCCTCCATGTCTCCCGTGCATGAAGGCTCTGCTGCCTGAAGGCCTGGCTGTTGAGTCTCCTCTGAGGCCACAGACTCTGCTGGAGCTCTCAGGGAAGAACTAGGGCCAGGCTCAGGTTCAAACTGAGGCTCCAGTTCAACCTCTGAGACCTCCCCTGAGTCCTCAGCCAAGCTGGGCATGGCACTATTAGATGAAGAAACAGTAAATTTCTGGGCTGCATTCACACAAGAAAAATATGTGCAGAACTGTGGCAAATGTGTCAATGTGTATGGGCCTTTGCACACTGCTAGAAATAGTGTAAATTGAGTCCACTTTAACTGTCCTGGCTCAGTGCTAGGGAATCATGGGAACTGTATTTTTTTCTGAGACATTGAGCCTTCTCTGTCAGAGAGCTCTGGTGCCACAATAAACTACAGTTCCCAGGATTCCTTAGCACTCAGTCAGGGCAGTTAAAGTGGACTCAATTTGCACTATTTCTGGCAGTCTGCAAAGGCCCTATATCAGGCTGCAACAGTATAATTAATACCACACCTACACAAGATTCTATTCTAGTCCAGTAGTTATGTGATCATGCCAGATGTCTTGAGTATAGTTACAGCTAACCTGGCTTAGCTCACCAGGACTCAAAATGATTCAGAAATCCTGATTCTGCAGCAGAAGCCTCAACTGATGCAAAGTTAAAAGGGATACAAAACAACAATTCCCTATGGTTGAACTAAGAATGAATAGAACAGTTGGATTCACTCCAAAGATTTTTGGCAGAGCTAAGAAAGGATCTAGAGCTCAATGGAGATGGGGGGGGGGGGGGGGGAAGGTAGATGCAAAAGGTTGTGGTGTGATAGCACCAAATGTACTAATCACAATGTTTTTGCTACTGCTTTCCCCCTTATCCTTGAATATGATTAAAGAACAAATTTTATCAGAGAAAAATATAAGATCAACAATTGATGCATATAGTTTGCAAACCAGGTTGAAGCCCTGCCGCCTGAAGAAATTTCCTGTTTAAAGATGAAAAATTACCAAATGGCCTTGGGAGAAATAAAAACAGCATTGTAATTTAGCACTCTGCTGATCACTTATGGCAAGTAACAATTGACTACAGGAGACTAGGTGCCCCCATTGTCGTGATAAAGGTTGCCATAAGTGGAAAATGACTTAAAGGCACACAACAACAAAAGAGGGGAAGACACTTTTGGTGCACATACTAACATGTCAAGGAACATGTGTGCTTTAATATATGTTTTAACCTGGTTGTATTTTTTCTGATTTTTAAATTGTTGTTTAACTTTTATATTTTGTAAATTTTTAACTATTTTTAATTGTTGTAAGCTGCTTTCAGTCCCAATGGAGGAAAAGGTGGGATGAAAGTCATCATCATCATCATCAATAACAACATTCATTTATCAGGTCCTCTTTAGAGAATCTTGGCTCTGAGCCTCAATTAATCAGTCACATCCGATCACTAAAAAAAATCACAGAAATCATAGCAAGAAGGTAAGAAGAAGGTCTGTATTTATGGAAGGCACTACATGCACACATGGGAAAACAATGAGTAACCCCATTCCAAGAAAACACTTGGTTTGGATCCAACTAAGATGGAATGGGCAGTTAAAAGCAAATAGTTGTAGCTCCTTATCAAATCTGCCTGCTTTCATTCCACACAGACTAGAACATGTTTTCATAATACAGAGGTGGTTCCAAATTCATTCCTCATTCAGCCCATGTATATGTCATCTTGGATCCCACAGATAAAATTAAATCCATGAACCAGTGCAACATTTGTCTTCCTTCTCCTTTATTACAGAAATC
The DNA here is from genome assembly GCA_026167975.1 of Phrynosoma blainvillii. Lineage (NCBI taxonomy): Eukaryota > Metazoa > Chordata > Lepidosauria > Squamata > Phrynosomatidae > Phrynosoma > Phrynosoma blainvillii. Next base: position 230,206,189 of record JANUYF010000002.1, on the reverse strand, counting down.
ATTATATGATTTATGAAATATACAACATTCGCTCTGTGGAAGTTAAGCTAGCCAATAACCAGACAAATCCCCCTCCTCTCCCCAGCTCCAGCACAATAGTCTTAACCAAGGATCAGCTGAAGCAAGGTTCCTGGATGCTGCAAACCTTTAAGAAGCCCCAAAGAATTAAGCAAGAGATTCTTCTCTCTGCTTCCCCCCACCCCATTCTTTCTTTGCCTTTCAACTGGAGGGAAGGAGCAGTGTGCCAGCTCAATAGTAATTAGAGTGAACTGCAGCTTTTAAGCAGTCAAAGCTCATGTTACCAGTGAGACACAAGAATGATCTAATCAGACACCAGGGTCAGATAACTGAAAGAAAAGAAAGTCTTTAAAGATGATCATAATAGTTTGTATCTGCTGTGAGATTAGGCTATGCTACCTGCCTGCACCCTAAAAGGAAAATTCTTGGGGGTCATGTCAGGTGACAAGTTGAATAAAGGCATGATGGAAAAAAATATTACACTGCAGGTGAAAAACAAAAACAGAGGCAAGCACCATTAAAAGCGTGTAGTCAAATCCAAGGAGACAACAACTGGTTTTGATTAAACCTATAAAGGCAGAATGTTCCCATCTTCTACTGCTGCAACAGATGCTATTCTCATGTGGACCCGTGTATGTGTGTCTTCATCTTCAAGTTGCCTGTCAACTTATGGCAACCCCATCAATTTCATGGGGGTTGTCTTAGACAAGGAATACTCTAAGGGGTTTTTACCAGTTTCTTCCTCTGAAATTTAGCCTATAGCACCAACTATTCATTGGTGGTTTCTCATTCCTGTAAAACAAGGGCTGACTCTGCTTAGTTTCCAAGATAGTACAAGATTTGATGATTTTAGGGATCCTTAGAAACATAACTATCCTTTCTATGCTGTCAGAATGCTAACATTGTGAAACAACCTAGTGATCTATAGCCAGATTCCTGAAACTTTTCTGGAATCATGTTCCAGTCAGACAGAAACATCACATCATGACTCTAGTTATATTTTGAACCCCAAATATGTCCAAGGTCTGAGTGTCTGGAGTTTCTAGCACCTTGCCAGGATCCTGCTTGTCATTCTTTTTCATTACCTCTAGGACCAGTGTACCATTTTTCTCAGGTTAGGGACATATTTGTTGGCTGAAGTCTAAAACACACTGTAGAAATAATGCAGTTTAAAACCACTTTAACTGCCCTGGCTCAATGCTAGGAAATTCTGGGAACTGTAGTTTTGTGAGACACAGCTTTCTCTGTCAGAGAGCTCTGGTACCACAATAAACTACAGTTCCCAGGATTCTCTAGCACTGAGCCAGGGCAGTTAAAGCAGTCTCAAACTGGATTATTTCTGTAGTGTGGTTTAAGGAGGAACTTTTGCAATGATGAGGTTTCAGGATAGATCTGAATCTATAAAAAAATTATAGCTGATTTAACTTTGTGAGGTAATGTTATGTATTTGCAGTGTATCCGATCTTTGTGTTTTAATTTGAATTAAGCCTATAAGGTTAATGTTTTTAGATGGTTTTAGCAATGTGATGTAATATATTACTTTTATAATATATCTAATTTTGTGTTTTATTTAGATTCCTTTTTTGTAATGGCTTATGCTACACAAATAAATTTGCTTACTTACTCACTAAACTGGGGCAGGTTACAGAGACCACACAATGCCCCTGCTGAAATAGCTCCCCGGCCACCAATTTGTTTCCTAGCACAATTCGAAGTGCTGGTTATGACTTATAAAGCCCTATATGCTCAGTTCCAGGCTATCTGGCAGACCATATCTCCATGTATGAGCCAGTCTGGGCTCTGAGTTCTTCAGGAGAGGCCCTTTTCTCAGTCCCACCACCATCGCAAGCATGGTTGGGGACATGAGAGAGGGCCTTCTCAGTGGCTGCCCCTAGACTCTGGAACTCTCTTCCCAGGGAGACAAGAATGGCCCTGTCCTTCTTGCCCTTCCATTGGCAGGCAAGACATTTTAGTCAGAGAGACTTTTAAAACAGAAAGTTTTTAAAGAACAGGCCGTGGCTGCTTGTACTGTTTTAAAGCACTTTTGTCTTTTTAAAACTGCATTATATTCTGTAATGATAATACTGTAATAGTTTAATTCTATTTTAATGCTCACTTTTGTATGTTTTTAATTGTATTGGGGGTTTTTTTTAATTGTAAGCTATTTTGAGTCCCAATTTTTTTTTTGGGGGGGGGGGAAGCATGATATAAATAAATATAACAACAACAACCACATCAAGATATTAAATTAGGTTGTGACTTACAACATATTAAGCAAGAAATATTAAAAATTGAAAAATATTACAAATGGACCTTTTTGACACCAAAGAAGACCACAAACTACCTTGGCAATTGGAGTTCTTAGCCAATAGTTAATGTACTTCAAAGGGGTTGATGGTGGTAGAGGCATGAGGTTTGCTTCCTAATACTTTGAAAATTGTCTTTTTGATGTTAAAATTATGTCGTATCTTGGATTCTATTTGCTGCTACCTACCCTTGTCAGGATTTTCAGCTGGTTGCCATCAAAACAAAAAGCAGAAATTGAATGGATATCATGATGACATGCACATCTCATTAAATTTACTTTTGAGCAAACTGAAGTTGCTTGGGTCTCATCCTGGGAGAAAGGTATAGTATTAAATAAATGAATAAATAAATAAAGGTTTCAATTTGTTTCAGAAAGTACACATGAACATTTTTCATGAAAAAAAAGTGTGATAATTCTTTCTAAAGATTTATATTCAACGTGAAAGAAATCACGTTCAATACAATGTGCCAAATTATATATGCCAAATATATGCCAAGTTTTGTCTGTTTGTATGTACACTTTTCGGGAGCAGGGATAGAGATGTGAAGGTCCAGGGAAAAAAACATGAAAAAACTGGGAAAAATGGGGAAGGGAAACCTGGAAAATAAGCAGGGGGAAACAGAAACCAAATGGAAAAAAAAGGAAAAAGGAAAAAATCAATTATGGAATGTTTTATTTTAGCGTGATTCAGGAAAAAAATAGGGGGAAACTGGTTTTTTTTCTGAACTTTTTCCCCAGTCTTCACACCTCTAGGCAGGGGGCAATAACGTTTATCATATTTTCAAAGGTGCCCATGACTGAAAAATGGTTAAGAGCCACTGCTTTAAAAAAAAAATCTATAAAAACGTCTCTTAAAATGAAAGCCCTACTCATTAAACTCTCTGCTTAACAATCAGTCAACTAAAGCTTCAGTTGACTAATCTACCAGCTAAAGCTGGAAACCCTACTTATGATATATAAATTCTTATTCAACTGATTAGCTAAGAGAAATTCATAGCTGATGTTACACATGGGGTTGACTGAAGGGAAAAGGTAAGGAAAACACACGCACACACCTCTCTTTCTCTTTCCCTTTTCCCCTCTCTCATTCTCTCTTTCCCTCTCTGAATCAAGGAGGATGGGCAGAACTGGATGCTAGAGATTAGATTGCATCTGTCTGGATATAAATAATTTACTGCTTGATGGTCAGAGTGAATTTAATTAGTCCTTGTTCTCCTGATAGAATCAGCCCACCGCTGCTAGAGCATTTCACTCTGAATTAGCCTGAAAAGACCTAACGAGGCAGTGCTAATTTTACACACACGACATCCCCACATCCCCGCACACCCTACTACCTCCCCAAAAAAGAAAGAGGCATGTTGCAAAGAGCATGCACTGCTTGCCCAAGCTGTGGAGCTCTTGGCCACTGGAAAAGTATAAAAAATACATCTAGGAAGAAGAGGAAAGTGGGGGCAGAGAGAGAAAGATGCCCAGATGAGGAGATAGCACTTTAAGACAGTAACAGACATGAATGGTCTTCCCTTCTGCTTCATTAAACATCAGCAGAAGTGCCACCAGCCCTCCAGCTACTGAGGAAAACCGGAACATGAAGAAAAAGGAAGGGGGCTTTGGAGGGGTCGTGAGCCTTGCAAGAAAGGCATTTCAAGTGATGGGAGGGGACCCCAAAGATGAAAAAGGGCAAGAAACAAAGCAGAGGATGCTAAAACACTTGCTCCATCCTCCTGTTTTCTGCCACCACAGGGAGAATCTGAACCAGCAATCTCAGGAGGGGGTGTGGACAGAAACTGAGGTGTTCAAATGTGAAGAAGTCTTCCCTTTTACAACTGCCCCCTAATTAAAAGCCACATTGCAAGCTCACAGGATGGCCATGCCAAGGCATTGTTACCCAATGGCAGAAGCCAAGCAGGAGGCAGCTCTTTCCAGATCCCCACACAGTCACCCCTTTCCCAAATGGCAAAGGGGAGGCAGAGGGGAAGACGATCCCTAGGGCTGCACTGCAGCTGCCTTTGTTATCTCTTGGCAGACTGAATAGTCACAGAACCTCTGTTTCAAGCGTCCAGGGCTGGATTTAAGTGAAGGAAGTAGAGCAGAGGAATTTCCAGCATAGCTTGAAAGACAGCCAATCCTTTCCCTTCTCCTCCTCCTGTTGGCACCCATTGGCCTGCCTGCCCCTCCTTTCCCCAGCACACTCCAGAACTGCAGCTGCAGATGAGAACAATCCATTTGACATAAGGAGGATTCAGAAAGGCAGGAGGAGGAGCAGGAGATCCTCAGCAGCATCAGCTGTGGGGGGAGGGCAGGAGGTAGGAAGAAATGGGCCCTGCCAAGAGCCATTCAGAATATTCCCCGGCTGCCTCTCACTCACCCCCAGCTCTCCTGATGCAATGGCTAAAATCAAAGCAGTGCTACTAAAGAAGGAAGGAGGAGGGCCCGCTTTCTTTAAGCCTTGTGCCAAAGGACATCAGCCCCTTTGTTCCACAAATACCTGCCTAAGGAAGGAAAATTACAGATTGTGTATAGGTCTCTTCATAGCTTTACCAGCACATTGTACAGAAAATAATGAGGTTGCTCAAGGGAAACACGCTTATATAATGCCATGTATGTATTGCATGAAAAATATGAACAACATTGCCACAAAAAGAATATAGGTTTGGAAAAATCCACATATTGTGACTTATAGGTAAAGATGCAAATACTGAAATAATGACTGTAATTTAAACACACATACAAATCATATCACCACAAAGGAGAAGACTACACTGTGTGCTGTTCAGTCCACTGTCCGTCGGCTAAGTGCTGATGGGCAAGGTCTCTGGCATTCTCATTTGATAGTACTTTGATGGACTTGTGAATGTACAGACATTCAAACAGAAGACACCTTCAAATTGAGAATTTGAAATCTATTAAATCAGACTTACATGTATCCTTGGGAGGCTGAATGCACCTCACCAACAGTATTGTTTCTGTATTTGCAGCTCACCTTGGTGTTTGTAAAGCTCCCCAAAATATGCTACCCCTAAAACTGCCCCAGAAATCTCCTCAAGTGCTGTCTATGCCCTGCTTTGATGCTGGGCCAACTCTGCAATCCCTAAGGAACACTCAGCGAAAATAGAACAGCAAACAGAAATACTCCTCTGGATGTGCAGCCCATGTCTTATCCTCTGAGCTCTTCTAGGGAAGGAGGATGAACAGAGATGGGCCACTGCTGCTAATAGGTTTCAGTTAGTGGCTTCCCAAGCCAAACCTCTCCACAATTCACTGACAGTGAGAGCAAAGGATGTGCTTTAGGGAAATTTCAAAGATAAGAGCCATACCAGTGACTACACTCTAAGTAACAATGTGGTCTCTTCCTTTTGAAAATATAAAGCCAGCATTGTCAAAATAATTGCACATTTTGGGAAAGAGTCATTGGCACCAAAAATGACACCTTAACATAGGCTACTCAATAGGCCATGAGGCAAGAAGGGAGAAACACTACCTTTTAAGAATGCAGCCTGGTAACTAACATGGCATGGCTAGGAGTAGGACCTCTCTCATCAATGAGACATAGCAGTCATCTGTTTGTTTCTATTCATGCAGAAGGAATAACTGGACATGCATCTAATGACATTCCCACTTTTGTGCAAGTCACCTGTGTCTGCCTGTCTGTGCTAGATTTCAGCAAGCTCCTCTTGCTTTGCCTACATCTCATAAAGCACCATACAAGAGGAACCAAAAGACATGTTGTTTTTATCAGTCTGCTAGACCTTCCTGGCTTGAACATCAGTCAAGGGAAGACTGATAGCTTAACAGGGAGTGACAGGGAATGGATAAGCCCACTCTCTACCACACTGCAAAAGCATAGAGGCTTAAGAAAAAATTGTTCCATTACAATCATCTTAACAGACATTAGTTTGCCTACCTTGAGAGTAGCATTGTCTGAGGAATCCAAACACCTTTGATTGTCAAAACAATTAGCCTATTGGAGGATGGGGTGAAATGCAATGACAACCTTTACATAAAAGATCCTGAGGCGCTAGCAGACAAGTGAGAAAATTTTGGATTTACACAGAGCATCCAAACCCTCAAATATTCTGGAGTCTTCATTGTTATTCAACATCAGTTAATTGTTCAGTATTTAGTACAAAAGAGTGTGATAAGGCAAAGAAGCAGAGTTCCCTCTTCATCCCTACCCTCTCTCCTGCTATACTCCACATACACACCTTTTTAAAAATCCCTTTAGTGTTTTCTAATGGGCTTGCTTTCATTTTATGTGAACAGTAGGAAGAACCTTGCCTTTCCCCTCTCTGGCTCATCTGGTTATAGCCACCAGGATTATGCTTAAAACGCCTGGAAAGTGCAAACTCCAGGATGATGGGGAAGAACCACATGAAAGATGACAGCAAAGAGCACAGAAGCTTTTTCAGCCTCTTCTCAGTTTCTGTTATGCTCTAGTTCAGAGGATGACAAGGTGTGGCTCTCCAGATGTTGTTGGATTGTAACTTCAGTCATCTTTCATCATTGGGCATGCTGTCTAGGGCAGATGGGAGCTCTGGTTGAACAATATCTGGAAGGTCACACCTTGCCAACCCTGCTCTAGCAAAACATAACCTGTACAAGTAGATGATGACTGATGTTTCTGAACTATCCAATATGTATGGAAGGGGAAAGGGGGAGGGAGACAGGAGAGAAAGGGTACAGTAAATGAATGCAAGCTGTTTTGTTTTCCAATTTCTACTACCCCGTTCTACCATGCAGAAGACATCTCCTCACACTGATGCCTTGCTAAATCTTTCTCCCACAACTTGGTCTCCAAAGAGCTATTGATGGTTACAACAGTTCTGCTTCTCCAGTTAGGGAGCAGACACTTGCTTTGCTAAAGCAGTAAGGCAGGGGTAGGCAACCTTTTTGAGACGGGGGCCGGGTTGCTGTCCCTCAGACAATTGGGGGCGGGGGAAGCATCAAAAATAAATAAATAAATAAATAAACAATTTTTTAAAAAAAATAAAAATTAAAAAATATATATGCATGCACACTCTCTCAGCCCCAGAAAAGCCAGGGCAAAACCCCTGTGGAGATTTTGCCAAGAAAAACCCAAGAACAAGTAATAACAACAATAATTAATATCATCATGGCGGGGGGGTGGCGGCGGCGGCGGCAGGACTGGCCTAGGGCTGGTCCAAAGGCCTCAGGGGCCGCATCCGGCCCCTGAGGCCTTAGGTTGCCTACCCCTGCAGTAAGGCATATTTCTCTACTTAGGGCCTTTGCAGACTGCCAGAAATAGTGCAAATTGAGGCCACTTAAACTGCCCTGACTCAGTGCTAGGGAATCATGGGAGCTGTAGTTTATTGTGGCACCAGAGCTCTCTGACAGAGAAGGCTCAGTGTCTCAGAAAAAAATACAATTCCCATGAATCCCTAGCACTGAGCCAGGGCAGTTAAATGGACTCAATTTGCACTATTTCTATCACTCTGCAAAGGCCCTTAGTTCACCAAAAACTTGAGGATTTTGTCTGTTGACATGCACAAAGATTATCGCAGGACCTCTTTTTCAGCTAGAAGGAGGATATACAACCCCTTTGCTCCTTGTAGCCTCTTGCATTTTATATCCTCTCTTCTCTTTACAATTAAAAGGTAAAGGTGTTCCCCATTGACAAGGTTGTCCAACTGTAGGGGGCGGTGCTCATCTTCGTTACTAAGCCGAAGAGCCAGTGTTATCAGAGACTACTCTGTGATCATGTGGCCAGCATGATTGTACAGAACGCTGTTTACCTTCCCACCAAAATGGTACCTATTTATCTACTTGCATTTGCATGCTTTTGAATTGCTAGGTTGGCAGAAGCTGGGACTAGTGATGGGAGCTCACCCCGGGCCTTGAACTGCCAACCTGCCAATCTCGCAATCAACAGAGACAGCGTCTTAACCACTTGTGCCATTGCATTTACATTTAAAATTACAATTTACAATTACATTTACAATTACATCCTGTTTTTCCCCCCTGAGGACTGTGTCTGGCTGACCATAATGCTTTGCTGATCCCAACTTCCTTCTCCAACCTAAATTGTCTTTGTTGTGATTTATGCACTGTATTAACAATCTGGCCTTCCATTGCCAAGGTGGCACTTGGAGGCAACTTTTGAGAACTGCTGCAGCTATTTCTGTCAAGAGAATTCCTGAGGTTCTGGTCATTTGCATCCTCTGTTAAAATCACTGAATTCTGTGGCAGAATAACGAATACTGCTGTGAAAAACACTGCACCTTGCAGGACACAGTGCAAGGTTGCCCAGACAGGATAATTGAGGCTGCTGGGAGCGGAGATGTTATGGATAAGTAGTGATGCAGGAAGGTAACACTAAGGGCTTGGGAACTCTCTTGCAAATTATTAACTCCACTTTCCTTTCTTTCATACCTATGTAGGTCTTATGGGTAGGCAGTAGGCTATGTTTTTTCCCCTCATGTCACAATGCTGGAAAGGCTTTTAATCAGAGATTATAAGAAAAACCTTTCTTGGTCACTATGATAAATGTTCATGAACTTTGAATACAGAAGTTCTTATAGTCATCTAGCACAGGGCCTTAAATAAGCAGAAACCTTTCTTTCATACCCAATGCCATCAAACTTCCATGCTTTAGTTCTCAATACAGTACCCTGAGAGAACATGGTTCAAAACCCCACTGAGGAAGGCAAAGATAACCTCCAACTTAACAAATCTTGCCAAGAAAATCCCATAATAGGTTTGCCTTAGGGTCACCATCAGTTGAGAATATTTTGAAGGTACAAAACAACAAAAATATAGTAAACTATTCAATAATTTTTTAAAAAAATTAACGTTAAAACAATATAAAATCAAGTAAGTATGCACATTGGATAGAGTTATTAGACCCCTATGGCTTTTCCAAAACGTTCCATTTGAACCTGGAGCCCAAATAAAGCCCACTTGTGCCAATCATGCTTCCAAGAGGATGGAATTTCACAACTGAGGAGCCACAGCTGACAAGATTCTCCCCCATATCCTGGCATGGTTTACTCCGCCCGTGCGAGGGACAAGAGGAAGGTTCCTCCAACTCTCAATCCTCTGACAGGCATATATAAAGAGAGGCACTGCTTCAAACATCAAAATCCAAACTGTTTAGGCTATGATAGTTATGACAATAACCCAGGCTCCAAATGCAAATGCCCATTGCTTTCTTGCATTTTTGTACTTCTCTTGTATTTACAGGTAAGCAGAACTTGCTGATTTGCTGTGAAGCTTTTATTCTTGGGCCCTACATCTGCAAGCAGAGAGTGCACCATAAATATTGCATCAGAGGTGTTTCTTATCTAGTACAGGCATGGCCTCTCAAGCACCTTCCATCAGGGAGCTCTAGATTGAAACTGAGGTGTTTTAGTATAATTTTATGAGGCCTTTTTTCTTCCTTAAGCCTAGGGGCTTGCTTTTTGATATATGGTTTTAATTAAGTTTTGAAGCAAAGACCACAATATTTAGTATTTTATTTCACATGTCACAATGCTGGAAAGGCTCTTAATCCTGGTCACCCATGATAAATGTTCATGAACTTTGACTACAGAAGTTCTTATAGTCATCAAGCACAGGGTCACAAATCAGCAGAAACCTTTCTTTCATACCCAATACCATCAAGCATCCATGCTTTAGTCCTCAATACAGGACCCAAGCCATCATCACAACTTTTCAAATAATCCAGGAAAAAAGAGATGATTTATTCTCTAATCCTCTAAACAATATTTTTGAAACTAAGTTATATCTACATCAGTGGTCTTCTACATGATTTATACTAAAATATAATCCACAGAGTAGTTTGCACCCTCTTCTACAGCAGAGCCCTAGCAATATGGTTTCTTCCTGCTATGTACAAAAATTCCAAGAGAGTCTCTAACCAAGCACAGTTGATTTCAGCTGTTAGTCAAGCATTTATTTAGCAAAGTTACCCATCTGAATGAAAGAGTAAAGATAGCACCAAAAGGACAGTGTCCTCCAGATACAACAAGTGTCGCCCATGCTATGAATATGAATGTTCTAGAACAAGGGAAATAACTACTAATAAGAACTTCAAAATATTTGATTTAGCAAGCCTATCCCTAACACAAGATAATGTTTTGTGCCACCTTTAAAGACCAACAGACTTATTAAGGCATCTACTTTTGTAAATTACAGCCTTCAGATACCTGAAGTGTTATTCTGAGTTGGTTCTCGGGCACATGCATGTGTGTACATGTGTGTGTGGGAAAGTGAAATGCAAACATATATAGAGAAGGACAAGCTAAACAGTAGGCCCCAAAGGCCAAGAAAATGGAAAAAGTAAGTCTGTGACATTTCTATGCAAAGCTCAAACACATGCAAGATAAGCACAGTGGCCGTTCACAACAGCAGTTAACTGGTGATAACAGAGTATTCCTGGCTTTGCTATGCTAATTTCGCACCTTTAATGGAAGATAAAATTCTGATTTCAACTGAGTCCTAATTGAGTTGAATCAAACTTGCCAATAAATTCTAGTTCAATTTCATGCTGGCGTCTCCCTTTGACATCCCTTTCTTGAAGCACAGCTGCTTTTAGGTCAGTGGCATAGTGTCCAAGGAGACTGAAATTTCAACATAGGCACAAGTAAGAGAATGAGATAAAAGAGATAAACCAATCATAATCCAAAGGTTTGTGCCAATCATGTGTACGCTGAGATGGTAATAAAAGCATCCTCTGAATAAGGCAGGAGAAACAGCACTTCAAACACCAAATCCCCTACAAGGGTTCACAAATGTACCCCCCCCCCCAACTTGCCAGAGAAACATTTAAAAAAAGTTTAGAGAGAGGTCCCATCTTTAATCAAAACTTTGAGATGGCTGGAAAGTCATTCAGACTGTGCTAACTCTTTAAAGAAAACAAAAATTTCATTCTTTTTCTATTTAATTAATTTATTTACTTAAAATAATTTCATCTATCCATGGATTCAAGCATCCATGGCTTGAAAACATTCAAAAAAAATTACATGAATTCCAAAAAGCAAATCTTGATTCTGCTGTTTTATATAAGGGACACTATTTTACTATGCCATTGTATTTAATGGGACTATAGCATCCATGGATTTTGGTATCCATGGGGAGTGGTGGTCCTGGGACGAAACCTCAGCGGATTACAAGGGCCTATTGAGAGCCAGTGTGGCATAATGGTTTGCGTGCTGAAAGGACATGGTTCAAAACCTCACTGAAAAAGGCAAAGGCAACCCACAACTTAACAAATCTTGCCAAGAAAAGGTTTGCCTTAGGGTCACCATCAGTTGGGAATGTCTACAAAACAACAAAAATATAGTAAACTATTCAATAATTATTTTAAAATTAAAGTTAAAACAATATATAATCTAGTAAGTATGCACATTGGCTAGAGTTATTAGACCCCTGAGGCTTTTCCAAAATGTTCCATTTGAACCTGGAGCCCAAAGAAAGCCCAGACTGTTGCCAATCAGGCCTCCAAGGGGATGGAATTTCACAACTGAGGAGCTACAGCTGAGAAGGCTCTCTCTGGCATGGTTTACTCCACCCCTGCGAGGGACAAGAGGAAGGTCCCTCCAACTCGCAATCCTCTGACAGGCATATATAAAGAGAGGCACAGCTTCAAATATCAAATTTCAAACTGTTTAGGGCTTTAAATATAATTATCAGCACCTTGAATTCAGACCAGAAATATATTGGCAGCCAGTACAATTCCATTACAATTGATATGGTATGATTCCAGTAAGTTGTTCCTGTCAACGATCTAGCTGCTTGATTTCGCAGTAGCTGCAACTTCTGAGTCAGATTCAAGGACAGACCCACATAGAATGTGTTGCACTAGTCTGAGGCAGATATCTAGTTGGAAGGATGCATGGCTGAGTCGACCCTGAGCCTTTGACTGGGATTGAACTCACAACCTTGTGGTTTGTGAGTAAGTGTCTACAGTACTGGCATTTAACTGCTGCTTCACCAGGGCTCCTGAAAATGAAAATAAAATGCTAGTGTAGCAGGACTAAATAACTGCATTCCACCATAATGCAACACCAACTTATGAAACTAAGGGCCTTTACAGACTGCCAGAAATAGTGCAAATTGAGGCCACTTTAAATTGAGGCACTGCCCTGGCTCAGTGCTAAGGAATCATGGGAACTGTAGTTTATTGTGGCACCAGAGCTCTCTGGCAGAGAAGGCTCAATGTCTCAGAAAAATAATAATACAATTCCCATGATTCCCTAGCACTGAGCCAGGACAGTTAAAGTGGCCTCGAGCTGCACTATTTCTGGCAGTCTGTAAAGGCTCTTAGTAAAACTACTGCCAGTAAGCTTAAATGATGCCAAAGAGAACCAGCATTATTCAATATGGTATTCCACCATCACACACACACACACATCAATTATAGTGTTCCCCTCTCTCACACTCTTCACATTTCTTCTTCGAACCCCTTACTTTTAGTCAGAGACAATGGAGGAGGCCTCACAACAGGCCAAGCCACACTCCTATCTTGAGTGACATTAATTCACACTACTTTGCCTCATAAATACGGTTGATATCTCATTGTTCCTAGTTTCTCGCGGGCTCAAACCACTATACCAATCTGGGACTTGTTCTTGTAGTTGTGCAAGGCTTTAGAGCACCTCAAAAGTACAGCACACTACCACAGTGAAGTCAGGAAAGAGCACAACTTGGGGAGCCAAGATTCACTGGCTTTGTTTGTACCCTCAGGTGAGGCAGTAGTAGAGATGTGAATACCTGGAGAAGAATTGGAGGGAAATGGGGGAGGGGCATTTTTTCCTCATTTCCCCCCATAGCCTGGTAAAAATTGTAAAAAAATTATGGAAAATATTCTTTAGAGTGATTAATGAAATATTTAAGACAAGATATTTACAGCCTCAAAATAATTTCTATAAACTATGTAAGAGGGAGTATTTTATATATGACAATTTACAATACAGTCAGCGCTCTGTATTGGTGAGAGTTCAGTTCCGGGCCCCACTTCCTGTGGACACTAAAAACTGTGGGACCTCAAATCCCATCACTCTCAATGGATGCAAATGTGTGTACATCTGCATTAGCACAGCCATGTGCAGGCACCACCATCAATGATAATAGGGAAGGGTCATCCATGGATGCTCTAATCCACAGATGGCTAACCTGACGATATGGAGAGCCAAGTGTATCAGAAGACTACAATTCCTGATCTTGGTTTCCTTTTCTCAGTTCTTTTTATGAGAAGGAGTATATTATATCTCCCTGACATAGTGGAGACAAAATAATATTCTTTGTTTTACTAATGCTGATGATTTATTCAGTTTTTATTGTGGAGGGAGGCTGTTTGTTTCTCATAAACTAGCAAACTGAAAGAGGTTACTTATATTTAACATTTTCCTTACAATTCATGATTCTGTATGTCCATTTGTAACAATACACACACACACACACATATATATACTAAGTTGAATTTGTAATAATTTTCTGCATAAACTGTACTTTTAATATATCAAATATGATAAAAAGGCAAACTAAGTTTTTTTTACTTTAAGTTCTTAAGTTCTCAAAGTAAGAAACTTTCAAATGTAAGGAGTGTTCATATTGTTTCCCCCCCCCCCCCCCATTTCTATTTTTTTTTCCTGGAAAAAGAGGAAGGATTTCCCCCATGTCTTCAAGTTTTCCACAAATTTTACATCTCTAGGCAGGAGGAGCACTAAGGGTCATGCCCCTCATCACTAAAGGGTAGTATGAAATGTGAGTTAGATATCAGAATTATGCTGAGAAAAGCAAGGTATTCAAATCAGATATCCAGTAGAGTTTTTTGGAACAGTAACAGGGCAAGAATCTGCTAAGAACAGTTTTCTCTGCTTCTTTTTGGTGGACTCTTGTACTAACATACTTTGGAAGGTCTAAGGAAAGCAGAAACACTAGAGTTGTTTGCCATTGTCTGATCCCCCAGTTTCTAGAATCAAGGGTGTTTTGGAGTGCATTAGCCACTGGTGAAATCATTTAAATTTTGACACTGGCCTTAAAGATATTATTTGTGGTAAGAAATGTAATGTTCAGAAATGAATCTCAGGGCCAAAGACTCAGAATCATACGATAAAGATGCTTTGAGACTCAAGCTGGATGAGAGAACTTCTGAAGACTTGGATGTTGAGGACTTGAAACAGTGAATATTTTGAAGCATTAGACTTTGAAGGAACTATTGGAGATGGAAGACTGTGGAACAGAAGACTTCTCTGATGAAATCTGGTGCAGCAGATTTAAAGCAGAATCCTGGGAAGCTAAAGAAGCCTCAGAAGCAGAGGTGTAGGTAGAATGAAACTCCATAGGGAGAAGTCTATGCATCAGTGAGTGCTCATTTCTATATAATAATCTAGAAGTGCTGAGTTCTATGTTCCCTGGCTTGTTTATCTAAAGGTCCTTGACACCACTGACAGTTCTCAGCACCATGACCTTCATCAACAGAGAGGCTGTGACAATCCAATTTGGGAATTTTTCTAGAGCAGTTACAACACTTTCCAAAAAGCACTGCACTTGCTATGAGACTGTGGACTTGAGGAAAAAGAACATGGCCCCAAAAAGCAATTAACAGATTCCTCTGTATAGAAGATACTGTTGCTTTTTGGATGACCAAAAACACTGGCATCCCCAGCAGGGGTAGTATCCTCTCTCCTTGGATCAATGGCGGCCAGTAGACATCAGACCACTAAGTGTGAATTGTTCCCAAACAAGGTACACTACTGTCTAGCACTGTTGGGAGAAAAACATATCTTCCAATCTTCCAGGGCAGTGCTTGGAAAAGTTACTTTTAAGACTATAGCTCCCAGAATTCTTCAGCCTTCATGGCTACTCAGAAACCCTGGGAGCTGTCATCTAAAAAATGACATTTTCCAGCCCTGTCTCAGAGTCTGATTCACAGAATCTGTGAATAAAAACTGATGGGTGGAATAGCTTGAGCAAAGGCAAAATTATAAAACAGGCATTGAAGTAGTCAATGTACACCTCTAGCCATCTTGCACTCCTTTGGCCTGTAGATATTTTGCCATATTCCCATATATAAAACAATGTAATCTTGAACATACACCAGAACAATATAAACCAAAATTCTGCTCCATAATTGGTTCCAAACTGTGTCCTTCATGGAGATTGGGCTAAACTAACATAATGAACTATAAGAATGAAAACAGAAATAGAGTTTCAGAAGGAAATGGAGCAATGGGGGTATGAGGAACGGAAAGAATGTAAACAACAACAAAAAGGAACAAACTGCCTGTTGAAGCAAATTAATGATTCACTTGCCATTGAGCATCTAGAGAGATTGCAAGTCCAACAGGAAGGAGAGGGGAGAGATGGTACAGATATTAGTCAAAGAGGGCAGCAGGGAACATCACAGCCAAAACGCTCATGCTGTGCACAATTCACAGGGTTTATCGACACTCAAGTCTTGAGGCAAGACCTAATTCACATACTCTTCCTCAATTGCTCAAAGGAGCATTTCTTTTTTTTTCTTGTATTTTAAAAAGACAAACAAAAACGTAAGACAGACGCTAGATACAATACTGTGGGGTGGAGGATCCTCTTAAATACAATTAAAACAAGATTGGGCAGCCCAGCTTCCCTGAGGTATCTCCCTTATATAAATTGCTGATGTATTGTAGGACCCACACAATTCCACATTTTGTTTTTCAAGGTGTTTTAATTTGCTTCAGGATGCAGCCTTGAAAATACAATGGACAATAGACATACATTACAGATTAGAAAGTAATTGAATAGAAGACTAACACTTTTTATGTTTTCCCTGGAAAAAAAAACATGATTTTTACATGCATTTAAAACAAAGCAAAGCAGCTTCATTTATATACCGCTTCATACCATGCTATGCTTTGTCTAAGCCAGGGGTAGGCAACCAAAGGCCCGGGGCCCCGATGCGGCCCCCCAAGGCCTTTGGACCGGCCCCAGGCCGGTCCTGCCGCTGCCGCCGCCCCCTGCCACCCCCCACCATGATGATATTGATTATTGTTGTTATTACTTGTTCTTGGGGTTTTCTTGGCAAAATCTCCACAGGGGTTTTGCCATGGCTTTTCTGGGGCTGAGAGAGTGTGCATGCATATATTGTTTTAATTTTTTATTTTTTTAAAACAAAAATAAATTTTATTTATTTATTTATGGTGCTTTGGCCCCCCAATTGTCTGAGGGACAGCAACCCGGCCCCCGACTCAAAAAGGTTGCCTACCCCTGGTCTAAGCAATTTACAACTGTAAGCTCATTGCCCCCCAACAGTTGGGTACTCAATTTAGCGACCTTGGAAGGATGCAGGCCTGAGTCAAGCATGAGCCCTGGCTAGTATTGAACTCGCAACCTTGTGGTTTATGAGTGAGTGGCTGCAGTACAGGCATTTAACCACTGCACAACCAGGGCTCCTTTAGGCTGTATCTGTACTACAGAAATAATGTAGTTTGATACCACTTTTAACTGTCATGACTCAATGCTATGGAATTCTGAGATCTGTAGTTTTATGAGACATTTAGCCTTTTCTGTCAGAGGGCTGGTGCCACAACAAAGTACAAATCCCAGGATTCTATATCATTGAGCCATGGCAGTTAAAGCGATGTTATGCAGTGCAGATGCAGCCTTAGTTTTCTTTCAAGGCTGATTAAATGTTGTGTTGGGGGTATTATTGGGATTTTAATAAATACAGAACAATAAAATAAAATAAAATAAAAAAAAATACCTTAAAAAGATTTGGTGCCAACAATATTCATGCAAATGAAATTCAGACTAGATTTCCTTGGTAGCATCCAGAAGTATAAAGAAGGACCAGTTCTAGCCATGCGCAAATGTGCAAACTAGATACAGACATCAAGATGCTCCTCCTATTAAGAATCTCTGTGGCATAAAAATTGCTGAGCAAAACAAATGTGGGAAAGTGATAGTTTTATAGTGGATGATCTGTCAGTTCCTCAGCTCTGTCAGTTTCTCCTGTTAGAACAGATAATGGAGGGAACAGTTTACTTTTCTGCCTTTTAACCCTTCATCCCCCTTTATTCACTAAAGACAATAGAAAACAAAATGCTTATACCAATGAGGTGCTGGTATAGGTGAGGACCAGATCTGGAGTATGTCAATGGAAGCATGCGGCTTTTGGTCACCCTGGAACCAAGGCTACACCCCACAGACATGCCATGGATGGGGCCCTGCCACTGGTGGAAATACTGCTCGTGGGACCTACTGGTAGATACCTTTCAAGATTTATACAGGTGTCTTCCAAAATAAAATCACCAACTTTGTAAGCAATTTGGGCATCTTTCTAGAGCACTTACAACACTTCTCAAAAAGCACTACATATGCTATGAGACTGAGGATTTGAGGAAAGAGAACATGGCCAGAACTGGTCCTTCTTTATACTTGTAGATGCCACCAAGGAAATCTACAGGTCTCCCCCAGGGCTAAATGCAGGTACTAGAACTGCTGCTGTCACTGTATTTCCAGAGATGGTTTTCTTCCTCCTAGCGGGCTTTGCTAGAGGTCATGTGAGACCTGCCTGACTTATCAAGGCCCTGATCTTCATCTAGGGGCTGTTTTTACCTGCAAATCTCAATGACTTAAGACATCTAGTTAAAATGTTTTGGATTTCCATGCTTCCTTCCCTCCACCTTATTTTTTTTTTAACTATCAAGTCTGATGAAGAATTCCGGAGAACTGAAGAGCTTGCATGTTTTGTGAAGGTATAATTAGTCCTAACAAACTGCCCATCTGTGGGTTTTGGACAGAGATAACCTAATTGTCTCTGGGATCTCCACTAAATGCATCTGAGGAAGTAGACTGAAGTCTACGAAAACTCATGCTGCCAACTTCTTTCTTTCAGTTAGTCTTAAAGGTGCTACAAGATCTCTCTACATAATGTCTCTGGGACGTCATTCTGCTCTCCTGGTGATGATCTTCTCTGCTGTTGGGGGTTAGGATTGCTCACTAAATCTTCAATCTTTTTTAAAAGCAGGGTTAAAGAATAGGCTGGTACGAAATATTTTAAGAACTCAAGCATCTATTCACTCTCAAACTTAGATACTACATTCTGCCAGTTAGGGCAAGAATGTGTTCATTTTTCCCTCGTGCAGAATCAATTAGTGGCGCATACAAGAGGCAAAGCACAACATGAAGTGCAACATTTGAAAGAACAACGTATAGACAGATGGACTTATATTTGGACATTTAGTAGAAATGTACAACTAATGTGGTTATTTTCCTCCTTTGTGTTTTTATTTTACTGCATTTGTTATACTAGGTTATTATTGTATGTTAACTAAAATCCTTTTGAATGTAAACAAAAAAATATTTTATTTTTCTTTTAAGAGGCAAAGCACAAGAGACAGACATTATCAGTGTAAGTCGTGGCATTTAAAAATTTATCATAGAATTTGTAGGAATGAACTCAATTTAAAAAACATTTAAATGACATTACATTTTTTAAAATGCTCCTCTTTTCAGTGCCAAGGTTCCTCCCACTGTGCAAGTGACTCTGAAATCTCTACAAATGCAGCATTAAAAGTGATAAGATACACACTCCACCAATTACAACTTCCATTAGCAACCACAGCCTGTCTCACCATGTCAGAGGTCTCAATAAGCCAGGGATAGAACATACTGCCAGGCAGAACTTAATTCTGTTTGCAGCCAAGTGCAGAAAAAGGAGATAGTGGGGGAAAATACTACTCTAAGCTAGGCAAGAGGATACACCCATTAAAATCTGAGAGAGAAAATCACCTTCTCCTTCACCTCTTAGTTGCATGAAGTGGCCACCAATTGCCAACCTTTATCACTTCCACCATGATCTGCAATCATATAATTGTTCACAAATATGGGATGAGCTGCTTGGGCTTGCAAAAATAGTTCTGTAGAGTGTGAGCCTACAAATATCAAGAGGAGGAGGAGCCCATACTGACCCTGATGTTATTTAATATCTATATGAAGCCGCTGGGAGAGATCATTCAGAGACATCGGCTGGGTGTCATCGATATGCTGTTGACACCTAGATATATTTCTCCATGTCCCGGTCATCAGCCTCAACTTCAGATGGCGTCTCTCCTCTCAATGACTGTCTTAAGGTGGTAATGGAATGGATGAGGAAAAACAGATTGAAACTGAATCCAAATAAAACGGAGGTACTTATAGTAGCAGCCCCGAAACCAGGTATCGGGATACAACCTCCAGTCCTGGACGGGATCACACTTATCGCAAAGGACTGTGTTCGCAGTCTGGGGGTGCTCCTGGACTCGTTGCTTCACATGATTAATCAGGTGAACACGACGGCCAGGAGTGCCTGTTATCAGCTCCGGCTGATACACCAGCTGCGCCCTTTCCTGGAAGTAAGGGATCTCGAAACTGTGGTACATGCTCTGGTAACCTCCCGTCTGGATTTCTGTAATGCACTCTACATGGGGCAACCCTCATGCTTGGTCCGAAAACTTCAATGAGTTCAGAATATGGCAGCCAGGCTGGTCTCTGGCACATCTAGAAGAGACCATATAACACCGGTCTTAAAAAGACTTCACTGGCTGCCAATTAATTTCCAGGCCCAGTACAAGGTGTTGGTTATTACCTTTAAAGCCCTACATGGCTTGGGCCCAGCCTATCTTCGAGATCGCCTCCTCCCATACAATCCGCCCCGCGCTCTTCGGTCCCCTGGGAAGAATCTATTACCGGTGGAAAAATCTAGATTATCGACTACTTCCCAGAGGGCCTTCTCGATGACTGCTCCTAGACTATGGAACGGCCTGCCGGACGAGATCCGTCATTTGTCAACTCTACACAGCTTTAAAAGAGCTGTCTAGATGGATCTCTTCCAGCAGGCCTTTCCCGACTAGTCTTCCCAGTCATGGAATTGGTTTTTATGTTTCTTTTTCCCCATTCTCAGCCGCTGTATTCGCTGCCGCTTTAATTATTGTAATTATTGTATTATTGTAATTTTTAATCTGTAATTTTTGGGCATTTGCCTTATTTTAAAACTGTTAAATCAATGTTGTTTAGTAATTTTTAAGGGGTGGGAGGATTAGGGTTGGGCTTGATCTTACTGTATTGTATTTTTATGTTGGAAGCCGCCCTGATTGCAATGCAGAGGCGGGATATAAATAAAAAATAAAATTATTATTATTATTATTATTATTATTATTATTATAAAAGCTGGACTTTACAGAAGAACTTGCATCATTTCACATAACGTTCATATTTTCTTCTTGTATTCTCATACCAAGGATCATATTATAAACCGCATCTCCTCCTCCATTGCACATGGTTGAATTTTCAGCTCCCAACTGCTGTACATTGACTTTATTCATTTTGCAATAGTGCTGTCCTTCACTGATCTAAAGAGCCAAAAGTGGGTGAGGGATCCTTGACGTATTGAGGTTGAC
Source organism: Phrynosoma blainvillii (assembly GCA_026167975.1). Taxonomy (NCBI): domain Eukaryota; kingdom Metazoa; phylum Chordata; class Lepidosauria; order Squamata; family Phrynosomatidae; genus Phrynosoma; species Phrynosoma blainvillii. The sequence continues at coordinate 230,185,483 of JANUYF010000002.1, read as the reverse complement.
AACCCTTCAAGATACACTTGTGTGGTTGCAAGGAATGAAATGGTAGGCTAAGCATGGACATAATAGATCAGAGTGTAGTAATGTTAGATCTCTGGGTGATTTGTAGTAGATTGACAATGTTTTTTCCATTGTCTAATTTAATTTAACAATAGTAACGAGTAGGATTTGCCTACTCATTTAAACTGTTAGCATACCTTGTTTGAGTGGAGGACATTCAGATGCAAGTCATTCTAGTATATGGATCACTTAAGTTTCTCTGTAGATGCCCTGAGTCCCAGTGTTGCTTATCACCACCACCCTACACTGGTTGATTGGACTCAGAATGCTAGTAAAAATACAAAGTAGATCTTAAACATCTGAAGTTTGCTCACCCTGTGGCAGATGGTGTTCATGTGCATGAGGCAACATACATCCAGTTACTCATTCAGAGATTTAACTTCTAGAAACCCTGGAAAGGGAGCAGAGCCCCAGAGAAATAAGCCTGTGAGGAACTCACACTAGCACAGTTTTAATACATTATCCCTTGTAAGGCAAAACAAGGACAGCAATTTACCAGAAAACAATGAAAATTGGAGTGCTTCTATAATATGCCGCTGTGAATATATTTGATTATTTTGCTTACATGTCTATCACAGAGCCATGAGAAAGGACAAAGGGCTGCGCAAGTCATTTGGAAACCTTTCCTTCTGCTGAAAATCCTGTTGAGCCCCATCTGTGGGTTCCAAGTTTTCACCAGGCATTGATCACATACACTTCCAAGCCTATATTTACAACCATAAGAGCTAGAAAGCCGTTTTGACACAAGGTTCTCAGAAGATTCCTGTGTATGTTCTAGGCAAAGTTAGATGTTTGGTCCATGAAATTTGACATCTTGCTCTGTTTCTATTGATGAAAGGCCTTCTCAGCAAGTACATCTGGAAGAAAAACAGTTACACCAAGAACATTAATGTTTCTTTGTTCCTTTATGGAAGAAGGATGGCATTGTATTTTACCATTCTAGGACAAAAAAGCACAGAGAAATAATCAAACAACGCAAATATAACAAAAAGAAAAGAAAAGAAAAAGGAAGAACAGTTCTGACGAAATTACAATGATCCACCTTTGTTCAAATACTCCAGGTGGGAAGATGCAAAAGGCAGAAACTACCAGCTGCAGGAAATTATTTGTCAAGCTGATTACCAGTGCATTTCAAGCATGCCAGGGGAGCCTTCCTCTGCCAATTACAGAGGAATTCTCATATGCATCAACCTGCAACCAGGGAGTCTAAATTTTCTCCAGTTAAATCCTTTAATTCTTTAGTCAGAAAACCCTAACTGTGCTTGTCAAAAATGAAATAAAGGAAGTGAAGCACATTCTCCTATAATGTCCCAGTTACTCCCTGCTGTAAGACACAGAAGGGGGCATGTGGGTTTGACACACAAGAAGCCGTCTGTTACTACATAAAAAATGATGGTGCATGGCGTTTAGTGTGTGTGTGGGGGTATATATGCAGGCAGCTTGTCTGGAGAAAATTTATTTTTGGAAAAGTTTGAAGTAGTTTAAGAATCTCTTTGCCTGTGTTGCATTTTCCAGACTGTACAGGTTTAAAAAGGAAAAGAAAAGAAAAAGAAATCCTGCAAAAGTTGTTTAGAGGTTAAAGTGGGATGAGTATGCACATCATACAAAATCATATATCCTCTTCAATTCTCCTTCAGTGATCATGAGGGAGACCAATCAAGAGTTTTTTTCTCTCATCCATTCAAACTTCTATAGTTCTTGATATCTTAAAACGAAAACAGAAATGTCCAGCATTGTTATCTGATAGCTCCAGGACTGCATTGCGTCAGCCCAGCCATGCTCTTTTTAAGCCCTCCCTACTGAGCATTTGCTTTCTAACCCTCCAAAATACTGTTTCAAAACTTGCTTCTTGACACCCTCATCCACATGCACACAGCCTTACCACTATCTCATGTGGGGGTGGGCTTTGTCAGCTACTAGCGCTTCTCCCCAATAGCCTTCTTCCCAAACACTGTAGTCATAAGTCTCGTTAAATTCTCCCACACATAGGCCTCTAATTATCTCTGCTGACCTCTTTCTCACTTTACAGCTAGTGCTCCCCTCAAGCTACCGTGAGCCAAGCAGGGTCAGGTAAGGTCAATACTTGGTAGAAACTCAGCTCAAGGACATGTAGAACATTTCAGAAACAAGTGGGCATGTTCAACCTGACATCATTGTGACACCAAGTCAGTTCTTCTTGCACACGCACAGAGAGAGAGAGAGAGAGAGAGAGAGAGAGAAGAAAAAGAGAGAGAAAGGAGATAGTCACCCAATAACCTATGGACACTGAAAGATCCCTTTTCTAACTTGTTGGTATTTACCTTGTATATATTCTAGATTCCAGCCAGCTCAAGTCCTGCTTCCCATGAATGGACCAAGCATTTTCTGAAGGCTGAATAAAATATTCAAGGAATTTTTTACATCCAGATTTGAATTCATAATTTGCATTCCATTTGCAACATTCAGTGCATATGTGTGTTCGGTAAATCTGGACCTTATTAAAACACATTCTCTTGCTTACCTTTCCTATTATCATCAGCATTAATTAATGTATATATCAGGGGTAGGCAACCTTTCCCCTTTAAGGGCCGAGGGACTTCAGCTCCCAGAATCCCAGGAGCTATTGGCCAACATGGGACTATTGGCCAGCATGGCTGAGGCTTCTGGGAGCTGAAGTCCCTCGGCCCTTAAAGGGGAAAGGTTGCCTACCCCTGGTATATATACACACATAAATATACACTTTCTGATTTTTATTTATGTAGCAAAGTCATAATTCAAGATTAGTTAGCTCCATGTTTGAACAAAGTATCTAAATTATTACACAAAATGGATACTTGCAAAAGCATTTGTGTCTGCTTATACACATAACATGCATGTACACACACACACACACACACACACACATATTCATGCTTTGTACAGGAACACCTGCCTGGAACAACATAAACTCTCCTATTCTTACTTCCAAAAATCACAAAAAGTATTCCACAAAGGTTTGTCTGCTTTTTAACTGCTGTTCATCAGATTACACAAGAGCAACTCAAATGCTTTATGTTCTCACTCCAAATGAATTGTAAAGGAAATCAAGGCAAGGGAGTACCCTGGACAGCTCCCAACAGAGTCCAGGTCAAACACTCAAATGTTTAAATGTTAAAGCAGACAACCCTGCAGTGAGATTAGGGATATGGAAACACTAGATTCACTTCTTCTCATCTCCACGTTAAACTTTTTAAAATTCATTTTCATTCTAAATGAGGAGAAATGTTGGGAAATTCCTCAAAAATGAAATGAATCAAATTTATTTGCACTAGACCAATTACATATTTATTCTATGTTTCACTAGCCTACCATGAAAATAATGAGCCTTGGGGGGCACCTGGATGGGTGGGGAACCAGCTTTAATTCAACACTAACATGGTGGAATATACAGGGATTCAAATTAATATGTACCTGAATGGAACATTTGTAATGTTGTTGTCCCATATTTAGATTTTTAAAAAATATCAACTCAAGTTCTTTCCATCATGAATATGAAAAAACTTCCAAATTTTGGAAAATAATGACTTCCTTTCATAGAATCACAGACTCATGGAGTCAAGGGCCATCAAGTCTAACCCCCTGACATGCAGGAATACACAATCAAAGCACCCCTAACAGATGGCTATTCAGCCTCTGTTTAAAGACCTCCAAGGAAGGAGACTCCAACACACTCTGAGGGAGTGTATTCCACTGTCTGACAGTTCTTATCTTCAGGAAGCTCCTCCTAATCTTTAGGTGGAATCCCAAACCATTCAGTGTTCTTTAAAGACACTTTTATTTTACTATTTTACACTTTTAAACTATTATAAGATGCTTCAGCTGACTTCTATTTCATGCTGCCCTCAGCTCGAGGTGTAGATATTTTAATAAGTTATGAGAAACAATCTGAAATGAAATTACAAACCTGAGACTTGAACAGGACTTGCATCTCTGCTGGGAGAAGCCCTTTTATGGTTAAATTGCAGTTTTAGCTGCAACTGATTCCACAGTGGTTTCCGGTCTGGAGCCTGAGCAAGGTGTCCTCAGTAGCTAGAGATCAACATCAGGGTAAGCAACACCTGACTTATGGGGGTAGATCAGCCCCTGTATCCACCAAATGTATCCAGATCTGATATATATGTTGATCTATTTTTTTAAAAAAAAATGGATGCTTTGTAAAGATAATTTCTCTATTAAGCACAGCCTGATGTTTTCTTTTTCCCTCTTCAATTTTCAATAAGCCTGCTCTCTCTTTATTTTCATTATAGCACAGAAACAGCCACACCCCCCAAAAAAGATGTATTATCTACTATTTTTCTTTCCAATTTACTTTTAACAATTTACAACTAACAAGGGCTTTCAAGGCCTCTTGTTGTGCTGTTCTGTGTAAGTTGTTTCTGACTTAAGGCAACCCTGAGGTGACCCCATCACAGGGTTTTCTTGGCAACATTTATTAGAGGGGGGTTGCTTTTGCCTTCCTCTGAGGCTGAGAGTGTGTGATGTGTATTTCTATGCCCAAGTGGGGATTCAAATCCTGGTCTCCAGAGTCATAGCCCAATGCTCAAACCACTACACCACATTGGCTCTAACATCTCCAAATTTTCCAATTAAAAAGAAAGAGCAGCTTTTGTTAGCCGACCCTATTATGCAAGAGAAACTCATGTATTTTTCAGTGTGTGATGCATGTTATATTTATCATCTAATTTCACTTCCAAAACACTGCATGACAAGTTTAGATGGGGGGGGGGGGGAACTACTGAGGTTATTTTGTAGCCAAGAAGAAGTTCTGAATCTCCAACACCTGCCCTTGCACTCACAAATAGATTACAAAATGCTGAGTATCCAGATGTTTTCAATGTGTATCAAGTTATTCAAAAATAAACAACAATGTTGGACAAATATTCTTGGCTCCACAATTCAAAAAGGACGTTGAAATGCTGGACAGTGTCCAAAGGAGGGAGACAAAAATGGTGAAGGGTCTGGAAACCATGAAGCCCTATGAGGAGAGACTTAGGGAGCTGGGGATGTTTAGTCTGGAGAAGAGAAGGTTAAGAGGTGATATGATAGCCTTGTTTAAATATTCGAAGGGACGTCATTTTGAGGAGGGAGCAAGCTTGTTTTCTGCTACTCCAGAAAATAGGACGCAGAGCAATGGATTGAAGCTACAGGAAAAGATATTCCACTTTGACATTAGGAGGGCACTTCCTGACAGTGAGAGCTGTTCAACTGTGGAACACACTCCCTTGGAGAGTGGTGGAGTCTCCTTCTTTGGAGGTCTTTAAGCAGAGGCCAGATGGCCATCTGTCAGTGATGCTTTGATTTTGAGTTCCTACATGGCAGGGGGTTAGATTGGATGGCCATTGTGGTCTCTTCCAACTCTATGATTCTATGAATAATCAGGAAAATTCTGGGCACACAACTCTGGTTCTCTATGCAACAGAATCCACAAGAGGACAATACAAACATTTCATATGAAGAAAACATCATTTGGATACCAATCCGAAAATGCAGCCAGGCATAAATCACGGCTGAGTGGAGATTTACCTGGAATGTAAAGAAAAAAACTGCCCCTCTAGACTTGTCCATGCCAGCTCATCCTCCTTAAATTCAGAGTCTTTCACTGACCTTGAATCTCAAGTTACATGGTGGTTCACTGGAACAGCGAGAAAATACAGGCCTGCATGCTGGCAGTGGGGAGGGAGTGGTGACATGTCCAATAGCAAATGTTTCTGTGTTAATAAGCTGAACCCACAACAGAGCAGAGCTGGGATGCAATCCAATATGCATATATTATAGGACAGAAGGCGTGTAAAGAGCTGCATCTTGAACTAAAAAAAGCTTTCCCTCAGGAACCACACCAGAGTTCTGGGAACTATGGCAATGGCATGACACACTGGGGGCACTTCTTATTATGCAGTGGCTGAGAGGAAATTATTAAACCAGCACCATACCTGACTGCCATGCTCCATGTGTGAGATTTTAAAAGTCTAGTCATTCCTGGGAAAAGTGTACTGTGAATGAAAAGTATGGGAAATGTTGGAAGGAACACACTCACTTTGGAAAGGAGACAGATACATACTCTGTACTTTCCATACTCCAAAAAATACTTCCTCTCCTTATCTACCTTATCTTTCTGATCTCACTCTGCATAATCAATCCAAGAACTTGGACTGGAGTGGGGAACCTGAGGCCCACATGCCAGCCTGATGCCTCGTTTTGTCCAGGCCATGGCAATCTCCTCCCACCAATCACTAATAGATGGACAGATGGACAAAGAAGCTTGTGTGTGCAAACAGGTGAGTATTAGGTGAGATAGAAGAGTGTGTTAGATGACTCAGGCTTTATGTATAAAAGAGGAAGAGGAAAAGGAAGAAAAGGTGTAAGAAAATTGAGAAAGGAGGGGTGGCACTAGCCCTTTCCACTACCAGGATGACACCAAGAGCCCAGAAACATTACCCAGGGGAATATGGCTCCCCAGCAGACCATTCCCTGCAGAATTCAGTCTGCAGTGATTTTTAACATTTTTTGACAGGCACAAACCACACTGAGATTTTGCTGGTAGTGGCACAGAGAGAACAAAGGGCTATATCATCAAGCTGGTGGAGAAGAAAGCAGACAACATACTGCTTTATACAAGGTTATTCCATATTTAGTTTGAAAGGATGGAAAACAGGAAGTTTTCCAAAGCCATATTTGTGCTCAGTTCTGTACTGCAACAGCCATCTTGCAGCAGGCAGAACCACACTAGGCATTTACTGTGGGATAACCATGCTTCATTCATAATTTATTTTTATCAGTCACTGTTAACTGATTACTTCTCCACACTGCTTCCATCTTTTCTCAGGCTGCATGAAAAGGTAATATATTGGCAAGGAAAGAACAGAAAATTAGGAGTGTTCACAGATATAATAAACTCTTTTGTCTTGATTAAGAGGAAGAGCTTTGACATGTACAGTGACATATCAGCCAAGTGTACCTGTCATGCACATCTGCCCCTCAGCACAACACCTTCACTATTATGAGCTTACAGTTGTAAAACGCTTAGACACTGCATAGTGCGGTATGAAGTGGTATATAAATGAAGCTGTTGCTTTATTACCTTAAGTTAATAAGTCTACCTTAGACCTACATGTGTCTTTTTTTGGTAATTGTGGAAACCCTCTTCAATGACCAATACATCTCCCTCATTTTCACCACTTAGCCACTACAATCTCCTCCATAGCCATTCAGTGGTTGGTGGGCAGTTGGTGGAGGAGGTTGGAGAGATGCAGAGTAAGTTTTCATGAAAGACTATCATGCGATGCTGTGACACACAGGATCTCAACCACAGAGTGCTATTATTCTCCAAAGTGTGTAAAGTTAAATGCACTTGTATGTTACTTGAGTCAAATAAAATGACTAGAAAGCACTAGGGACTACTAGCACAGAAGCACCAGTGTGCAGTCATTGTGTGCAAATAGAACTAAAAATTGTACCTGTTTTAAGAGTATCACATATCCATATGCACATTTCCTCTTCAGCCAAAAGCAGTTTTTAGTGTCACTAGAAACAGATAAGATTACAATTCTTACTGTGCATTTTTAATTTAAAAAAAATATTATTTCTCTTAATGCACAAATGCAAGAAAAATAGTGATCTATGTACTGGTTGCTATAGTTTATTATATTTTAAAAGACTAAAGGGACTAAGGAGGCCTAGTTACTCTAGATCTGTACTGACATACACTTTATCTGCCTACTACAACACTTCATTTCTCTAAACTTTCTGAATACAGGGTAGTTCCCTTCTAACCTTACCTTACCCTCCACACAGGCTGGCACATGACTGTATGCATGCAGCTTGAAGCTGTGTGCATAAGGGGCTATAGACTAGAGAACTAATCTAAAAAGGCATTTGGAAGGAATTACAAGAACAGGGTATCTAAACACTCATTTTTAACACTACCCAGTTAGGAAATGGGGCAGGAGAGGATCCTAGAAGCTCCCACATCTTTCCTGTTTCTTGCAGGTTTCCTGGCTGCCACAGTATTTTTTTGTAGCAATATCACTAAATATGTGGCTGGGGCAAGGTATCTGTCTCTATCTGTTGCATGATCATCTCCCCTTCACTTCTCAGAACTCTGCACGCAAAAACCTTTGGGTGTCTTGTTCCCCTGGGGTGGTATGCCACATCTGAAATTCAAGGCCTCTTCTTCTTCAATCTGATTCAGCATCATTTGGGAGAGAGTTCACAAGCAGTGCAAACAAACCTGACTGATGGGCCATCACTATGACAGGGCTTCCCACATGCCAGATCTAATCTAAACTAATCTAAAATGGCATTTGGAAGGAATTAGAAGAACAGGGTATCTAAACACTCATTTTTAATACTACCCAGTTAGGAAATGGGGCAGGAGAGGATATATGGGGAAGGTACTCAGATATAAAAGAGGACAAGGCACATAAGGGACACTCTCTTCTTCCATGTAAGCATTCAAATACAGGAATCTTGTCCTCTTTTACACCTGAATATTTTTTGTAGGCAAGAGGATTGTCAGCAAGCTGAAAGCAAGGCTGAGTGGTGCTTCCTTCCATCTCAGAGCAATTTGGCATTTGTCCTCATGCCCAGGTGAATGCAAGCAAGAGCTCATTTGCACTAGAGTGGGCATGTCAAAACGTGTAAAGTTCACTTGGAGAAGCTGAACTGATTTCTAAGCTGAAATTCTAGCATCTACATTACTATATTTCGGAAGCTCAGCTCTGAAGCTCGTGGATCTTTTACCAGCCAGGTAACATTTATCCTTCCATTAAGAGAGGAATGTTTCTCATTCAGTCCTAGCCAGTTAGCCAACACACATTAATCTCTCAGTACTTTGCCTTTTCAGTTGCCATACTTTTCATTTTTGTTTTGGCTAAAACTATGTATCCACATGGGAGGCGTGGGAGGGAAGCTTTGTCCCCACTGGCTTTGTCCCCAGATGGCAGATATGCAGGATAGCTGGGGGAAGACTACACGCACACATGTAGGCGTGCATGCGCACACACGTGTCACTCCCAGTACGCGTATTTATATGCCTCCTATAGACACAGCACTCCTTTTGTAAAGCCACAGAGCTTGTGTAGTCAGGGCTGTCAGTTCAGAGGCACATTATAAGTGTTTGATATGGAGATTTTGGCAGTGAGAATGGATGTACCTCACTGAGAGGTTTATGTAATATGACAGCTTCTAGAAAATGAAGCACTTGTTGTTGGAGGGGTGGAGGAGCAGAAACAAAAGGAATGAATGAAATCAGCAAGAAGGACAAAGGTTGACATTCTGAAGACCACAGCATCTTTCCCTTGTTTTATGCAAGGGGAAGAGAGAAGCAGTACAAGCTTCTTTCTGTAGTCTTAGAAGCTTTTAAGCCTCCTGCTCCAAATTTTATTTCATTGCTTCATCATACAGTTTTTATGTGACTTGACTTCCTCAGCTTTGTTTACTTGTTAAAAATATTTTTATCTCATCTTTGCATCAAAAATTCTCAAGGTGGCTTACACAGACAAAACAGTAAATCACTTAAACTTATTACAACAAGGGTAAAACAGAAAGCAAGCATAAAAGAATGATTTCTAAAAACCCTACATTCAGTATGTTCAGATACTGGGAGAGGGGGAATGGACAGCAATCCTAAAATTAGACACATTGGTGCCAGGACCCCCGCAGAGACTGAGGTCTGAGTGACTGAGAAAACATCAGAACCAGTCCTTGGTTCTTCTAAACTGGAACTCTCTACCTTTGACTTGTTCATGCAACTACCAGATGCAGGAGACCTCAGACTCTTCCATTGATCAGAGACATACTAAGAAGTATTCCCCAACTCATTCATCACTCCTGCGACTCTACAGAAGGCAGTGACTACAGAACAGAGTACCAGCCCTTTGCCAATCAAATAAAGCAGGTGGGGAAATAGAAATCCAGAAGTACTCTTAGCCTGTCAAAAACCTTTGCCATTCTTGCTAGGCCAATGTTGGTGTGACTTGTTTTTACCTTAGCTGCAGGACCGCTGTCCATGGTTATGAATTTCAACCACCTGGCTGGTACCTGCAGCACTGGCTGTGGTCTTGAATATGCTTCATTCAAAATGTTCTCACTCGTTGCCTAAACTTTTGTCTAGAGCAAATAATGCCATCCACGATGGACCTGGGCAGTCTACAAAAACTGAGTCATTTATCCTCAGTCTGCCCATATAATGAAAACACCCGGATAGGAATGGAGGGGATGACTGTAGTTTTGTGATCATCAATTTTAATTTTCTAATTTCAGTGAACGTATTTATCAGGGCTCTTCAGGCCTAGTGTTTCATGTTCAGGGATGCTGAAGTAATATACTGCAGGGCTGTTTCCCATTTTGTGCTCTGTGCTAGCTTTCTCTCAGAAGCAGGAATGTAGAGAGTGGAGTTTGTGAGACCTGGGAACTGGGTACGTAGTGGATGTTTGCTTAAAAAATATTGGATATTCTTCCTCTCCCACCTTGTTCTTTACATCTGTCATTCACCACATCCTGATTCACTTTCTGTGACTTTAGTATCCATTGAATAGGGATTTCTTTAAAAAAGGAAAGGTCCTAACTGAATATTGGGGTTGCTGAACATCCTTACAGGAAATACCTTATCTAAAATATTTTGTTGGCTATATAATCCAACCAGTTGGAGACCACATGACAATACACAACTATGAGGCCAATTAAGAATGAAGACACTGCAGTGCCAAAGAAAGAGGTGCATAGTTGACAATGCTTCAGACAATGCTGGCTCTGTGGCTCATTAACAGAGATGAGCACCACCTTCTACAGTCAGTTACGACTAGACATTCACATCAAGGGACTACCTTTACCTTTATATAAAAAAAACCCACTCTTTTTGCTGGCCTGACTGAAAACCGTGGCAGCTGCGCCAATTGGGGCCAGGCATCTGTGGGCACCATGGCCCTTGTGCAAGCAATGCGGGAGTGGCCACAGCCCATTTTATCAGGCCCATCTGCCTGAGGCCCAAGATAGCAAAAGGTACTCTTCATCAGCAATGCCACCTGAGCTTGTACAGAGTGCCAAAGTATAGGGGAAACCAAATTTGTAAACAGCCACATTCCTAACTGATTGCACACTCCCTTCCAGATTAACTGACTTCTATGTCCTCCAATATCTCTGTCATGCCTGGTTTTACTTTCAATTTGTTAATTTATTTCCATCCCAAATTGGCTTCCACAGACACCTGTTCAAGAGTTCCATATACTTTCTGAGGCACCTCCGTAGAAAAGAGAGGGAGATCTGACTAATTACAACCCAAATGACTAAGTGATTCTCACAGCAGTTTTACTTAAACAGAATAAGCACAATATGGTACTTCTGGATTGAAACAGTCTATAAGTTTGGGCCTATAAAGAGAAACAAAAGAACATGTATGCAAAGAATAAAGTGGTTAACTTCAAACCTCCAAGCAGCTTGTCCACATCCACAAATTGTGCAAGCTTCTAAGTATCCATAGCAACATGCCAAGAAAGTGTCCTAGCTCCATCCATCGCTGCCTCTTTCAAAGCCATAGCATTCAAGTCAGTGCAGATACAAGCAATTTTATCTGCAAAATGTAACACAAACTGGTCACAGCAGGCCTTTAAAAGTTCTACACTCTGATCTCCTGGGCTTCTCTGAAGAAGGCCATTAATCACAAAACAACTTTCCTGACCAACTTATGTATTCACAATAGTGATGGAGAAGTAAGATTTCTTTCTTGCCATCACTCAACCTCAATGTTACATCCAAAGATAGTCTCTTGCTGGTGTTCAGTTATGCGGCAAACTGGGTTTTCTGCCATCAGCATTGCTGTCAATCTAACTATGTCACTGCTGTCAGCTCCATGGAATACCAAAGAGCTGATATGGCTCTATGGTTTAGTTCAGGATGTTTGGGAAGAATTGTATTAGTAGTTTGGATTACCTCTCCATTCTGAATGTGGACCAAGCATTCACCAAGACTGCAAAAAACTTCTCCAAAAACTTCAGGAAACTTATTGGTTTCATTCACATTCAGGTCAAACCAAAAATTTTGGTCTTACTTTCCTGAGGAAGTTGCAAGTATTTATTTTAAAATATTACAAGGACTAAGCTTATAACAAAGTGAATAGCTCAGTATTTAAAAACATATTTTCAGTTGCAATATAAATATAAACATTAATACAATCAACACTAACATAAAATTACCCGCAGCTAAACTTCACTAAAAACAGAAGAATAGTAAAAATATTTACCAACACTCACAAAAATAGAAGCAAATTTAAAATAGCCAATTAAAATAATCTTATAAATGCTTTCCTAAAAAGGGAACATCTTTACCAGCTTCTGGAAGGTCATCAAGAAGGAAATAATATTTCAGAAAGTGGTTATGATGTGAGTCATCTTGAGAAGACTGGGTGGTATATAAACACCATCCAAAATAAATGTGATTATACCATTTAAAAAAGAAATAAGATGAGCTTCCTTGGAAGGTATTTCCAGAGCCACAATGCAGCCATCCAAAAAAAAAAAAAAAAAAAAAAAAAAACCACCCAAAAAACCTCCCTATTCCTACCTGGGTGTATCTCTGGAATTGTTGAAGCAATGAGGAAAATTTCTGAAAGACCCCAGTAGCTGGGCAAAATTATAAGGGAGAATAATCCTGATATCCTGATCTATTTGAAGTTTTAAAGGTCATTGTGAACACTTCTGAGTTGTAAGTGGAATGAGATGGAAAAGAGAGATAAAGTTTGATATCCACATATTGGTGTCACTGAACCCCTCAAGTGACCCTCTCCCAATAAGATGTGGTTTCATACACACACACACACACCATGGGGAACACGTTAGAACCATATACTAATATCTGAGTCCCCCAAAACCACTTTCTGAAATCAGCTTTTGAGGAAGGATTAAAGCCACCCAAATGCTGTGTTCACTGTCTCATCCCTGTAAGCTACTCCAAGTGGATGCAGGTTGATAGTACTGAAAGTGAATACTGTACAACCAAAATGTGTGCTCTTTTCAGGTCATCTATCAAAGCAACCAGAGCTACCTCAGTCCCCAAACTGGGCAGATAAAATCAGTCTGAAATTGATGTAGTTAGTCAGTTTTATCCAGAAGAAACTGAAGCTGAGAAGCCTGAAAACCAAATCTTATGAGGAGTGGATTGTGGAGCTGGTTATGATATGCCATGTTTAAATATTTGAAGAGATGTCACATCAAGGATGGAGCAAGCTTGTTTTCTGCTGCTTCAAAGACTAGGAAGCAATGGATTCAAACTTCAGAAAAAAGATTCCACCTCAACATTAGGAAGAACTTCCTGACAGTAGGAGCTGTTCAACAGTGGAGCACACTGCCTCAGAAGCTCTATAGCCACCTGTTGGGAGTGTATTGATTGTGTATTCCTGCATGGTGGACTGGATGGCCCTTGCGATCTCTTCCAACTCTGTGATTCTATGAATCTGAGGGCCTTTACAGACTGCCAGAAATAATGCAGCTTGAGACCACTGCCCTGGCCCAATGCTATGGAATCACGGGAACTGTAGTTTTTTCTGAGACATTGAGCCTTCTATGTCAAGGAGCTCTGGTGCCACAATAAACTAAAGTTCTCATGATTCCCTAGCACTGAGCCAGGGCAGTTAAAGTGGACTCAAGCTGCATTATTTTTAGCAGTCTGTAAAGGCCCTAAGTCATGTTTGAGAACCTTGATGGCTAAAATTTTTTTCATTATGGTCTGTTGATGGGAACGCTTTTGTTAATAATGGTCTTAATTCAGGCTCTCTCAAATATACAGGGGCCATATCATGCAGTCAGTCAGTCCATTTCTGTGAGCTCTTATTAACAAATCCATCTTAATTGTGCAAGCAGGTGCCCAGGTTGCTCTAATTTTGGCATCCATGATTGAGAACAACTTGGCTTGCAGAATGCTCCACAAATTGGTTACTAAGCAGCCCCCCTGGTACCAAGCAGTTCTTCCTGCTAGTATCCTTCCAGCACTTTGGTCCTGCTTCCATCTAGGTCTTCTGGCTTGAAATTAACAACATATGACTTGAGATGACATGTCAAAGAAGCAATGATATTGAAATCCACTTTCCCCAAAGGTGGTCCCAGCATGGATCTTGAAATCATACAAACCTCACTGTTCTAACACCACAGCCAAAACTTCCTCCATCAGCTCAGGCAAGAAGACAATTGGAATGTAAAATGGACCATTCATCAAAAGAGAACTTATCCTGTTTGAAGGGTTGTCATTTTTGTTCTTGAAAGAAGGGGGAAGTCACTAAAGCCTTTTTCTTCCTGCTGTGAGAAAGCAGGAGTTATTCTACCTAAACTTTATGCTGATTCACCCAGTAAGTCTCCAGCTCTCATCCTGGCTTTGCAAGCAAGAAACCTGCAAAATTTTAAATATTTTATTGAATATTATTTTTTAAAAAATACAAAGACATATAAAACAAACTTAACTTTCCATACATACCTCCATTCAATATAGCTTATCTATTTAAACATACACTCCTATATAATTTCCCACACTCATTCCCATTCATTAAACTTCCCAAGCTAGAAGAACTTTATATTTAATTTCTTTTTTTCTTTTTTCCCCTAAGCTGTTTCTTATCTCATCAACTGACGGCTACTGTCATTTAAAAGATGATCCTTGCATTTTCAATTCCTATTTGGTCATCAATCATACTTAATAAATAAGTTTCCGGTTTCATTTGGAATTTAATACCTAATATTTTTTCAATTGATTGATGTATGTTTTTCCAGAATCTCTTAATCTTTACACACGTCCACCACTGATGGTAAAAGGTTCCTATTTCTTTTTTACATTTCCAACAGGTATGGTTTACCTGTTTGTACATTTTGGATAATCTTTGAGGGGTAAGATACCATCTGTAATTTTGTATATATTTCGATCCTGGCACAAGCCCATTGAAAGACTGAGGCCGGGGGGAGAAGGAGCCTTCCTTCTCCCCCCGGCCTCGGTCTTGGAATCGGCTGGTGCTGGGATCGAAGTGATCCCGGCACCAGCCGATTGAAGACTGAGGCCGGGGGGAGAAGGAGCCTTCCTTCCCCCCCCGGCCTCAGTCTTGGAATGGGCTGGTGCCGGGATCGTTTCGATCCCAGCACAAGCCCATTGAAAGACTGAGGCCGGGGGGAGAAGGAGCCTTCCTTCTCCCCCCGGCCTCGGTCTTGGAATCGGCTGGTGCCGGGATCGTTTCGATCCCGGCACAAGCCCATTGAAAGACTGAGGCCGGGGGGAGAAGGAGCCTTCCTTCTCCCCCCGGCCTCGGTCTTGGAATCGGCTGGTGCCGGGATCGAAGCGATCCTGGCACAAGCCCATTGAAAGACTGAGGCCGGGGGGAGAAGGAGCCTTCCTTCTCCCCCCGGCCTCGGTCTTGGAATCGGCTGGTGCCGGGATCGAAGCGATCCCGGCACCAGCCGATTGAAGACTGAGGCCGGGGGGAGAAGGAGCCTTCCTTCTCCCCCCCCCCCGGCCTCGGTCTTGGAATCGGCTGATTCCAAGACCGAGGCCGGGGGGGGGGGGGGAAGGAAGGCTCCTTCTCCCCCCGGCCTCAGTCTTCAATCGGCTGGTGCCGGGATTGCTTCGATCCCGGCACCAGCCGATTCCAAGACTGAGGCCGGGGGGGAAGGAGGGCTCCTTCTCCCCCCGGCCTCAGTCTTTCAATGGGCTGGTGCCGGGATCGCTTTCCAAGACCAAGCTCCTTCTCCCCCCGGCCTCAGTCTTCAATCGGCTGGTGCCGGGATCGCTTCGATCCCGGCACCAGCCGATTCCAAGACCGAGGCCGGGGGGGAAGGAGGGCTCCTTCTCCCCCCGGCCTCAGTCTTTCAATGGGCTGGTGCCGGGATCGCTTCGATCCCGGCACCAGCCGATTCCAAGACTGAGGCCGCGGGGAGAAGGAGCCCTCCTTCTCCCCGTGGCCTCAGTCTTTCAATGGGCTGGCGCCGGGATCGCTTCGATCCCGGCACCAGCCGATTCCAAGACTGAGGCGGGGGGAGGGGGAAGGAAGGCTCCTTCTCCCCCCGGCCTCAGTCTTTCAATGGGCTGGCGCCGGGATCGCTTCGATCCCGGCACCAGCCCATTCCAAGACTGAGGCGGGGGGGGGGGGGGGGAAGGAGCCCTCCTTCTCCCCGCAACCTCAGTCTTTCAATGGGCTGGCGCCGGGATCGCTTCGATCCCGGCACCAGCCCATTCAAAGACTGAGGTCGCGGGGGGAAGAAGCCCTCCTTCCCCCCGCGACCTCAGTTCAATGGGCTGGTGCTGGGATCGGTCTCCGATCCCAGCACCAGCCCATTGAACAACCGGCCTCCGGCTAAAGGGAGGAATCCTTTTTTCTTGGATTTCCCCCCTTTAAAATTGGGTGCGCCTAATGTGCCGGAGCCCCCTATAGGGCGAAAAATACGGTATATCCCATTAGATTTGTTGCAAACTATTCTTAAAATGTCAGACAGTATAGTAGTAGAGGTAGGTAATTATGCTGCAAAGTTTTAGTAGAATAGGTACAATGTTTATGTGGATTGGACTTCTAGGATTACATTAGGGTGATAAACCTCCCCTCCCCTCCTCTCTATGATTTTGGGCAATTTGTAAGAAAATTGCACGCATCGTATATTAGTCCCCAGGTTTTAAAAAATATGACATTTCTGAATGGCAATAGGTGTTAGAGATTTATATAGTTTGCAAAACAGTTCAAGGCTTCTTAAAATACTGAATCAAATGGCACTGGAAGAATGACTTGGCTATCTCATGGTCTCATCCTTGGCAAAACAAGGCCTCTTATAAAACATACCTTAGAATGAGAAGGTGAACTTTTTACTCATTCGACTCCAGTCCCTACTCTTCTGTCTTTCAATTTATCTCACTCTCCTGTTCACTTTCTCACCCCTCCCAAACTGCCACCTGTCGAAAGCTTTGGCTGGGGTGTAGCTTCAGCTCTTTCAGAGGGAAGTCTGCTATACCTCAAGAAGCATGCCAATTCGAGAATTAGCTAAATTTGTATAAGCCAGCTGAAAACCATGAATTAAAGTGAAAATAATGCAAGATCTGAAAGAAAGGGGAGAGCTAGGTCTGCCAAATCCTAAACTATATTACCATACAGTTTGTCTATCCTGGCTCCTAGATTGAGCAACCTTAAAAAATAAAAATAAAAACTGTTGCAATTAGAAGGATTTAACATATTTTGGATGGGATGCATATATATTGTATAACGATTTAACACCTTTAATTAAAGAATTAAAGGATCACTTTATTAAAAAACCAAAAAACACTGCTTAACACTTGGTTAAAATACAAAAAATAAGTTATGCCCCAAAATTCCATTGTGGATATCAATTCATGAAGCATTTTATAGGAATGAACTACTACAGGGAAATAAATGGATAATTTATAGAAAATTATTAAGAACAGAAGGGAAACAATTAAGAATTAAATCAAGAAAAGAATTAATGAACGAAGGGATTAACTGTCATTAGTTCCCGGCACCAGCCCATTGATACCAGAAAATCCTACCTTATATGATAAACTCAGCCAGGTTAAAGTATGCACAATTGTGGATATTGATGGAAACTCCAACATTAGAGGACTGGTTAATAAAATTATAAGATATGGCAAAGATTGATGTCTTCACTCAGGTGATAAATGGAAAATCCATAAATCAGAATATAACGGAATGGAAACTGATAATTCCATTAGAAGAAGGAATCTTGATAAAATTATATGCACATACTAAATGGTAAAAAAACAGTTGAATGTAGACTCCCTTTCTCAAAAATATGAACTCATATGTGTTGGGTATTTTGGGGAGGAGGGAAATATAAGCATACTCATACAAAGAAGAGTAAAGGCACATGTAGAAGCAGCCAGACAGATAGATAGGTAGAATTTGTAAATACAAAAGTTATAGAATATTGTACCAGTATATTAGTCAATGGACATATGTAGTAATTATTATGTATTACTAGTTTAAAATTATTAAATTTATATAGCAGACATTTTAGAAATAATAATAACAACAACAACAACACAGGCATCCCTCCCTGTTTGCGGATTTGGGTTCTGCAGTCTTGCTCTTCACAGACAGCGAGCAGGGAGGGAACAAAATAGCGTGAGCGCCCTTGTCGCACGCACAGCCACTGAAATTAATGGAACACCTCAATATTGGCAATTTTTCCGATTCACAGGGTGGTGGTCTGGAACGGATCCCCCGCGAATCAGAAGGGACAACTGTAATAATAATAATAATAATAATAATAATAATAATAATAGAATATATATGTATGTGTGTGTATATATATATATATATATATATATATATATATATATTAGACTGGTCAATATACAAGCTGCCATATAACTACAGATTAAAATAGAATATTAAATTTAAAGAAAAAAATACATCCACTTAAGACTAGTTAAACATTTTGGGAAGAGGGAATAGTTCTTTATCAATAGGAAGGTTTAAACAATTCTATGAAGATAAGAGTGTGTGGACTAAGATATGAGAAGGACAGAAAATAGATAATGGAGAATGTCAGAGAGGAAAATAAGATGAAGAGAAGAAAAAAGAATACATGATATATAATAGACAATACAATATAATATTAAGAGACCTAGATGATGAAAGATTTGTAATGGTAAATTTTATGATAATTGTATTATTGTTGCTCTATTATTATGTTTTGAAAATGTATAAACATATATTTTTAAAAAGAAAAAAGAAGCATGATAATTAATCTGAAATTTTGATTCTGATGCATATCCCCAATTTCTGGATCAATAGCCAGGACTATTGTGCAAACAGTTGCAAGACAGACACACGGAAGGAAGTGGAAACAATTTCAATCCTTTTGAAAGGGTCCCTTTTCACACAGCATATATTCACTTGCAATCACTTTGTATAGAAATGTCTAGAGTTAAACTACATATTCCCTCAAGGAACAACACTCAAGGTAGCTGCTCTGCAGGTTTTGTTCCCTTAGTGCAAGGAGGATATGAAATCAATCAGGTTACATTAGCGGAAAACAAATATTTCTGGCTTTTTTTTAAAGCTTATTTCTGATGGTTTAGCACAGGGGTAGGCAACCTTTCGCCTTTAAGGGCCGAGAGACTTCAGCTCCCAGAATCCCAGGAGCTATTGGCCAACATGGGACTATTGGCCAGCATGGCTGAGGCTTCTGGGAGCTGAAGTCCCTTGGCCCTTAAAGGGGAAAGGTTGCCTACCCCTGGTTTAGCGGCATCAGGGAAACAGAAGGCCATTTTGTATCACTGTCCAGGCAGATTTAGAGCACAGCGTTTTGATGACGCACACACTGAAGCTGCTCAGCTGGCTTCAAGCCACCCAGATGCCCAGACACACCGCTGGAGCATCTCAAAGCTACAAATGGGCCACGCAGGGCAAGAAAAGTTGCTCCTTTTTCGGCCAACAAAAGGACAGATTTGAGGCAGGGGTAGGCAATGGGGAAAGGTTGCCTACCCCTGTTTGAGGGCATGGTGTGTGGTTGTTACGGCCCGATCCGGCTTTGGCAGGAGTGGGTTGAAGCTACCCCTAAAACTGAAAACAGGTGGGGTGAAGGAGACCGCTACCCTTCCACAATCCAATCCAAATACTTGGTCAGTATTTCAAGGAGCAAAATGTTGTGTCCTCAAGGTTAGAACCATTTATTTGGTTATAGTTAGTTAGATTTGCATTCCATTTCTTCTCCAGTGAGTTCAAAGCAGGGTATACATATTTTCTCCTCTTCATTTCTCCTCACAACAACCCTGCGAGGTAGGTTAGGCTGAGAAAGATTATGGACCCAAGTGTCAGTGGGCTTCACAGAGCTAGGTGGCAATCAGAGCTTGTTTCCTTAGTACAACGCTCTTAACCATTAATCAACAGTGAAGTCCCTCTTCTTGCACAGTAAAAAAAAAAAAAAAACAGTACACAGGCAATTTGTAACTAACAACTTCTATGATTTACATTTGCTTAAATTATGTCATAAACGTGCCTGTCCCAACACTATGGCCACTTAATGAGTCTGGATGAACTGAGACATGAATTGGGAACTTCATGGTTTATAGCTCACAATGCAGTTCTATTCAAAAATAAGTCACATTTAGTGTAATTAGCTTTATTCCAAGGTAAAAGTTGCAGCATCAGATGGAAATAAGGCCCACTGATCAGAATGGATTAGTAGGACTACTGCAAAATTTGGAAAATTTGTTTACATGCATTACAGAAATGGAAAGGAAGGAGAAAGGAAGGGGAGAGGGCAGTATGGTAAAGAAAGGGACTACAGAGGAGATAAATGTGGACTTGAAACACTAGTGTGTAGCCAGCTACCCTTCCTCCCACAGATTACAGGAATCTCCTACCAGCCCTCTCTGGTACACATCATTGTGCTTGTGTGGGCAATCTCTATACAATAATTGTGATGGCTACATTCTGAAAAATAAACCAGAGTTTTCTCACTGACAAAGAAACAAACAAGGCCTATTTCTGAATAGATCTCAAAATGAAGCTGTTAGAAACACTTTCTGATTGAATCCACATCCCTCTGGAGGCACAGCTAAGCCGATCAACCTTGATGTTCGGGTGGCTGCCTGCTTGAATGGATGTCCCCTGTGACTGAATTTACCCTCTGCTTAGACTAGCATCCTTGCTATTAATGTTTTGACTAGGTTTCCAGAGTCCTGTTTGCACATTGCCATTACATATATTATATTACATTACACATGCATGTATAAGATAACTTCTTCAAGTCCAACTGACCTGAAGAAAAACATAGGAAGGGACATGTTATGGATTATATATTAATTAAAAGTTCAAGGAATAGAAGATTGCTCCTACAGAATGTCATGCACGTCTTTTCCACAATTGTAATTTAGATGGATAAAGTTTCACATTTCTCTTTTCAACCACAAGGAATATCTGTCGTCTCACTTTTAAATAAAGTTCAGCCTTGAAGAGGCTGAAAAAGCCACCTATATTTTGCAACAGAAAGCCAAGTATTTATAATCTGTGGCTAAGTATTTTTATACAGGTCCTTACTGTGCCATTGAAAATCAAAAAGAGGACAAGAGAGACAATATTTTTTTATAAACATATATACAAACTTACATTCATTCGCATATATACCATTACATCTACTTACATAATAGACAAACAAAACACCACAAAAAAGAAAAACAAGACAATATAACATAACTAAACATAATATAAACATATAGCTATAACTATAACATAACATCTTGCATCTTCTCCTACATTCCACATATTACATTAAAAATAAAACTTCCTTATTTCATCTTTCAGCCAATTTTCTTCTCTGTAGTTTATTGTTTATCTGCTTTTCAATTCCTTAGTTGTTTATAATTGTTTCCCTGGCTGATTATTACAGAACTGGCCTAATATATTATATCCAAATGTCCCATTATCCATTTCCCATCTTATATCCTAATCTTATATCTAGTTCTATCTATCTAATTATTATTCTTACACTGTATCTTATGCATATGTTCCATTAAATATACAATATATGTAATAAAGTTTAACTGTGTAATTTTCTATTTATACTTTTTATAACCGTCAATCTTATCTTTCTTAACAATTTCGTTTATACATCATATATATTTCATATTCTTAATCTTTTATATATAATCTTTATTCTGTTGAAATCATTTCTTCAATCAGGAGATTCGCTCATTTTTTCCCATATGTGCTATCACTTCTTTCCATTTATTCTTCTCTTGTTTCTTCTCTTCTCCATTCAGTTTTCTAGACAGTATATCTAACTCAATCATATCTAAAAAAATTTATTATCCATACATCTATATGCACCATTCTTGTTGTTTTCCAATACCTAGCATAGACAATTCTAGCAGTGGTTAACATATAAAAGATAATCTTGCCATATACCCTTTCTATTTTATCCTGCAACATATTTAATAACAAAACCTCTGGTTTGAACTGTAATTCTATATCCAATATTTCCATTATATTATTTTTAATTTTCTCCCAAAAGCTTTTTGCTACCTCGCATTCCCACCATAGATGGAAAAAAAGTTCCTTTCTCTTTTCCACATTTCCAACACTTGTCCGTGTGTTTATATATTTTACTTAATTTATCCAGTGAGAGGTGCCATCTGTATAATATCTTATAGAAGTTTTCCTTAATTTCCTGGGATGCTGTATATCTTACCCTTGTTTTCCACGATTTCTCCCATTGGTCTTCTTCCACAATTAATTGCCCAGCTAATCATATTTTCTTTTACCAGATCTTCCTCGGTATATATTTCTAACAATGTTTTATATAGACCTGATATCTTACTTAATTTTTCATCCCATATAATTTTTTCTGGGTCTGATTTTTTATTTGTTATTCCTATTTCTTTTTTATCCTTTTTAAATTTGACATTAATTTGATGGTAAAGAAACCAGCTACAGTTGATCCCCTCCTCTCTGATTTGGTTTAAGGGTTTTAATTCATATTCTCTCCCTTTCTTTTTTAGGATGTTTTCATATTTTACATATTTTTCCTTTCTTTGAGGGTCTGTTCTAAACAACGCCTCATGCAGTGACATCCACAGTAGTATTTGCTGGCATATCCTTCTTTTATATTTTTTCTGGACTCTATACAGCGAAGCCCTAATATAATGGTTACTGAATTCCTTATTTATTCGTATTTTTTCGTAGAAAAGATACGCATGATAGCCGAATATCAATTCAGAGCCTTCTAATTTTAAGTGTTTTTGATTTCCCAGGATTATCCAATCTTTTAGCCACAGCAAAGCACTTGCCTCAAAATATAATTTTAAATTTGGAACTGCTAGTCCACCTCTTTCTTTTGCATCAAACATATATTTAAGCTTAATTCTCTGGGTTTTTCCTCCCCAGATAAATTCCAAAAGTTGTTTTTGCCAATCCTTTAAAGAATATTCATTTTTCAATATTGGGACTGTTTGAAACATAAATAACATTTTGGGGAGGATGTTCATTTTGATTATTGCTATTTTCCCAAGTATAGACAAATTTAAATCTTTCCAGTTTCTCAGGTCCTTTTTAATGTCGCTCCATTTCTTTTTATAATTGTTCTTATATAGGTCTGAATTTTTATTTGTTAATATTATCCCTAAATATGTTAAACCTTGTTTCCTCTTTTAATTTTTGTTCTTCTGAGCTGGTCATATTTTTCACAATTACATTTGGGGTTTTTTACATTTATTTTTAATCCAGATATTTTCTCAAATTCTCTGAAATGTTTTAACAAATGACTAGCACTTTTGATTGGATCTTCAACAGTTATGACTATGCCATCGGTGAAGGCTCTCAGTTTATACTGATTTCCTTTGATTTTTACCCCTTCAATCTCTGGTTCTTCTTTTATTTTCCTTAATATTATGTCCAGGGTTAACACAAATAAAATAGGCGAAAGGGGACATCCCTGTCTGGTGCCTTTAGTAATCTTAATCAGTTTTGTTTTAGAATCATTTACCAGTACATTTGCTGTTTGATTCTTGTATATAGCTTTGATTCATTTGTAAAAATTCATCCCTATTCCCAATTTTTGAAGCACAGATTTCATCAGATTCCATTCCAAGTTGTCAAAAGCTTTTTTGAGATCCAGCAGGATTAATGCGAGTTTCCTCTTGTTATGAAATTCAAAATATTCTAATATATTTATTATTTGTCTGGTATTATCTCTTATCTGCCTATTTTTTATAAAACCACACTGCTCCTCAGTTATTATTTCTGTTGCTATTGTTTTTAGTCTATTTGCTAAGATATGAGCAAATAGCTTATAATCTGTGTTTAAGAGGGAGATGGATCTATAATTGTTCGGATCTTCCTGGGATCTCCCTTCCTTTAGTATTAATGTAATATTGCCTTCCTCCCATATTAGCGGTAATTTCCTCTCTTTAATATTATTCATTGTCTCTAAAAGTGGGTTACTAATTTCTTCCTTAAAAACTTTATAATATTTGGAAATGAACCCGTCTGGACCAGGTGCTTTGTCACTTTTTGCTTCTTTTATGGCCTCTATGAGTTCTTCCTTTGTGATAGGTTTATTTAATTTCTCACGTTGTTTCTCACTTATTTTATGTATATTACATTTTTCCAAATATTTCTCAATTTCTTTTTGATCTGTTTCCTTTGATTTGAATAATTTACTAAAATGTTTATGGGAAATCTCTTTTATCTTTTTTTGTTCTGTGAAAATTTTATCTTCAGTTTTGATCTTCGTTATTGAGTTTTTGTCTTTCTCCTTTCTTAATTTCCAGGCCAACCATTTCCCACATTTATTTGCAAAAATAACCAAAAAAAAATGAGTTTTTTGTTATTTCTTCTAAATTTAATATTGAATATTGTTTCTGTAATATTTTTATTTCCTTTATTACTTTTTCCTTGTTTCTACTGTTCATTAATTCTTCTTCCTTTTTTACAATCTTTTCCGTGATTTGTTTTATCTTCTCTCTTTTCTCCTGAATCTATTTGTGCTTTTGTATAAAGAAACCCCTCAGGACAGCTTTGCTTGCTGCCCAGACTGTACCTATTTCCACTTCCTTTCCTATATTTTTTTTCAAAGTACTCTTTTAAGACCTGCTTGCCCTCTTTAATAACTGTGTTGTTTTGGAGGAGATAATCCTGTAATCGCCACCTATATTCTTTCTCTATACAATTTATTTTTATGATGATCGGATTATGGTCCGAGTATGTTCTGGGTAAAATATCTACTGTTTTCACCTTATCTGATAATGCTTTCGATACTAAAAACATATTGATTCTGGCGAAAGATTTGTGCTTCTCTGAAAAAAAAAAGTATATTGTCTCTCCCTTTCCTTTTTATATCTCCATATGTCAATTAGATTTGCTGTCTCCATTAATTCAAAAAAATGTTTTGGGGAGCTTTCCCTGTTTTTCTTTAATTTTTTTCACTGATAATCTATCGATTTGGGGGTTCATTACAGCATTAAAATCCCCACATAGTATGATTTCTTTCCTGTTATATTCCAAAAAAAAATCTCTAATTTTCTTTTTAAAAATTGCCTTTTTCTCTTGGGGTGCATATATTACCATCATGATTATTTCTGTATCCTGTATTTTTATTTCAATACCTAAGTAATGGCCATTTGGATTGTTGAATATTTCTCTAGAAGGTAATTTTTTTTGCTACATATGTGACAATCCCTCTCTCTCTCTCTCTCTCTCTCTCTCTGTTTTTTGTTGTTGTTGTTGTTGTTTTTTTTTTTTTGGTAAGCTGATACATATTCCACACCTAATTTAGTATTTTTCAACAATCTCTTATTTTTATTTTTTATTCGTGTCTCTTGTAAATTAACGATGTCGTATCTCATTTGACTAATGTGATGGAATATTTCTTTCCTCTTTTTCCTCCCATTAAGTCCCTTTATGTTCCAGGAGAGAATTGAAAGTTCTTTTAAGTTTCTGAATCTAATATTGATTTGTTTTGTATTTTCTTTTCATTTTTAATTTCTCCTCTAGTCGTGTTTTTCTTTTTAGTCATTTATATTTGATTATCTTCCAAATCCAGGTCTTCTTCTTTGGAGGAAACTCCTTATTCTGAGGTTCCTTCCTGTTCTTCCAGCTGTCTCTCCCAAGGACAAGAGAGACAATTAAGTTCACTTACCTTGGTTGTCAGAACACTCTGATGCAAGACAAGGCAATAACCACAGTTAAGAAAAATTGGAAGATTCAGACAGAACAAGAGAATTATAGAACCACAGAGTTGGAAGAGAAGAGACCTCAAGAGCCACCCAGTCCAACCCCCTGCCATGCACGAATACACAACCAAAGCACCCCCGACAAATGGCCATCCAGCCTCTGTTTCAAAACCTCCAAAGAAGGAGACTCCATCACACTCCAAGGCAGTGTATTCCACTGTCAAACAGCTCTTACTGTCAGGAAGTTCCTCCTAATGTTGAGGTGGAATCTCATTTCCTGTAGTTTGAATCCACCACTCTGGGTCCTATTTTCTGGAACTGCAGAAAACAAACTTCCTCCATCTTAGGTATGACATCCTTTCAAATACTTAAACAGGGCTATCATACCACCTCCTAACCTTCTCTTCTCCAGGCTAAACACTCAGCTCCGTAAGTTGCTCCACATAGGGCATGGTTTCCAGACCTTTCACCATTTTGATCACCCTCCTTTGGACACATTCCAGAGCAATTTCTCTGACAGGGAAATGCATGTCAGATTAGGGAAAGTGTGAAAAACTTTTACATGGCAGCCTTTGACTGATGTAGAAATCAGCAAATGAGAGCACCTTCATTCTACCTTCATCATAGCTTAACCTCTGATGAAATAAGATCTTGCCTATGAAGGCTTATGCCACAATAAAATTTGTTATTTTCTGAGATAACAATATATTCAAAATTTTCATGCAAGAGCTCTGATCCAAACTTACCATACTAACAACATTGCAGAATCAATTCAACACACATACTTTGTGTCTGAGAAAAGAATTTGGCACCAGTTGAAAACAAGCCACATAAACTCACTTGTAGGCCTTTTGAATTGTTAAATGTTCTCATAACTATCCCAAAATGACAGATCAAAGCCTAATCAACATCTGTTAATGAACCAAAGTCTAATCAGGAGGTCTTGATTAAAGATCAAATTTAACTGCAAGTGTGTAAGCAAAGTGTAAAACCAATATATGGTTTTAGGATGGTCATCTGCACACTGTCCAAAAATATAAACAAAAGCAGCTACATATTGTAATGTATGTGTGAAATGACAAATGATAAATAAATGCAGTAATTTAAATAAAAAACATCATAGTCAGGTAGACCATGACTATGGACCTTTGCAGACTGCCAGAAATAGTGCACATTAAATTGAGGCACTGCCCTGGCTCAGTGCTAGGGAATCATGGGAACTGTAATTTATTGTGGTACCAGAGCTCTCTGACAGAGAAGGCTCAATGTCCCCGAAAAAAATACAATTCCCATGACTCCCTAGCACTGAGCCAGGGCAGTGCCTCAATTTAATGTGCACTATTTCTGGCAGTCTGCAAAGACATTATGTGACCAGTGTCGAGACTATCACTCTACACTCTTACAATGGGCCCAAATCATTTTAACTGCTCTGGCTGCCTCCTGTTGCATGGTTAAATGCCTGTACTGCACTCACTCATAGGACGTTATCACACGGGGTCTAAAGCAGCCTCATGCCTGCACCATCGCTGTATCATTCTGGATCCTTTGCCCCTGTGATCAGACGACATCGCAGCAACCCCTCCCATCCCTGCATCATCCCTGCATCATCGCTGCATCATTCTGGATCCTTTGCCCCTGTGATCAGACGACGTCGCAGCAAACCCTGCCCATCCCTGCATCATCCCTGCGCCATCGCTGCATCATTCCAGCTCTTTGTAATTCCTCTTTCAAAGAGGAATTACGGCTGCACGACCAGAATCATTCCGGTATGGTTCTGGATTGATTCCATGCTGCTTTTCTTGCTGCTTTGAGACCCCTGGTGTGATAACGTCCATAGACCACAAGGTTGCGAGTTCAATACTAGCCAGGGCTCAGGCTAAACTCAGGCTTGCATCCTTCCGAGGTCACTAAAATGAGTACCCAGCTGTTGGGGGGCAATGAGCTTACAGTTGTAAACTGCTTAGACACTCCATAGCACGGTATGAAGCAGTATATAAATGAAGCTGCTTTGCTTTGCTCTGCTTTCTGAACTTGTAGTTTAGGAAGGGGCATTTAGAATATTAACCCAGAGAGCCTTTAAGCCTCATGGAACTACAAACCCCAAAATGCAACAGGAGGCAGTCAGAGCTCTTAAAGCAAACTAGTCCCGTTTAAAGAGTATGGTTCGATAAGCTCGAGTATCTACTCAGTTCAAATGCTGTCAATGAGCAACTGGTGATCTTCTATCTTCTTAGGATTCTTTTGGACATGAAAGCCCTTCAACTACAGGACAGCATGTTTTCCTCATATAGAATCATCTGGGATGGAGAGGGGGCAAGAGGAGAAAAACCTGACAAAGTCATCAAGAAAATAGCATTTAGTATGGTTACTGACGGAGGGAGGGAGAGTTGAATAATTATGAGCAATTGCTATATGATAGTAGTAAATACATAAAGCTTCCTGTTTACAAGAATCTGCTCCATTTTCATTATTGAAGGTTGATCATATGGCTGTGACTGTGTCCAAATAAATAAATGAAATAAATTTTGAGTGAGGCTCAAGCCAAATTTACCCTGTTGCCTTTCCCTTTAGGACAACTCTTCACTTCCCACTTACCTCATAGTTGGGGCAATATGGTGGAGTTTGACCTCTCTTTCATTTTCACATGTAACCAAAATACTTCAAGGCCCTGGGATATATTCTTCTCAGGGTGCTTGGTATAATTAATATAGATACAGGAACACAGGAGGATTGCATTGCCTTGGAACTCTGGCACCACTTTTATTAAATGGCAATGGACTAAAAGAATAAGACCAGGAAACCAGCTTCTACATTTTTATTTCTAGTGAGATGGAGTTCCCTGTACTATATACAAAAGTCTCCACCAGTCTGGTGTTATTCAAAGTTTTAATAACAATATCCATCATCCTGATCACTTGCCATACTGGCTGTGGCTGATAGAACCTGTAGTCTAAAACACATGGAGGGTACCTAGCTGTGGAATGCTGGTATAGAGGATGCTTTGCAGCCTTATTCAGACCCAGCTCCCTTTAGCCCCATCCTAACATAGGAAGTAGAACTAGTCAGCAGCAACCTCTCTTCCTTCCCCTTTCATGAGAACTAGTACTTCTAGTACTGCTCAGTATACAATATTAGAAAATGTGTTTGAAATATCTCAGTTTTATTTCTCCTTTTCATCTGATTCCAAAGAAGCTGTCTCTGTAATAAACCAAAATCTGCTGTCAGTAATGACTGGATGAGGGCAAACAAATTTAAATTTAATGCAGACACGAGGTGCTCCTGGTCAGTCCTAAGACATATCAGGGAATCTGCCTATGCTGGACGGGGTTACACTCCCCCTGAAATCTCAGGATCACAGCTTGTGTGTTCTCCTGGAATCAACTCTTAGCCTGGATGCCCAGGTTTCAGCAGTGGCCAGGAGTGCATTTGCACAGTTAAAACTAGTGTGCGAGCTGCACCTGTTCCCTGAGACATCAGATCTGGCTACAGTGACACATGCCTTGATTTCATGTCGTTTGGACTACCATAACACACTCTAAGTGGGGTTGTCTTTGGAAACTGTTCAGAAACTTCAGAAACTAATGTGATAGCCAGAATGCTGGCCAGGGCCAGTTACTCCCTCAGTACCCCTTGTTGAAAAGCTTCAATAGCTACTGCTTCATTTCCAGACACAATTCAGAGTGCTGGTCATAACTTATAAAGTCCTATACAGCTTAGGGCCTGACTACCTGAAAGACTGTATCTTCCCATATGAACCTGCTAGAGCCCCAAGATCTTCAGGGGAGAGATTTCTCTCGGTCTTGCCACCATCACAGGCTCGCTTAGTGAGGACATGAGAGAGAAATTTCTTTGTGGCTGCTCCCATCTTTTGTACCTCCCTCCCACAAGAGGCTGGCCCCCTCCCTGCTTTCCTTTCACTGGCAGACAAAGACATTTTTATTCAAGCAGACTTTTAATATATAACTGTGGGGGGATGCAGACCAGGGCGTCGGGGACGCCCTGGTCTGGAGCGCCGCAGGACCGCAGCCTCCGCACCGCGGCGCTCCTGCGGTGACCCTAAAAGGAGCTCCAAATTGGCGCTCCTTTTAGAAGACAGGGAAAGTGCGCCCTAAACGCGTAGGGCGCACTTTCCCTGTCTTTTCCGCCGCAGCATGTCCGGACGCTGCGGCGGGAGGTTGCCCTCGGCGTGCCAGCCGTGCGGAGGGCCGGCAGCACCGAGGGCAACCTCAGGAAGAGGAAGGAGCGCCGCGCGTGTGGCTGCTCCTCCTCTTCCGGGCCTCCAAGACGGCTCAATAAGCCGTCTGCTGAGGCCCGGTATTGGGGAGGCTTTTATGTGTGTGTGTGGGAGGGGTGTTTTAGTCATGTTTATGTAATTTTATACTGTTTTTAATTAGTTTATTTTTTTTAAAAATGTAAATTTTTAAATGGTTATATTTGTGATCTGCCTTAGGTCCCTTTCTGGGAGAAAGGCAGCATACAAATGAAATGAAATAAAATAAAATATATAAATAAATAAATAATGCAATACTGCTGTTTTGTTTTTTAGGTCCAGCAGAGAGTCCTTTCTTCAGATTGACACTCCACTTGGGTCACTAGGTAAGATGATTATGATGAACACAAAATTGTTCCAGCCTTGTCACCAGGCCTATACCCATACTAAAATACAGGCAAAGTACTGATGCTACAGTGGACCCTTGGTATCCACTGGGGTTTAGTTCCAGAAGTCCCCAAGGATACCAAAATCCATTAATGCTCAAGTCCCATTATATACAATGGGGTATTAAATGGTGTCCCTTATATAAAAGGCTCTCTTATCTCTGTCCTCATGGCAAAAAATGCAGCAAGGAATCCAGGTGAGTTTAGCTTGCTAGCTCCAAATGAAGATACACAACATAAAACCTGATTGAACTTCTCTGCCTGCAAAATTGATTCAGTGGCAGGACCTGAATTAGGATATTGGACAGGGATGAAAAACATAGGTCAGGTGATCATATCAACATGTACTTTCACTTTTTAGGAAAAAAGCAGACAGTTGGTGTGAAACAAAGGTTAAGTAAGGGCCTTTACAGACTATCAGAAATAATGCAACTTGAGTCCACTTTAACTGCCCGAGCTCAGTGCTAGGGAATCATGGGAACTGTAGTTTATTTTGGCATCAGAGCTCTCTGACAGAGAAGGCTCAATGTCTCAGAAAAAACTAAGGTTCCCATGATTCTCTAGCATTGAGCCAGGACAGTTAAAGTGGTCTCAAGCTGCATTATTTCTGGCAGTCTGTAAAGGCCCTAAAAAGAGTGAGTTGGACCTTTGCCCATTAGGAAATAGGCTAGGTTCTGGGTGAAATCAAGATCAGCTACCCACTATAAAATTACCTAAAATTTCCTCAGTTTAACCTTTCTCTTTGATGTATGGATTCAATTTTCTAATGCAGCTGTGGAATCATCAGCTGACTTCAAGGCAGGCTTTTAGAAGAATCACTTGTCTGGCCTTCTGTGGAACCAAAACTTGCCTTCATGCAACTAGGCAGAGAATCCTTTTTACTTCACCCACCCCACTTTAAAGACAGAAATGATTACTATAGGTATATGTGTGCTAGTACTTGCAGATATCTTTGCACATCTAATTTAGGCAAACTGCTGTCTCCCTCCCCTTGAGCCTCAGTTTAATTGTTAAAAAAACAAAACTAAACTAATACGAATCC
Source organism: Phrynosoma blainvillii (assembly GCA_026167975.1). Taxonomy (NCBI): domain Eukaryota; kingdom Metazoa; phylum Chordata; class Lepidosauria; order Squamata; family Phrynosomatidae; genus Phrynosoma; species Phrynosoma blainvillii. Next base: position 230,154,045 of record JANUYF010000002.1, on the reverse strand, counting down.
TTTTTTTCCTTTGCAGCTGTCATAACTGATAAAATAAGCAATGTGGGGGGAAATGCTGCACTTAATGTTACAGTTAATTACGAAAAGTGTTTTCTTTTGAATATGACCCCAGTTCATCTTTGTACATATTAACATGACCATGGAGACTCCTGCCAATCTATAACTACAGCAATAAAGTAGGGTTTTGATCAAATTTTAGAACTATGCAAACTTCCTGTGTCAAAACTATTCCTTGCCTTAACACCATCCTACTTCCAAACTTTCCAAATTAACACCCAGCAAAGAGTCAAGGGCTTTCTGTTGTTATTATCACTCTACCACTGCCCTGCAGATATTCTAAAAGAGAAAATATTTGCATCCCTTTTAAAAATAAATAAAAAACTATCATCCTCTTTTGCGAATAAAGCACCAATTCCCCACTGCCTAGCTTCAAAGCCAAGGAGCATACAGAAAGTAGCATTCACTTCTGCCTGCACATGTCTTACAGTTTCCTGTCAGCTTACAGCAATCCCATAAATTTTATAGGATTTTCTTAGGCAAGCTATACTCAGAGGTGCCTTGCCTTTGCATTCTTCTGATATACAGTCAACAGTACCTGAAATTATTGGCAAAGGCAAAGCACCTGAGTATAGCTTGCCTAAGAAAATCCTATAAAATTTATGGGATTTGCTGTAAATTGTCACATATGTGCTCACACAAACTCTGATGGCTGCTTCATCTTCCCTCTTCCCTAATATGAACCCAGTGGAGGCACCTGTTCCTTAAGTGTTTTCAGCAAAGAACAGCCTGGTGGGTTCAGATTCTCCTGTTAAAGTAATGGCAAAAAAAGAGAGCAAGGCCTAACCCCTTCCCACTGAACAATATTTCACTGAACGCTATACACATCTTGTTACCCCCACTGGGAAAGTGGGCTGTCAGTGGAGAAATGATACAGTTCAAAAGGGTCAAGAAGCTCCTCTCCTACAGTACCACTCTCCATTTCAAACTGCAGCCTTAGTGGCATTAAAAACAACAGAGTCAGAAAAAAGAATTGCAGAACTGTATGTAACTTGTTGCTTTATCATCAAGGGGCTATCTTGTTCTTACCCAAACAGTCAAAAACTGGAAAGCAGAGCTCTCTCTCTCCCTCAGTACCCCAAATGTTTCACCTGGAGTATTATCCTCACCTGGAGGAATATATTTTCTGTTATCACCAGAGACATCACCTCTAGTTACGCCTGAATAAGCCTGGGAAGAGCTGGAGGTATAAATATTTTTTAAAAGAGAGAGAGATAATTTAAGCCAAATTTTCAGAGAAGCATGACATACAAGATTGGGGGACTGGGTTTAAAACCTCTCCATTACTAGTGGGAACAAGAGAAACCCACCATTACAGATAATATATAAATATACTTAAGTTTAAACCTGTCTACTGAATAGTGCTGTGGTTGACCTTAGTATAACACACACATTATCTGGAAAGTCTCTGTGTGAGGAGGGGTATTCTAACAGGATAGATCAGAATTGACCAGAAGATAGCCGGGGGGGGGGGCACATTTCAAATCTCTCTCCCCTTACCTCCACCATAATTCTGTTTCATTTATTTTAACTTTAAACTAAAATATCTCTCCTTTAGTGAGATTTTTATACTACATGTGCCTGTCTATACGTTTTCATTCCAATCTTTAGATGAGGTCTTTGCTGAGAATTTACAATTCCCCCATGGCTTCAATCTTGCAGAGATTGCTTTTTTAAAGACTGTTAGGCTTTAATTCTAATAAGCTGTCTCTTTATTACAGAACCAGGCCACATTGTCTTGACACAGCAAGAAATGGGGAGGGGGAATCATTGGGAAGGCAGAGGAGGAGGGAAGGTGGAAGAATGAAAGAGGTTGAGGAGGTAGATGGCTGGTAGGGCAGGAAAGAAAAACATGCACAAACTGTTTAATTTTAAGAAGATGGAAGAAAATTTAAGGAAATTGGGTCAAAATAATAAAATAAAACTATTTTAACAATCATCACAGCAAAGGTTAGAGTCCAAAGTTCATTTGTTGTTAACTGCCATCCTCACCCTGTCATCAACATCCCTGCTCAAGTAGGGGTGTTGTAGACTCAGGGCTCTGGCTTCTTTGATTGGAGAATCTATCCATCTGCAATGCAATTTTCCTCTTTTCCAACTGCCTTCTACCTCGCCAAACATTATTGTCTTTTCTAATAAGTCACACCTTCTCATTATATGTCCAAAGCACAACAATCTCAGTTTTGTCATCTTGGCTTCTAGGGAGAGTTCAGGCTTGATTTGCTCTAGGACCCATTTATTGAACTTTTTAGCAATCCATGGTATGTGTAGAACTCTTCTCCAGCACCACAATTGAAGAGAGTTGATTGTCTTCCTTTCAGACCTTTCTTCATTGTCCAGCTTTCACAACCATACATAGAAACTGGAAATATAACAGTATGGACAATCCTAACTTTAGTATTCAATGATATCAGTTACCCCCACCTCAAATTCCATCAACATTGCCACTTAGGTAATGAGGAGATTTTTTAAAAGAAGAAATTATGAACAGACAAAGCAAAAGATCTTAAGGCAAAAATGGAAAGGCTCATTCTAGTTCTGCATAAAACAATTCAGTCTGTGTCTTCTGTATGTCTATCTGCATGTGTACTAGCCTGGGCACCACTACTGGTCTTATCCATGTAAAAACTCCTCACAAGGAATAAAATTTGCTTCAAGAAAAGCAATGTTCAGTTCCCATAACTAGTTAACGACACAATTTCTTTAAGTGTTAACAATACAGGTCTAAACACAATTCAGACCACAACTTAAATAGAACATATCCCCATGTCAAAAGTGTATAGGATTGCAACCTAAACTAGGATGGGGCTCTTCTAAGAAAGTGAGAGTACACATCCTACCTTTCTTCTACCAACACTAATTATTTATTACTTTTTAAAAGTTTTGCTCTCTTTGCTTTCAAGGGCCATACTGATACCAAAAAATTGTCCAAATTGTTCACTCTTTTGTGTTACACCACACAGAACAGAGTAGATACTTTCCATCATCTCTTTCCAAATATCTTTTCCAAATATTTCCCCCCATTAGACATAGCTTCAAGGATGCTGATATTCAAAACAATTTAGCCTAGGACAAAGCAATTATTTAACCATATGTTGCCTATGTTAATATCTGAACATTACTGTATCATTATGGTTTAATTTTGAGCCTTAGAAAAATTAAAACCAGCTTAATTGTATTGTCTACTATCTGGAATGTCACAAAGAAAGACACTTTCAAATCATGCATTTGAATGTCTTCATTTAGCAATATTTGTCAGTTAAGTTATCATATAACTCAGTCATATACAAACTAGATTCTTGTATTGTCAGAGAAGTTACACCATTATAGAAGGCACATACTCAAGGCTTTGGGTAGCATAAAGCAATTAAGAGACATAAATCAAGTAACCCAATGGAAGGAAAATAGCAGAAAGGCAGATATAATGATCTAAATCTTATAACTTGAGATGTGTGCAGAGGATGCCACTGAGATATAAGAGGGTTCATAGCTCAGTGCTAGAGCATCTGTTTTGCATGACCTGTATCCAAAACTGAATCTCTGGCAGTACTAAAGTTGGATCCCTGAAAAGCTGCTGTCCAAGAACACAGCTAACACCAGCTTTTCAGAGAAGACAATATAGAACAAGATGGACCATCTTGTATATAAGTGTATCTGTGTATAAGGTATCTTCATGTTCTCTTGAGAAATGAAGATAGCACAAAGGTGGTTGGTAAATAAGTTAAGAAATATGCTACTCACTACAACTAATATTCTGGAAAGTGAAGTGAAAGCTGTACTCTAACCAATTGGAAAGAATAAATCACTGGGAACAGATGACATATCAATAGAACTGCTACAATACACAGATTCAAATAGAGTTCTAACTAAAATCTACCAACAAATATGGAAAACAAAGCATGACCCACAGACTGAAAAAACTCAATACAGTTCCTATAAACAAAAAAGGAGATTCAAAAGACTGCAGTCACTACAGGACCATTGCACTAATTTTCCATACAAGCAAAGCCAAAATTTTGCAGCAAAGACTCCTGCCATATATGGAATGATAAATCCCAGAGGAGCAAGCTGGTTTCAGGAAAAGAAGAGGCACAAGGCACCACATTGCAAACAAAAGCTGGTCAATGGAGCATACCAGAGAAATCCAAAAGAAATTCTGCATGTGCTTTATTGACTACAGTAAAGCCTTCAATTGCACAGAGCATGAAAAACTATAGAATGCTCTCAAAGAAATGGGAGTACCAATATATTTCATTGTCCTGATATATACCCTGTACTCTGGACAAGAGGATGCCATCAGAACAGAGTATGGAGAAACAGAATGGTTCCCAATCAGAAAAGGGATCAGGCAAGGGATTTTCCTGTGAATAAAAAGTGGCACAATTTTGCTGCTTTATTCACAGATTAACTGCAGGATAATGGCAACGTCAGGGGATGTCATCTGAAAATCATCCCACTCTTGCGGGATATTGACGGGATTAAATTCACTTTAATCATGGGAGGAGAGCACTTGACTCCTGTGTGATAAAGTCCCCTATCTATGTGCAGAAAACATTGTACACAGAGTAGGCTTAGCCCCAAAGGCAAGAGGAGTGAAGATCACAGATAGGAATATTAACAGCCTAAGATATACAGATGACACAATACTATTAGCATAAATCAAGGATATTGAAGAAGGTCAAGGAGGCACATGCCAAGTTAGGCTTGATGTTGAACACTAAGAAAACAAAAATAAGAAGATCTACAAGAGTTCATCCTAAATAATGAGAAAATTGAAATAGACAAGGAGTTCTCATACATTGTTTTAAACATTAATCAGAATGGAAAGTGCAGTCAAGAAATTAGAAGAAGGCTAGGATTGGGAGGGGCAGCTATGAAAGAAATAGACAAGATCCTAAAGAGCAAAACTGTAACTCTGGACACTAAAGTAAGGATCGTCCAAGACACTGTATTCTGCATCACCATGTAAGGATGTGAAAGCTTGAGGGTGAAGAAAGCTGGCAGAAATAAAATAATTTCTTTGGAGATGTGGTGCTGGAAAAGAGTGCTGAGGATATTGTGTACAGGCAAGAAGAGGAACAAATAGCTTCAATAGCTACTGCTTCATTTCCAGACACAATTCAGAGTGCTGGTCATAACTTATAAAGTCCTATACAGCTTAGGGCCTGACTACCTGAAAGACTGTATCTTCCCATATGAACCTGCTAGAGCCCCAAGATCTTCAGGGGAGAGATTTCTCTCGGTCTTGCCACCATCACAGGCTCGCTTAGTGAGGACATGAGAGAGAAATTTCTTTGTGGCTGCTCCCATCTTTTGTACCTCCCTCCCACAAGAGGCTGGCCCCCTCCCTGCTTTCCTTTCACTGGCAGACAAAGACATTTTTATTCAAGCAGACTTTTAATATATAACTGTGGGGGGATGCAGACCAGGGCGTCGGGGACGCCCTGGTCTGGAGCGCCGCAGGACCGCAGCCTCCGCACCGCGGCGCTCCTGCGGTGACCCTAAAAGGAGCTCCAAATTGGCGCTCCTTTTAGAAGACAGGGAAAGTGCGCCCTAAACGCGTAGGGCGCACTTTCCCTGTCTTTTCCGCCGCAGCATGTCCGGACGCTGCGGCGGGAGGTTGCCCTCGGCGTGCCAGCCGTGCGGAGGGCCGGCAGCACCGAGGGCAACCTCAGGAAGAGGAAGGAGCGCCGCGCGTGTGGCTGCTCCTCCTCTTCCGGGCCTCCAAGACGGCTCAATAAGCCGTCTGCTGAGGCCCGGTATTGGGGAGGCTTTTATGTGTGTGTGTGGGAGGGGTGTTTTAGTCATGTTTATGTAATTTTATACTGTTTTTAATTAGTTTATTTTTTTTAAAAATGTAAATTTTTAAATGGTTATATTTGTGATCTGCCTTAGGTCCCTTTCTGGGAGAAAGGCAGCATACAAATGAAATGAAATAAAATAAAATATATAAATAAATAAATAATGCAATACTGCTGTTTTGTTTTTTAGGTCCAGCAGAGAGTCCTTTCTTCAGATTGACACTCCACTTGGGTCACTAGGTAAGATGATTATGATGAACACAAAATTGTTCCAGCCTTGTCACCAGGCCTATACCCATACTAAAATACAGGCAAAGTACTGATGCTACAGTGGACCCTTGGTATCCACTGGGGTTTAGTTCCAGAAGTCCCCAAGGATACCAAAATCCATTAATGCTCAAGTCCCATTATATACAATGGGGTATTAAATGGTGTCCCTTATATAAAAGGCTCTCTTATCTCTGTCCTCATGGCAAAAAATGCAGCAAGGAATCCAGGTGAGTTTAGCTTGCTAGCTCCAAATGAAGATACACAACATAAAACCTGATTGAACTTCTCTGCCTGCAAAATTGATTCAGTGGCAGGACCTGAATTAGGATATTGGACAGGGATGAAAAACATAGGTCAGGTGATCATATCAACATGTACTTTCACTTTTTAGGAAAAAAGCAGACAGTTGGTGTGAAACAAAGGTTAAGTAAGGGCCTTTACAGACTATCAGAAATAATGCAACTTGAGTCCACTTTAACTGCCCGAGCTCAGTGCTAGGGAATCATGGGAACTGTAGTTTATTTTGGCATCAGAGCTCTCTGACAGAGAAGGCTCAATGTCTCAGAAAAAACTAAGGTTCCCATGATTCTCTAGCATTGAGCCAGGACAGTTAAAGTGGTCTCAAGCTGCATTATTTCTGGCAGTCTGTAAAGGCCCTAAAAAGAGTGAGTTGGACCTTTGCCCATTAGGAAATAGGCTAGGTTCTGGGTGAAATCAAGATCAGCTACCCACTATAAAATTACCTAAAATTTCCTCAGTTTAACCTTTCTCTTTGATGTATGGATTCAATTTTCTAATGCAGCTGTGGAATCATCAGCTGACTTCAAGGCAGGCTTTTAGAAGAATCACTTGTCTGGCCTTCTGTGGAACCAAAACTTGCCTTCATGCAACTAGGCAGAGAATCCTTTTTACTTCACCCACCCCACTTTAAAGACAGAAATGATTACTATAGGTATATGTGTGCTAGTACTTGCAGATATCTTTGCACATCTAATTTAGGCAAACTGCTGTCTCCCTCCCCTTGAGCCTCAGTTTAATTGTTAAAAAAACAAAACTAAACTAATACGAATCCTTTTTTTCCTTTGCAGCTGTCATAACTGATAAAATAAGCAATGTGGGGGGAAATGCTGCACTTAATGTTACAGTTAATTACGAAAAGTGTTTTCTTTTGAATATGACCCCAGTTCATCTTTGTACATATTAACATGACCATGGAGACTCCTGCCAATCTATAACTACAGCAATAAAGTAGGGTTTTGATCAAATTTTAGAACTATGCAAACTTCCTGTGTCAAAACTATTCCTTGCCTTAACACCATCCTACTTCCAAACTTTCCAAATTAACACCCAGCAAAGAGTCAAGGGCTTTCTGTTGTTATTATCACTCTACCACTGCCCTGCAGATATTCTAAAAGAGAAAATATTTGCATCCCTTTTAAAAATAAATAAAAAACTATCATCCTCTTTTGCGAATAAAGCACCAATTCCCCACTGCCTAGCTTCAAAGCCAAGGAGCATACAGAAAGTAGCATTCACTTCTGCCTGCACATGTCTTACAGTTTCCTGTCAGCTTACAGCAATCCCATAAATTTTATAGGATTTTCTTAGGCAAGCTATACTCAGAGGTGCCTTGCCTTTGCATTCTTCTGATATACAGTCAACAGTACCTGAAATTATTGGCAAAGGCAAAGCACCTGAGTATAGCTTGCCTAAGAAAATCCTATAAAATTTATGGGATTTGCTGTAAATTGTCACATATGTGCTCACACAAACTCTGATGGCTGCTTCATCTTCCCTCTTCCCTAATATGAACCCAGTGGAGGCACCTGTTCCTTAAGTGTTTTCAGCAAAGAACAGCCTGGTGGGTTCAGATTCTCCTGTTAAAGTAATGGCAAAAAAAGAGAGCAAGGCCTAACCCCTTCCCACTGAACAATATTTCACTGAACGCTATACACATCTTGTTACCCCCACTGGGAAAGTGGGCTGTCAGTGGAGAAATGATACAGTTCAAAAGGGTCAAGAAGCTCCTCTCCTACAGTACCACTCTCCATTTCAAACTGCAGCCAACAAATAGGTTCTTGAACAGATCAAGTCCAAACTATCCATGGAAGCCAGAATGACAAAACTGAGGCTGTGATATTTTGGCCACATCATGAAAAGGCATGATTCATTAGAAAAAAATAATAAGGCTAGGTACGGCAGAAGGAAGCAGAGAGAGGGAGACCACATGCCAGATGGGTGGATCCAAATCAGAGAGGCCACAGGCCTGAGCCTGTAGGACCTGAGCACAGCAGTGGAAGACATGGAGTCTTGGAGAAGTCACATCCACAGGGTCACCATGAGTTGAGATCAATTTGAGGGCAGTTGGCAATCAGTAACTAAAACAAGAGGACAAAGTAGCATAATTGGCCAAATGCTGGCTAAATGCACTGCATCAATTTGTTGCCAAATTGCCATGCATGGCAAGGGAACGAAGCTCTATTGGGAAAGGAGTAACATTTTTCTATCTGGTACAGACTAATGCTGCATCTCTCTTGAGTTCTCTTTTCTACTGCCTGTAATTTTTCTAGCATAGGAAACAGACATTTTCCTTTTCCCAACATCTCAAGAGGACTGCATTAAAACATTGCCCATTCCATGGTCCCTCCGAACTGCCGCCACTGCAGCTTCTCTCTCCATGAGAAACATAAACAGGATTTATGGCTGGCTGACACCGGGGAGGTTCCCGCTGTTGATGTTTTAATTCTTAATGGCAGCGCAGCTGCATTTAAGGTGAGAGGGAGGCAAAGAAGCCACCAAGTATGGGAGTAACCATGGTAACTTCACAGAAGTTAAATAAAAAAAACTTCTTTTAAAAAATAAAGATAACGAGGTCCCTGAATCAAGCTTTATAAGCCACATTGCTTCAAAGATACAGACAGAGCTAGCTCAGGACTCCTAATTACCTTTGCAACAGAATACTGTTGAGAAGCAGATTATAAACAGATGCATTCACCTCTTTCTAAAAACATCCCCTTTCCATGGCTGCCCACACACTGCACAGAGGCACAAAATGAAGCAGGATTAATGCCCCTTTGCTAAAGGCAAAGCAACCTATAAAAGTGGTGGTTAGTACAACAGTCTGCAGTGAGAAGGCCAAGCAAGCCCAGTGACACAACCACTGCTGCCACTAAGGAGAAAAATAGTTCTCTTTATGTATTATTGATGGAGACTGTCAGCAACACAATGGGAATTGGTCCATGTATTTTCCTCCTGCTATAATGCTGCTTTAACTCACTGCAGCAGACAATGTACTTTAATACTGATTACCTGCAGAGTATTTCAGCACAGAACAGCATGTTTCATCCATAACTGCCCCACTGAAAGGTGTACGGTGATACAATGTGGTCCTGGAGGTAACATACATATACACACAGCATAGCGAATCCCACCACCCACTGGGTAAACCACATACATGACGTCATATCTATTAGCAACTCATTGTGTTGAATGGTGACATACCTTTGCTACACAACAGCACTTCCACCAACAAGACTATGGCCCTCAAGCTAACTTGCTGAAATTTTTATCTTTGGCAACTCAGTTGCCCTTCCTGTATGCAATTCCATGACATAATAATGGATATCCTGGTCTGTCTTCCTCTTTTCAGTACATACACAGGAAATAGTATACAAATGGAAGAGATAGTAAATGACACTCTAGGTAAGTGGGTATGGTGAAATCAATTTTGCAAAATGGAATGAATGAATGAATAAATAAATAAATAAATAAATAAAAAGCACAACAGGGAATTAGATTTAAAAAAAAGCAACCACTGCTGTGTAAAAAGCAACCACTGCTGTGTATGTCAAATTGGCAAAAACCAAGGTTTTTCTAGGACAGAGCAAACAAATGGCAGATGAAAAAGCTGACCTTAAAGTGATCCTATTTCCAACAGAAAATGTATACTCAACTGTGATTTGAGACTGTAAAACAGAAAACACACACACATATCCCTAATGAGAGCAATTAATTAGCTATGCCACATCTTCATTCTAAGCCTTCCAAATCATAAAAATTGAATTGGTACATGGAAGGTTGAGACAACAACGTTTTAGTTTTATCAATTTTAGCGTAGGGTGGTGGTGGTAAGAAATTCATAATGAAGCCCAGACAGGACACCCAGACCTACAGAAAGTTTAAACTTTGCTTTAATGTGCCTCTAGATTATAAAGTGTAAAGGCAATGCTTTTATAAAGCATCCATTGTAAATTTTTTGAGAGACAAGAGGGTGGGAAGAAAAAGCAGCATCTTAAACTTTCCAATTATATACCAGAATGTTCTGTGAAATTATATAAATTTGATCCATGAGACTAAAAAAAGACATGGGGAGGGAGAAAAAGAGAGAGATGTGGCATATCTGAGAGAAAGCCACTTTAGAATCCTTTGTTTTGATATGCTGGTTCATCAAGTGGAGCTGGGTTTTGCATGGAAACGCCTCCAATCACATGATTCTACACCTTCAATCTCAAATGGCACAATCCAGAAAAGATTACTCTGCATATTTCTGCACCATGTGCACCACCGCGGGCTGAACCTGGCCCATCGAGGCCTTTCAACCGGCCTGCAGCCAGTCCTGCCGCCACGCGTGACGCAAGGTGCCATTTTGTGTTCCAAAATGGCACCCGCTGTCACACGCGCATGCACATACACATGACTCCAGGTGCCATTTTGGAACACAAAACGGCGGCAGAGTAATGCGTATGCACGCGTGACGCCGGGCGCATGTGCATGACTCCGGGCACCATTTTGGAACACAAAATGGTGCCTGAGTAGTGTGCATGCACACACACGCACCTCCGTCCAGCCCTCCAAAGATCTGGGGGACTGCGAACCAGCCCCCGGATTAGAAAGTGTGGGGACCCCTGATAAAGACTGTTGATAAAGATTCCAGAACAAACATGGAGTCAAAGAGGGTGCAGACTACACCAGTGAGAAACTGAATTGTTATACAGTTGGCCCTCTGTATCCACGGATTCTGCATCCACAGATTCAACCATACATGGCTTGAAAATACAGTATAATAAAATAAAGCAAACCTTATTTTGCCATTTTATATATGGGACGAATTTTTTAAAAAGCACTGTATATAATGGGATGAGCATCCACAGATTTTTATATTCATGGGGGTCCTGGAGCCAACCCCCCAGTGGATGCCAAAGATGCCCTCCATATCAGCAGGCTAGTGATCCAGTGTACAAAAGAACACTACAAGTTGGAGTGGTAAGGGAAAAAGATGTTGCCATTCCTACAAGTGCTCTGATACCTAGAAAGGTCACTGTTGCCCACCTCCCAGAAACCAAGATGAGCCAACCAGAAAATGCCAAATCCCAGCATTCATGAGACTACTTACTATATCAAAGTTCTCTCCAAGAAAATGGTACCACGGTTGTACATGTTATCACAGTTGTACATGAAAAGCTATGGAACACCCTTAAAAACATGGGAGAGCCAACACATCTGATAGTCCTAATGAGGAATCTATACTTAGGAAAAGAAGCTATTGTCAGGACAGAACACGGAGAAAAAGAATGGTTCCCAATTGGCAAAGGGGTCAGACAAGGCTGTATCCTATCACCCTACTTATTCAACTTATATGCAAAACATATTGTAAGGAAAGCAGGCGTAGACATGGAAGAGGCAGGAGTGAAAATAGGAGGAAGAAATATCAACAATCTGAGATATGCTGATGACATCATAATACTAGCAGAGAACACCACAGACCTGGAACAATTACTAAGGAAGATCAAAGAAGAAAGTGCAAAAGCAGGCTTACTGTTGAACATAAAGAAAACAAAAATAATGACCACAGAGAACTTACACACATTCAAACTAGACAATGAGGAAACAGAAACAGTAAAAGAATTTTCATATCTGGGATCAAACACTGATCAGAACGGGGACTGCAGCCAGGAAATAGAAGAAGATTAAGAATGGGGAGGGTGGCTATGAAAGAACTAGAAAAGATCATAAAATGCAAAGACATACAACTCAGCACAAAAGTCAGAATAATACAAGCCATTGTATTCCCTATTACCATGTATTGATGTGGGAGCTGAACAGTCAAGAAAGAAGATCAGAGGAAAATCAACGCATTTGAGATGTGGTGCTGGAGAAGAGTGTTTTTGGACAGGCAAAAGGACAAACAAATGGTCCTAGAGCAGCCAGAAATATCCCTAGAAGCCAAGATGATAAGATTGAGACTGTTATACTTTGGACACATCATGAGTAGGTATGAATCATTGGAAAAGTCAATAATGTTAGGAAAGGTGGAGGGAAGTAGAAAGAGAGGAAGGCCACATGAGAGAAGGATGGACTTTATTAATATGAAGACCATGAATATGAGTTTGCAGGAGCTAGGCAGAGCAGTAGAGGATAGGGGAGCCTGGAGATGTCTCATCCATAAGTGTGGCCATGGGTCGAGTGGGAAGGCAGTTAACAAAAACAAAAACAAACAGCACACTGGTTGTTGTGTGCTTTGGGTGGTTTTCCTGTCTAATTTGTGGACTTGAAGGAGGAAGATTTAACCCTTGATGCAATTCTACACTTTGCAGTGTCTGCCTTCTATTTTAAATGAGCCTTGCAAATACTGATGAAACTTCTCATTCCTCAGTCCATTTTTTCTTCTTACAGCAACACACCATCTTGCAATAATGAAACAGATTCAAGCCCCTCTTAAACTTGATTAAACCTTTTTGTGGTAGGATAAACTTTCATCCTCTCACTCAAAGAACTGATCAAATCCAACAGAGTTTGATACTAAGGGCTTCAGAAAATGCAAAGAAGAGGAGGAGGAGGAGCAGCTCGAGGCCGCCATTGTTCAAAAACAGTGCAGGAAGTGATTTCCAGTTCTTTCTATTCCTGGATTTCAGAGGCTTTACTATCTTGCAGAACTTTAATCATCCATGAAGTGGAGCAGGAAAGAGTATAAATCTGTCAGGCCTCTACTTGGTGAATCTGCAAACCTGTGCCTATATGTGATTCAAAAGGTGGAAGCAGGGTGTTGTTGTTTTTCTCATATGCTGGGGCAACTTCAGAGAAGTGCTGTCCAGACAAGATTTATCAATGCAGCAGGAAGGGACAGAAATTTGCAGTGCTCTAGTTAGAAGCTAGTATACCTTGATTGCCATAATTGCAGCTCCCAGGAGCATAGCAGTTTACCAAAAAAAAAACCTGAGAAAAGAAGGGCAGTATATAATCATCAACCACACTAATAAAAAATTTGGTAGAGTTAGCAACCTTTGCAAGCTGGTAACTACAACTGCTGGTTTGCATGTAACTCTGTAAGAATTTAGGCAGAGTATATATTTATGGTGACTTGTTTGTTACGTTTCTTCCATATACTCTCTCTTCCTGCATCACTCTAATCTTTAGCCATTCATTTCTCTTCCCTCTCTCTCCTCCATTAAATCATGTATTTGATTATGGACAAGTACTGAAACCAAAGCTACATTTATGTTGTACAATTAACACTTTTTTTTACTGTGTAAAACCATAGGTGTGAGTGGGTGTGGAACTGTTCATTGTTCAGTCTCTGCCTTGCAATTAGATAAATCTGCTTGCCAGATCAACTACCGTACTATCCCTCACATTTCCCAATGGAATTATCTCACATACTGAGCAACTAGAGTTTGGCAATATGAGGAATAACCATAGCACAATTTACTTCCTAGGAATTACACCTAGAATTCTACATTATTTCCACGTGCAAACAAATAGTCAGCAGTTGAGACAAGAAAATTGTGGTTGCAGAACTAGTCCTTTAGTTTACTGGTTGATCCATTTCACACAAATCCCCTCCCCTCAAACAAATCCCTAGCTAAGATAGCAAATGAGGATCACAAAACAATCAGCTCCTCCAAGTTCTGCCTCATATTTAGAATTACTAGACAGACAGATAGACAGGCAGGCAGATAGAAAGCAACTTTACTCATACTGTCTGTGGCCTACCAGGTTCTCATGCAGCTTCATAGACAGAATAGGGACTTTTGCAGCTTTAAACAAGAATAAATGAAATACATGCTCAAGCAAAGCTTCCACAGTCTCTAGACATAGCCGCATTAGTCTGGAATATCAGTATACAAAGGGATCTCACAGCACCTTTGAAACTAACTCTGTGAAAGAAGTGGTAGCATGAGCTTTTGTAGACCTGGCCTACTTCCTCAAATGCATGGAGTGAACTGATGCCCACGGAGGACTTTTATAGACTGTATGAATAGCCATGAAAATGCAAAACTTGTGGATATGGTGATGAGGTAACAAGTTCAGTTTTATCAAACTTCCGCCCCATACCCACATGTTTTGCATTTCCATTCATACAGTCTAACTATAAAAGTCCTTCCTAGGCATCCGTTCATTCCATACATCTGAGGAAGTAGACCAAGTCCATGAAAGCTCATGCTACAATTTCTTTTGCACAGTTTGTCTCAAAAATGCTGCAAGACCTCTTTGCATTCAAGAGTCTCTAGTTCATGAAACCAAATGAAAGGGAAATTCAAAACTGGTTTCTTTTTGCCAAAAAATCCTGTCTCCCAACAAGCCAAGATACTCCTGGGAAAGAGCTATTTACAATCTAACAATCTTGTATGGGTTACACAGCCTTGTATACACTATATACAATGTAACAGTGAAATATGATAATAAAATAGTTAATTACTGTGTGGTGCATCAGAACATTACTACTACTATTTGGATTTTGGATAAGCCTACTCAAAAGTAAAATGCAAACCCATTTAAAAGAAAAACTGGATGTTGATAATTCGTTTAACACCAAGATTGTCACAGACTTTGACAATAGTTTTGAGAGCACTCCAAATGGATAATATGATGGTTTCCATGCATGAAAGCTCTTATATTCTTTTGCTTTTCTGCAATTCTATAATTTTCTGTAGCATTCTGCAATTTACTAACATGATGTAAACATTTAAGCAAACCTACTTTTTATTTTCAGTTACCAAAAATAAAACTGACAACTGCTGAAAGGAATAAATTGCTCTGATTAACAGAACTCTTACATTGTATTTTTAAAATACATAGGTTTTTTTAAAACACACACACAAATAGCTAGTTTGAGAGAAATAATTTTTGGAAGCTATCATTTAGAACTTAAGAACGGGAAAATGGAAATTTGGGGAAGGATGCTCAGTACTATTAACTAATGGCAAATACTTAACTTCTGTCAGCCTAAGCAACATTAATAAGCAATAGCTTACCTGCCTGAAGTAGTTACAATAAGATTACAATGGCCTCAAAATAAACATAGCATCTCCAAGGTGCTGTCATTACAATCTGCAAATAGCCCTGGCCATGTTTACAAACATATTAGAATGTACATACCAGTGAAAAATCTTGAGTTTGTGTACCATAGGGTCGCCATAAATCAGAAACAACTTGAACACACACAACAACCCAGAGAAAGAAGCAGGGCCAAAAGACAAGAATATTCCCCCCTCCTTCCATTTTCCATCTCTACTCCATAGCTGATCCTACTTTTCCCATCTCTCCAGGGACCTCTGGTAAGCTTTTTTGGCTATAGATGTGGTCTAGCTACAGACCCGGTAGCAAGTAGTGTCATCTAGCCCAGAGGTTCTCATACTTTGGCTACCCAGAGGTTTTGGACTTCGGTTTTCAGGATGTCTAACTCTGCCATGTTGGCTGAGGCTTCTGGGAGTAGAAGTCCAAAACATCTGGAGGATCAAAGTGTGTGATCCACTGATCTAGCCCCCAATTTGCTACTTTCATAACAAGAGTATCATGGGGCACCTTGCTGATATGAAGATACACAACATCGACAGAATTCCCCTGATCTACCAAGCTTGCAACTCTATAAAGAAATAAATTAGTCTGGCACAACGTCCATTTTAAAAAATCATGCTGGCTTTTACAAATCATGGTGTTTTTTTTCTAAGTGCCCACAGGCTGACTACTTAATGATCCGTAGAGGCTAAAGCAATCTTCTTTGATCTGGTGCCCTCCAGACATACAGAGTTACAGTTCTATCATACGCAGGTTGTACGGCCATTGGTCTGCAGGCAGGCAGTGATACGGGCTGTAGCTCAATCCATCTAGCAACTACCAAGTTGAGGAAGGCTTGATAAGAAGTCAAATTCGGACTAGTAAACTTGAGCCAGTCACTATTTCTCAGCCTAACCTACCTCACAAGGTTGTTGTGAGGATAAATGAAGGGATGATGTATGCTATTTTGAACTCCTTGGAGTAAAGGTAGAATATAAATTCAATCAGTAATAAGTAAGTAAAATAAAAAAGATGCAAAGTAGTTATTTCCTCCTTCTCAGACTATTTAATAATAATAATAATAATATAATTTATTTATATACCGCCCCTGTGGCGAACCAATCTAGGCAGTGAACAACAATAATAAAATACAACAAATTAAACAGTATTGTTCCCTCCTTCCCCCCTTAAAAAGTTATTAAATCAAATACAATTTAAAACAACTGCAGTTAAACAGTGATAATACAATCCCCTGCTAGTCAACTTTAGAGGGAATTATACTAAAATCCTAAAAGAAGGTCCCAAAATCCGAAGGGTCCCAAGGCCAGCTATCTAGTCCAGAAAGGCCTGCCGGAAGAGATCCGTCTTAACAGCCTTTTTAAAGCTGTGCAAAGATGTTAATTGACGGATCTCATCCGGCAGGCCGTTCCAGAGTCTGGGAGCGACAACAGAAAAAGCCCTCTGGGAGGTCGCCGAAAGCCTAGCCTTTTGGGGCTGTAGCAGATTCCTCCCAGAGGACCGGAGGGCGCGGGGAGGATTATATGGGAGGAGGCGGTCTCTGAGATAGTTTGGACCCAAGCCATTTACTGTCCATGTTAACTAGCAAAATAATAAAAGGTCAGCATCCATGGTCTCCTTTCTATGTGTCAGTTTTCAGAGGGGACCAATCTGTAAGAACATTTGGTTTGGTCCCTTCCCTTTCCTTAGCATGTCTGCACAATAGAAATCCACCTTTCACAGAGGGGGACTGATACGCCATGCAAAGCTGAGGTTATAATAACCTAAGAAGATTCAAATTCATAAGAATGCTTGAATTCACTAAAAAGAAAATGAGACAATTTTCTAATCCTGCTTCTTCACTAATTTATTAAAATTACTTTAAAAAAATCTATGGGATTCTTACCAATATCCAAGATGTCCAACAAAGGCACTTTTCTTGGTGTGCTTGAAGTTCAGCTGTATCAGACAACACAGTTCTGGTTTAAGCCAATATGCTTTTAGTAGCTGGTTCTCCACACCTAACCAAGTTCAGTTTGGGGTCACATGGGGAAAGCAGAAATAGCATCACTCACAATATACTCAAAGGTAATTAATATCTTTGTTATACTGAACCCTAATCTTAACATTGGATGATTAAATATCACACAGAGAACAAAAAAACCAAAAACCTACAACTTAGAGAAGGAAATAGAGAAGGAATACATGGGAAATAAACTTGGGCTATTTCTTGATATAAAAAGGTCCAGCATGTAGCATAAACTTTGGTGCTTTTATAAAAGCACATCCATCTCTCACACTGAAACATTATTAGACTCAAGCACTGTAGAAAACTTCCATCATTTCATGACCACTGCCTATGTTGAGTGAGGCAAACAGAAGCTGAAATCCAACAACATCTAGATGACTATGGGTTCCCCAAATCAGATGCAAAGGAATTGCTTTTTTAAAAAAAAATTATATCCCCTGGGCTTCCTGGTCTAACTTTAGAAAGAAAAGGTTTCAGCAGGACTGGCCCTACCAATAGGTAGTGGGGTGGTGGGATGAAGGGAAGGTACCATCCTGTATCAGGCCTCAGGCAGCAAAATGTGTTGGGCCAGCCTAGGTCTCAGTAATACCTCTAACAGCTACACAAGGAGCAGAGTGCTACAGTTCACTTGAAAATACAATGCAAGGAAATGCAATGTCCTTGGCCCCTTTCTCTATGAGTGTTTTTTCTCTTTAGCCTGTTAGAGCATCACTGCAGTCTCAATGCATCCCACCCACTGCTTCCTGGCTGCTTGAAGATGGAAGAGTACAGAAACCTAACAAATACAAAGTTTGCAGGAAAAACCACACCCTATTGAACTCTTCATTTTATGTAACTAAGGTTCATTTTTTAAACTGGCCAATGAGTGTGCCACCACACCTGTGTCTCTTTGGGTTGTGTGTGTGTGTGTTTTAAGACTAACCCTTACTCTGAATTGGAAATGGAAATTTTCTTCTGCTCCTGTCTCACTTCAATTTATCCCAGGGGAAACTTTGTTCTTCAAAATGCTTTGGACACCATTACCATTAGTCATGCTGATTAGTGGTTATTGGAGCTGTAGGTCATATTGTCAGAGCAACCAATGTTTTCCCCTTCTCTGTCCTAAACCAAACCAGAGCTGGCTACAGCAAGCATACAACTCTCTTGCAACAATTCCACTGACTCCCAGTCTGTTTTTTGGCACAATTCAAAATGTAAGTTATAACCTACAAAGCTCTATATGACTCAGATCTGGGTTATTTGAATGATCATATCTCCCTACATGAAACTGCCCAAGTCTTGAGATCTTCTGACAAGGCCCTTCTTGTTGCCTCACAACCCTCACTGGTACACCTGGTGGGAATCAAGAATTTCTGGAGACCAGGAGAAATCCCAGTGGATTGGAGGAGGGCAAATATTATCCCCATCTTCAAAAAGGGGGGAAAAGCGGACCCAAACCATTACCACTCGATTAGCCTGACATCAATACCAGGAAAGAGCAGCTCATTAAACAGTCTGTAAGCATTTAGAAAGGAATGCCATCATCAGAAAAAGTCAAGATGGGTTTCTCAAAAACAAGTCATGCCAGACTAATCTAGTATCTCTTTTTTCTGATAAAATTACCAGCTTGGTAGATGAAGGGAATGCTGTGGATGTAGAATATCTTGATTTCACTACGGCCTTTGACAAAGTCCCCCCCCCCCCCCCCATGATATTCTTGCAAACAAGCTAGTAAAACTAGGTGGATTTGTAATTGACTGACTGGTGCCAATTACAAATCCAAAAGGTGCTCAGCAATGGCTCCTCTTCATCCAGGGGAGAAGTGACCAGGGGGATGCCACAGGGTTCTGTCCTGGGCCCAATGCTATTCAACATCTTTATCGATGACCTGGATGAAGGAATGAAGGGCATGCTTATGAAATTTGCAGACAACACCAAATTAGGACAGGATCAAACAGGATCATGACCTTAATAGATTAGAAAGCTGGGCCAAAACTAACAAAATGAATTTCAACAGAGAAAAATATAAGGTAGTACACTTAGGGCGAAAAAATAAAATGCACAGATATATGATGGGGGACACCTGGCTTGACAACAGTACATGTGAAAGGATCTAGAAGTCCTAGTAGGCCACAAGTTGAACATGAATCAGTAATGTGATGCAACAGCTAAAAAGACCAGTGCAGTTCTAGGCTCTATCAATAGAAGTATAGTGTCTAGATCAAGGGAAGTAATATAATGCCATTCTACTCTGCTTTGGTCAGGCCTCACCTGGAATTCTGTGTCCAGTTCTGGGCACCACAGTTCAAAAAGGATGTTGACAAGCTGGAGCATGTCCAGAGGAGGGTGACCAAAATGGTGAAAGGTCTGGAAACTATGCCCTATGAGGAGTGACTGAAGAAGCGGAGTACGTTTAGCCTGGAGAAGGGAAGGTTAAGAAGTGATATGATAGCCCTGTTGCTTCCAAACCTCCTTCCTAGAGGTTAGACTGGCACTGTCCTTGGTATCCTTCAAACTATTTTGTTTTAGCAGACATTTAAGGGCTGACTGCTTAGGGGAAAGGGCCTTTTACATGCTGTGTTGCTTAAATGTGTTCATTAGTTTGCTTTTAACTGCTTTTAAAGTGGCAAAGTGGTTTGAGTGTTGGACTATGAATCTGGGGACCAGGGTTCAATTCCCAGCTTGGCCATGAAACCCACTGGGTGATCTTGGCCTCTCAGCTTCAGGGGGAGGCAATGGCAAACCTCTGAACAAATCTGCCAAGAAAACCCCATGATAGCATCTCCTTGGGGTTGCCATGAGTAGGAAATGACTTAAAGACACACAACAACAATTTTATTGATAGTTTGATTATATTTAAATTTTTGTATGGTGTAAATTTTTTGCTGTAACTTTTGAAAGCCACCTTAAGTCCAAGACTGAGAAAAAAATATATAAATTCCTCTTCCTTCTCCTCCTCTTCCTTCTCCTCCTCCTCCAATTATGATGATGGTGATGATTTGTCAATCCTCCCCTCCTCAGTTAGGACTAGGGCTTACAAGTGTATGAATGTTACCAGGTATAAAGATCAAAACTGAATTATATTAGCCAGGAGCAACAGGGATGACAAGGGATGTACAGCTGGACAAAGAGAATCCTGTCAGGAAGCTTCTGAAATCAGTGACTTTACAGAGAAAATCAAAGGGAACTCTTGTACAGAAGCAGACTGACCATACATTTTCTGGATAAAAGGATGGATGGAGGCTGAAAAACTGAGACTTAATCCAGGCTTTTGATCAGTAGGAGAGCTGATCTCGCGTGGGAGGCAAAGTCAATGCTGGATGGAGTTGTACTCTACTTGAATAGTTCATGTGTGGCAGGGGGTTGGACTGGATGGCCCTTGTGGTCTCTTCCAACTCTATGATTCTATGAAGGATTAGGTTTGAACTTTGGGAGCACTCCTGGACCTGGCCTTAATTTTAGAGGCCCATGTGTTGGCTGTAACCAGTAATGAACTCTTCACTCAGCTTCAGTTTTTGTGCTGTCTTGGATCATGCATATTTGACCACTTATGCTCTGGCATAATCCATATTGGACAGCTGCAATGTGCTTTATGTAGAGCTGCCCTTAAAAGAGTATTTGGACATTTCTCAGTTGGAGAAAAACAGAGCCTGGAATAGCTACTTTTTGGACTAAAACTCCAAGAATGCCCCAGCCAGCACTGTCAATTCAAAATGCTAATTACAATTACAAAATTCCAAAGAGCTAGGGATCAATTTCTCTAAAGGACAACTACTTTCTGCATGAACTTCCTTGCATTCAACTTTGGAAGCCATATTCTACTGCCCTTCACCTTCAGAAGTGATCTTGGTGTGGACCTCAGAATGGACCTTCCTAGCAGTGGCACTTAGATACTGGAACCCCTGCTCTCAAACCCACTTTGGAGATGGCAGCCCTCTTTATTTTGCCAGTATTTTGTTCTGTATCAATCTCCTGCTGTGAAGATTTATTTTTAAACTGACCTGGTTGTTTTATGCCCCTCCTGAACTGCTGTTTTAATATTTCAGTTAATATACTGTAATTATTTTAATCACATAATTTTATTATATTTTGTAAAAAAAATTAAATCTAGAATCCTCCCTTGAGGCCAAAAGGGTAGTAATTTCCTAAAATAAATGTCATGTATGTTTACTCAGAAGTAATTCCCAGTGTGTTCAGTGAGGCTCTTCTAATATTTGTGAAGTATTTTAAGATATAATAGGAGCACTGAAGTTGTTACTGGTGGAGTCTTCATTTGGTGACTGACCACATTCTCAATCAGTGGTAATAGAAAACTCTTTCGCATTCTGGCTACTTCCCAAATCGGCTCCCACCGCAAACACAGGTAACTAACCATGGGCCTTTCCATCTATGGTTTGCTTACTGTGATGTCCAAATCCAAGGTTTGTTCATATTCTACTTTTCTCCATTTGGGGGAGAGGGGTTGAGAAGCAAAGCCAGACAGAAAAGCTGTGGATTGTTTAGCTGCTCATTCTAAACAGCCACAATTCTGTCCTGATGTCTAGATATGTTTTTGATGTCCAGGAACTTTGAAATTCTTCCCTGCTCCAAACCTGACTATCATCTGGGTATACACAGTGCCAACCTCCCAGACACACACTATAGTTTCTCAAAGCCAACCTGTATAGACCTCATCTGGCCAATACATAAAAGTCCTTCTCTTCTCATCTGCTTCTTTACACCTGCCTTAGATGTTTTTCAGGAGCAAATTATTTACTGTAGAATAGCCACATGATATACTATTAAAATGCTCCAATAAATTAAGGAGTTCCCTATATGCTTTATTATCTCAAGTAACCTTCAAAAGGCATTTATCTGCCATCAGCTGATGTGTTTTGAAAAACTGTGATGACAAACTAATTTAGCAAATGTGTGCACTTAGAATCTGCATTTACAGACTGAATGAGTAAATGTGCCCCATGGGGCTTGATAAGCTACCTTAAAAGAAAGGGGGGGGTGTCTTCAGATACTGGCACTTATTATGTATTCCTGGATATCTCACCCATTTGGCCTAGATGAAAGTGGACTCCAGTCTCACTGTCCCAATGAGGCAAGAAAGACACTCCTCAAACACTCTGGGATGCCCCTACACCACGCTCCAAGCTATGCAGGGTTGAAAGCCCAAACCTTACTGCAATCAGCTTCTTACCTGCCAACTCACCTGGGTGTCATTGGTGTGTAGGGGCTTGTAACAGTGGAGCACCTAGTGTGGTGAATCCACTTGCTAACATGAAACTTCACAAGTTTGCAGTCTACCTCAAGAGGCAATTGGCCAATGCTAAAATGCATAAATAATTAAACGGGGGGGGGGGGGGGGCTGCAAAATAATTTCATATATCTATTAGGGCTTACCGTTACACCAGAAATTACTTCTCTGGACCAATGAGAATAACTTCCTCTTTACCACAACTGCAGCAATCGACTGTGAACATAGCCATGGTATAGCCCACTGCAGGGTTAAGCAACCTGCTGTCCTCAAGATGTTTCAGATGATGAATTCCATAAGCTCTAACCAGCATGGCTAATGAGAGGTATGGAAGCAGCAGTTCAAAATTTCTGGAGAATACAAGGTTGCCTATTTCTGGCCTAGAATACCACTTGTAGCCCTGATGCAAGCATTATAACACTGAACGTATAAAGGAAGAGCAAGGAAGGAGTTCTTGATCTGTTGTCTTAACTCCAGTCTCTCCCCTCAACTTCTGTAGAAATTCAAATTAAGACAATGACTGGAGCACACTGCAAATAACTTTGGATCTAGTGAGCTTCGCTCTCAAGGAAAACTATGTTTTTACTGTTGTGGTTGTTGCTGTTGTGTGCCTTTTTGCCATTTCCAATGTATGGTATCCCTAAGACAAATCTGTCATGAGGTTCTCTTGGTAAGATTTGTTCAAAGCAAAACTGCCATTGCCTTTTCTGCGGCTGAGAGAATGTCACTTGCCCAAGGTCACCCAATGGGCTTCCATGGCCAAGCAAGGATTTGAACCCTGGCTTCCTAGAATCCTAGTCCAACACTCAAAACCACTATGCCATACTGGCTCTCATTTTTACCATGTTTTTTGTAAGGTTATACATGCTCAACACTGGAAACATTCTAACATCTTCAAAATAATTTTTAAAACTCTCTGAAACAAGTTTGGATATGTTCCCTTGCTAATTGGGGGAGCAGAGAGAGAGAAGAGGGAAGTGATTTAACACAACACAGGCTATAATTAATAGGTAACCAATACAGATACATTTTTATTGCAGATGTATGGCTCATTCTTCTGGGTTGTTGTTATTGTCATTTTTAAGGGATGAGACAAGCATTTGATGCAGGGGTCACTGACTATGCAAGCAACCCGATTTGAACTGCTGTGAACACTGAATCAAGGCACGCACAGCCAACTGCACTGCCTGCCTTGACTCCACTTTCACCCCTCCCATCTGCTGCCTAATAACTCTTCCTCCACCAAAGATTTTTATTTTTCTACAAAAACACGCACACACCATCTTGGAAAATAGGTCTAGAGGGGAAATTATTCTCTATGTTGTTTTTTAAAACCAAGGGTGATAAGGCTTTTATCCTCCAGCCCTTTATCCTCTTCAGGAAACCCCATCATCAATATATTTTTGTCATCTGAGACAAATAATAATAATAATAATAATAATAAATTTTATTTATATACCACCCATTGGTGACCCAATCCGGGCAGTTCACAACATTAAAATAATACAGCCTAAAACCAACCTATTTCCCACCCACCCCTTAAAAAACTACTAAACCAGATTTAATTAAAACCAATTTTCCAATAAGTTTAAAATAAACTATGACAAAACAACAATACAACAATAAAAACCCTGCAGCTTTCTACAAGGGAAGGGTTATGGGGGATCTGCTGAAGGGGAGGAAGGCCTGCCGGAAGAGATCCGTCTTGACAGCCCTTTTAAAGCTGTCTAACAATGTTAATTGACGGATCTCATCTGGCAAGCCGTTCCAGAGCCTGGGGGCGACAACAGAAAAAGCCCTCTGGGAGGTAGCCAAGAGCCTCGATTTTTGAGGCTCCAGCAAGTTCCTCCCAGAGGACCGGAGAGCGCGGGGAGGATTGTATGGGAGGAGTCGGTCTCTGAGATAGCTTGGACGCAAGCCATTTAGGGCTTTAAAGGTGATAACCAACACCTTGTATTGGGCCCGGAAGCCAATAGGCAGCCAGTGGAGGGACCTCAAAACCGGGGTGATGTGGTCCCTCCTAGATGTTCCGGATACAAGCCTGGCTGCCATGTTTTGGACCAACTGTAGCTTCCGAACCAAGCACAAGGGTAGCTTCATGTAGAGCGCATTACAGAAATCAAGGCATGAGGTTACCAGCGCGTGCACCACAGTCTCAAGGTCCCTTACCTCCAGAAAAGGGCGCAGCTGGCGTATCAGCCGAAGCTGATAGCAGGCGCTCCTGACCGTCGCATTTACCTGATTTGTCATCAGGAGCGACGAGTCAAGGAGCACCCCCAGACTGCGAACACAGTCACTGGAGGAGAGTGTGACCCCATCCAGGACTGGAGGTTGCAACCCAATTCTTGGTTTCGGGGCCGCTACCGTGAGCACCTCTGTCTTGTCTGGATTCAGTTTCAATCTGTTTTTCCTCATCCAACCCATTACCGCCCGAAGACATTCATTGAGAGAGGAGACGCCATCAGAATTCGAGGCTGACGAACGAGACACGGAGAAATAGATTTGGGTGTCATCAGCGTACTGATAACACCCAGCACCATAACTCCGTATAATCTCACCCAGCGGCTTCATATAGATGTTAAACAACATCGGAGACAAAATAGCCCCCTGAGGGACCCCACAAGTGAGTTCCCTCTTACTGGAGCTACTGTCCCCGAGCAGCACCCTCTGGGACCTAAGAAAAGATGTCAAACCTCCTAATGCCAAAACAGGAGCAATGTGGGCTGGTGGTTGAACCTTATTGTGACACTGGCAATGGCCCAGCAATCTTCCATGGCACCTGTGGGCAGCAGGTTAGCTTTGTTAGAGCAAGCTACGTGGTACTACCCTCCAACATCTTGCTGCTATTCCCCCTCTCCATCATAATCTACCAGAGGGAGGCACTTTATTTTGCCTAGTGACAAGGCCACCCCTACACATCTGTTCAGCATAAAACAAACATTAGATTGCATAAGGTTCAATGGGGCCACCCTCATAGTTACTAGAGCCCTCCACTGGATGATGTGGTTGCCTTCTCCATTCTCCTTCCAATGAGGGTTGTTTTTGATCTGGGGTGATGGAGCACCATGTGGAGGAAGATGGTTGTTGTCAAGGTCTGAAACCCTCTGGTCAACCACCCCAACTTGTTTGGCTACAATACCCAAATTACTGCAAATAGTACGGATATGCACAGACCTACAACATCAGCTCCATGTTTCAGAAAGGCTAGGTATGGCTACACCATTCAACTGAAATCACCATAACTCTCCACTGCCTCTAATTTATGTATAAAATCTGAAACTAAAGAGATTAAAAGATGTTGAAAGAGTTGAGACAGGTCTCTTTTAATGGGATCAAATGATCAATCATGTAAATGATATTCATTTTTGGAATCTTTGGTATACAGATGTGGATACAACGCAGAGCTCCCTTTCAAACAGGACTGACCTGTGAATGACCCAAAACAGAAAGTGAGGGGAAGGGAGGGGAGGCTGTGTCTACTTCACCCATTAATTCCTTTTTCATATAGACAGGTTGTCTCCAATAATTTCCAGGTCAATAACTATGTAAACAAGCACCTATTTAGGAACAGAACTAGTTTTCATTTTATCATAGGACTAAAGATACAGTTACCTAAAGACACACTGGAAATGCCTCTTGGGAAGCTATAAGAACTCACTGTTGTACAATTTATATTCTAAAAGAAGGGCAACCCAACTTACATTGCCATTTATGTGTCACGTAGGGAGGTGAACACATGCATTTCTCAGACTTATGACATAAGGCTGAATGCTGTAACTAGTTTACTACCTTCTGAATCCCATTATTTTCCCAACTCCCTTTTTTGTCAGTAGCCAAACACTGTGGGATGAAAACAGACCAATACTGTATGATGATGATAATAATTCTTCTATCCAAACAAAGCTAGAAGTATACTTAATGCAGCCACAAACTCCAGTGACCATGTTTGTAATGGAAACACAGATCTGGAAAATAGAAAGATGAAGCAGCACTGAAGGGAAAATTAATAAGGAAGGGATTAAGCACACCTTCCCCTGCTTGTTTATTTCTCCAATATAATTCACCCTCCTCCCATGCCACTTTGTATGACACCAGTGGGTCCTATATAGGTCACATGGATAAAGAATTTCTTCTAGAATCAGTGAAAAGACTACTCCTGGTAGTCACACAGAAAGGAAAATCTTCTCATGTACAATATCAGGATAGCTGGCTCTGCTGGTCCTTTATGGCCATAAAAACAATGTCATGTTTTAATTTTAGCCTCCACGGAGGCAGCACCACCAAGGACACCCCTGGCATTCTGTGTTTTATACATCCTAGCAGCCAACAGAGATCTGGTTATCGAGTGGGACGTCTAGACCCCCACAACAGCAAACAATGAAGGTTGAAAATTAAATGTCTCCTTTCAAAAACTGCACCTGAGACCAGTTTAACCGAGCCAGGAGTACAGATCCTAGAATAAGGGAACAAATGCCAACAGTGTTAGCTGTTCAAAATACAATTACTCATGATCCTAGGTCTTCTTCAATGCTCACTGAGTCTTCAATAAGACTAACACAATGTGGGGTGTCAAAATATAGTAATAGGTGCCAAATACATATCCAAACTTTTTTAAAGATTTTTTTTTGTAAAGAGCTACAAAACAAAAATATAGCTTAGCAATAATCATTTGTATGAGATACTAGCTTTCTGAAGTTTTTTAAAAAAATTAAACCCCTTCCCTAGTGGAATGATTCCCTTCTATATCAAATACTGGACATTTTCCACTTCCTTCTCATACCCAGGAGTGATCATAAAAAAGTCAAAAGGAGCAACCAACAGGCTTTCAAATATTCAAATCATAGATAGTGCAAATGACTGTGCAACAATATGGAGAACCTGGATTTCACTTATATTTTAGTTCTTAGTTTACTTAATTACTTTCCTTAAACATTTCAGCAGAACTTACTTTTAAGTAAATGTGCTTAGGTCTAAAGCATATCTTCAGCATATTATAGTCCTGTAATCAAAAGCTTTTGCAACTTAACTCTGCCCTTTGGGGCTACAGTCCATGCATATAGAGAAAGAAAGAGCAATACAGAAGCCCACTACTGTAATCTTAGCAACATCCCTTCTTTCCAACTACATTTAGGGCAGAGATGTGAACTGTACAGCCCTCTAAAAGCTGTTAAACTGCAATTCCCAGCATTCATCTCCATCATCAATGTTGGTTCAAGGGCTGCTGAGACCTGAAGTCCAACAATATCTGCAAGGCTGAACTAATATAGAGCCTCCAAGTTTCTTCTCACCATACTGCAAAACTTTGCACCCCAATAATGATACCTACAAAATGTTCCCTAGATCCTAAGACTGCTACTGAACTTGTTATGTTTCATTACACTCTCCTCTTCTCTTTTTTGGGAATCTACAACTGTTCTAATATTTCAAAAATTTAAGTACCCAGTTAGATTTAAAAGCCTTAAGTTAGCAATAATATTCCTCCGATTTTCAAAAACTGTTAGCCTGTTGGTATACTAACATAAGACTCATATATGCCCCTTCAAAGCACACATATTCATATCAACGTTGCATATACCCTTCTTGCAGAATTGTTGTTAAATATTACTAAGCAATTATATCAAAACTGTAAAAGCATTCTTTACTGTCAAAACACTTGGGTTAAAAATTATAGCTCAACGCCATTTTTAAATTTCTCTGTGTTTGTGTAAACAGCTTGGTCTGACTTGGGAGTTTTTAAATAAAATAGCTGTAAGCTAAGGCTTTCCTTCAACTTTTCCAAACAATTTTCAGACCAGCAAACAATCAAAGTGCCATCATTTCTTGTTCAAGGGGAACAGGGTATTTTACAGGTCTCAAGCATGACTATTAAGGATACAAACAGAACTTGCACTAATTCTCAGTCAGGGCACCTAACAGATACAAATAACAACAGAGCATGCATAGGTGTCAATGTCTGTACATGGAATGAAGAAGTACTAATCTTGTACAACAATCTTCTGGTGCTTATTTTACTTCACCAGTGTATACCTTTTCTTGTTTGTGCTAAAGACAGTACCTATCAATTCTTTGTGAATATGCCAGTATATTGAAATTAACTTGGGGTGGATGGAGGGAACTTTCCCTT
The DNA here is from genome assembly GCA_026167975.1 of Phrynosoma blainvillii. NCBI lineage: Eukaryota > Metazoa > Chordata > Lepidosauria > Squamata > Phrynosomatidae > Phrynosoma > Phrynosoma blainvillii. Next base: position 230,125,270 of record JANUYF010000002.1, on the reverse strand, counting down.
CCTCTCCTCCACTGCAGCCTAAAGCCTGACACTTAACTGGCAGTGGTGATGCCAGCCTCCTCCTGCAGACTACAGTCTCTCAAGCACAGTAATACTCCAGCTGCAATTGCAAGATCTTAAATTATTCCTCCTCCCCCTCCTAATAACAATGAAAACTTGAAAATCACTTTGAAATGCACAATGAATCTGAGAATAGTAGAAACACATAAAATGTAGAAGCATGAGCTGGGGTTTCCTAATGCAACACTTTGCCAATTCATTTTCTTTGTCTATATTCTTTGACTGAAGATATGCTTCCAGATATAACACAGGGCAGTAAACACACATGTATTCCTAGCTTTGGAGTATGGGAAGAGGGGAGTGTTCTTGTGATGCAGGATGCTATGCCTCCAAAAAAATTCTATGTCACAATCAACCTATGCCTGAAGAGGTATACCATCTTAAAATTTCATGTGCCCTATTTTAGAATGTTGTCATTTGACAAAAATCTTTTGCCATGTGCATGCACACATTTGGTTCTGAGAGAAAATGCTAAATTCCAAAAAGCTGATGCAAATTCTTCACTGCTAGAAGGCACACTGGTTCAGGTATACCTAAAAGAAAAGCCCCTATCATCACAACATGACATATACAATCCCATTTCATTGTAAATAGCAATACAGAAGATCACAGAAATGCACCTGCTATTTACATACTCACCATAATAGTTAGCTTTTGATTCTTAATGGAGAAAAGTATTCATTTCCCCCTTCTAGTAAAATCTTAAAAATATAGTAAACATTCCTAATTATCAGGCCTTACTTGGAACAAATCTTTCAAGACAGGCACTGGTCTCCAGCACAAAATTAAAATAGAGATGCTGATGTTTATTTTATTTTATGCCCCCCCCTCCTTGATCCTTCCCATTGCAGAGCCTGCCATACATATGCTTATCTTTCCCTCCCACTGCTGCACAAGGGATTCAAAGGAGAACCAGAAACACTGAAAGGGATCATTTCCCTCCCTCTAAATGTGCATCTAGCCTTTTAGCCATTTACCTAGAAGTAAATCCCACTGGACTAACTGGAGCTTTCCTCTGAGTAGATATGGTGTCATAGCATATACCCTTACCTCATTCCTTCCTTTTAATCAGCCTACACTCCATGCAATTCTTTCCCATCTAAATCCACCTAGAGGGGCTGATTTTAATTAGTGTTAAAGGGAATATTACAATAGGTCCTAATTAAGATCTCTGTTAAGAATCCAAAATGCAAACTTAACAGGAGGGGGGAGGTTGCAGACTAAAAAAAAAAAAAAAAGATGCAAGTTTTACATCTTCAGAGATGTAATTCTTAATAGGTCTATTCAATGAAATACCAGACCTTAATGAGTATATGCAAAAACAAAAAGGCAGCAGGGGGTTGGTTAGTAGGGAGGTTGAGGCTTGGTATCAGCATATTCTAGTAGCAACTGTCAGCAGCTAAGGATAAACTTTGACATGAGGACACATGTGTCAGTTGCCACTATTTAGCCAAGAACTTATTTAGTCATCATCAACAGTAGCAAAACTTTATATAACCCTGTGTATTCTTGGGATTTGTATGTGCATGGCTACTTGTGTTGAAAGTGAATAAACTTTTCAGTGGAGTCAGACAGGTTTTTTTACTTCCCATACCTGAGGCATTTCTCTCTCGCATACACAGCAGCTTTACTGTTTGGTGAAACGGTACCTTTCATGTGGCTACCAATAAAGCACCATTTTTGTGGGTTTTTTGGGCTGTGTGGCCATGTTCTAGAAGAGTTTATTTTATTTTATGAAAGCCTACGACTTCACAAAGCACCATTTATTGTTGCAAAATGGTTTGCAACCTTCATCTTGGTTTGTCTTCCCCAACAAGGCAATAAGATAGGCCACTGCTATTCCTAATTGTCACCCCTGGTTTCCCACCTTGACAAAAGTGGTAACCAAAGAACACTCATCCTGGGGAAGGGCTGCATACACAGTGCTCAGCCTGTCCCCAATCTTCATGAAGCTGGTAGGAAACAGATGCAAGTCTTTCATGGCTCCAAAAACAATTGCATAGCTAACTTCTGGTTCTGGTATGGGTATGTCCCATAGGGAGAGGAAATGACTGCTTCTCCTAGGTCACATCCCATGCTGCACAGAATGTGCTACAGCGCTAGTTCAGAACTGCAGTCACCTCCTGCAAAGTTTTGCCCTGCATAAGGAAAATTAGTATGTCCAAAGAAAAATTGGAATTTTGAACCCAGCTCTCCTCTCTCATCCATCACTCCTTTCATCTGAATCATGCCAGCATCCAGAAGGCCAAGCCCACCCCATTCCCTACTGTATCAACCAGATTTGAGTTCATTTTAGCTGGTTCATGGGACTGAGGAGCATATCCAAATTCACTACCTCCTTAGCAGGGGGGGGGGGGGAAGAGTTTCAAGAAAATGATGCACCTAAGTCTATTCTCCCTTCTCTCCCAAAGTACCTCTAACAAAAGCCAAAGAAGAGAGCCAGCCAACTGCTGGATAAATATCAAATCTGTAAAAGGTGGTGGTGGTGGGGAGGTTGAAGAGAGAGAAAGAGAGACAAAAGACAAGGTATGAATTCGCACAATACAGTAATCTTCCACCTCAGCTAGTCTTTGGCTTTGCGGCTTGGCGCCTGCTAAACTTATCTCCTATTTCCCCCTGGAGCTAGCTTGCTTCAGACTGCTTCCATAATGATTTCTAAGGGAAGCTCTCATTGCGAGCTCCCTGCTGAGGTGTAATAATGTGTGTGTGATAACAGACACAAGGGGAAAGGAGGGGGGGGCTCCGGGGGGTTATAAATCCCCTCTCTTCCCTCCCTCCCCCCCCCCCGCCTTTCCTTCCAGTCTTTGGCAACTCAGCCTGGGATGGGATGGGGTTGCGGCTCCCTTGAAGGAGCTTAGCTCGGGATTGTTATTCTGCACAGCAACCCAACTTCTCTGCAGAAGAAACAATAAAGAGAGGGATTTGGCTCTGCGCTGCCCCCCCCCCCAGCCTCCACTCTTTATATTGCCCATCGCCTCCTCTCAAAAGGGATGGGAGAAGGAGAGGGACAAGGCAGACCCCGACTTGCCTGGCTCCCACGCAGAGCCTTTCAAGCAGAAAGTTTAAGCAAGGGGCCAGGTGAACTAAAAAGCCTCTTTCCCCTCCCAGCATATCCCCCTTCCCCGCTCCCAGGGATTAATATGTAGGCTGCATACACAGCATAGATTCTATCCCCCCCCCCCCAAGAAATTTTATATTTTAACACACACACCTTCCCTATGGTATAGTACTGTGTCCCCAACCCCAAGAAAGACTCCAAACTTCCACAGCCCGGCCACGGATCCTCTGAACTGATTTATTTTGAGCTGAGTCCCATTGAGTTGAACGGCCTTCCTTCGCCGGGGCCCACTCGGGATGGCCAGTCCCTAGTCAAGGCAAAACTGGAACCCAGGTCTCCTCTCTCGGGATGCCCAGTCCCTGGTCCCAAGGCAAAACTGGAACTCAGATCGCCTCGCAAGGGGTGGCCAGTCCCTGGTCCCAAAGCAAAACTGGGACCCAGATCTCCCCTCTCAAGATGCCCACTCCCGGTCCCAAGGCAAAACTGGAACCCAGATCTCCTCGCTCGGAGTGGTCAGTCCCGGGTCCCAAGGCAAAACGCTTTTGAACCCAGATCTCCCCTCTCAGGATGCCCAGTCCCGGGTCCCAAGCGCAAGGCGGAGGAGGGCGCAAGGCGGGCAGGAGGTGGCGTGTGGAGGCATCCCTGCCACTGTGGGAAACCTCTGTCCACGCGGGGAGGGGAGGGGAGGGGAGGAGGGAGGGAGGGAGGGAGAGCAGCGCTGATGGCCGAGGACTGTAGGGGGGCGGGCTGGCACATTGGTGTCCACACACACACAAAACACACAAACACGCGTGGAAACACACACACAAGAGGCAGCTGAACCTTCGCCTCCTCGCCCACCCCTGGGAGCGCGCACACTCTCTCTCACAAACACACACACACACACACCGGCTGCCTCCTCGCCATAATTATTGGGGGGAAAGGCTTCGGCAAGTGTCTGAGTGCCTCCCCCGCACGCAATGAATCATCTCCCAGCGCCCGGCTCCTAAGCAGCCCCGCACGCAAAAAGGAGGGAGAGGAGGAGGAGGAAGGGTCGGCCATGGCAGTGCCCCCCCCCACCCTAAAACAAAAAGCCAGGGAGCGCGTGGGGCATGGCTTTTCCCTTCCAAGAAGGGGATTCCCCCCTCCTCAGCCCCAGCCGCGCGTCGCCATCGTCGTACCCCCCCCCAAAAAATAGAGATACACCTGAAGAGGCAGGAATAGGAGAGAAAGAGAGAGAGAGAGAGATTACCTCCCCCCCCCCATACAAACACAGAGAGAGAGAGAGAGAGAGAGAGAGGCAAGGCAGCAATCCCCCCTCCAGAGCCTGGGCATCCCTGGCTGGTGACTCACTCTGGCTGGCTCAGTGGTCCCTGAGGCGGCGGCGGGGAGATGCAGGAGCTCCGGCTCCCTCCGCGCCCAGCGACATCCCCGGGGCAGCCCAGAGGCACAAGGAGGAGGAGGAGGAGGACTGGGAAGGGGAGGCTCGCTCTCCTCGCTGCGCCCGAGCCGCCTCTAGCCTCCAGAGAAGGATGGAAGGAAGGAAAGAGAGAAGGAGGGAAGGAAGGAGGGAAGGAAGGGAGGGAGGGAGGGAGGACGCGAACCCGCCCCCGCCGCGGAGGAGGGGGAGCCCCAGAGAGGCCACGTGCGGAGGAGCACCTGCCCCGCCTCCTTACCCCCCCCCACCATACCCCCCCGGACCCTGGACCATGGCACAAAGGCGCCAAAAGCAAGGGACACCCGGTTTCCTCTCAGCACCGAATTTCCTCAATGGTCCTCCCCTGCTGGACCCACTCTCTTCCTCACCTGCTTTCTGCCAAGGAGCCAGAGTTCCTTGTGGGTGTCCCGTCCCCCCCCCCTCCCAATATGTCCCACTTTTATTATTTTCCAAGGTGGTATGCAGGAAAACACACAGACACAAACACCATCTTTAAGCGCCTGTGAGGGCAGAGGCTAGTGGGGCGCGTTGCCCTCTGCATGTGCTCAGTGGTTAGCAGTAGCATTTACGTCTCTGTACCGCTTCATACAGCACTCTGTAGTCTCTCTAAGACGTTTACAACGTGTAGTAAGCCAATTGCCCCCAACAAGCTGGGTACAGCACTCATTTTACCGACCTAGAAAGGATGGGAAGCTGAGTCAACCTTGGAGCCCCCTGGGATCTCACTTGTGGCTGCAGTACTGGCATTTAACCACTGTGCCTCCAGGGCTGGTCAGGGGGACCAACCATCCTCTTTCCCATTTCAACCTTCTGTCCAGGAGGAATTCCCAAAATATCCTCCATTTTGAGCATGAATTAAGAAGTGTGAGTTGACATTGCTGCAAGTGTTTTCAGCTTTGTCTTTGGTCATGTCCTCCATTTTTTCTGGAACGTGCTACATTTTGCGGGGCTTGGTCCTACTTTGTGCTTATAATATCTGGTCAACCTGTCAGTAGTGCTCTCTCTGCTTCATACACTTCACACGTGCAAAGCATGTCCCCACAAGTCCTGCGCTTCCCCTCTCTATGGCTGGACTTCCTACAGAGCTCCTCCTGCCCCAGCTGACTGGCCAGCCTTAACCAACCCTCTTGTTGGGGATACTGCAACTCAAGCATGCTGAGTCTTTCTAGGAACATAGATGCATATCCATGATAGTTTATTGTTTTATGACCCCTCATTTCCTCCTTCTCTAAAAGCACACTTTTCTTTATCCCTGGAGAGATTGCTATTACCTTATCCTCCTTCCTTCTTTGTCCTTTGACCGGAGCATTCTGATAAGAAACTTTCTTTGCAAGCATGTAGACTACTTTTTACCTCATTTTCTTTGCAACATGAAGCTTCACCTGTGTATGAATATGCATGTGATTTTGTAAGTAAATTTACTTTTTTATATTAGTCTAACTAAGGACTTTGTCTTAGTTCTTTATTGGAAGACACGTGGGGGCTGGGAGAATAAGAATGGACTAGTTTGCTTTCTTGCTCATGCATTTTCTGCTGTGTTTACTTTGCTGGTGAGATTAAATCAATCTTCTATTTTCCTGAGCTTTCTAATGAATCTCAAGAAAAAATTCCATCACTTTTCCATCCCACAAAGCCCCTGGCCCAAAGACATGTTCACCAGTATCTAAGGTCACATACTACCTAATTCAAAGCCAGGCCTTTGTAGGCTTCATTGCCTCTGGCCCACAACCTTCTCCAAACCATTCTAGATGACAACCAATAATGCCCCATGCATGAGTGCATGTTTTTGGCAGAAAGGTGGGATATAAATTTAAATTAATTTGAATTTAAGTCAACATCTCTGAACTTGCTTAACATCCTATATTGCTCTCTTCTGAGATTTTAAAACCATATAAAACTTATAAGCAGAGCTAAGTTATCATCAGTCTCATCCATTCCCCAAGTTTTTCCAGCATTTTTTTCATTGAAGGAATTGCCACCCAACATAATCCAGCCCTCACAGTCCTTCCCTAGTTCCCCTCAACTAATGGAGGCAAAGAGTGTTACTGCATTTGCTGAAAGTAACCTCTGGCCAAGCCTTCCTAACATGGCTTTTGGATTGTTCTCCCTCTTAGAGTCTTTCTTCTCCATTGCTGAGTTAAAGTGGCATGAGATGCACTCTTGAGAACAGCAAGAGTCACCTGCCTCTTTTTTCAGCAATCATAAAATCATAGAGTTGGAGGAGACCACAAGGGCCATGCAGTCCAACCCCACTCTGCCATGCAGGACCTCACAATCAAAGCACCCCCTGTGACAGATGGCCATCCAGCCTCTGTTTAAAGGCTTCCAAAGGAGGAGACCACCACTCTCCGAGGGAGTGTCTTCCACTGTTGAACAGCTCTTACTGTCAGGAAGTTCCTCCTAATGTTGAGCTGGAATCCCTTTTCCTGTAGGTTCCATCCATTGTTACGGGCCCTGTTCTCTGGAGCATCAGAAAACAAGTTTGCTCCATCCTCAATATCCCTTCAAATACTTAAACAGGGCCATCACACCAAACAAGTTTTCTTCCTCTGGTTTCCTAGTGGTAGTTTCCTTTGCTTTGCTTTGAATCCAATGTCACTGCTGATAACTACCTGAAATATTTCACTCCAATATCATCCTGAGATGACCAACCAAAGATCTTACCCTGGTTCCTTCTTTGTTGATGGGTGAAGTGAGTGGCAACCAGAGAAGGAAGGGCTTGTGGCACCCTATGGACCTTATCACACGTGGGCCACAAAGCGATAATAAACTGAAATAAGAATAAATCCAGTACTATACCGAAAAGAACCGAAAGAGCTGCCTCAATACGTAAATGGCTATCACACACAATTCCAGTCATTGCGCATTTATTGCGCTTCCAAGAAAGCGCATTCTGGGCACGTATTTTCCATTCACACACAAGTGATAAATTACAGTAAAGGAGAGGACATGTTTACCCGTTTGTTGTTCTGTTTGTTGCCCGATCCAAACAGGAAGTACACGTCATAAGATGCTTCCTCGCAGACCCATGGGAAATCATGCTAGGAACCATGGGTCATGACGGGGAAATGCTTCACAATACGTATTGCCTGTTCATATGCATTTCGGACTCGCGGTAATGCGCAGTGATTCCAGTTGTGCACTTGTACTTCCTGAAGAAACCGAAATTCCAAAGATCTCAATTCGTTGCGGATTTGTTCGGGGTTCTGTCCAGAATCTTAGCAGTTCTGTGCGACGTCGTGTGAACACACGGAAAAATAATACGTATTAGGACGGGATTTCGTTTGGATTGATTCTGCTTTGGACCCCGTGTGATAAGGTCCTATGTGATGCTTTTCCCAGGGGAACTTGCCTAGTACTGACATTGATCTCTTAAAGGGATTTTCAAGTCTGTTTAAAATGGTGCTGGCTATTCCAATGTTTACTGGTTTGTTTTTATTATGTGGTTTTAAGGTTTCATTTTATAAATTGTCCTGGAACCACATTTGGTGATGGGTGGTATATAACCATTTTAAATAAATAAATAAATAAATAAAGGGTTAAAATGTAAACACGCAAGAAATTTATCCTCAGAATTGGTGGATTTTGAAATGAGGCTTCCTGTAGGGTTTCAACCAGCATTTGTCAGTTTATTACCAGGTGGCACCACCATTGGGCCTGGGTTGTCGCCAGTTGCTCAGGTCCTTTGTCTGCTGTATGTGCAGTGGGTGGGTGTGGGGAGGGAGTAGCATTGACAGGAGTATGTGTGGTAGGTGATGGCTTCTCCTTTGCTGGCAGTGTTGCTAGGCAGGCCTTGGGTCTATTGAGTGTGCTGACTCCAGATTGTTTGCTGCCCGTGTTACTGCTATGGTACATCAATTTTAATTCCACTTGCTTAAAAACACATACACAAACCCCCTCACAAATAAAGCTCCTCCTCTCTCAGGCCAGGGTAGTTTGGATGCAATGGTGCTGCGTCTGTCCCAAAGTACCTCCCTTTTAATAGATCTCTCCACTTAGGATTGCTCTGGAAACCACTGTAGATTTTTGTGCTGGTAGATCTTTGTACAAGGGTACAAAGTAATCTCATTCCCTATGCTCCCCCAGTGCAGGGATAGAAAGATACACACATTGCTAGTAATTCATAGCATACAACATGAACAGAAATATGGAGGGAAGGTGAGCAAAAAGTATTAACAGCACAGTACACCTATTACAGTAAATAACTAATTTAATTATTTCATAGAACACCAATTATTTTTTAGTTTGTGTGTAACTGGTCTTATTCTAGTTATAATGCCAAAATATATTTGTTTTTCAGTTGTGCATTTTGAAATGCCACCATTAAAGTAATTTTACAAATTCTTCTTAAGCCCAGCACATGGGAAAATGTTGAAATTTTGATGTCTCAGGATGAATAAGGTGCCAGATGCCAATGGTCAAGTTGCTATGGCATTACAATAATGGTTCACAGATTAATGTCATGACCTCGATTAAAAATTCCAGTCATATATCTAATGAATATTCAGTGTTTCAGGCTGAGTTAGTTATAACCATGTCACCACTAGGATGCTGGCAAGAAAAGAAGAACAAATGTTCAATAATGTTCAGTCCGTGGTCTTGCTCTTGTTTTGATGGTTGATTCATCCATCAACATACTGACTCAGAAGTTAGTCCTGTTGAGTTAATAATAATATTTATTAATATTTATTTTTTCCTAAACTACATCAAAGATTTAGGTTTGGCACAAAAAGTAATTACGTAAGATGTGAAGCTGCTTTACACCAAGTCAGACCTCTGGGCCCCCCATCTAGTCCATCACAGACTATTTCGGTTAGCAGCAACTGTCCATGGTACCATAAAACTGAAAAGGAACATCCAGAGATACTTATAAATAACTTTAATATCTTTGTCTACATTTATGATTTTTGAGCCACTGGATGCTCTTCTCCAAAGAGTTCTAAAGTGATCATAAACAAAGCCACTTTCCTTTCTTTCTCCAGTCTCTCAGAGAGTATTCAGAATGTTGGAGAAAGGAAGAAAGGAAACTAGCTCACTTTGTGGTAGTTTTAAAATTTCACACAGTGGCTCATAATGCATCAGACATTTAAAGAGAGACTGTATTAAAGTCCTTTATAACCACCTTGGGACATTCCCACTTGCTTTTATAGCAGTAAAGGTGCTAGACCTCTTTGTTTTCAATGGTCTCAGATGGGGCAGTCTTTATTCAATAATGCTGTCTGGAATCGTTTAAGTGCAGGTGCCAAGAACTGAATCTGGGAACACCTGCATGCAAACTATGTGTTCTACTACTGAACTCATCCCAAAACTCAGACTTTCCTGCAGGATTTCAGTCTAGCAAGGCAGCAGAAGGTTGGGGAAAGGGAATTTCACACAGAAATTGAGAGAAGGTTGGAGTAAACACATAGGGACTACTTTAAAAGACTAAGCAAGGTTGCAGTCATCAGGCAAAGGGCCAAGACATTCCAGATATTGAAGTATTGATTGAATGTACACCTTTCTTAAGGCAGTTCAGAACAAGATTTTTTTAAAAAACAAAACAAAACAAACTTTCCCAAAGAAATTAAACTATGACAGGTTATATTAAAATGTGTTTAGATTATAATATTAAAAAAACTAATTAAAATACATTTTAGCATACATTAAAGTATCATTTTAAAAAGTGCAGTACTTGTAAACCACATACTGCAAAACATACCCACCTGTCCTGCACTGTGCATTATTTTTCACACATGAAAAAGCATGGAGACTGAAAACAAGGCTACTGGTTTAAACATTTAAAGTAACAACAGAATAAAGAACATTAGAGGGTGTATCAAGAGACAGACATGATTTATGTATTCCAAACAAACAGAAACAATAATGGAAAAGAAGACACTGTGTTACCCAGAATCCCCTTCATATCCAAAAATATTAATAACTCCATATGCCACCCTTGGATCCCTTGCTAAATTCCCAAATGACCTCCAGATGAACCCTGGCAGTAGAGTCAAGAGGCCAAAAGCCCTCTGCACCCATGGCATGGGCAGCCCACCCTTAATTCTTAAGGAATGCATTTCCTCCAGATAGTCAGGAGAGTTGCGAATGGGATTTTCCATGATGAGATCATCCAAACCATCAAGAGGTGTATTGTGTCATCCTTCCACAAACACCCTCAGCCATCCAAGGTGTAATGTTTGTATTGTGCCACCCAGTCTAACACCCTCCCACCCATAGGAAGGTGCATTGTGTCACCCACCCACACATTTCCCCAGGATATTGACCCCTCGGATTAAGACCACCACATACAATGGAACCCTATACAGCAGGGTGCCATCATCGCAATTATCGCCTTCCGCCCCCAGGGCCCATTTGGCCCTATATAAACCCTAGATTTTAGCCAGTCAGTGTGCTAGATTCACGGTCTAAACGACTCCACGTCACTCTGACCTCTGAAACTAGTTACTGGCAAGTCAGCTCAAAATCCAGGCTGCGGAGCCTGACTTGTCTCCCTATCATTCCACATTTTCCATTCGCTTCCCGGGAGGAAGGCTACGTCTCGGTAAGTATCGCCATTAGTAACGCCTGCATTTCTGTTCCAAACTCCAACCTTGATCTTCCTGAGCCTTGTGTGTGTGTGTGAGTGCATGTTCTGTGAGTGAGTTTTCCCCTATTTTAATAAATTAGACATCTAGTGGTTAACCAATATCTGTCTCAGCTCCATTTCTTGGGATTCTCTGGTCTCTTGGTATAAACACCGGGAGAGCGGTCTCATTGGGCTGTTGTAGCAAGCCTACTCTCGCATATTTGAGCTAATAATAAAATTCCCCTAAGGATTCGTTGCTACAACTGTACCACCCTGAACCACCCAATTCATCTAATTTTTGGAAACTAAAGAGGGTCAGACGTAGTTATGGCTTGATTGGGAGACCACCACAGAATAGCAGTAATAATCCTTGGTTGTGAAAGAATCCTGGCTAAAATCCCGGTCAATCAATATCAGTTCTTAATGCTGGGTGAGACAGACCAACAATCTAACTGAGACAGCATCTACACTACAGAATTAATGCAGTTGATGTTGCTTTAACTGCCATGGCTCAATGCTATGGAATTCTGGGATTTGTAATTTTGTGAGATATTTTGCCTTCTCTGTCAAAGAGCTCTGGTGCCACAACAAGCTACAAATCCCAGGATTCCATAGGATGGAGCCATGACAGTTAAAGCAGTGTCAAACTGCATTATGGCAGCAGCCTTAGTCTAAGGCCATGTCTTCACTGCTGGAAACCCTGGCTTACAATTGTGGCTTCCATATTGGTGGGGAGGATGAGCTGTCTGTGCAACCAGAACCCACAATGGTCTGGTACTGGGAGCACTGACCACACACTCCCACAGGTGAATGGCTTGCCTGGCCCATGGTACCTCCTCCTGGTCTCTTCTGCCTAGCAGCCAACCCTCCTCCCCCATCCCCACACTGGCATACAGTCCGCATGCACAGGTATTCTCCAGGATTTCTGGCATGATTTGAGGCAAACCGAGACTCTTTTTACTCCAGATAATTACTCTGGAATATGGATTGCCTGTTTGGGCCCTATGCATCATCTAAACAGGCCAATGCAGTGGGAACATTTATTTATCTCCCTGTGAACATGGCCTAAGCAGTTTTCTTATATTTTAAAAAAATGAAGAAAAAATTATCTTGAAAAGTAGTAAAGGGAAAGAAACATGGAGTAGAAAGCACAAAGTTAGCAGAAAACACAAAGTGAGCTTGAAATGAGAAATTGGTAAACCATGGTCATAGGCAAAACTACAGCCATCTGGTCTAGCAAGAACAAGTGAATTATATTTTATCTTCATCTATGGAAGAAAAGAACAAATTTTTGAAACCAGAAGATGAAAGTGAGAATACTTACCTATAGCCTATATACAGAAGAAAGGAAAGAGTCAAGGTGGTTAAGAACCTTGAGAAATTATCCAAGATTAAACAGCATAAGAAGTATAGAATTATCCAAGATTAAACAGCATAAGAAGTATAGGATCCAATGAACTCCCTGGGAAGACAGCTTAAGATTTCAAGTCTGATAAAAACAGTCTTGTCCAACCTGGCATATTGGGTGACAGCTTCTATTGTCCAGTGCTGTCTGGGGATGGTAGGAGTTTTAGCCCAAAATGTCTGAAGGGCAGCAGTTTGGGAATGGCTGAAAATCTTGTTCTCTGATCTTTTCTTTTCTTTTCTTGAAAGAATGGTATGATAAGCTCGCCACAAATGTATGCATTTTAGCAATATTTGATTAGTTACCTTGTTTTCTATCCTCATACATTTTATTCTTTATTGAAACTTGTAATTTATTTGGCATTTTAATGTGTTCTTTTTTCTTTCTATACCATTTTCTTTGTTTTTGGAAATATATTTCAATTTTCTATCTTGTGATTATGCAAACCATTTCATCTACCTTTTAATGTTGCTGAACTCCTTTCATTTACCTTGTAATAATTACAATTTCATAATCAGCATATTCAAAATCCTTGAATTTTATTTGTTGCTCATTTTATTACTCTTGACTAAGGACATTTTTCTGACCCCTTTGGCTGGTAACAAGATACACCCTTTAACAACTCTAGTAGTTTCCGGAATCTGCTTAAACAGAAAAAGATGACAGTAGGTCTGACTATTTATTTATTTATTTATTTACCGTATTTACATACTTAGTGTTACCAGTATGCACAATGCTTTGCAGGGTGCTACAGAAATTTATGTAAATGTACCCATAAAAACCTTTACCTTTTTACCCACAAATTCAAATCAAATGTATGAATAGAAAACAGTGGTACATAGGGTGGCTTTTGGTCCAGGGCATGCTTCCTCTAACAGGAGGAGGAAGTAATTTCTGCTGATTCCTCCCTTCTTTCTGTATCTCTTCCCCAAAATCTGTTTGAGAAGCTTGGGGAGCTCAACCCTGATGATGGTATCAAGCAATGGGGAAATGGGTGTGGGCAGAGCTGCAGAATGAAAAAAGAATTTGTGACCATCTCCATTCTCTTTCATTAGCTAAGGAACGGCCTTTTCTGGATCAAGAGCTCCTCTGTGAGTGGATGAATGGCACCATGGCACCAATCACTCTAACAAACTTCAGTACACTTCTCTTCTTCCCTCCCCTGTAGTGTGAAGAACTGTTTTAGAAGACAAGGACAGAAGCAAAGGGCAATAATTTCTGGCATGTGCAGTGTAAAAGCACTCCCCCTCCTCCCAATAGTTTCCTTTGATCAGAGAACAATAGTTGTTGGATGTCTTCCAAATGGAGGAAACCCAAACAAACTCTTATAAAAAGAGAGATGGGAACAAGATAGGAAGTAATCCAGTTACATATTGTTGTTGTTTTTAATAAAGAATCTTGTAACACACGCAGTGGCTCAAGTGGTTAAGACGCTGACGCTGTAACTGGAAGTAATCCAGTTACATATTGTTGTTGTTTTTAATAAAGAATCTTGTAGCACACATGGTGGCTCAAGTGGTTAAGACGCTGACTGTTGATTACAAGATCAGCAGGCTGGCAGTTCGAGGCCTGGGTGCTGCATGATGGGGTGAGCTCCTGTCACTAGTCCCAGCTTCTGCCAACCTAGCAGTTTGAAAGCATGCAAATGCAAGGAGATAAATAGGTACCACTTTGGTGAGAAAGTAACAGCGTTCTGTGCAATCATGCTGGCCACACGATCACAGAGTAGTTTCTGACAATGCTGGCTCTTTGGCTTAGTAACGGAGATGAGCATTGCCCCCTATGGTCGGACACAACTTGACAACCTTGTCAATGGGGAATACCTTTACCTTTACCTTTAGCACACATATAATAATAATAATAATAATAATAATAATAATAGGTTTTATTTTTAACCCGCCCCTCTGCTGGGCAACCGGGGCAGCGTACAGAAATTAAAACAATATAGCAGTTAAAACAATTCCATCTCCCCAATCCCTAACCCACCCACTCTTAAAAATCAAATTAAACTAGTACAATATTTAAAATAACAAAGATAAAATCGAGCATACAGTAAATTAAAACCCTAGGACAGACAGTAGTCGCTAGAGAAGCGGTAGACAGTCCAGACTTTATTTGGGCTGGGAGAATTTAGTTAACGTGTTTATTGCCATGTCCTTTTGTGGCCAAAATGTGCATGCTATCTTTGTACAATATGTATAGACTGCCATTCTAGGGCAAGTATTTTAAATTCTCATCTCCTGCTTTAACTCAGCTGCTGATACCAGCTTTCATTAGCTCACTCAGTGCCTCTTCTTACACTAGTTTTTTTCATGTTTCCTATAATGGTCCATAAAGGTTGCCCTCATCAAGCATCTTCCTTCAGACATGTCTTTGCTGATCTAGGTGACAATGGTCAGGTGGCTGGTAAAGGGAAAGCACTGCCTATCATGCAGATGATCAGTATCTTTCACTTGTTTCTTTGAGCACTGCTGCTGTCTCTTGTCATAAAGCTGATTCACAGGTGAAATTCCATAAGCCACAATGCTATTGGCAGCCTCATACCCAGCAAGCTAACTCTGCATCTCACATGTAGCAACTCAATGTCATCACGAATAGTGCTAGTCCCATTAGAAGTCTATTAGTTATGTTCTGGGACTCCCTACCTGTGAGCTAGCACACCTATATATCTTTGATATTAAGTCTACAAATATCTTTTTCCAGGTCAGAAATGCAAACATGCCTTACATGCCTGAACATGTGATACAATTATTCATGTTCCTTATGCACATTCATACCTTATAGTATATAAGTATATAGTATATAAGTATAAATATATATTATATACCTTAGTAATTTTCTTTAAAAAAAATACCTTTCTTAACTTTTGTCCCCTCTAACAAGCCCAGGGTAGCATACATAATCCTCCTCGTCCCCCAATTTCATCCTCAGAACAATCCTGTGAGATAGATTAGAAGGTAAAAAATATTCCCCTTTGACAAGGTTATCAAGTCGTGTCTGACTGTCGGGGCCATTGTTCATCTCTGTTACTAAGCCAAAGAGCCAGCATTGTCCAAAGGCAACTCTGTGATCATGTGGCCAGCATGACTGCACAGAACACTATTCACCTTCCCACAGAAGTGGTACCTATTTATCTATTTGCATTTGCATGCTTTCGAAATTCTAGGTTGGCAAAAGCTGGGACTAGTGACAGGAGCTCACCCCATTATGTGGCACCTGGGCTTCGAATGGGCAACCTGCCGATCTTGCAATCAACAGAGTCAGTGTCTTAACTGCTTGAGCCACTGTGTCCCTCCAGGTAGATTAGCCTGGGAGATAATGGCTTCTCCAATGTCACCAGCCTTACCATTAGGGAGAACTACCTCCAGCAGCAGCGATGGGGTATCATGAAAAATCAGCAAGTAGTTAATTATTCAGTTTGTTGTTATTGTACTTATACAGTACTGCTAAAGATTGGGGACAGGTACAGAATTGCTCGTGGAATGTTCTATCTCATGTGCCTCAAAAACCGGGTCAGCTATGGGTATTAGGCAGCTTGACTTCAATGGATAGAGGGTCACCATCTGCTGCTCCACATGGGGCAGCAAAATGTCTTGGGCCACCTTTGCCCAATGAGCTTGAGTTTCCCTATTTTGACTGCTCTGAACTTTATAGTCTCCTAGCTCTCTGTTGACTAAGTTGTGGCTGGCATCCGTACTTGTCTCTATAGAAATAATCTTGCATTTTGTGATGAAAACATGAGCCTAGATAGGCTGACTTGTTCTGTATGTGGTGATAGTCCTTTCCTCAGTTATCTGGAGTGAGCTTATCTTAATTAACAAGATGGAGAATGGGAAAAGGGTGTATAAGCTATTCAGCTTCTTAAGCTACCAACAACAAGACCAAATCTGAAATCTATGCATATAAATAGAAAGCAGCACCCATTGTGCAGATAAAACACTACAAATCAGGAGGTGCATCACTATTAGTCGGAGCACAGCGGAGGAGAAGCTGCCAGCTGCCATAGAGAGATCATGCAGGATTGCTAGGCAACCTCATGCTACCATGTGGGAAGAAGTCCTGTGCTGAGCTGGTGCCATGGTTTTAGGATCTGTGGCCTCCAGCATAATGTGCTTATCTGGGCCTGACAGACTGAAGGGCATGTGAGAAAAGAGCCAGTTTGGAAAATATGTAGCTGTAGGGAATGACTGGCCATGTGAGACTAGGAGTGGTAAAAATAATAATGGTAAATGTCATGTCAATATGAGAAGGAAAACTGGAACATAAAGGCTACATTTGTACCTTTTAAGCCTGCACCGTTGTGTGCACTTAGATTCACAGTTTAAACATTCAGATTGGCCAGCAAGTTTATACATTTAATGAGAGGTTTTTTGGGTACTCACCCTTAACTAGGAGAAGAAATTCATTGTTTTAAAGAGGGGGAGGAAGAGGAATATTTCCAGAATGTGTCAAGAAGAAACACTTCCTACTGGGTTTCTAAAGTTGTGCCTCTGCCCTTGGTTGCTACAGTTCTGAAAAAAGCAAGAAGTGGGAGAAAGAGTAGGAGACAGACCACATTTCTAAAATCAGGGGCAGTGTGGGATAGGATGCCCCAGCATTAAGAGTAGTCTTGCATTCAGTCCAGATCCTGGAATGAGTGAACACTAAACTCTAAAGACATGGCCCTGTGATATAAGTTCTGCAGCACCAACACACAGAGGAACCACAGCTCCAGTGACAAAGTCTGCAAATTCATAATTTCAATCTCAGCATTTCCAGAGCTTGGGAAAGCTATATTTTTGGATGAGAGCTGCTACAATCCCATTGGCTATGTTGGCTGTGGCATTCTGGCAGCTCTCACTAAAAAAATAACAATAACAACCCAACATCTCCCAGTTAAAGAATCATACAGTTGCAGTTGTGTCTGGGATCTGGGAGAGTGAGTGGGTAATAGTGAAGATGGCAATGCAGATCAGTGGTCTCTAACTTAGTAAAAACATAACACACAATACATTCAGCATACGGGCAACAGATTCTTCAAATGTCAGTCATCCCTGCATCTCTCCCTTCGAGCTTCTAAGGAAGAAGACTGGTAGCTTAAGAGTTTTCTCTGAAAGATCAATCTCAGTAAAGAGGGCATGACTACTTTATTCCCAGCAAGGAGTTCCTTCTGCCATAATATGCTGAGGGTCCTTATCTTCCCTCAGAAGACAAGAGAAAAAGAGGTGCAAGTTGATGCTTCTATCTTTGGTACCCAGATCCAGGAAGAAACAGACAATGTAACATGAGAGGGCTGTACCTTTATTAACTGAATCCAAAGATTGCCAAGAAGACAAATACTGACTTGAGCAAAGGTTCCTACAGGTGGATAATTCACCTGGCGGAAAACACAGAAATTAACTGTCTGTTGTCACCACTCCCAGCTCCTCATTGTTACCTATCCCGTGATATGGGTCAACAGATGCATCCCACCTCTCTGGCTTTCTTGAAAGGTAGAATAATGCATTCTCCCAAGGGGGTTCTATTTCCTTCCCTATCTGTACCCTCCCACCTAGCCCTGAAAGGAAGCTCCCTTCACTCACTGACTCAGGGTGGGAAACATGGGGCCTGCAAAGTGTTCTTGGACTAGAACTCCTGTCTGTCTTAGCCAGGATAGCCAATGGCAAGGAATACTGCGAGCTGCCAGCCCAACAACATCTGGCCACTACTTGCTTTACTTGATGTCTCAGGGTGCTTGCTAAGAGTCCCATAGCCTTTCCTGCAATAGTTGCAGCTAATTCAGGGCCTGTACAGACTGCCAGAAATAATCCAGCTTGAAACCACTTTAACTGTCCTGGCTCAGTGCTAGAGAATCATGGGAATTGTAGTTTTTTCTGAGACATTGAGCCTTCTCTGTCAGAGAGCTCTGGTGTCACAATAAACTACAGTTCCCAGGATTCCTTAGCACTGAGCCAGGACAGTTAAAGTGGCCTCAAGATGGATTATTTCTCAGTGAGGACAAGAAGGAAGTAAAAATGTATGTGAAGAAGAAGGATGAATGAAGGAGAGATGAGGAGGTGGTTGACTTGAGGGGATGAGAAAGTTGAAGAGGTTGTGTGTAGAGAAGGTAGGTAGGTGAACGAAAGGGAAGGATGAAAAGGAAGGAAATGAGAGAGAAATTGAAGATGAAGGATAGAGGAAGGAATATAAGAAAGAAGAATAAAGGTGGGGTGAGGAAAAAATAAAGGAAAGGTAAAGGGAGGGTATAGAAGAAGGAAAGAACAAGAGTGATGGATGATTAAAGGTGGTATTGCTTCATTCCAAGTACCCTCACTGGACATAAAATTTAAGATTATATGTACACCAAAGGTAATGATGGTATATTGCGTGAGTTTAAAATTGTGGATTTGTAACGAGTTAACAACAATTACTTGTGTTTGGAACAATTGTATGTTTTAAGGTTTTAACAATAAAATTTATTTTAAAAAAAGATGGATTATTTCTGGCAATCTGTATAGGCCCTTAGTTTACCTTTTTATACAGGTATAAAGATATCTCGTATATCAGCTCAAGGATATAGATTACACCAGAAACAGAGCAAGAGGAGCCATACCACAGTGATGTGTGATGTAACATTTATAACTGTTAATTTATATCCTTCATCCCACCTTCTTCCCAGTTTAGGACTGGGGGAAAACATAGCTTTAAAAACGGCAACATAAAAATGTTAACATGTAATTAAACTATCAAAAATCTAAAATCTGTTAAAAACATAAACTGTGAAAAGGAAAATAGCAAACAGAAAAATCAGCACATTATGCATAGCCCTCCATGGACTGCTGAAACAAACAAGTACCGTATTTACCTGCCTGCAGAAAGATAACAAAGTGGGTGCCAGTGTGATCTCTCTGGGAAAGGAGTTCCAGAGCTTGGGAGCAGCGACTGAGAAGGCCCTCTCCTGTGTTCCCACCAGACGTATCTGTGGGAGGGGTTGGATCTTAAAACAGGCAGGCTCATATGGGAGAATACAGTCCTTCAGATAGTCTGGAACTGAGCCATATCAGACTTTTCTAGGTTACTACTACAACTTTGAATTGTGACCAGAAATAGATGAGCAGCCAATGCAACTGTTGCAGCGAGGGAGTTGTTTATAAAGATGAACATGACTTTGTCGCACAATGTCCAGTCAGCACTATGATGTACAGGAGAGTGCTTGGATGGATACTGTGATTTTGCCAAGCTGAAGAGTGAGGTGGACTTATGTCATTTAATACTAGGATGAATAATGTTTCCCAGTTGATTCAGGCCTGCACAAGGCTTATGAACAACAGCTGATAACTCTCCTGCCTCCTTCCTGGTCAATCCCATTAATTGCTGATAAGGCAAGGACAAGCACTATTCCAGCCCAACTTTCTGCCTACAAGGTCATTGTAGGAGAGGAACCCTTCAGGGATCAAAAGAGGCAGAGAAATCTGCTTTTCTCATGAAGATAACATATAGCCCATCATCCACAAATGCTGAAGGGATCATCATCCTGTGAACACTGGGCTTTAAGTTCTTCTGTGCACAGCAAACTAGGGCCTTGTCTGCATGGGCCAAAAGCCCTACACCCATTCTGGTGTCATGCTATGTGGACAATACAGAGCCCAAACCCTGGTTCTGGTGTAGGTAGTCCAAACAACACCCAGCACATTCTGTCTGAGGACCAGAGCATAACCAGGTTAAAATGTAGTTTTTAAAAAGTTATCTTTTTATCTGGATCTTCTGAGGTGGTTTTGCCAGTTCCTTCCTCTGAAATATAGCCTACAGCATCTGATATTCTTTAGGAAACTTACATCCAAGAACCCTGCTCAGCTTCCAAGATCAGACAGGACCTGATGGGTTTAGGTATGACCTGTACCTGTATGCATGTGTCACAAAAGCAGACAACCTTTCAAATTTTATAGAATTCTTCATCAGGTTAAGTGGTACAAAAATGGCAGAGAAACAGTAAAACCAAACCAATTTGGCCTGATTTTGTATCTGTGAGGTCTCCTGCTCAACATAGTCCCAAGATGAAGACTGTAGACTGAATTAAGGGCTAAGTGTGTACAGGTACTAAGTTATACCTAACAATGCATAACTGGGACAAAGAGGCATCAGTTGGTATCCAGTTCTAAAATACCAAGATTGGCTGCAATGCAAAGATCTGTTTGGTGCCTTGGTTGAAATGCATAGGTAACCCATAGGAATGCCAGTCTTATGCTTTCACAAGTGAAGAGTAGTCATTTATTCTTCATTCCAGTTTCCATTGTTTGATATATGAAAACTGCACATTGAGCAGTCTGCCATTTCCCTCTTGGGATGACATTTAACTGTAGACCCTGAGACACAATATCTGGCCTAACCTTTGGACTTTTTTGTTTCTTGCCCCA
Source organism: Phrynosoma blainvillii (assembly GCA_026167975.1). Taxonomy (NCBI): domain Eukaryota; kingdom Metazoa; phylum Chordata; class Lepidosauria; order Squamata; family Phrynosomatidae; genus Phrynosoma; species Phrynosoma blainvillii. Next base: position 230,104,393 of record JANUYF010000002.1, on the reverse strand, counting down.
TTCCTCCCCCCCCTTTTTGTTTTTTTTGTTTTATTTGAATCACTACATCTTTTGAAGAGCTCTGGAAAACTTTGATACTTGCACAGTTTAGGGGCATCTGGTTACTGCTCCTAATATATGTACTGCACATGTGTTTTCAATCCTTCACCCAGGCTTTACTTCCTCTGTCATGACTACCTGAAATTTACATTACCTGAATTCTCCATGTTGCTGAAATCCTATGTGAGGGGCACTTATCTCCACCTGAATGTCTGATTAGCTATGGCAAATCAAGGTCTCCCAGAGTTCTCTCTTTTTAGCTGATCTGTCAGATCAAGAAAGTTTATTTCACTGGTTTCAAAGACAAACATGCATCTTTCACTTTCTCCCTCCCCCCTTCTTTTTTGGTCATGAAGTTTACTCTTTATTAACATTATGTGCCAAACTCTGCCCCTGACATAAGCTGACACAGCTCCCCTTTGACTTTAGATAGAGCTGGGGAGGCCAAGGCTGAATGCTAATCCTATCCATCTCATTAGCATTTCAGAAAACACAGGTCGGGTCTACCTCTCTTTCTCTCTCATTTTCTCCCTCCCTCTCTTCTGTAATGACAACAGCATTTTTTCCAGCCAAAGGCCTCATAACCTTGAGTGAAGAGGGGAAATCATCTTTTCTACTCACCCTGGCTTTGCTTTGCCAAGATGAATTTAATAAAAAGGCATCAAAATCTTTTTTGTGGAATACACAAAATAAGTACAGCAGTGCTTCTGTTGGCTCAACATTGTCAGTCAGTGCTGGAATGTGTAACATTTCATGTTATGCAGAGATTTTCATCAAGCTGGGTGAGAACAAACCATAAGGTCAAACTTGATATGACAGTGGTAGGCATATGCTTATTTTTACATCTCATATCTGATCCAGATATAAAGCTGGAACAGAGGCCTATAGTTAACAACAAAAGAAGTATGTAGAACAGAATTATTGGATTAAGCCTCCTCTTACACTTTAACTCCATTCAGTCTGTTGTTCCAGCCACATTTCTCCATCGTGTACTCTCTAGGAATAGTAGAGTACCAGAAATAGAGAAAACTAGCTGGAGGGAGGGAAGATGTGGGGTAGGAGGAAGTCTCACTGACTCCTTTCCAACCCATTCCTTTTACTATTAAAGTATAACATTTATATGTGACCTTCCTTGTCTTGGATTGTCTTTGATTAGATGTAGATTCCTGGCATGTTCACCCCTTTCCTGAGAAACATGAAGACTAGTTCAATTAAGACTCAGCCTCCTTTAGCAGAGTTCACGAGTAGACATGCTGCATCTTTTGGGTCTGAGACTAGTTTTAGTAAAGTAAGGCAAGCAGGCAATAGGCAACATTCATAGCTTTAAAACTTTATTTATTTTAAAGGCAGAATTCAGAGATACAACTGTGTTAGTCTGGAATATCAGTATGCAAAGGGATCTTGTAGCACCTCTGAGACTAAGGGCCTTTACAGACTGCCAGAAATAATGCAGCTTGAGGCCACTTTAACTGCCCTGGCTCAGTGCTAAGGAATCATGGGAACTGTAGTTTATTGTGGCACCAGAGCTCTCTGACAGAGAAGGCATACAATTTCCATGATTCCTTAGCACTGAGCCAGGACAGTTAAAGTGGCCTCAAGCGGCATTATTTCTGACAGTCTGTAAAGGCCCTAACTGTGTGAAAGAATACTCAAACAAAAATCCACCAGTGATACCTTTATTGGCCAACTAAAATGCACAATATATTGTTGCAAGCTTTCAAAGCTGCACTGGCTTTCTTCATCAGGCAAGATGTTACAAACCAAACAGGAGGGGGAAAAATGGAGATGTTAGTCAGATGCCTTCATTTTGATGTTTCTGTCCTTAGTTAAGATGGTAAGTGGAGGGTATGAAAGAAGTTATAACATAAGTTGCATCTGAGAAAGTAGGCCAAGTCTACAAAAGCTTATGTTACAAGTTCTTTTGAACAAAGGGTACTACAAAATACCTTTGCATACATTTAAAGGTACATTCAAACATGTATATGCATTGCCTAAGCCCTGGCTAACTCCAGGAAAGTTTCAAGAAGAGGAGCAGCTCATTGGAGCCTGCACTCACCATCTTGAGAGGAGGGAATGAGGAAGAGAGGGAGGAATCTTTTATTGTGCTTGCAAACCCACCTGGAAGGTTCTCTGGTGCCAACAGGTCAGACCATTGATCCATTTAGGCCAATACTGGCAACTTTGACTGACAGCAGTGATACGCCAGGGTCTCAGTGGGGATTTGAAGGCCCAGGATATGGGGGGGGGGGCGACCCAGAAACCCTCAGATGGGGAAAATATTTTTTCCCTGGAAAATTTGAGGGAAATTGATTATTGAATTTTTTTTTATGAATAAAATGTTTAAGACAACATATTCTCATCTATACTCCCCCAAAACTTTTTCTAAAAACATTGTAAGAATAAGCTTTTTTTTTTTGGTAAGACTATGTGCTGTTTCAGGTCATTGCAATTCCTAAACTTGGTTTCTTTTCTCATATCTTTGTATAGGAATGTAGATTCCTGGCATGTGTGCATCATGAGTGCATTATGTCTGTTTGTCACTATGGTGAACCAGAAAAGACTAAATAATGTTCTTTGTTTTCTTAATGTGGACAGTTTGTTCTGTTTTCATTGTTGTTTACCTGCTTGTCATAAATAGGCAAAACTCAAAGGTTCCTTACAATTCATATGAATATGTTCCTTATAGTCCATGCCAGTGTGGCTGTGGTTGTTTTTGGTTTTTTAAAAAAATATTAAAAATTTAAAAAGTAAATTTAATTATAATTTTCTGTACTTTTATTATGATATGATAATTTTATGGCATATCAAACTATACATAATACATTTTATATTCTAAAGTAAAGAAAGTGACTTTCAATCTGAAAAGATTCACTTGTTTGGAAAATGTCTGTTCCTCACCTCATGTGGGGAGAAATGCTTTGCTTCCCAAGGCTGCAAAACATTTTTGAAATTTTATATTTCCAGATTTCAAGCAGAATTCTTTTCTGGACACCCATGGAATTTCTTTGTGGTCTCCTATTCAAGTACTAACCAACCCTGTGTCTCTTCCACAATCAAATAAAATGGGCCTTGTTCCAGGTATGGTGGCAAGATTGGTTGTAAGTGCAAATACGGCCTATTCACAAAGAACTTAGCATATAATTAGGAAATACATGAATATTAATGTCCTATAAATCCAGGGTCTCCTCTTAAGTCACTGCACTTTACTATACTGTAGGTTTTGCAATAGTATTGTTTATCTTTAATTCCTAGACACATCTTAAGAATGTCTTCTGAATGTTTCTTTTAGGCATAAGGACTGAGAAGAATTTTGACATATAAAACTTTACTTCTAGTAGCTATATAGTCATTCCTGTTAAGAGTTCTATAAACATTTGCAATGCCACAAGCATTTTTAGCCCTGTATAAAAAGCCTGCACAGGAAGTACAGCCTTCTGTTGGAGAAAAATATGATGAAATATGACACCTGGCTATGGCCCTTTGTGTCTTGAACCCAGTCTATTGGATGGGCCCTCACACTTTCTAACAGTCTTCCAATATTACAATAGGGAGATATGCCCACTAAGATGTTTCCAAGTGCTTTATTATGCGTGTGTGTGTGATTGAGAGAGAGAGAGAGAGAGAGAGAGAGATGCACTTAAAATATGACCCATGGAGCAGTTTTTAAGTATCTCTCAAGTTAGATTTCAGGCTAAGTGCCTGGAATGTTTCAGCTTCAGATCCCTTTCCTCCCTCCAGTATTATTTCAGCACCATAATTTCTAGGCTTCTGTGGACAGCTCCCAATTCAGCTATTCTGATTGATACACTCCCAGCATTTACCAGCCGCCCAAAATCAGTCTAGCCCAAAGTATAGCAATGGGATGCCTGGAAGCCTAGCTGTGTACAAGGTGACCATGGTGGTCTTTTCACAACTGCTCCATGTTTATGAAATTTATAATGGAATAAGAACAAGTTAAAGACAGTCTGCTAAAATGGTGTAAGAATTTTAATTACCTGTATTATAGGTCGATGGATCAGTGGGAAAATATATGGTCAAAGGGGGTTAGAGTTTACATTATGGTATGATCTTAAAGAGTACTTTCATCTGTTTTTCTTTTCTCAATTTTTGTAATTCTTAATGTATTTCAAATAAATTATTAATAACAATTATTTTTACAAAATCCAACTGCTGCATATTTATGTGGAACACATGCATTGAGTTGAGAGAATCAGCCTCAGGAGTTCCTACCTGAAGAATATTTGTTGTTGTTAACTGCCTTTGTGTCGCTCTTGACCCATGGCGACCCTATGGATGTGACATCTCCAGGCCCCCTGTCCACTACTGTTCTGCCCAGCTCCTACATACTCATATTTGTGGTCTCTTTAATAAAGTCCATCCATCTAACACAGGGGTAGGCAACCTTTTTGAGCCGGGGGCCGGGTTGCTGTCCCTCAGACAATTGGGGGGCCGAAGCAACAAAAATAAACACATAAATAAATAATAAAAAATATTTTAAAAAAAATAAAAAAAAATATGCATGCACACTCTCTGAGCCCCAGAAAAGCCATGGCAAAACCCCTGTGGAGATTTTGCCAAGAAAACCCCAAGAACAAGTAATAACAACAATAATCAATATCATCATGGCGGGCGGTGGCAGCAGTGGCAGGGGGCGGCGGCGGCGGCAGGAGGACCGGCCTGGGGCTGGTCCAAACACCTCAGGGGGCCGCATCCGGCCCCCGGGCCTTAGGTTGCCTACCCCTGATCTAACATGTGGCCTTCCTCTCTTTCTACCTTCCTTCACCTTTCCTAACATATTTGACTTTTCCAACAATTCATGCCTTCTCATGATGTGTCCAAAGTATGACAGTCTAAGTCTTGTCATCTTGGCTTCTAGGAATATTTCTGGCTTGATCTGCTCTAGGACCCATTTGTTTGTCCTTTTGGCTGTCCATGGGCTCCTCAGCACTCCTCCAGCACCACATCTCAAATGCATTGATTTTCCTCCAATCTTCTTTCTTGACTGTCCAACTCTCATATCCATATGTGGTAATAGGGAATATGATGGCTTGAATGATTTTGACTTTTGTACTGAGTTGTATGTCTTTGCATTTTAGGATCTTTTCTAGTTCTTTCATAGTTGCCCTTCCCATTCTTAATCTTCTCCTGATTTCCTGGCTGCAGTCCCCATTCCGATCAATGTTTGATCCCAGATATGAGAACTCTTTTACTATTTCTGTTTCCTCATTGCCTAGTTTGAATGTGTGTAAGTTCTCTGTGATCATTATTTTTGTTTTCTTTATGTTCACAGTAAGCCTGCCTTTGCACTTTCTTCTTTGATCTTCCTAAGGGCCTATACAGACTGCCAGAAATAATGCAGCTTGAGGCCACTTTAACTGTCCTGACTCAGTGCTGAGGAATCATGGGAACTGTAGTTTATTGTGACACTAGAGCTCTCTGACAGGGAAGGCTCAGTGTCCCAGAAAAATATACAATTCCCATGATTTCTTAGCACTGAGCCAGGGCAGTTAAAGTGGCCTCACATTGCATTATTTCTGGCAGTATGTAAAGGCCCTTAGTTCCAGGTCTGTGCGGTTCTCTGCTAGTATTATGGTACCATCAGCATATCTCAGATTGTTATTTCTTCCTCCTATTTTCACTCCCTTTTCCATGTTTAAGCCTGCTTTCCTTACAATGTGTTCTGCATACAAGTTGAACAGATAGGGTGAAAGGATGCAGCCTTGTCTGACCCCTTTGCCAATTGGGAACCATTCTGTTTCTCCGTGTTCTGTTCTATCAGTAGCCTCTTGTCCTGAGTACAGATTCCTTATTAGGACTATCAGATGTGTTGGCACTCCCATGTCTTTAAGGGTGTTGCATAGCCTTTCATGATCTATGCAGTCAAAGGCTTTGCTGTAGTCTATAAAGCACATGCTGATTTTCTTTTGGAATTCCCTGCTATGCTCCATTAGCCACTGTATATTTGCAATGTGATCCCTGGTGCCTCTTCCTTTCCTGAACCCTGCTTGGACCTCTGGGATTTCTCTTTCCATGTACGGTTAGAGTCTATGTTGCAAAATTTTGAGCATGATTTTGCTTGCATGGGAGATTAGTGCTATGGTTCTATAGTTGCTGCAGTCTCTTGTGTCTCCTTTTTTGTGGATGGGGATGTATATTGATCGCTTTCAATCTTTTGGCCATTGTTTTGTTTTCCATATCTGTTGACATATGTTAGTGAGCACTAGACTCTGTCAATGTGGATTGCAACAGTTCTATTGAAATATCCTCTGTTCTTGTTTTTTGCCATTCGCTTTATTGCAGCTTCCACCTCAGTTTTTAGAATTTGGGGTTCATCTTCATATGGTTCGTTCCATGTGTCCTTCATGTTGTCATCTCTTTTATATAACTCTTTTGTGTATTGCATCCATCGTCCTTTTATTCTGTCCTGGTCTTGAATTATGTTATTTTTATTGTCATAGAGCATCCCAGTCCTTGGTTTGAACTTTCCCTTGATTTCTCAAATCTTGTGGAATAGGTCTCTCATTCTTCCCTTTTTGTTGTTGTCTTCTGTTTCTCTACATTTGTGGTTGTAGTAATTTTCCTTATCTTTGCGCACTAGCCATTGTATTGTTGCATTCATGGTTCTTAGTTTATTTCTATCTCCTTTTTGTTTTGTTTCTCTTCTTTCCTTTATTGCTTGTAGTGTTTTATCTGTCATCCATGGTTTCTTCACTTTCCTTTTGTCTGTTGGAAGTGTCTTTATGTATTCTTCTTTTATTATGTCCCTGGCTTCAGACCAAAGCTCTTCCTGAAGAGTATATCCTCTGGCTTCCAGTTGGACCTTCTTGCTCAGTGGTTCCCAAACTTTGTTTCTCCAGGTGTTTTGGACATCAACTCTTAGAAGCCCTTGCCAGCTTAGCCAATACCAGTGGCATCACTAGGAGGGTTGGTGGATGCATACCAGACCAGGTGACATCCTAAGGGGGTGACACCATTGCTCCTCAAATACCTAACTTTTGGCAGAATTGGGCTGTGGCCTTCACCTGCTTAAAATGCTTGAAAAGATGGTGGGAGTGGGGTGAAGCTCAGTGGAAGGAGAAAGGAGAGGACCCAGAATTTAAAAAAATTAAAATTTCAAATTTCAAAATTTTAAATTCTTTTAAAGCTTTCTTTAAAAACATCACATTTTAACCAAATCTTCACTATGTATATAAATAGAGTCTGGATGGCCATCTGTCGGGGATGCTTTGATTTTGAGTTCCTGCATGGCAGGAGATTGGACTGGATGGCCCTTGTGGTCTCTTCCAGTTCTATGATTCTATGATTCTATATGTAAATACATTTAGGTTGTGCATATGATATTGTAATTTGAAGGTATAATTTTAATTTTGCTAGTTGTTTATGTCACAACTATTAGCATTACATTCAGTGTTAAATGGGAATTACGATTTACGAGTAACATTACTGCAAAAAAGTACTAAGGATTCTGTATGGTGTGAAACGGGAGGAGGTCAGTCGGGGGGTGACACCATGAGTTACTGCACTGAGTGACACTAAGCCTAGTGACACCACTGGCCAATACTCAGGAATTCTGGGAGTGGAAGTCCAGAACATTTGGAGGACTAAAGTTTGTAAACCACTGTTCTAGTTCTTCAGTATCACAGTTGTCTTCAAATGATCTCTCCCTCCCTTCCTCCCTCTCTTCCTCTTTCCAATCCATGTGTCCCCCTTCCAAATATCTCTCTTTGGTCAGCTACTATCTATGTTTCACATTCGAAATTAGTGGGGCCTCTTTCATAGGGTTCAGAAGGTTTAATTTTAAAAAGAACATCTGACATAATTCATATTGCCGTATTATAAGATCAACACACATGGGAACATCCCAGAAACAAGATGCATGTGGATCCCCACTACCAGAGGTTTGAAGAAATGTTGGCCCACAGGTGGTAGCTTGTTCTGAGCCTTTAACAATAATGGGTAAGTTTCATTTAATACATGTCCAAGAGTGTCATAATAATAGTGACAGAGGGATCTAGGATGCAGTCCCTGTCATGACATCTTTTTAGCTGATACAGATTCTGAGGTCCTAATCACCTATCCCTGCCCTATCTATGAGGCTTTTGTTGGGTACAGCTTTGACCAGTGAGCTAATCTGCCTATGAAAGTTTCTGGAATAATGGGGGGTAGGGGAGAGCAATAATACAAAAATAATTTATATAAGATAAAATCTATAATCTGTTTAATATATAATATCTATATATGATACACACACACAACACTAATCTATACAAAATAATAATTTTGTAATAAAATAAAATAAAATAACATGATGCTTTGTGTTATTAAATCATGGAACACAATGAGAAAATCCAATATGTAATTGTTGCAACATATTAACAACGAGATCTATGTCTATTCAAGTCAGTGAACATATGGTGCATCAGCCTATACACAAGTGCAATCCAATACCCTTTGGACTGTAGTGTAGAAGCTGTGTATTTGCTCAAAGCCAACCAGTTTCAGCTGCATATGTTAAGACTTTACTGTAAGTGTCCCCATGATTTCAGACAAATGCTACATGACATTGACCTGCTTTAGTGGGAGGTTGTCAAACATTTAGTACTTTTGCTAGCTCCTTTAACTGAAACAGCCAACTTGGCTGTGTGTGTGGATTATCCAGATACTATCACTGCTATCTTGAATCTTCAATCCATGCAGAATGCCAGAATCAGAGATATCTCCTATTGCCACTAACACCTCAAGAGGACTTCATGTTACTGTCCCTTGGAAAGGTCCCACCAGGCTCTATTAATTGCTAAATGGTTTCAGAAATCTCTACATAACTAATACATTACTAGGACAGTAATAAGGATCCTCATACAAAATGAAAAAGATGCATCAATATCCCAGAAGACTGGCTTAAACTGCTGCCCTATTCTTTCAAAAAGAAGTCTTAGTATAGATCACATTGTCATTTATGCTCAGTGACTCAACACAGCAAAAATGTTACAAATTAATCATCAGTAAATCAGAGTGATAGGCAGATAGGCAAACACACAGATCTTGTGTGCATATCACATAGCATGTATATGCATGTGAGTGTTCTCATCGCAGCTGGTGCACAGTAAGTTGTTCTACTAGCAAACTGGAGGAGCAGCTCAATTTATTCTGATAAAAATGTTTAGTAACGTGTTGCAAACCCTAAACCACCTCCATGCACACCATTTCTTTTCTTTCTATTCCCCCCTTCTCAAATTTTAAATTGATTTGCTGGTATCAGACCATTCATGGCTCTCAATATGTCATCGCAGGTAATGAACCGTGCCAGAGACACATTTATAAACCTCGATTAGCTTCCTCCATTGGGAAAGGCATGGGGTTGCTTGATACATTTTTTTAAAATTCACCCTAAAGTTTTAAAATTCAAAACAAAGGTAAAACAAGAGCCTCGGAGCAAAAGAAAAATACTTTTACTGGAAGAGCTTAATTGACTGAGATAAAGGCTAGAATGAGGGTAAATGATCAGAAAAGATGCATCAGGGTAGGACAAGACGTGAGTGGGAATTACCCTTGCGCTGCAGGGAGCCCAAGCTGCTTTGCTGAGCAATGGAGGTAAAGGCTCTGGTCTCATTTTCTGAGTCCACCCATAGGGCCAGTGCCAGGGCATCTCTAGCTGGACACCTTGCCAAGGCCTACATCTAACTAAGGTCCAAAACACAGTGCAGAAATAACCCAGTCTGAGACTGCTTTAACTGCCCTGGCTCAATGCTAGGGAATTCTGGAAACTAGTTTTGTGAGACATTGAGCCTTCTCTGTCAGAGAGCTCTGGTGCCACAATAAACTACCATCCCCAGGATTCCCTAGCATTTAACCAAGGCAGTTAAACCAGTCTCAAACTGGATTATTTCTGCATTGTGTTTTGGACCTAAGTCCCTGGAGCCTTACAGCCCTGCCACGCCTCTTCCTTGCTTTCACTGCCTATTCACTCCACTTTTCTGAGCATGCAACATGGCACAAACAGGTCTATTTCATCTTTTAAAAGCTGTGGTGTCCTTACATGCTAGCCAAGGGCTAGTCTACATGAACGTGTATATCAGAGCCATGTATTACCTGTGGTCCTTCTGTCTCAGCACATGCAAATAGATAGCAATACTGTGCTCAGCAATACTGTGAGCACCTATAACTGTGCAAGGTGTTAGAAAATAACTCAAGAGTCTCCAAGTTCTATATACAGAGCTTTACTACAGAGTATTTACAGCATTATATACAAACCAACAACTGACCCACCAACCATCCACTAACAACAGCAACCCACACAGAACTTGGGCCACAAGCATATTTATACACTTTGTCCATGACATGATTGCCTCATCGGTCACTTGCTGTGTCATCCTGGGTATATCCTATATGGTGTGGTTGATGATACTCCATGTCAGTCATCGTGCTGCAACTTTTCACTTGTATTGAATCAACCAGCATCCATATTCTGTACTGTTGTTGTTAACTGCCCTCGAGTCGATCTCGACTCATGGCGACCCTATGGATGAGACATCTCCAAGACCCTCTGTCCTCCATGCTCTGCTTAATTCCTGCGACTCCTTAATACTTGTGACTTCCTAAATAGAGTCCATCCATCTGGCATCTGGCCTTTCTCTCTTCCTTCCACCTTTCCCAGCATTATTGTTTTTTTTCCAAAGAGTCCTCCCTTCTCATGATGTGTCCAAAGTGTGACAGCCTCAGTTTGGTCATCTTGGCTTCCAAGGAGTTTTCTGACTTGATCTGCTCTAGGACCCACTTGTTTGTCCTTTTGGGCTGTCCATGGGATACTCAGCACTCTTCTCCAGCACCACATAATCTCAAAAGAGTTGATTTTCTTCCTATCATCTTTCTTAACTGCCCGGCTCTCACATCCATACATGGTAATAGGGAATACAATGGCTTGTATAATTCTAACTTTTGTGCTGAGTTATATATCTTTGCATTTAAGAATTGTTTTTAGTTCTTTCTTAGCCACCCTCCCCATTCTTAGTCTTCTTCTGATTTCGTGACTGCAGTCCCCATTTCTATCAATGAAATAGGGCAGCGGCAGCGGCAGCGGGACTTTCCACCTGGGCCCCGCTCCTGGCCCCAACACGCCTGGCCCTGCGGCGGCGCTGAGGAGGAGGAAGAGAAGGGCGGGACCATCTCCAGGGCCTTTAAGAAGTTTCTTATAGCCCTCCAGGGTATAACTGAGAGAACATTTGCGCGGTTGGGGGAGGAACTTTACTTAGTAACTGTATAATTTGCATTTTTACATTGTATATTTTAACTATAACTGTCTTTATACTGTTTTTGTTATTTTGTTTTTGGGTGGGTGGGTGGGGGTGGGATGGAGGGATGGGTTTTTTCTCAACAGTTACATAATTTGTATTTTATATTGTATAATTTTAAATAATTGGTTTGTTTGTTTTTTATTTGTTTGTAAATTGCTGGAATGTATTACTGTATTATCGTTGTTTAATTTATTGTAATGTATTAATGTATTTTGTTGTTCACCGCCTCGATTGGCTAGCCAGAGGGGCGGTATATAAATAAATCGTATTATTATTATTATTATTATTATTATTATTATGTTTGATCCTAGGTATGGGAATTCTTTTACTATTTCTATTTCTTAATTTTCTAGGTTGAACTTGTGAAGGTCCTTGGTGGTCATTATTTTTGTTTTCTTTATGTTCAGCATTAAGCCTCCCTTTGCACTTTCTTTTTTGATCTTCGTTAGTAGGTGTTCCAGGTCTGTGAGGTTTTCTGCTAGTACTGTGGTGTCATCTGCATATCTTAGATTGTTGATATTCCTTCCTCCTGTTTTCACTCCTCCTTCTTCTGTGTCCAAGCCTGCTTTTCTTACAATATGTTCTACATACAACTTGAACAGATAGTGTGAAAGGATGCAGCCTTGTCTGACTCCTTTGCCAATTGGGAATCATTCTGTTTCTCCATGTTCTGTTCTGACAGTAGCCTCTTGTCCTGAGTACAGATTCCTCACCAGGACTATCTGATGTGTTGGCACTCCCATGTCTTCAAGGGCATTCCATAGCCTTTCATGATCTATGCAGTCAAATTCTGTACAAATTCTATGCAAATTCTGTACAAATTCTATGCAATCTGTATTCTGTACAGTGAAATTCAATTCCATTTTTACATACATTGACAGTGTATTATGTAAATTGCTGCAGATTTTCACACATTTGCATCAACTCCATTGTCTTCACTGTCCTGTGCAAATTCAATTCTCATGAATACTTGTGGATACTCTAGTAAAAACTGCACATCCTTCTTTGGTAGTTTATACCATTCTCTCTTCCCCACCCCCCCACACACACAAAGCCCAAATTCCTCTGAATCGCATGTAACCAGATAACAGTCTCTTTGAACAAAATGAGGAGTATTTTAATCATATAAACAAACCTCAGGTTATTCCTATGAAAGATAGCTGGGTGTAAAGTCAAAAAGGCAGGGGAAACAACAACTTAGGCTGCATCCACACTGCAGAAATAATTCAGTTTGACACCACTTTAGCTGCGATAGTTCAGTGCTACAGATTTCGGGGACTGTAGTTCTGTGAGACATTTAAACTTCCTTGACAGAGAGGCCTGGGACCAAAGCAAACTACAGTTCCCAGAATTCCTTATCATGGAGCCATGGCAGTTAAAATGGTGTCAAACTGGATTATTTCTGCAGTGAAAATGCATCCCTGGTCTGATAGCTTTCGCTGGGGCAGAAGGATGACAAGGCGGGAGACCTCCTCCTCTTCCTACACTGCCACAACAACTAATACCTAGCAAGAGAATTACTGTGTTACCTAGTGAAGAAGTAAACTTCATTGCTGAAGTTTGAAACTGTTTGCAGGGGAAGGAAATCACATTTTGGGGAAAGGAGACATTCCCTTGCTGTGTCATTCAGAGATGAGCCCAAACACAGCTCTTTGGAAGCAGCATTGCCTCCTGTTTTTCAGCATCAGTTAATCCATCAGTAGCAAGCCCTTGATGGAGGAGAGGGTACTTAGCATATGCACCATGTCTCCTGTCACTCCTAAAAGAGAGCTTTAAGAATAGAAAAAGACAGAGAGAGACACAGAAAGAGAGAGACATCTCTATTGAGGAAACAAGAGCTAATTAAATTTACTGGGATCATTGAAGAGGAAATTATTTAATATTCTGCATGGAATTTAATATCCGAAAGCAAGAATGGCCCTTGTTTTATCACAGACTCGGTTCTATCCCCTGAATGTGTACACCCAGCTTTGCTACCTAGAGTTCTTCCACATGGTCAAAACTGACCCCAATTGTCCCAATGAAATACTCCTAAGGCTAGTTTTGTGCCTCATTTATTTACTGTTCACATGCTCAATACACAGCAAAAAATGGCATCTGCATGGCTGACAAGTGCAGCATTTCATATCTGCCCATTACCCAACAGCTAGCTGATCATGTGTTTACCTCATGCAGTCAAGGATCATATGAAGCACTCAGAAGGATCACTCAGAGATAGGCTGTTTATTTACTGGATTTAATTCTTGCCCTTCCTACACATTGCTGAAGTTACCACCATGAGGATTGCCCCATTTGAACATCACAACATGATAACAGGTGAGTGTGGTTGAGGACATGAGAAAGAGAGATACTTATCCAGTCTTCTCAGATGAACCAAGTTTATATGATTGCCTAGCTGAAAAAAGCAACCTTAAGTGAGGGAAGCTATGGATGCAAGGTGGAAAACTCTTCATTAAGTCAACCCACAATGGTCTTGAAATTAGAAGAAAATGTTTTATTTGCAAGGAAATATCCTAGTGGACAACAAAGCAAGCCAGGGAATGTGAAAGGGTGGGGGAAAGAATAGAGCAGAATCTCTTGGGAAAATGAACCAATGTAGTAGTTGGCTTGTTGGTGCTGCTCTGTGGTAAGAGTCCTATGTATGTGTCTCTGTTTACACAGCATCAATTCTATTGATTTTGTTTTTTAAAAATGTAATGTTTTGCATTACATGGTTTAAAAAAACAAACACTAAGCCAGCATGGTGTAGTGGTTTGAGTGTTGGACTATGACTCTGGTGACCAGTGTTCAAATCCCCGCTCAAGCATGGAAACCTTTGGGCAAGTCACACTCTCTCAGCCTCAGGAGAAGGAAATGACAACTCCACTCTGAACAAATTTTCCCAAGAAAACCCCATGGTTGGGTGTGATAAGTTGGAAATGACACACAGAAGAACAACTTGGAAAAAGGTACCACTGGCAATTCACCATCCATATGCCATCCCATGTGCAGCCCTAAACACCACAGAGTGTTCTATTTCAAAGTCACTGTGAGAATGCACACACATGCACTAAACACACACACATGTTAAAATCCATGGGTCAGGGACAATCCTACTTTATTTCCTGCCTTCTGGATTGCTTCCAAATCAAATTTTGCCTATTAGTGCCCATTCCAGTTCCATTGCTGTCAATTTTTGGCTTCTAATTTGCTTCAGTCCTTTGGTTTCTGTCATTTGTGTTCATGACCTTCCTTGTAGTTGTGAAAGCATTAATTAACTAATTGGTTCATTTGAAGCAATCCTGCCTCTATTCAGTCAAGATTTTAAGTGCTATATGCCATTTGAAAAGGTGTCCCACGTGGGTGGTATTGTTTTAATCTTTGCACCTCTCTCAGTTCTTAAGCCTTACATTTTAGATGATATTCCAGACAATGAATTGTGCATGCCCTTATGTCAAGGAGAATGATTGTCTCCATTAAATATTCTAAATGTATTGACTACATTGTGATACAGCAATATTTGTTCTGGTTGATTAATACATCATGAAACATAACACTGACTAAAAAAAATGAATCAGTCCTTTCCTGTGGCACCTTACCTCCTGAGTTTTCATGGACTGTAGACCATTTCATCAGATACACAGAATATTATCTAGATGTTGCTGTACATGTATACAATGCATATGATTGTAAGTGGGACTGTAGTTAGTAAGTGAAGTCAGAAGGAAATTCAGCACAGAAAGTAGACAGTATCAATTGCATTATTAACACTAGCCATCTTTTAGATGACAAAGCTCATCATCTAAAATCACTTGACTTTATGTATTTATTTATTTATTTCAAAGATTTATATCCCACCTTTCTCCCACAATGAGATTCAAGGTGGGTTTAATTTAACTTCACTACAGCAGGGCTTGAGACTTGAGCTTGCAGGATTTGTGTTGTTAGTCACAACCACTGCCCAGTACATACCAGTGACCCAGGAAGGCAAGTGCCTAGACCCACTTACTGTCTAATTGCTGAGCATTTATATATTCTGGGGACTTCCTGATTCACAGTTTAGGGTTTGGGCCATTCTGAGACACCACAGCCCCTTCACACCTCCATGTTTTATAACAAAAAGGAGGTGCCTCTGAGCACACATGCAAACCAGGAATTTCATTTTGGTACCAGAAATGTGAGGACAAAGTCTCCTAAACACATCTTTTGTTCCCCTCTCCCTTTCATGATTTTAGCAGCCTAATTTAGAATATTAAAAAAGAAGTTTTGTTGTCAATATTGTTGAACAACTGAGAATCAGAATCTACAAGAAATTGTCCAGACAACTATTAGTTCCTTCTGTTATCATTCCATTACAACAGTACTGCTAGTCTTTCCTATATATACATTGTTTAGATGGCTTCCTAATTCTGCTCAGGCCATCGTAACTGTCTTTATGTTTCTAAAATATATTGTCCAACTTCTTGTCCCGTTATTCCATTTGTTGTAATTATCTCATGGAGCAATAACAGTTGGTTATTAACAGTCCTGAGAAGTCAGGATAAAAAACAGAGAAAGGATCACCATAAAGAATAATTGGGTTCTGTTTCCAGGGGCCCTTTCATGCTATGCAGTTATAGCACTATGATTCCATTTTAGCTATCATGGCTCCATTCTATGGAACGCTAGGATATGTAGTTTGTGAAGTATTTAGAATTCTCTACCAAAGAACTCTAGTACTCTCAAACTACAAATCCCAGGATTCTATTGTGTGCACTCATAGCAGTTAAAGTGGTATAACTGTGTAGTGTAAAAAAAACTCCAGGAAGGCTGAGTCTCTAAGCTGGCAAGAGAAGTGATGATGTTGCTTCCAGCAACTGAAGTGTGTTTTTAGTTTGCCTTCTCTACAGAGATGGATTGCTGTGTAAAGAAAGCTGGGGGAGTGCCAACTGAGCTGCAGGTGTCTTCATCCTGCCTCTGTGCCAGTCCAGTCCCTAAACACTTTTGCGCTGCTGGCATCACAGAGGCAGCATCTAAATAGATGGGAAAATGTAATATTATTGCTAATTATCTTGGTTTTTATTTATTACATATATAGCTCATCTTTTTTCCTGGGAGCAGTGTTGAATACATGCCTCCTTCTTCAACTTGTATCACCACTTCAAGTCTATGAGCTAGACTAGGCAGAGAAATAGTGACTGGCCCAAGGTCATACAGTGAGCTCTACGACTGAGTGGGCATTTGAACCCAGTTTTCCCCAGTCTTCATCTGGCATGTACTCAGTATACCACACAGATGGATCATCCAAATAACAGTATGCTGGTGCTCCCTGTATTTGGCATTGATTTAGCACTTTCAGAAGGTTAATACAGCTTCACAGCTCTTGCTTTAGCAATCCTTACAAAACCCGGTGGGTAGTTTGATATTTTTATCTCTGCCTGCCTGGTGGGGACTGAACCTGTGGCATGCCTAGACCCACTTACTATCTAATTGCTGAGGATTTATATATTCTGGGGACTTCCTGCTTCACAGTTTAGGGTTTGGCCCATTCTGAGACACCACAACCCCTATAACAAAAGCTTATAGTATACAGCTTAAATATATGAACAGAAACAGGCTTAACTGACAGCAATCTCAGAATTTGGCATTTGTAAGCAAAAAATTTTTTGAAAGCTTTGTAGCTATGTGACACACTCTTTTAGTACAAGAATTTTACCCATTGAGTCTACCTGATGAATAGAGAATTTACTGCCATTTACAGAGGCTTCTCATGTTGATGCCCACTTAGGCTATGCCTTTTCCCCTATGTGTGCGTGTATGTCTCTCCCATTTGCCCTGATACTATCTCTTTGTCTCTCATATGAACAAGTGATGATGAATATAAAGCAAAATCACCGCTACTTATGTCATGGATGCCTCCAGTTAATTCCTGTAACTGTCAGTGAGGAGTCACTAATACCTCTGCAAAATACAAAGTAATTATTTCTAAACATAGCTCCCTCTCCTCACCCTCTTACTGCCTAACTTGGCTGAAGGTTGGTCAGCTGTCAGGCTGGGCATCCCATTCTAGTTAACAAGAACAAATACTGGGAATATTATTTAAAAAGTAACTGAGTAGTATCACCTAAGGAAGCAAAGTAAAACTGTGAAGTTACCTTGGGTAAAGAATTTCCTCTTCCACACCAAATTTTACCCTCTCGAATTCCACTTTGCAAGCAAAAGAATTCTAATGTTAGATGGACCTTCTAAAAAGTTTGTTGGCTTGCACTGACATCTGGTCAAGTCATCTCAAATGGAAGCCACAAAAAAGATTTTAAAAGCCTGCAAAAACCCAGAAGTCCATTTTTCTTCTTTTCACAATTGTTTACTCCAGGTTTTGTTACAGAAGAGGCAGCAGGTGATGTCTGTGTCAGAATCTAGTCCAGGTTTTAATTCAAACTTTAAAGGAGATATCCAAGGTGCTGATGATATTTGGGGGACAACATGCCCCAGTCCAGGTTCTTAGTAAAGGAGAACATCACCTGATGCTTGACACCCCAAAGGGTCAAATTGTAAAGTCATGGATGCCTAAAGAAGGTATCATTGGGGACACTCACAATATGGAAATAACCTGATATAAAACTGGGTTATTTCCTTGTTGTTCACACTTGCCCCAAATGCACTCAGTTCACTTTGTAGAGGGGGCTACCCAAAAACCCACTTAACCCTGGATATTTTATACCAGGTTCTTCCCCCCCCCCCCATTTCTTTTTGAAAGAATCACATTGATCTGCATCTTCAGCAGTGTGAACATGCTACTGAATTGGTTTGGATTGCTCTGTATTGTTCAAAGGAATGGAGGCAGCTCCATTTTATCCCAGAACAATCACATGTATGAA
The DNA here is from genome assembly GCA_026167975.1 of Phrynosoma blainvillii. Taxonomy (NCBI): domain Eukaryota; kingdom Metazoa; phylum Chordata; class Lepidosauria; order Squamata; family Phrynosomatidae; genus Phrynosoma; species Phrynosoma blainvillii. The sequence goes on along the minus strand of JANUYF010000002.1, from coordinate 230,086,227 downwards.
TACCAACAGGGGTAAAATGACTCGGAGATTTGGAAACACAAAACGTAATGGGAACAACAATCCTGATATACATCAGCATGGCGATCTGCTGCATCTCCTTGGGACAAAGCCCTAGTGTAATCCAGTTTGAGACCGCTTTAAGTGCCCTGGCTCAGTGCTAGGGAATCCTGGGTATTGTAGTTTATTGTGGCACCAGAGCTCTCTGACAGAGAAGGCCAAATGTCCCACAGAACTACAGTTTACAGAATTCCCTAGCACTGAGCCATCCTCTCTCCCATGCCCCATCCGTTTCCCCTTCCCCCAGCAGAAAGAGAAGGGAAGAGGTTATCTTGGATCTTCTCTGGCCTGGAGATACGCTCTTTTTCTGTCCTAGCAGTGAGAGCTGTTCCTTTAAACTAGTGGCCTTGGTTGGCTATCTTTGCCTAGAATTCAAAAATAGAGCCACGTTGGACTGTAGAATCAGTATGCAGAGAGATCTAGTAGCACCTTTGAGACTAACTGAAAGAAGTTGGCAGAATGACTAAGCTTTCATAGACTTAAGCCTGCTTCCTCAGATGCATTTGGACTTGCATCTGAGGAAGTAGACTTAAGTCTACAAAAGCTCATTCTGCCAACTTTTTTCTTTCAGTTAATCTCAAAGGTTTTTCTTCTTTTCACAATTGTTTACTCCAGGTTTTGTTACAGCAGAGGCAACGGGGGGGGGGGGGGGGGGGGGAGGTACAAGATCTCTTTGCCTAGAATGGAGAATAGTGGACAAAAGTATGTTCCATTGGTACTATAAAGCCATTGCAATTCTTGATTATCCTATGTTGGTACAAGATCTGCAGAGCTGGAAGGTGTTTGCTACCCTCATTTCATTTAGCAGGCAACTCAGGTAGCTCTTATAGGTGTTGCCAAAGAGATCTTAGAGGACAATTGCTTAGACTCCTTCAATTGACTGCTTTCCTTGCATGAGAATCATAGAATCATGGTGTTCAAAGGGACCACAAGGGCCATCTTGTCCAATACTCTGCCATATAAGAATACCCAGCTAATGCACTCCAGAAAGATGCCCATCCAACCTTTATTTAAAGACCTCCAAAGAAAGAGAGTCCACATCCTTCTGCCCCTCTGAGGCAGTCCATTCTATTGCCCCTTTGAGACAGTCCATTCCACTGTTGAAAAGCTTTTACTGTCAAGAAGTTCTGTCTAATTTTTAGGTGGAACCTCTTTTCTTCCCATTTGAATTCACTGGTCCTAAAGCTTAATTTGAAAGCGGTAAGACCTGTAATAGTTGGAAGGCTTTATGACAGCGGAAGTGGCTTTCAAGATTGCTATTCATTCAAGCTCATAGCCTTGGGAAGCTTCTAGGGACCAGGATGGTGAATGGGTGCCTGGTCCCAGATCTCAATCCCCAACTCCTTGAAGGCCAGATTGTGTCCAAATGTCATAAAAATTGCCTACCTATCAGGGAAAATGCAGGGTGGGCAAAACTCTCCTCTCATTTGAGATAATATTGGGGATTTTCTCCTTCCTCACCCAGCTCCTGAAGAAGGGGTGTGATCTTGACAAGTGGGAAGCATTTGGGGAGGTATTTCCTTGGCCCTCCTTGAATCAGAGACCAAATTAGGCATACAGAATATAGTTTCCTTTCCTCTTGTAGAGACTCAACACAACCCTTGGAATTCAGGCTCCAATAGTAGCCAGCAATACTTTTTAGCTTGTTCCATCAGATGAGAAGGCTGAAAACCTGTTTCTGATGGACTTGAACACTGTCACTTATATATTTATATCCTCAAGGCTGGACTAAATTGAGGTCTACATCTGGTTGCCCTTAAAGCACAGTGGACAGCTGTGGCCCTCTACCTATTATTACTCTGCTGTTGCCACTTCTATCATTCCTCACCACTGGCTGTGCTGGCTAGAATGGCTGCAAGCTGCAGTCCAACAATAGCTGCTTTTAAAGTATCTGAATTTGCACAGCTGGTATGCATTTGGTAGCTCACTTCCAAGTACCGTCATCAAGGAGTGAGTAATGTGATCATGACATATGTGCTGATGTCCTACGACTTTGGAGGTAATAGGATTTGCTCTTTAAGCAGGCCTGTGCAGGAAAGTCACAGAATGTGAACTGGCTGCAGAACCGAGCTCCTGGGGAATATCAACCTTTAAAAATATAATAATGACAAATTTCTAGTCTTGAAAGGCCCTCCTTCCATCCCAACTGCCATTGCCCTGGTCTCAGAAGCAGAGAAGAAGAAGAAGCACAGCTCTACTATGCCTAGACCCAGAAGCAGATGGAAGGCCCTCCCACCATCTCAACTACCACAGCCCTAGCCTTGGAAGAAAAGAAGAAGCAGGCACAGCTCCACCATGCACCAGCCCAGAAGCAGATGAGAAGCCCTCTCTCCATCCCAATTGCCACTGACCTGGCCTCAGAGGGAGAGAAGAACTGTATCTGCTGGACTTAATCCCCTTCCCTACTACCATTCCCTTTTTCTTGTGCAAGCCTGAAGATAGAGAACTTTCAATTTAACAATTTATAAGTCACTCTGAGAGCCTTTGTGACTGAAGAGTTGGGTATAAATACATGAAATAAATAAATATAGTTGTGAAGGCAGATGGAAGCATCTGGGTAATGTACAGGAGGCTCAGAACCCAAAGGAACTGCTCGGTAAGACTTCCACTGTTTGAGGATACAGCTTCAGTGCCTTGGTTAGCTTCTTGCCCTTCCCCATGACTAATGAGAATTGCTGAATAAGTGATGCAGAATAAATGATTCAAATATACTTGATTTCCATAATTTATATAGGTCACAGAACTTAGCTTTGCTTAGTGCAGAATGGTAGATACCTTGTTGCATTTTTTTTTTTAAAAATGAGCAAAGAATATCCTAGTCCCTGCCTGTAAACTTCTAATGGCTTCTTTCACAGAGCACAATAATTCCGTCTGGTATGTGTAACATCTCCTACTGTAAGTGGCTGGAGGGCTTACCAATAAAATTTACCAAAAAAAATCTATAAAATAAATATATAAAACTGTCAGAGAGTAGGTGTCTGATCTGTCACTTTCTCTGACATACATATATTCTGTGTGCAGTAGGAAATGTGTATGCATATATAATATAGCAGAGTTTGCAAAAGTTACTTTTTAGAGTGCAGTTTCCAGAATTTGGATTTCCTGGATGTTATAGGCCAAAAAGTAAAATTTCCTAGTTCTGATGCATGTACACAAGCACATATGCATGCATGTGCATGAACATAGACTCTTTCAAGAATGCATTTGAAGTCCAAAGGGGAAATTGAGACAAAAGTTCACAATCAAAAGATCTAAAAAGTCTAACTCTGTGATGAGCAATGGGTACAAGTGCTCAGACCTTGGAGACAGTTTGACTTGCTGAGTAACAGAAAAGCCTCTGTACATAACTTGGAGCAAGGGGTGGTGGCGACACTATTATTATAACATGTCCAGTCTAGAAGGAAACTGAGACGGCAGTGAAAATGGAATGGAAACAGCATGAGGAATGTAAATCAAGTCATTAGCAAACTGTAGCTCCCATCTGATCGCAGAGGGGTTGTTTGATGCTTTATCAGCAACATGAAACCTGGAAAGAAACTCTTCTGTACAACATCATGTTCCTGCTCACCTTGGAGTGGATGCAAATCCATTCCCATAAGGGAGCGGAGCATGTATCTGACTGCTAGTCAGGCTCTGAATATGCTGAGAAGGTGGCTGAAATAAATTCATGCATGGCCCTCCATGAATAAGCTTTTTCGCTCTGACTTAATACAAACATTAACACAATTAGTAGCTACATGTCATCATTACAAATCATTACAACATACAAAAAGATGCTGTGACTGTTGGATCAGCTCTCAATGTGACAATAATATAAAATTTACCTGGAAGAAAATTCAACAGTTGCTGCATTGGGACTCCTATTTCATCAGTAGACTACCTAATAACAGTAACATAACGTAAAGACACACTCTCAGTAAATTAAAGCAATTAGTGAAGTTTCATTTCAGGAGGATTAAAACATATCAGTGAGGAGCTAGAGTGACAGTAAGAGGCTGAGTGTGGAAAATGATGCTCTATCAACATCCCTAACATAGGAAAGTGTGAGAATACAATTTCTTCAAATAACCAGAAACTATACAGTATTTCTAATGAAAAAGTGGAGAGAGAAAACAGAACACCCAGCAGAACTATCATTGTTCTTTTTTTTTTTTAAGTGCCTGTCATTGGATAAGAAATGAACAATAAGAAGAAACAAACACTAAGAATGTACACTCCAGCCATGGTATCTGAACATTTCCTGGAAACTTAGCTCTGTTCTGCTATTTGGTCTTAGACATCTGTCTGTCTGACATACTAACAAAAGCATTATGCTTTTGAATCTGATTATGCACACTATTTTTTTCATATTTAATTTCAGTTGTAGATGTTGGGTCATCTGCATAAACAATTTTGCACTGGGTGTGGTTTAGTACTGTCAAAGATCATTCTTGGTTTCTCCTCCTCCTTGCAGGCCTTTTAGTCATCATCCTGATCCACTGAGCTTTGTCTGTGGCCACTTAGCGGTCCAGTATCAGTGGGGTGGTGAATGAACACCAGGTGTTAGTTTGAACTGGAAAGGAGCTATTCAGGGTGCTGAACCCTATTCCCAGAATAGGCTCAGCACCTTGGATAATTCCTTTCAAGCTTAGAGTAAAACATGGAGCAAATTCACTGCCCCATTGACATCAGAGCCACCAGCTGCCACTGGGCTCCATTTTGCACACCATGCGCCTCAGGGGTTTGTTCCCTGCTCTCCATATTTCTCTCCCTTGATCCTTTTTCCACCATTCTCTTTCTTATTTCTGATGTGACTTCCTAGTAGAGATGTAAGAATCTGTCAGTCTCATTGTTGTATTTCCCAGAATTCTGCTGGCATTCTCAATGGTCCAAAACACACTGCAGAAATAATCCAGTTTGAGACCATTTTAACTGTCCTGGCTCAGTACTAGGGAATCCTGGAAATTGTAGTTTCTTGTGGCTCCAAAGCTCTCTGGCAGAGAGGGCTAAATGTCTCACAAAACTACAATCCCCAGGATTCCCTAGCAGGGCGGTCTCAAACTGGATTATTTATGCAGTGTGTTTTGGACCAATGATGGGGAAAGGAATTAATTACAAGTAACTAGCTTTGTAACTAGTTGCTTCCTAGCTATTGTAATGTTATGTGTGATACAGATTTTGCCTCATCTGGGAAAAGTCTCCTGCTTACAGGCACACTTGACCCAACTCAAGAACTTGTATTGATCTAAATTAAAAAAAAAAGAAAGTCCACCTAATGCAGTCTGACACCACTTTAACTGCCATGGCTCTGTCATACAGAATCCTGGGATTTGTAGTTTGGTGAAGGCTAAAAACCTTGTAAAACTACAAATCCCAGGCATTCCATAGGATGGAGCTACAGCACTTAAAATGATGTCAAACTGCATTATTTCTACAGTGTAAATGCATTCCTAGCTTCTCCTCTTTCTTAAGATACAGATTCTGCTTCAAAGGTGGGGGGATAGTATTTAAGAAACATTTTACTCCCACATTACAGTAGCACTTTCTGTAATTAACAGCCAAGGATTAATTAAAGATTGATTAGCCACTAATTAGTCTAATGATTAGTCACCTGAAAGAGATGAAGCATAAATACACACTGGGGCTGCCAAGTGATGGGAGCAAGGAACTGAGAAGTGGTGGAAATGATAAAGGAGGCAGGACTTCCACTCCCACCTCCCTCAGGGGCAAATGTTTCGTGTTGTTCTGGTGTGTTATAAACAGCACTTTCAGTGTGAATTTTTCTAATCTGCAAAAAGTCTGACTGCTGCCTCTCTTGTGTGAAAAATGAAGCTCAGATTGAATTTATCTCTCCATTCCATCAGATTCTTGCCTTGTAACTGCAATTAAACAATTTCTCCCCACTTCCTGAGAAGTAGACTCATTCTGTGTAATGAAGTTCATCTGGAGGGAATTCTCGGTTCACCTTGCCAAATACAATACAAGAAAGGCATCACAGCTCAGCGTGTACAAATGACAACTTTTAACACCCTTGAAGCAAGCTATGCCATGAACAGAGATTTTATCTTTGGCTTTGGCTTCTGGCTGAGATATCGGGGTACTCAACAAGAGTCTTTTTCTCTATGCTGCAACATTTTCAAGCAAAGCAAAGCAACTGCACCTGTTCTTCCAACACTGGGGCTTTCTAATAGCATGCCAGGAGGATCCGAGGGTGCTTTGCAATAGAAGTCAGCTGAGTCACAGCCACCTGCTTATTGGATGCATCCAAATCTAGATTCCATTGACTTTTCCAACTACAACACCAGAATATATGAACATCTCATTTTTCAGTCCTTTGCTGCTGGTGCGTTTCTGGGCCAAGACCCTTCCAAACCAAGTTTGTCACCTGATCTACTTAACATTCCAGTCTTTGGTGAGGGCTTCTGCTGTATTTTCCTCCTTTGACTTCTATTGTTCTAGCCTTCCCAAAACATTCATTCACTTTTCTCACTGTTTTTTTATGGAGATAAGAGGGCTGGCCTTACCACCTAGCAGCATGAGGTGGCTTTGGGTTGGGATGTTATAAAAGTGTAGCACATTGTTAGTTAATTACTGCGGGTACATTTGCACTGTAGAAATAATGCAGTTTGACACTACTTTAACTGCCATGGCTCCATCCTACAGAATCCTGGGATTTGATGTAATAGCACACTTTGGCAGAGGATGCTAAGGATCTTGTAAAATACAAAACCCAGGATTTCATGGGATGGAGCTACAGCACTTAAAGTGGTGTCAAACTGCATTATTTCTACACTGTAGATGCACCCAATGTTATTATGCTATATTTACTATCAAGGATGGAAAAATGTCCTTGTGGGACTTTCTGCCTCAGATGACCAAATAGTTTGACTAAATTTGGATGTTATGAACCTTTGACAAAATGAGTGGGAGGCATCAGTTCTGCTGTTCTCCCTCTGATAGCAAAATGTCTTGAGCCACCCCTGGGATTGCATGCCAAACTCTTAGTATTGTAAATGGTTGCAATTATAAGACTAGCTCAGTGCAAATGTGCTCAGTCTCTATCCATATCCTCTGTGTTACCTGTCTAGGTAAAGGTAAAGGTATTCCCTGTTGACAAGGTTGTCAAGTTGTGTCCAACTATAGGGGGTGGTGCTCATTTCCCTTGCAAAGCCAGCCAGCGTGTCAGAGAATACTCTGGGATCATGTGGCCAGCATGATTGCACAGAACGCTGTTTACTTCCCACTGAAGTGGTACCTGTTTATCTACTTGCATTTGCATGCTTTCAAACTGCTAGGTTGGCAGAAGCTGGGACTAGTGATGGGAACTCAGTCCATCACAAAACACCCAGGCCTCGAACTGCCAACCTGCCGATCTTGCAATCAGTAGAGTTAGCATCTTAACCACTTGAACCACCTTGTCCCTGACTATAACATGATTAGTCATTCTACTAGCAGAATTGCATGGCATCCCAATAGCCCATACTTTATGAGTAGACCTTGATACTAAACAGCATCAGCACTTGGAAAAATTATTTTGAGGGATTTCAACTCCCACAATCTTGATCAGCCTAGCCCAGCAACAGCATCTGTCTCTGTTATGAAGCCTCTAAGCTCAGTTATTACTGTCTGTGGCCCTTAGAGGCAAAAAGATTCCTTCTGCAACCTATGTCCTATTGGGCAGGGTTTCATTAGGTGTGTCACTAGAAGGAGCTCTGGATGTAGGCCCTGGTTCCACAGTCATCAGGACAGTGAAGGCTTTCTTCTTGGAGCTGGTAGTTGACTGACAGGGGCATTATTTCCTGCACTTCTGTCAAATCTGGATAAATCCCTTGGCTCTTATCTCTGGCTGGAAACTCTCTGTATCCATCATTTGTTTAAAAGAAGGTCACAAACTGTCTTCAGGGGCTTAAATCCAGTAATCATTGACCACTATGCATGTGCTATTTACAATGTTCACTGCACTGGAAGTAACAGCAGGTTGTAAGGTAGGAATCAAGTGGGTTGACGTTAACACTTTCAGCTTAGGTTTGTGGCCCATCAAGACAGAGAGAATTAGAAAGAAGGCCTTTTTTGAGATTTGCTGTTTATTGTATGTCCAGATAGCCATGTTAGGGTTGCAATATATTAAAAGATGATGCACAGACACCTTTTCAGACTATTTGCAATACATCATCAGCCTACATAGGCTATAAGACACATCCAGCCAACATGGAAAAGCTGAGACACGAGTTGTCTGTATGGGCTAAAAGAAACGGCACCACCTCGTTTCAAAACTTGCCTGTTCAGATGACATACCAGAGGGGGGGAAATCCCAGTTTGCTCTGCCCCAAGCCAGAAAGTGTGAACTATTGCACTGGCATACAGACTGCAGACCAGAGCAGAAGTGGTCAGGAGCAGGTGTCACCAGCACCATTGCTAGCCATAATTTTTTGTCACATGCCTGCAAATTGATCATATGGGAGCACAAATGGACAGCTGCACCACTGGCCTATTGCACACCCAATGGAGAGAAATAATGACAAACACATCAGGTTATCAACAATACAATGGATTTAATAAAAATATTAACAAACTGGCCATGGGAGGCCATGGGGGATGGGGAGAAAGGGGATACATACAGGGAGGCACCATGAACATGCTGTGCCAATGTGTCATTAGGCACACTGATGTGCAGTATGGGCAGTGGATTACTCATGGAATCAAGCGGTTGGTCATGCAGCCAGTCACATGGGGTGTCCAATGGTGCAGCAGCTGTCTGTGCACTTGTGTGCATGTGTTTGTGATGGAATGAGGAAAAAATAATGGTGCGACACAGCTTGTAGTTATGAATACTCCATTTTGGTCAGTCCTTCCTCACGGTGGGAAGGGGCAGTTCAGACTGTGCATCACTCATTAGACCATTGTGGGAACCAACAGCACAGTCAGTGAGTTCTCTCCATGAATTTGGAAAGTCTAAGGGCAAGCTGGCTTTTCCTCTCCATCTGCTCCCAACCTAAGCAATGCAAAGCAATGTAGACTCCCCCAGTCTCTTGTTTCCCCCCCCCCCCCCCCCCCCCCCGTACTGGGCTCCATCTTCTACAGTCTTCATCCAGCATGGCCCTGCTCACTGAAGATAACATGCTCCCAACTCATCTTGAGGGTACCAGTGTGAAGGAAGGCTGTCTCAGGGGAATGTTTATAACCAGTGATCAATATGATCATTTTTAAAGAGGGACAATAATCCACAAAACAAACAACATGAGAGTGAAAGGTATACACATTGATAGATTCAGGCATGTTTTCTCTTTGACAAATTTCCCTTGTGGCAGTTCTCACTTGATACGCCCACTGAAGCAGACAGTCTAGACAGTTTTGAGATAGTCTACAGAGTGACTACTCCAGGGTCCATCTTGTTCCCCCTGGTGTGCTCAGGATTGCTTAGAGAAGTAGCCCTCCTATTGCTGGCTTCTCAGAACAGATAAAATATTTTCTTGTATGAGCCTGGTTTCAATGCGCAATGTATTGCTTATACACACATACACACAAAATTTGCTCTTTTTCATTTGGTCATATGCTCTTTATCCCACACCCCCAAATACGATCCACTGTATCCTGAGAAATATTAAAATGCTTATGTCCCTCCCATGGTGGAGGAGGAGAGCAGCCTGAAATTATCCAGAAACAAAAAATGTTCAAGGTATAGACATAGTAAAATATGCCTCAGCCATGTGTGAGAGGACCATGAAGTTTCCTAGCATGATATCAAAGACACCCTGCTGGTCCCTAAAATGGTATCTAATTTCACAGGATTAGTTGTTTAAAACCCTTTTTGAATCACCTGTGTTCTGGCTATGTACAGTAAGGTTACTGTAATGCTATTTATGTAGGGCTGCCTTAAAAGGCAGTTTGAATTTTTTCGATGACACAATACAGATGCCTGGATGTTTGTGTGGAATGTTTGCAAGCTTTCAGAGCATGATATAGCAATTTTCTATCTGCTGAATTAACAGGCTACCTATTTGCTTCCAAGCCCAATTTGAATGCTACCACTGGTCTTCAAAACTTTAAATTATTTGGCACCAAGTTATCACCTATATCTGTACAAACATTTAAGATCAATCATAAAGGCTCTGCTTCCAAGTCTGCCATTAAAGATTGGTGGGCACAACAGCCAGGACAGTGTCAGTAATAGTCTATAGCAGGGGTCAGCAACATTTTTTGCCGATGGGCCGGGAGGGGGGGGAAATGCCGCTGGGGGCCAGCGTGTGAGCGCTTGTGTGCATGCTTTCACCCCTGTGCATGCGTCCGTGCCGCCATTTTGAAAAACAAAATGACAGCGCTCCGCCCCCGCCCCCCTGCATTGCGTGCGCATGTGCACGGTGGCAGCCCCCCCAAGAGGGTTCCCTTGGCAGCGCCGGGCCTCCAAGAGGCCCAGTGCCACCACGGGAGCCCCCCAGGTGGCTTGCCTCGGCCGCGCCATGGGGGCCCCCCAGGAGGGCTCCCTCGACTGTGCCGGGCCTCCGAGAGGCCCAGCACCTCCGCGGGGCTCCTCTGGGGCACCATTTTGGATTCCAAAATGGCTCCCCGGAGGACCCCCGTGGCTGCGAAAGGCGGCGGTGGCACCAGGACTGGGCAGGGGCCAGTCCGAAGGCCTCCACGGGCCGCACCCGGCCCGTGGGCCGTAGGTTGCCGACCCCTGATCTATAGGTTTTGAATTTCCTTTCACTACATCTCAACTTGCTTTTAAACAGGCCTTAAATCCCTTTCTGTTTCAATTTCCTTTGCTTTCAGTTAGGGGACAGATTTTTTTTAAATGCTATTATTCTGTTTAAAACCTAGTTTCCTGCTGCTGTTTATAGGAATTATTATAACAATTTGATTTGATTTTTATGATACTGATTAAAAGCTTCCTTGAGAAAACTTTTGTTTTGAAATATGATGATTGCTATTTATTATTATTATTATTATTATTATATTTAAGATGGCATATAAATCCTTCAATAATTAAATATTAACAAGCACATTTTCTCAGAGAGATGCACATATGTTCATTATATCTTTAATATTATTGTAATATTTTATTTTTTAATAATTGCAGAAATGACTTTTAACATTTCATTGTTCTTGTGTGCCTTCAAGTTGTTTTTGACTTATAGTGACTGTAAGACAAATCTGTCACTGGGTTTTCTTGGCAAGATTTTGGAGCTTATCGCTCAGGCAAATAATCCGGCATCAGTCCAATGGGATGCAGCCGGGACACATGATGCAGGCGGGAATTATCACATTGTAATTCACCGTCGATTCCACCAGGTGAGAGCATCCCAGGTCCCAGCCATGCTGAGCCAGCCAGTTTTAAAACTCGTTTTCAAAAACTGGCTGGCTTAGCATGGCTGGGACCCAGGATGCTGTCACCTGGTGGAATCAGGGGTAAATCACAATTCGATAATTCCCACCCGCATCATGTGCCCCGGCTGCATCCATTGGGCTGATGCCGGATTGTTTTTCTGAGTGATAAATTCAGGGGTCCCCAAACTACAGCCCGCAGGCCGAACCCAGCCTGTCAAGGCCTTTGAACCAGCCCGCAGCCGGTCCTGCTGCCGCCGCGCGATGCAGGGCGCCATTTTGTGTTCCAAAATGGCACCTGGCATCACACGCGCACGATTCCAGGCGCCATTTTGGAACACATGACTCCGGCACATGACTCTGGCACATGGAACACAAAATGGCACCTGAGTAGTGTGCAGGCGCGTACACATGCCTCCGGCCCTCCTAAGATCTGGGGGCCAGCGAACCGGCCCCCGGCTCAAAAAGTGTGGGGACCCCTGGATAAGCTCCTTATTCAAAGGAGGTTTACCTTTCCTTTCCCTGAGGCTGAGAGGCTGTGACTTACTCAAGGTCACCCAGTGGGTTTCCAAGGCTGAACAGGGATTAGAACCCTATCTCCTGGATTCCCAGTCCTTTGCGCAAACCAGTACACCACACTGACTCTCTGATTTAAAAACAGTACTAAAAAAACCAAAAAAAAACCCCACAAGCTTACTAGCAATAGAATTGGAGCCATGCAAATATAGAGACCACATACCACTCTTACCATGGAATAGATTGGGATGACATAGTAACAGAGGTTCTGCCATTTGCAGATTGCAACATGTTGATAGACCCTTTGAGTGATTTTTTTAAGAGTTAAATCAGTTTAGCCTATCACAAATAAGATTAAGAAGTCATTTAATGGTTGTGTATAATCATCTTCCCAGGGAGAAACTAAAGTGTTCCTCATGCTAACAGAAAAGTGCCAAGCAAGAACAAACAGCTGCAAGTTAAGCCTGGACAAATTCAAAAAGGGGGCAGGCCAATGTTCATTGGGCCAGACTGCCCCTGGGACAATGTTCTGATTATGTGAAGCTTCTGACTTGATCATACATACTGTTGGGGACTGATAAAACATTCTCAGCCTTTGATTGTTTTGTTTTGTTTTGTTTTCACATCACACTGTATGTGCTCTTTGCCTATAGTAGCAATTATTACTGACAGATTATACAACATGTTGGCAAAATCCATCACCCTCCTGATAACTTCCCCTTGTTTGGTTTCTCATCCATCTATCACAAAAACCCATTCTCCAAGGATACCCAGAAACTAGAACACAAACCAATGGATTCAAATTAGAAGATAAGAGAGTCCACACAAAGTCCTAAATATTAGGAAGAACCTCTTTACTGTAAATGGAGCAGAACAGGGGTAGGCAACCTTTCCCCTTTAAGGGCTGAGGGACTTCAGCTCCCAGAAGCCTCAGCCATGTTGGCCAATAGTCCCATGTTGGCCAATAGCTCCTGGGATTCTGGGAGCTGAAGTCCCTCGGCCCTTAAAGGGGAAAGGTTGCCTGTCTTGGAGGGTGGTGTACTGTTCCTTCTTTGGAAGACTTTAGGCAGAAGCTTGATGAGCATCTTTCAGGAAAGGTGTAGTTCTGTATTCCTGAGTGGCAAGGGCTTGAACTAAAGGATCCTAGTGATCTCTTCCAACTCTAAGATCTTGTGGTTTTATGATTTGACACCATCCCTAATATTATAAGATAGGCACATAAGATCAGTTGAATTATATATCAAAAACCTTAAATCAGCAACAATAAGGTCAGATATAATTCATTAACATTGGCCTGGCTATGGGTTTGCCTCTGTACACTTAGGGTGCAACTTTACACACACTTGCTTGGGACCAAGGGTGCCTCTAAACTGTAGAAATAATGCAGCGTGACAGCACTTTAAGTCTTATAGGTCCATCCTATGGAATCCTGGGATATGTAGTTGTCAGAGTATAGATGGGCTATGCAGTCAAAGGTGAAATGTAAAGATGTGTGTGTCTGTATTTTTCCACTTGAGAACATGCTTCTAGGCCAAACACAAACAACTCAGTCCAGATGGCTAGAAAGACAAAACAATAAGAGAACCACTAGATGCGAAAGCATCCTTGTTTACATAAGGAAACAATAATAGAAAGTTGTTATGGGAAAGTAGATCACATGATAGAAGATGAACAACAAGAGGTTGGGTTAGCATACGTCACATACAGATCATCCAATCAACCTGAAGGTTAACACCCAAAAGGTGGAGAGGGGTTGGGCTGAGAAACTTTGTGTTAGGCATTGATATTATTATTATTTGCTTCCATTGGATCACATTTTTTCTTCTCTTTACTTCGCAATGGATCTATAATATGTTTATATTGCTTCACAATGTAGCCTTAAGATCTGGAAACATGGATCTGTAGTTTTGTTCCAGTTTAGACACATCTGCAAGATGTGATCCTTTAGTGGACTGTGCTTTTACTCTGCATGTTGTTGTTATTCTTTCAACAATAAAGCTCAACTTTTAGAAGCTTGGATTTTTGCTTCCTGATTCTGCTGGATTTACAAATACCCTACTCCACCAAAACCGAACAGTAGTTTTATAAGGTCTTTGGCCTTCTCTGCCAAAGAGTGCTGGTGCCTCACAAAATTACAAATCCTAGGAATCTGTAGGATGGAGCCATGGCAGTTAAAGTGGTGTCACACTGCATTATTTCCACAGTTTAGATGCATCCAATATCCTGTTGCACTCAACTGAATTTACTTCTGAGTAGACCATGTTTCAGATAAGTCCTAACTGCTATTGTGTAATCATCAATGCGAGCACAAGATGATGGATTGGTCTTGTTCAATGGTGTCTCATTTTGACCCAAGAGTAAATCACACTCAGACAGCCTAACTAGATTGCTGTGAAGTAAAAAGTAAAATAATCTCCCTGTACCTTGCACCTGACATTCTCTAGTCCAATGGACACAAAGTGTTAAATAAAAATCACTGGCCTTTCTAAGTATTCATATGTTCACATGGGTACTTGGTAAAATGGAATACTGTGGATTCAGCACCACAAGAAATACCCTTCACTGTGTTGTTGTTGGGAAGGGGGGGGACTGGAGCTCCCCTTGTGACTCAAGCAGTTTTAAACACAGCATTAAAATCCTTCTGCTGCACACTAGTAAAAATCCTACAGGAGACTATTCCTGCCTTAGCCCACACAGAGACCATGCAGAGAATTTAGCAATGTTACTTTCTTGATTACATCTAGATTGTGGGAAGTAATTTAGTAATGTTACTAAATACTAAATATGTTACTATTTACTATTTCATGTCACTAAATAGTAGTGTTACTAAATACATTAAGGTTGTTGACAAGCTGGGGCATGTCCAGAAGAAGGTGACTAAAACAGTGAAAGGTCTGGAAACCATGCCTTATAAGGAGCGACTTGGGGAGCTGGGTATATTTGGCCTGGAGAAGAGAAAGTTAAGAGGTGATATGATCGCCCTGTTTAGATATTTGTAAGGATGTCAGACTGAAGAGGGAGCAAATTTGTTTTTCCTGCAGCTCCAGAAAATAGGAGCTGGATCAGTGGATACAAACTCTACAGTAAAAGAGATTTCACCTCAACATTAGGAAGAACTGTTCAATAGTTGAATGCATTCCATTGGAGCATGGAAGAGTCTCCTTTGGAGATTTTTAAACAGAGGCTGGATGGCCATTTGTTGGGGGTGTTTTGATTGTGTATTCCTGCAGGGGGCTGGACATGATGGCCTTTGAGGTCTCTTCCAGCTCTATGATTCTGTGATCTCCCAGAATGCCCCAGCTATGAAGACCATACTGGCTAGGAAATTCTGGGAGCTATAGACCCAAAAATGTAACTTCGTCAACTTCTGCCCTGCATCTACTTGAATCTTTTCAATTGGGCCTGACATAGGACCTTATCACATGAGGCTCAAGGCAGACAGAATCCAAACGAAATCCCGACCTAATACATATTATTTTTCTGTGTGTCCACACAACATCGCACAGAACCCCGACAGAACCCCGACAGAATGCGGAAAGAACCGAGATCTTTTGAATTTCGGTTTCTTTAGGAATTACAATTGCGTGACGGGAATCATTTTGCTTTTAGCGTAGGTATGAAAACCCAATACGTATTGGGGAGCATTCCCCCGCCTGCGCTCCAAGGAGGACCTCCTCAGAGACCTGGCTTTCCGAGGAGGACCTCCTCGGAGCGCCGACCCTGCGCTGGGCCTCGCTCCAAGGAGGACATCCTCAGAAAGCCGGCTCTCTGGGGAGGACCTCCTCGGAGCGCCGACCCTGCATGGGGCCTCGCTCCAAGGAGGACGTCCTCAGAGAGCCGGCTCTCCGGGGAGGACCTCCTCAGAGCGCGGACCCTGCGCGGGGCCTCGCTCCAAGGAGGACCTCCTCAGAGAGCCAGCTTGGGAAGGGGTGACAGCCGTGGCAAGTGACAGCCATGGCTGTATTGCGCATGTGCTAGAAGAGCATTTCTAGCACATGTGCGGGATTTTCTCACTTGTGTGTGAACGGCAAATACGGTTCCTGGGAGCGCTTTCCTTAAAAGCGCGATGAAGGTAATTGTGTGTGATAGCCATTTGCGTATTGTGGGGTTTCGTCCGGTTTATTACTGGATTTATTCTTATTTCACTTTATTATCGCTTTGTGGGCCACGTGTGATAACGTCCATACGCTAGTAGAGAATATAGCAATGCAAGAAAAATCCTTTGTTTTTGGGGACTTGGTCTTTGCAACCTTGAAATAGGCTGCAGGGGCCTCCTACACTGCTTAACATTTTTAAAAAAATCAAAACTTCTTTAAAATCAAAACTAAATTTACAGCCACAGAGGTTTTAAACTCAGTTTCAGCACACAGGACAATCTCAATGTTCTCTCTTACCTGGAAACTTAAGAAATAGCCCCAGGTAAGCAGTGCAATTTCCCAGCAACAGTAGAATCTTGTTGGGAGCATGCATGAGTTTCCCTATGGAAATACTTTGGCATTTTTCTCCCATGCAAAATGGCTGGATTCACATGATTTATGCTCAAAAATATCCATCCCCACTTTTTCCCAAGGTAGTTCTGGTATCTCATGAGGTATAAGTGGTTCTTTTTGGTTCCTTGATGCATAATATGCGCAAACAGAACAATTCCCAATACATGCTTCAATATCCTTACCCATACCAGGCCAATACATAAGGCCTTTTGCTCTTGCTGTGGCTGCCCCTGCACTGCAGAAATAATGCAGTTTGACATCACTTTAACTGCCAGGGCTCAATGCTATGGAATTCTGGGATCTGTAGTTTTGTGAGATATTTAGCCTTCTCTGTCAGAGAGTGCTAGTGCCAAACAAACTACAAATCCTAGGATTCTATAGCATTGAGTCGTGGCAATTAAAACAGTGTCAAGCTGTATTATTTCTGCAGTGCAGATGCACCCTGTGTCTGTACCTTTGCAGCTTAAGTGCCTCTGTATCTGTCTGCACTTCCTGATGCTGAGTCTGAAGTAACTTTAAGGCCTGTGACCTCTGCAACTCAGTAGCTCTCATCATTTAGCAAAATATTACAGTGATGAGGGATGTGGATTATCCTGCCAGTGTCTTCAGAGTTCTCTAATCCTATTTACCTATATTACTTATGCCACTAAAAAATAATTTCAGAGACTGAAGGTTATTATGAACTGCTGAGGGCATGACATTCTCCCTCCGCTGATGCTACTGATCCAGTGTGCTCTGGAGCTCAGTGCAATTCTTCGCCTTCTCCAGACATCTTGGTAGAACCTTTACTACTTTAGAGTAGAGGTGAGTAACTTCTGGCAATTCAGATTATGTTGGACTTCCATTAGCCCTAGCCATAGGGGTGAGGGTGGTATGAGCTGAACTCAGCAAGGTCCGAGCAGCAACATGTATATGCTCCTCCTCTACACATACATATATGCACACATGCACGCACACACACACACACTTTAGGGGAACTGGGTTTGCCATCCCAAGGCTACTTACAGATGGTTGTCAACTGCTTCAGCTAAAAAAACCCCAAACCCAGCCCAAATCTGCTATAAGGAAGACAATTTCTGAGAATCTGAATCCCACATTCTATGTAGACATTACTTAGCATCAAAAGAATTATGTAAAATGGGTGTCATTTTTGTTCTGTTTTATTTTTACAGAAAAAAGTGACATCTTTTTATAACACAAAACATAAAGTTTTCTAAGGCCAGTAGATGTATACATCTATGTTTATTCCATCACTTTACCTTATTTTACTCATGCTTCATGGGGAAAATCCACCTACAGCTGTTTTTATACTTCTCAACCCTTTCAGACTCCGCAGGCTGTCTTTTCTCTGAACAAAAAGTGTGTGTGTGTGTGTGTGTGTGTGTGTGTGTGTGTGTGTGTAAAGGCTCCATTGCCTTTCTTGGAAGTCTAAAAGTGCACCAATTCACCTTTTAAATAGGGTACAGCACAAGTGCCGCAGTGGGGTGGGGAGGGGTAGCACTGTTTAACCATTAAAAAAAACCCCTGAGGATTTCTAACCACTTACATGGGGTTTTGGGGGGCATTTTTGGCAAGCCCTGAATGATCCATGTGGCACAACATTGTCTCCTGGATCCACCACAGTTGCCTACCCCTGTCTCAGAGTACTGGGCCCCACTGTCCATTCTGCTCACCAGCTTCCTTTGGTGTGGCAACATTTTCATTCAACTAATCTTCATCCATCTCATGTTTTAACCCATTTTGGCATGAGTAAAATTTGGTCACTGTTTGGTGTTTTATCTTCTGCATCTTGATTGGCTTTACCAACTCTTCCCCCCCCCTTAAATCTAACCCTTGGAGATTTATAGCTGTTTAATTGTTGCTAGCCACCTGTTACATTATATGCAGAATAAAGGAGAAGAGTCAATTCATTCTCCTCCTCCTCCTCCTCCTCCTCCTTCACTATTATCATCATGATAACTGCCAAATGTACCTTACTGAGAAATTTTGCATTTGTGTGTGTGTGAAAAGACTGGCAGGTTAGAAGCAACTTGTTGGTAGGTGTGGAGCAGCAGCAGAAGTACAGAGAAATAGTAACTGGAAAGACTCAGGGCTTCATCTCACCAAATTGATAGGGATAGTTAAGAGAAGTGCTATAAAAATCCAAAGAGTTCAAAGTGCTTCACATACATTTTCTTAGCCATTCTTGCATCAATCCAAGTAGGTCAGTATTCAGTGTGGAATAATTAGAATTGCGGGGAGAGAAGTACTAAGGCTGAGTGTGTGAGAGAGAGAAAGAGTTACTTGCTTAAAGGATTCCAGGTGTATTCATGGTGGAAATGAAACAGGAACTAGAACCAGTGAGAGTCGGTGTGGAGCTCCAGTTGATTTGGCCAACAGCTTCCATCATCCTCAGCCAGCATGGCCAATGGTAAGAGATTGGGGATGTTGTATCTAAAGCATCTGGATGGCCAATGGTTCCCCACCCCCAGCCTTGATTAAACTCACTGCAGTCCTAAACACACTGCAGAAATAATCCAGTTCAAGACCATTTTAACTGTCCTGGCTCAGTACTGGCAATTGTAGTTTGTTGTGGCACCAGAGCTCTCTGACAGAAAAGGCTAAATGTCTCACAAAACTACAGTTGCTAGAATTCTCTAGCATTGAGCCAAATAATCAAACTGGATTATTTATGTAGTATGTTTTGGAGCTAAGTGATCTTGGCCTTGGCCTTATCTCTCAGTCTAACTTTCCCCATTGAAGTTTTTCTCCTTCAAGTGACAAGCTGGAGAACCAAAGAACTGGATACACTGCTTTGATTTCCTTCTGTCACAGGAAAGGCAAGATATAATTCTGCCAATAAACAAATAAACAGAACACTGATTTCCTGACTCATACTTTTCACTAATACTATATACTTTTCACTACTACTATAATCTCAGGGTAGCTAGCAAAGGTTTGATTAAATATTGCTAATATTTGAAATTCCACAGCTGCTCTACAGGGCCCTGCTGATGACAAACCTTGTCTTTCTTATTTTTCCATTGCCTCTCTCCTTTCTGCTATGGAGGGTGCTATTTTTGTCCAGAGCCAATCGCATTAAACCTACAACATGGCAAAGATTTTTCCCTTAGGGATGATGAGCTGTGATTAACAAAAAGGATACATCAGTACAAGTGCCATTGTTTTCACTTCCAGAATCAGGCTGCCTGTAATCTCATAATACTTCTGTAAGTAGAGCAGTTGGGAGTGGGGGGAACCTAAACCATTGTTCCACCACTCCAAATGGGAACCAAAAAAGTCATAAAAATCAGAATGGAAAATCAAAAATTGCAAGCCTCATGACACCAGTGCCCACCATTGCATATGTGTATGGGCCTTCAAGTTGCCGTTTGACTCATGGTGACCTCATAGGGTTTTTGTAGACAAGAAATATTCAGAAGTGGTTTTCCTCTGAAATGTAGCTTACAGCACCTGGTATTCATTGTCAGTCTCCCAT
Source organism: Phrynosoma blainvillii (assembly GCA_026167975.1). Taxonomy (NCBI): domain Eukaryota; kingdom Metazoa; phylum Chordata; class Lepidosauria; order Squamata; family Phrynosomatidae; genus Phrynosoma; species Phrynosoma blainvillii. The sequence goes on along the minus strand of JANUYF010000002.1, from coordinate 230,066,385 downwards.
CCAAGTACCAACCAGGGCTGACCCTGTTGAGCTTCCACAATCAGATTGGATCTGGTGCCTTTGGGATTTTTAGCATGCTGGGATCAAAAATCTACAATGAATCAAAAGCACCGGGGCTGTCCCCCTGTCCTCTTCCATCCAACCCAGCACTATTTTTGGGATTGTGTTGCCATTATAGGCAAGGCTAGCAGAAACCTCAAGACCCAAAAGACTGAAGTGGCCCAAGTCTGAGGGACTTCCCCCAGGAAGGAAAGCACAGGTCCAGGTTCTTACCCCTTCCTGGTTTTCTAACTTTTAAAACCAGTTTGCTGTCACAACAGAGCCTGGTTTGGTCTCGCCTTGTCTGGCTTGACCCTTCCTATTGTGAGTGAAGGACAGGAAAATCCTGACTGGCTAACTCAAGTTGCTGTTGCACTGCAAAATTAATGCATTTTGACACCACTTTAACTGTCATGGCTCCATCCTATGAAATCCTGGGGTTTGTAGGTTGTTGTGGGACCGAAGCTCTCTGACAGAGAGGACTAAATATCTCACAAAACTACCGTATGTACAAATCCATTCCATTGCATTAAACCATGGCAGTTAAAGCAGTGTCAAAAAGCATTAATTCTGCAGCACAGATACAGCCTCACACACTGGCTGGAGGATGAACAGTAGCCATGGTGTTATAAAAATTTGCAACTGGGCTGCCATCAGTCCTGCTGCCCATGTTGACCACCCTCAAGAGCTTTCACTGAGTGCCTGCCAGTTCTGATCCCCAGATCAGAGACTCAACAAGCAGCACACTTGGCAGCAAACAAATATAGAAACAGCAACACCTCAGGTCATGCTGGTGGAATGGCAGCACTCTGTGTGTGTGTCCATGCACACCAGTGTCAATGTCCCTTATTTATGCACATATGAGTGAGAGGATGTGTATGCATATGAAAAGGTGTGTTTCTATGTGCCTCTTGTGGAGAAGTGTGCATGTAATGAATTAAACATGCTTTAGATGTTTGATACTTTGGCCACAATGCATATGATGGCTTGACCTCTTAACCTGCAGCTAAGATGGGTCATTTTCTTGAGTGATCTGCTTTGAATGTGGATTTGTTTGATCTCTAGTCTATGGCTTTACCTGTTTCATACAATCATAGAATCCTAGAGATTGAAGAGACTACAAGGAGCATCCAGTCCAACTCCTTGCCATGCAGAAATACACAGTCAAAGCATCCCTGACAGATGGCCATGCAGCCTCTATTTAAAAACCTCCAAAGAAGGAGATTCCATCACTCTCCAAGGCAGCATGTTCCATTGTCGAACAGCTCTTACAGTCAGAAAGTTCTTAATGTTTAGGTGGAATCTCTTTTCCTGTATTTTGAATCCAGTGTTCCATGTCCTAGTCTCTGGAGCAGCAGAAAACAATCTTGCTCCATCCACAATATGACATCCATTCAAATATTTAAATAGGGATATCATATCACCTCTTAACCTTCTCTTCTCCAGACTAAACATGCCCAGCTCCCTAAGTCACTCTTCATAGGGAAAGATTTCCAGGTCTTTCACCATTTCTTTGAGTGATCGGCTCTGCATATGTTTCAAGTTGTCCAGACTAGGGACTCTAAGCCTCAATGTTTCCCCCCAGAAAATGGGCAAAATTTTAAATACTACCATGCTATGTATATGTAAGTTACAGATGTGGGTTGGCATGCAGTTGGGCTTATTACCTTGGTTTATGTGTTTTTAGTTCTTGCTCTGAACTTTTAACAGCATTGGAACTGACTTTTGGTAATCTCTACTAGCCTGATATCATGGAGGGATATTTTATTTGGTAGCAGGAGACTTACCTTACCACCACACATAATCATTATACATTTTAGATTACAGGTGGACAAGATGCATCCCTCAAAGCCGTTTCTATCGCCCTCAGGACCCCCCATGCAATAATAATAATAATAATAATAATAATAATAATAATAATAATAAATTAAAGTATGAAGGCCTCATGAAGGCCTCCAGAATGGCAGGTTTTGCATAAACCAGGTTGGGGGGGCCTCCAAAGAACACAAGACACCCCCCAATCTAAACCAGAAATGAATGCCCACTTTTTAAAATGTGGGGCCATGGAGGGGGGGTCTGGTGCTGTGAGCAAAAAATATGACCCTCCGGCTTGCCAAACTTGCCCACCACTTCTTAGATGAATATTTTTTTTTCCTGGGCTTCACCATGGTACCAACGCCCTCCATCTCTTTCAAGTCCTTCCTCCTAACTAAAGTTTGGAAAAGTTATGTTTTCACCGCTCAGTAGCCCCAGCCAGCAACATCACTGGATTCCATGTATTGTAGTTCAAGCCCAGGGTCTTACATTGTGCCCATCCGTTTGTGCAAGGGACTGTGGCACAGCAGTTTGACTATCACCGTATGAAGAGGCATTCAGGACTTTGTATGAGCAAAAGTCATGGTTTGAGAAAGAGGATTGTCATGTGTGCCATCAGCAAGCAGTGATGATCCCATGTTACTACTCCATCAGGGCTTTCTCCTCTTCCTGCACTCAGCTGGATTGCAGATCCCCAGAAATAAATTTTACAAGCTTTTCCACTGTCAGTATGATTGCACCCATGTGCTACAATTTCATCTTTTAACAATTGGATGCTCTAGATCAGAAATAGCACTAGATCATTTCTAAGCAACCAACAAACCCATTCTCCTTGCCCTAGAAGTGGCCATAATTGCAAAATTCTTCCCCAGTCCCATGGGAGGGCGGGGGGTTGCCTCTGAAATACATCATTTGTAAACAACACTATTTCTGTCCTGATATTCCATGAGTGTTTCGTCAACCATTTTCCCAAGCAGTGCTATTATTAAGCACATATCTTGGTCAAGGCCATACATATTCAATGTATTTGTATGCACTCAGCATGGAATCTACAGCAGATACTAACAGCCTTCAAACCTCAGCTTCCTGCTAGATCTGGCTTTATGCTTACAGCACACCAGAAGCTTAGGTTAAGGCCAGACAAATGGGTGACACAGTGTCCTGCAATGATGCTGCAGCACACATCAGAGTTGCAGGAAACAGCAAGAACTGTTGTTTCATTCCCCTGATCATTTTCTTAAAACAAGTTACCAGTCCTTTGAAATGAAGAGAGAGAGAGCACATGCATGCACAGATTTATACACACATGAGAGCAGTGCTACTTTCAGTTTCCAGTTCCCTATAGGGCTTCCCTATTTGGCTGGGAGGACTTCTCCCTTCCAGCCAAACTTGCCCTAGCTAATCCTTCCCAATGTTTTCCAGATTCTGCCAGAATCCAATGTTTAGTCCTATAATGAAGGTGTAAATCAGGGGTAGGCAACCTTTTTGAGCCGGGGGCCGGGTTGCTGTCCGTCAGACAATTGGGGGGGGGGGGGAGCACCAAAATAAATAAATAAATTAAATTAAAATTAAAATATATTTTTAAAAAAATTAAAAATTAAAAAAAATATATGCATGCACACTCTCTCAGCCCCAGAAAAGCCATGGCAAAACCCCTGTGGAGATTTTGCCAAGAAAACCCCAAGAACAAGTAATAACAATAATATCATCATGGCGGCGGCGGCGGTGGCGGCAGGACTAGCCTGGGGCCAGTCCAAAGGCCTCGGGGGGCCGCATCCAGCCCCCGGGCATTAGGTTGCCTACCCCTGGTGTAAATGTGTGCAATTTATTTTAAGTGTAGATTCTGTTTCCTTGACACACAATTTTATTTTATTTTTAGCACAGTATGTCCAGCTCAGATTTTGATGATTAGCCCTATGGTTAGAGAAGGACACATCACCCCAACACCCAGGTATAATTCTACAGAACACATGAGTTGAAATAAAGCCCACAACATTATCAATGGAACTCCAGGGCAAAGGATTGGTTAACTTGCCCTTCCTCCCTTTCCTGTTGGTGGTACAGAGTAACCTGCACCTAAGGTGAGAGCTAGTGCTTCCTCCTGGCTACTTTGCTCAAGCAAATCCAACCTGGTTCAATGTAGCACAACAGCCATAAAGTGGCTCTATCCCTTCCTGTCCAGTAGCCTCAACAGTGTGTTATAGAGGCTCCCATTAGTATTTTTAGAATACACACCTCAAATATGTAATCTATCTGCACTACACAGTTGCAGCCATTTTTACCTTCCATAGCTCCATTCTATGGTATCCTGGGATTTGTAATCTATTAACATACTTGGAATTCTCTGGTCTACTCTGTTGTGTCCTATCTGGAGGAGACCTCTTCAAACAAGAACAGGGGAGACATAAGATTACAGGCTTCAGCCAGACCCAGAGGCAGCTGACAACTCTGCCTTGGAGCTAGAGGAAGCTGGCAGCACTTCCCTGGAAGCAAAGCCCGAACCATCCCATATAGTACCTGAAGATGAGGAGTCAAGGGTTGAACCACTTCATGCATTTGCAGCAAACAACAGCCCCACAATCTCCATTTGGCATTCTGTAACACTCCCTGTCGTCATTTTCTGAACTTTAGCTTGCTCCTTGGACTCTTCATTTCATTGACTCCTTGACTTGCAATTTGACCCTGCTTGGGCTGCCTTTCATGCTTGGACTCCAGATTGATTTGATCATGCTTTTACAGACCCTCTGTGTATGACTCTGGAGTGGTTTGGCTTCTCCATGATTTGTTCTCTCGGTACACTCACCTGGGCACTTGCCATCTTGAAACAGGACATTCTCCCTTAGTGACAGCATTGGAGCACTCTGAGAATTCTAAGTACCTTACCAAACTACAAATCCAGGATTCCATAAGATGAAGCCATGACAGTGAAGGTGGCATCAATAACTGTGTCATACAGACACACTCCCTGCCAGATCTCCTTTGGTGGAAAGGGCGTTATAAATTATTTATCATCATCATCATCATGAGACTGCAAAGACCCAAGGGCTAATTCCTTTCCTAGGTCCTCTTGAGCTGGAAAATTGCACTGAAATAGACTAGGGTATTCAGCACTGTTCCCTGTCTGCACCCTGTACCAACATAGCATCTGCCAATGGATGGAGAGAACCAAAGTTATTATCCTACCTCCACTACCTGCTGAACTCTGCAGACTACACTGTATATGCCCACAAAAAAGTTGCACCCTTCAATAGAAAGGCAGACTGCATCATGTCTTCATAGGCATGTTCACCAGGTGATTGTGGTGTCTCCTCCTAACTACCAGTTAAATTTTCTATTCTATTCTATTCTATTCTATTCTATCTATCTATCTATCTATCTATCATTATTGCTCTTTTCACCAACAGGTAGAACATCAGACATACAATCAAAAACAAAATAAAACACAACTCTATAATATACTTTAGTCTGGAAAATCGGTACGTAAAGGGATCCTGTAATACCTTTACGACTAACAGTCTTTAGTCTCAAAGGTGCTACAAGATCTCTTTATACTAATGCACTAAAAACAAAATCCTCATCAGTTGCTCATCAGGAAGATGGAACAGGTCTCTCTGCAGGAGTCTTGGTGGTGCTTTTCTCTGCAGGAGTGATGGCCTTCCCTGCAGGAGTGCTGGAGAAGGGAGTGGGGTGAACTTCCAGATATTCTGGATTACAATTTCCACAGTCTCTTAACATTATTCATGCTGGCATCCAGTCCTGGCCACAATTTTTTTTTGGGGGGGGAGGGTAGGTTTGCGAACCTGTTCTATCAACCTCCTGGTTTTTTTTGGAGAGGGTCTTCCAGATCTTATCTCAGAACAGCAAGCCCTATTAAACACTTCATAATTATAGTGACACAATTCTAGATTTAGTGCTGGCAGCAGCCAAGGTACATTGTGCAAACAACATAAGGGCATGACAAAGGGAACACTGATACTTAATGTAACAGCCTGGAAACATTCCATGCTTCCTCTCAATTGTCCATTTCACAGCCCACTGCAACACTCTTTACTGTTAAAGCTAATTTCCTTCCCAGGTTTCGGAGCTCAGAAGGTAGGGACCTGTGAAAACCCTCCCCCACTACCACCACCCCCCCTTCTTGATTCCTATGGTTTAATTTCCCCAAGGTAGATATACCCTCTACAGTGCATTAATACAATGCTACCTGGAATATCAATCATTTTAGAAAGCAGAGAGAAGCAATGGAGGGCCCTTAGTCTTGTAAGATATATCTATGTCCTTTTAAATGTGTGGTGGCAGATGGTGACATGTGGCATATGACCTTCCACACAGACATTCTTAAAAATGCCTTAAAAATGATTCTTTCTTTTTCTTTTTTTTAAAAAAAGGAAACGAAAGAAAATAGACTTGGCACAAGGCTGTTGGATGTTGCAGGCAACAGTTTCGGCCAGGACAGGGGAAGGAGGAGGAGGCTTTCCAGGCCAGTTTCTGAAAGAAAGGAGAAAGAGAAGGAGGCTTTCCAGGCAGTTTCTGCCAGGAAAGGAGAAAGAGAAGGAGGCTTTCTAGGCCAGTTCCTGCCAGGAAAGAGGAAGAAAGCAGTTTCCAGGCAGCCATTTTGAGTGGGTAAGTTTTTAAATTCTTTTTAAAAACACTTGGGGAGAGTGTGACTGCTACTCAGCGGGTGGGGCTTTGTTGAGTCGCATTTGAGAGTCAATAGGGGGTGGGCTAGCCAGTTAGCTCTATACAACTGCTCCCAATTTTATAACCACTACTAATTGCTGAAAAGTTCCGGTCATCAGCAGACTTTAACACTGGTGTTAGCAAGGGATTTTCTTTGAGGAGGAAAGCTGTAGTCCTCTTTCAGGTACTAATTAAGACTTAGTATGGACACTGAAGGAACTGCTGCCGTCACCTGCAATACCTGTGGGATGTTTGTCTTCTTACCTACAGATGTGGGGAACTACACATGCTCCAAGTGCAAGTTGGTAGCCCTCTTGGAAGAGAAAGTACAGCAGCTGGAGGCACGGGTAGCTACACTTCAGCATATTAGGGAGCAAGAGGCTTTCCTAGACAGAATGGAACGAACGGTCTTGGACGGGGACCACACAGAGGAAGTTGCTGGGGAAGAGAAGGTCACATCACATACACGGGAGGTAGACAGCTGGAGGAATGTCACACGCAGAAGGAGGGAGACCAGGGATCATTCTAGGAGCTTGCAGCTACAGAATCGATTTCAAGCTCTTTCTCTTATCAAGGAGGACGAGGAAGAGCAGCATGGACAGACTTTAGGGACAGAGCAGGGGACCCTGGTAGTTACACCACAGGGAACAGTCGCTGCTAAGTCTCGGAGGAGGCGTGTGGTCGTGGTGGGGGACTCCTTTCTGAGGGGGACAGAAGCAGTGATTTGTGGGCCTGACAAGATATCTCGGGAGGTGTGTTGTCTCCCTGGGGCAAAGATCCAAGATGTGACAGAGAGGCTGACAAGACTGGTCAAGCCTACTGACCAATCCCCCTTCCTTTTGGTCCATGTGGGAATGAATGACACAGCAAGACACAGCCTTCAGAACATCAAAAGGGATTACGAGGTTCTAGGTAAGAAGCTGAAAGAAATGGAGGCACAGATTGTCATCTCGTCTCTTCTGCCAGTTGAAGGGCATGGTCCAGGAAGAGAGAGGAAAATAGCAGATGTCAACAATTGGCTTCGCAGATGGTGTCATCGAGAATGATTTGGATTCTTAGATCATGGGCTGCGGTTCCATGAGGGCAGACTCCTGGCAAAGGATGGATTGCATCTCACGCCAGTTGGAAGAAACGTTTTTGCCAACAGTCTCAAGAATTTGATCAGGAGGGCTTTAAACTGAATTATGTGGGGAAGGGAGACAGCATCCTGGAAGACAAAAGGACTGGAAAAAATAGTCAAACTGTCATAGAGGAAACAAGCCAAACAGTACAGGGACCCAACAGTGGGAGGCAAAAAAACGTGAACAGGCAGCAAGTAAGGGGGACATATGGTCTTAGATGTCTCTACACTAATGCACAGAGCATGGGAAATAAGCAAGATGAACTTGAACTCCTAGCACAACAAAGCAAATATGATATAATAGGCATCACTGAAACCTGGTGGGATAAGTCTCATGACTGGAATGTAGAAATACAGGGGTATAACCTTTTCAAGAGAAACAGGCCAAACAGGAAAGGAGGAGGAATAGCATTATATGCCAGGGATATTTACACCAGTGAAGAAATCCAGGACATCAATCCTGGAAGCCAGGTGGAGATCATCTGGATAAAAATTAAAGGGGAGGGAAACAACAGGGATGTTAGTGTGGGAGTCTACTACAGACCCCCAACTCAGGCAGAAGAATTGGATGATGCCTTTCTAGAACAGATGACCACACACTCAGAAAGGAGAAATATAGTAGTGATGGGTGACTTCAACTATCCGGATATTTGCTGGAAGTCAAACTCAGCAAAATCCTCAAGGTCTAGCAAATTCCTCACTTGCCTGGAAGACAATTTCATTGTCCAAAAGGTGGAAGAGGCAACGAGGGAGTCAGCTGTTTTGGATCTGATCCTAACTAACAGGGAAGACCTAGTTAATGGAGTGCAAGTGATTGGATCCTTAGGTGGGAGTGATCATGTCCTCCTGGAGTTTATTATACAGTGGAAAGGAGAAGCCAGGCATAGTCAGACATGCATTCTAGACTTTAGGAAAGCTGATTTTACTAAACTTAAGAGAAATACTGGGGGTGATCCCATGGACAGGAATACTAAAAGAGAAGGGAGTTCAAGATGGATGGGAGTTTCTCAAAAGGGAGATACTGAAGGCACAATTTCAAACCGTGCCGAGGAGGAAAAACGGGAGGTGTCTCAAGAAACCAGGATGGATGACTAAGGAACTTGCAACTGAACTAAGTTTTAAACGGAACATGTATAAGAAATGGAAAAATGGGGAAATCACCAAAGAGGAATTTAAACAAATAGCTAGCACGTGTAGGGGTAAAGTCAGAAAAGCTAAAGCGCAGAATGAACTCAGGCTTGCTTAAGAGGTTAAGAACAATAAAAAGGGCTTTTTTGGGTATATCAGCAGCAAAAGGAAGAAGAAGGAAATGGTAGGGCCACTGTGTGGAGAAGATGGCAAAAAGTTAACAGGGGACAGAGAAAAGGCAGAATTACTCAACACCTTCTTTGCTTCAGTCTTCTCAGTAAAGGTAAAGGGTGCTCAACCTGAGGATAATGGAGCAGAGGACAGAATAGGAGAATTTCAGCACAGAATAAGTAAAGAGATAGTACAGAAACATCTGGTTAATCTAAATGAATATAAGTCTCCAGGACCAGATGAATTACATCCAAGGGTATTAAAAGAACTGGCAAATGTAATATCGGAACCATTGGCAATAATCTTTGAGAACTCCTGGAAAACAGGAGAAGTCCCAGCGGACTGGAGGAGGGCAAATGTTGTCCCCATCTACAAAAAGGGAAAAAAGAGGATCCCAGCAATTATCGTCCAGTTAGTCTGACATCAATACCACGAAAGATTCTGGAGCAGATCATTAAACAGAGAGTCTGTGAACATCTGGAAGGTAATTTCATAATCACAAAAAGTCAACATGGGTTTCAGAGAAACAGGTCATGCCAGACAAATCTGATCTCATTTTTTGATAAAATTACCAGCTTGGTAGATGAAGGGAATGCTGTGGATATAGTATATCCTGATTTTCAGTAAGGCCTTTGACAAGGTTCCCCATGACATTCTTGCAAACAAGCTGGTAAAATGTGGGCTAGACAAAGTAACTGTTACATGGATTTGTAATTGGTTGACTGGTCGAACCCAAAGGGTACTCAACAATGGCTCCTTTTCAACCTGGAAAGAAGTGACCAGTGGGGTGCCACAGGGCTCTGTCCTGGGCCCAGTGCTATTCAATATCTTTATTAATGACTTGGATGACGGTATTGGGGGCATAGTTATCAAATCTGCAGATGACACCAAATTAGGAGGAGTAGCTAATACCCCAGAGGACAGGATCAAAATTCAAAATGACTTGAACAGACTAGAAAGCTGGGCCAAAGCTAACAAAATGAAATTCAACACGGGGAAATGTAAGGTACTGCACTTAGGGCAGAAAAACGAAAAGCACAGATATACGATGGGGAACACCTGGCTGAATGAGACTACGTGTGAAAGGGATCTAGGAGTCCAGGTAGACCACAAGTTGAACATGAGTCAACAGTGCGATGCAGCAGCTAAAAAGGCCAATGCAATTTTAGGCTGCATCAGTAGAAGTATAGTGTCTAGATCAAGAGAAGTAATAGTGCCACTCTATTCTGCTTTGGTCAGGCCTCAACTGGAATACTGTGACCAGTTCTGGGCACCACAATTCAAAAAGGATGTGGAGAAACTGGAGCATGTCCAAAGGAGGGCAACTAAAATGGTGAAGGGTCTGGAAACCAAGCCCTATGAGGAACGACTTAAGGAGCTGAGGATGTTTAGCCTGGAGAAGTGAAGGTTAAGAGGTGATATGATAGCCGTGTTTAAATATTTGAAGGGATGTCATATTGAGGAGGGAACAAGCTTGTTTTCTGCTGCTCCAGAGACTAGGACCCGAAACAATGGATGTAAGCTCCAGGAAAAGAAATTCCACCTCAACATTAGGGGGAACTTCCTGACAGCAAGGGCAGTTCGACAGTGGAACACACTCCCTCGGAGAGTAGTGGAGTCTCCTTCCTTGGAGGTCTTTAAGCAGAGGCTGGATGGCCATCTGTCGGGGATGCTTTGATTGGGAGTTCCTGCATGGCAGGGGGTTGGACTGGATGGCCCTTGTGGTCTCTTCCAACTCTATGATTCTATGATTCTATGACTATAATATGTTAAAACAAAAACAAAAACCAAGAAATTCCTTCCCTAAGAATTGCATCTATGGCTTGAAAATGTTCATATATATATATATATATATATATATATATTCCAATAAGCAAACCTTGATTTTGCCATTTTATATAAGGGACACCATCTTACTGTGTCATTAAATTTAATGGGAGTTGAGCACTCACGGATTTTGGTATTCACAGGGGGTCCTGGAACCAAACCCCAGCGGATAACAAGGGCCCACTGTATCTATTTCCCACCAAGAGCTCTTAAACAACAAGAATAAAGAGAAATAACCTCATTGTGTCTAATAGAGTTAGTCAGGGGAACTCTTCAGTTGAGTTGGTAACTGTCACTCCCCAAGCTCATTTTGGCCTAGCATCTCAAAGTGAGTCTCTTTGCCTCTGAACCAGGGCTTGGAAAATTACATTTTTGGATGACAGCTCTCAGAATCCTTCAGCCAGCATCCTCAATGGCTCCACATTCAGAGATTCCATTTTTGTTATCTATGCTACCACATTCCCTCCAAGTATCCTGATTTGACAGGGACAGTCCCAATCAATCTTCTGTTGTCCTTTTTCAGCTGCTTAAAATGTCCCTGGTCCTACGTTACCTATTTCTCCTTGGTTTACTTCCATTGGTGGAAACTGAGTTCAAAGTTCGAAAGAGGTTTGCACTTAATTAACTGAGGGCAAGAGAGGAGGGGCAAAGGAGGGGAGAGAATCTTGTCTTTCCCAGTAGGCCCAGGCAAAAGCTGCGCCAGTCCCTCCTAGTTTGTGTGTTCTTCCTCACTGATAACTCTTCCCATCTTGACCACACTCTGATGTTGCTTTGCCACATGTGCCTTTGTTTTCATCTGTGAAATGTTGGAAGGTATGCCCAAGACATTTTACTTCCTGAGACAGAGCATAAAATGATGCTTCCTCACACCACAGATCCCTGCTTTAGGGACCACGAATTTATATTTGAAAGACATTCTCAGTTGCTGTGGGATGTGGGCTCTGTACATACGCTAAGGCAGCCTCTTCCTTATTATTACAGCTGGATATCCTTTTTGATCTGGCTCAGTTCCTGGCTCTACAAAATGGCTGAGGCATGCAAAGCTACCACATTGAACTTTCTCATACCAAAAAGGATGGTTTGTTTATTTATTATTGATACCAGTATGCCATCCCAGAACAGAAAGTTATCTGGGCTACTTACAAGAAACAAACAAAACTTCAAAACAAAAGATAAAATCAAAAGCAACATAGAATTTGATGTGGGATAAAACAGCATCCTATGCACTTACTGGAAAATTCACTTTTTGGAGTTACCACTCCCAGAATCCCCCAGCCAGTATGGTCAATGGGCCCTCCTGCCTGAGGAAAGCTGGGAGTTTTAGTCCAGAAGAAGAACAGCCTTAGGTCTGTTCCTGTAGACTGAGGGGGGTTGCAGACTGCCAGAAATAGTGCAAATTGAGTCCACTTTTAGGGTTAGGGTTAGGGTTAGGGTTAGGGAATCATGGGAATTGGTTTTTTTCTGAGACATTGAGCCTTCTCTGTCAGAGAGCTCTGGTGCCACAATAAAATACAGTTCCCATGATTCCCTAACCCTAACCCTAAAAGTGGACTCAATTTGCACTATTTTTGGCAGTCTGCAACCCCCCTAAGACCTGGTTGCTGCCACAACAAGCATTCTGAATGTGGCATTTGGAAGGTGGGGGAAAATCCAGTGGAAAAGAAGAAGAGTTTTATTACTTGAAATCTGCTCCTTTCCTTTTTCAAAAGGTTCTGCTGATTCCTTTCGCTTTTCACCAAAGTTACCTCTTTGTTTAAACCCGCTCCAGCAGCTTCTCAAATAAATTACCATCTCGAGGATCTTTCTCTCTTTGCATTCAAGGGAAAGGAACACAGTAGTGCCAGCAGCAGATTGCATTGTTTAGAAGCATTAAAGAGACACAGAGAAAGCTCCCTGTTCTTCCCCCTGCTGCTAGCAAATATAATTCAGTTCAGCCGGATAATGGGCCTTTGTACGAGTGTGCGTGCGCTCATATTACTAGCCTTCCACAATGGATCTGGAAATAGCTGAGTGGGTGACTGCATTGCTTGCAGGTGCACATTCAGGTAGCCAAGGGCCCCCTCTAAATATCAATTGCCACACGACCTCCAAGGAAACATGGGCTACCAGACCAACTGGAATTGTGGTCAGATCCACTGTAAAATGATGTACTCGTGAATTTGAGTTCCTGGACTGTACCACCAGAAAAAGTTCCCTTTCAGGAAGTATAAAACCTCTGGTTTTGACAGCAAGAAACCCCATGCTTTGGGGTGAGTGATTTCAGTGCACACTTAGAAGTGTGTGTGTACAATGTACATGTGTGTTTGGAGGGGGAGATCCTCATGCTAGCCTCCAGAACAGTCTCAACTTCCCTAGAGTTTTTCAGTTATCTCAGGTTGCTGCCACACTCCTGAAATCAAGCCATTTGACACCGCTTTAACTGGCATGACTCAATGCTATTAAATTATGGGATTTGTAGTTTGGTGGGGCACCAGAGCTCTCTGATAGGGAAGGCTAAATATCTTTAATAAAACACAAATCCCAGAATTCCATATCATTGAGTCACAGCAGTTAAAGTGGTATCAAACTGCTTTATTTCTGCAGTGTGGAAGCAGCCTCAGCTGTAGCATTCCTTCTGCCAGCTGCCTTGGTCTGCTTCCATTCCTGTTCTCCCACTACATAGCTCCAGCTCTAAAAAGCTGCCTGAACCTTGCGTACCCTGGCTGATGCTCTCCTTATTTATTTTACTAATATACCATATTCATGTACGTCCTGCCCCCATGTAGCTCAAAGCTACGTAAGGTTCCAGACAGTTTCCCATCCAGTGACTGACCTGACCCCAGGGTGACCAGCCCATGGAAGCCACCCATACTAATGGGTGTGCAGAAAAAGAGGAAGAGTAGGAGCATCTCTTTGTAAAGCCAGTTGGGCGGAGCCTTGCCCCACCTATGAGTTGATGATGCAAATGTATTCAAAACTCGTTCAAGGGATGTTAGGTTATTTTGGGTCTGTTTGCATTGTTATTCACACTGCCAATGATGCAAATCTTAAAAAAAACAAACCAAGAAAGGACCTGGTGTTGAATATCCTGGGTTAAGTGGAGTTTTGGGTAGCCTAATCTGGGGAAATGAAGAAAAAAAAATCCTAATAATCCTTCCCCAGCCCTGGCAGTGGAAATGTTATAACTGTAAATTAAATAACAAGTTGCAGTTCTTTGATGACACCCAAAATCTGAGATGGCTTGATCTCTTACATAATGGTTCAGCTGGCTCCACTCAGATCTCCACCAGTCTCTTTAAATAGGGTGGTGTGAGAGAACATGACTGGAGCAGGGTCTTCGTTCCTTGAATTACAAGGTGCTTCCCCTCCTTCCCAATAATAATAATAATAATGACTATATTGCTGTGTTGACGGAAGTTACTCCTTCAGTTCCCTTATATCTGTCAGTCTCACTGCCCACCCATTACAGTCATATTAAACCATTTATTTCTTCTCGCATGATATGGGAGATGTTTGCAAGGCAATTAATTCTACCCCTATTGAAACAACCATATTTCCCCCTGTCTAAAAAAAAGTATTGTTGAAAGTATATGGAGTCCTATCTTTGCTTCTGCTTTGTCATGAAAGTATTGGGGTTGGGGAAGAAACAGAAACTATACAAAGCTTACAATAATAAAAGTGTGTGTCGGTCTGTGGTAGCCATATTGAACATCATACTAGACACCTAAATGAGCTAGACACTTCAAATTTTGATCAATCTACACCAACACTGTAGAATTAGTGCAGTTTGACACCACTTTTAAGTCCTGTAATTCCATCCTATAGAATCCTGGGATTTGTAGTTTTACAAAGTCTTTAGCCTTCTCTGCTAAAGAGTGGTGCCTCATAAAACTACATATTCTAGGATTCTATAGGATGGAGCCATGGCGGTTAAACTGTTGTCAAACTGCATTATTTCTACAGTATAGATGCATCCCAAGAATGATAGGTTGTTGTCCTAGCTTCAGTGCTGAGCATCAAGTCTAAGGGTGCATCTACACCATAGAAACAATACAGTTTGACACTACTTTAACTGCCATGTCTCCATCTTAAAGAAAATAGGATGCCCAGGAACCTTTCTAAGATACTAGGTACAGAATCCAGCAGTGCTGGGTACACTTCAGCTAATGTAGCAATAAAATCCAGGATTTTTATGTTGTCTACCATGAGCAGCTGCCAATGTTTTCCATTCTTACTGAGCAGTAGCCAAGTTGTCAAAAATAACCCAGAAATCTGCTCTTCAAAGAAAAGGTATATTCCTTCCCCACAGGAATATCCATAGAGAGTAAGCTGCAGATTGGAGAACTTTGAGAGGGGCTGGGCAAAGGCGAGGAGCAGACAAGAAGAGTTAGGGAGACATTTTTCAATAGATCTTAGCCCAGACGGAGAAGGCAGGCGGCACAGACTTGGCTGCCTTTACTGCTGACCTAACCCCATTGATTTCCACCTATCTGAGCCTGATGAGATGTACGAAGCAATCAATGTCCCTGCTGTAGCTCTGTGGAAGATTGTCAGTGGAGAGGGCATGAATGGTCCATATTTAACCCTTCAAATCTTCTGCACAGTCAATCTCAACAAGACAGCTGAAACAAGTAGAGAACTCTCTTCCTCCACTTTTTGGATGGCCAGTCTGCACAGCAGCATTGTTAGAACAGCCATACTCATTATCTTATGGGAGTTGCCATCTGGGCAAAATAATGATCAGATCATAGGAGCTGGAGTCTCCATTTGTCCAAGGATGTCAGAAATAGATCAGATGGGAAAGATAGGAAACAATAACAAAAGCCTCGGGCAATACAGATTCAAAATGGTAATAGCATACATGAAATATTGTGTGTGGTTCTAATGAATAAGTCTAGAAATTACATCCCTGGGTTAGACCGTAGGTAGGCAAACATAGAAGGTCCAGGGACTCCCAGTCCTTCATGAACTGTATCTATCCACACAAAAATTACACAAGAAATGGCAAAACAAAACAAAACCTTCATCTTTCCTTCTCCATGACCATGCCAAAAGGCCCAGGCATGTGGACCCAGTGTCTTCCTCATTTTAGGAAGGTATGAAGGCTGAAGACTGAAATCCACAGGCGTATGAATAATCTGGAAATTTAGGAAAATGAAATAAAATATTAGACACAATGAGAGACAAAGTGCAGTCATAGAAAGGATCTCACCATTCAGACCATCCTAGTACATGGAAATGTCAGCATTCTTCTCATTACTCTCTTATTCCAATCAGGACTGGCCCAAGACATTTTACTGTTGGCATTTTGTGGCAAAATACCTCCTCTCCCTCACATCTTATCCAGAAATTAGCCAGACTTGGAGCTAAATTGTCCTTCACCACCCCTGGAAACAATATGATGCCAGTATAGTGATGTGCATTGTCCCTTCCTCATGACACTGTTCTAAAACTCTGTGCCACCACTCCACCACCTCAACTTTTGCTGCCTGAGACAGATGCTTCATCTACACAATGGCAAGGCTAGTCCCAATTCCCTCCCATCTCTGTGGACCTGCAGAATAGAACTCAGGTTTCCAGCTGCTTGTTCTGAGGAATGGAGCAACTTCCATTCATACACCATAAGTAAACATTTCTTTGGTGCCAGCTTTCTGCTTCTGATTTGCTGTGATGTGGCTTCATGGACAGACTGAGGTTGTTGTATGGGGAGAACGGGGGTGGATTGGAGCCTAGAATGAGCTAGAGCTCTGAAGTAGGTGCCACAGAGATCAAACATCCTCCAGATGTGTAAGCATCATAGTTTGAGTCATGGCCCTTTCTAAGAATCCCATCTCCTTCCATCACCTGTCCTACCTTGTATAGACTAGGCCAGGGGTAGGTGACCTTTTTGAGCTGGGGGCCGGGTTGCTGTCCCTCAGACAATTGGGGGGGCTGAAGCACCAAAAATAAATAATAAATTAATAAATAAAAATAAAAAATTATTTTTTTAAAAAAAAATATATGCATGCACACTCTCTTAGCCCCAGAAAAGCCATGGCAAAACCCTTGTGGAGATTTTGCCAAGAAAACCCCAAGAACAAGTAATAACAACAATAATCAATATCATCATAGCGGGCGGCGGTGGCAGAACCGGCCTGGGGCCGGTCCAAAGGCCTCGGGGGGCCGCATCTGGCCCCCGGGCCTTAGGTTGCCTACCCCTGGACTAGGCAAACTCGAAGCTTGTGAACACCTCCACACTTTACCAAATAGGACAAGAAACAGTGCACTGAGAACAAATCTTCTTGGGGCTCATGGTGTCATAATTCCATGCAAAACAGATTAGCACTGAAAAGGGTGGGGGAGCAAAGGCTACTTGGAATTGGTCTGTCTGCCTTGAACCACCCTCCTGTTTTCTCGGCACTTCCCTCACTTACAAAGATGTAAAGGGAACATAAATGGAATCCAATTAGGAGCACCTCCTTTGCGTGCACCCTCTGCAATTATAGGTTTAGTGGTGCAAAACGTAGTTTAGTAGCAGCTGAAGCCTGCAGGATTGATTTCTTGTTTTGTTTTAAGTGTAGTTAATCTAATAGTTAATTTATTTAAATTGATAGGGCAGAGCGAGAAGGAACAATTCTATCCCCCCCCCCAATTGATTTTGATCCAGTGAGCTAAGCTTTAATAGCTGAGGGGGGAATAAAGGGACTCCTAAAATGCCTCAATAATATCAGCTTTTGTCAGCCTGGCAATTCTCTGAATTCATTACTACCCTTTTAGTATGGATTTTATGTTACAAGAGGCCTTAATGTGTTAGCCATGTGTATACTGGTATCTGTCTTAGCCACTTACAGGAAATCCTTCCCTACAGAAAAACTAAAACCACCAAAACCAATCCACAAAAATGGTTTCAGGGGCTTCACCAGCTTCAAACGGACATCCAGCAGGCTTTGGCAGATGGGTCCCTGTTCACAAGGAGCTCGGTTCAGTGCCTTCCTGCCAACACATTCTTCAACCCACTGCCTTGCTGTGCTAAGGATAGAACTGGTTTCTGGTTAATGGGCTTTAATTAAAACTGTTGACGGGGATTTGCGGTTGTTTACATTGGAAGACTGTGCGGAAGTTGGGTTGGATTAATGGTGCTGTGCAAAAGAATTGGCATTATGCAGACAGGCATAACACAGTTGCTGCAGGGCTTTGATTTCACTTGGGCCATGGGGGATCATCACCTCCGACTCCCTCTTAAGCATCACTGATTTACTCACAGCAGAAAGCAGAAGGCCAACCTTCCACAAGCCGGAGGAGGGAAAGACACACAAAGCCTTTGGCAGGGGAACATGCCTTTTGTATGGGTTTAAGTGTCTGGTTGGAAGAGGCCATTGTTGAGTGTATATGCTGCTCAGAACTATAATGCTGTCGGCAGGAGGAAAAGGAAGGAGAAAGGTGAAGGGATTACATGCCTATTCAAAGCCAGGAGTTTGAACTTTGGAACACTGGGGTTCCCCAACAGAACACTAGTTCTCCACTGCCGGTTTCATGGACAATTCTGCCAGCATCTCAGGCTTACTCACCTCCCACTGAAACATGTGAGAGATTGTTAGAGTCTTAAAAAAAGAAAAGAAAGAAACATGAAAAGCACACAGAGAGCTGGGATCAACTGCTTCAAAACTGGATTCAATGAGCAGTTGTTTTCAGTCTCAGACAGCTTTCTAATCAGTAGAGATATAGAGACCCTTAACTGTGCATCCCAACAAGCTGAAAACTGATAATTTAATATCCCTTCTCTTCAATCTCCATCCGTCTTTAAGCTACAGAGACATATGGTAGCCAGTACACCAGGCCAGATCTTTAGTTTTTTTGTTTCTTTCCCTGTACCCAAATATGTATACCATCTTATCTGATGAAGAATTTTGGAGAACTCAAAAGCTTGTGTGTCACTTATTTTAAAAGATGTAAGACTTATACAACTTGAAGAGAAATCAGAGTGTCACTTTTGTAACATTTTAGTCATCTTAGTAAAGGCATGACCTAACTTTGATTTTGTTCAAAGCTTGAAAAATCTTTGGCAGATAGGGGAACAGGATACAAAGAATTGGCTGACATGGCTATTTTTGCCACACAAAGGTCAAGGAAGGTGTAGCTGTAATGACTATCATGTGAACTGCTACCATTTTGTGGGAATCTCCTAATGGCAGTACTGTCACTCATATGTTGATAGTCATCAACATGGCATGTGGCACTCCAGGCATTACAGGGGTGTCACTGACCACTTGCCACCATCAAACCTTCTGATAAGTCAGCTCTACCAGTTTTTGCCTCTCCCCAGATGTCATCCAGCAGCCATCCACCAGGCTGAAGCACCTCATAAAGTTAAGAACGTACACCTTTCCCTCGTCCTTCCTCTTTACTTTACTGTTATGCCTTTTTAGATTTCAATATGTCATATCCTGGGCAGGGAGTGTCTTGTCCTTTTTTTAAAATATTGTTTTGCAAGCTGCATTGAGATGCTTTCCAGCTGGAATGGGATATAAATGCAACACAGTAAAATAAAATATTTGTGTGTTAACCAGGAGAGTCAGCATGGTGTACTGGTTAGAGCATTGGACTATGACTCTGGAGATCAGGGTTTGATTCCCAACTCAGCCATGGAAACCCATTGGGTCTCAGCCCTAGAAAATCCCATGATAGGTTCATCATAGGGTTGCCATAAGTTGTAAACTCCTTGAAGGCACACAATAACCACGTGTGGCGATAACAATGCATATACTAGCCTTTAGTATTCAGCCTTAAAGTAGTAATTCAACTCTATTGTGAAATCAAGAATAGAACCTAAAATCTTTATATATATATATATATATATATATATATTTGGCATGCCTGTCCATACCTGCTAGATTCCAGCTCAGATAGCACCCTGGATGCCAGACTCCCAGGTTTATCTTCTCAAGAGGCAACACAGCCTGGACCTTTAAGAAAACTGGAGTGCTTCTGGGTGTTTGGAGGGAAACAGGGAAAGAAGCTCCTAGTGCTACTGATCAGAAGGCATGGTGCCTTCCTATGAGCCCATTGGAGCTCTAAGATCATGTGGAGGGGCCCTTCTCTCTGTCCCACCACCTTGGACGTTATCACACGAGGGAAATCTGTTGGTTAATCCACACAAATCCCAAACAAAAACTGAATTTGTGCCTCACGCTTTCACACGACGTCACACAGAAACTGGTCAGAAACTGGACAGAAAGTGGTATTATCCGAGATCTTTTTAATTTTGGGAGTTTAGAGGAAATGCATTTGCAAAATTACAGTAATTTCGCATTTACTGTAATGTGAAAAGCAAATACGCACGGACAGAAACTGGACAGAAAGTGGTATTATCTGAGATCTTTTTAATTTTGGGAGTTTAGAGGAAATGCATTTGCGAAATTACAGTAATTTCGCATTTACTGTAATGTGAAAAGCAAATATGCACGGACAATTCTCTTTTAAAACCTGGAGGAGGGCCAAGAGGAGGAGGAGGAGGGGCCTCCAGGGAGGGAAAGTCATGGGCTCCTTCTCAGTGCCAAGGAAGGGAAGGGAAGGCAGCCCAGGAGAAAACAGTTTGGGACGGAGGAGAAGTTTGGCATTTGGGATGGAGGGAAAAGGAGGGGAAAGAAGGCTTCCCTCGCAGCAGCTGTGGGTGGATGTGGGTGCAAGTGTGGGGTGTGCTTGTGGAGCAACTTGGAAATCCATCTCACCATGAAGTTCTGCCCTGCAGGTCCTACAAAGGGGAAAGGCTTATGGGGGGGCATGGGAGCTACCTCCAGTTTCCCCCTCTCAATCCCTCCCTTGCCTTGCCTTGCCTTTCCAGCCTCCTCCTCTGCTCTCTTGAGAGGTCCTAACCCCAACAGAAGGGGGTTAGGACCTGTGCAGGAGGACATGACCCCAAATGCAGGACAGTCTGAGATTTCCTCCTGGGAAATGCAGGACCTGCCCTGGAAAAAGGAGGAGCCTTGTCACAAAACACACCCATTTCCAGTACATGTACGGGTTCTTTTCACTTGTGTATGAAAGTTAAAAACGTATTTTTTTTCACTTTTAACTTAATTCCGTTATTACTGTAATCACGTGTGAAAAGCTTTTGCATAATTAAGCTCTATTTTCACTTTCTTTTCGGGATGCTTCATTTCCACTTTATTATCTCTTTAACAACGAAACTGGCCCACGTGTGATAACGTCCTTTCTCAGGCTCATTTAGTGGGAACAAGGGAGAGGGCCTTCTTGGTAGCTGCTGTCAGACTTTGGAACTCCCTCCCTAGAGAGATCAGGATGGCTCCGTCCTTGCTGTCCTCCCTTTGGCAGCTCAAAATATTTTTGTTCCATCAGCCTTTTACAAACTGACTAAGGCTGGACCTTTAATGCTGTGCAGTGCTGCTTTTAAGATTGTATATAATCTTAATGAATTTTAATATTTTGAACATTTAATTTTCAAACTTTATTAATTGTTTTTTAAATCTGATATTTATACTTTTATTAATGTTTTTGTAATGTTTTTAATTTGTGTGCTTTTACAGATGTTGTTAGCTGCTCAATTCCTATTATTGGTAGAAAGGAAGGATACAAATGAATGAAATAAATAAGTAAAGGCAAACATTCTGTCCTTCTCTCCTGAATAGGTTTTCTGTAGTAAGAAGATGAAAAAAGTAGGGGGAGTGGGAAGACAAAGTAGGTTTACAAGAGAAAAACAATTCATCTGAAACATCAGTAAAACTGTGTGAAAGAGACATGGGCCATTGTACATTAAAAGCCTAATTGGAAAACAGCACCCACATTCTGAAGAGGCTCTGCTTCCCTGGGACTTTGCCTGCCCTCAGTGACACCAGAGAACTGCCCACAAGAAACATCCATAGAATGCTTGACAGCATTACTCAGAGACCTGTGTCAGCATGATTTGAGAATTTCTCCAGAGCATGAAAGTAGCCACATCTCATATTCCTTTTTACTTTAAACTAAGACTTACCTTCTCGGTAAATGTGTTTCCAGAGAGAGATGACTGAAATACACTGAGCCTTTGGTATCTTCTGGCTTTTGGTTCCAGGACCCCATCCCTCTCCGTGGATACCAAAATCCATGGATGCTTAAATCTTATTATATACAATGATGCAGTAAAATGATGTCCCTTATATAATCCCAGCTGCCCCCAGTATCTATCCACTAAGGGTCTCATATCTGCATCACAAAAACAAGTAGGGCTTGGGTTGCCTCTGTTTCCCTCAGAATTTCTAGTTCTACCCTCAAGAGATAAGCAGACAATTCAGCATGGTAATTTGCCCACTGAAAGCAGGAGAGTCACCGTCCTGTCTGGGTAATTTATCTAGGGCCTTGGAGAGATATGGAGGAGCACTCCTGCTCTTTTCCTTGTTTGTCATGCAGGAGGGGAACATGTTCTGCAGTGATCTCCTCTCTTTTATACAGAAAAGAGTGCTGCTGGACAAAGATTTCATTGTGCAGTTGTCTTGACTCATTCACAGAATTGTATGGGGAATCCAGAGCCCATGTCATCATCTTCCATCTGTAATCCACCCATGTTTTCCCATTGATTCTTCCATCTTTTTCCTTATCACAAAAAAATCCATTAAGAGAGGAGTTTTTGTTTTTTTAAAGAAAGAAAGAAGGAGAACAGGGCAGGCTGCACAACATCATTTAACAGGTAGCACTGGGAATCCTCTGTCTTGGCTCAGCCCCAAGAATCCTGCCCTGCTTTTCCTTGGCCGCATTCTGAGTTCATGAGAAGGCAAATACATATTGTCTCTAGCCACTGATTAAATAACCTGCACATCAGAACAGATTTGGTGAAAAGGATCTGGTTGGTCTCATAACATCTTTATAGTTAAGCACAGACCTGTTTCAGTAATCCAGAAAGTCAAAGTAGTTGGGGGAGGGATTGAAATGACTGTTAAAAAGAGGAATCTTTAAACTTTTATCCTATTGGTGGGAGATTCTTTGTAAGAGCTGGAGTAGAAAATAGAACTGCTGATCCTAAATTCTTTGATGTCTGCTCCAGTGAGAGGTCATACTGGCTAGGACTGAATCTCCTCCAACCTCTCCTCCCTGCCTTTGCCCTTTTCATAAGAACTTGCAGGTGTGCTGGCTTCAGCAGGCCCAGGGGATTCATTGTTCATGGAAAGCTTTTCATTTTGCCAGATATCTTCCACAGACAGCTACACATCTGTGCCTGTATGAGTCACACTATGCTAAAAGCTAAAAAGGAAACCCCTGTGTGCTTGAAGGAGGGACTGAGCAAGACAGGCAGAAGAGCTGCTATTCTCTGTGGATGCCTACACCATGACCTTGCAGGCAGAAGGGCTGCAGGGCAAGAGAGAAATAGAGAGAGGTGGAGAGCATGCGTGAGAAGAAAGAGGAGCTTGTTTGTTTGTTTGTTTTCCTGGAGGCCGGAAAAAAGTTGATGACTTTGCTGGAAGAGGGCAAGGCGTGCACACATCAGCAATGCTGAGATGTTCCCCAGAAAGATGCTGAAAACACTCTCCCATTTTCCCTGCTGAGACAAGGCTGCCTGATGCATGCAGATGTGCAGAAAGTGATGGAGCTGGGGGCATGGAAAGAAAGGCTATTCAGGCTTGTTAAAGTCATTTATTATTTCTCTGTGTGTTTTGCAACCAAAATGTGTTTTTCCACATGTAGGGAAGGGGTGACAGTGAGGGAAGGGATTGGGAAAAGCAAAGAGATCATCAACCCATGAGATGTGGAAGGAAGGGCAAGGACAGTTCCAGCTGCAAGGGCCTGCACTTACTAATCTCAATGAAAGCTTCTGTGCTGCAGAATTGGGCGAAAGGGGAAGAAAAATTCTGGAGCCAGTGGAGAGACTTATATACTGGCTCTCAAGGTAGTAAGGACAGGATCTCTGTAGTGCTGGCAGGAGCATTAAGGGAAACAATTGGTATGGAGAATCTAGGTTGGAGTGAAAGGGTGTTTGCGGGGTAAGAGCTGGGATACTGGGAAGAAGGGTTAATGTTAGAATATTTCTGAAGAGCAATCTTCTGTCAGTTGACTTTTAAAAACAACAACAAAAAATTAGAAGTATTGTCTTTCTGTCCGTCTATCTGTTTGCCTCTAATTTACTCTCCCTTGTATTTTCCCATTTATAAACTATCCTGAATCTTTGACAAAACAAAAGAAATATGTAGAGTTGTCAGAGTGAAAACTAGAGTGGGCTTCTGTACCTTTTGTGACTGCGTGAAAGAGGGAATTTCAGCTGGTGTTGCATGACAAAGGATACCTGCTGAAAATCCCTCCTCTGCACAACCATTAAAGGTACAGGAGCTTCTCCAATTTTCACTCTGGCAGACCTAGAAACAAGAGGGGCCCCCTTCCTACTAATCTTCAGAAGGGAAAGAACCACATTAGGCCATATGTTTGGTCCCTCCAGCCCAGCAGCCAACACACAGTGCTACAAAACAAAAGCAGAAGTGTGTTTCTGTATATTATTTGCCCTAAACAGAGAGAAGAGGCAAAAGCTGTGGATTGCCCACTTCTGAAGTATAGCATGGTCATGCAGAGAGCCTAATGACATTAGTTGATAATAGGCTTTATCCCCAAGAATCTGCTTAGTGGCAATGTACTCCACACAGCATGTGCCCATTTACTACTGGCCAAGGCCTATGGAGAGGTACCAAGGGCCTTGCATCTGCTGTGGCGGGAAGGGGGTTGCTTTTAAATGAATTTGTTCCTTTCACCCATTGTTCCTTTCACAGCAATGCAACTGGGATTTGATTGTAAAGCACATGAGACATGGCTTCTATTTCTTTTGTGTTGGAGGAGAAGAGGGAATTGTGGCAAGTTTACCTTGTTGTGAAGGACTCATAAAAACTGTGCCTGCCAACATTTCGACTTCTACACTACTTTTAAAAGCATACAGCCTCTGCCCTCTTTTGCACCTGATTTCCTTTGTAGTCTCTTTTTTCTCTCCAGACGCATTGAATCTTAAGACTAGCAGGAAATACAATAGCTTTTGAGACACTTCATTGGAGAACTGCCATGTCCTAACAGCCTTTTGTTTACTTTACAGATGGAGTTTTAACCCACTTCCCTGCAACATGGAGTCTAGATTCCTCATTCTACAAAGAGTCAGGGTGCTAGTACGACCAAACAGCCATGATTGCCTCATCCAATTTTTTTTCCCTAACAACTTAATAGTAGCCATGAGCAGCAGGTGGACTTGGGTCTTCTTCACACTGCGGAGGCCTAATCTGGGTCCATAATACTAAACGTTTCTAGGCTGCACTGTTTTCTCAATGGCAACTGTCTCCCTAAGTGTTGTTTGCTCCATGGAGGAAAATATATACCGTATGTACCAAGTGGATAGACATGTGTCAAGGGCAAAGGACGGGGTGGAGAGGAGAGATTTTTATAAGGCAATAGCATGTGGGAGATGGTTCACCCTTTTCCTCTAGTATCACAGTCCGAATTGGAATTAATACTCACCCCATACTCTGACTGCTTTTAAGCTGTTTTTTAAAGTGGGAGACCTAGGTCCAAAACACACGGCAGAAATAATCCAGTTCAAGACTGCTTTAACTGCTGTGGCTCAGTACTAGAGAATTCTGGGGATTGTAGTTTATTATGGCACCAGACCTCTTGACAGAGAAGGCAAAATGTCACACAAAACTACAATGGATTATTTCTGGATTATTTCTACAATGTGGTTGGGACCCTAGCCATAGGGCATCTGCTGTCACCCTTGGTCCAAGCCGTTACAAAATTATAAAAATCTCAGGATCTCTGAAGGCGCTACAGGGAGAACAGAAAAGGAGACTGAGAAGTGGAAAATCAAGGAAGGGATAGAAGGTTGAAGAAATTAGAGGGAAGTATTTAAATAAAAATAAGCATTAATGTCTATGGAGAAGAATGACAAATGGTATCTGTTTTAATGATTATTGACAGTGATTAATGTTATTTGTTGTGGATGTTGTTTTGTTTTGTTGTTGATATTTTGACATGATGTTTTGTGGCTTTTCTTTTTTTGTGGTAAATGTGTTTATTTTTAATTTTGATCAAAATTACAATAAAAATTATTTTTAAAAAAGAAAAACAAAATCTCAGGATTCTAATTTAATATTTGGTGGTCGCAAGCCATGGCAATGAATATGTTAGGCAATAGAAAGACGCATTCTGTTTCCACCAAAGTGTACTTGTAGACCAGGAAATAACCTGGTGTTAAGATCACTGATAATTTTTGCAAGCTTTATAACAATAATTGTGCATGCTTCTTGAAAAAGACCTGGATGTGTGAAGAGAAATACAATTGTGAAGGGTTTGGTCATATAGCAGCAATTCAAATTATTACATTACCAGTTGCTGATCAGTTGCTCTTGGAAGTCTCTCATTCATAGGATTGCCATAAGTCAAAGTCAACTTGTCAGCCAATGAGAAAAACAACCCAAGTTTAACTTTCTTCCAAATTCTACCAATTTATACCAATGTTTCTAAGCTGAAGAAATGGCAAGAACTGCTAGAACAGAATCTCTGGGATTATTTTTTAAAATCTTGTATCAACACAATAATTTTACAAAGGTCTGTTGTTAATGGTTGGCTGTTACAAAACCCACTTTATATGACTCTGCTGCATCAAACCCCATCAAGAACATTGGCTAGCTTTGCAGGGGGAAACATTTCACATAAATGTGGTTTATACTTTGTCCTATTCTGGTATTCTTTATTCTGTCATATTCAGTACTAAGCCATTTCTAGCAATATTAAAAATCTGGAAAATGGAAAACAAATCAACTAACCTCACCCTGCTGTACATGACATTTCACCAGTCAGTCTGTGTTCTCAAATCCTCCTTCTTAACCTCATCTCCAGTCCTCCAGAAAATCACTTTGTGAGAATTGCCAGGGCTGAGGAGATTTTGTATCATTACTGAATCCCCAGGGCTTTCCCAGTAAAACAGCTGTTTTATAGGAGTGACCTTGGAACCATTCTAAAGAGATATTTATCAGTACTTACATCCTGGATGTTAGAGTTCTTTAAAGGCACCGTTTATATTCTGTACAAAAATGCCAAGCTGTATAGGTATATATACTTTTATAACATTGTATAGAATTACCTTGAAGTAATGCGGCCATAGTTAGAAAGAGGATAGGGCTCCAGAATCTCGAATAGTTATGAAGGGAAAATTCAGTAGGTGTAGCTTGTCAATCATCACCTACTGAAATTTCCCCTTCCACACAGTTATCAAAGGTACAGAAGCTTTGTCATCAGGCTTCTAAAATCCATTATATGAAAAAGCATGATGTGGAAAGATACGTATATCTATGAATAATACACATGGACTGAAATATGAGCAGACTTCCACACTCGCTACCTGTGCCAACATCAGAGAACTGGTTTTAAAATTTGTGCACAAGTGGTACATGAGCCTTTTAAGAAAAAGTCATTATTCAGATGATGGATCTGACCACTGCAAGGAAAGATTGTATACTTAAGGATATTGCTTGTTGTTGTGTGCCTTCAAGTAGTTTCTGACTTATGGTGACCCTATGGCGAAAATATCATGGGGTTTTCTTGGCAGGTTTCTTCAGAGGGGGTTTGCTACTGCCATCCTCTGAGGCTGAGGGTCTATATATCTGCATATGTAGTGAGAGTGTTCTATACTATGCCAGCATTTTGGAATACAGATATAAAATTATTTCCCATGAATATAGAGTTGATTCTTTCAGGTTTTGATTCTCATGATCTCATTCCTTTTACTAGAAGGCTTACATTTTCTTCTTTCTAATGGCTACTAAATCCATACAGGCTAAAAGATGGAATTCTAGACAAAGCTCTCCCTTGTTACAGGGAACACCTGGGACTTTGTAAGAGCAGAGAAATTCACACATCCACAGCTCAGAATTTCTAGCAGGAAGTGAAAAGTAAATAAATTCCTATAATGCTGAATTCTAGTTATAGAATGCCAACACACACATCCCAAAACTGCAAAACCAGCTTCTTTGCTAGTAAAATGATAAACAGCATTTGTATACTATACAGTATTTGCATTGTAATTATTACCTCTTATTTCTATAACCCTGAAGCATTTCTTTGTAATGGGACTTGGGTGCTGTCTGGGGTGGGTGGGTTATGCCCTTTTTCTTATTTTTTGTTGTTATTGTTATTATCTTGTATTAATTCTTTGAAACAAAAAAAAAAAGCAAAAAACCATGAAAATTTCAAAATGTTTTTTAATTTAAAATTTTATTAAGTTGGTTACATATCACATTACAATCAACATCCTACAATCATTGTTTGAAAAAAGAAAGCAACAACCGTAATACCAGTAACAAATTTTTCTTATAAATAAGCCAATTTCAAAATTTTCAAAATGTTTTGATTCTAGATCCTAAAATGTTCTTGCTAGGTATTGTGACAAATGAAGATCTAGAAAATAATCATGGCAAACTCATATATTACATCACAACAGCAGCACATATTTTATGTGGGAGTAAAATTATTCTCCAAACATAAAAAAGTGGCTTCTAAAATTATATGATTACTTTGAAACAGATAAATTAACACAAATGTTAAAAAAGAAATCACGGAACAAATTTTTAAAAAAGAATGGAATCTATTGATAACTTACCTAAAAAAGGATGAGGAGACAAATGTATAACAGGCTTGGATTAAAATATAACATATAGTTACTATTATAGAAATTAATATATATATAATTGGAAGTTAAGAAATAAATGATAAGATACATGGAACTAATAACTATTTGGACATTAAAAAAAGGGAAAAAAGGGTTGAAGTTTTTATTTCTCATGGTTTTTTTATGTTTGTATTTATTTGTTTATATGTCTTTATGTGATGTTTGTTAACCTGTGTTATATTTGATATAACCCATTTTTAACAATGTATTCTATTTCAAGAAGAAGAAGATTTCAAAATGTTTTAAGAGACAAAAAGGATAAAAGGAACAAAAATATTCTACATCCCAGTAGATAACAAAAAAAGCTGACTAAGCAAGAGAAAAGTAATGGGGAAAGAGCCAGCCTGGTGTTGCATTCATTTATCATATGGCAACCTCTCTGTGTGATGACAGAAGTGGAGATATGGCTTATGCCAACATGGTCTAAAACAGCCTTCATCAACCTGGTACCCTCCAGATACAGTGGGTTGACTACTTCCACCATCGCTACAGTGGCTTTGGGTTGTGGTAGTTAGAACATTATATGCCTGGGTTGGAAAAGGCTAGTCCAAATCCTCGAGGTGTATTTCTATACAGTATTTCTGTAACATTAACACATCACCATAGCAGCCAAGCAGGTTGACTCCATCAAGGAAGCTATGGCCCTGAGTTTGCAATACATGAGCTGGGTGTTAATAACAGGATATCTTGGAGGGCTCTCATTCATAGAGTCACCATAAGTTGAAGCCCACTCGATGGCACATAACAACAATATGACAGCTAGCTACCTCCAGTATTCAGTACAGCTCTTACCAGCCCTCTACAGGCTAGGGGCTCATTCCCACTATGATTTATATCAATTTGCTGATCGCTTTAAATGTGCCTCGTTGCCATTTGAAACAGTTTCAGATGCAACTGCAATCATTTAGACTCTCTTTGTAGCAAGACAAACGCAAAAAAATTGCTCTTTTTAGACACTATTTTTTTGCTGGTCCTTTTGAAAAGAAGCAATTAGCAAGCGTGTTCAGCAAGTGGGAATGACGGATCTGAGTTGCATCAAACTGAAGGGGAGGGATTACTGTGGCAGAGGGTTGGCCAGTTTTTTTGGGGATCCACCATTCCCCCTCCAGCACTGCCTTTGTGCTTTGCACACATGATATACATATATATATATATATATATATATATAAAATTGAAAGTGTATGTGCTCCACTGTATTTGCAATTACTTGCAGTTACTTGTGGGCGGCGAGCCCGGCAAGTGGACCGACTGCATCTCAGCAAGACATGGAATTGCAAAAATAATGGAGCACATATACTGTCATTTTTTTAAAATTGCATGCATCCCGGAGGAGAGTCCTCCATGACACCCATGGTTGTATGCATCCTGGTGGCAAGTCCTCCATGACACCCATGGCTGCATACATCCTGGGGGAGAGTCCTCCATGACACCCACGGATGCATGCATCCCAGGGGAGAATTCTGGCCATGGCACCCATGACCCCCTCTCATGTTTTCTTGAATGTGTTGCCGGTTGCATCACCAATGACACGTAGATGATTGACGGCATTTTGAAGGGCACAAACTACTGGGAATGACAGTCATGCCAAAAAAGAAGCGAATAAAGAAAAGACCCAGTTCCATAATGAGAACGATGCATCAGCTGGAATCAATTCACTGACCCAGAGCGAAAGCGAATCGTAAACCAAATTAAACATAAGTGGGAATGAACGCTAGGTGAAGTTTTCATCATTATCCCCTTTCTTTCCCTCCTCCTTCCCTTGCTTTTGTACATAGATGACAGACCCAATTGAAGGAGTTACAAAAGCAGCTGTGTGTCTCCTAGCTTTCCCTCTTTTTCTAATTTTTTACTGGAGCCCATGGAAATATTTTTCCCCACATCTAATTATTGGAAGGGGAGAGGAATTATTTCTGATAGAATTGCAAACATAGAGGGGAAAAAAGAGTTAACTTTTCCCTTTTCTTTCATGCTGTGATTTTAGCAAAGATGGCCCCATCATCTATCAATTAACTGGGGGAGGGCACTTTTTTCAAGCCTAATTACTGTAGGGTGAAGAGAAGAATTTTCAATGTGAAGTCAAAGGCTTTCCACGGCTGGCATCCATAGGTTTTTGTGGATTTTTTGGGCTGTGAGGCCATGTTCTAGAAGAATGTATTCCTGATGTTTCGCTGGCATCTCCAGAGAAATGTCAGGAATACATTCTTCTAGAACACGGCCTCACAGCCCAAAAAACCCCACAAAAACCTAAAGAATAATTTTTATTTGTGTGCATGCATGTGTATGTATGTATTTTACCTTAAAATGCACAGACATATGGGAATTATGTATAGATTTTATATGAATGGTTGTCTCTGGATATGTACTTGAGTTGGCATGTGAATGTGTGCAATGGTGTCATCCATTTTTGCCATGGCTATACCCACTCTTGACATGCAAGCCTTGGAATTTAGCTACAACGGAGTGAAAAAAAATCTCCCCACATCTATACAGCAAAATTGGATTTAATTTCTAGGACTGGGAAAGCTTTGACCCTCCAGATATTTTGGTTTGCAACTCCCATTGGCCCCATCCAGCCTGACCAATGTAAGGGACTGTGGGAGTTGTGGTCTGAAATTTCCATCTATTTACTCAAGAACCAGCTTGCCAGGAGAGAGACTCCATGGCATTCTTGGTGTGCCTGCAAGCAGAGTCTGAGAAAAGTTACTTTTCCATGCTCTGCCCCAAAGGCTGGAGATAGGCCTCTACCTTTGCCCAAACTCCACTGCTAGCCTACTGCAAATTCAGCAGCAGCAGCAAGGAGAGGAGAGGAGAGGAAAGGTTATTTGGCTCACAGCTCTTTGCAGATCATGAATGAAGGGTTTCAGGGCAGATCTGTCCTGATTTGTCAGATAATTTATACACTCACCATGACTGCATAGCTCATCCTCCTTAACACAAGCCAGCTGTCCCCTTGGGTATCCTGGGATCCCTATCATGGGGTACCTGCTGCTTGCCAACACTTCTTCTGCTTTTCAGCTCCACTGAGAGACCACGTTCTTGATCACATTTCCCTCTCATGTCCTCTCACTGTGTCTCTCTAACTCCCCATGAGGGGACTTTAATAATAATAAAAAACACAAGTAAATCACTATTATTCTGTACCCAGAGGTAAAAGCTCATGTTCTCCTGTTCCATTCTGATGAGGACCTTTTCCATTCCCCTCAAAGTCATTCAGCCTGTGTGCAGGAGGAGAGCGTCCTTCAGCCATTGTGGCTCTGCCAGGGGAAGGTGGGGATCAGGGAGGCAGAGAGAAAGATCAACACATGGAGTGTGGAGGGGCAGAAGGGGGCAGGTGGCACAGACGTCAGCAGCAGATCACAGTACAATGCAAATTTCTTCATCAGACTTCTGGACAGGGAATAACACAAGGACAATACAAGGATACTTACTTTATTCATAAGGCAGCCTATGCAAAGATGTCATGGCTAGAAAGCAAAACAAGGCAAAGGGGACTTGTAAACAGGGATCCCTGAAGCTAATGGAGTTCTAAATGTTTATTATTTCAACTCTGGTCCAGATTTGGATCATTAAGAAGCAACTTGCTAATTCCACTTGCCTATCAGCTCCAATTTTTTAGAGATTAGTCTCTTTCCCTTTTTCTTTTTATTGTGAAGAAAACAGAAGTGTTTCTGCAACTCCAGGATTGGTAGCTTCACTTTGCCTGATGAAGAAATGAAAGGATCCTGAAAGTATGCACACATTTTTTGTCCGTTTTGATTGGCCTAAAGAATATGCTAGCATAGGAATTTGGGGATTTTCCTGTAAAGGCTGTTTCTTGTGGTATAGAAAAATCAAATCCTTTGATTGAGATCTATTCATTGCTACCCCATTCCCAGAGAAAGAGAGAGAGAGAGAGATCTCGTGGAGGGTAAATAATGCAGGAAGTTTAGTTCCTTCAGTTGCTTTGTATACGGTTCTTTCTCTCTTTTCTGTACTTAAAAGTGCTCAGAATGAGGTAAACATTCCTTCAGGGACATGGATGGCAGAAGCTCCTGGGGATATATTAACTATGTATTTTCAGATAGCTGAATGTTCTTTGTGTGCCCAGAAAAGATGTGGAAAATTCATGCAGGGAACACTTCAATGCGGCATTCTACTATATGTGGAATAGCCTCAAGATAGACAGATATATCATCAGTGGTTGCTCTTTCTTAGGTTTGT
Organism: Phrynosoma blainvillii; assembly: GCA_026167975.1. NCBI lineage: Eukaryota > Metazoa > Chordata > Lepidosauria > Squamata > Phrynosomatidae > Phrynosoma > Phrynosoma blainvillii. The sequence goes on along the minus strand of JANUYF010000002.1, from coordinate 230,033,767 downwards.
AAGACATTTTGCACCTTTGTGTTCTGTGCAGAGATCAATTATCTTCCAGTTTGGTTCTAACTTTGATTTTCTCCATTTTTCTCACTTGGTCTCATTGCAACATGATTGCAAGGAACCAAGCATTGTAAGTCCACTGGAAGAAGAAGTAAAGTCTGTTTCAGCTGCCATGGCTTCCTAGCCATGTGAACCCTTCACACAATACCAACCAACAGACACTCAAGCAGGTGCCAGTACCTAAGCTGTGGGAAAGGTTTCCTAAATTGCAGGAATCCCATCATTCACAGGTATCTGTAGGAACCTCTTACTGGCCTTAAGGAGGCAATTCTCCTCTCTCAAAATCATTCTGACAGTTTGTTTTCAGACTCATTAGAACTGTACTACAAAGCAATTGAAGAAACTAAACCTCCAGCATTACTTACCTTCTGCGAGCTTCCCCCTCCCCCCTCTCTCTGTAGAAATGGGGTAGCAATGAGTGAATGGATCCCAATCTAAGGAGCTAGAATTTGGGTCATGGAGAAGAAAAAGGGAAGCAGCCAGGACCTGCAACTGGAAGTTGTTTGGTTCTCAGCCAGAAATTAGGCCCAAGGGGAAGAAAGGGAGGACAACAGGGATGTTGGATGGGCTTGCCTGACAAGAACAGAGAGGCAGAAACATATTGGGCTTTTAAGACGTAAGGTTTTGTAGCATGTGGGGCATTGTCTCCTTGCACTCTTCCACTGTTCTTCTTTGCAGGCCACTCTGAGGGGCACAGCTGAAGACTGGCTCATAAATGCTTTGGATTAAAAGGAAGGAGGAAGAGGGAAAGGGATGAGGGGGGAATGACTGGAATGGAGTTGGAAGGGACCCCCACAGTCTAGGCCCCTTTTTCCAGTAGGAAAGTAGTGAAAGTACCCCTGACGGTGGTCATCCAAACTCTGCTTAAAAACCTTCATGGAAAGAGAGTCTGTCACCTTCTGTGCGATTCAGTTCCACTGTTGAACAACTCTTACCGCTAGGAAGGTCTTCCTAATATTTAGTTTAATTCTGTTTTAATGGGATGACAGGGTTGGACTCTGGGTCCAGGGAATGTTTTTTAACTTTGTCTGTTTTAAATGTTGTTACCCGCCCCGATTGCTGCGCAGAGGGGCGGGCTATAAATAAACATTATTTTTTATTATTATTATTATTATTATTATTAGGATAATGACAACATTTTCCAGTGCTTATGATGAGATAAGGTTCCACCTCCACTTGTGAGATTGGAAGATCATTTGCCCAGAACTGTGGGTGTTACATGCCCAGCTTCCCCTCCTGAGGCTATGGGAATCTCATGGGATAGACCAACTGAAAAGGGAAACTGAAGCTTTTCGGATGGTAGGCATTAAGACCATACCACCCACTGCCACTACTGAAATAGTAATGCCCAACTTGCTCAAGCTGCAATTTGGAAGCCAAATGAAGTTTCATTGATATGTCTGGTAGTATATGCTATAAAGCTCCAGACTATAATATTAGAGTGCTGGTTCATGTTTGGCTAATTTAGGTTACAAAATAAGTTGAGAGGTCACCAAGAACACCATTTGTATATTTATCTATTTATTGCTCCATTTTTTAAAAAGGCTTACTTTTGTCTCCCCTTATAAATTGAAATAATGTTCGGCATCTTTATTTCCCATTCAACTGCAAAAGCTAACAAAAACTAATAAAAGTTGTACTTCTGCTGATTCATGCAGTGGACTTTGAGTAAGGAGCACACAGCTGCTATTTCCCTACAAAGCAGGTGAGATCCTCCTGGATTCCTGCCTCACCTGGTAAGCACAGGACAGTTTCCTTATCTGAATGCCTTTTGCTGCAAATGATTCTTCTTGCTCCAGTTTCTCTGCTCCATTCCTTCTGACCCCTTTCCCCCATGACTGACTGACTGTAGCTTTACTTAACAGGGAGGGGCTGCTGTGTCAGATTTATGAGGAAAGCTGCCCTAGTATTTAATGACTGCTGCAAACAATCTTGCAATGGCTGCTCCTAGGTCTGCTTGGGGAAGCTCTTTGTGGCTTTGATTACTGTATGAGATAAGGCAGGGGGAGCTTAGAAATGCAACCTGTTGCCTGGTTATCAAGGTAATTAATTTCATCTGTATTGAACAGATGCCATAATTTCAGGGTTATGGATTAAGTAAAGAATAGGTGAGAGCATCCATGTTGGCTTGGAGATTAAAATTTCATCAGGTGAAATAGCTCTCACACTCGCTGCCTCTGAGCGTGATGGAGTCTCCTTCTTTGGAGGTTTTTAAACAGAGGCTGGATGGCCATCTGTCGGGGAGGGCTTTGGTGGTGTATTCCTGCATGACAGGGGGTTGGACAGGATGGGCCTTGTGGTCTCTTCCAACTCTGTGATTCTATGATTCTTTCCTTGGCAGGATGACTTGGGTTGGACGTTTTTAATCTACCTGTGGTATATTGCAGCTTCCCCCCCATCTCTCCCCAGAGGATCATCATCATCTCAGGCCTCCTTAGGCCTACATTCACTGCCAGGGAGACAGAAGAGCCCCATTTTGACTCTTAGGAAAAGGCAGTGGCTGGGGTCAGGTTTCCAATGGGCCCCTATTTCCATTTCAAGGAGAAGGCTGAGGTCAGGAGGAACAGCAGAAAGCTCAAAGGCTTTCATGTTTTCATTTCTGCAGTCTTGACACCTGTTTTACAATATGTCCAGATAAGTCATACTTTACGCCAACCTGCCACAAAATCATGTCCTTCAAGTGTTCTAGACCAGAGCCTGGAAAAGTTACTTTTTTGGATGCCAGCTCCCAGAAGCCCCAAGCTAACAGCCATTTGGCTAGGGGAATTTTGCAGTTGTCATTCATATCAGCATCCAGCCATTCTGACAACAGGGACTGTAGTCTAAAGAGAGTAACAAGTACCACAGTGAAGCAATGAATGCAGAATCTGGCATTTCTTTCAGAGTCCAAGATACCTACAGGACTCTCAACCACAATAAATGTAAGGACTGCAATTAAACATCCAATAAAATCCTATTTTTTTTAATAGTTATCATCATATTTTTTTTCCTATGGAGCCATGAAAAATAATTTGTCAGTAAAAAGAAGCCGATGATCAACTGCTGCCACCACTGTGTTATCTCACTTTGTTGGCTCAGAATTTCACGTAACTATGAGTGCATTCTGTACAAATAATGCAGTTTGACATCACCTTAATTACCATGGCTCCATGCTACAAATTCCTCGGATTTGTAGTTTTGTGAGGCACCAGCACACTTTGGCAGAGAAGACTAAAGACCACATAAAACTAAAAATCCCAGGATTCAATAGGATGGAGCTACAGCCCTTAAAAGTTGTGTCAGATCACATTATTTCTACAGTGTAAATCAGGGGTCAGCAACCTACGGCCCGCGGGCCGGTTCCGGCCCAGGTCGCCAGACTTACGGGCCCAGGCAGACCCCTGCCGCTGTCGCCGCCACCGCCCGGTTCGGCCACCGCCCGGCCGCGCACGCCGCGGCTGCCATTTTGGTTTCCAAAATGGCGGCCACAACATGTTTGCGCATGCGCAGGATTACTGCACATGCGCAAACTCGTCGCGACCGCCATTTTGGAGACCAAAATGGCGGCCGCGGTGCCGGGAGCGCGCGCGGCGCCCGGGAGGAGGCCCGTCCCCGCCGAGAAAATCCTCCCCGGGGGGACCCTCGGTGGCGAAGGACCCTCGGTGGCGACGGGCTTCCAGGAGGCCCGTCGCCACCGAGGGAAGCCTCCTGGGGGGACCCTCGGTGGTGACGGGCTTCCAGGAGGCCCTTCGCCACTGAGGGAAGCCTCCTCGGGGGGAACCTCGGTGGCGACGGGCTTCCAGGAGGTCCGTCGCCACTGAGGGAAGCCTCCCAGGGGGACCCTCGGTGGTGACGGGCTTCCAGGAGGACCGTCGCCACCGAGGGAAGCCTCCTCAGGGGGAACCTCGGTGGCGACGGGCCTCCTGGAAGCCCGTCGCCACTGAGGTTCCCCCTGGGAGGCTTCCCTCGGCGGGGACAGGCCTCCTCCCTGGAAGCCCGTCGCCACCGAGGTTCCCCCCAGGGAGGATTCTCTCGGCAGGGACGGGCTTCCAGGGTGAATTCGCCCAAGGATCGGGGCGGGGGGGCCTTGGAGGGACCTTTCCAAGGCCTCCCCGCTCGATCCTGAGGCAAATTCACCCAAGGATTGGGGCGGGGGGGCCTTGGGGGGACTTTTCCAAGGTTCCTCCTCTTGATCCTCGGGTGAATTTACCCCAGGATCAAGGAGAGGCACCTTGGCAACGGTCCTCCAACGTGTCTTCGCTTGATCCTGAGGTGAATTCGCCAAAGGATCAGGGCGGGGGGGCCTTGGGGGGACCTTTCCAAGGTTCTCCTCTTGATCCTCAGGTGAATTTACCCCAGGATCAAGGAGAGGCACCTTGGCAACAGTCCTCCAAGGTGCCTTCGCTTGATCCTGAGGCGAATTCGCCAAAGGATCAGGGCGGGGGGGGGCTTGGAACAGCCCCATGGCGGCTGTGAGAGGTGGGCGGGTGTGCGTGCGCACGTGCACACCCCCAACCCCGGTACAACTGGCCCCCGCACCATTTCCCCCCTCCCCCGGCCCCCCGGCAACAAAGGCCGTGGTGGCAGCGTGCGGCGGGGGTCGCACACGGCGGCAGAAGGTGTGTGCGCGCACATGCACGCGCGCCACCATTCCCCACCACCACCTTGGCCCAGCCAAGACCTGGGCTACGGGAGACCGGCCCAGGTCTCAAAAAGGTTGCCTGTCCCTGGTGTAAATCAACCCTCAGCTATAGGAGTGAAAACTGAAGTTTTGGGCTGGTTGTTTAACCATCCAATAAATAACATGCCCAGATGTAACATCAAACTCAGTCTTTGGCTTCTTTTAGAAACATGTCAAAGTATGTCATAGCCAGCAGAGGTGCTGCTGTCAGGAGGCTCAGCTCTCTAGGAGGCCCCCAGAAACTGTTCAGACTGGAAGGACAAAGCCCAACCATAATAATCAGCTGTCTAGTAAAAAGTACACCCATCATCAAGACCAGGGGAAAACCTTTTTATCCTTTATATGAAATTGGACTGCTATTCACGTCAGCCCTAGTCAGCATAGTCAATAGTGAGGAGTCCAGCAACATGTGCAGAGCCTCACATTCCCTGATCAAGACTCTCCTAATGAAATTGCCCTGGTTTCAATGATAAAAGAACTGCTAACAACTTTTGCTTGTGCTTTTCCTCTCTGTTAACATTAATGTGTGCACAACCAGGGGGCCACAGAAACATTTCTTAGTGAAATGGCACTCCTGACGCATCTACACCAGGGACCGGCAACCTATGGCCCCCAGGCTGGTTCCGGCCCAGGTCGCCGGACTTACCAGCCCAGGCAGACTCCTGCCGCTGCTGCTGCCACACGGCGCCACCGCCGCCACACATTTTCCCGTCCGTGCAGCCGCCATTTTGATTTCCAAAATAGCAGCTGTGACGTGTTTGCACATGCGCAGGAGTACTGTGCATGCGCAAACGAGCGACATGCGCCACGGCGGCTGCACCTGCGCGTGTTGCGGTGGCAGCGCCGGCGCATGCAGGGGGGTCGTGTGTGACGGCAGAGGGTGCGCGCATGTGCATGAGCGTGCGTGCCGCCATTCCCCCCCCCTCGGTCCAGCGGAGACCTGGACTTCGGGGGACCGGCCCAGGTCTCCAAAAGGTTGCCTACCCCTGAGCTACACTGTAAAAGTAATGCAGTTTGACAGCAGTTTAACTGCTATGGCTCCATGCTACAGAATCCTGGGATTTGTAGTTTGGGGAAGTAGAAGCATTCTTTGGAAGAGAAGGTTAAAGACCTTGTAAAACTACAAAACCCAGCATTCCATAGGATGGAGATACAGCACATAAAGTGGTGTCAAACTGCATTATTTCTACAAGATAGATGCGCCCCAAATGGAAAGAGCTAGGGTAGAGCTCGCATGAGGCTTAGACCAGACTGAGAAAGCAAGAGCCTAGGCAGAAGACAGGAAAGTTGGAAAGTACTGTTGCTAGAGGGCCACACACAAAAAACCCAAAGTGGAAAGTTACCAAAATCCTTTTTCGAACTTCAAGAAAAACTTTCACTAGAAGATGTCTGGACGGGACTCTATAATAAGACTAAAGGCTTTACCTTTTTCTCAGACAGGCATAAAACAGAATCAAGAATTGATATGGTCTTGATTTCGAAACATTTATTCCAACAAATAAAGAAAATGGACATTTGGCCAAAGATCATTTCAGATCATAATCCAATTCAACTTAGCCTTTGGGACCAAAACATCAGTACTCGTGGCGTTTAAATTCGTATTTGCTTCAAAATGAGGAATTTGTAAGGAAAGTGAAGGAAGAAATAAAGTACTACTTTTCTGAAAATATTACTGATGTAATTAAAATGAAGACAGTATGGGATGCCAGCAAAGCAGTGATGAGAGGAATTCTTATCCAGAAAGGTGCGGAAATGAAGAAAAGATCACAAGATGAAATGAAAAAACTGACTGAAGAACTGCAAAAGAAAGAGAAAGAATTCCAAGCTCAACCTAGAAGAAAAGAACTGAAAAATCAGCTTAAAATATTACAAGTTAAATTGGATACATTATTGACAAAAGAAGTTGAGAAAAAGTTAACATATGTAAAACAAAAAAATGTTGAATTTGCAAATAAGACTGGGAGATGGCTGGCGAACAGATTGAAAAAAGAAAAAGAAAAGAAGCTGATTCAAAAAATAGTTGATAAAGAAGCAACTATAACTAATCAAGAAGGGATAAAAATATTTACAGAATATTACGCTAAATTATATAAAGATTCAAACTTGGAAGTGGGTCAGAAGACTGTAATAGGAAAAGCATTGTTGAACTGAAACGTAAAGACAATCTCGACAGCAGACAAAGAAATCCTGAATGCTCGATTTACTACTATTGAGGTAGAGCAAGCAATTAGAAGTCAAAAACTAAATAAAACACCTGGACCAAATGGCTTCACAGCGGAATATTATAAAACATTTGAGAAGGAATTATTAATACCACTTAAAATTTTATTTAATAAAATTACAGAACAAGGAATACCAGAATCTTGGGAAGAGGCTAATATCACACTTATACCAAAAGAAGGCAAAGATCAACTAAAAGTAGAGAATTACAGGCCAATTTCATTATTAAATGTGGATTATAAAATCTTCATGACAATATTAGCTACAAGATTAAAGAATATTTTAAAAACATTAATACATGAAGATCAAGCAGGATTTTTGCCATCAAGACATATGAAAGAAAATATTCGGACAGTATTAAATGCAATTGAATATTATGAAAAAAATTGAGAAAAAAAGTTGCAATGATTTTTCTTGATGCAGAAAAGGCCTTCAATAAGGTAAAACGGGACTTTATGCTAGATGTAATTAAAAAAATGGACATGGGAGAGAACTTTCACGAATGGATAAGAAATATTTATAAAAAGCAAAGTGCAAAACTGATAATTAATTGAGAGAGAAGTTTAAAATTTGACATCCAAAAGGTACTAGACAAGGATGTCCACTATCTCCATTGTTGTTTATCATGGTATCAGAATTGTTAAATAATAAGATTAGAGATTACATGGATATAAAAGGATTAAAGATTAAAGGACAACATTACAAGTTAAAAGCTTTTGCAGATGATGTGGTAATATTTATGGAAGAACCACTAAGTTCGATAGAGAAATTACAAGAAATTTTGCTGGACTTTGAAAAAGCTTCTGGTATAAAAGTTAACAAAGAAAAGACAGTAATGCTTACAAAGAATATGACAAAAGAAAAAGAGATTAAATTACAAACTTTATCAGGATATAAAGTGGAAAGGAAAATTAGATATTTGGGAATTTGGATTACAAAAAGGAACGCTGACTTGTTTGAAAATAACTATGAAGTGACATGGAAGAAAATCAAAGAAGATTTTAATAAGTGGACAAATTTAAATCTATCTTTATTGGGGGAAATAGAAACAATTAAAATGATGGTATTACCAAAGATGAACTTTTTGTTTCAAAACATTCCGGTAATCTTAAATGACAAATCATTTGTACAATGGAAAAAAGACCTTATAAAATTCATCTGGTCAGTCAGAAAACCTAGAATAAAGTGGAAAACATTGACTGATAAGAAGAAAAATGGAGGCTGTAATTTACCAGATTTAAAGACTTATTATTATGCAAATGCATTAACTTGGATCACAGATTGGGCAAAATTAGAAAATGACAGAATACTTGCTTTAGAAGGATTTAATTTGAGATATGGTTGGCACACATATATGTGGTATAATAAGACAAAAGTGCATAAAGAGTTTGAACATCACTATATAAGAAGATCATTAATAAGGATTTGGATGCAATGTAAGGAAAAATTCTACAGAAAACTACCTTTATGGGTGTCACCACAAGAAGCCTTTTTTGGAAGATGGCGAGAAGTACCTAAATGGTTGAGATAGCGAGACATTGTGAATAAAACAATGAGAGGATCTTATGAATTAAAGTCATTAGAAAACTTGAAAAAACTAGACAAAAATTTACATTGGTTTCCATATAAACAGTTAATGGACAGATTCAAAGAGAACTATAAAAATATGGGATTTGAAGAGACAGATACTGAATTAGATAAAATGATTAAACAAAATGGTAAAAAACTAACTTCCAAATATTATGAGACACTACTAGAAAGAGAACTGGAACAAGACTTAGTAAAAGATGTGATGATTAGATGGGCCAAGGATGTTGGCAGGGATATTGATTTAAATAGTTGGGAATGGGCAAGAAAGAAGACACAAAGATTTACTCAATGCCAAGACTTGAAAGAAAATTATTTTAAAATGGAACAGCGTTGTTATCTTACTCCAGTGAAACTAGCAAAAGTTCATAAAAATGGCAATAATAGATGTTGGAAGTGTAACCAAACTACAGGAAGTTGGTTACATGTATGGTGGAATTGTGATAAAGTAAGGAAATATTGGATGACTATTCATAAGGTAATTTGTGAAATATTTAAAATAAGATATGATATGATACCAGAAATTTACTTATTGAACATGACAAATAAGATCCCAGAAAAAATTAAAAGGAAATATGGGAGAATACCATTATATATGATAACTTCAGCTCGGATGACATTAGCAAAAAAATGGAAACTAATAGAAGTGCCATCAACCAACGAATGGTTTATAAGGCTTATTGAAATGATGAGTATGGATATACTCACAGCTAGATTGAATAAACAAAATGTAGAAAGTGTTGAACAAGACTGGACCCCGATATTGCAATACTGTAAAAAAGAAAACTTAATTGAGTAGAGATAAATTGATTGGAAAATGTAAAATATTAAGTGACTTAAAAATAGTATGTGAATACTAACAGAAAACATTTATAATAACTATTATTAAAGATCAAAAATGGTTAAAGCAGGTGTTATAACGCACAGTGGAGTTAATATATGAAATTACCTGTATATGAAGATAATGAGTGAACTTTGAAGTATGGTTGAGTACAAACTGGAGATACTTTGGAAGTCAAATGTAAATATTTTGTATATAATTATTGTAAAAGACATTAATATTTCAATTTGATATGTATGTTTGGATAATACATGTTAATAAAATATAATGGGGGGAAAAACCAAAGTGGGCTGGTGTGCAGACAGAGAGAGAGAGAGTCCTGAACTAGAAGCAATTGTAGTCATGTCAGGAGCAATTGTTCATCAGGGCCTTTGAGCCTCATTAATTCATCTCAGTTACTGATTACATAATTTTAAAAATGTTTTAACCTTTTAAATCTGTTTTAACTCATTATTATATTTAATATACTTTTGTTTAATTTAAATTATTTTTATTGTTTCAAACTGATTAACTTGTTTTAATGTCATTTATGAGCCACCCTCAGATCTTTTGACGGAAATATTTCAATCAATAATTAATAAATAAGAACCAGTGGAAAACCTGGATGGACAAAGCTATACCAGTACAGTGGGCCCTTAGTATCTGATGGAGTTTGGTTTCAGCTCCCACTTCAAGCCTGTGGATACCAAAATCTGTGGATGCTCAAATCCCATTAAATCAAATGACATAGTAAATAGTGTCCCTTATATAAAGTGGCAAAATCAATGTTTGCTATTTGGAACTGATACTTTTTTGGAATATTTTCAAGGTGTGGATGCTTGAATCTGTGGATAAAGAATCTGTGGATACAGAAGGACAACAGTACTTAAGAGAATTTTTAAAAAACTGTTTCTGCTTTCTCTCTGACACTCCAAGTGCTTTGGCACACAGGGCAGCCAAATATCGGTTGGAAGGCTTCTGTGTCTCTGATCACACCATTCATTCTTTAAACTTCCATCTGAACCATCATCTCTGTCCAAAGGGTTTCTGAATCTTGAGCTTACCTCCCACAGTCCTTTCCTGGCCCCAGCCTGGATCTTTGAGCCAGAAGACATACAGCTCGTCCTCCACCCACTTGCTATTTTACCTCTGGACCCACAACACCAGATTTTTCAATAAGCCCTAATATATATATTTTAAGCATGATCACAGAGGACATGTACCTAAAGAAAGGACTGGCACACATACATCCCACAGACACTCTTCTGTGCCAGCCATTCCAACTTCTCTTTGACTTGCGACTCACTTTTAATCTCCTGGGGAGGAACCATACATACACACACACACACATACACACACCATGCCATGTTGATATTCATGAGCTAGGCATTTTATTTAATGTGCCTCACGATGGAGGATCAAAGATACAGAGCGGTACCTAATTAATTATCCCCCGCCTTCTTCTGTAACATCCCTTCAGTGGGCCTTCCAGCCCTGGAATCTAAAAGGGTTCCGCTTTTGCACCGACTCTGCATAATGAGATGGAATTTGGACTCCAGCAAATTTGTTCAGTTTTATGGAGTATTACGTGAAAAAATACTGTGAAATTAAGTTCTGGCTCCGCTATCACGCCACGGCCATCAGGGCCGCTTTTATGTGCAGCGCTGAGACGGAGAGATGGGAGAAAGGCTCCTCGTTGTGTTAATGTGGTGAGCAGAGAGAAGGAGGAGCTGGGACACAGTGCCGGGAGCAGAGAGTGGGGAAGTAATGAAGGCAACCATGGAGAGAGAAGGAAAGAGAGAAGAAGCGGTAGAACTGGGCCAGTGGCCCTGTGTGGCAAGCGCTATCAGGAACAGCCCAGTCCTATCCCAGGGAATCAGAGCAAAGTGCAACAGTTATGGCCACAACAGTTCCTGGTGTGGGTAACCATAGAAAATGCTACATATCTGGAAAAGGAAGTCAAGTGTAGGAGGAGCTCAAAGAAGATTTTTGGGTAGTGTAATTCATTTAAGCCTCATGATAGTCCTGTAAGGGAGGTGAGTGCAGTGTATGAATACAGTCGCCCCTCCATTCTCGCAGACATCAAGTCCACGGTTTTACATAGCCACAGAGGGGCGACTTCCATTTAAATCAATGGGGTGCACCCCTGTGGGCATGCCCCATTCAAACCTATGGGGCTTGAAATTTGCTAATCTCCATTTTTGCTGGAGGGTCTAGAACGGATCCCCCACGAAAACAGAGGGCCAACTGTTTATCTGTGCTGCCAATTTATAGCACTTAGCAATAGCAATATCATTTACATTTCTATAGCACTTCATAGTGGACTAAGCACACTCTAAGCAGTTTACAATCTGTAAACCAATGGCCCCCAACAAGCTGTGTACCCATTTTTATGATCTACGGAAGAATGGAAGGCTGAGTCAACCTGCAGCTCCCTGGGATTGAACACATAATGTTGTGGCTGCATTACTGGCATTTAACCACTGTGCCACCAGGGCTCCCTAAATACCACCTTAACTGGAACTTAAAACATGCATGGAATCCTGGCATTTATAGTTTCACAAAGTACATAGGCTTCTGGTGCTCCTGTATTGGGAGGAATGAGTGGACTAGAATTCTCCATTGGGGAATTCTAAATATCTCACAAAGCTTCATATCCCAGGATTCCATGTGATAGAACCATAAAAGTTAAAGTGGTATCAAAGTGCTGCCACTGTAATGTGGATACATTCATAGTGGAGAAGGGGATAGACATGGGTAAAAGGAATCAATCAGTTTCCAATCAGGCTGGTCATGGTAGAGCCTTTTCAAATTGGTTTGCCTGAGCAGGTGAGAATTACCTTGCATGGGTGAGGCAGAGGACACAATCATTTAGCAGTGGGATTTTGTGGCTCCCCACCACTGTCAGAATAACCAGTAATCAAGTAGGTGTTCATTTCAACAGATTACCAGGAGATGCATCCACCTTTTTGGTATTCTGACTTTCCTTCTTTGCTGTGCCATACTTCTGATTCCTTGGTGCACTTACAGCCCCACTTGGTGCACATACAGCATCATGAGACCCAGCATAGTGTAGTGAGTTGAGTGTTGGACTGCGAGCCTGGAGACTAGGGTTCAAATCCTGGCTCTGCCATGTAAACTCACTGGGTGACCTTGGGCAAGTTACACACTCTCAGCCTTAGAGGATGGCAATGGCAAACCACTTCTGAAGAAACTTGCCAAGAAAACCCCATCATAGGTTCTGTAATCTTTAGAATCCATGCCCTGTAATTCTCACAGGTGATATTGCAAAAATTCACAATGTTTGCAATCTTTAAGAGAGATGCTAAAAACCACAGAGCATTTCCTGAGCACCTACCAATGCAGTAACGCCTCATCACAGATGCAATGGGAGTTTCAGCGAGCATCCCCATAATTTGAGAACACATCTGTACATGAACAGAATCCTGAATCAGGTTGACCTGAATTTGAGTTTAGGAGCAATTCAGTGGCAATCTTAATTTAAACATGCCTCTTCTATATTTCAGCATTTCATCACCCACACAATTCTGGTTATCATGCTGAATAGGGCTTCCCTTTCCGACATTAAAGAGAGACTTCCCTTTCCAGACAAATGGTTTATGGATGTGAAAGCTTGGGCTCCTCTATTTTGTACAGGGCTACAGGATTTGATTTGGCCTTCTCCAACCTGGGGCTCTTCAGATGTGTTGGATCCCCAGCCCCACCTCAGGCTGACTGCTCCCTGGGAACTATGGGAGCTGTAATCAGAGACATTCCCAGCATCCCCCAGAAAGCCTGGTCTGTCTTGGAAAAGGTTGATTTAAGCAGCCTTTGTCTGTCCCAGGTCTTTCTCTCCTCCTTCATATCAAAACCTCTACCATGTGGGTCTACAGAATGCCCTGCCTATCTTGGGTAATCATTTTTGATTCACCTTCCCATCCTTCCCATATTTCTTTAAACCATCTCTCCCTCCACCCCATCCTCTGCTACAGTTTCAGTAGGCAAAGGAACCATGGCTATCTGCATCTCCATTACCTCGTCCCACATTTCTGTCAAGATCAGAAAGGCCTGTTCCAAAGTATGCAACTGTGGAGTTATGCACACTGTGAATAATCCAGGATGAATCCATGTTAAATCTCCATTGTTCACATGCATCCCGAATGCACCTGATTAAATGGGGGGGGGCTGCCAAAAAGCCCACTTAATTGGGGATAATTGATATCAGAGTTTTCCCTGAGTTTTGTTTTTTTTAAAGATCTGGATCATTGGTTGTATGAATAACCAATGTGAATAGACCTGGAATAAAATGCTGCTGCATACCCAAAATGCTGCTGCATACCCAAAAAAGCGTTCCAAATGCATTCACATTGTCGACTCCATGTTTATCTGAATGCTTGCATATGTGAGCAACTGAACTCACAGAGATGCTCATCGATGCAGTTCCAAAGTTTGCATCATCACACTAAAAAAAAGACGTCTGAATGATCTTTGTGTTGCGAGAGTGTTGTTAGGACTCCTTTCTCCTGGCTGACACTCCTTTTCTCATCTTTTCTGTGAACACGTTAATCAGTTTGATGGCCCACTTCTTACCTGCCATCAATTAAGCCATGAAAGGCTCCCAGTTCAATCCCAAGCCCCATAAACTTCTTAAACAGCTCTGGAACAAAAGCCTAGCTACAAGCTAGTGATTTTGTTGAAAGGGGGCTGTAGTTCAAGCTCTCCTCAATTGCTATATACCACCTAAGTTTTGCTTCCACCCACCTGCCTTGGCTGTCAGAGCACCTGAGTTGTCCGGCTGAACAATCTCCCCATCAAAAAAGAGAAATTAATGTATCTGGGCAGCATGCATAGAAAAGCAGTGTGCTACATCTATCTCTCCTTCTCTCCGTCCTTCAATCACAATGGCTTATTATCCAGCGGAGGATACCTGGTGGACGGTGCAGGCTTCCTGCTCCTCTTGGCCCCTCTCTTGCCCAGCTGCACTCCAGAGTTTGAGATCACATAGCACCAACAGCTTGCAAGGAAGTAAAATGGTTTCGGAACTAAAAGAACTTTTAAAAAAAGAAAAAGAAAGAGAGCCCTCACACCCAGCCCTTCCCTCCTTTCTCTCCCTGCTGTGATGTATGTGGTTTTTTGTGCCTGACAGGCCAGGATCCTCTAGGGAACTGCATTGATTAATTGCACCTTTCAGTTTGCTGTGAAACATCTTCACTTTCTCTAGCTTAAAGAAGCCTGACACGTTCAATTGTGGCCCTCGGTCCTCAGTGCCAGTCTGTCTGGGGGGAAGTAGTGGCTGCCCACTGAGCATCCCAGCCATCTAATGAGAGTGGCGCCCGCATTAGCACTGCCAGAGGCTGTCTGATGTAGCAGCCACTGGGAACAAGGAGGCCCGCACTGAGGAAATTCAAACAGACACACTTTCTAATTTCCATGACAACTGTAATAGGGTATTTGCTGGGCTCCAGGAGAAAGGGAGAGGGAGAGAGAGAATATAGAGAAGAGAAAGTGTGAAGGAGTGTGATCCTTTCCCAAAAAAGGAACCTTTCCCAAAGCTGGGTCTGGAGGCAAGGGAAGCAGGAACAGTTGTATGAAGGAAAAAATATATTTTCAAATATTTTGCACAACAGCATCAACTCAGGTTAATGTGATTCCCTGCACTGGTGAAGAAGCAGCTTATAAGTGGCTTGTATATGTACATTCATCAGTCTGTTCACACCTGTGAATATGCAACTGCTAACTGTATTGCAAGAGCCAGTGTGATGCAGTGGCTTGAATATTGGAGTATGACTCTGGAGACCAGGGTTCAAATCCCCATCCAGCCATGGTACTCACTGAGTGAGTCACACTCTCTCAGCTTTAGCAAAGGCAAGCCTCCTTCGAACAAATCTTGCCAAGAAAACCCCATTGATAGGTTTGCCTTAGGGTTGCTATAATGTCAAGTCTCAAATGACTTGAAGGCACACAACAACAGCAAACTGTGTTGCAGCTTGGAGGAGAAGCAGTGAAACGATTTCTTTTTTATCAAAAAGGTAAAAGTTTCCCTTTTGACAAGTTTTGTCTAGTTGTGTCCGACTGAAGGGGGAAGTGCTCATGTCCATTACTAAGCCAAGGGAGCCATTGTTGTCAAAGATGGTTCTGTGGTCATGTGGCCAACATGGTTGCACAGAATGCTGTTATCTTCCCACCAAAGTGGTGCCTATTTATCTACTGTACTTTCGAACTGCTAGGTTGGTAGAAGCTAGGACTAGTGATGGGAACTCACTCCATCACACAGTGCTTGGTCTTGAACTGGCCATCTGCTGACCTTGCAATCTTCAGAGTCGGCATCTTAACTGCTAAGCCTGGCTTTTAATTGCATTTTAACCTCTCAATATATTTTAATTGGTATTTTGTTTTTGTTTGAGTTGTTGTTAGCTACCATGAGTGCCAAGCTTTGGCAAAAGGGCACCGTGTTTATGCAACAAATAGTTGGCATGGAAGAAGGAACCCAGTTCTGTAGTCCTCCTGTTATTATCTAGACCAGGAAATGTAGGGTGATTTGATGGATGTGTAATACACAGACCATTGAAATCTGGCACTACAATAACACAAATCAAGACTCATTGCCAAGCCGCAATACAAAAAAAAAAAAAAAGAGGGAGGTTTAACATAAGTGGTAACATTTAACCAAAGTCCCTAGCTAACAGAATGGTAGGAAGTCAGATTACTTGAAAAAGCCAACCAAGCAGCTGATACAGGTGGCCTGCATATTACGTGTCCGTGTTACACAGATCCAATTGTATGTAAAGACACCCACACCCACTGTGTTGGTCACACTGTCTGGTGCTCCTTGCGCTACCTCATGTTCAGCATTGAATGGCTGAAGCCATGGAAGTTGTCCTTCTGCCAGAGAGTGACCAGGACTAGAGTGGCAACAGCCTTGGTTGGCAGCATTGGCAATGATTATAATCCTGCTGCACCACCTTGGGCTCCTTCCAGAGCTGGGTGAGCTATCCACACTGATCACCAGGCCACCTTCCTACTCAGTCCATCCGCCCCTTTGGCATAGTCACTGTGTGACTGAGGGGAGTGGGCCCCAATGGCCCTGTGGATGACTTACCCAGCTGCCCCAGTACCTACCGCTGCAGCCTCTTGCTCACTCTGTCCACCCACCCGGTCCCTCGCTGCAACCTGGAGCATCTGCAGTAGATGCTGGAGTGGCAGCACAGTCACATGGTCTTCAGTTGCATAGGAAAGGATATCAAAGAAGATGCCAGTCTCCCAGGTTCATCTACTACACTGTAGAAACAATGCAGTTTGATGCCATATTAACTGTTTCAGCTCCATCCTATGGAATTCTGGGATGTGTAGTTTCACAAGTTCTTTTGTCTTCTCTGCTAAAGAAAGTGTGCAGGTGCCTCACAAAACTACAAATCCCAGGATTCTTCAGGAAAGGAATTGGAGCAGCTGCCAGAACTTTTTTTTTTCCCCACCAGGTGTACCTGTGAGGGTGAAGGGACAGAGAGAAGGGCCTCCCCAGATCTCAAGACAAGGGCATACTCATATAAAGAGACAGAGGGCCTTTGCAGACTGCCAGAAATAGTGCAAATTGAGTCCACTTTAACTGCCCTGACTCAGTGCTAGGGAATCATGGGAACTGTAGTTTATTGTGGCACCAGAGCTCTCTGACAGAGAAGACTCAATGTCTCAGAAAAAAATACAGTTCCCATGATTCCCTAGCACTGAGCCAGGACAGTTAAAGTGGACTCAATTTGCACAGAGTCCTTCATATCACCTGTATCCAAGCTATATAGGGCTTTGTAGGTTGTAACCAGCACTTCAAACTGTAACTTTTTTAAAATTGGGCTTTAAAAATTGTGCAAGTCCCCATGTAAACATGAATAATTTTACTAACCAAATATATAAGATAATCATCTTGATGTTGGGATGAATGGAGAACCCTCTCTTGTCTTCCTACAGGCCAGATCCATCAGTTATCTTTGGTATAGCAGCAACTTCTACTACTTGCTACAGTTAGAACAACCATCTGCTGCTACCAGCTTCTGGCTTCCCCTCTTTGGCTGTGGCCATCCCCAGTTAAAGGGGAACAAAATGGCCTGGAATATCTAAAATTAGGAAGACTCTTTCCTGATCTTTGCAATCATCTGATTAAGCTATGATCACACTGTAGAATTCCTAGAATTGTGTGAACTCTAGTTTAGAACCCATTCCATTCTTTAGCTTCATGGCTGTTCTGCAAAGATTTTTTAAAGCATTGTTCAGCTTTGCAGCCACCATTGCTGGGGCGGGGAAGCAACAAAAAGGGGCCATGTGGATTCTCAAAAAAATAATCATAAAAACTTTCCTATGCTCCAGATTCAGCCCTCTAATACAGAGCTGGCTGCAAGTGAATTAAGCTGCCTTTTATTGAATCACTCTCAGAATGTTAATCTGCCCAGTGAAAGAGCCTGCTATCAAAAGTCTTTGGTGCCATCTCTGAGTCTTCGTGGTTTAAAGATGTGCAATCCATTATCTCCAAATATTTTGGACTACAGCTCTCACAATATTGTATCGTATTGGAGTCTAAAATATATGGAGGCCATCAGATTTCTTACCTCTGCCCTACAGCAATGAAGCCTAAGTACAGGGGTAGGCAACCTTTTTGAGCCGGGGGCCAGGTTGCTGTCCCTCAGACAATTGGCAGGCCGAAGCCGAAGCACCAATAAATAAATAAATAAATAATTTAAAAAAAAAATTAAAAACATTTAAAACATATGCATGCACACTATCTCAGCCCCAGAAAAGCCATGGCAAAACCCCTGTGGAGATTTTGCCAAGAAAACTCCAAGAACAAGTAATAACAACAATAATCAATATCATCATGGCGGGTGGCAGCGGCAGGACTGGCCTGGGGCCGGTCCAAAGGCTTCAGGGGGCTGCATCCGGCCCCCGGGCCTTAGGTTGCCTACCCCTGATCAATATCATCATGGCGGGCGGTGGCAGCGGTGGCAGGACCAGCCTGGGGCCAGTCCAAAGGCCTCAGGGGGCCGCATCCAGCCCCCGGGACTTAGGTTGCCTACCCCTGCCTAAGTACATGCAAGTGGAATAGTTGCGTAATTTCCTTCTACATGTATTTACTTTACCAGCATTTCCCCTCTCTATTAAAACTCTGGATGTTCATCAGAAGAAACACCTTTTCAAAGTAAGCCTGTGATAGCAACATTGTATGTAACCACCAGCATTTCAAGATGGGGGGGGGGCTGAAATCACCTGGGCCTCTGGGAGCATAGACAGTAAAAAACAAATCATACATTGCAAAATACAGTAACATCCAAGCAATGATACCTTTATTGGGCCAATCAAAATGCACAACTACATGTTGCAAGCTTTCAAATTCACACTGGCTTCTTCATCAAGCAAACAGGAGAAAAACATTGAAGAGGTTAGTCTTAGGCCTGCATTTTCTGTTTCTGGTCTTAGTTCAGATGGTAGGGAGGGCTATCTGCATGCTGGCACCTCCCCCTTTGGCCATCCAGTCACTGGAAGATTTTCAAAGTCAAGGAGATTTAAATTGCAAAATACATTTTAGTTAAGTATAGTTAGTTAGTCAATAGTATGGAGAGAGATTGTGATATCTGCAGTAAATTTTAAGAGAGGGACCCAGTCATGACTCTTGCCCTGGGCCAAATGGTCCTGGCTTGACCAGATGGGTGTAACTGATTCACTGTCCTGAGCCCCTGCCTAACCCCAGTCATGCCAAAATCAGCCTGAGAGAGGTTCATGCTTCTGTTTTTCTTATATAGCCAGCACACTAGACAAACTGGAGCTATTCTGGTCACCTCAAGAATTGTGGAAATAACTTTGAGGCAGTAATAAATGTTCAGTATTTCTACTTCTTATGCACTGGACCCTGAATATTCTGCTGTCAGCCGTGTGGGTCACTGCACCTTTACTGGCATGTGGCAGCCTTTCTAGGTATCGGCAAAGAGAAAGAAGAAATCCATGGGGAGGTATCTGAAGCATGACCAAAATGAAATGAGGATTCCCTGGAGGAGGTGTCTTCTTTCAGGAGTTACTAAATCAAACACATGTCTCAAGGCAGGCTATTCTGTGTGAAGTGCTGCTGTGGAAATTTCTCTTTCAGGGGTCCCTCCCTGCCAGCTGTGTTTCCGAATGTGCAGGTTGGCCTCTTTCTTGCAACTTCCAGGTCAGGAAAAAGTTGATACAACTGTAAGTCTTTGGTTTGTTTTGGGGTTTTGTTTTGTTTTTTGGCATTTTAAAATTTATTTATTTATTTTATATCCCACCTTTCTTCTGGAACAGGACTATTGGTAGAATCAGCTATATTATCTAGAAGCTTTTCTGATGAGCTTGCAATGGACGTTACATTGTCCAATGGCTGCTCCATTTGCCTTTATTGGAGTGCTGCTACAAATCCATGGCTCAAGTTACCATAGGCACCTCTATGGTTCTAGAACAGCCTTGGAGTACTTCCAGTCTGACTAACTGGAACTAGTCTGTCCTCCATGTTTCCCCAGTCCAGTTGATGTCGCTTTCCTGTGAAGCCCACTCCTTTTGTGGGCTTCTGGGGATAAAGACCAGAGTGTCTCTTTATATGAAGGTGTAGCTGAGCTGTAGAAAGCTCCCAGTCTATGGACGTTATCACACAGGGGAAATCTATAGGTTATCCTACACAAATCCCCCCAAAAAAGTGCACTTACGCCTCACGATTTCACATGACCTCGCACAGAAACTGACATTAAAGTGGTCAGAAAGTGGTGTTATCCGAGAGCTTTTTAATTTTGGGAGTTTAGAGGAAATGCATTTGCGATTACATTAATTTCGCATTTACCTCAGTGTGAAATTCAAATTCGCACAAACAAATCTCCTTTAAAGCTTCTTCCCGGTTTTCCCATGGTTCTATGGGGCTGCGTTTACTTCCTGGTTTGCTTGGCTGTCAAACATTCTAGGCAGACATGAGCTTCTCCGTTTTCTCCATTTTCCCTGTCCAGGAGGTATCCCAAAAGGTCCTGACTGAGAAGCCTGAATTTATCCTTTCTGTGAATTTTTTGAGTTTTCCTTTTGGCCACGTCCTCCTTTTTTTTTCCCCCGGAAGGCCCTCCGTTTGGCCGTGCCTGGTGTCCCTCCTTGGAGGGCAAAGGAAGCCCAGCGGCTTCTTCTTCTTCTTCTTCTTCTTCTCCTCCTCCTCCTCCTCCTCCTCCTCAGAGGAAGGGAGGGAGGGAGGAAGAGAGGCAGGCAGCAGAGGACAGCCCAATTTTGGAGGCAGAGAGGTGGATGGATGGATGGAGGAGGCTCTGGCTCTGGTTCTTGGGCCGAAGCCCCCCCCCGCAACCCCCGAGGGTAAGAAGCACCCCTCCTCTGACGGGAGGACAACTTTCCCTGAACTTTTGGTGCTCTTCTTCCCTCCTCTCTGCGGAGGCGGGAAGCAGGCTGGGAGCCGGCACAGTGTCCGGGTGTCCTCCTTTTCCAGGCAGGTCCAGCTTTCTGTCCAAGAGGGATTCCCCAAATGTCCTCCGTTTTGTGCCTCACGAAGAAGCACAGTGAGTAGCACCCAGGGGGGTCCCTGCATTTCAATCTTCTCTCCAGGAGGAGTTTCCAAAATGTCCTCCATTCTGAGCATTATTTTAAAAAGCACAGTGAGTGGCAAGCAGGGAGACCAGGCGTCCTCCTTTTCCAGGATGCACCCTCCTTTTCAAACTGTCCAGGAGGAATTTCTCAAATGTCCTCCGTTTTGAGCATTATTGAAAAGCACAATGAGTGGTGACCAGAGAGACCAGGTGTCCTCCTTTTTCGAGGATACGTGCTACATTTCAACCTTCTGTCCAGGAGAAATTTCCCAAATGTCCCCCAGAAATCATGCTTCTTACTCCTGCTCCAAACGGAGGACAGTTTGACATTTCATCCTGGAGAGGGGAGAAGGTTGAATGAAATGCAGGACCCGCCCTGGAAAAGGAGGAGTCTGGTCACAAAACACACCCATTTCTAGTACATTTATGGTTTTTCTTACTTGTGTATGAAAGTTAAAAACGTCTTTTTTTTGCTTTTCACTTAATTCCATTTTTATTCTAATTACGTGTGAAAAGCTTTTGCACAATTTAGCGCTATTTTCGCTTTATTTTCGGGATGCTTTATTTCCACTTTATTATCTCTTTAACCACGAAACTGGCCCCTGTGTGATAACGTCCTATGTTCCCACTGTAGAAGTTTGGGCAGGGAAATATTAAACCTTCGGGCTTTGTACAATACGATAGGGCTGAAAATGTCCCCTCCTCAGCTGATCAGCAAGAAGGAAGGGGATGTATGTGGAAATGTGGAGGCAGGCATATCAACAATGGTTCCATCCACTTGGGGCAGTGACTGTGTCCTCTGTTGGCATGTGATATTCATTTACATCCTAGCCTGGGGTTGATAGTTCCCCAGCCTGATCAATATGCTAAACTGCAATTTAAACCCATCTGTGTTTCAAAACATTTAAACCCATCTGTGTTTCAAAACATCTATGAGAAGTGCATCTTACTACCATCTTATAGCTGGAAAGCTAGACTTAGTATGAGGGAGAGAAGAGGGTTCAAACTCCACACAGAGGGATCATGACAGAACTAGAGTTTGTACTGCAAAGGATTCTCATAGCCACCATCAAAGCACTTTATTCACTGGACTTTACTAAATAAATTTTCCTGAATTGCCCCCTGTTTCTAAGTAAATTGCCCACTATCTATAATTGTGAACCACCCGAACTGTCTAATTGCAAACTATCTGAATTGACCTTTATCTCTGATCCTCTGTATGGAGCACCAGAAAGAACAATTACGTACATTAATTCCCATTTCTCTCCCATCTATCCTTAAAGCATAGAAGATCATTTGGACCAAGTGATGCATATAAGGGGGAGGAAAGTTACATAGAAACTAAACCCCAGCCCAGCTCCTCCTGAATACCTTGTCAGTAAGAAAAATGATGCTGGCAAGGGAGAAATCCACTGAGGTTGCTTGGCTGGCAATTCACTAGGCTCCAGTGGCCAATGAGTGTTTATCAATAATTTCAGGACGTGCCAGTCAGGGACATTGTCTCTGGTTTTTGTTATTTTTCCCTTCTTGAGACAGAAAAATGCTGTCTCTCCCTCTGTCCTCACCCATCCCAGCCACCCATTCCAAACCAGGTCTGTGAACAAGCTCAGAAAGGGAGAAATAAAAACCTCAGGAGAGAAACATCACTTAATAGCACCTGGAAGAAGAAGATTTTCCTCTTTATTGTTGAGGGACAGGAAACTTTTCATCTTGAGGATATTAAGTTGATTTGGATATAGAGTGATAAAGACTCAGAGAAACTTAGGTTATTGCAATCCCTGCAGCCAATAGGTCCCTAAATCATAGGGCAGAAGATAAAGACATAAGAAGCTGTCTCATTCTGAGTCAGTCCATTGGTCCATCATCTAGCTAACATTACACCAGTGCCACTCAAAGTGGTCCATGGACCAGTGCCAGATGCAAGCCATTGGGTGCCAGTCTGCTCATGTTTCATCTAGGAGATTACAGTTTTAGCCCATATATGGCCACATATATGATGCCAGCCAACCTTGGAGAAAAAGGCCTAACAGTCATCCACATCAGATACCTTAAGAAGAAATGGTTTCCACCATGGGTGGGGAAACTGTGGCCTTCTAGATGTTGTTGGACTCCAGCTCCCATCAGTTTCAACCACATGGTCAATGGTTTGGATGATGAGCTTCAACATTGGGTGGGCTACATCTCTCTCTCTCTCTCTCACACACACACACACACACATATTCACATACACATACTACTTTGGCTGGGCATGGCTTTCCAAAGTTTCAAACAGAGCCCTTTCCCAGCCACTGATTCCCAGTGGTCCAGAGGTTGTGGTGTGCTCATTGCTTGTTTGGAAGTAGGTGGGTTTGTGGTGGTAGTCCAGTAAGGATGCTTTGCTTCATTGAGCAACTGGATTTAAATTTCCTTATTATCCTAGTAATCTGTAGGCTATATTTCTGAGGAATGAAGTGGCAAAACCACCTCTGAGTATTCCTTGCCTAAGAAAAATCACATGAAATTCATGAGGTTGCCATAAGTTACCAGACAACTTGAAGACAAGTACCCACACAAATGTGTGAGGTAGAATTCAAATACATAGCTATATTAGTCTGGAGAATCAGTGTGCAAAGGCATCTTGTGGCACCTTTGAGACTAACTGAAAGAAAGAAGCTGGTAGCATGGGCTTTCTTAGGACGTTATCACACGGGAAGTTGCGGGGGAAAAGTGGAAATAAATGGGACGAGTGGAAGACTTTAATTTACGGGATTTGTCCCATTCCGCCTCGTCTGATAACTAAATTCGAATTTAAAAGGGGGTTAATTCAAACGAAAACCTGATCTTTTCAAATCTTCAAAAATCCCGAAAATGAAAAGATCAGGTTTTTGTTCGAATTAACCCCCTTTTAAATTCGAATTTAGTTATCAGACGAGGCAGAACGGGACAAATCCCGTAAATTAAAGACTTCCGCTCGTGCCCATTTATTTCCACTTTCTCCCCGCGACTCCCCGTGTGACAACGTCCTTAGACTTCAATCTACTTTCTCAGATGCATGTGTGAGGTGTTTAAATTGTTTAAATGAAGCAGATATGCCATTCCAGCTACAGGGTGCCAGTGGAAACAGTTAGGAAGCAGGGATGTGATATGCACTGTTTAGGCTAGCAATAGCCAAGTAGCAACCTGTTCTGCTGGATCTGGGCAATGAAGCTATTTCCACTTTACCCCCAAGAAGGTATGAATTTTAATCTGCTGTGTTGCAAAAGATAATGCCTGGCCTTTGGGTTTATAATAGGAAGGGGAAAACATGTATTCTACATTTGTCAGATGTTCTCTCTGGTGTTTATTCACTATAGCCCAGTCACACCTGAGCTGAGGCCCTCCCAAAGTGAGAGCCGTCTGGTTGCTCAATGTTGGCTTGATCGTGCCAGCAAAATCTGACCTGCCATTCCAGTTGGGTACAAAGTTCTGCTCTCAAATCTTGGGCAACTGGAGAAGTGAGGTGGGGGGGGGGGAGGGTGTTGTTAGCCATGATGTAGTGGTTTGAGCTTTGGACTACAGCTCTGGAGACCAAAGTTTGAATCATGGCCATGGAAACCTACTGGGGGACATTAGGCAAGTCACATTGTCTTAGAGGAAGGCCATGGCAAACCCCTCTGAACAAATCTTGCCAAGACAACCCCTTCAGGTCACCACAATTGTCAAAAGGACTTGAAGGCATATAAAACAGCAAGAATCTGCTACGATTCTAGATCTAAAATGCATGCAAACCCGAGCACACACAAACTGTTCACATATAAACAAGTCACTGTTGCTGTTGTTAACTGCCCCTGAGTTATCCCTAGCTCATGGAAACCTCATGGATGAGACATCTCCAATCCCCCTGTTCTTCCCTGCTTTGCTTAAGTCTTGTAGATTCATGTCCCTAATTGAGTCTGTCTGTCTGGTATGTGGCCTTCCTCTCTTTCTACTGCCCTCTATCTTTCCTAGCACTATTGTCTTTTCTAATGAGTCATGCCTTCTCATGATGTGGCCAAAATATAACAGCCTTAATTTGATTATCTTGGGGGGCAAGCAGACGGCGCAAAGCGCTGTCTTCAGGGCAAGGAAGGGGAGGGGCAGCCGCACGCTCCTTCCCGAAGACATCGTCGGAGCACCGGACCTTCCGCATGTCTGGAAAAGGCACCGAAGGCAGCCTTTTGTGGCGCACCTTCAGCGATTTGCGGAAGGAGCGCTATTTTAGTGCTCCTTTCTGGGGCGGTGAAGCTGCGCCACGGGGCCGAGGAATGCGGATGCCTCAGCCCCGATCCCCAGCTTCCCGGGACAGCCCCGTGCCGCCCGTCTGCTTAGGCCCTTGGCTTCCAGGGAAATTTCTAGCTTTATCTGCTCAAGAACCCACTTGTTTGCTTGTTTTGACTGTCCACCGTATCTTCAACACTCTTCTCCAGCACCACATCTCAAAAGAGTTGATTTTCCTCTTATCCACTCTCTTCACTGTCCAGTCCTCATATCTGTACATGGTGGTGGGGAATACAATGGCTTGGACACTTCTAACTTTGGTATTCAGTTGTCTATCTTTACACTTTAGGATCTTGTGTAGGTCTTTTATACCTTACCTTCCTGTTCCTAGTCTTCATCTGATTTCTTGGCTACTGTCTCCATTCTGATCAATGTTTGATCCAAGGTACACTTTAACTACAGTCATCCCCTCCTTTTTGGGGGGGGATTCTTTCCAGACCCCCCCCCACAAAAAAAAGAAAAATGCAAATATTCAAGCCCTATTGGCTTGAATGGAGGTACGTGTCTGTGGGGGCGAGCGGGCACACACCTGTTTGTCCCTTGCAGATAAGCAAGGGTCACAGATTTCAAGTCCGCAAAAATGGAGGAACAACTGTTTTTCTATTTCTTCATTGTCTAGGTTGAATTGGGATAGTTCTTCTGTGGTCATTATTTTTGTTACAGGCCATCAGTAGAACATATATCAGTTTGGTTTTGGCTTTGTTGATGCTGAGTACAGTTAGCCCTCCATATCCATGAATTTTTTTTTATCCAAAGATTCAAGCATCCATGGTCTGAAAATATTTTAAATATATATAAATTCCAAAAAGCAAAGGTTGATTTTTGCCATTTTTTAGAAGGGACACCCCCTTACTGTGCCATTGTATTTAATGGGACCTGAGCATCCATGGATTTTGGTATATAAGCAGGTCCTGGAACTCAACCTCAGTGGATACCAAGGGCTCATTGTATTTTCCTTCTTTGGAGTCCTGCCCTCCTTTCCTTACATACTCCTCCTGTAATACTCCTCCATACTTCTCCTGAGCCAGAAGGGAGGGCAAAAGACCAAGGAACTGCCAGCCAGGATGATGGGAAAGGCCAGCACTCTGCCTGAGTCATTCCAGGAGGACCTGACCAGCCAGATTCCCACTCTGCTTTCAAGGTTGCATCCACACTACAGAATACTCCGGTTTGAAAGAGTGCGTTCTTTTGCCCCCCTGGCAGTCCCCTCACCTCTTCGGCAGCCCCCCCCCTGCCCCCGGCCAGTGGCACCAGGGCTTGGGATGCCACTGGCTGCTGAACATACAGAAAACAAACATAATGACCATGGAGGGTCAACATAAATTCAACCTAGACAATGGGGAAACTGAAATGGTCAAAGAGTTCCCATTGCTGTTTTGTTGTTAGCTGCCTTCGAGTGGATCCTGATTTGTGGTGACCAAGCTCCTCTGTCCTCTATCTCCTTGCCCTGATCCTGCAGGCTCAGGCCCATGGTCTCTCTGATGGAGTCAATCCATCTGACATGCAGTCTTCTTCTCTTTCTACTGCCCTCCACTTGTGCCTTCTCATGATGTGGCCAAAGTACGACAACCTCAATTTAGTACCTTGGATCAAACATTGATCAGAATAGAGACTGCAGTCAGGAAATCAGAAGACTAGAAATGGGAAGGGCAGCTATGAAAGAGCTAGAAAAGATCCTAAAGAGCAAAGATATACAATTGAACATTAAAGTTAGAATCGTACAAGCCATTATATTCCCCATCACCATGTACAGATTTGTTCAGAAGAGGTTTGTCATTGCCTTCCTATGAGGCTCAGAAAGTGTGACTTGTCCAAGGTCACCCAGTGGTTTCCATGGCCAAGCAGGGTTTTGGAGTAGTCCAATATTCAAACCACTACACCATGCTGGCTACCCAGCCTTACTGTAGCATAAAAGAACAAAATGTGTAGGCAGAACTGTAGAGAAGGGGCAGATAGGAAGAAGGTGGGAGGAATCTTGAGCAAAACTGAATGTTTGCAAGACACTTGCTGGGCAGACAGACATTAATTTCTACAGATGAATCTCTCTCCATCCCATATGGGTGAGGGATAAGGTGCCTGACACCTTCAGTGAAGATAGGTGTAAAGGCCTTTGAGCCTGAGAATTGTGATGATTGGCTCCAAGGACACAGGCAACAAGAATCCAGAGTTGGGCAAGGAGGCTGGACCTTCACACACACACACAGACACCATTCTGTGAGAGTTGTACAATATCAAGCACAGGTTGGGCTTGAGCCTACCAGAAGGACTGCTTAGCTCGGGGACTTCTTGGGAACAACAGGTCTCTATAAGTGTTGGACTCTTCTTTCAGGGAGATTTAATGCAGGAATAGCTGCCCTGAACTCTTGGTGTGGTTTAGGCAACCTAGCCATAAAAGCCTCTGAGCTGGTTGAGTCAAGTTACTGACACTAATGGTTTCTTTCCCTTGCTGTGGTTCCTTGTATCCCTTGACCCTTATTGTGACTGATTTGCCTGTGCTTGACCTTAGACTCTGTTTGACTTCAGCTTTTTGAATAGTCCAGCCTGCTTTTGTCTTTAAAACTGAACTGGCTAGATTTAACGTTGCTATTAGACTTTGGATTCTCCTCACTTGGCTTACTTGACTATCTAGTGGAATTCTGTTTGTCCTGACCTTGGACCAGGGGTAGGCAACCTTTCCCCTTTAAGGGCCGAGGGACTTCAACTCCCAGAATCCCAGGAGCTATTGGCCAACATGGGACTATTGGCCAACATGGCTGAGGCTTCTGGGAGCTGAAGTCCCTTGGCCCTTAAAGGGGAAAGGTTGCCTACCCCTGCCTTGGACTATCCTTGGACACTATCTCTCAACTGTCCTTGACTAGTCTGTCTGGTGCCAGCAAAAAAATTGAGTCCACTTTAACTGCCCTGACTCAGTGCTAGAGAATCATGGGAACTGTAGTTTATTGTGGCACCAGAGCTCTCTGACAGAGAAAGCTCAATGTCTCAGAAAAAAATACAGTTCCCATGATTCCCTATCACTGAGCCAGGGCAGTTCCTCAATTTAAAGTGGATTCAATTTGCACTATTTCTAGCAGTCTGCAAAGGCCCTATGGTTTGTAGAATGTTAACAACTAGGTATTTATTTAATGCTGGCTGTTGTGCTGGATTCTGTCTGAAAATGGGGTGGCACAGGACCCCATGTACTCATGCCTCTTCTGTTGTTATTTACCCACTTAGCATCAAAGTCCCAATTCTGGGGGGAAAGTGGGATATAAATAAATATCATCATCATTATCATCATCATCATCATCAATAATTCACCATGTCATCCACTCATGGAAGACAGTGTTTTTTGGCACTGTAGTACTTTGGTGGGATGGGTGCTGCTGGGCTTGAAGGTGAGAAAGGTAAAAAGGTAAATGTCTAGGCAAAACTGACTGTAGGGGGCAATGCTCATCTCCATTACTAAGCTGAAGAGCCAGTGTTGTCTAAAGACGACTCCGAGATCATGTGGCCAGCATGACTGCACGGAATGCTGTTACCTTCCCACCAAAGTGTTACCTTTTTATCTATTTGCACTTTTGCATGCTTTCGAACTGCTAGGTTGCAGGAGGTGAGAAATCTGGAATATTATTATTCTCCCTCAAATATGATGCTTCCTGTGTGGCCCTTGAGCAAACCAAGATTGCCTGGCCTCCTGCACCCCTTGTGCAGTGAAAACA
Source organism: Phrynosoma blainvillii (assembly GCA_026167975.1). Taxonomy (NCBI): domain Eukaryota; kingdom Metazoa; phylum Chordata; class Lepidosauria; order Squamata; family Phrynosomatidae; genus Phrynosoma; species Phrynosoma blainvillii. Next base: position 230,004,886 of record JANUYF010000002.1, on the reverse strand, counting down.
CTGCTCTGATCTCCTTCAAGGAAGGGCAGGATACAAGGATCATAAATATTATAAGTAGGAGAGAACTTGTCAAAAATATCCTTGGGAGCTGCAAGGCAAGTGGCAGGGAGCAAAAGCAGTGCTGCTGCTGCCGTGCTGCTGCTGCTGAGTCAGGGCCATCCTGCTTGCCCGGGCATAACCTTGAGTGGGAGATACCCCTCGGTTGGCTGAGCACAGAGCCGGAGTGGTGCCAGTGCTTTTGCTGAGATTCAATACCTGGATTCACAGCTGAATCTGGAAGAAAACCCAATAAAAAGGAAGGTGGATTACAGAACTCTGTATGCAGGTTTGGTGCTTAGTGGGGATATTTGGTGCCAGGTACATCTCAAGGCCAGAACTCAGCAAAGTTACTTTTTTTTGGGGGGGGGGACTGATATTGTCCAGAGTGACCACCTAGTATGGTGGGTGGCAATCCTGGCTATGAAATTCTGCAAAGTGTTGTAACTCAGTAAAGAGTAACTCTGCCAGGCTCTTTTCAAGGCCACATGTTACATACACCTTGGTATGTGTGCTGGAGTCCAGACTTCTGAAATTCACCTGGCATCCTCTATACTGAGCTATTCATGGATGCTACAAATGGGTATACAATCCACCCATTACCATGGACACTATTCCTTCCCAAAGAGGTGCAGGGCTCATGGAAAGCCATGTGCTAATACCCAGCATATGCATGTTGTCATTCTGCAGGATGCTGTGTGCCCTTCTGGGCCCTTCCTCCTCCTTTTCTTCCTCTTCCTCTTCCTCCTCCTTTTTCCAAGGCACCCACTTCAGCAAACTGCTGTTCTCTCTAAGGAATCTCCATTGTCTTCTCAGTGCCAGGCAAAGACCTTGCTACTCCCCCAGGCTTTTTAATCTCTAATAAACTGTTTTAATGTTGCTTTCTTGCCCTGCTGTTTTATTTGCTATTTAGTTATTGTTTTATTGTTGCTTTTAGTTTTTATCACCTCATTGTAAAGCTCCCTAGAAATGTTGTACAATGAAGGATGGAATGTAAATTTATAGGAGGGAGAAAGAAAGAGAATGTCATCAGTGACCCAAATGCAGAGCTTGGGGGAAATTCCTTTTTTTGAATGACTCTCTGAACCCATTCTGACTAGAGGAATTGGGGACCTGTAGTCCAAAACTGAAACTTTTCCAGGCTCTGGCCCGATGTATAAACTGGTCCTCATAGGCTTCTTCCAAAGACCATACACATTATCTTGCTGATATAGCAAGCAAGGTAGATCCACTGGCCCCTTAAGACCATTGCACCAGCTACCTCCTCTTCCCCCACCACAACTGGAGTAGTCTATATTAGGTCAATGCAAAGGATTTGCTGAGGTTGGAGAAGTACAAAGAGTAGATCTTGGGGTGCAGGGAGTGATTCAGAACAATTTTTTATCCAGATTATAAGTAGGTCATACATTTGTGCCATCCAAAGAAGATCTAGTTTGCTGATTTGGATTTAGGGATGGGGGAAGGAGGCAAAATGACGGCAATGCCTCCCAAATAAAAATTCTTCCCCCAGTCAATTTTTCCTTCAGTCCAAAGAAAAGGGCATGCAAAGCTACCAAGGGAATGTGAATATAGCAAACAGAAGAATTCTAGGTGTGAATGATTTTCAGTGTCTCCTTCTCTGCATTGCTAAAAATTTGGAGGGTGAAGACAAATTTCATGGGGGGCAGAATTCTTACTGGGGGAGATGCCCTCATTTTGCCTGTCTGTGGCTTCATTCTTGTAGACTGGAATATCTGACATCTTGCACTCCCATAATGGATGCAGTTGTACTTGGCAAAGAGGAGGATTTCTCTGGGTTGGATTCAAGGTATAGGCCTGTCTTGGCTGTCTTTCATCCCTACCTGCAGGCCATTCATGTCCCAGCATTAGACTCTGTTTTCTCTTCAATATCTGGATCTCATCTGACTAAAAGTAAGGTAAAGGTATTCCCAATTGACAGGGTTGTTGTGTCCGACCATAGGGGATGGTGCTCATCTCCGTTACTAAGCCATAGAGCCAGTGTTGTCAGATACTACTCTGTGAACATGGGGCCAGTATGATTTCACAGAATGCTGTTTACCTTCCCACCAAAGTGGTACCTGTTTATCTACTTGCATTTGTGTGCTTTTGAATTGCTAGGTTGGCAGAAACTGGGACTAATGACAGGAGCTCATCCCATCATTCAGTACTATCTACCCCACTATCTCCCTTTTATCCCAACAACTCTGGTGATATCTTTTGGTCATGACTTGGAATTTCCATGTCCTCGTTTTCTCACGTATATTTACAGATAGCCCATCTAACCCTTCTGAACTACTTTTCACAGCCTGATCCCTGATTCCAGCACAGGAAAGAAACATATTGATTTGGGTTTTTTCAAGGTTTATGAATGCCCACCCCTAGTAATCATGCTGTCTTTGCATCAAGCTAGATGAAGGATGCTTTATGTGGGCAGACTTTCCAGTCTTAAAGTGCATGCCTTGTTCCAATTGTTATGTATTTTACTGGTGGCTTCAGGTTATTCAGTGTAATGATAGTGTACTCTGTAAGGCCAACTAGGCAGCAGAACAGGGGGAAGGTGTGAAGTATGGCTGGATACTGCTTGCCCAGTATGCAACTATATAGTGCCACCTGGTGGCCAGATGTTAGAATAGCGGTATGGTCAGATTGACAGAGAAAACGACTGTACACTTTGAGAGACATTCCTCTAAATTCCAATAAATGTCATCTGTGGGACACAGATGCTTCTATAAGTCACTCCCAGGGGGGGAAAGTTTAAACAGCCTCAGGGAACCTCATGATTCAGACACCATTGTACAGAGCACCCTTCTGAATGTTAAGTTACAACCCTTGATGTCTCCCTTTTAGGATATATGGGATGATGTCCAAATGGCCTCAACTAGCTAACTCCATTTAAGATGTAACTAATCATGGCCAGCAACTAGCAGTGAGCATGGGGCCACAGAATTCCTCCCCACGCCCAGAATAGGAGTCACAGGGAGACAGGAGACATGTGGTTTAACTACCATTGGAGGCTTCATGCCTCTTCAGGAAGTGCCAGACAACAAGTGGCAAGCTTCTGAGCAGCCTCTGGCTCCCAGTCATCTATATGCAACTTAATCTTTAAAGCCAGGCTCAGGCCTTCCAGATGTTATTGGATTCCATCTCCCATCAGCCACAGGGGCCAATCATCATAGTTCAACAACATCTGGAGGTCCTTCCTTTTCCCATCCCTGATGTAGGGTCTACAAAATAAATACAAATCCACCTACCCAAGTCATGACAACAGTTAGTTTATCATCATCTGAAAAGCTAAAGTTTCCCCATTCTTGCTTAACCAGTCAAGCAACACACCCAAATTTTAACTCTTCTAGCATCCCCCTCATTCTGTGGACCTCTCACTCTATAGCAGAATTTGAACTCTACTCATGATGTCCAAGCAAAGTCCAGAGGAAGCTTGCTGACGACAGCTTGTGGCCAAGTGCACAACCATTTTGCTGAAACATGCAGCTGGCAACATTTCTGCACCACCCTTCTCCAACACCCATCCATATGTCTCATGAGTATAACCATGCCCATGTTACAGAGACATGCACATCAATGACTCTCTGACAGTCATTTTTCTATCTGCTGTTTCACAATACGAGCAGGAAAAAGTAGTGTCAGGGAGAAAGGCCTAAGAGTTAGCCATCACTAAGTGGCAGTCCATCAGCTCCAGGTAGCACCTCTGCATCAGTCTTCATGACTACAGACATAGCCTGACCCTTACATTGTTTTTCATTCCAGCCTCTCTATACCAATCTTTGAACTTTTGCCTTTATAAGGGGGGCAAAGGTGAAGTCCCTTATCAAGGCACAAAGATCTTCCTTGATAATCTCTGAACAAGCACAGAGATTATCAGATGCTTTTTTGCAGACTAAGAACATCCATTATCAGATGCTTGTTAGCAGAGTAAGGCAAAAGATTCCCCTTCTATAGGACATCTTCATGACTTATTATCTGGATTTCATCTCTCTGGTACCAGCTAGTCCTGGGGCAGATGAAGCCCATTGGCTTGATAGAGGGGAAATAGCAAGGTGAAGTTGGAAATGAGTGTGGCTGATAGGGTAATTGTAACAAATTAAACATGTCCAGATCTGAACTTCTTATCTTTTCTCTAACCCTCCCCTCCTTGACCTCTTTGCTGTCTGTTAACAACATTACCATTTACTCTGTTGATCAGCTATGTGGCCTTGACATCACTTTTGATTTTTAGATCTCTTTCCATCCCACCTAATCTATTCAAACTGTTGTCAGAGTCTAGAATCTACTTCCCCCTCCATATAACATTGCAAAAAATCACCCTGTCCTTTCTCATCCCTGTTGCTAACATTTGAAGTACAGTGGGCCCTCGATATCCACTGGGGTTTGGTTCCAGGATCCCTCATGGATACCAAAATCCATGGATGTTCAAGTCCCATTAAATACAGTGGCATAATAAAATGGTGTTCCTTCTATAAAATGGCAAAATCAAGGTTTGCTTTTTGGAATTCATATATTTTTAAAATATTTTCACACTGCGGATGCTTAAATTCATAGATTAAAAAATCCATGGATATGGAGGACTGACTGTAATGTTCAACTTCTGCCCCACTAAAAAGTCGTGCTTTCTCCCCTCTGGACCTGGCCTATTACTCCAGTCATCTGAAACTATCCAAAACTCCACTGCCAAAACTCCTTACTATTCCCATGACTCAGATCATGTGATATCCTTCCTTAAGCTCTTTCACTGCCCCCCTTCTCTATCCTTCACTTTTCCTTTGAAGCTTGCTGTGGCCATGGGCAACTTGATCTATCTTTCCCCCTTTTTTGTTAATTTTGTGACTGTGACCTTTGCTGCCCCTCCTCCTCTGCTACTCCCAGCTGCCCAAGGGTCCTTTAGGATCATAAAATCTTAAAGTTGGAAGAGACCAAAGAGCCTTCCAGTCCAACATCCTGCCTTGCAGCCTTTGTTTAAAAACCTCCAAAGAAGGAGCTCCACCACACTCCAAGGGAGTGTGTTCCACTGTTGAATGGCTCTTATTGTCAGGAAGTTCCTCCTAATATTTAGGTAGAATCTCTTTTCCTTGCCCACTGTGACAATATCCTTGCTGTCTGGTGCTCATAGGGAGTCCTCCCTGAACACTATCATGGTAGTCTTTTCTTGCTCACTACCTCCTACCATCTCACCATCATTCTCTTCCTTCTGATCCCACTTTGACCACAAGACAATTGGCTTGCCTATCCCCATTTCCATTTCATGCAGTTCATCCCTTGCAAGAGAGTCTATTTGTCTCTCATCCCATTGTCTATTTTGGATGGCAATCTTCTTGAAGTCAGGGACTTGCTTGTTTTTTGCTTGGTCATGTCTGAATGGCACCATGCCCACTGATGACACTGGTGTCCTCATCATCTCTGAGGAAAAGAATAACCAGTTTGCTCTGTGATGCTCTGTGTTGGTCAGAAGCAAAGCTTCTAAAAGCAAAATATATCTTGCACTCTGCGAACTGGACTCTGCCATTCACTTGATGCAGGAGAGCATTTTGCATTGCATTTTCAGGCTCTGCACCAGACAAGAAGTATGTATGATCTCCCAGATGTTCTTGGACTGCTACTTCCATCCATTTTCACCCTTGGCTATGCTTGCTGAGGTTGATGGGAGCTGCAGTCCAACAACAGCTAGAGGGCCACATATAGTTGCCTACTCCTGCCCTCTGTGCTGGAGAAGTGGGTACCCATGCATTCATTCCCTCACTCAGTGCTATATAGAGCAGGGATACTGTGAAAGACATTCTTAGAAAGAACTGACCAAGCTCCATCAGACTACATTCTCTGGCTTTTAGATGCATTTCAGCTTTATGCTCATTTTGGCTTGGAAGAAGTCAAAGGTAATGAGTGTGTAAAACACTAAAGAGGTTGGAGGTTCTTCTTGCAATAAATTGGACCCATGTCTTATAATAAATAGCAATGGAGGGAGGGCAAGGTGGCACTCTGGTCATAAGGAAAAAAAAACCCTTATAAGCACACTTCAAGTCCTTATAAACCATGCTGCACCCTGGTTTCATTCCTCATTACCCCTTCTTCCAAACAGAAGAGATCTGACACACATTGAGGGAATGGGGGTGGGGTGAGGGTAAGGTGAGGTTCCTAGAAAAAAAGGCTTCTTCCAGTGGTCAGCTTGCTCCAAACCATAGGAAGCGTTAGTGAGCAAGTTGCATGCTCAGATACCCATCAACTGCAATGCTCACTGCCAGTTCAGACACACTAGAAGACTTTTTACCCTACACAATTATAGTCATACAATTCCACTTCAATTACCATGGCTCCTTCTTACAGAATTCTGGGATCTGTAGTGCAGGAAGAGATGCTTAGTGTTTTCTGCCAGACATCCCCATTGAACTACAATGCCAGAATTCCATGGCTCAGCCATGGCTGTAACTTAAAAGTGGAATCATGGTGCAATAATAGTGTAATGCAAAAGGGCTCCAGGATAATAATCCGGGCTGGAAATATTAAAAAGTATCAGCTATAGGTCAAAAGCACAGGTGAGGGGAGGCAGCAGTCATTAAGGCAGTAGATCTGGAGTGTTTTGTTTTGCAGGGTGCCAAACAAGTGGCATATATCTGGCAGGGTTATTCTCCTAAGCCTCATTGAAATGAATAGAATACGGCTGTGCTCAGCTCGTCTTCATTTTGATGGAGCTGGTGAAAGAGAAGTTCTTGGTGGAGTTGTGATCCATATTAACTGGGGGTTGGGGGAGAGAAGAGGTCATTTGGATTTTCTTCCTCAGCTATGAAAAGGGCTTCAGCCAGCCTTGCTTCAAACCTCCAGATTAAACCCTTCTTTCTTGACGATGTACTTCCTTAAATTTTCTTTGCTTTCTTTACTATCTTTACTGTCTTTACTTGCCAACAGGGAGGCCAAAACATGGAAACATCCCAGGAGAGGCATTTTTTTAAAGGAAGTAATATGCAAGATTTGAATAGTCACACAACTTATCATGCAGATTCTACAATGTTTGCACACTTCTATGCCAACAAATGTTGGCACACCACAAGATATCATCTTACCTGTTGCGAGATATTAACAGTCAATGTGGTTATGACAATATGCTATTATGAATCCAGATTCCATTTAATGCTAATCAGGAGTGATCTAAGAGATAAGTTGTTCTTTGATTAACTTGTTCATTTGATGTTTACTCAAGTCAATGCTTCCATGGTTTAAGGAATAAAATCTGCCTAACTTGTTCTGGTACAGAGGCCATGAAGTTCATGATGCTAGATCATAGGGCAGGGGTAGGCAACTTTTCCCCTTTAAGGGCCGAGGGACTTCAGCTCCCAGAAGCCTCAGCCATGTTGGCCAATAGTCCCATGTTGGCCAATAGCTCCTGGGATTCTGGGAGCTGAAGTCCCTCAGCCCTTAAAGGGGAAAGGTTGCCTACCCCTGTCATAGGGTGACTCAAAATAAATTCATCTCCTAGGATCTCTTGTTGCATAAACCGATAAGCGTTACAACTCTCAATGGGGGGAGGGAGGCTTTATCAAGATGAGTTAACACCAAGCCCTGATTCTGATACCAGAGCTCCATCAGGCGCGACGTAAACAACTGAGGAAACAGAGCCTGTGCCAAGGGAGAAGCTAGAGCAGGGATGGTGTGCCCATGCCCCCTTGCATATTGTTGGACTACCGCTTCTACAGCCCACAACCATTAGTCATGACAGCTAGGTGTGAGGGGTGCTGGAGTCGAACATCATTTCTAATTTCTAATGTAAGCAAGGTGATGCTCAAAATTCCACAATAATGACTCTTACCATATATGGAGCAAGAAATGCCAGATGTCCAAGCTGGGTTCAGAAAGACACACTAGGGATCATATACCAGACATATGCTAGATAATGGAACTTACTAAAGAATTTCAAAAGAAGATCAGTCTGCACTTTATGACTATAGTAAAACATTTAATGTTATAGATCACAAGAAACTATGGATTGCTATTAAAGAAAGGCTGTGCCACAACATTTGATTGTCCTGATGCATAATCTGTACTCAGGACATAAGGCGACTTAGGAGAGAATACAGAGAAACTGAATGATTTACAATTGACAAGGAGTTCAGACAAGGCTGCATTTTATCACCCTACCTGTTTAACTTGTATGCTGCATATATCATACATAAAGCAGAATTAGACTCAGAAGAAGAAGGCATGAAAATTGGAGTAAGGGATATAAACAATTTAAGATATGCAGATAACACCATACTACTAGCAGAAAATAGCAAGGTCTTGGAACAATTACTGAAGAAAGTCAAGGAAGAAAGTGCCAAGGCAGGTTTACAGTTGAACATTGAGAAAACAAAAATAATGATCACAGACAATCTACATAAAAGTTGACAATGGACACTGAAATAGTTCAAGGTTTTCCATACTTGGCCTCAATCATCAATCAGAGTGGAAACTGCAGTCAGGAATAGCAGAAGACCTGGACTTGGAAGAGCAGCTCCATAGCTCCAAATGGAAAGTAGTCAAAAGCCGCTTCTTTTTACTTTTAGGATTTTCTGAACGTAAAAAGAAGCGGCTTTTGACTACTTTCCGTTCGGGTTAAGCACAGTTTAAAAATGACGTCATCTGAAAATCTACTCGCTTTTGTAGGGTTTTTTCCTATTTAAAACCCCATTTCTGCATGGGATTTCCCCCATGTGATAAAGTCCTATGAAGGAACTCGACTAGATCCTGAAGTGTAAAAATACATCACTGAATATTAAAGTTAGGATTGTCCATGCCATCATATTTCCCATTTCTATATATGTGAAAGCTGGACAGTGAAGAAAACTGATAGGAAGAAAATCAATTCATTTGTGGTATGTTGCTGGAGAATAGTGGTGCAAATATAGTGGACTGCTAAAAAGACCAATATACAGTTGGTCCTCCAGATCCACTAATTTTTTTATTCACAAATGCAAGTATCCACAACTTCAAAATATTTTTTAAAATATAAATTCCAAAAAGCAAAAAAGCAAACACCATTTTAGTATACCACTGTATTTAATAGGACTTGAGCACCCATGGATTTGATATCCATGGGGGGGGGGGGTCCTGGAACTGAACACAAGCAGATAACAAGGACCCATTTTATATGGGTCCTAGAGCAAATCAGGTCCGAACTCTCTCTAGTGGCAAATATGACTAAACTGAGGTTGTCATATTTTGGCCATATCATGAGAAGAAAGGATTGACTAGAAAATATAATAATGCTTGGTAAAGTTGAGGGCAATACGAAAAGAGGAAGACCATATACCAGATGGATAGATCCAATCAGAGAAGCAAGAGCTGAGCAGGTGGTTAAGGTGACTTGGAGGTATCTGATTCACAGGGTTGTCATAGGCTGAAATCAACTTGAAAGCAGTTAACAACAACAATAAAAAAATTTACCATCCCTAACAGATATACAACTACTAAGACTCTGCAAAAAACAAAACAAAACAAAACACAAAAATGCATCCTTTTCCTACTACTTACCACAGCTTAAATGAGAGCTGATTGACTTTAAAAATATATTAGCATTGTGTGCCATTTAATCATTCTCTGGCCATCTTTGGTGTAAGGATATGCACAGGAGCCACACAGCTTATTTGTGCTTCCTCTCCTTCCTGTCTAAGCAATTGGTGAATTTTAATGGAACCAAATCAGCATGGAATAGTGTCACTATTACATACAGGAGGTGACTGGTGTCTGGACAGGTGTTATACCAATAAGTAAAACAAGGAAAGAATTAACTTTAGAGATGCCGAAAGAGCCATCCTATGAGGCAGATATCCTGTATTAACATTTGGACAATGGAGGCCTACTAAAAGGCAGAACTGTACATGGCATTGGAACTGGGGATCATATAGCCCTCCAGATAGTATTGGACTGCAACTCCCATGAGCCTTATAGGATGGCTCTTTGTCCAAACTGTCTACATGTTGACACTTCAATTCAAACAATTTTGATGTGGCTTTGTTTTTCACATTCAATGGCACTTGGGCTCTATATAATGATATCTGTTGACACTTATCATGGTCTCCTTGGTGAGATCAGGCACCATCAAAGTTGTTGACTGCACATGGCAGGTGGGATGCATAAAGTCATATTGGTGAACTTATAAAGAGAACAGATAGGGCTCAGAAGACAGAAAATGAAACAAAAGAAAAGGGGTTGAGGGGGGCTAGAAACCTGACCATGTGGGGCAAAGGGAAAGTGATTTGGAGTTCCAGACCTCATTCTTCTCTCACTGCCAGAGGAAATGCACAGAAGATCCAGTAAAGCTGATACCACTCACTTTCCTTCCCACAACCGGAAAGATCAGCAAAGCAGGCAAGAAACCAAGCAGCTAAAGAAGGAACTCAAAACCCAGCAAACAAGCAAAGAGGGACACAAGGAAAAGCACCAAGGTCGATCGCATGGAGCCTCTAGGGAGCCACATGACATAATTCCCTTAAAATATTAATCCCCATTTTCACTGCGAGGTGACTCAGCAGCAGTGATAAAACCCCAGAGAAGTCGTAAAAAGCAAGAGCAATTGATAAAGCAGAGAGTCGACATAATAAAACTCTGCACGCTGAAGGTCAGGTTGTGCCTGTCTCAGTCAGGGCTATGAGCCGGCAGATGGATGGCTTGCCTGCTTCATGGCCCTCAGGGCCACCAAACAGATGCATCTAGGAAGGAGATGCCACTCAGTAAAACTAGTATTGAGGGGGATTTGGGGCCTGCAAGATGCCACAGGGACACCCCTTTAAAACTTCCACATCTCAAAGTTTCCTGGAAATGAGTGAGATTTTGTGTTGTATCCCTTGATGCAGATAGAAGGGAACTGCTCTCCATGGAGTCATCACACGGTTCTTGTGTAGTTTCAAAACTGAATTTGCATAACAACACTCTAGGGATGGGGGAGAGAGAATCATTCAGCAGGTACACGCATGCAAACAATCCTTTGATCCATCATTGCCAAATGTGCAAATTGGCTCTGCTGAAAAGCATTGCCTTTGATCCAGGCTGTTGGATTCTGGGACTCGATCTCCAAAAAACAAACAAAAAAACCCTCTGCATCTGAGGTCACATGCAAAGATATAGACATTCCATCATCAGTGTTAGATCCGTCATCTCTTGAAGCCCTAGTGACTGAGCAATGATTTTATGTATGATTCAGCACTGGGAAACTACTGCTTACATGGAAAATCTCCACATCATCAGCATATGTTCCTAGCACTGCTGGCTTCATGATCAGCCAGTTTAAAACCTCACAACCAGTGCATGCAGCAGCATCACCATGCTATAAAGGTTTTCAGTAGCAAGAACATGGATATGCTCATACCAGCAAATGCACTAGTAGAAGTTAAAGGAGTTCCATCCTGAAGGGTTCTAAAAACATGATTCTGTTGGCTGACAGAAACACTCCTCATACAGCAGTGCATTGCAGTAGATTTTGTAAACAGGGGACAACAGCAAAGACACATTAAGCCATGTGTAGGTACATGGCTGAATGAAAGTTTAAAAATACCTCTCTTTTTTTTTACAGAGGGGGCTGTTGCAGCTGGCATGGCAGACCTTTAACATGAAAGAAGAGTCAGGGCCAGACCAAGGTATTTTGCTGGCTCAGGTGGAGCAGCAAGCAATGCCCACATCTGTCCAAGCCAAGTTGCATATTATCCAAAGCCTTCCAAGTTATTTTGCAACGTTAAGTAGGGGAAAAAACTAAAGTGTTTCTACCTCTCCCTAGGAGTAGAAATACAAAAATAACAAACTGAACAACTAACAATTTGCTGCCCTTTCATGATACCCTAAATATGCTGTCTAGGGTTGATAACTAACTTTAATAGCAGGGTCGGCCCTGGCATGAGACCATTATTAACCTCTTGCTGGCCCAGCACATCCCAGGTACGCCCTGCTTCTCTCAAGCTCTGGTGAAGCAGTGTGGGTGGATGTACCGGCAGCTGCATACAGAGCTTAGAAAGGATTAGGTAAATGGGCTTTCCCCAAAGAATTCCATAAAGAGCTTGGTGGATTGACCCAGGATGAAAACAGCAGTGTTCCAGGGGGCATCTCAGCTTCAGCGCTCATGGGAGGGGCTCAAGGGTTGCACTTAAATACAACCTAAGAGTGATACAATTTTTTGAGAAGGGAGGGAAAGAGAAGGGGTGTGTGTCTTCAGGTTGCAAAACTGGAGGAAGGAGTAGGAATATGATGAGCTTCTTTTTTTCTATTTTTAGACTATCAACTTGTCAATACCTATATATGATTTATCAATCATATACATGCCAGCTGTCTTTTCAGATAAACCAGTTTTATAGTATTTTAACATTTCCCCTTCTAATGTGTTGCTCCTCCTGGATGAAAAAGCAGGAAAAGATGTTTGGGAGGGAGTGGGGCTGGCTCATGTTGGCTAGGGGATGGGGCAGGCCTTTGGGTTTGTCCCACCCACATCATGTTATGCAGCCTGCCACCTTCAACCCAGGAGGCTCATGCAACTCCCTGCCCCAGCCTAAATCCTTAAATCAGAAAATACAAAATTCTTTATGAACATAGAGAGCTACCATGCTGTATTAGACCAAAACCTTACTTCAACTGGCATTCTCTTGTTGTCTGGGAAAAGCCTCACATCAAGACATGAATGCAAAAACTTTCTTCTTGTTCCTGTGCCTTGGTGGGCGATATAGAGTGACACACTGTTTCTGGTACTTGAGGACATATATAGCAATAGCAATAGCAAGTACATTTCTATACTGCCTATCAGTGAACTAGCATTCCTCAAGCGGTTTAGAATGTGTAAGCCAATTGCCCCCAACAAGCTGGGTATTCATTTTACCAACCTACGAAAGGATGGAAGGCTGTGTGGACCCTGGAGCCCTGGAATTGAACTCACAACTTTGTGGCTGCAGTGCCGGCATTTAACCAGTGCACCACCAGGGCTCCCATGATGGCTGGTAACATTCATCTCCTTCTACTTAATGCATAGATTGGCCATTTTATACTACTGTCCTTGCTTCATGCTTCTTGAATTCAACTATCAAGAAACTATGCAAGTCTTCCATCCACACAGCCACTTGAGCATACCCATCTCAGGCCATTTTGATAACACAGGGAACTATGGGCCTTTGCAGACTGCCAGAAATAGTGCACATTAAATTGAGGCACTACCCTGGCTCAGTGCTAGGGAGTCATGGGAACTGTATTTTTTTTTCTGGGACATTAAGCCTTCTCTGTCAGAGAGCTCTGGTGCCACAATAAATTACAGTTCCCATGATTCCCTAGCACTGAGCCAGGGCAGTGCCTCAATTTAATGTGCACTATTTCTGGCAGTCTGCAAATGCCCTAAGGACCTTATCACACTTGGCTCAATGCAGACAGAATCCAAACGAAATCCCGACCTAATACGTATTATTTTTCCGTGTGTCCACACGACGTCGCACAGAACCCCGACAGAATGCGGAAAGAACCGAGATCTTTTGAATTTCGGTTTCTTTAGGAATTGCAATTACGCGACAGGAATCATTTCGCTTTTACCATAGGTATGAAAACCCAATACGTATTGGGGAGCATTTCCCCGCCTGCGCTCCAAGGAGGACCTCCTCAGAGAGCTGGATTTCCGAGGAGGACCTCCTCAGAGCGCGGGGCCTCGCTCCAAGGAGGACCTCCTCAGAGAGCCGGCTTTCCGAGCAGGACCTCCTCAGAGCACAGACCCTGCGCGGGGCCTGCGCTCCAAGGAGGACCTCCTCAGAGAGCCGGCTCTCTGAGGACGTCCTCCTTGGAGCGCAGGCCCCGCGCAGGGTCTGCGCTCCGAGGAGGTCCTCCCCAGAGAGCCGGCTCCAAGCGGGGCCTGCGCTCCAAGGAGGACGTCCTCAGAGTGCCGGCTCTCCGGGGAGGACCTCCTCGGAGCACGGACACTGCGCGGGGCCTGCGCTCCAAGGAGGACCTCCTCAGAGAGCCGGCTCTCTGGGGAGGACCTCCTTGGAGCACGGACCCTACATGGGGCCTGCGCTCCAAGGAGGACCTCCTCAGAGAGCCGGCTTTCCGGGGAGGAACTCTTCGGAGCGCTGACCCTGCGCGGGGCCTCGCTCCAAGGAGGACCTCCAGAGAGAGCTGGCTTTCCAAGGAGGACCTCCTCAGAGCGCGGACCCTGCGTGGGGCCAGCGCTCCAAGGAGGACGTCCTCAGAGAGCCGGCTCTCCGGGGAGGACCTCCTCGGAGCGCGGACCCTGCGCGGGGCCTGCGCTCCAAGGAGGACCTCCTCAGAGAGCCGGCTTTCCGAGGAGGACCTCCTCGGAGCGCAGACCCTGTGCAGGTCCTTGCTCCAAGGAAGACCTCCTCAGAGAGCTGGCTCTCTGAGGATGTCCTCCTTGGAGCGCAGGCCCCACGCAGGGTCCGTGCTCCGAGGAGGTCCTCCCTGGAGAGCCGGCTCCAAGCGGGGCCTGCGCTCCAAGGAGGACCTCCTCAGAGAGCCAGCTTTCCGGGGAGGACCTCCTCGGAGCGCCAACCCTGCACGGGGCCTGCGCTCCAAGGAGGACCTCCAGAGAGAGCCAGCTTGGGAAGGGGTGACAGCCGCAGCAAGTGACAGCCGCGGCTGTATTGCGCATGTGGTAGAAGAGCATTTCTAGCACATGTGCGGGATTTTCTCACTTGTGTGTGAACGGCAAATACGGTTCCCAGGAGCACTTTCCTTAAAAGCGCGATGAAGGTAATTGCGTGTGATAGCCATTTGCGTATTGTGGGGTTTCGTCTGGTTTATTACTGGATTTATTCTTATTTCACTTTATTATCGCTTTGTGGGCCACGTGTGATAACGTCCTAAGTCTTGACATGTCATGAGGTTTCACTTCTCTTTGGGATGATGCTCTGATTACTTTCTTACAAGTTAGCTTTTCATTTCTTTTCATGCTATATCAACTTTTATCTCAGTGCAGTTGTTGTTATGTGTTTTCAGGTTGACTCTGGCAAGATTCATTCAAAGGGTTCCAATTGCTTTCCTCTGAGCCTGACAGAATGTGACTTGCTCAAGATCATCCAGTGGGTTTCCTTGGCCAAGTGGGGATTTAGATTCTGGTCCTGGAGCCCTAGTCCAACACGCAAACCACTACACAACACTGACTGTTAAATCAGTGCAGGAGACAGATAAATCTTTGGCCAATTACTGAAAATGAACTATGGCTGTCCATCCAGTATGGGGCAAAAATGTTAGCAACACTCTGAGGTCACAGTACTTGGAAGGAATGCATACTTTTGTTCTTTTGCAAGTTCTCTTTTCATAGGAAGAACAGTTTTGTAAGAGCTTTGTTGGAGTTTAGTGGCATTTTTTTTCTTTACAGTGGCTTGTGCTTCTCCTTCCTATGGTCTTTGTTGTTATTGTTGTTAACTGCCTTTACATTGGCCTCAACCCATGGTGACCTGAGACATCTCCAGGCCCCCCTGTCCTCTACTGGTCTGCCCAGCTCCTGCAAATTCTTATTTGTGGTCTCTTTAATAAAGTCCATCCGTCTAGCATGTGGCCTTCCTCTCTTTCTATTTTCCTCCACCTTTCCTAACATTATTTTCCAACGATTCATGCCTGCTCATGATGTGTCCAAAATACAACAGTCTAAATCTTGTCGTCTTGGCTTCTGGGGTATCTCTGGCTTAATCTGCTCTAGAACCCATTTGTGTGTCCTTTTGGCTGTCCATGGGATCCTCAGCACGCTTCTCCAGCACCACATCTCAAATGTGTTGATCTTCCTCCTATCTTCTTTCTTGACTGTCCAGCTCTCACATCCATACATGGTAATAGGGAATATGGTCCTATGGTCTACCAATCCCTAAAATTCAATTCCCCTTTCCTAATCCTTTTTTAATCCAATTTCATCTTTCTTTTTAATCTATATATTTGTGGTTTGTTTGTGCATATGTGTGTATACGTGTTGTTATCTCAGGGTTATTTCAGTAGTAGTTTTATTAAGCAGTGACAATTCCTTTATTCTTCTCTCCACTCCACCCCATTTTTGGCCTTAGTTTTTTAGTTCTGATTTTGATTTCAATCTGCTCTATAGTCTGGATATGTGGCAAATTATATATCAAAGCAAACTTTAAAGGGAAGTAGCACAACATCTACTGGGCCTATTTATTGCAAAGTTGGTATGATTAATCTCCCCAAAGGGTCTGTCATGTCTTCAAATTTCATGTATGTGAAAAAGCCACCCCTCAAAGTACAATAATTTCCAGAGAAACCCTTAGGGAGGCTAGCACAAATATCCTTGGACTGATCTGTCTGGCACAGGGGTAGGCAACCTAAGGCCCGGGGGCCGGATGCGGCCCCCCCGAGGCCTTTGGACCGGCCCCAGGTCAGTCCTGCCGCCGCCACCGCCGCCCGCCATGATGGTATTGATTATTGTTATTACTTGTTCTTGGGGTTTTCTTGGCAAAATCTCCACAGGGCTTCTACCATGGCTTTTCTGGGGCTGAGAGAGTGTGCATGCATATTTTTTTATTTTTTTTAAAAATATATTTTTATTTATTTATTTATTTATTTATTTATTTTTGGTGCTTTGGCCCCCCAATTGTTTGAGGGTCAGCAACCCGGCCCCCAGCTGAAAAAGGTTGCCTACCCCTGGTCTGGCATTTTGGAAAGCTAAGCTATATGATGGGGGCTATGATGTCTCCAAATTCCATGTATACATATGAAGTGACCAGTGGGAATAAAGCTTTGGCCATTTTAATTTGTGAATGCAAATATTGGAAAGGATAAAGATTCAAATATCCAAATTGTCAATTCAGGGCCAAATAGTGTCAGGTTGACTTGAGACCCCAACCATCAAGCTGGGCTACAAATTAAATCAGGGGTCCTCAAGACCTAATGGTGAGCCAGTGTTATGTAGTGATCTGAGTGTTGGACTATCGTATGACTCTGGACACCAGGGTTCGAGTCCCAGCTCAGCCATGAAAACCACTGGGTTACCTCAGGCATGCCACATGCTCTCTGCCTCAAGGAAAGGCAATGACAAATCTCCTCTGAACAAATCTTGCCAAGAAAACCCAATAATAGGGTTGCCTTAGGGTTGCCATACATTGAAAATGACTTCAAGGCACATAACATACACACAAGACCTACCAGCTCTGAGACGTTGTTGTTGTTGTTGTATACCTCCAAGTCATTTTTGACTTATGGCAATCCTAAGGGGGACCTGCCATAGGGTTTTCTTCGCAAGCTTCTTCAGAGGAGGTTTGCCATTACCATCCTCTGAGGCTGAGAGACTGTGACTTGCCCAAAGACACCCAGTTGGTTTTTATGCTCAAATAGGGATTTGAACCCTGGTCTCCTGAGTTGTAGACTAATGCTCAAACCGCTACACCACACTAGCTTTTTTGGTAATTTTAGGGGAAAGAAAAAATAATAATGAAAGGCTTGGTCTGTCTTCCAGTCTCATGCCCCCGACATGTTTGCATGTGTACATATGTTTAAACACTGTCTGTCTTTGAATGCGTGCATGAATAAGAGAAGGAGGGAGGGGAGGAAGCAATTCAAATACCAGAAAGAAATTGTCTCCAAGCCAACTTGTGGATAAGATAGAGTTGTGAACTTGGGACCCTGCCATGTACATATTATCTCAGCCACTGGGACATTTGTCCTTTTCACTCTCTTGTGCTTTCTGAGAAAGATGTTTGCTCTCCTAGGCTTAGTGGCTACCCTGCTTGCCCTCGGAACTGCAGCCCCACTACATGGAGCAAAGAGCCTCAACAAGCTCCTTCTGGTCTCTTTTGATGGGTTTCGGTGGAATTATGACCAGGATGTGGACACTCCCAATCTAGATGCCATGGCCAGAGAAGGGGTGAAGGCACGCTATATTACCCCTCCCTTTGTCACCCAGACAAGCCCAATCCATTTCACTCTCCTTACAGGTAAGTGCCTGGTCACCTGGAAGAGAAGAGATGGGGTGGGATGAAGCTGGTGAAATGGGGTGCTATGAATCAGATACCTAAATCCAGCTGCTGATCTCAATTACACTAGATCTCTTGAAACAATGGGAACTTGGTAAGTCAGTAACTAAAAAAGTTCCACTGATTCAAGGGATCTATTCCAGGAGGAGCTCACAGTTGGAATTAGGGACAGTAACGGCACTTAGCTTTTTCTTTTTAAGAAGAAAACTTTCTGGGTTAACCTTTATGTACATTGAAAAGATACAGCAATGACCCACCCGTTCACCCGCCCTGGGTCACCCCGAAGTGTGTGACAACAGTCTACTCAGCTTTCAGTATTTAGTTTGTCTACTTTCTACCTAACAGTGAATAGCTACATCTGAAGACAAGGAGATAACACACCTGCTAGAACAGAGCTACCTAGTGAGTCAGGAGTCTGTCAGACACACATATATTTATCTAGACTGAGGTGATCAAGTGTAGCATTTAAGAGGTTAGACTGGCTATCTAGCCCTTGGCAGCATCAGTGGGAGATTATAAGAGATCCAATTCAACAATATCTTCAGGACAACATTTGTCCGCCCTGGTCTAATAATAATAATAATAATAATAATAATAATAATTAAAAAAAATATTTATATCCCATCCCTCTGACAAGCAATCGGAATGCCTTACAATTAAAATTCTGTATCATATAATACAGGTAAACAAATAACCTAAAATCCTCAAACCCACCCACCCCTTAGACTGTATTAAACAATTAAGTATTAAAACATATTCAAACTCCAGATCAAAAGAAACCAAGAAGCAAACAAACCAGAAGCAAAAACAGCTGCAGCTACTGATGAATTAGGGGAGAATAAAAGGGCAGGGCACCTGAGGCCGGGAAGACTAGTCAGAACAGGCCTGCCGGAAGAGATCCGTCTTTACTGCTTTTTTAAAGCTAGTTAGGGTTGTTATCTGATGGATCTCGTCCGGCAGTCCGTTCCATAGTCTGGGAGCGGTTGCTGAAAAGACCCTCTGGGAGATTGCAGACAGCCTTGTTTTTATCGGCTGCAGCAAATTCCTCCCAGAGGACCGGAGTGCATGGGAAGGATTGTATGGGAGGAGGCAGTCCCAAAGGTAGGATGGACCCAAGCAATTTAGGGCTTTAAAGGTAATGACCAACACCTTATACTGGGCCTGGAAACTAATAGGCAGCCAGTGGAGAGACTTTAATATAGGTATAATATGGTCTCTCCTTGATGTTCCCGAAACTAATCTGGCTGCCATGTTCTGTACTAATTGGAGTTTCCGGACCAAGCATGAGGGTAGCCCCATGTAGAGCGCATTACAGAAATCCAGACGAGAGGTTACCAGTGCATGCATGACAGTCTCAAGATTCCTTACGCCCAGGAAAGGGTGCAGCTGGCGTATCAGCCAAAGCTGATAACAGGCACTCCTGACCGTCACATTCACCTGATTAGTCATCAGGAGCAACAAATCAAGGAGCACCCCCAGACTGTGAATACAGTCCTTCACGGAGAGTGTGAACCCATCCAGGACTGGAGGTTGCAGCCCGATTCCTGGTTTCCGCTACTGTGAGCACCTCCGTTTTGTCTGAATTCAATCTCAATCTGTTTTTCCTCATCCAACCCATTACTGCGTTAAAACAGTCATTGAGAGGAGAGACGGCATCGGGAGTCGAGGCCGACAATCGAGACATGGAGAAATAGATCTGGGTGTCGTCAGCTTACTGATAACACCCAGCCCCATGACTCCGAATGATCTCACCCAGCGGCTTCATATAGATGTTAAACAACATCAGGGACAGAATGGCACCTTGAGGGATGCTGCAGGTGAGCTCCTTTATACCGGAGCAACTGTCCCCTGGGATCTGCCCGAGAGGAAGGAATGGAACCACTGCAATGCAGTGCCTCCAATTCCTATCCTACTCAAGCAATCCAAGAGGATGCTAGAATGTAAGTACCAAACCGAAAAACTGGATCTGATCTGCAGAGCTTGGAAAACTAAAACGCACCAAATCCACCAGTTAATACAGTCACTTTTCTGCTGATTTGTTGTAGCAATTTTATCGAACCTGCAGTGTCTTTAATAGATTGATATCAAGGTATGGCAGAGATTTTGCACGTGTTTAATTTACAAAGAAGAAAAGTGTAGACTTCTCATGTATAGATTTTATTATGTTGCCATGTACTTCTATAGGGAAAGAAAAGAATCACTTGATATTTTCAGAAGCAAGTTGAATTCATAACCTGTCACCCTAAAAATAATAACCTCATGTCACAGCTCACAGTGAAAGGAACAAATATTATTAATTCTTTGTCTGGACCAGTGGCATCACTAGGGGTGGGAGTGGGTGCAGACCACAGCAGGTGATACTCTAAGGAGGGGTGACACCACTGCTCTCCAAACATCAGCCTTTTGGCATAAACAGGCTGTGGTGTTGACCTGCATCCCTTTGAAATGCTGAGGAGATGGTGTGAGTGGGGCAAGGCTCAGTAGATAGAAATAGGAGAGTCCCCAGGTTTTAATTTGCTTTAATTTTAATTTTTAAAAAATTAATTTTTTAAAAAATACTTTCTTTTAAATTTTTCTTTAAGAACATCAAAAATTTTCACTTTAACCACATGAAACAATACATGTAATTACATTTAGGCTGTGCATGTGATATTGTAATTTAAACATATAATTTTAATTTTGTTAGTTGTTTAAGGTGATTATCGCACACAGAAAAAACGGCAGGAGAGATGTGCAATCTAAGGAATTTATCGCATGCACTTTTCAGCCTGATTCATGCACGGGACGGGATCGGGCTGGAATGGGGAAAACGGATTTTACCGCACATGAAATCGCTGATGTGCTGCCAGCCGACTATCACCCGTCCCCGATCTAGCCTCTGCTGGCTGATTTTGGTAGTACAGAAAGCTTCCATAGTACCAAAATCGGCCAGCAGAGGCTGGATCAGGGATGGGTGATGGTCAGCTGGCAGCGCAGCAGCAATTTCATGTGAGGTAAAACCTGTTCCCCCTCCCCCCCCCCCCCGTCCCCCTGTTCTAGCCCAATCCCATCCCACGTACAAATCAGGCTGAAAAGTGCATGCGATAAACTCCTAAAAGACAAAAAACAGTCTTATCACATTTACCCATGCCCGGGCTGTAGGCAGCCTATATCCACACAGGGAACCTGTCTACAACCTGAACTTCTCTCACCACCTTTTCAAGAATAGGATTTTCCCATACTTGAAAAAGCGGCGGAAGAAGTCCAGATTGTAGATGGGCTCCCTGGTTGGATATAGGCTGCCTACATCCTGGGCATGGGTAAATGCGATAAGACCCATTTTTGTCTTTTAGATCCTGTGTTTCTCCCACCGGTTTCTCTGTATGCAATAATCTACTAAGTCACAACTATTACCATTACATTCAGTGATATATGAAAATTACAAGTTATGAGTAACATTAGTACAAAAAACATTACTAAGGATGTTGTATGGTGTGGTATGGGAAGAGGTCAATGGCAGCGGGGAGACACCATGAGTTACCACAGTGGGAGATGCAAACTCTAGTCACACCACTGGTCTGAACCCTACAGTTCTCAAAGATAGCACATAATAATAATAATAATAATAATAATGCAAAGTGTTGCTTGTGCTGCAAATTAAGCAGCTAGATCAGACTCTATAGGATTTCCTGCTTAGGTGCAATGTGTCATTGACCATGCACACTGAGGATGATGGGAACTGTAGTCCAACATATTTGTTTCTGTTCTCTGACTGCTTCTATATCCCAGCCCTTCCTGAGTAACTTGTGGCTGATTAGAAACCAGAAGAGTTTCTGGAAACTTCAGGGCTATTCTTAAATGTCTAAGGACAATTGAAGCCAATAGATGAAATTGATTCTTCCCTTTGAACACTCTCTCAACATTCAATGGTGCTGGATGGAGTGGATTAAAACTATTAAAGCATAGCTGAGGAATCTTTGGCCCTCCAGATGTTTTGGACTACAACTCCCACAATCCCTTGCTATTGCTCATGGTGGGTGTGGGTTCTGAGAATTGAAGTCCAAAATTTCTGGAGAGCCAAAGGTTTTCCAGCCGTGCATTCAAGCAGTAGGTCTATTTCAAAATGTGCTGTGTTTAGACCAGTGTCCATTGTTGGTGAATAGTGTCACTTCTTGTTGTTTGCCATCAGGTCATTTTGACTTAGAGCAACCCATGGGTTTTCTGGGGCTGAGACTGTGTGACTCACCCAAGGCCACCTAGTGGGTTTTCATGGCTGAGCCAGCAATCAAACCCTGGTCTCCATAGTCATTGTACAATGCTTAAACTACTACACCATGCTTCCTCTTACACCACTTGGATAGTGCTAAATAGTATCACTAGTGGGAATGATCTCTTAATCAAGGCCCAACTCACCTTATTCATGGCCCATTATCTAAATGTATAATTTCATGGCCCATTATCTGAATCCACAGTTTCCTCTCCTTTGCATTTATTAGACAAATGCAGAGGTAGCATATTGTGGGGTGGGTTGAGTCAGATGAAATAAGAAATAGGGGAAGCAAGTGGAAATAAAAGGTGGCACGTTTCTAGAGATTTAGAAGGGAAATGGAAAACTGGAGATACCCTTAGACTAGACCCAATGCTGTGCTGTGCTGTGCTGGATGGTTAAAAGCAGGGTAGAAGATCAATGACACACTTGAGTTTGAGTCAAGAGTGGCAACTGAGCCACATTCTAGAGCTCATCTAATAGTACTTCACTAAAGAGGTAGCACCCCAGCTGAGCAGACTTGAGGTACATCTACACTGCAGAAATAATTCAGTTTAGCACCACTTTAATTGCCATGGCTCAGTGTTAGGGAATTCTGGGATTTATAGGTTTGTGAGATATTTAGCCTTACAACAAACTATAAATTCCAGGATTCTCGAACCATGGCAGTTAAAGCAGTGTCAGATTGCATTAATTCTGCAGTTTGGCAGCAGTCTTTGATGGGATAGCAGACAGTCCACATCAGAAGTCAAAGGAGATTATAGCACTGTCCTTTTCCATCCTTCCCTCCCAACCTTGGCACAGGATTTTATCGCACACCTCTGTGCCCAGGCCAGAGGCATTCCGTACCAAATCATGGCATCCCGTACCCAATCCAGACTTCTCCCGTACTTTTCAAAGAATGGGAAAACCTTGTTCTTTCAAAAAGTGCCAAAAAAGTCTGGGGCAGGTACAAAAATGTCATGATCGGGTATGGGATGCCTCCGGCTTGGGCAGGGAGGCATGCAATAAAATCTGTGCTTAAAAGTTTTCATTCCATGCCGAGGTCAGAAGGGAAGGACGGAAAAGGACAGTGCGATAATCTCCAAAGATGATGTAAGGCTAGAGGTCAGGGCCTGGAAGGAAGAAGGGAGGACAGCAATGACATGCTAGTGACAAGAATCTAGAAGAAGAAAAGTCCAGAACTGAGGCTGACCTGACTCTGTTCAGATCTGAGCAATTAGAAGGCTGGATGCAGAAGTCAATCAGGTCCTCGGGGAACAAACTGTTAAACCATGACTGTTTCGCAGACTTTGTTCTATGTCCTGGAGGTTTTGGCTTGTTCAGTCATAGTAGTGGTAAATTTTGAAAGGTCAGAGGTCATCACAACCCCATAGACAAGGCCCTAATCAGACTTTCAAAATTCAGGTAGTGGCACTGAGCCATAACAACAAATCACTTCTAGCAGTTTTCATCTTCAAAGGGGGCAGATCTTTTTCTAAAACTAATGGGCTTTAAGTGTCCCTTCAAGATCAAACCACTACAAAATACTTTGCATTGCAAAAGGGTGTGTTTGCAGTCCTATAACATCCAAAATCCACAAAACAGTGATATCTTTATTGGGTCAATCAAAATGCACAATATACAATATGCAAGCTTTTGAAGCTCCACTGGCCTCTTCATCAGACCAAGGTGTCAAAGCCAACACAGCTACACCTGGATATGTTTGCAGTCCTGTTGCTGAGGTTCAGCCCACACACAACACACACGCACACACACACTATGCTGCCAACTTCTTTTTTTCAGTTAGTCTCAAAGGTGCTACAAGATCTCTCTACACACTATGCACAGGTAGTGTGAGCATTGCAGGTAAATCCAGATGGGACAAAGAAGATTTAGGGGAATGACAGATGACATTACCACCCCTGCTAATCATGAAAATCCCAGCAATTTGACCCTGTGATCCCTGATTCTGTTACACCACTGGACATCCTGCAATCTTCTCAATGAGTGAGAAGAGAATCTGGCCATAGTAGGATAATCTTCCAGGGTCAACAGATAACACAAAAGGATAATAGCCTCCCTGGCAAACAGCTGGTCACTCATTCCAAGCTCTTCTCTCCTTTGGCAGGAAGGTATATTGAAAACCATGGGGTGATTCACAATATGTGGTTCAACACCAGCACTGGACAGAAGCTCCCTTATTACAACACCCAGGGGAGGTCTGACTGGTGGGATAATGGCAGCCTCCCAATCTGGATCACAGCACAAAGGCAGGTGAGCTGTAAGTAAACCCACAGCACTTTCAGGAATGAAGTGGAGACATTAAAAGGTATCACTTTCAGGATAAGATTTCTTTTTTGTACACAGCTATTCAATTTAGCATCAGGCCACCCTACTTGATGTTCATGTTCTTATTGCATAATATGTTATCACATATAAGCCTACAAACCCATTAGAGAACTACAACTCACCAGTAACCTAAATGGTCTTTCATTAGCTCATCCAACTCTGTCAATGCATGTATATGGGATAACTACTGAAAAGGGGAGGGGTGAAATGCACCAATAATAAATATAGAATAGGAAGGATGCTCACTTGGTTGGGCCAAAGACAAGAAAGTGAGGTAAGGAAAGAGAGAGAAATATGCATAGCTTATTTTATATGATTTTGGTCATAAACTAAACTTACTCAGGAGTAGGATGGCAAAGGTTCTGCAGCTATATACAAGTATTGAATTTGGCATTCTACCAAGCATTATTCAGCATCCTGGAAATCTGTTCTTGCTTTTGAGAGAGTGAAAAGGAACAGAATTTGGATACCTTAGCACAATGTGTTTTGGTTTTTTACACAGATGGTTCATAGTGTAGCCCTGGGAATAAGAGAAAAAAATTGCAGAAGGTACTGATGCTCTGCCCACCATCACCACCAGATACCATGGCACACCATTGCCTCCCTTTCTTTGGGTTTGCTTTGAGGCTTCACCCATACACTAACAATGCTTTTCCAAAATGGGTAGAGGCAATAACAAGGATACAGAGAGTTGCAAAACCCTATCACAAATGCCACCACCCTAGCCTCGGAGGGAGATCGGGGCTCCACCCTGACTACCCCAGCAATAGATGAGAAGCCCTCTCTCCATTCCAATTGCAACCATGCTGGCCTCGGAGGGGGTACAGGGACAGACACAGCTCTGCCATGCCTAGCCCAGAGACAGATGAAGGACCCTCCGTCCATTTCAGCTGCCAATGGCTTGGCCTTGGAGGGAGAGAAGAAGAGGCAGGCACAGCTCCACCATGTATAGCCCCAGAGGCAGATGAAAGGCCTTTCCTCCAATTTAACTGCTTCCACCCTGGCCTTGGAAGGAGAGAAGAACTGGCAGCATCTGCTGGGCTTGATCCCTTTCTCCACTGCCATTCCCTTCTCCTTTTGTGTCATGTCCTTTTTAGATTATAAATCTAAAGGGCAGGGAACTGTCTAATTAACAATTTGTAAGCCGCTCTGAGAGCCTTTGTGGCAGAAGAGCAGGGTATAAATACTCAAAATGAAATTGATAAAAAACTATTTTGGTTGATCAGAAGTAGTGTCTGTTTAGAGCTGGGCTTCTTTATACTTGGAGGCAGGGAAAGCCCCCCCCCCCCAAATATTTTGCTTCAGTTGGAACATGTTTTTCTATCTGAAAATCAGGGTGTGTGTGGGGTGGTGGTGGTTAAAACATTTTAGGATGCTGGGAGCTTGGAGAATCAGCTAAACCTCCCCCAAGACTACATGCAGTCTTGGACACATGATTGTAGGGTGGGTCACATGATTCCCACCCCTGCTGTACAACCACGAGATCTAGAAAGATAGTATGTCCAGTTCCACACCTACGAATTCTGCACTTCTGTTATGCACATGCGGTCCTATATATTATTTTATCAGTTTCTAGGTGTCTGATTTCTCATCCTAGGGTTTGAAGACAGGCTCACTCTTTTTCCCTGGAGGGAATGCAACCTACCAAGGTGAACAAGTCAATGTAAAGAAAGTGGAGAAGTTCCTTCACAATTATGGCAATGAGGATGAGTGGAGGCAGAACATTGACACGGTCATGAAGTGGTTCTATGAGGACAATCTCGATTTTGTTGCCCTTTACTTTGGAGAGCCTGATTCCACAGGGCACAAATATGGCCCAGAATCCCAGCAGAGGAAAGATATGATCAGTCAGGTTGATCGGACGGTGGGTTACCTGAGGCAGCGCATCTCAGAAAATGGCATGAACTCAGCACTCAACCTGATCATCACCTCTGACCATGGCATGGAAACAGTCATCAAAGATAATGAAATTCACCTCCTCAAAGTGGCAAACTTCTCCTTTCAGGACATTCAGTTTGAGTTGCTAGATTATGGGCCACAAGGGCTACTGGTGCCAAAGCCGGGGAAACTAGACAAAGTTTACAAAGCCCTGAAAACAGCTCACCCCAAACTCCATGTCTACAAGAAGGAGGAATTTCCAGAGAGATTCCACTATGCCAACCACACTCGGGTCACCCCACTGGTATTGTATGGTGACCCTGGATATGTGATCCATGGGGTATGTTGGGCTCTACTGTCTGAATGGAAACTTCCTGGTTTCTTTTTCCTTATAACAACATCTCTTTTTCTCTGGGGAAAAGACAAGGGACTCACTGTAGAAAGGCTTTTAAAAAACAGTGGAAGGGAATGAAACTATCAGGCCAAAATATTTTGCTGCCTGAAGCTGACCCCTAAGTGGCATCTACCCCCCCCCCCCCCGCCCACAAACAAACACACATTCCTTCTAAGCAGAATCCATTTTAAATGTTTTTTGCCCCATCCATAGGCCAAGTCTTGCCTTCACAGAATCAAGTATATTCTGTTGATCCAGGAACCAAAAAGGATGAGCAACACTTCAAATGCTGACTCTGGTGGGAAACCTCAGAGCAGAAACAGCCATGTGTGCCAAATTCTCTTTTTGCACAGCAGGAACATTTTAGGTTGAATCTGATCTCAGTGATCAGTTCATGATGACATGCAATAAATATATATATTAGGTTTATAGGAGAAGTACCTATGTAGATATGCCAGACTGGCAGTCCTTCTCTTCTTATGTCATGTATATAGGACCAGAAAGACAAAAATAATTTTGAAAACCCAGAGCTTTATTGGACTACAAGTTCTAGAATCCCTTCTGCAGTTATTAGCTGAGGGATTCTTGGAGCTGTAATTTTTCCTGGCTCTTTAAAAGGAATCTAAGCCAGAATTTTGGTTTTAAATCAGATTTTTCTTTTCCTTTTCTTTCCTCTTGCATTTTTTATATTAAAGCTTCAAATGTATGCCAACTCCAGGAGTAGGACTTCAGGAGGCCAGGGTTCAAATTTCACTGGGTGGCCTTGGACAAATCATGCTCTCTCAACCTAAGAGGAAGGCAATGGCAAACCTTGCTGAATAAATCCTGCAAAGAAAACCCTAGGATAGGATCACATAAGTCAAAGTTGATCTGAAGGTACATA
The DNA here is from genome assembly GCA_026167975.1 of Phrynosoma blainvillii. NCBI lineage: Eukaryota > Metazoa > Chordata > Lepidosauria > Squamata > Phrynosomatidae > Phrynosoma > Phrynosoma blainvillii. The sequence goes on along the minus strand of JANUYF010000002.1, from coordinate 229,977,185 downwards.
ACAACAACTTATATGCACTTAGTGGATATGAGACTTATTTCTGAGTAAACACGAAAGGACATATACTGCAAACATTTTTCAATATATTTGCATAAAATTAATATTTCATTTCATTTTAAACTCTTATAAGCACTTAGTTATTATTCTCAGAGTGAGTTCAAAGCTATTACTTTGTTTAAAAAACCAGGACAGGAAAAACAGCTGACTGGTGAGATTAAGTACAAGAATCAACACAAAAGACACTGTAGTCTTAAACAAAATTTCTAGGGGGTAAGACCCAATGAATAACAAGGGGCTTACTTCTGGGGAAACATTGGTAAGGGTGTCTTGTTATTCAATTTTTTTAAATTTTTAAAGTATTTCTGCATTGCCTTCCAGCCTACAAGGGCTTCTAAGGTAATGAACAAATAAAAACCAATTAAAACAATAGTATAGAGATTAAAACATTTTTAAAACACATTAAAATACTCTTTAAAACACACTGAAAACTCTTAAAAGCAGTCTAAAGGCATTCATAGCATCCAGTTTTAAAACAATTAAAATAGCAGCTTCAAACATTGAATGCCACGTGGAACAGCACTGTTGGTTGCCTGTGGAATCTTATAAGCACAGCACTTACAAGAACAGGAATGGAACAGAGCAAAAATGCATTTTACTGCATGAGAGAACACCACTGATGCCGCTGGGAACCGTCCTTCAAAATCAGCTGCCAGGAACGGCTGGGGAACACCTTTGGGACTCCCGGTGGCATCGGTGGCATTCTCTCGTGCAGTAAAATGCATTTTTGCTCTGTTCCGTTCTGTTCCGGTTCCTTAATTGCTATGCAATAAGCTTATTAAAAGAGATGGGGCCAGCCTAACTTTCTTGGGTAGGGAGTTCTAAAGTCGAGGCCACCTCTGAAGGTCTCAAATTTCTGGCAGATTCATATGGGAGGATGCAGTCTTTCACAAATTCTTCCTCCAGGTCATTTAGGGCTCTGTAGGTCAGCCGTAAATTGAACTTAGAAGCAAATTGGAAGTCAGTGCAGTTCTTGCAAGACTAGTGCAATACAGTCCCTAAAATGCATACCTGACATCAGTCTGGTTTCTGCATTTTTCACTAACTGCAGCTTCCAAACACCTTTCAAGGGCAGCCCTACATAGAGCGTATTACAATAGTCTAATCAGGAGGTAACTATGGCATGCACTACTGTGGCCAGATCTGCCTTCCCCAAGAAAGGGCACAGCTGGTACAGCAGGCAAAGCTGGACAAGGGTGTTCCTGTATATTATCACTGTGGGCTTCCTAATGGACTCAGAGACAAACAAACCATTTTAGAGATGAGAATCCAGGAAATGCCTTCCTGAATAACCAGAGTTCATATAATTGACCTTGCACTGCTGATTTTTGTCCTCCAGAGCTCTGCAGTTTTGAACTTATGAATATTTAGGAGTCTGCTAAACAAGCATGGTTGTTTACTTTCTGTCTTGTTGAGACATGCTGTTTTGGCCAATAACTATCAGGTTGTGCTTACATCCTGATTCCATGCATGTATTTTCAGAAGCAAGTACTGCTTTGTTCAGTAGACACCACATCCAAATAAGTGCTCATGGAACTACAGCCCTGCAGCTTAATCCTAGGCATGTTTCCACAGAGGCATCATTCTATTCAGTGGAACTCATTCCTTCAAATATGTGTATAGGATTGCAGCCTTACAATGTCACCCCAATCCCATAATGTTATCTGGAGAAGGGAAGTTAAGATGCAGTGGAGACACACTTCACCTATCTCTTCCAAAAGAGAAGGGTTCTGCCAGCGGGGAGCACCAACAGCAGATGTTCCTGCTGTAGCCATGGAAAGCTCCTAATGGTGGTGTCCCATGGGGTGTAGCAAGCATAGGGACCTGAAATGGGCCATTTCAGACAGAAGTAAGAAAGGCAGGCTTTGGATCTACTAAATCCAAAACCCTTCTCTTAACTCAAAAGAGTTCCAAGTCTGGATTACTCACAACGAAAGCTCAGATAACAAATTCCTACACACACTGTTCATTTGATGGGGGTAGGGGTGGGGGATTTAATAGAGAAATCCCGCAAAACCACCAGCCATCTTCTACCTTAGGCAGCACAAGGTGGCAGGACTTGGGTCTTGATAGTAGACAGTAGATTCCATACTGGTCACACTTGGAATACACAGAACTCAACCTACTTGATCCCCTTGCAGTGTACATAGGCTGCACTACTAAAAGTTTCAGATGACACTCTGGGATTAAATGAAAGAAAACTGAAAACAGGTACATTTTTTTATATAGCAACCACTTTGTGTGCACCATAGATGCTTATTGGGGCATTTTCATTTTGAAAATAAATTTCAAAGTGGGAAACTTTGTTTAAATCCTTTGTATTGATAGACTAGCCATGTTAGTCTTTATAACAGGGTGGACGAATGTGGAAGTTGCTGGGCTGTGACTCCCAGCAGCCTTAGCCAGTATGGCTGTAGGCGAGGAATGCAGAGCGCCATCATCCAGCAGCATCCAGAGGGTCCACAACTTGCCTCCCCCTGCTATATGTAGTTAGCAGAGGCCCAATGTAAATGGGATGGTTTTATTTTATTGTAACATTTTTGTTTTGACTATCTACTCTTTGGCTTTCCTCTCTGGGTTTTACATCAATCCACACATTTCAGAACAATGGATGAAAAATATGCTAACATCTTTGCTTTGTTGTTTACTACAGGAGAGACTACCAGAAGCAAAAAACGCATTAGGTTACTCTCTCTCTTTCTCTTTCAGAGACTCAAACTGCAGTTCAATAAGGGGGAACATGGTTTTGACAATGCAGATATGAACATGAAGACCATATTCCGAGCCGTGGGACCAGCTTTCAAGAGAGGATTGGAGGTGGAACCTTTTGAGAGTGTGAATGTCTATGCCCTCCTTTGCAAACTGCTGGGGATAATACCTGAGCCACATGATGGATCCTTGAATGCCACACAGGCAATGCTGGTCAAAAGTGGAGGTATGGGTTTAGTAAACTTTCAGTATTATAACCACTGGCTGGGTAATGAACTGATTCAGTCAAAACTGATAAATTCTAATGAACAAGTCAGTGCTGTGGAATTTCAGTGATACATTTAGACAGTTGCTTATATAGATAATCAAGTCCAAAAGAGTTCATTTATTTCTTATCTTCTAGTCCTAGACAGACTTCTGTGTATGAGGAGTGGTCACAGACTGTGCTGTCCCCAGGCTTCAAAGAGATCATAAGGGTGACTGAGAATCCTGCTTTGGTTTGGTTTGATCAAAATTTACAGATTTCACAAAATTCAAATACTGTAGAAAGTGAAACTGACAGATTTTATTATCCTTAAAAGATGACTGGAAATTTTATTTCAGTTTATTTCTTATCAGAATTTATTGGTTTACTGTGATCAGCAAAACCTGTACATGGGAGAAAGAGAAACTAACAGATTTCACCATCCTTAAAAGATAACTGGAAATTTTATTTCAGTTTATTTCTTATCAGAGTTTATCAGTTTACTGTGATTAGCAAAACCTGTACATGGGAGAAAGAGGAACTGACAGATTTGCTCATACTTAGAAATGGATGAGAATGTTGCTTCCTTTTGTTTTCAATCAGAATTTACCAAAATTCACAAAACTAATATTTGGAGAGGGAGTGATATTGATGGGTGAGAATTTTATTTCCTTTTGAGTTTTATCTGAATAGACAAATATGCACAATATTCAAATGTGATAGAAAATGAAATGGCAATTTGCCTATTGCTGTTGCCTTAAAGCAGTACAAGAGTCCTTTGGCAAGCCTTTCTCCCTCCCATTTCATTTCATTGCCTATGACTGCTTTGAACAGGATTCCTCCATTATCAATGAAGCAAAGGGTAGCAGGAAAGGCAAACGAAATCCCTGCAAATTTAGGAGATAGCAATTGGAGAGTCCAGGTGAATTATTCTGATTGATCAATGCTTCACCTTTATGATGGAGCCATTAATTGGCTCCCTCTCTGTGTTCCCACCATCTGATAAAGACTTGTTGACTTTTGAGCAAAAATATTCGCAAGCAGCTATCAACTGCCCATGGCCCAATCTGCTACCTAATCAACTGCCTATGGGTCAATCAGGGATTTATGGGAGAAGGGAAACCTATGATAGTCATGCTGATTTTTTTTTAAAACAAAAATATTTTCCCCTACCCTGCTTTCAAATACCGTACACTAGCAACACATTTATCTATCAAATATCAAGATGCTGGAAAGTAAGAAGTGATATAAATTTCAGTTCTTCAGCCCTGTTAAATACTCTGAAGGCACCAGATCCCATCTGATCTTGGAAACTAAGCAGGGTCAGGCCTGGTGAATACCTGGAAGAAAAAAATGTCAAGGAATGGCAGGTGGTGTGGTTATATGTTAGCAAAACGCAATGGCAAACTATTTCTGAGCTTTTCTTGCCTAAGAAAACCCTATGAAATTCATGAAACAAGTTGACAAGAGCCTTAAAGGCATGCATATATTTTCTTGTTTACAAAGGGGGGGGGTAATAACATTGGCTTCAACAAATTGGTCATAAACATGGATTTTGTTCAAGTTTTCATTGACGTGTCATTGAAATTTTTACTGTGTTTTGACCTATTTTAAGCTACCCGATGTGTTAGGGTTGGAATGTAATGGGGGTAAATGCAAAAAGAAACTGTATTTGATGTTTGTTCACTCATATCTTTTTTTAAAATAAATGTAAATGGTATATAGAGGTTTGGTTCAGGCAACACATGGAAGTGAATGAACCATACTTTCCCCCTATGAGAACTAGCTGTGGTAAATCTGGGGTTGGCATGGTTCTCTCCCTTCTTCATTTGTGTGCTGGAGCAGCTTGAAAGCTTCCACTTCTGTATAAATCCAAAGGTAGTTCCCTGTGATATCCAAACTTGGGGGACTACAGTCTATTCAAATTGTGGTTCATGAAAATAACTCAATCAAAGTGTGACTTGAAAACCTGGTCATGTTTAATAATATGACAGATCCTCGAGTTCAAACATCACAGGAAACTAAGGTGCCTAAAAGAGGGGGCGGGACTGAAAGTCCCTTTGGATCCTTTTAATAGCAGAAAACCATACTATGTTTTAAATGAGCCATTTTTTCCCAAAATTCACATCATACTGATGTGCCAAGACTAAGCTTATTACTCATATTTTATGGTATCCTCAACCTACTGCCAGAAGAATCTGAATCTAATTCCTAATAAGTCAATCAAACCTCCATTGCCTTGCTGATCTCTCTCCCCCCCACACACACACATGCATTTACACATACACCATTAAAAAACTGACAATGCTATACTCTTTGTTCTGTCTCATGGGCAATCCCCAAATCTGCCTTACCACCTTCTTCTATGTGTGTCAGTCTATCCCTATGTGCCATCAGAAAGATCTCATCTTCTCTCCACTGAGAAATGTCTGGCCAGAAAGATAAAAATTGTCAGTGCCAAGTTGTGTGGTTCCTCTGAGCTTCAACAGAGATACAATGGGGGTGAGGGTGGAAGCATACGTACCTACTCCATGCTCTAGAAATAGGATGGAGCCCTCTCTCTGGAAAATCCTCTGACAGCTATCTAACCATGGAAAGGTTTTGTTTTGCTTTTTTTTAAGTCTATGTCCAATTATAATATGATGCATATTGGAGTGAGCGGGGTGGGGTGGACATACAACATAATTGGCTTTGGAAAGAAGTGCACACATTTACAGATTACATTGCCAATAGTTATTAATTAAAATGGGCTATGGCTCAGCATGTACTAACTCATTCAGTAGCTAATGCTAGACAGTCAAGGGGTGAAGGCATGAGACAGAACCTTCTTTTACTTCCATAGTTCTTCCTTGCTTCCTTTTGTACAAGAGAAGGCTGTGGAAAAGTCTACACTGAGTGGGACAAAACAGCAAGCACTTTCTCATGCTCCTTGAGCTGATGGGCTGAACGGAGGTGCAAACTATCATCCTTGTAGAAACACATCCTCATCCATCTCCCTTAGAATGGGATTAGCACATTTGTTTCAGTATGCCCTATGCAGCTTTATATGAGTATTTCTCAGGACTAAATTTATAAAAAGGCCCTGTCTCTGGTCTCTTTCATACTATACCATTACAATACTTTGGTTACACATTAAGAGGCATGGCAACATCCTATGGAATCCTGGGATCGGCAGTGGAGGGTGGGTCCTTTAAACTCCGCAGCCAGGGCAGCTGAAGTGGAACCATAGTGCCATAATTGTGTAGTGTATTAAGTTGCTGCAGGGCAGGGGTGCTATAGCTGTGGCCCTCCACCTTCCATCAGTTTTTAGGCCAGCATGGTCAGTATTTAAACAAAATCCAAAGTAGTGATGGTGACATATTAAAGCCTCCAAAAAAATACCTACAATCCCAGATATCATCAGTATACACTGTAGCGGTCGTGCAATTATGTATGAATAAACTGATTTATTTTTCAATTATCCAAATATCTCCTATGGAACAACTGTCACCAACATAATTATTGTTCCATGGGATTATACTCTAGCAGATTCAGAATATGTAAGCTATAGTTGTTGTTGAGTGCCTTCAAGTTTTTTGTCTCACAGAATCACAGAATCATAGAGTTGGAAGAGACCACAAGGGCCATCCAGTCCAACCCCTTGCCATGCAGGAACACACAATCAACCCCGACATTTGTCCTTCCAGCCTCTGTTTAAAAACCTGCAAAGAATGAGACACCACCACTCTCCAAGGGAGTGTGTTCCACTATCAAACTCTTACTGTCCGGAAGCTTCTCTTAATGTTTAAATGGAATCTCTTTTCCTGTAGCTCCATCGACTTATGGCAAACCTAAGGCAAACCTATCATGGGTTTTTCTTGGCAAGATTTGTTGGGGGGGGGGCGTTGCCATTGCCATCATCTGAGACAGAGTGTGTGACTTGCCCAAGGTCACCCAGTGGGTTTACATGGCTGATCTGGGATTCAAATCCTAGTCCCCAGAGTCCTGGTGCAATGCTCAAATCACCACACCAGATGAAAAGAGAACATGGTGTCTATGATGCTAATAGTTGTACAGAAAAGGGGGTTTCAGCAAGAATAGCTTGCAATGGTACACACCCTGCCTTCTTTTCCACATGGCCCCTTCTGCTTATTGTCCAACACATGCAGTTTAAGGCTGCAGAAGTGAAGTTGTGGATGTGGTGCCATCGTGCATTGGGATAATCATTCTGTTGCACATTGGATAGCGCAACATGAACAATAATTCCACAGGGGGAAATTTAAACACAATGCAACCTTAAGGTAAGATTTCAGCCTTGTGATCATGAGTGATTCCCAGTGAAGTTTTTAACCTGAAAAACCCTGCCTCAAACTGGGGGGGGGGGGGGGGGGTTGATTGGGTGTCTATAATAATAATAATAATAATAGGTTTTATTTCTAACCCGCCCCTCTGCAACGCAATCGGGGCGGCTTACAACAGTTAAAATAATACAATTAAAACAATCCAATATCCCAATCCCACCTCCCATATCCCACCCACCCCTTAAAACAAGATTAAACTAAGAATATATTAAAACACATAATATAACAATAAAATGCAACAATACAACAAACAACTAAACAGCAGCGGGAGGTTTGAGGGAAGGAGAGATAGTGTTCGTCCTCTGAGGAGGGTTATTCCGGGAAGGCCTGCCGGAAGAGATCCGTCTTAACTGCTTTCTTAAAGGCAGTAACTGTTGTGATAAGACGGATCTCGTCCGACAGGCCATTCCATAATTTAGGGGCGATGGCCGAGAATGCTCTCTGCGAGGTGTGTACGAACCTCGACTTTGGTTGATTTAATAGATTCTTTCCCGTTGACCGAAGGGCACGGGGGGGCTCATATGGGGAGAGGCGGTCCCTGAGATAAGCTGGACCCAAGCCATGTAGGGCTTTAAAGGTCAAAACCAACACCTTGTACTGTGCCCGGAAACTGATTGGCAGCCAGTGGAGGGACTTAAGCACTGGTGTTATATGCTCCCTCCTGGATGTTCCGGTGATTAATCTGGCTGCCATATTTTGCACCAGTTGAAGTTTCCGGGTTAAGCACAAGGGTAGCCCCATGTAGAGTGCATTGCAGTAATCCAAACGTGAGGTTACCAGCGCATGCACAACGGTTTCCAGGTCTTTCTTATCCAGGAATGGGCGCAGCTGGCGTATCAGCCGAAGCTGATAACAGGCACTCCTGACTGTCGCATTCACTTGGTTGGTCATGTGAAGCGACGAGTCAAGGAGTACCCCCAAGCTGCGCACACAGTCCTTGGAGGAGAGTGTGACCCCATCCAGGACAGGGGGCTGTAATCCCGGACCCGGCTTCGGACCGGTAACCGTGAGCACCTCCGTTTTGTCTGGATTCAATTTCAATTTATTTTTCCTCATCCAATCCATTACCGCTCCAAGGCAGTCATTGAGAGGAGAGATGCCATCAGCAGTCTGAGACGATGATTTGGTCATGGAGAAATAAATCTGGGTGTCATCAGCGTACTGAAGACACCGCCCTCCATGCCTCCGAATGATCTCTCCCAGCGGTTTCATATAAATGTTAAATAACATCGGAGACAGGATGGCGCCCTGAGGGACGCCACAATTAAGCTCTATTTTAGAAGAGCAACTGTCTCCGAGCCTCACCCTCTGGGATCTGCCCGAGAGGAAGGAGCGGAACCACTGGAAAGCAGTGCCTCCGATTCCTAACTCTCTCAGCCGATCCAAGAGAATGGCATGATCTATAGTGTCAAAGGCCGCTGAGAGGTCCAAGAGCACCAGCAGGGTCACACTACCCCTGTCGATGCTCAAGCGGAGGTCATCGGTCAGAGCAACCAAGGCAGTCTCAACCCCAAATCCTGTCCTGAAGCCAGTTTGAAATGGATCAAGATAATCGGTTTCATCCAAGATAGCCTGGAGCTGGGAGGCAGCTGCCCTCTTGATCACCTTGCTTAAAAATGGCAGCAAGGAGACTGGTCTATAGTTGTTTCTGTCCAGGGGATCCAGGGAAGGCTTTTTTAAGAGTGGCCTAACTGCCGCCTCTTTTAAACACGATGGTAAACTGCCTTCCCTGAGGGACGCGTTGATTGTGTCTTTGAGAAACACCCTCAACACGCTCCCACCCTGGACGACCAGCCATGATGGACAAGGATCGAGAGGGCAAGTTGTCCTCCTCATCCTACCAAGCAACTTGTCCACGTCCTCGGTACTCACAAATTGAAATTGATCCAGTAAAGTGCCATCAACGGAGTTACTGGACACCTCATCCATAGATCCTGCTAAAACATTGGTGTCCAAGTCGGCTCTTATCCGAGAGATTTTATCTGCAAAGTGGATGTTAAATGCCTCACAGCAGGCTGTCGTCGGGTTAAGTAGAGGGTTCGGCGCAGGAGATATCCGCGTCAAATCCCCCACCACCCTAAACAGCTCTGCCGGGCGAGACTCTGCAGACGCAATACGTGCAGAGCAGAAAGATTTCTGCGCTGCATGTAAAGCCTCCCTATAGGAGTCAAGGTGCTTCCTAAGGCGAGTTCTGTCGGATAAGAGACGAGTCTTTCGCCATTCGCACTCTAGTCGTTGTCCAACCCGCTTCATCCTCCTAAGATCTTCTGTATACCATGGTTTACGGTTCGAAGCGGGCTGGAAAGGACGCTTGGGAGCGATCGTGTCGATAGCCTTGGTAAGATCGATGTTCCACGTATTAACCAAAGCTTCGGCAGAATCACCGGCATTACTCACCATTAAACCCTCTAAGGCTTTCTGGAAACCAATTGGATCCATTAGCCTTCGAGGGCGGACCATTCTAATAGGTCCACCACCCCCGGGAGGGCAAGCAATAGCCTTCAGTTCCACCTTGATCAGAAAGTGGTCCGTCCATGACAATGCGGAGGTTTTTGTAACCTCCGCCCACGGATATTCCTGCTCCGTACTGAAGACCGCATCAAGGGTATGACCAGCACAATGCGTGGGCCCATTGACCAATTGGGATAGGCCCATGTTTGTCATGGAATCCATGAACTCCCGAGCTGCGCCTGATAAATCCTGTAAACTGGTTTCGAGTGGAATGTTGAAGTCGCCCAGAACTAAAAGTCTGGGCGACTCCAACAGCAACTCAGAAACCAAGGCCGTCAGCTCGGTCAGGGAGTCTGTTAAGCAACGGGGTGGCCGGTATACCAACAGAATCCCCAAACTATCCCTGGTCTTCAGGCTGAGGTACATACACTCGATGTGGGCTGTTTTCCGGATAGGCTTTCTGATCAAGGTCAAGGTGTTTTTATGGACCAAGGCTATGCCGCCCCCCCGCCCACTTTCTCTCACCTGCTCGCAAACTGAGTACCCGGCCGGGAGAGCCCGCGCCCAAGTTGCGGAGCTGGCATCTCCCAGCCAGGTCTCAGTAAAGCAAGCCAGGTCGGCCATCTCATCCACTAACAGGTCATGGATTATATGGGTCTTATTTTTGACCGACCTGGCATTGCAGAGGAGCAGGTTGAGGGTCAGTGGAATGGTGAGTTTGCTCTCCAACTCATCATGGGAAACAGAGACAACTGAAGAAGGGATAGATATAAGACATCGATCTCTTCTTCTTTTGCAACATTTGTTGAGACTGTTGCCGCCATATCTTCCCCGCCCCCATACAACCTGTATATCTGTCCCCAGCTTCAGTCAGCGTACTATCCAACAATATCTCAATAATATACAACCCCTAATTATGTGTCTATAGACAGCATTACCTTCCATTTGTAACCTTCCTGCATTTCCCCACTGTTTCTTTCGTCTTTTTTTTAACCAAGAAAAAAAAATAGTTGAGGAGGAAAATACAGAGAAAGTGCACAATCCTTTTGACTGGCAGCACTAGGAGCTGTCTCTCAGGAAACACCCCATGTGCAGCAGGGCTGGTGAGTTTTTACTGACAGGCTCCATCCAACATACAGGTCAGGCTGGCTGAAGAAACCAGCTGAGATTTTTGTCTAAATAGTGGCATCTAGTGGTAGCTTCTAAGCATTGCTACTTACTCCTTCCTTTGGCAAAAGCTAGACCAGGGGTAGGCAACCTAAAGCCCGGGGGCCGGATGCGGCCCCCTGAGGCCTTTGGACTGGCCCCAGGCCAGTCCTGCCGCTGCCCCCCGCCACCGCCGCCACTCGCCATGATGATATTGATTATTGTTATTATTACTTGTTCTTGGGGTTTTCTTGGCAAAATCTCCACAGGGGTTTTGCCATGGCTTTTCTGGGGCTGAGAGAGTGTGCATGCATATTTTTTAATTTTTTTTTAATTTTTAATTTTAATTTTAATTTATTTATTTATTTTTGGTGCTTCGGCCCCCCAAATGTCTGAGGGACAGCAACCCGGCCCCCGGCTCAAAAAGGTTGCCTACCCCTGAGCTAGACTGAATGGCCTTGAAATCAAAGTGATAAACGAAACAATCTTATCTGTTGGAATTATCACTTTTCACCCCACAAGATTCACCCAGAGCTGTCTTTCTGTGAGCTGGAAGAGATGAGAAAATAGTTTATGCCAACCTCAATCAGAGGATTTCCCCTGTTTGCCCAACATGGGACTCTCTTAGGCAGGGAAGAAAAGGACGATATCTAATATTACTGCCTTCTGCATTACAGGGACCAAGCTGACTTCTCTAGGCACTTGGAAGCTGACACTGGTGTTGGGTTTTAGTGCCTTTCTGAGACTCACAACTGGGATTTCTTGCAGCATGCTTTCATAAGGCTTCTCACCAGCTTCCCAAGAGAGAGATTACCAGGTATTAAGAACTAAAAATGTGTTTACATAAATGGTTTATTATGTTTCTTAAATGTCTTTTCTTTAAAAAAAAAACCCTCAAAGCATTCTTACACTTAATATATACAAAAGTTAAATGTAAAAACAATGCAATCAATGTATTTAGAATACAGAGCTACAGTTCTAAGTAAGAACAGTATCATATATTTGTCTCCATATAGAGCTAACCATTACTAAACAAAACAGGCATCTTTAAAAGAAAAGAAAAAAACTGTTTTCCAGCCACCACCAATAGGAGCTGCTGTCTGTCTGTCAAAGTTAAACACAGTTTTGCAAAGTTAAACACTTTAGCACAGGACGGATAGCTCTGCAGTATGCAGCTGTAAGGCTACCTTCAGGAGAGTACATAGGTGGCCGCTGGCCTCATTCTGTCAATTTGATGTGACCCAAAAGGAATGGAATACCTGCATTGTACAGTAACCCTGCTGAGCCACTCCTTCTCTAGTCTTATAATGGTGTCTCTTTTCCACCTCTTGAGGAAAAGAAGTTCCACAGCAGGGTGGGGTTATTCTGCTCCATACTCATCTCACTCCTAGTTTGAAATTCCTGTTGACATGATCACATTGTTGTTCTATGCCTTAAAGTCATTTTTGGCTTATGGCAACACTAAGGTGAACCTATCATAGGGTTTTCTTGGCGAGTTTCTTCAGAGGGGGTTTGCCATTGCCATCCTCTGAAGCTGAGAGTCTGACTTGCCTAAGGTCACCCAGTGGGTTTTTATGCTCGAGCAGGGAATTGAACCCTGATCTCCAGAGTTGTAGTCCAATGTTCAAACCACTACATTATGCTGGCTACATAGATCATTATCACATGTACCTTAAGTATTGATGGAGTCTCAAGGAACGAGGGTGATCTCAGGATTTACAATATTCTAGCATGGAAGCACTTCCCTTTCCATGGTTTGCCAGTCACGCTTTGGTAAGGATCTCGCTGATCACTGATGAAAGCACAAGTGCTGGTCTAGAAAAGCCCTTGATCTCATTCAACAGCAGAACTCCTCTTACATTTTCATGAGGTAGAAACAAGATGTGGTGCACTGTAACTCAAATATAACCCTATGCACCCAGAGAAACCTATTCTACAAGCACAGAGCCATTTAATACAGAAAATCTATAAATCCCCATCAAATGTTTAGCAGGAATGAGTGCTGGGTGATGCACATCGCTGTGTTGTAGTGGTCTGAATATTGGACTAAGACTCTGAGAGACCAGGGTGTGAATCCTCTGCTATGGAAATCTACTGTGTGACTTTGGGCAAACTGACTCTCAACCAAGAGGAAGCCAATGGCAAGTGCTGGGGAACTCCTGTTCGACTCCCTGGTTGTTGGCCTCTGGGGTCCCTGAGGGTCCTGTTTTGTCCCTCATGTTGTTTAACATCTACATGGAACTTCTGGGAGGGGTCATCTGGAATTTTGGGGTGCAGTATCACCAGTATGCTAATGACACCCAACTCTATCTCTCCTTTCCATCCAATACCATGGAAGTTGTCTCTGTACTGAACCAGCATCTGGATGGAAGAAGGCAAACAAATTGAAACATAATCCAGACAAGACAGAGGTGCTCCTGGTCAGTCAAAAGCAAAGCAAAAAGCAGCTTATTTATATACCGCTTCATATCACGCTATGGGATGTCTAAGCGGTTTACAATTGTGAGCTGATTGCCCCCCAACAGTTGGGTACTCATTTTAGCGACCTCGGAAGGATGCAGGCCTGAGTCGAGCCTCAGCCCTGGCTGGTATTGAACTCGCAACCTTGTGGTCTATGAGTGAGTGGCTGCAGTACAGGCATTTAACCACTTTGCCTATGATGGATGGGGTTACACTTCCCTTGAAATCTCGGCTCACAGCTTGTGTGTGCTCCTGGAATCAACTCTGAACCTGGATGCCCAGGTTTCAGCAGTGCCCAGGAGTGCATTTGCACGGATTGACCTGAGACATCAGGCCTGGCTACAGTGACATATGCCTTGATTACATCCCATGTAGATTACTGTAATGCAGGGGTAGGCAACCTTTTTGAGCCGGGGACCGATCCCCCGAAGTCGTCCCTTCTGGCGGGCCGGGGGGGGGAATGGCAGCATGTGCGCTCACGCGCGTGCGCAACCCCCGCTGCTGCCATTGCCACCGCCACTGCGCGCGCTGCCGCAGCCACCTCCACGCATGTCGCGGCCACCATTTTGTTCTCCAAAATGGCAGCCACAACGCGTTTGCGCATGCGCAGTACTCCTACGCATGCGCAAATGTGTCACGGCTGCCATTTTGGAAAACAAAATGGCGGTCGCAGCGCATGCAGCGACCAAAACGAGCGGCAGCGGTGGTGGTGGCAGGCGGCGGCGGCAGGGGTCCGCCTGGCCCGGGGGCTGTAGGTTGCCGGCCCCTGCTGTAATGCCTTTCTACAGGGGCTGCCTTTGGAAATTGTTCAGATATTACAGCAGGTTCAAAACACAGTGGCCAGAATGCTGATCGGGGCCAGTTATAGGGAGCATAGTGAGAGTGATAGCTTCACTGACTAGCAGTTCATTTCTGGACATGATTCAAAGTGCTGGTCATGACTTATAAAGCCCTTTACAGCTTAGGTCTTGACTATCTGAAAGACTGTATCCCTCCATACGAACTTGCAAGGGTCCTAAGATCAAAAGGGGAAGGCTTTCTCTTGGTGCTGCCACAATCCCAGGCTTGCTTGGTGAGGACACAAGAGAGACTTCTCAGTGGCTGCTCCCACTGTCTAGAACAGGGGTCAGCAAGTTCCCCTTACCTGGGGCCAATCCGGGGATCCTGGGGTCTTCTGTGGGCCGATGGGGGGGGAAATGGCGGCGTGCGTGCTCACGTGTGTGCGCGTGGCCCCTGCTGCCACCACTGACCCCCACCAATGCCGTGTGTGCTGCTGCTGTGCAACTGCACGCGGGGGTGGGGGTGGGGGTCACCGGGGGCCGGTCCAAAGGCCTTGGGGTGCCGGACCCAGCCCACAGGCCATAGGCTGCCAACCCCTGGTCTAGAACTCCCTTCTATGAGAGGCTAGGCTGGTCTCCTCCTGCTTTCCTGTTGCAGGCTAACAAAGACATTTTTATTTAAGCAAGTTTTTAATAGTTAAGCAGGGAACATTCTTATTTAGACGTATGTTTTATTTGTTTTTTACTTTTGTATAATTTTTGAATGATTTTATAGTGTTTAATGTGGGGATTTTTAATTGTTTTTAAAACTTGATTGCAAATGGTTTTAATTTGTTATCTCCGAAAGCCACTCTGGGAGAAAGGTAGCATATAAATGAAGTAAATAAATGAATAACTAAATAAATAAACATCCTCTGAATAAATCTTGCCAAGAAAAGTCAGAGTCAACTTGTAGGCACATAACAATAACATGAGAGTTAAAGGAGGTTTAGTTCCAGTCCTGCATCCAATGAGTACTCTTTCAATATATCAATGCCCATTAAAATGTTTTAGGAAGGCATGATGTGCCCAGCCATATACTGGTTAAATTGTATTTTCCAAATTTGGTTTTTGAATGCTTCTGACAGAGTTATAGTCAAAACAGTTTAGGAGACACAACAGAAAACTTGTAAGAGTATTTCTTGTTTTGAAAAATCTATTCCATTTACCCCTCCTTCTCCCAATCCCATTTCAAACAGTTAATTGGCAGGATTTCTGCTTTTGAGAAGAGAATAGTTAAGGAGTGAAGCTCCAGCCGCTGGCTTGAGGAGAGATGCAAAAGAAATTTGTTGGAAAAGAAACTGCAATGCTAGAAATTTGAGGGCTGAAAGAAAATTTCATCCCTGAGGCAGAATTCATACAGTAATGTGAGATGTTGTGGACTTTGGGGGCAATTATTGTTTCATTTATTAGATTATCTATGGGAATGTATGTAACATATAGTAGATGTAATAAGGTAAAGATCTTTTGGAAGGGGTGAGAGTACTGAATGTTGGGAATGACTGATGATTGACTGAATGTCTGGGGGGTGTTAAAAGGCAGGTGTGCATGGCAGTGGGACAGAGTGAGAGTTAAGTCTGTTAGAGTTAGGTGCAGGAGTATGAAAGGTTAGGAAAGTTCATCAGGGTGAGAGACAGAAATTAGTTAGAGTCACAGTCAGTAGTTAGGATACCAGTGTGTGTGTGAGAGAGAGAGAATGAGAGCTGTATGTTATTTAATTATTTGTATTTCTGCATTGTCTCCCAGCCCACAGGGCTCCTGAGGCGATGAACAAATAAAAACCAATTTTAAAATTGCAGAGGTAAAAACATGTATAAAACACATTAAAATACTTTAATTCCCAAAAGCAATCAAAAACAATCCTAGAATCCAGTTGTTTTTTGAAAGTTAAAACAGCAATTTCAAACACTAAATGCCATGTAAAACAGCACTATTTTGGCTGCCCACTGGAAGCTTAAAAGAGAAAGGGCCAGCCTAACTTCTTTGGGTAGGGAATTCCATGGTCAAGAAGAGAAAATACAATTATGAGTATCCATTAACCTAACTTCATGAAGTGTTGGGATATGCAACAGGGCCTCCTCTGAAGATCTCAAATTTCTGGCAAGTTCATATGAGAGGAGGCAGTCTTTGAGACATCTTAGCCCCAAGTCATTTAGGGCTTTGTAGCTCAACACCAGCACTTTGAATTGAGCTTGGGAGCAAATTTGAAGCCAGCACAGTTCTTGCAAGACCAGTGTTATATGGTCTCTAAAGTGCATACCTGACACCAGTCAGCTGCTGCACTTTGCACTAGCTGCAGCTTCTGAACATTTTTCAAGGGCAGCCCCATGTAGAGCACATTACCATGTCCAACAGAGAGGTAACTAAGGCATAGAGTTAGTGTCAGTCAGGATTTATATGAAATAAATAAATAATTTTTGGTATTGTGTTCAATTTCTTTTAATATTTTATGTTGTTGTTGTTGTTAGCATTATTATTATTATTATTATTATTATTTATTAGCTTTTGCCTTTGAGAATACCACATGGTATTGGAAAGCCTAAGTACAGACACACAGTTTCTGTGGTGGAAGCAGTTAATCAAGGTATCTGGTGGGGTGGTGTCCAATGGGGATGTAAGATGAATAGTTTTACACAGGAACCATAAGGATGTCTAAGAGAGTCTCACAGTTGGTGGTCATAGTGGTGGGATAGGATTGCATTGGTGGCAGAGGTGGGGATAAATAAAAGTCTTCACTGGGGCAATGCCCTAATTTGCTCCCTCCTGTAACTACACCTCTGATCTACTGGTACAATGCAAACTCCAAGATGCTCTCTGAAAATGACTTGGGCCCTTAGGTTAAAGACATTCCCCATTTTGAAATATAAGGATCGTAAACCAGGATTGGAGGCTGTGGCAACCAGTGGACATACTCCAAGGCTAGCAGGCTTTTGCCCAAGGCTTCCTGTGACGATCATACCATCATTCCATATATACGCCTATATATTTCATCTTCTTCACAGATCCTTCACTAGTTCTGAGAAACTGGGATGATGCAAAAATGTCTAGGGATGCCGTGGCTTAGTGGTTAAGATGCCAATTCTGACGATCAGAAGATTGGAAGGTTGGCAGTTCAAGGCCTGAGTGCTGCATGATGGGGTGAGCTCCTGTCACTAGTCCCAGCTCCTGCCAACCTAGCAGTTTGAAAGCATGCAAATGCAAGTAGATAAATAGGTACCACTTTGGTGGTAAGGTTACAGCGTTCGGAGCTGTCATGCTGGACACATGACCACCAGAGCAGTTCTTGGACAACACTGGCTCTCTGGCTTAGTAACAGAGATGAGCACCGCCCCCTAAAGTCGGTTACAACTAGACATTCATGTCAAGGGACTACCTTAACCTTTGCCTAAAAATGTCTATTGCTTTGTACTCATATGCTTGGTAAAAGATAGGCACTGTTTAATTCTTATATGGTTGATGGGTGCAAGAAGCCACTAAACTCCATGACAAATATACTTGGGACTGTTTTACAATATACATACAAGATGTAAGGGAAATTTTAAATTGGAGAATTCTCAACTTATGGGAGAGGAAAGCTGTGGACTCCAAGTATCATTAAATACTTTTCCACTTTTCTTTCATATATTTAAGATGTTGACATTCACTTGCATGGAAGAGGCACAGAACCCCTTGAGAGAAATTCACAGGCTTAAAAAATGACTTGATATATAGACCATAAAGAGCAAACAAATAATGCTTTAAATTGGGATTCAGAAATAGCACTTAAAAACAAAGATGTCTTGGCATGCCTTTCTTACCAGGTTCTACAATATGGAAGAAAAGGATATCTCACTATTCAATCTTTTTATCTTTGCAGTGGTAATAAGTGTTGCAGCATCTGGATAGCACAAGGAGGCAATCCCAATGAGCAGCAGAATGGAACCAGGGAGCACCTCCCATGCTCTCTCCTGGATCTGTCAAGAAGCTTATTGTGTTCATTACTCAAAACAGGCACACCTGTATGAATGGAAACAACTCTAATGAGTTGCTGCCTGTCTGGATATGAAATGCCCTCAAGCACACCAGCTCCTGACGTGCTATTCGTCAAGGCACACAGTGTGAGAAAGAATTAGGATGCAGAAAAGCCATCACTGGTATTTCTGTATCATCATCACCCAGCACTGGCCCACTAGTGATTTTTCCCTCTGTCTCAGCTTACCTCCAGAGTGAGGAACAGTGGTGCCAAGTTCAGTAGTTTGTGCAAAACTGCAAAACTACAAAATGGAGCAAAGGAAAGCCATGGATCCCTCATTGCCAATGGTTCCCCAACCCCACCCCACTTCACCTCATCCCACCTCTGCTGCTACTATCCTCTGAAACTGAAAGAAGGAACAAATAGATGGGTTCTATAGAGGGCAACAACAAGTTCACAAAACAGCCAGCAATGCCTTCCATGGAGCTGGCCAGGCACTGTAGGCAGATTGGCTAGGGAGATTATTCAGGGCAGCCTACCCACAATGCCTGGCTCAGAGAACTACCCCTCAGAACCAGGCATTTCTGTCTGACCAGATCCAATGGGTTCTACATCCAGAGCAGGGGCCTTCTTGTTTGTCGGTGGGGTGAGGTGCAACACCACCTGGGCTCCACTGCCTAAGATGGCTACCTTAATGGATGAGTTCACCCTGGTAATACCTGCCCATGTACTGCTGTAGAAATTACACACACACACATCCTCCTCTCCTATGTTGGAGCTGTATAGCTAGAGAATGGATTGGGGCACAATCTGATCAAAGTGGGGCAAGCTCTCAGTTTGCAGAATCCAAAGCCCTAGCCAGCTAAGGAAACTGTTAGATAAGCCCTGGAATTGGGTGGGGTTCCAAATGATAGGAGAGTCCCAGATTTCAGGCCTGGCTCCACTTCTCCAAGCCTCAGGGCAAGGGCGGAGGGGGGGGGGAATCTCAGGTCAAGACCATAGCCCTGAAACAAACCCTTTTAAATCTTGTGTGCTGCTGGTTCCCATTGGTGCAGGCTACTTTGGAGCAGCTGCTGTAGATTCTCTAGAGGAGTCTTCTTTTCACCTTGCTCCTATGCTAGACTTGTGTATTTCATGCGGCTGAGATGCTTTGAACAATGGAGGTTGAGGTTTAATGTGTTGTACATAAAGACACCTCCACATCCTGCCCCCTGTGACATCACCAGCCACTGTACCTAGCTCTGATTTGGGGTGTGAACTCTCAGGACCTGGGGTACTCCTGACCTGGAAACCATAGAAAAAGTAATTAAAGAAAACAAGTGTGGAGGAAGAGCTGCACTTACCTCTCTCCTGCCAGACGCCCAGCAGGGCTTTGTGTATCTCAGAGCATCCAAAGTTAATTGCATGATTGACTCAGGCATGATTGCCACCAAGCTCAGTTCACCAATGCATTCAGGTCAGTGCCCAGGGGGAATGCCCACCTCACCCACCCCTAAGGCTGGCTCTGCTTATCTCACACACAAAACAGTGATCTCTACTAACAGCTGTGAATGATAGTCGTAAAGCTTTGTAGTCCCTGTACCTTACTTTCTCCAAAGACGATTAGACATGGAAATGGATATTGTTCTTAGTCTGTAACAAATATCACATGAGCATAAAATCCCAGTTTACCTCTCCCGAATGCAAGTTTAATTTGGGCTGGATTCGGGTCCTATCACACGGCTTTCCCCAAAAAAACCTGCCATCCGAGTACAGCCAAGCTCCAACACAGCCCACTTAACTTGCTTCATGGCCATTTTTCAAAAGTCAGAAGCTTCCGACTTTGAAAAATAGCTGCCAGAGCAACTTAAGTGAGCCACGTTGGAGCCTGTCTGTACTTGGATAGCAGTTTTTTGGGGGAAAGCCGTGTGACAGGACCCGGCTCCAGCCTGAATTAGACTTGAATTTGGGAGATGTAAGCCGGGATTTTATGCTTGTACGATAATCTTCAAAGTGGCTCTCTGGTCATTTAAAAATACACAACTTATTTTCTCATGACACCAGCAAACAGGAATGATTCCATTCAATTCTGTTGCTAGGATGCTATATGAAGCTTTTGCCCCGAAATTCTAAATGGGGTGTAAACCAGGAATATAATTTTAGATTTCTACAGCCTAACAAATCTTAGAAAACTCTAGATTGTTGCTGTTGTTTGTAATTATGTGGTTAAAGAGAACTTGATTGTTTATCTTCTCTTCTTAATAAATAAATAAGCTGACTCTAGGCTGCAGGAGATCTCAACTCCTCTTGCGTCTATTTTTTTTAAAAAAATCAGTCAATCAGCAAATAATAAATTGGCATTTTCTTGCTTGTGAGAAATTGTGAGGCTCCCTCCTCCCCTAGTTTTTAAGCCTATAAAGCAGCATACCTTCCAACCATCTTGATTTGGCAGGGACAATCCCAATTAATCCTCTGTCAGCCTACTTTAAACTTGTTTTTACATGTCTCAGTTTCTCTTACCTCCTCCCACTTTCCCCTTTTGTCCTCAGCTTACTTCCATTGCCGCAAACTGTTCAAACTGCAAAAGTAGTTTGCACTCAGTTAAATCAGCAGGGAGAGGAGAATTGAAGAAGGGGTGGGACGTTGCTCTTCCCAGTAAAGTCAAAGGCAAACTGCTGCAACCTCTCCCAGCTGGTGTTTTTCCTCCTTTTACCAGACTCTGATGTTGCTTGGCCATATGTGCCCCAGCTTTCACCTGTGAAATGTTGGAGGGTATCAGGCTCATTAGGACCCAAATTTGAGTTCCAGGAGTTATTGGACTACAAATCCCAGAAACACTGACCGTTGGATAGGGCCCCTGTAAACTGTAGTCTAATAACATCTGGGGACCCAAGCGTATGAACTACTGTTTTAAGGTATGCTGTTGTGTTCTTTATTGTCGTTTCTGACTTCTGGCAATTCTAAGGTGACCTTATTATGGTGTCTTCTGGGGCTGTGACTTGCCCAAGGTCACCCAGTTGGTTTCCATGGCCGAGTGGAGATTTGAACCCTGGTCTCCAGAGTCATAGTCCAATGCTCAAACATTATTAAACCATGCTGACACTTGCAAAGTACGCTTGTTCCTCCACATTTGCGGCTTTGACTTTTGCAGATTTGATTATTCACAGAATTTATTAATATGTTATCTCTAGGAATATCTAGGTCCTCCAGCACAACTCTGGTCAACTTTAACCAAAGGTCGCACTGAAGGACCTAGAGATTCCTAGAGAGAACACTCCACTAGGCATTTGTAGCTCCTCCAGCGCAATTCTACGGCCAACGTCTGGCAGATGTTGACCACAAGTTGCACTGGAGGACCTAGGGATTCCTAGAGAGGTGTTCTCTCAGGTAAAAACAGTGTTTTTGTTATTTATGGTTTTTCCACATTCACAGGGGTCCTGTGCCCCTAAGCCTAGAGAATGTGGTGGAACGAGTGTGTATATATATATATATATATATATATATCAATTTAATTGTTTCTGTCCCCTGATTACACTGAAATTCTGGTGCAGTGACTTCAGATATCCTGCAAAGAATATAAGGGAGACAACAGACATGGTAGGCCATGTATCTTCTGTGAACACCTTCTCAAGTGTAGTTCTTTGCCCATCCTTCATAGGGAGAGGGTCATTGAAAGCTCCAGTTTGCTTGGGAAGTGGCAGATCATTGTTGTTCATCAGTTATCTCAGCATCCAAATTTATAATGCCTTTATGGGTGGACTAGGAATATTTATAGAACTGTCATTAAGGAGATAGTTGAGGTATGAAAAAAATCGTACCCTTTCCCTTGGGGGGGGGGATTTTATTTCCTCCTTGTGTGTTCCCAAATGCAATTCCTTTCATCCAAGCAGAAGAAACAGTGGCCACCTATCTCACTGGGAGAGAGAGAGACCAAGCAAGTAGGATTCCATTGGAGATATTACTTAACTGAGGCATACACAGTGTCACAATAAGTCCCCATCCAATTCTTCCTATTTCAACAGTATGCTCACTTGGTCCTTTTTAGTGTCTTTCCCCTACAGTTTTCCCCACTGACTTCCTTGGAGAGAGTAAACATAGTCTGTCATGTTGGCAGATATTTTTACTATTTAAAAATAAACATTAAAGTTCTAGTGTTTTGTTGTTTTAATTGTCTCTCTTTTGGATGGTTGTAGCCTACAATTTTGTCATGCTTTGAACTAATTTTGTTTGTTCTCTATCAGTTGCATTTAGATACATTTCCTAGCAATCTGAGGACTCCTGCATTGTCCACCTTGCAAAGCAACTTGAGGCACTGTCCAATTCTGCTATGAGAATATTGTGAGGAGCCAATCCTAGTGGGAGTTTCATTCTTAATTCCTGCATTTGGCTTCTTGATGAGCCAGTACTTCAATATCATCTGTTCTACACATTCTGGTAACATATATATATATATATATATAGAGAGAGAGAGAGAGAGAGAGAGAGAGAGAGAGAGCAAAGAGTCTGCAGCACTTGGGAACTTTTTCCCCTGTCAACTGAGAAGAAAGAGATCATTTTCAAAGATATTATGAACCATCTGCAGGAAACAGCAAAGCACCATAACTGCAGAAGATCAAGTAATATTTAGAAGGAAAGGAAAGGGGTGGATTGCAGTCTTTAAGATAGAGAGAAAAGATTTTAAAAAAAAAAGTGTTAGCATGTGGAAGAAGCTGAGTGGGATCTCAACTCACTCCTCTCACTTTAAACAAAAATTATTCAAGCAATTTCCTTAAGAGTGGCATCTTCTTATGGAAAAGAGCCAAATGTGTTAAAGGCACACACAAAAAATGTACTGGTTTCCCATGGGTGGAATTATCTACTGAATTTCTGCCCATTATGTGACTGTAAATTGTGCAGGCCTTCCAAGAAAAAACAGAAATTGTGTCATGTAACACTAATTGTCAAATAGGTACTTGGTTTGAACTGACCTGGATTCTGAATAGGAAGTCTCCTAGGAAAGCTGTAGTTTCCTGCATAAGCCTTCCCAAATTTGATATCCTCCAGATGTGTTGAACTAGAAATCGTATCCCTCCTAGCCAAAACAGCCATTTCTGCACTATCTGGGCATGTGGGAGGTTGTTGCCCAACATGTCTGAATGGCATCAGATTAGGAAAGGTTGTTATAAAAACCTTCCTCCATCAGTCATTTATATATTTGACATCATCTGGTCTATTAGTAATGGGGAGAGACTCTGAATGGCACTGAAAGCTTACCAAGCTTATTTTTTAACTACAACTCCCATAATCCCCTAGTTCAGATTCAGAGAGTTGTAGTCCAAAAAGCAGCTTTTCTGGGCTCTAGCCCATCAAGATCTCATCCACTACTTTTTCATCTTCAGCCCTTTATGCTTTCAAGTCTACCTTGCAGTCTAAGCACTAACAAAGAAAAGAAACCTGTGATTCTGAAGCTGCTAATTTCCAAGCCTACTGATTTGGGATTATAAACAAATGCATGACATTGTTACGTTTACTGCATAGATATTCTAATCAGCAATCCGGCCCTGCTCAAAACCTGTTTGTCCCATGTTGTTGTTGTGTGCCTTCAAATCATTATGGCAACCCTAAAGCAAACCTATCATAGGATTTTCTTGACAGAATTTTTTTCCAAGGGGGTTTGCCTTTGCTTCCCTCTGAGGCTGTGGAGATTATCACATGGGGAATGGGACATCATTGTTCTGTCCCTGTCCCGTCCTTCCTGCGCAATTGCAGGAAGGACTTTCAGATGACATCAGGCTTATCTGGACATTATCCCGTCTGGAAAGTGCAAGTGCAAGACTTTCAAATGATGCCGCACTGATCCTGTCATTATCCCGTCATTGAAGCAGCATTGCCCGGCATTTTGCATTAACAGGAGTTCGCATTAATGCAACAGGATCAGTGCTATGTTATGAATGGCTTTTGCACAATCACTGTCATGGATGGGATAAGGACGGGGGGAGCGATCCCATCCCTATCCCATCTCTGTGTCACAATCTCCTGTGTGACTTGCTCGACGCCATGAGCAAGCTGGCCTTCAAACCTTGATCTCCAGAGTCACAGTCCAATGCTCAAACCACTAGAGTGGCACTCAACATTGTCCCGGACATGAAGTCAAATCTTGTCTCTTCTCACCTTCAGCAAGGCGTGTGGGAATATGGTGGCATCTAATGGCTCAGTGCCATTCTCTCACACACAGCCTTTCCCTGACAATTCCATACTGGTGGCATTGGTGGCTCCATAGGCAGCATGCAGCCCTTAGCCTCCCCACCCCCAACCATCCCCAAATTTCTAAAAGTACCTCTCCCCGGCCTAGTACCTCATATCTCAGGAGCTCAATAAACATAGGTCTCCATGGCAACCAGTTCCGGCTGCGTTCACCGGTGGTGGACTTCTCCCACTAATGAGATGAAATAAGAGACGGCTCTCCTCCACTCAGTAAAGCAGGAAGGAAATGTTTGGCTTGGGAACCTGTTGCAGGGCAGGGATGAGGAAGGGAGGGCCTGGAAAGAAAGACCCCCAGTTCTACAAGCAAGCATTTTAACAAAAACATAAAACTCATCAACAGGCAGGGCAAACCTTATTAACAATTTAATAAAACACAGTCATTAACAGTCCACTTTTACATGCTTACAACTGATAGCTGTTCATCTTGAATAAATATATCCAGGGGTAGCTGCATTGGCCATCCAACAAAGTACAACATCTAAAATCCACAGTGATACACAGTCATTAACAGACCACTTTTACATGCTTACAAATGATAGCTATTTATATTGAATAGATATCTCCAAGGGTAACTGTGTTGGCCATACATCAAAGTGCAATAACATCCCAAATCCACAAAACAGTGATACCTTTATGAGGCCAACCAAAAAAGCACAAAATACATGTCACAAGCATTTGAAGCTCCACTGGCTTCTTCGTTGGGCAAAGATGTTAAAAACCCTATAAGCAAAAAAAAAAAAAAAAAAAGATGTAAGAACAAAGACTTTACAGCCATTTCCTAAGGAACAGTGAAAAGGACTAAAGCTCCTAGGCAACTTGGGGCTGCCTAACATGAAAGCAGCACCCTGAACAAATCAATGTCTGAGATCCCTTTTTTGAATATTGCAAAGCAAGTAAAGATCTGGAAGATTATTTAAAAACAAACAAACAATGCTAGTTCCAGATTTGGAAGTGTTGGAGGATTTGGGCTAGTTGGTTTCAGTGGGTCTCTTCGGTGCAGTTGGGTAATTCTAGACTCTGGACTCAATGGTCTGATGAGATGAGGGCTTCTTTAGATGTTAGTACCCATTGCTTCATCGCTTCAAAATGTGATAAACCAGCCCCTGCTACACATGAGACCCCTCATACTCATTTTACTGGAACGGACCCTGGCCTTCTGCCCAAAGGCCACTGACCATGCTGGCTGAGGAATACTGAGAGGTACTGTCCAAGTGAGTAACCAAACTCTATTTCTTGCCATTGTTGCTCCTGTCCTTTTACATGCCTCTCCCTCAGACATTTGTGAACACCACATTTCAGGGCAGTGGGAGAGATGGAACAAAGTGTGCAGACCCTCTTCTTTTCCTTGCTTTTCTCACTCTCTTTCAGAGGGTAGGCAGCAGTGACAAACCAAGATGTTTCCCGAATTGGCAGTGGGTCCCAGTTGCATCTTAGAATGTGCCCAATATTACCACTTGCTGATGCCAGCCCTAGGAGTTAGAAGGGGAAAATGTTATCTACCCCTTCCAAATGGTGCCATCTACTTGTGGTTCAAGTCATTATTTGGTATTGTATTCAAGTAAAAAAAAATGTTTTAGTAAAAAACTATGTGGGGGCGGACCCCAGGGATTTAGCAACTCTAGCTGAGATTATCAACATGCTCTAGCACAGTACTCTGGGCCACCAGCTTTTGAGAATTACCTGTTGAACTAAATGATTCCTAGATTTCTCAATTGTTTGTTATTATGGCTGGAGATATTGGGAGTTTGAATTTAGCACCATCTGGGTACCCAGGTTAGGAACCTCTGCTCTAGCAGACAAAATATCTGTATGCATGCCTCTGAGGAAATAGACTAAAATCTATAAAAGCTCATGCTACAAATTTCTTTGCTCAGTCTCAAAGGTGCTGCAAGATCCCTTTGTATACTGATACTCCTGACTAGCATGGCCATGTCTCTGAATTTCACAACACGTACACCATCACAGGGACACTACAGATGCAGTACAAGAGTATTAACAAACCTTTGTCACCTCGGCCAGTTGCTCACTGCTGATGTAAGTTTACTGCAGAAAACTACCTATAATCCTTCCTTTTCAGATGACAAAAAAGATACAGGGAGAAACAGGCAAAGAAGAATAGAGCCAGTCAATCATTTTCCTTGAAATAGGCACTAGACCCATTTCCCTCTCAGAGCCAATTATCATTTTTGAGGCTCTCATAGTGCCAATCTTGAGCTTGTTGACACAGAAGCAAGTCTCACAGAATTCAATAGGGCTAATTCCCTTTGAAATGTGCCTAGGCCAGTGGTGTAATGGAGCCAGGGTCTTCAGGGTAGGAGTGCCAAGATTTTATGATGAACAAGGATGCTAACAACATCTGGTTACCCCTCAAGCTACCCTGATCCTCCAAGCTTACTTATACTAGAGGGGGGAAATTAATTTTCTCAAGAGTGATATACTCTTGTGAACTATCCTCGTTGTAATACATTGTGTTTTGGAGGTGCTCTGCCTTGAATGGCAATTAACATTCATTAATGTTATGACAACAACAACAAAAAAACACTTAGAATCATAGAGTTGAAAGCGACATCCAGTCCAACTTCCTGCATAGCAGGAACATACCACCAAACACTTCCAATGGATGGCCATCCATCCTCTGTTTAAAATCCTCCAAAGAAGGAGACTCTGAGGCAACATATTCCACTGTCAAACTGCTCTTACCCTCAGTAAGTTCTTCCAAATGTTTAGGTAGAATCTCTTTTCCTGAGTTTGGATCGTTTGCTTTGTGTCCTAGTCTCTGGTGCAGCAGAAAACAAGCTTGCTTCATCTTCGATAAGACATCATTTCAAATATTTAAACATGGCTATCATGTCATCTCTTAACCTTCTCTTCTAGAGGCTAAACATCCAGCTCCCTAAGTTGTATTTCATAGGGCATGGTTTCCAGATCTTTCACCATCTTGGTCTCCTTTTATTGTCAGAGATGAGAACTGCTAGAACTGGATTGTTGGTGTAGATCAGGGAGTTTATCACACTCTTTAAAAAGCCATCTTATCTTTTCCGGTTCAATCTTCATCTGGGATACACCTGGATATTATTGCATGGGGCATCTCCTTAAATCTCCATTGAATCTGCTGCCTGAATCCAGACTGGATAAAGCACAGGTTGAAGCTGCGGTCAGCCGGCCAATTTTTGAACTCAGGAACAACTTTGAAAATCAGCTGGCTGAGCATTTCTTTGACTTTCAGTTTATATGGTCTGGATTCTGGTGGCAGATTTGACAAAGATTTAAGGAGATGCCCCATATGATAATGTCTGGGTGTATCCCAGATGAAGATTGAACATGGAAAAGGTAAGGCAGCTTTTTAAACCCGGAAAAGGTAAAGAGTACGATAAGCTCCCAACACAGCTGCCTCAGTTTTTGGACTCTCCTTCAGAACATCACCAGGAGGACTGTAATTATGAGCATCTGTAGTTTCAAAATTTTCCATGGCAACATTGCTTAAGAATACTGTCTGAGTATTAAGGGTGTAGAACAAATGGCATATTGGCCAAAATCAGCAGGAGAAGCAACCTTTTCTGCTAAAAGAGTGCTTGACTCTGGAAACAATATTTGAAAGGAGTTCCTTTTTTGTTGAATACCCCATGCAAACACCAGCTGTCTTAAAGCACTTCACCCCCAGCAACAACTTGGTTATTCATTCCCTTGTTGTGTGTTATTTTCTTAAAGGAAGTTCTCCAGTCTTTGCAGTATCTCAGTATTTATAGCTTAATGCTAATGTCATTTATATTAATACTAGTGATAAAAGAAATATTACATGACCATGTACCTAAATAGACTACAAGCCAACAACATGATAAATATATTTGCAATATGAAAGCCCAACATGAAATAAAAATTGGGATGTGAAATTGCAATTTATAAATCAGATTGATTTCAGTGACTGGATTCACCAAATGTCAAAAGCTAGGAATGAGTCCCAGAGAATTAATCACTTGTCCACTGACTGAAAGCAATGATCAATGCAGCTAATAAATTGGTTTAACACGGTGCAGAGGTGCTGCTTTGCAGATGGATTTTAGTCAGACCCATTCCATACAGAAGGTTTCAGTGGTGACAGCCTGCTTTTAACCAACAAATCGGTGTCTCCTGGTTAGAGCTACACATTTAATCTTTATTACCTTTCCATTCCCTTGAGACAGGAGAGAATCGCCAGTTTCAGTGAGCATTTGTAGTCTATGATAGTTGCCAAGCATCATACAGGAACAAGAACAAGAATGCATTAGGAAATAAAAGAAGGGAGAGGAAATCTTGATTTTTAGATTTAGATTTCAGTGTAACTATTTACACTCTTCATATAGAGGAAAACATGGTGCTATTTTTTAAACGGTTGCACCATTTCCTACACATTGTGTCTTACACCAGTTGCTAGGAGATAGAAGACAGGGGGAGGAATCTTGTAGCACCTTTAAGACTGTTTGTTTTAAGGTGAGCTTCGTGGATTACAATTCAGTTCCTCAGATGCAATGATGGAGAGTGATCTCTTTGAGGGTCTTTGCAAAATGAGAGTGCAAAATCCCCAAACACAACCTCTCCAACATTATGTAATACCTTCCATAAGCAGATGGTGGCTCCCAAGCTGTTCTCCTTCCTATTGAAACGACCATAACCTCATTTTCAATCCCCTTGGGATTTTGCAGCTGCTGGGTCAAAACAGGCTAGAGAAAGAAACATTTATAGTTAAATGAACGCCATCAGCATATTGTTCAAATATTCAGCAGTTCCTAGCTGGCAGTGTTACCATGGGAGTCCAACATAGCTACTTACATTCTTAAAAAACGTTTGGTCTAATAATCCATCTGACTAATATTCCAGACACTCTCTCCCCCAAGATAGGTGAAAAATTAAACTCAGATTGAAGGCCACATTCTATTGGCTATTCTCTCCTTTCCCAAGGGAACACCCTGTGTTCACAATATATACAGGTTGCTACTATTCTAAATGGCCCTCAAATTAAAAACATTTTTTTCCTCATTGCAGACTGAAAATAATCCACAGCCAAAGCAGTGAGAAATCTGCATGCTTCCTCTTGACCTTTTTCCCAAAGTGATGCTGTAGGCGGGTGTAACTAAGGGGGGTTGCAGACTGCCAAAAATAGTGCAAATTGAGTCCACTTTTAGGGTTAGGGTTAGGGAATCATGGGAACTGTATTTTATTGTGGCACCAGAGCTCTCTGACAGAGAAGGCTCAATGTCATAGGGAAAAAAACAATTGCCATGATTCCCTAGCACTAACCCTAACCCTAAAAGTGGATTCAATTTGCACTATTTCTGGCAGTCGGCAACCCCCCTAACTCAACAGAGACGGTTGCTATCACTTGTTGCAGTATAATATTTCTTGTGGACCAACTATCTGTCTGGCTGTTGGATCCAATGCAGTGCAATAAGGGCAGGATTCTCAGTGGTACATACATCTCCACAAAGTCTCTTACAGCAGTTAAATGACATGTTCCCAAATACATCTGCATAAAGCAGCTTACCCTTGATACTGCATCTAGGAGGGGGGAAATCTGTATCATAAGCTCCTTGCTAGTCAAGGTCACATTCATGTTTAATCCATCCCACTGTCTTTCATCTTTCACTGTGGTCTCCCTTACTAGAGCAACAAAGGAAGCCACTGTCTACTTACCCCAGCCTTTCTCTCCCACATTCAAGCCATCATTCTGACTTCATATCTACTGGCTATGTGGCTGACAAATATATGTTGATTTTGATTTTGATTTATTTTTTTACTAACTACTCAGGCTGCAAAGGAATCTTGTAGCACCTCTGAGACAAGAAAGAAGGTAGCATAAGCTTATGTCAGATGCATGGAGTGCCTAGGAACAGAACCTTGTAGCTATGAATCAGCAGGTTGTATTGTGAATAGCAACAGAAATGCAAGACATGTGGGTACGTGATGAGGTGACATGATCGGTCCTTGTGGGACAAAGTCAGGGGAAATGTTGCTAAAGCCAAGGTGAGTAGATAACCATATGAATGGTGGAGAGAGCTATTGGAATGTAGTGCGATGCTGGCTGGGAACCAGAAAGGAGATGTGGTAAACTGGCCAAGAGACCCCTTATGAGACTGGAGGCTTAACTAGTATTATAATATGTGTAGTGTTCCAGGACAAGAGGCTACTGTCAGGACAGAACATGGAGAAACAGAATTGGCAAAGGAGTCAGACAAGGCTGCATCCTATCACCCTATTTATTCAACTTATATGCAGAACACATTGTAAGGAAAGCAGGCTTGGACATGGAGAGGGAGGAGTGAAAATAGAAGGAAGAAATATCAACAATCTGAGATATGCTGATGACACCATAATACTAGCAGAAAACCTCACAGACCTGGAACAACTAATAAGATCAAAGAAGAAAGTGCAAAGGCAGGCTTACTGTTAAACATAAAGAAAACAAAAATAATGACCACAGCAGTAGAGGACAGGGGGGCCTGGAGATGTCTCATCCATAGGGTCGCCATGGGTCAAGTTTGACGTGAAGGCAGTTAACAACAAAAGTGTGCCAGGACATCATTGTCTCTGTTCAACCCATTGTCAATGGACTGCAATTTGTGGATATATTCCAATTCTGCTGTTTCTTCTTCCTATCTTCCTTTGTAGGTTTTTTTTTTCTAAGAATAGCTGTTCTGGGGTCCAAGAGATTGCCAAGGAAGACTGAACTGCTCTATAGGCCTAAGCAGACTGCCAGAAATAGTGCACATTAAATTGAGGCACTGCCCTGGCTCAGTGCTAGGGAGTCATGGGAATTGTATATTTTTCTGGGACATTGAGCCTTCTCTGTCAGAGAGCTCTGGTGCCACAATAAATTACAGTTCCCATGATTCCCTAGCACTGAGCCAGGGCAGTGCCTCAATTTAAGGTGCACTATTTCTGGCAGTCTGCTTAGGCCCTATAACTGTTTTTTATGTATTCCTATTACTAATGTCTGATTTATGTCCATTTATCCTCTGGGGCAAAGACTGGCCTGTTTTCCCAGTGTAGAATGCTGAAAGGCATTGTTGACAGAGGATAGCATATACTGTGTTTCCCCGAAAATAAGACATACCCATAAAATAAGCTGTAGCAGGATTTCTAAGCGTTTGCACAATATAACCCATACCCTGAAGATAAGACATAGGGCCAATGCAGACGGGGCGGCTTTTCTGGGTTGCCCCTGGGAGCGGCGGATCGGGGCTGTGGCAACCACATAATCCTCCTTTTTGCGGCCCCCAAAAGAGCGGCTCAAAGGGCCGCTCCTTTTGGGGGTGGCAAAAAGCCTCCCTTTGAGCCACAGCCATGGCTCTTTTGCGCCTTTTTGGTGTGTATGCAGACAGGCGCGGGGCATCAGGGTGGAGTCAGGACAAATAAGACATTTCCTGAAAATAAGCCATACTGTGTTTTCTTGAGGAGAAATAAATATAAGACAGTGTCTTATTTTCAGGGAAA
This sequence comes from Phrynosoma blainvillii, assembly GCA_026167975.1. Classification (NCBI taxonomy): domain Eukaryota; kingdom Metazoa; phylum Chordata; class Lepidosauria; order Squamata; family Phrynosomatidae; genus Phrynosoma; species Phrynosoma blainvillii. Next base: position 229,945,319 of record JANUYF010000002.1, on the reverse strand, counting down.
CACAGTATCTCATTAGATCAGGGGTTCCTAACCTGGGGCGCAAGATGGAATTTGAGGGGGTGCAACAAAGAGTGGTTTGTGTCCTTGAGTGATGAGTCACAAGTCAGCTGTCAGTGTGCCTTGAGAAGTGGTAGTACATGGTTCTGTTGCATAGATTGTTTATTTAATCGAAAGGAGAGAATTTTACAATTTACAATAGTTATTTTTTTTCTGAAAAAATCAGAATCTCATTGCTCAGTTTAGACTAGCATTTTATACACTAAGTTAAAAGCTTATATTTTTACATTTATGGTTGTCCCTCCACATTTGTTGTTATGTCTTTTGCAGATTTGATTATTCACAGATTTTATTAATATGTTCTCTAGGAGTAGCTAGATCCTCCAGTGCAACTCTATGGTCAACTTGAACCAAAAGTCACACTGAAGGACCTAGAGATTCCTAAAGAGAGCACTCCCCTAGGCATTTGTAGCTCCTCCAGAGCAATACTATGGTCAATGTCAGGCAGGTGTTGACCACGAGTTGCACTGGAGGACTTAGAGATTCCTAGAGAGATGTTCTCTCAGGTAGAAACATAAGGGTTTTTGCTATTTGCTGTTTTTCCACATTCACAGGCGTCCTGTGCCCCTAACCCCAGCAAATGTGAAGGGATGAGTGTAATTTGTTCTCCCACAATATTGTATTCAATGTTTAAAAATTAGGAATTAGACTTCATTTTAAAATGTGATATTAATATTGTAGGGGGTGAGAACATTAACCAAACATTTCCTGGGGTGTGGGGCATAGAAAAGGTTGGGAACCACTGCATTAGATGATGAGCAACTGAAAGTATCTTTAATACTGTGGGTAATGTGATTAAGTCCTGTGATGACATTCCCTGAGTAGATGTGTGGACAGAGTTGGTATATGGGTTTGTGGCAAGGTCTTGTCTCCATCTCTCCATCCATGTTATGTGTCCTCCTGTGGGTAAGTAATTTATCATATCTTCTTTCTGGTTCCCAGTCGACATCACATTACATTTCATTAACTCCCTCCACCATTCATATGGTTATCTACTCCCCTTGACTTTAGACAACATCTTTCCTGCTACCTTTGTCTGCTAATGACCATGTTAAAACCGAACATCATCTTATCACCCTACCCACAACTTTTGCATTTCTATTGCTATTTACACATGAAACCAGCTCATTCAGGGCTATAAAGGTCTGTTCTTATGCACTCCACTCCATGCATCTGATGAGGAGAGGCAGGTAAGAAATGAATATTGTTCTTGTTGCTGTTGGTGTTATATTATTATCTCAGGAGATGACTTACATGCATGTGAATCAGCACATCTAACTCTAAGGAGTAAACTGTAATATCATTCTGATGCTAATTAGATCAGAATCTGGGCGTCATCTCCCATATAAGGAAAGATACAATGTCATTTTAAAAAAAAGTCAAAGGGGAACTGTCCTTTCCATTCTTTTCTTTTTACAATAGGGGAAATAATAATATATTTTTTCCACATATATTTTTGTGAGGTTTACTGTATGAACAACTGGAAGAGAATTAACTCGAAATGAAAATTTTGAATATACCATCTTGATAATGGATTTTGTATGGGGGAAAAAATCATACAAAAAATTGATGTACACTTTAATGGACTAGGATCCAGGATAGATTCAAACCCTACTCAGTCATGAAGCTCACTGCCTTGAGAAAGCAACTATCTCTCAGGCTGCAGCCACACTGCAGAATTAATGCAGTTTGATATCACTTTAACTGCTATGAGTCAATGCTATTGAATTCTGGGGTTTGTACTTTTGTGAGATATTTAGCCCACTCTGTTAGAGAGCTTTGGTGCCACAACAAACTACAAATTCAAAGATTCCATAGGATGGAGCCATCAAATAGCATTAGTGCCTCAGTGTGACAGCAGCTTTAGTCTATCCTGCTCCACAGGGTTGTTGTGTGTACAAAGTGGTTGGAAGAGAACTGTGGACATTGCCTTGAGTTCCATGTTAGAATGGCTGACTGAAAATACAATACATATATAGTAGTAAAATTAGATAGAGTTAGAGAAATAGTGGTATAACTAGGATAATATGAATACAGAGGTATAGAGTTATATATTTTTCCCCAAAGTATAAAATACAAGTATAGATACAGTGTTGGCAATGTGACCAGAAACTTTTGGTAGTTTTGTCTAAAGTGGGTAGTCCTGATTTTTTTTCTTCGTGGTGTCAGGACCAAAGAAATCAGAAGAAGACTAGGAATGGGAAGGGCAGCTATGAAAGAAATAAGTAAGATCCTAAAGAGTAAAGATATACAACTGAACACTAAAGTTAGTATTGTCCTAGCCATTGTATTCCCCATCACTATGTACAGATGTGAGAGCTGTGAAGGAGGCAGATAAGAAGAAAATCAACTCATTTGAGATGTGAGGCTGGAGAAGAGTGCTGAGGATACCGTGGACAGCAAAACAACAACAAATGGGCCCTTGAACAGAACAAGTCTGAACAATCCCTGGAAGAAAATATGATCAAACTGAAGCTGTTGTACTTTGGCCACATTATGAGAAGGCAAGCCTCATAAGAAAAGACAATAATGCTAGGAAAGGTAGAAGGTAGCAGAAAAAGAGGAAGATGGATAGACGCAATAAGGGAGGTCAGGGGCCTGAAATTACAGAACCTAAGCAGAGCAGTGGAGGACAGGAGGTCTTGGAGATGTCTCTTCCAAAGTGTCACCATGAGTTGGGGTCAACTTGAGGGCAGCAATTGACAGCAATAGAGGCCAAAGAGAAAAGTCCAAAGAAATCCTACACATATTTACCTAGGAGTAAACACATAAGTTGACAGCCTATAAGGCTCTGTAATCCAGAGCTGCTTTTGGCATCCACACTTATTTCAAACTCTTTTCTGAGTGCTTTGGCCCATTCAGAAATTTGTGGGGTATGTGCACCCAAAATCATTAGAAAAGCAATGCAAGTCAGTTTCAATCTCTGGGATAGAGAGAAGAAAGGGTGAGGGAAGGGGGGGGGGGAAGCTTTCTTACAACTTTCTATCCAAATGTAACAACTAGTGCTAGATTTCAAAATGAATGTATAAATATATATGGCTCTCATATATGGTTGATGCAAAGTGAGAAATATTTATAACTGCAAAAATTCTAAAGTGTATTACAATAACTCATTCAATGGCTTACACAGGTATGTACCTATCAATCCATGGATCGTGGAGCACATTAACACTCTCCTTATTCTTTTCATAAGATGAGAAAGGACTCTATTCTCCTTTAGGGAGGACCACATGGAAGGGAGACGGAAAAAGCATATCTCTTTGATGAACAATGTAAAGAAGAAAGGTATTCAGCAGCCTTTCTAGCACACTTGCCATTAATTGGCCACGGAATTCATTCCCCTTTGTTGTTGTTAGGTGTCTTCAAGTTGACTGCAACTTATGGTAACCTTATACTGTTCAGCCAAGTGTTATCTGGCCACAAAACACTCACAGTGCTCCTATCCTGGACACTCCAGAAAGATCTTCCTCCTGCACTCCCTCCAAAGGTTCAACTGCAGATGAAATGAGAGACCTAAACACAGAGACCAATTTTGCCCAATCTGATGCCCTCCAGATGTGTTGCACTACAGCTCTCATTACTGACTGGAGTGATGGAATCTGTAATCTAACATGAGTTTTGGGGACAGATAGGGAAAGGAGAACAAAGTGGGATGGGGGGAACCAAAGTTTCTCTTTGGGCATCCATTATAAGGATTCATTCAGGAGAACAATATCAGTATTGTTGTTGTTAACTTTATTTTTTTCTCATCTCCACCACCACCACCCAAACTAGGACTCAGGGTTGCTTACATATTACAGAAGTGTTGTCCACACACACAAAAGGATGCAAACATCTCAGAGCCCTAGTTTACAAAAGCCAAAGAACCTTCAAGAGGGTGAGCTGATGCTTCTTTTCACAAGAAATGTTTGGCAAGATAATGCCTAGTTTCTCCCTTCCCAGAATGATTGGTTCTCCATCTGCCTGTCCTACCTCCCAGATGGATAGGGATCACACAGCTCAGCAGGGAGAGGCCTGTGTTATATTGCATCCCAATTTGCTACGCATTTCCACACCATTTGCTTCCCTTTCTCTTTCCTGGGCTGAAAAGCTGCGGGGGGCGGGGGAGTGCTAACTGAGCAAGGAGCTGGAGGCAAGTCCCCAAAAAGCTGCCTATCAGGATACCAGCTTGGGAGATTGTTGGTTGTCCCAGGTGTTCCTATGGCTACCCAATAGACTCAGGGACCAGGAGAGTGTCTGGACAGCTGACTGGAAGATTCTACAGCCATACATCTCTCTTTTTAAATTGTTATTATTATTTTAGTCCAGATTCTGATATTCTGACTGGTCCAAAAAAAAAAAAAAGAAGAAGAATTCTTTAAGACCTGGGACTGTTCTATGACACCTTCAAGAATAGAGCAGTCTTCTCTCCTTTTGTTGTTGTTAACTGCCCTTGAGTCAATCTTGACCCATGGAGGCCCTATGGATGAGACATCTCCAAGACCCCCTGTCCTCTACTGCTCTGCTTAAATCCTGCAACCCCTTAATATCCGTGACCTCCTTAATAGAGTCCATCCATCTAGCATGTGGCCTTCTTCTCTTCCTACTTCCCTCCTTGTTTTTTCCAAAGAGTCTTGTCTTCTCATGATGTGTCCAAAGTATGCCAACCTCAGTTTGTCATCTTGGCTTCCAGGGAAGTTTCCAGCTTGAGCTGCTCTAGGACCTGTTTATTTGTTTTTTTTTGGCTGTCCATGGGATCCTAAAGACTCTTCTCCAGCACCACATTATCTTAAATGCATTGATTTTCTTCCTATCATCTTTCTTAACTGTCCAGCTCTCACATCCATGCATGGTAATAGGGAATAAAATGGCTTGTATGATTCTGACTTTTGTGCTGAGTTGTATATATTTGCATTTTAGGATCTTTTCTAATTCGTTCATACCTACCCTCCCCATTTTTATTCTTCTGATTTCCTGACTGCAGTCTTCATTTCTATCAATGTCTGATCCCTTACAGAATACAATACTGAGCAGAACGAGTATAGAACATACACTGGCACTTACACTTATTGCAACCCACTATCCTCAAAAACTGCGTTATCCATAATTTTAAGGTTCACTTTCTCTGACATGATCCTGCCCACATATCAACGTCTACCTCAACAGAACGTCTCCATGTTCCACTATGATCAAAGGTGAGTAAGGATGTGTCCAATATTAAGGCCGAATGAGGCAGCTGCATCAGGAGGAGGCAAATGCTAGGGATTGGGAAATGCAGCAAAATGTGTGCACTATGTTGCTTTCCCTCTGCCCTGTAAACTGGCCTGCCACCCTTGGGGGTAGCTGAATATGCTGGTCCCCACCACCACCAGCTTGGCACCATCTGATATATATTTTTCACCAAGCAATTTTTGTTAATTCCCAGGCCTTTTACAACAGGGATGAGATTACTATGTCCTTCTAGATGTTTTTGAATTCCAACCCACAGCAGCTCTAGCCAGCATAGCCAATGGTGAGGATTGCTGGGATTTGAAGTACTTGAGGAAACTATTTGATTGTTGAGGTAGACCTTGATACTTCATATTCTCATACACATCTATACAGTTGCAGTATAATATGAGACAATTCCCAACCCTCTTTCTGATTAACTGATTTTAATACCAGTTCTTCTTGATTCCATCATCTGGTGTGTCTTTATCCCACTCCTCCTTATTGTGTGTGTGTGCGTGTGTGTGTGTGTGCACGCACATTCAGCCTTATCATTATGATAACACATCTTGATAATTCTCTGAATAATTCCCCGATAATCACCCTTAAAAGTAGGATGATAAATCATTAAATAAATAAAGCAAGCAAGCAAGCAAATAAATAAATAAATGCATAGCCAGTGACCAGGCTGCTAAAGGGCACAAATAATGTTTGGCATGAGTTATAATCTGGAGTATTCCCATTTGTGTATATGTGCCTTCAAGTTTTTGGCAACCCCATTAACTCTTTAACAACAAAACTGGCCCACGTGTGATAACGTCCTTAGGTAAGGAATACTCACAGGTGGTTTTGCCAGTTCCTTCCTGTAAAATATAGCCTACAGCAGCTAGTATGTGTTGGTGTTCTCTAATCCAAGTACTAACCAGGGCAGACCCTGCTTTGCTTCCAAGATCAGATAGGATCTGATGCATGTAGGGTATTTAGGCCCCAACTATAAAGCTTTAATTAAAACTAATACAAAATGGTGGGAACTATTTGACTGTTTTAACAAGATGATCTTGTTATGTATAAGACTATAGCAAAATATATCTTATTAGGACAATTTACAGATATAGTCGTGTTAGTCTGTAGAATTAATATAGAGAGAGATTATGTAGCATATCTGCCTGTATCTGGGCAAGTTTCTTGAAGAGGTTAATGGATTTTCCACTTCATTTGGCTAAATTTGCTGCTTTCCATAGTGGTAAAAGTCTATGAAAGCTAATGCTGCAAACTTCTTCTTTTCCATCTGTTAGTCTCAAAGGTGCTAGAAAATCTTTATAGATATTAATTCTACAGACTAACACGGCCATATCTGTAAATTCTACCACTATAGAAAGCACTATGGCTTCCACTCCACCATAACATCTGAAGAAGTAGACTAAAGTCTACGAAAGCTAATGCTACAATCTTCTTCTTTTTAATCAGTTAGTCTCAAAGGTGCTACAGCATTTCTCTATATACTTATCAGGACAAGTGATCATGCTCCTCATTATGGGACTTCCTCCCAGGCAGGCAGAATGGGAGGAAGTCCCATAATACTCAGAGGGACTGGCATCAGAATAGACTTCTGGATAAAATTGCTCATTAGATGAACAAAATTTAGTGAGTAACCAAGTAACACTGCACAAATCGTGTCAGTTGATCAACTTATTATTTTCCAGAAGAACAGTGTGACATACATGCCCCTTTTCCAGTTATCTATCTTGATGGTTTTAATGTACTATTGAAACTTCTCACATTAGAATGAGGGATGTAACTAGTGGACCATGTACTCATGCTGTGGTGTTTTGCTGAGTTTTTTGAGCCTGTTTCCTAGTTTACCTTCTGACTTTGGCTGAGCAACTAGTTTACCCTCTGACTAAAGGTCCTCTTTGGCTAGAGAAGAATTAAGTTCAACTGAACTTTCCAGCCCAACAAGAGGAGTGCATCTTTGCTCAGCGTCAAGAGCCTTGGGGATTTCTTTTCCTTTTCTCTTTTTAAAAAAGAAATCCTGACTCATCTGGCAGCACAGGATTTTATACTCTCCCTCAGGTATGCCAGAAATCCTTGGAATGTGTTGTGTTGTGTGCCACAGAAGCAACATAATATGCATTATATTTTAAGTAACTAGGCTCTAACTATACTTACTGGAGGTGGAATGCTACTAGGATACTTGACACAGAATGAATTATGCTTCTTAACAGAAGCATGTCATCCTGTCCCTTTGCTATCTGAGACAAGCATTTCCCTTCTCCATCTACTTAGCAAATCCATATCCCTTTTCTTTCTATTCCCTCCTGGGGGCCCAGCAAATGAGATGGGGCAGCTGCTGTAGATTGGTTTTCCCCCTTCAAAGGCCAGGGGGAATACTTTTATGCATAGCCTCTCACAAAGCTTTGGAGGCTGTTGGAAGCTCATCTTAGGGGCTAAAAGTCAGTGGATAGATCATTTCTTGCCTGTTCTCTTGCCAAGCTTGTTACAAGTGAGCATGCTCCTCATTAGCTCAATTTGGCAAACAGGAGGACTCCTTCTTTCCATATCAGTCTTCCCAAGAATGAAAATCTGCATCAAAAGTCCTGCATTAAAACAACCCCCATCTTCAGAGATGTTGCAGGAGGGCCTTTCGGTTATGGCACCCATTTATGGAACAATTTCTCCAGGGAGACTCATCTAGGATCCACTGTTAGGCTTCAGGCACCAAGTTAAGATTTTGTTTGTTGTTCATCTAGGCTTTTTTTTTTCCCCCTTGGTCCGGGAATAGATGGTTATTAAACTGCTTTGTTTTGTTGTTTTATTGGATGCTGTGTTTGTTTCTGTTTTACTGGTTTCATTTTTCACAAAGTTTTTTAAGCTTCTTACTTTGTTCTTTTTGTAAATCTGTTGTTTAAAATATTTGGTTACAATGCAGGTTTAGGAAAAGGGTTAACACATATCCTATTATGGAGGAAAGTCTTCCATTTGAAGGGGAATTTCAAGGCCTCTCCTGCTCTTCATTTCTATTTTCTTGTTAATCTTTCAACTCAATGGGGACTGGACAGATCTACAAACATAGAATGCCTTCATACATGTCCCTAACTCTGACAGCTCTTCAGGTGAATCAATGGGATTTAACATATATGTTCAAGTCAAGTTTATTGCTTTAGTTTAGACCAAAGAACTTTGCATAGACTTAGGAGTTTATAACTTGGGGTTTATGCCATGCAGAAATGGGATTTAAAATGGGAAAATCCTGCAAAAGCAGGATCATTTTCACATGTCGGGCATTAATGAGCACAGAAAGTGGACAAAATCAGCCTCTTTTTACTTTTGGGAAAATTCTGAAAGTAAAAAGTGGCCGATTTTGTCCACTTTCTGTGCGGGTTATTTTTGTATTAATGCTCAATGCCCCAGATGAGTCTGAAAACGATCCTGCTTTTGCAGGATTTTTCTGAGATTTAAATCCCATTTCTTCACAAGATTTAGACATTTAGCCTCCTGTATGCTAAATTCCTTACTATTCAATAGTTGATACATGGGCTTATTCCAGTTGGGACTAGCAACTGGATTCAGGCTGTGATGAGTTTACAGGTCTCTCCCTCTAGGACCACCACCACTCCTATGTAAGAAAAATACCACCTGCCCCACAAGCATTCTCCAGTGAGGGATCTGCATTGGGATTTCAGACTAGAGATGACAGCTGGTTTCTCCCCATTTACAACTCCCCTGACAAGAGGGAATGGTGTGGCTAAAGGACATTGTGCAGACCCCTCCAAGGCTGGAGGTTCTTACTCCTGGACTAGAGAGAGGAAATCTGGATAAGTCATCACTTTGGACCTTCACTTAGCCTTCTGAGCTGCTGGTCACCAGATTATCAGAGCCATCAAATGTTGACTCAGGTCATTCCACACTGATTGTTCTGCTCACATAAATCTAAAAAGAAGTCCATAATGAAACCCTCCTTTAGTTTGTCACTCCTCACACGTCTTCCCCTCTTCACAGTTGGAAAGAGAACACAATAGAGGCAGGATTCAAATTATTATTATTATTATTATTATTATTATTAATTTCCCCATTCTTTCTTCTCATTGATGTGCTATATTTGTCTTTTATATTTTAAAATGCAGATAATGGAGAACTAATATGAAGAAGATGGTTCTTTCTTTGCTTCAAGACAACCAAAAACTCTCATGTGAGCCTGTGACATGATAGCCATGTTTAAATATTTGAAGGGATGTCATATTGAGGATGGATCCAGTTTGTTTTCTGCTGCTCCAGGGAGTGAGACACAAAGCAATATATTCAGGGTACAGGAAAAGAGATTTCACTTAACATTAGGAAGAACATTCTGATGGTAAGAACTGTTTGACAGAGAAACATGCTGCCTTGGAGAATGGTGGAGTCTCCTTCTTTGCAGGTTTTTAAACAGAGGCTGGATGGCCATCTGTCGGGGTGCTTCGATTGTGAGTTCTTGCATGGCAGCAATGGGGTTGGACTGGATGGCCCTTGGGCTCTATTCCAATTCTGTGATTCCATGATCCTAAGGCTGCATATTGCTAGACCAGGGTGGTTGGAATGTAGTGGAAATAACCATACAGACTGTTGCTAATTTTGTTTGCCACAGGCCTACATGACACAGATATTTCATTTGAAGTTTTAATAAAGTTTGTTCCATATTATATTTATTTAGTAAACTTTGACAGGCTTACCAAATTAATTAGAATTGTAACCTATTTAGCATGGTATATTCTTTGCATGTAATAATAAATTTGTCTTGTTGTGTTTGGCTTTAATTGTCTTTATTTCCTCTGAAATCATTGCATGTTTCACATTTTATTCCTACATGTAATATTATTTTTGCACTGGTTTATTCCCATTTTTTTGACAGTTCTCCCATAGCATGTTTCATCTTTAAGAACCGCTGCTTGAACTTGTAAATAATTAAAAAAAAAATCGCCTACAGGTAGTCTCTCTGATGCTTTCTCTTCCCACTGGGGTTATAATTAGAGGACGTAGGGTGGAAATTAGTTGAGGAGCATAACAAAACCCATGTTGGTTCAGACCAACAGCCTGCCTTATTGTTGTTTTTGTGTGCCTTCAAATCATTTCCAACATATGGTGACCCTATTATAGTGGGGGAGGGTTGGCAAGACTTGTTCAGAAGAGGTTTTGCCTTTGCCTTCCTCTGAGGCTGAGAGAATGTGGCTTGCCCAAGGTCACCCAGTGAGTTTCTATGGCTAAGCGGGGATTAGAACCCTTATCTTCAGAGCCATCTTTCACTGCTCAAAACCACTATGCCATACTGGTTCTCTAACTGGTCCAGTTTAAAGATAAAACTTAATAAAACAATAATAAAAATAAATGCTCAAGAGGTCCATCATTATGGTAGCATGACCACATGTATTTAGCTGGAAGTTACGTAGCCCTAGTCATTACTGTAGGACGTATCTCCGAGGTCCAAAAAAACACTGCAGAAATAATCTAGTTTGAGGCTTTAACTGCTCAGGCTCAGTGCTAGGGAATCCTGGGAATTGTAGTTTGTTGTGGCACCAAAGCGCTCTAATAGAGAAGGCTTAAATGTCTCACAAAACTACACTTCCCAGAATTCCCTAGTGTTGAGCTAGGGCATTTAAAGTGGTCTCAAATTGGATTATTTCTGCAGTGTGTTTTGGACCTTTGGCTTGGCTTCTGAGGAAGTAAACTGAAGTCTACGAAAGGTCCTGCTGCCAACTTTTTTCTTTCAGTGAGTCTCAAAAGGGCTACTAGATCTCTCTACATACTGATTCTACAGACTAACATGGCTATATCTTTGTTTTAACTCAAGTGCCTTTATCAAATCATGGTGTCATTTGAACGTCCATTCTGTTCTGTGGAATGGGGACATTTGGGAATAAATCACTATCTGTTAAATTTTTAAAAGAAGGGACGTACAAAGACTCAACTGTCTATCCAAAGAAAAGCACCAGAAAAAGCTTCTTTACTGTTAAAGTGGTGGAACTAATTGACAGCTGATGGGAGAAGGGAAGCTATGAAACTACACAAAGGGCAGCTAGTTCTCAAACACTGAACAGTCATGTCCTGTACATTTATAGATGATTTGTTAGAAGGTCTGAAAAGCCTTGTGAGGGAAGGAGAAGTATTCTTACCTCTGGAGAGGGGAGTGAGGAAGATGCCCTAAGTGACTTAAGATCACCAGGGGAGTTTAACTAAATGAGCTCTGATCCAGGGTATTTTCCTGGACATGGCTCACAGGACTAGGCTACCTCAGATACCAATGGGCTACTGGTCTCCATCTCCTGGTTTTTTTAAAAGACATTTTGTTGTTGTTGCTGTGTGCCTTCAAGTCATTTCAGACATGGTGAGCCTTAGGCAAAGCTATCCTGGGGTTTTCTTGGCAAGATTTGTTCAGAGGAGGTTTGCCATTGCCATCCTTTGAGGCTGAGAGAATGTGACTTGCCCAAGGTCAGCTAGTGGGTTTCATAGCTGAGCTGGGAATTGAACCCTGGTCTCCATAATCATTTAGTCCAACAGGCAAACCACTACATCACATTGATTCTAAAGCAGTGATTCCCAAACTTTGGTCTTCCAGATGTTTTTCCCTTCTGCTCCCAGAATTCCTGTTAGCCAAGCTGGCTGGGGATTCTGGGAGTTGAAGTTCAAAGTAGCTGGAGGACCAAAGTTTGAGACCATTGCAAATCTAAAGCATTTTTAGACATTTTAGAAAGTGGTTTGTTGTTGCTGGTGTTTTGCGAATGTGCAAACACTTTGAATGCCTATGTTAATAAGATAATGATACTCAGTAGTGGAGGGATGTAACAATTGGTCATAGGGTATCTCTCTCTGTATATATATGCCTCCATTTTGGGATGGTCATTATACAAAAAGGAAACAGATGGGGCCACAACAAACTACAATTCCCAGAATTCCAAAGCATTGAGCTGTGGTAATTAAAGCAGTGTCGAACCAGCTTATTTACGGTGTGGATGCAGCCCAAGTCGAAGCCTTTTTTCCTCCAAGGCTGAAACTCGAGCATCCTCTGAAAAAGTGCCCCAATCAGGTTACTCTTCAAACATCCCCTCATCCGCCCCATCAGTGGCCAAGATGTCTCAACTACCAAGAAGGACCAGGCACCTCCAAATGGAGGACCTCCCAGAAAAAATGGATGATGTGATCAAATAAAACCCCAAAACATTAACATTTGGCCCTCCACATTTGCAGCTTTGACTTTTGCAGATTTGATTATTTGTGGTTTTGATTAATATGCTCTTTCTAGGAATCTCTAGGTCCTCCAGCACAATTCTGCTGGAATTCAAAGATATAACTGTGTTAGTCTGTAGAATCAGTATGTAGTGAGACCTTGCAGCACCTTTGAGACAAACTGAAAGAAATTGGCAGCATGAGCTTTCGCAGACTTCAGCCTACTTCCTCAGATGCATCTGAGGAAGTAAACTGAAGGCTACGAAAGCTCATGCTGCCCACTTCTTTCTTTCAGTTTGTCTCAAAGGTGCTACAAGATTTCTGTACAATTCTGTTGGAAGTTGACCATAGAGTTGTGCTGGAGAACCTAGAAGTTCATAGAGAAAGCATTCTCTAGACTTTTGTAGGTCCTCCAGAATGATCCTCTGATCAATCTCTAGCAGATGTTGACCATAGGATCGCTCTGGAGGACCTGGAGATCCCTAGAGAGGTGTTCTCTTAGGTAAAAACAATAGTACTTTTTTCATTTGCGGTTTTTACACTTTCATGGGGCTCCTTCACCCCTAACCCCAGCGAATGTGGAGGGACCACTGTTTGTTGTTAACTGCCTTTGCATCGGTCTCGACCCATGGCAGTGACCCTATGGATGAGACATCTCCAGGCCCCCCTGTCCTCTACTGCTCTGCCCAGCTCCTGCAAACTCATATTCGTGGTCTCTTTAATAGAGTCCATCCATCTCTGATTTGCCAACTGTGCCCCTACCTGGACTGAAGGGACCTTGAAGCAGTAGTACTTGCCCTGGTTATTTCTCCTTTGGATTTCTGTAACGCGCTCTACATGGGGCTACCTTTGTACCAAGTTCGGAAGCTTCAACTGGTCCAAAATGCAGCAGCCAGACTGGTCGCCGGAACATCTAGAGCGGACCACATTACACCAGTATTAAAAGCTCTTCACTGGCTGCCGATTAGCTTCCGGGCGCAATACAAAGTGTTGGTCATCACCTATAAAGCCCTACATGGCTTGGGTCCGAGTTACTTGAAGGAACGCCTCTCCCCACACAATCCGTCCCTCACCCTCAGAACATCAGGGAAGAATTTATTAAATTACTGTAAAACTAGATTAATATCTACTTCCCAAAGATCATTCGCAGCTGCAGCCCCCAAGTTATGGAATGGCCTGCCGGAGGAGATTCGTCTTATTTCCACGCTAGAGGCCTTTAAGAAAGAAGGCACTTAAGACGGAGCTCTTCCTGTGGGCCTATCCACCTGACCTCCCTAACTGAACATAAGATTAGATATGACCATCTTGTAAGGACCTCCCGGGTGAAAAAAGATTATATCACTCTCGGCATAGACCTGCATTGTAATTTTATTATTGCATTCATTATTGCTGTTATTTCTATTGTTTTTATTGTTGGGTTTATTGTTTTTATTATTGTTCTTTTTATCACTGTTGTGGTTTTATTGTTATGTTTTTCTTTTTTATTGACTGTACTACTGTACATTTTGTACATTTTATCTTTGTACTCCCGCCTCGATCCATAGGGAGAGGCGGGAAATATAAATTATTATGATTATTATTTCGCATGTGGCCTTCCTCTCTTCCTACTTCCCTCCACCTTTCCTAGCATTATTGTTTTTTTCCAAAGAGTCCTTACTTCTCATGATGTGTCCAAAGTACGACAGCCTCAGTTTGGTCATCTTGGCTTCCAGGGAGGTTTCTAGTTTGATCTGTTTTAGGACCCATTTGTTTGTTTCTCCTTTTGGCTGTCCATGGGATCCTCAGTATTCTTCTTCAAGCTAGAACATCATCTCAAAGGAGTTTTTCTTCCGATCTAGTTTCACTGTTCATCAATGTAAATCCATCCTTCTTAGCCACGCTCAGCGTGGAGGACATTTGGGGAATTCCAGAACAAGGCTGGAAATGGAGGACACATCCTGGAAAAAGAGGACGCGGCGCTTGTCTGGTGGTCACCCAAAGAAAAAGAAGGAGGAGGAGGAGGAGAAGGAGAAGGCGAAGGAGAAAAAGGAGGAGGAGGAAGGGAGGAGGCCAGGCGCAAGACAATAGCAGCCAGCCGGGAGCCAGAAGCATCCAGGCTCCGCCTTCCCGCGTCCTCATTGGCTGCTGGGGAATTTTGGGGGAGACCCGGGAGCCAGAAAAGGGAGGGGGAGGAAAGAAAGGCGGAGCCGGGTGCGCGCGACGCATTGTGTGCGCCGGAGGGTCGCGAGCGAGAAGAGGACCAAAAGGAGGACCAAGAAGAGGAGGAGGAGGAGGAGGAGGAGGAGGAGGAGGAGGGCCAGGGGGACCCACGCCCGCGCCTTCCCTCCAGCCCCACTCCCACTGAGAAAGGAGGAGGAGGAGGAGGAGGAGGAGGAGGAGGAGGAGGAGGAGGAGGAGGAGGAGGGCCAGGGGGACCCACGCCCGCGCCTTCCCTCCAGCCCCACTCCCACTGAGAAAGGAGGAGGAGGAGGAGGAGGAGGAGGAGGAGGAGGCGGGTGGGTGGCTGGGGACCCTCGCTCTCTCTCTCTCTCTCTCTCCTTGCCTGCCTTTCGGAGGCCCAGCGCTGGCTCCGCTACGAGCCGCTCAGAGTCGGAGAAGGAGAAGGAGAAGAAGGAGGCGGAGGCGGGGAGCCCAGGCGGAGCGGACGCAGCCCTAGCAATGGAGGAGCTGAGCAGCGTGGGAGAGCAGGTCTTCGCCGCCGAGTGCATCCTCAGCAAGCGCCTCCGCAAGGTGGGCCAGGCAAGGAGGCAGGCAGGCAGGCAGGCCAGGGGCCAGGGAGGCAAGCCCCTCGTCTCTTCGCTCACTAACCAGCCTCTCTTCTTTCTTTCTTTCTTTCTTTCTTTCTTTCTCTCTCTCCTCCACAGGGCAAGCTGGAGTATTTGGTGAAGTGGCGGGGCTGGTCTTCCAAGTGAGTGCGGCGGACAATGGGGCCAGCAGCTGGGCCAGCCATCCGGCTCTCGGGCTGGGGCTGGGGCCGGGGCCGAAGGGGCGGCGGTGGGGCGGGGAAGGGCTTACCCACTCTCTCGGTGGGTCCCTTGGAGAGAGATGCTGGGAAACAGGGGCTCTGCGGGGAGGCTGGCAAAGCCAAGCCCTGGGCTGATTTTTTGGGGGGGAGATAGAGGAGAGACGTCTGTGGGGCTGCGGAGACCTGACTGACTCCCCCCCCCCCCCCCGCAGCCTCCCTCCCTCCCAGTCTTGGCGGCACTTCGGAGGCGCTTGCAAGTTACTTTGGTGCCTGCAGGGCTGTGCGTTTTGTTTTTAAAATTTTCCATCGGGAAGGGGAGGCTGAGGCTGCAGAGCAACGCTTCCTCCCCTCGGAGTTTCTTTTGTTTACCAGAAATTGGTGCCTTTCTCTCCTCCTCCTCCTCCCAGGAACTCCCTCTTGCCCTCCTCCTCCTCCCCCCCCCCCCAGGTCTTCTCTGCTCTTGGTGCCCCCCTCTTTCCCTTCCTTTCCTCCCCCCCCCCCCATGGCTTCTTTCTCCTGCACTTGGGGAGTCAGCAGAGGGGCTCCCTAATGGCGAGAGCCTCCCTTGTTGTCTGTCTCTGGATTCCCTTCTGAAACCTGAGCTGCCAATAAATGCATGTTGCAGGGGGAAAGGGAGGGGGAGGGTTGTCAGCCTAAAGGGAGGGCCCCCTCCTCCGCTCACCCACCACCAACAGCTGCTGCTGCTCCTGCAAACCAGACTTTCCCCTGGTTTTCTCCTTCCCTTGCTTGACTTCTCATCTTACTCCCTTAGTTAGCCCCATGTGCTCACACATGTGTTCTCAAGTTATCCATTATCCATCTGAGGTTTTCCCTCCAAGCCAGCCGGCGCTCCTTTTCCTCCTCTCCTCCCTTGCCTTTTTCCATTAAGCAGATTGACTCTCTGCTGGCATAGGCCACTGAATTCACATCCTGTTTTATGATCCCCGGTTCTAAAATTCCACTTTGCTAATCAGTGTTTTAAATTCCCTCTGAGAAAGAAGGTGACAGTCAGTTTTAATCTGCCACTGCTGCTGTCCTGGACTTCGCTGACAGCCATCTGTAGTGAAATGGTACTTCTTTGCACTGACGTATTGCATCTCTATGAAAATGGGCACGCTTTGTCTCAGAGTAAAAGCTTTCAGTAGAGTGTGCTGGACATTTAACAGCTTGCATTAAAGGAACCGGGTGTGCTTGCAATAACCTGTTACTCTCTTCTAGGCACAACAGCTGGGAACCTGAAGAGAACATTCTTGATCCCAGGCTTCTCCTGGCTTTTCAGAAGAAGTGAGTAGGCTACAAACATTACTAAGGGAGGAAGGGGAGGAGGGCTCCTTGGGGCAACCTGGCTGGATTATGGATGTAGAATACAGAACAGAACATTATGTATTAATTGTTACCCCTGAATTATAGTCTTTAGCCAGCCTTTCTGTGATACCTGAACATGAAGGAACTTATAAACCTGGTTGTTTAGTAAATGCAGAAGTAAAACTGGCTGTGGACTGTTCTTAAAACTGTTTAATTCTCTGTCTTGCTCTTCCTCATGTTGCGTTACATGTATTAACTACATTGTATGTCACTCTTCATGTTGCGTTAACAACATTCACACATAAACAGCAAGGGGACAGAGTCATAGGGAGTAAAATCTATTATCCAGGTGGGTTATGAATGAGTTGTGTTTTTCAGCTACAGTCTGCTCCTAATGAGACATATTGCCTTGTGGAATCAATATTTTGAAACGTGAAATGGATGTACTGTATTAGATTGTTGGCTGTTTCTTCCTAAATGCCTCAGAGTTGCTTCTTGTGGCTGTTTATTTTTTTATATTTTTATAAGAGTGCAACAGTAACTCTTAAAGGTCAGTCATATTCTTCAGTGAAAGTAATTCTTCTTAGAAGACCACTCTATCTGAAGACCTAAAATGATAAGATTTCTGGCAAAATGCTATATAGACTTTCTACTGATTTTAAGAAAATACTGAAAGCAATTTGTGTTGATTTTAAAAAATAGCAATTCCTGTCTGAGTTGTTCAAAGTATCTCTCAGGCAGACAAATCTATGGTTTTGATGCTTGTGCTGTGCTTTGGCTTTTCAATCATACTAAGTACATAGACAGTGCTGCTGAAGGAAGGTCAAAGGTTTGCCAAGTCCAACATCCTGTTTTCCATAGTGGCTAGCCAGTTGCCTGTGTGCAGCCCACAACCAGGTCACAAGGAATAGCTGTAGCCAGAGCTGAGAGCCGAAAACCAGAGAGCAAACTCTAAAGTAGACGTAGGCAGTTCTGTCAGTATATTTCCCTGCATGAATGATTGGGTAACAGGATGGCAGACATAGACTCAAATTGTGTACATTGACAATTTGTCCTTACCAGCAGAAATTAGCAATGAGAGAGTTTATTAAATGGAACCATCAGTGGCTCCTGTGTGATGATAAAGGTGCAGGAGTGAGCTGTGTCTTACTGTTTAGCTCCATGGCTCCCATCTGCCTCAATGGTTCCTGTGCGGTTATAAATGTATGTACTTGGGTTATATCTTTGGTGCTAGGGACTGGTGAACTACAGGGCCTTTACAGACTGCCAGAAATAATGCAGCTTGAGGCCACTTTAACCATCCTGACTCAGTGCTAGGGAATCATGGGAATTGTATTTTTTTTCTGAGACATTGAGCCTTCTATGTCAGAGAGCTCTGGTGCCACAATAAATTACAGTACTACTCTTTTAACAACAACAAAAAACAAGTACTGTGTTAAGAAGTATTAGGAAAGTAGTTGAAAGCTAAAGGAAGCCTGGTATAAGAGAGATGTCCCCAGTGAACTTGCAAAAAATAGACAAGTCTGTTTTAAAGTCTGACATGTTTGGTGTCTTGCTGTCCTGTGCCTAATATGTAAACAAACGGAGGTATTTTCCCCAGTTTCCTGCATAGTTGTTTTCACAAGTATGGTACCCAAGATGGAAGGGAAAAGTATGCTCCCCTGGATGTCACCATCTTTGCAGTTGCAGTAGTTGGACTACTTTGTGACTGCTTCTTAACACCTGTAGCATCACTGGGTTCCTGCACATTATTCCTGTACTTATTAACACCTGTAGCATCACTGGGTTCCTGCACTGGGTTCCTGCACACTGGGTTCCGCCTAGATTGGTTTTCCACTGGGGCGGTATATAAATAAACTATATTATTATTATTATTATTATTATTATTATTATTATTATTATTTGAAAAAGACCTCATGGTGACTGTGTGCTCTTTGATGTGAGAGTGCTGATTTTATAGCTGGAGTGGGGAAAGTGTCATGGGGTCTCATGTTATTGTGCCTGAAACCCACTAGAATCCACCGAATGGCTGAAAAACACTGCAAAACAGCAGTTTTGCCCACCATGCCCACCCCATACCTTACGCATGGGGCAGGGATCAAATCATGAAAAAAATGGGCCAAAAAGTACTGACCAATTCCACATTCAGTTGCGTTGGGCATGCCAGTGTGCCATACCAAGGGGAAGTACATTAGAGACAAATGGCCTCCACCATCTCCACAGTTGTCCACCCTGCTTTAGAGTATCTGTAAGTGGCTATGGGCTGGAACAGACCACACAAAAAGGGCGGATTGGGGCCACTCCGGAGCTGCAGCAAATGCACACTGTGACCCCAGTCTGCCTGGTCCAAATAGGAGCAGAAAAGATCAGCTCCTATATGGGCAGGTAAAAAGCCGGTGTGCCCCCGGAGCGGCTTGAAGCTGGCCATGTGTAAACGCCCAGTGTGACTTCCAGGTGTCTTGGGAACATGTGGCATTTCCTTTCCATAGGGTTGAATTGTCATCATAAGACAAGGTGTAGAATTTCACAAAACTCTAGAATTTATCGCCATGTGATGATGTCGATAGTGTTTGCAATACATGTAGCATTCAAAATATTTGTTAAGTTCCGAATATGTACGTCTGTTGGTGGATACTAGCCAAAGTAGCTAGATATTGAATTTGTCTTCAGAAACAGTGGGAACATGCTTTATTAATTTTCGCAGATTTATACTTGATGGCAAAAGCCTGTTCATTTCTGGGTGTCCGGCTATGGTGGGGAGGAAGATTTTTAAATTAATCTCATTCTCTCCACCCCAGGCAGTTATAGTTTTTAGGGAGATGGTGCAGTGGTTATAATCACTTCAAAGATAGTTTTTTTGTGCTTTTTTTCGGGCTGTGTGGCCATGTTCTAGAAGAGTTTCTTTCTGACGTTTCGCCAGCATCTGTGGCTAGCATCTTCAGAGAAAACTGAGATTGAAAAGCATGGGTGTATATATACTGTGAGACCCTGGGTAGGGAGGAGTGGTTCCCAGGTGAACTGTGTGTTGTTCTGTGTTGAATAGGTATTGTTCTGTTGTTAATGGCCTAACTTCAGGGTATGCAATCAAGGGTATTGCATACCCTGAAGTTAGGCCATTAACAACAGAACAATACCTATTCAACACAGAACAACACATTCACCTGGGAACCACTCCTCCCTACCCAGGGTCTCACAGTATATATACACCCATGCTTTTCCATCTCAGTTTTCTCTGAAGATGCTAGCCACAGATGCTGGCAAAACGTCAGAAAGAAACTCTTCTAGAACATGGCCACACAGCCCGAAAAAAACCACAAAAAAACTATGGATGCCGGCCATGAAAGCCTATGACTTCACACTTCAAAGATACATTACTGAACACCCTTGCTTGAGGAATGAATAGTCCAGCAGAATACAGCAGTGCAGTGTCGCTCAGGATGCAGTCAACTTCTGGATTTATGCCGCAGGGGGATTTCACGATTTGTTGGAAGCGCTGCCTATACCTATGGAACCAGAAAAATGCTTCTGGCAGACACTCCACCAATGAAAATCCACCTGCAGAAAAGGATGAAGTTGTAGGTGACGTGGAGGGGGAACACATTGATGTTGGATTCTGTACAGTTCAAGGCTGAAAACCCATCAGTAGCACAACTTTACAGCATCCCTGGACCTGGTGCAGAAAATTTTCATCCTACTGAATTAAGTAGGAAAAGGGGAAGATTTTTTTTTTAAAGTAGCTTTCCTGTGTTGATTATTGCCTTGCCTGCATCAAAACAGCAGAACTTAGGATACAGTTAGCATTCTGTTGCAGAACACTGCCATTAGTTTATAACCTCTGTACAGGAAAACAACAACTCGGATTTGTGTTGCAGTGGGCTAGATGTCCCTGGGTTTGAATTGTGTGCGCTTAGAGCTCACAAGAGAAGCACTAAGGTGAAGGGGAAAGAATGGGGGGAAAGTCCTTTCAGAGAAAACACTTTACACGGAACAACCTGTCTTCACAAAATATGTGTGAATGTGAGCACATTGCTAATACATTTCTGCCTAGTACTTTAACAGGTGCTTTAGGACTCCTGACACAAATTGTGAATCACTGGCTGCAATTAACTTCCACAGCATGCTAGGACAGAACAGGTAAGTGAGGAACTGACAAACACATTGTGTAATGTATGAATGCTACAGGTGATTTCCATGTCTCACTCATTCACTGTGCCATATGTAAAGGCTGTGCATCTTGTCTGAATTGCATTGCTTTAACATTTTCCCACCTCCAGTGGCAGGGGAGGCTTTTGTTCCCAAACAAAGGCAAGCTCTCTATTGGCGCAGGCCACGTACTCTAGCAGCTGTGACATCTGACCAAACAGTCAGTTAGCATCTCCTGCACTGTATGTGGCAGGGGCAGATTAACAGCTACTATAAGCACAGTTCACCTCTGCTAGCCCCAAGGGAGAAGAATATTCATATTGTCAACTATAGTTTCCCCCCTTCTCCTGGGCAATGAGGGGAGTGGCTGGAATGGAAACACTAGCTGAGTGCCTGAGTATCTCTGTCTATCACTGTTGTACAAACATCCGCAATGCATCCAGGCAAAGCTGTCTGTTCCTCACTCCTTTCTATTTGTTTTATTTCCTCTTGCTGTCTGCAGGCTGCTCTTGCAACAGGTGTCAAAGCCAAGCCCCATTCTATGTAGACCAGAAAGGAGGCCCAAGCCCTGACCAGTAGCAGTGACTGGGATTCTCAAGCTCTTTTTCTGTGGGGTGGTCAACTAGTTCAAGCCAGGTTCATGTATCCTTGCATGCCCCATGACAAGTCAGTGGTAAAGATGTTCCTAACAAGTCAGTTGTGTCACCAGGAGAACTATACCTGCTACTTTATAGTCTCTCCAGCAGCTGTCCAAGGGCCAGGGTCCTGCTGTCCTGCCCTTGGCTGGATCTGCTTCAGCCCATGATGTTCAATAAAGGTGTTAGAGTTTCCATGTGTGCTGTTTTTTGTTTCTATTGAAGTGGTATATGGGGATTCCTCTTCCACATCCCATTGTG
This sequence comes from Phrynosoma blainvillii, assembly GCA_026167975.1. Lineage (NCBI taxonomy): Eukaryota > Metazoa > Chordata > Lepidosauria > Squamata > Phrynosomatidae > Phrynosoma > Phrynosoma blainvillii. The sequence continues at coordinate 229,923,572 of JANUYF010000002.1, read as the reverse complement.
ATACAGCTTCAGTCAGCCATGGGGTGGGAGAAGAAGTTTGCTGAGGTTAAGTGGTGGTGGACCCCTCCTCTTTCCCTACACTCTACTTATCTGCACTGTAAAGGGTGCAGTACTCTCAGGATGCACGCGTGGGGTGAGCACTGCCACCAGAGCAAAGGAGGCAGTCAGTTGAAAATGGGAGAGAGCAAATGGGATGCTGAGGACAAGGCAATGGATTGAGAAGGAGATGCATTGAAGCATTTTTGGAGGCTGCCCAGAAGGGTTGGCTTAATAGGCAATGCCATGCAGGGCACTAGGATGTTTGTCTATGCAGTTGGCTCAGGCTGCAGTCTGAACTTTCCTTGTGGTAAGTTTTGACTTAATTTGAACCAGATTTACTAATTTAAAGATTTATGTCTAGAATGTAAAGCATAAACTGGCCTATCCAGCCAGAATCCATCGCGATGCTCCTGAGATAAGCGCTGCTCCCTCCAATCCAATCCATGAAAGGGAGGCAAATGCCACCCTGATGTGTCAGTTGAGTAGTGTAATTTTATCCTCTGCCTTGAATTTTAGAGTGTTGTAAACATTTGGTGTATAAGAAATAACTGTTTCTATCATTTGCCTCTGTAATTGCATGGCCAGTCACTTGACTGGATGGAGAAAATGATTAGAGTCTTAACACAGGTCACTTTTAAAGAAGTGATTTGTCTTGCTTGCCCTTTTACTATGGTTTAAGTTATTTATGTATTTTGGAAGAAATATTTTGCATTTTTCATGTATGTTAAACATTATGACATATTACATGCCATTCTTTTTCAATGAGAAACTGCAGTTGTTGAAACTACATTATTGTGTGCTTTGTAGAGGTGTGTTTATCTGATTTAATATGTAATTGATGTGTAATAGAAGTCATTCTATTTTGACATATACCCATTTTTAATTTTTTATATTTTCATGAGCTGTTTTATCCATCACAGGCTCTGTTCACAATTTGACTTGAACATGAATGTACAAAATGTGCATTGACAATTTAAAACTACACTCTTTACTTGAGACTAATGTTTTTGAAAAGCCAAAATTTTGTCTTGAGAACAACTTCAAAGTTATAATTGACAGTATTATAAAACAGTATAATCTGAGTAATTGTTCAAAACAGCAAGAAAATACATTAAAAAATAAATCAACTGCTTCTCTACACAAAAAAGCAGGAAGTAAATAGAATTAATGTATCCATTGCATAGCAACAGAACAAGCCAGTAGACTGGGGTGGAAGGAAAAGAGTCAAGGAATACTATAGAACCAACAATCTGCATTTTAGTGTGGTAATACTCATTTGAGAAATAGACAAACTCCCACATTTCTCATGCGGTAAACTGGTTTGTCTTTATTTGCATATGATCACAGGCAACCTGTGAAACACTTGTATAGAAGTGTGCCACTAAGTTTATTGTGGAATTGTGCAACAATGGAAAATTAAACACCTGATGAGGGAGAAAATGCGACACATGAAATGGATGTTTTGTTTGTTGTCGTTTCAGGGAACATGAGAAAGAGATGCAAAATCGGAAGAAAGGCAAGCGACCCAGAGGCAGACCTAGAAAAAATGTGGTAAGTAATGGTGATTTCTGGGAGACAGAAGGAAATTGAGGCAAAATTTGCAGGGAGCATGTTTGCTTCTGTTTGTACATGGCCCATGTGCCTCCCGTGAGTCAGAGTCTCTTGTGTAGTCTGGCTTTAATCCCACAGTGGGTGGATATGTCTGGTCATCTGAAGTTGATGTTTAGTCTCCATTCAGAAACCTTTAGGAAAAGTAAATCATCAGTGTTTGCAGCATGCATCTTTTTGAAACCAACAAATGTTTAAAAGGTTTATTAAATACAAACAGCTGTTGAGGTATTACCATTAAAACATACCATATTCTAATCTTAAGAGCAGAAATGAAAAAAGTAACTGCATGCAGCCCTCCAAGGCTCTTTTTGTGCCCCACTGACCACCACCACCACCCATTTTGGGGGGGGGGGGAAGGGAGTTTGTGCCTCTCCTGAAAGCCCCAAGAGCTGCTATTTGCCTTTTAATTAGGTTTCTTGTGCATTCCCCTAAAATACGCACACTGTTTAATAGTTTTTAAAACCCATTTTTCAAAACCAGAAGCAGACATATGGCTGTTTCTGGCTGGGTTTTGTTATTTCAATTTTTTGCCAGCCCATACAGCTCTCAGAGGGCTCCAGGAGCAGATAATTGGTCCATGGATTTGATAAAGTTGTCCAGCCCTACCTAAGGTAATACAGTTATCCTTAAAACACAACTGTGAATTTGCCACAGAAAAGAGACAGTGCAGAAGTTAGCAGTAAGCTACAACCAGTTTTCTGTTATAGCCTAAGTCTGTCTGGTGTAATAGACTTAACAATTCATCACCCAAAAGTTTACTGGCAATATTGCTGAAGAAAAAGTCCATATGGATGTTGCACCCACTGTTTGTTTGCTTGTTTGTTTAAAGGAACCAGAGGTGCCTTCAAAGAGCAAATCCAGCAGCTCTTCCTCTTCAACCTCCTCTTCATCTTCCTCTTCTGATGAAGATGATGAAAGTGATCTTGAGACAAAGAGAGGTCAACGGAGTAGAGAGAGTCACCCAGTGCCTCAGAAGAAGGCTCAGATTCTGGTGGCCAAACCAGAGAACAAGGACCCTGTGAGGAAGAAGCGTGGGCGGAAACCACTGCCTCCAGAGCAGAAGGCAGCCAAGAGGACTGTCAACCTAACAAAAGTGCTTAAAACAAATCAAAAGGAAATTGGACGGGGAGGAGGACCCAAAATGATGAGCAAGATGCCCCCGCAACACAATGCTCAGAGTTCTGGTATTGCTATGCTGAAATCCCACATGAAGGAAGCCCAAGGGGCATTTGGTGGGTTTTGTTCTGGACCATCCTCTGCTGACAATCTCTCTAATATTGTGAAGAACACCTCCCTCGGAAGCCCAAGCTGTGGCATCAGCTGGCAAAGCTCCATCGTACATTACATGAGCAGGATGTCACAGAACCAGAACTCGGCGGATGCCTCTGCAGTGGGGAGGCTGGCCTTCAAGTCAGCCATGTCCTGCAAGAGTGGCTTGGGACTGGATTTAAAACTGAAAAACCAGAAAGCGGCTGGGGATCTGGAGTTGACCATGCAAGGATCCAAAGTGACTAAGAGGCCCAATGGTAGCAGTGCATTGGGAGAACAGAAAACAGGGTATGGAGTCGGTGCTCAGAATTTGCACAATGGTAACAAGGTTTCTGCTGGCAGCCAGCCAGCTTCCAACCAGGAGTTCAACCTCCAAGCTTTGAATCTTCAGAGTGTAAAAAATGGGCCGAACTCCACTGGAGGTAGCAGCCTTCCTCGACACAGTTGTGGGACTGCGGCCAAAAGTGCAGGTAGCACTCTAGCGACAAGCATAGGTGTGGTCAAGGGCAGTGGGGCTGGTGGCGGTGGGCCAAATACTGCCAGTGCAGGGGCACCATTAATGGACACAGATGCTCGCAAAAGTGAGAAGGCCTCACAGAGCACAACCACTGATGAGAAAGATGTGACAACCAAAAGCAGTGCCCCTTCTGTGAAAGAGGGTTGTTCTACAGCAGAGAACCGCAAAACATCAGCCCTGTCAGAAATGAGCACTGGAGAAGAGGAGAGTAGCTCTGATTCAGACAGAGATTCTGCTTCTTTCCCCGGAGCAACCCAGAACATGTCTGTCTCCATCCAAACTAGCCAAGACTGGAAGCCCACTCGCAGCCTCATCGAACATGTCTTTGTCACAGATGTGACAGCTAACCTGATCACAGTGACTGTTAAGGAATCTCCAACCAGTGTTGGCTTTTTTAATCTTAGACATTACTAAGCTCTAAAGCATACAGGGTCTCTCTCTCCCTCCCTCTCTCTCTCTTTCTCTCATCAACTCTACCTGATGGTTCCTTGGATGCCACAAGGAAAAACAAAACCCAATTACTACTGTCCTTTATAAGCTAGGTGCTATTAAGCAGTAACTCTGTATTGGGAGATTCTATAACTGCTAATCATGGTTGATTTTTGGCTTCTGTTAGTTTTTTCTGTGGAAACTCCTTGAAACTTAGAGTTCTTCTTGAGAACCAAGTTGTTATACAATTGCAAAACACACACATACATACACATCTGTATGTAAGGATGGGCTTTCACAAGGAATGGCTTTAGTTGTTTATACCAGCCAGAAGCAGGGGGTGTTGGGTGAAAGTTGATAGCCTAGGTTTTGCTATAGCTGAGTTTCCTTTTATCGTTTGAAAATGACAGAGGACTGGCTATCCAGCTGGCTCATAAACTGGGCAGGGGGATAAATCCCCAAAACAACCCTGTAGTACAATAACATGGTGTTCCCCAAGATAAGTGGTTCCTTATTTTTCCACCAAACTCCAAATCTGACTTGTGAGCTTCTGGAACAGTGAAACTTCAGTCTAATCCTCAAAACAAATCTTTATATTTAGGAGACCTACAAAGGGGGCTGTGAAGTGAGGATTTTGTTTACTTGTTATTGAGTAGGCCTTATTGAGGGAAACAAAAAAAGGATGATATTGAAGAGGATGCTGTCCTCACTGTTTTGGGGGGTGGGTGGGCCTAAAGGACATAAATGCTATGGGCTGCATGCTGCTTTAGGTATCCCAAGAGGAGTGTTGGCATCTTGAAGCATCAGAACTATCTGGTAACTTACCTGTAAAATGTACAAGAAATCATATTTTCCTAAAGTAGGGAAGAGATCATCAGAAAAAAGTTTTCCCATGGCATGAGCATGCTTTTTCACTTGCCAAATGCCAGCAGATGCTGCTCAGTGCAGAATGCCACCTCTTCCTTAGTCATTTCTGGGCACTCATTTTTGTATATTTATGTAATTTCAGAGTACTTACTTTGCACATTAGAAAATTCTAGATAGAAAGCACTTCTGCATAAAATGTCAAGCAACCTCTATGTAGCTCATTGCGTTAAAAAGAACCACATGTAGTAGAGTTTTGCCATGTGTGGTCAGGTATGGCTTCTCATAACTTCAGCAAAAATTCACCTGCGGTGCTTGTTGCAAGCTACAGGTTGCAAGCCATTTGTTACAAAGAGGAAAAAGAAGTGGTCCATGTAGAATTTTTTGCAATGTGTGAAGCAGTACTGAATATCACCTGGGAAAAGACAAGGAGGAGGCAGGAGAGAACTGCTGTTCATATCTGCTGGCCCAACTCTATTTTGAACTTGTGGCATTTAGATACCAGCTCTTTGGAACTTCTGTTAAACTGATAGCTTCCTATATATTCTTACGTGCAGGTTAATCATAAAGCTTTCCATGTGTATATTTCTCTGGTGGAACTAATCCCCCTTGATTGGATCTATGTGTAGGTCTTGTATCCCTGGGTTGTGTGATACTGATCTTCAGATGTGGCAGATGTGGCAGGGATTGAAAGTTCTCCTTATGGTATGTAGTTTGCTGTGGCATAGTCCTTAACCTGGATACTAGTGTATGAACCCAGAGAAGACAAGATATAAAGCAGCCAGAGATCAGCCTATAAACTTGCCTATGTCAGGATATGATTGAGTTTAAGTCTAGCACCAAATATTTCCTGTAGGCTATCACTGAACAGACACGTCTAGCTCTGTTCGAATTTAGCCATGTTTCTTCTTAGTGGGGCCCATTCACATTACACAGTTGTAGCACTATGATTCCACTTTAACTGATATATCTGCCTCTTAATGAATCCTGGGCATTGTAGTTTGGTCAGAGGCAAAAGAAGAGCTCCCTGGCTGAGGATTCTAAAGGCTCGCTTCTAAACTTCAAATCCCAGGATTTCATAAGATAGGACTATGGCAATTAAAGTAGAATCAGTGTACTATAATAGTGTGTGAAAGGGCCCCAGGACTGTAGCACATTCCTAGGATGGGTCCCAAAGTTCATAGCATGTTCAGAACTAGGAGCAGCAAGTAAACTGAATTATTCCTATGGAGATGCTTTGAAACCCTTGTGTCCAGATACAAGGAAGGACACATTTCCATATAGCTCACACAGCCAGAAGCTATATTGGCATTTGAACTGGGGCTGTTCAGCTGGTTCATCTAAATCCTAAATCAAGCCAGTTTGGATTGCACTCCAGATTGCACTTGTCTGTGAAAACAAAACAAGATGAAGGCCAATTTGGTTTTACTATGCAACACAGTGGAATATGTGAAGATTCAGATTTCTGAATTTTTGTTAAGGTTCATATCTGGTCTGAACTAAATTAGGGCTCAGTCCATTTTTCACCATGTTGGGTGAATTGAACTAGGTGGCCTTGCATAGCCATAATTTCAATACTGTTTATACTAGCCATTCCAGAGTAAGTGGTAGTGTGTCCCTGGCCTGGTTATGAAAAATGAGCAGATTGCATGTTCACATTGTTCTGTACTAGGCAGCTCATGCATGCAACTCTGCAGTCTTTGAGACCATTTTAAAAGCAAAAGTTGGGCATAGCAATTTTCCTGTTGATTTCTTTTTGGGATCACTTTTACCCCAACATGTTACTATATGAGCTCCAAACAAGATATGGAGAAGCTGCAGGTTCAGTTTATGTTTATAAGCAGTGACTCATAATTAACTGGAGTTATTGCAACTTTATCTATTTACTTAAAGTTGCTTGATTAGAAATAGCTGTCATGGAAATCTAGTGCCATTTACTTCTATATAGCTTCATTTAAACTTTGAGGATTTTACTAATCTATTGTTACTGATCTGATTTTTATTTAAAAGTGTTTGTGGTACCTGTTGTGATGGATGCTCTTTGTATTTCATTTCTGTTGGATAAAGAGATGAGAGCCAAGATCCTACATCACAACAGGCGCTATCAGCATAGTTTTTTCTTTCTCACCAACCATCCAGAAGTTGTCAAGCCCTGGAAGGAGATGCTGTTCAAGATAGTAGCCACACTCAGCTCAGTGGGTAGAAGGGAGAAACTAGGGTGCAGTCATGGATGGAGTACACTCTCCTTTTGTTCTTCCCCCAGGAGCCAAGAGCAGTCATATCTTCATGGTCTGAATTGCTTCTCCATTCCCTCCCCTTCCCACTGGTAAGAAGAAGCAGCACCCCACCAAGGGCTTGACAGCTGCCTGAAGGACAGGTTTTGGGGTAGAGCCCAAAGGCAAGAGCATTTTGTGTCATTAACAGGATGCTAGCCAAGGTTTGATTGAGCTGTTTATGCATTAGGCCCTTTTTTTCTCACAAGGCCAAAGCGAAGGGCTTGCATATTGTTCAGAGAACTTTCTACAAAATGGCTCTCTTAAGATAAGCACATCAGTGGACCTCAATATATATTTTATAAAAATAGCAAAATAACAAAGTACCATCAAGGTATCTTGCCTATACCAGAGTAAATAGCACTTCTTGCTAATTTTAGCAAGGAAGCCACTTGTTCTAATGTAGTATTTTAAGTGTGAGCACTAAGTCTGCTTCAGAATGAAAACATCCAGCTCCAGAATTTGGATAGTGCATATATTCTAAATGTCAGTGCATGGAATCATGGGGGATCTGTACTTCTATCCCATTCACTGTTTTTCAATCTAGTGTTGTCCTCTCAGTGCTATACTCTTGCCCTATAGAATAGTCTGCAGTAGGAAATGTGAAATCTTATTTTATGATTTTATTGGTGGTGGATTTTGCCCTATTACGTAGTGTACTTAAGGGCTACATGGTCTTAGCCTACACAACCATCTCTCATTTTGAGAGTGCCAAAATGCAAGGGTGCATTAGTAGTTTAATTTGTTACATTTATGCTCAGCCAGTGAATTCTCCGCTTGGAAAACTGGAGTACTTCCAGGTAGTGGAAAAGGAGTACTTCCACTACCTGGTAATTTGAAAGCTATTGACAAAGCCTGGCAAGTTCAGGCTTGGACATCTTGATGCTGTTGAAGTTGTGTTCTTTGATGTTGATGTGTCTGGTCTGACTTTTGTAGTAAAGAAGGGGTGTTTGCTACCTCACTGTTTATGTTCTACATCAAGTGTTATTTGGCCTTTATAAGTCATGATTTCCTTTTTTAACTTCTACAGTGTGCCTTCTGCACATCCAGTTATATGTGTGCTGATTGCAGATCCTTTGAGTGTTGCAAAACATGTTGCAGTGACAAAGTCCGACTTGCTCTGCTAGCTTGGCAAGTACTTGTTTGCAGCTGTTTGATCTTTTTGCTACAAGTGGTTAACTCTCACAGTCCTTACAAAGGAGGACCAAGATTCTGAAGCAGAGTAAGGAGATGAGACTCTATACTATCTGATAGAGCTTTATGTAAATGGGCCAGTTCCACAAACAAGAGTGGCAACTTCCTGTTAGATTGGCCTCCCTCCTGTTTTGATGCTGAGACTATCAGCTTTCCTGGTGAAGCCTCCTGCCAGATTGGTCTCCAGTGGATTAATGGGTTCTGCTGCAATGGGTCCATTGCTACAGCTGAGATATCAGGAGCAGGGATTAGTTTTTCCCTTCCAACAGTACTATTGCCACAAATATAAAACAGCTTAGGCTCTAGCTCAGGGGTAGGCAACCTTTCCCCTTTAAGGGCCGAGGGACTTCAGCTCCCAGAATCCCAGGAGCTATTGGTCAACATGGGACTATTGGCCAACATGGCTGAGGCTTCTGGGAGCTGAAGTCCCTTGGCCCTTAAAAGGGAAAGGTTGCCTACCCCTGCTCTAGCTGAAGGGTAAATTCATGTATATACATCTGTGTTTCAATGCTCTTGCAGTGGTGAGCATCAGATACATTCCATCTGACCCTGGTGCATTCTCTTCTGCTTTCTTCTCATTCTTTTCTGGTGCCTAACCTGTTCACCTGTTTATTTTGTAGATGTTTTCTCTGCATCTGTAATTTTAATGTACAGCAGTTCCCATTTGCTGAGGGATCTTCCTGCCTTTTTTCAAACTTTTGTATAGCTTCTTTGGATTCTTGACTCTGCCTTTCAGTCAGTGCCATTGGTGACAGGCATCTTTGTATTCCCTAGTGTGCTTGGAAAAGTGAAAGGTCTGTTGCTCTCTTTCCTTCTTTGGAAGCTCTAATGCTGTGCCTTTCTGTTACAAATTCTTTTAATTCCAAAGTTTGTAATCCTAAAACTGCCTTACCTTAACCAGTAAGATAATCCGTTCTAACAACTTCGGTAGACTCAACTAGTTGCTTGAAGCCTAAGGGGATCTAATATTAAAAAAATAATATATATGTATATCTCATACACATTTAAAGTCACAATTTAAATTGAATCTGGGTGGTTCAAAGTGGTGCTAATTATGCTCTTCAGTTGATACAGGTAGTATTCAAAGGTAGTATTCAAAGCCTACCTTTATATGTTTTTCTTAATTTTGGTGGGGTTGTATGTCTGAGTGTGTTTTAATGGTGTGGTAAACTGTTGTTTAAAGTTCTGTTGCTACTTTTCCCAAACTTTAAAAGAGGTTTTTTTTAAAAGCCACCAAATAGTGCTACAATATGTGTGTATCAAATTTTATTTCCCCCCCGAAATAACTAAATTGCTCCTATACATTGATCAACAGAAGTGCCCAAGTGAAGTTCACTTGCTTAAAAGTTGCATCTACAGTACCAAATACACATCAGACTTAATTTATGTTGCAGTGTTCTGATACACCACTAATACTCAAGGTATTCAGTTTTGAGTTCAGAAGAAATGGCTTTCACAAGAAGGAAACTTGTGAGTATTGGTTCAGTGCTTCTTGTAATGTGTGTCAATCACTGTGTGTTTCATTTTAAGAAAGCCAAATAGTCCTTGTATGACATTTTCTAATTGCTTTAACTGGAGCTGTTTCTTTGCTTTTGTGCTAAGAGAACAAAAGTTGGAGATGTTATTACCCTGGGAAAGCTTAGGCTCTTTGTTAGAGTGGGACAGACTTTCCAGCCAGAATATTAAACAAGGCTGAAAGCGATGTCTGCCCCGTTGATCTTGCTGGGGGCTTACTGCTGCATTTTAGGGTTTGTTTGTTTGACCCTGGCTGGACTGGCTTGCTTGCTTGTTTGCTTGCTTCTCTTGTGTGATGTCTTATCTTCCAGTATTCCTGGGCCATTAATACTAGTTTAGGCTTGAGATTTCTAGGCTGTTTATTTTTTAATTTATTTTGCAGGTTTAAAAAAAAAAACACCTAGAAGATGTTATGCTGGAGAATTTTGTATAACTCTCAATTCATTGTTTTAGTATCAATAAATATTTTTTTAACTTTTCAACTAATTGGCCTTTGCTACTTCTCTCACGTGGTTCTAATCATTTCTTTATCCCTTCCCCCTTTCCCACAATGAGGCATTAGTGCATTGGCACAGCAATCCTACACAATCCTATGCAGAAGTAAGTCCCACTGAGTTCAATAGGGATTTGCCCCAGATAAGTCTAGCTTAAGTGGGGGGACCTGTCCCCCCACAAAAAAAAAGATATTGATAAGTGACTGTTTTGATGATCCCAAAGGCTATCACTGTTAGGAGCAATGGCAAGACAGAACTGTAAATGCCATATGTTAGTGCTCAGCCTCCCCCAAGCTTAGCTAGTAATTGATTTGTTTGTTTAGTAGTTTAACTAATTGTTGTTGTGTGCCTTCAAGTCTTTTCTGACTTATGGCAACCCTAAGGCTATCATGGGGTTTTCTTGGGAAAATTTGTTGAGAGAAGGTTTGCCATTGCCTTTCCCTTAGGCTGAGAGCATGTGACATGCTCAAAGTCACTCACTGGGTTTCATGTTTGACCAGGGAATTGAACCATGGTCTCTAGAATCCTAGTCCAACACTGAAACCACTATGCCACATGGGCTCTATATCAAAAGATCTCAGGGCAGCATACAAAAATATCGACTTGGCCAATTTAAAACAATTTTTGAAATTACACAGATTAAAAGAATATTGAACAATTTAATAGGTAAAAACACCTAAAACCTGTTGCTGTCTAGACTAGAGGATGCTAGATTCCAGTTCCCCTTGAATCCGTGCCAGCCTGGCCAGTGGTGAGGGATTATCAAGGACTCAAGCTAGCCTCCTGTCTTCTGGAGCAATGGAGGATACAGTAACACCAGCAGTAACGGTATTGGACTTCAAGCCTGGTCAGTTTTTGCATGTGGAACATAGGTGGATGTACACTATTGTCCTTCACCTCAGACAGCAAAATGTCTTGGGCTGGCCGCAGTCATCCCTCATCATTAACCAGAGTGGCATAAGCTGATGGGAAACAAATCCAGCATCATCTGGATGGCCACATGTTCCCCAGTTTTTGTATGCAGAAATGCAACCTAAACAGGAATATTATTTTATCCCAATTGCCATGGAACATGATGCTGCCATATTAGAGTACAAGAGGGATAGGGTCATCAGGATCTGGGAATAACTTCAACATAAGGATTATCAATATGGGTGTATTTTCTATTTCAGTTTACCACCTGAGGCAGCAGGGTGGTGAATGTGCTCTGTGGGTTTTTAATACTTGAAAAGAACTATCCAAAGTGCTGAACTCTGTCTCTAAGATATGTTCAGCACTAAAACCTGGAGCTGATTCACTGCCCCAATGGCAGTGTTCATGTGTAAATTCTGCAGTATTCTCTGGAAATAGATCGAGGTGCTTTATGCATCACCGGCATAATCATCAGTGTGAGTGTGTGTGAGAGAGAGAGAGAAGTGGAGGGAGCATTACTTGTTCTTCAAATAGGCAATTGTCTGAACTTTAAGTAGACTAACAGAGTTTTCAGAAATTTGTGTTACTGTCTGATGTTGCTGACTGCAGGCAGCATAGCCCATGGTGAAGAATGCTGGGAGTTACAGTTCAACCATATCTGGCTCAACCCCAGAGGTGCGGGTATTAGATGAGCACTCAGGACTGGCACCAAAGAGGCCATATATTCATCAGAAACGTTTTTCGGAAATGGTACGATCAGGGGGAGTTTGCCACCAAGAGAGCTAAGAGTTGTCTCTGATTCTGGAAATGTTCAAGAGTCACCTGTTGGCCAGCTTGGCATTAGTAACATTCCACCCACAACAACGGAAGTGGGTCATCACTTCCAGAATGCAGTCTCCTCTGCTCTATGGCAAAATCATGTTTATTACTTAATAAGGAGAGCATACGGGATGCAGTGGCTCAAGTGGTTAAGATGCTAACTCTATTGATTGCAAGATTGGCAGGTTGGCAGTTCGTGGCCTCAGTGCTGCATGATGGGGTGAGCTCCTGTCACTAGTCCCAGCTTCTGCCAACCTAGCTGTTTGAAAGCATGCAAATGCAAGTAGGTAAATAGGTACCACTTCTCAGTGGGAAGGTAAACAGGGGTCTGCGCAATCATGCTGGCCACAGGATCACAGAGTAGTCTCTGACAATGCTGGCTCTTTGGCTTAGTAACGAAAATGAGCATCGCCCCTACGGTCAGACAACCTTGTCAACGGGGTATACCTTTACCTACCTTTATGGATTCTGTGCAACAAATCAACTCTGTGGTCATGCTAAGCAACCAAAGTGAGGATAGATAGATCCAGAGCCATAATAACTGGACCATGGTTCTCAACAGGGTTGTGCTCAATCTAGGAGGCACTTACAAATCATTGGACCCAGAGGTAGTCAGAAGGTCCGGGTTGGATTACTTTGTTGTTTGGACTTCTCGATGTGATATAGATAATGGATTGTTTTGGCTTTGGATCAACTTACATGGTTTCACCATCACTTCTCCCACTCTAAAGTAAGCTCTCTAGATTCACTTAAATTTCCTTCTGCAGAGGGATCTTGTTGCACCTTTGAGACTCACTGAAAGAAAGAGTGTTCCCTCCACACCTACACCTTGCTTCATCTGGCTTTACTGGTAATATTGGCTTAGAAATTCTGCAGACCTGTGCCCTAGGATGAATGGAGGCTGCTCCTGGGCCAAACATGGGGCTAGCACATCTGCACTCTGGAGGACCCCCAGGGTTTCAGCAGCTGCAACCTGGCCCAGAGGCTGAGGCACGGCTGGGGTTTGTGACCTTTATAGCTGGCCATGGCTGCTGCGGTGCTCTGAGTCCATCGATCGAGCATTAAAGCTTTTGCTGTCCTCTGAGGGAGGTCGGAGGGTGTGTGGGGGGGGGGGAGTGGCCAGCCTTGCAAAAGCACAGGATTTTAGTCTAGTCCCGCCTCCCCTTCAAGAGTGTGTATGTGGGGGGGGGGGGGGCTGAGCTGGATACTCCTCTTTGTACGGGGGGGGGGGGGGGGCTGGGAATCAAGGAGCCAAGGCTGCAGGGTCTACAGAGCTAATGGGGGTGGGAGTGAGCAGGCGTCCTCCTTTTTCCAGGACGTATCCTACATTTCTACCTTCTGTCCAGGAGGAATTTCAAAACGTCCTCCTTTTTGAGCAGGACTCAGAAGCATGCATTTTTAAATCTCTGTCGGTGTTTTTTGTTTGTTTGTTTGTTTTAAAAAGCTTTTTGTTTGTCCTCCATTTTTTCCCCTTGAAAGTCCTCCATTTTGCGGTGAACAGCACATCTCTGGTCACCCTGCAAAGGAGGGCAAGGCACCGCAACATGTAGGAACCGTTCCGGGAGGGGGCGGAAATGTAGGGGCGTTACAAACTGCAAGCTAAAAACACCCATAGAAGTATAAATCCATGCTTCTTAGTCATGCTGAAAAAGGAGGACCTTTTGCAATTCCTCCTAGACAGAAGAAGGCTGAAATGTCGGACACGTCCTGGGAAAAGGAGGACATCTGGGTGGGACGGGGGGTGAGGAAAGGGAATGGGCGGCGGGTGCCGGTGCTTCCTGACCCCTTTCCCCCCCCCCCCACCACCTTCTTTTTTAAATTGTATTTATTTATTTTAGCCTCTTGCTCGCCTTGCAAAGTGGACCAGGAGGCTCCCACTCTGCTGCAAGATTGTCTTTCCCGGCCCCTGGCGGCAATTCCCCCTCAGCAGCTAGAGGGCGCTCTCTCATTGCCTGCCTTTGACTGGGAGGCGCCTTAAAGGAGCCAGGCGCCTTCTCTCCTCCAAGCAGCCGCTTCGCTTTGCTTCGCTTCGCAAATGCGGTTAGAAAATGCGCCTCAATTAATTCGGATTATCCTTCCCGGGCGGGTAAAATGCAGGGCCACGTCGTGCCTTATGAACGACCAAGGCTAAAGAAGCCCTCCTCTTCCGTTTAAACTGATCGGTTTAGGTTTTGGGCAGGGTGACCCCCATGTTCTCCTTTTCCAGGACATGTCCTCCATTTCAGCCTCCTCCTGTCCAGGAGGAATCCCAAAAGGTCCCTCCATTTGGGGCATGAATTTCTATTTCTAGGAGTGTTTTTAGCTCTTCTTTGGCCGGCTCCTTCCTTTTCCTTGCACGTCCTCCATTTTGCGGTGTCTTGTCCTCCTTGGCGGGTAGGACACCTGCTTACTCTGGGTTAAGCGGACATCTAGAATGTGTCTACCATGGGTTTTTTTTTCCTGCAGGAGTTGTTCAGAGGAGGTTTGCCATTGCTTTTCCCTGAGGAGGCTGAGAGAGTGTGACTCACCCAAGGTCATGGCCATGCTGGGAATCGATCCCTGGTCTCCAGAGTCGTAGTCCAACACCCAAAGCACCCTGGCTTTCCTAGTCCATCTAGCGCACCAGTCCAAAGAGGCCCCGGACTCTCCTGTGGACCAGGCACTCTCTGCTGCGCCAAACAGAAGTCGGGTTGCAAAGGATCGACGCCTGAAAAGCCCAAAGCTCAAAAAATTCATCTGGCCCCTAGAAAGTCACCCGCTCCCCTGGGAACCCCGAAAAGCCCCTTTCCTGTGAGCCAAAAGCGTTTCCTGGAGGTCCCAACATCGAAGCCTCGGGAGCTGACTTCTACACTGTAAAAATAATACTATATGACACTACATGACACTACATATTACACTACAGAATACTACCTATAAAAACCTGGGATTTGTAGTTTTGTGAGGCACCAGCACTCTTTGGCAGAGAAGGATAGATACCTTGTAAAACTACAAATAGGATGGAACTACAGCACTTAAAGAGGTGTCAAGGAGCATTATTTCAGCCGTCGGTCTCTCTCCTTGGATGCATCCGCACTGCAGAAATTATCCAGTTTGACGCAGCTTTAACTGCCCTGGCTCAATGCTAGAGAGTTCTGGGAACTGGAGTTTTGTGAAATATTTAAGCCTTCTCTGTCAGTGAGCGCTGGTGCCTCAACAAACTACAATTCCCTAGCATCGAGCCATAACACTTAAAGTGGGGTCAAGCCGGATTATTTCTACAGTGTGGATGCAGCCCTGGTCTCTGGTGCTGCCAACTTGGCTTTGCAGGTTTTTCTTTCAAGGAGCCCCGTCTGCCTTTGGATGATAATTTGCAGCTTCCATCGAGAAGTAAAAAGGAATTGTGGCGGAGTCAGAGCGGGAGAGAAGCGATAGGGCTGCAGATTCAGAAATGAGAGCTAGTGTGGTTTGAGCGTTGGACTGCGACTCTGAAGAACAGGATCGAGTCCCTGCTCAGCCATGGAAGCCCACCGGGTGACCTTGGGCAAGTCCCACTCTCTCAGCCTCAAAGGATGGCAATGGCAAACCCTCTCTTAATAGGATCGTGTTAGTTAGCGCAAGATGGCGCATGACAACAACAGGAGAACATGGGCTCTGGTGAACCTGTGATTTTGCTTTGAATGAGTTAGTCCAGTGGTTCTCAACCAGCGGTCACACACTCTCAGCCTCAAAGGCAACCCTCCTCTTGAACAAAGCTTGCCAAGAAAAATCCCTGATAGGGTTGCCTTAGGGTCGCCGTAAGTTGGCGACGACTTGGAGGCACACAACAACAACAACAACAACAACATGTTTTGTGTGTGGTTGTGGCTTAGTTTAACTCCTGCGTCAAGACAAAAGGTCGAATGTGAATAAGCCGAGAAAAAATTCCCAGGCAGCCCACAGGACGATGGGTTACCTGATCCAGGGGACTGGGAAAGTGGAACTTGGAAAAGTTGCCTTCCAAGGAAAAGAAGGAAAACTAACACACAGGGACTTTTTCTCCTCCAGAGACAAGAGCACTTTCCAGGTGCTCAAAGCGGTGTACAAAGGATAAGCTGCTCAGTGGATAAATTAAGAAATGAAGGGGCGGAGGGAGATATTCCCAGGTGGCCATCGCCTCCTTTTTCTATCGGAGACGCCAACAAGAAAAGCCCTCCAGACACTGGCTTTTTAAATAACGTTTTGTGTGTGTGTGTGTGTGTGTGTGTGTGTGTTTAATTGCAGCCTTTTTCTTTGAAATGGCCAAGGAGGTGGCTTTTTCCTCGGTTACTATGGGGAAAGGTGCAATCAGTAAAGCCCTTGTCGTCGTTGGGTAAAGACAACCCCACAGCCCCGGAGCCACTCCTGAAAAAGCCCTGCTAGTCACTGCAGCGAGCCGACGTTGGACCACGACTCTGGGGACCGGGTTCAAATCCCAGCTCAGCCAGGGAAACCCACGCACATTCTCTCAGCCTCAGAAGAAGGCAAGGCGAACGAGTCTTGCCAAGAAAACCATAAATCCACAAGTCCGAAATGACTTGTAGGCACCCAACAAAAAGTCACTGAAGGCGGCTTTTGCAGGATCGTGCAAGAAGCAGAGACTGGCCAGCAGCTGGCAACCGAAACCGATGGCTGGGCGACCCGTGAAAGGGTAGCAAGGAGGTGAATGAGACCCCGCCGTGAGCGACCCTTCCGAGTCAGGAGGACTTTCCTCTCAACTGGGACCTTGTGCCACGGGTGTCAATGGCCCTTCCACGGAGATATTTTAAAGCAAACCTTCCCAGAAGAGGAGAGAGAAAATAAGGGAGGTGTGTCTCCACGTGTGGACTGCAGAGCATCTCTCCAGGCTTGATGGACTGCAATTCCCATCCTCCCGAATCTTGCTGAGGCTGATGGGAACTAGAGCCCAGCCACCTCTGGAAGGCCACAGGTTCCTCAATCCTTTTTTTTTTTTTTTTACTGTGTGAAAACAAGCCTAGGGAGACGATCGACAGTGGAACACATTCTCTCGGAGAGTGGTGGCGTCTCCTCCTTTGAAGGTTTTTAAACAGAGGCCGGATGGCCAGCCGTCGGGGGTGCTTAGATTGTGAGTTCCTGCATGGCAGAATGGGGTTGGACTAGATGGCCCTTGAGCTCTCTTCCGATTCCGTGATTCTATGATCCCTGTGGCCAAAGAAGTCCTCCTTGCGAGGGTGCTCCCACCGAGAAAAGGAGGGAAAAGAGTCTCCCCGGGGCCCAGGGCTTTGTCCGATGGATGGGGCTTTGTTTTGCGACACCCGACGGATGCCCGAGAATCAAACTCGACCGGTTAAGGAGAGGAGGACTGATGGGCCTTAAGTCCTGCAAACTTTAGTCCTCCAGATTTTTGGAGTTCAGCTCCCCGAATTCCTGACATTTGGCCAAGCTGGCTGGGGCTTCTGGGAGTTGAAGTCCAAAATACCCGAAGGACCAAAGTTTGAGAGCCGCTTTGTCTCGATTGACCTCGAGAAAACGAAGTCAGCCTCCGGAGCGGTGCCTGCTTTGCTAACGCTCACACTTTCTCAGCCTCAGAGGATGGCAATGACAAACTCCCTCTGAAGAAACTTGCCAGGAAAACCCCATGATAGGTTCGCCGTAGGGTCACTATAAGTCGGAAACAACTTGAAGGCACACAACAACAACAACAACAAAGCCCAGGATTCTGTTTGTTGTTGTCGAAAGTGAGCCACAACTTCGGATGCCCTCCAGAGAGTGGTCCATGAAAGAGCCCCAAAGGATGCGCCGGACGCCCCTTCTTCAGATTTCCCAAGAAAACCATCCAAGCCTGCCCCGTTTGGACGCTTTTAGGGCTAGAAAGCACTGGGGGGGGGGGAATTTTGCTTCTGGTTGCCCCCTTAGAAAGGAACCCCGAGACTTCCCAAGCCTTGTGGGGTGACCAGGAGGCACGGAAGCAGCCTTAAGCCGGAGGGACCCCAAATTCCCTTCCCCGAAGGAAAAGGAAGGTCGTCCCAAAAATAAAAATCGAGGAGCCCGGTGTAGTCCCCTGGACCGTCCAGAGCTTTGCTCTGGTGCCACAACAAACTACCATGCCCAGAGTTCCATAGCATGGAGCCACGGCACTTAAAGCGGTGTCAAACCGGATTCTTCCTGCAGTGTGCATGCAGCCTAGCAGCGAGGAGAGAGAGCTCCGGATTCGAATCTAGGAAGTTGCCTTCTTCATGCTCTGTGGAGAGTAGGGCAATGTCCTGTTTTCCTTTCAAGACCAGGCAATCCAACCAATGTTTCTGGGCTCGCTACTTGCCTGGTTGATAACACACAACAGAATGAAAACACGGCATCGCAACCACAATAATTAAACAAGCGCAGCGCCTGGAGACGGGAGAAGCTTCCAGCCAAAACAAGTCTTCCCGAACAGACACAACTATTCTTTCTCCTTCCTCCCTCTTCCCTCTGCGCTGCCTGGGTTTGTGTTGGTGTGTCTGTGTCTGTTGTGTGTTGTGTGTTGTGGGAGGAGTGGTTGGCTTCAGAGACGGTCTAAGAGGCCAGCCTCTGAGAGCGGAGAGTGCTAAAATATATCTTTCTCGCCTCCAGAAAAATCCTGGAAAACCTAGGAAGGGCCATTTATACTCGCTGCCTCTGGAATTCTGCCTCCCTTGCTATCTCTCCCCCCCCCCCCCGATTTATTTTTAAAGGTAAAACGATGTAAATAATGGACAAACCCTATTAAATCAGCCCCCCTTTAAGGCCAGGCAATCCCGCCTTTGAGATGTGGATGAAAAACCTCATTACTGGAGGCTGCTCTTTCACTTGGAAATGGAAGGAACCGCTGCTATACTCACTCTATTCTGGTCTCTGGTCAAAATAAATCCATCCGTCCATTTACTATACTGACCTCTTAGTAAGCTAGGTGTAACTCAATCTACTTTATTCCAGAGCAAGATCAATTTGCTCACCGAGTGCGGTAAATTACTTTATTGACCTGATCCCGATGTAAGGGAGAGGATGATGATGATGATGGTCCTTCTTTGCTTGCTCGAAAGGAGGTTCATTTGAGGAGACAGGGCAATGCTGCATGACCCCTATGGGAGAGTCCAAGGTAGGCTGCTCATAGACTAGGAGGTGTGAGCTGGGGAGAGTTAGGTCTGAACTGCACTGCAGAATTAATGCAGTTTGATGCGGCTTTAACCATCATGGCTCCATCCTGTGGAATCCTGGGATTTGTAGTTTGTTCTGGCTCCAGAGCTCTCTGACAGAGAAGGCTCTCTCACAAAGCTACAAATCCCAGAATTCCATAGCATGGAACTATGGCAGTTAAAGTGGTGTCAACCTGCCTTATTTCTGCAGTGCAGATTAGACCTTAGCCTCAAATCTTCAGCCTGAGCGACCTCCTTGAGTCGTTGGGAACTTGTACGACAAGAAAGCTAGGAGACAAATTTAGTAATTTTCCAGACCAGGGGTGGAGAGAGAGAGAGAGAGAGAGAGAGAGAGACTGTTTTCGGTGTGATGTTGAGCTTGGGTCGGCCTTTCCTCACCCACGTTTTTGCGTGTTGCGTATCAGACTTTGTGTATCCTCCAAACAATGCTCTTCAAGGGCAGGAGATACTCTCCAAACAAGGCAGCGGGGGAGGCCATTCCTGGCCAGGTCCTAGAGTCATTAGGAGCCAGTCCCAGGACCATTGGTAAATTTTCAGCCCGATCCTACACCCAGGAGTCAATCCCATCGACCTCAGGAGGACTTACTCCGAGGAGCATCGCCTCTAACTCGTTGGAAAGGGGTCCCTTTATTATTAAGGCCAATGGGAACAGCCCCCGGAGTTTCGCCGCTTCGCTCCCGTTCTGCGAAACCAGGGTCCCGCGGATCTGGCGGGTTTCGCACAAGGCCGGCATATTTCGCTTTCTCGCCGGAGGAGAAATCCCAGAAGAGAAGAGAGAAGAGAAGAGAGCCGGGAAAACAGTGTTTGTCGCTTCGCATCAGGCCAGCATGTGATCTCCTCGGGTTGCAAGGAGGAGTGGCTCAAGGCCAGAGAGCAGAGGGAAAAGGGGTGTTGTTTTTTTGTGTGTGTGTGTGTGTGTCTGCATCCGCACTGCGGAAATAATCCGGCTTGCTTGACAATGCTATGGGATTCTGGGAATGGTAGTTGGCTGTTCCCAGAATCCCATAGCAATGAGCCGTGGCCGTTAAAGTGATGTCAAGCAAGCCGGATTATTTCCGCAGTGCGGATGCAATGTATGTTTGGGGGTAGTTTTGTTTGTTTGTTTGTTTTGCTCTGATCCCAGAAACGGAAAACAAAACGTGGTTTCCTCTTTCTCGACAGCTGCCCTTGGCGACGGACGGCGTTTCTATTCTGAAACCAAATGCAGCCGAGCAGGCAGAACCGAAAGTCGGCTCTTGTTGACGGGAACTCCGTCTGTTTGTGTATTTGCGAGAGTCTCGCCCATGCCTTTTACCTCCTTAGATATCCCAGGAAGAGATGGCAGGAGACTGAGAGGATCCTTTAAAAGGAGATCTCCAAATAAACCGGGGAAGGGGGATTCCCGATCATGACTCATGGATAGGAGCCCATTCCAGATCCATCTAAATTTCTTGCCCAATCCTGCACTCAGAAGTCACTCCTATTGAACTCAGGACTTACTCAGGAGGTGGCACATCACCTCTGCCCAGTCGGGAAGTGGCTGAAGGAGGCCCTTATTCTTCCCTTTGAAACCAAGGAGAACCAACCCCTGCCCCCCCCCCAAATTTCCTTCCCCTCCAGACTACAAACCCAGTATAACTAATTAACAACCTGGAAATAAGCAATCCTAGATTGGCTCCTCCATATCCAAGTTCATTAGATGAAATGTCCACAGCTGGGTGAATAGAAATGGGCAAATCCACCCCTTTCCAACCATCGTGCCATCTTCCAGCTCTTGTCAAATGGAAGGAACCAGGAAGGGGGTGTGAGGAGGGGCAATACAAATCCAGCCCATGGTGAGTAGTAAGCTAGAAGAATTCACATACACACACACACACACCTACACCTGGGGAGAATCCTCTGCTTCCCTACTTGCAATCTAGTCTCAGATGAAAGCGGACCATGTTGTTGGGCAGTAAGTCTACTTGTCTGGAGCCAAGGGAAATCACTTCCAGTGATCAACCCCCAAAGCAGATTCATCATCAAGATGGCCAAAGTCTTCCCCTGATTTTAGCATCTCATTCTGGAATAGGAACCTCTGTACAGGAGGCTACAGGAAGGGAATTTCCAAAAGGGGTCCCAGTTCTTCCCTTCTCCACCAACTTCTCAATCAGAAGAAATTTTGACCTATCCTGCTAAGGAAACACACGGTTACCCTCCTGTTTTGAGATCTTTGCATCTCTCAGACCGACAATAGCAAAAACAAAACAAAAAAATAAAAGCCAAAGCCAAGTCTCTATTTACAAAGTATTATATATATTTCAATTCACATAAAAAGCAGGTACTGTATTAGACATTCAACATTGGCAGAAGACACCTACTTAAGCTTCTGAGACTGTTCGGTCAGATCAATGAGATTATAAGCTTTGTTTTGTTTTCCTTTTTACAGTTCTTAAAGAGAATTAAATAAATCCACACTCACATACATTCAATATATGTAACTATGTACATACACATATACACCCACGTTTATGTTTGTCTAGCTTTTATATACCCATGTATGTGTGTGTCTACAAACACACAGCAGAGGGTGGCACAGGCCACCATGACACCTGAGGAGAAGAGACAGCACTTAGGCTCTGCTTGGACCAAAGAGGTACCAGTCCTCCTAACCAAGGCCCTCTCTTCCAGTCCATCCCACCCTATCTTCCCTTAGGACCACCATCAACATATATGCCTGCTGACATGCATCTCTCTCCCCACCACTCTAATTCAAGTGGGAGAACTTAAAACACTTCTGGGATTTGTAACATTAATTCTTTGAACTGAGAGGAATTTAAATTCTTGGGTTGATTTTTTAGTTAAAGAGGGAGAAGGAAAAATAAGAACCAACAACCTGGCACTTCCTCAGTACAATTCCAATAGAAATTGTCTTTATTATTTTGCTGGAGAAAAAAAAGTCCCAAATTGAAGAAGCTAAGGGCCTTTGCAGACAGCTAGAAATAGTGCAAATTGAGTCCACTTTTAGGGTTAGGGTTAGTGCTAGGGAGTCATGGGAACTGTAATTTATTGTGGCACCAGAGCTCTCTGACAGAGAAGGCTCAATGTCCCAGAAAAAAATACAATTCCCATGACTCCCTAGCACTGAGCCAGGGCAGTGCCTCAATTTAATGTGCACTATTTCTGGCAGTCTGCAAAGGCCCTAAGTCAGTTAAGCAAGTATTTCCAGTTCAGCTCAGGAAAGGTCCTAGAGGCTTCTGCCTGCTTCCACCTGGATGAATGACTTGTGTGCTTTTGTCCCCTGTTCAGTCTTCAAACTGGAAAGTTCTAGCAAGGGGCCATTCAGAGGAAAATGAGAGTAGGAGATGGGGCATTCAGACAGATTTGTGCTTTTTTGTACAAGACAAGAGGCTTAAATCAATATCTATTGAGATACCACAGCATCTGCTCAACATAAATGAAAACTTCCCAATGCCACCCACCCCTTTCAACATGTCCCCTTGAAATGCAAGAGGGTTGGGGGGGTTTTTTTGGGGGGGGTGTCAAATTTGCATTCCCATCAAATGGGAAAAGAGCTAAATAAGATAATCTAGAGTCCTCTAGGTTTCACATATTGCTTTCTTTAAGGGAGCAGGAAAAGAGGGTTTATATTTTGCATAAAAGTGACAGCTGAGAAGAAACTACTCTATTTTTAACTGCAGATATAAGAATTTCATGGAGGGAGGGGGAAGAAAGTAACAGGGAAGTGTTTCATCCCAGTAAATGGAAAAGAAAAAAAAGGGTATATAGAACAGCAACCTGCTTTGAAACTGGTCTTGTCCAATTGTTTAACTGGCATTAACAGAGGGGCTGTTTGTCATTTATCTCTGTTCTCAGATTTATATTGACATAGAAGAGTCAGCTTTTCTACATCACTTTCTAAAGACTCCTAATGACCTGGAAAGGAACTGCAATGGTTTTTCAAAGGGAAGAGATGGAATCTATTTTCAGTATAAGATCAGGAACACCTACAATATGAGTTGTGAAATACTTTCCTCCCCAACTTTTCTGGCACGTAAGGAATGTAAACAGATTTTCTTTATGGAGTGAGCAGGGAAGGACCAAAAAAAGAAGGAGGGGGGAAAGATCACCAGACAATGTGAACTAAACTATCTGCTCAGTTCCCTCTCCCTCCCCAACCTTCCTTCTCCCTATGACAATCATATTAAAGTGCATGACAGCAGCCACACTTTTCTCAGAATCTTAACACATACACATCTCTTTTTCCCTTGCAAAAAAAAAAAAGGTCGTTCGAGCTAATACTTCTTTGCTAAAACATCTTCCAACTGGTTTTAATGGACACTTTTAAACCAACATTTGTTTTTTAACTGGAGCAAAACAAAAGCAAGACAATCCTGGAAAGTCAAGTGCTTCTTCAGCTGTCCAGCTAGAACAGTTGTGTATACAGCACACTTGATTGTACAAAGCAACACATTATGATATAACAATCAAAAAACTGGAGCTCCCATTTTGGCCCCAGATGAATACAAGATCCCCCATTTGCCCACAGCATCTACTTTGGGGGAAGGGAAGGGAAACAACTGGAAAACCAAGATGTTACAATAATTAGCTAATAAGGTCCCTATCTACACCTGCTCTTGCAACTGAGGCAAGAGATACATCAGTTCTCTGTTTACCGTCCATCTCCAAGAGATTTAAATAAAAACAAAAACAACTTAGAGCTGAAATATATATATGTATATAGATATATATATGTGTGTATTTCTCCTTAAATAACATATTTACATCTAATAGAAAATATAACTCTAGAGATAATCTTTCCAACCAAAACTGAAATTGGTGGCAGGGAAGGGAATAAAATAATGAACTAAGGGTAGATTTTGTAATCTTGTCCAAGAAAAAGAAAAAAATCCAAAGCCAGACCACCTGTACCCAAACCCATTCAATACTGCCTCCCACCTCCTCCCCAGGGAAATTCATCGCTTTTCCTTAAAGAAGCCTTGGTCTGTGCTGCTCTCCTTAATGGTAACTGTCAAGAAATTTGAGGTCACATCAGTCACTACCACCTTCTCCAGGTTGTTAAGAGATGGGCTCCAAGCTTCTTCTTCTGGATCACCAAGGATCCTGGAGACAGGGATGCGGGCAATGAGGGAAGGCCTGCCAGCCTGTGTCCCTATACCATCCCCATATAAGCTGCTTTGATTTGCAGAGCTGTGCAAAATCTTAGGGACACCCAAGTCCAAACCACTTTGCCCTTTCGGATCAAGGAAATCTGCCCTGTGCTTGTTCAGCCGGGGAGGATAGGTCTCAGGGGCACCCAGCTTAATGCCAACTTCTGCCCTAGTGCTAGACCCAGCACTGGGCAATTCGGGCTCCCGCCTTCGGGCTAACTGAATCACACTGTGTCCTGAACTGAACTTGGCTGCAGAAGGGTTAGCCGCCTCTTCCAACTTTCTGGCTTTCAGATAATCCACCACCACCTTGTCTCCTGGTTCCACTGCCTTTCTCTTGGAAGCAGCCTCAACAGTTTCAGCTAGGTCTTTGTAGAGCTCTTTCCTGGGCTTTGGGCCTCGTTTTTTGAAGGCGCCTTCAGACCTATCTTCTTCTGTCCCAACCCTGTTCTCCTGGATCATGTCCACTCGGGAGGCACTGGTGGGAGCACTGACAGAGCTGCTTTGATGGGGCAGTGGGATTTGTCTCAGTCCTTCTCTAGCCCGGGAGGTGGAGCCCAGGTCTTGGGGGGCTCTTCCAGCATAAGGCACCCGGATTCCCCGAGAAGAGTCGCTACGGAATTCATAGGTTTTGGCTTTGGCTTTGGCCTGGGCCTGCAAAAGAGAGAAATGAACTGGGTTGTTGGAGTCACTCTCCATAGGCATCCCACCCATGAAACTTTAAAATATGGTAATGCTTGTGTTCTCCTCAACACACACACACACATACTCTTAGGCCCAATGGAAAAGGAATAAGAGGAATTCATCTTTTGCACTGCTGCTTTTCCAATACACACAGAGAGAGAGAGAGATACACACACACATACACATATAATGGTTTCTGTTGCAAAGAGTAATAAACCAACAACACAGAAAGCATAGTTATTGCTTTCTTCTTCCCTCTTACCTTTAATAGGAAGGTTTTGGGTTTGGGACCTCGTTTCTTAGGACCATAAAGTTCCATTTCTCTCTCCCTAAATGAGGTTTAAAACAAACACACATCTGTTTAAACAACAACAGAACATTAGTTCAGTACTGCTCCAAAATACTAATTCAACCCACCTTGAATCTCATTGGGGAAGAAACGTGGGATATAAACCCTTTAAATAAATAAAATAAAACAAATAACCTAGGGCCGCAATTGTTACAAGGGAGACAGTCCCTCCCTCCTTCCCACCAAACAGTGTACCTTTCCTCAAAAGCTGCCAGCAAGCGAGCATCTAGGATGTTTTCCTCAGGTTCCCAGGTGCTGTATCTAGCAGAGAAAGGGAGGGAGAAAAGAGAACTAAAATGAGATGGCCTTTAAAAAAACAAAACCACTTTTTCCTGGTTTATCCAAGAGTGCAAGACAATTTAAAAGGTCACCTGCTCCATGCATCTAGCCAGACCATTTACTCCACTACCCCGGCCACTGAGCACACAACATATAATGAAGCCAAATCCACTTCACTGTCTATTAGGCTGCAAGGATTGCACTGTCACAAGTAGCTACTTACTTCTGAGACCAGCCTTTCCATTTCACCAAATATTCCATCCGACCCTGCAGACGTCGAAAAATAGGAAACAAATTAGGAGGCATTGCAGGAGAGGGGGGGGGGAGGGAAAGGGAGGGACGGAGAAACGATCCAAAGTAACGAAGTAAAAGAACTATTGGCCTGCTGGAGCACGCTCTCCATAAAACCCACCCAAAGGCATGCGTCAGATGTGTGTGTCTCTGTGTGTGTGTGTGTGTGTGTGTACATGCGAGCGGCCAACAACATGCCACAAATATGCATAAGCAAACGGCAACGTCAAGGGAAGGGAAAAGGGGGCGTGCTGCAAAAGAAAAACGCGATTAAAAAAAACCATGCATGCAGAAATGCGTGCAGCAGAGGGAAAGAGACATGCAGCGCAAACGTGCATGCCTTGCAAGGCGGCGAGGAAGAGGAGGCAGTCGATGGTGGCAAGGCGAGCAGAAACGGGGAGAGGCAAGGCAAGGCAAGGCAAGGCAAGGCAAGGCAAGGCAAGGCAAGGCAAGGCAAGGCAAGGCAAGGCGGCTCCGGAGTAGTGCTGCTGCTGCTGCTGCTGCTGCTGCAGGAAGGAGGGAGCCAAGCAGCCAACGGGAGAGAAATGCAAGCAGCCCTGGAGCCTGCGGCCTCGGAGCGGGCCTGGCGCCTCGGGAGGAAGGCTCACAAAGCCGGGGCTGCGGAGGAGGAGGAGGAGGAGGAGGCACTTACTTTGCGGATGCGTCTCTTGAGCAAGGCCTCGGCCGCGAAGACCCTCTCCCCCACGGCAGAGAGCTCCATGTTTACTCGGCCGCTGGCAGCAGAAAAGCAGCAGCAGCAGCAGCAGCAGCAATGCTGGAGGAGGCAGCAAGAGGAGCAGGAGCAGCAGGAGCAGCCAGCCCAGCCCAGACCATAATACTCCGCTCGCTGACGTCAGCCCTCGCCTCCCCTGCCTCCGCACTTGTTGCTGGCCCTGCCTGCCTGCCTCCAAGACGGCCTCCTTGCTGCTTGCTGCCTGCTTCCTTGCTGCCTGCCTGGAGGAGCAAAGAGGGAGGCTGCTGCTGCTGCTGCTGCTTCCTCCTCCTCTTCCTCCTTTGCTGCTGCTGCTGGGCCTATCTCTTCCCCAGCCTTTCCTCCCCGCGACGTGATCTGCCTTTCAATCGCGGCGGCGGCGGCGGGGCGGAGCTGGAGGAGAGACAGAGAGCGGAGGGGGCGGGCAGGAGGAGGAGGAGGAGGAGGAGGAGGAGGAGGCTTTGGCGGCGGCTGCTGCTGCAGACCAAGGACTGGAGGAGGAGGGGGGGGGGGTCGGTCGGTGGCCGGGGGAGGGGGAGGCAGGGGGGTCTTCAGCTGTCTGAGACGGAGGGGGGAGGGGGCAAAGCCAGGCAGCCCTCCCCGGATTCAGAGGAGAGAGAAAGGGGGGGGGAGGGGTGTGCTAATCTAGACAGCCCTCCCCGGATTCTCCCCCCCCCCCGTCCTCTATGAAGCTGCCTAGATTTGCACCCTTTCTCTCCTGCTGTCCCCCACCCCTCTTTTCCTCTCTCTCTCTCTCCTATGAAGCTTGGATTTACACCCCTCCCAGGCCTTCTCTGCCCCCCCCCCCCCATTTCTTTCTCCTATGGAGCAGAGGAGGGCTTTCACTCTCCCCCCCCCCCCCATTTCTTTCCCCTCTGAACATTTTCACCCGGCCATCCCCCAAATTTCTCTCCCCTGTGAAGCTGGGGAAGGGTGCCTAGATTTGCACCCTTCCCCGGCCTTCTCTCCCCTCTCTTCTCCCCTGTCTGGCTGGGAGGGCTTCATGGATTTCCACCCCTCCTCGCCCCCCCCCCCCCGATTTCTCTCCCCAATGAAGCCGGGGAGGGCTGCTTAGAGTCCTGCCTCCCCCCTTTCCCCCTTCCTCCTCCTCCTCCTCCACAACCTTCAGCCTCTCTCAGGAACAGAACCGGGGGGGGGGGGGAATCAATCAATGGCATTTACAGAATCGGAAAAAACCCGAATGCCTTTAATTGTTTTTCTCTCCCACCCCCTTCTTTTTCCCCCCTCATATGTGTGTGATTTTTTTAAAAATCGACTTCCTGGCTTCAGCAAAATAAGCAAGCCCCCCCCCTCACCCACGCTGGTCCCCTCTTCCTCCTCCAAGGATGGATGTTGGGGGGGTTGCAAGAGGAAGAGGAAGAAGAAGACAAGGATTGAAAGGGGAGGGATCCATACCCAATAAATGGCATGGAGTTGGCGGGGGGGGGGGGACACCAGCTTTTCTCAGGGCTGGCTGGGATGGCGGATCGGTTTTAGTCCCTCTCTCGGGTTTGTTGGGGGGCTCCCCGAATAAAAATGGAGCAAAAAGACCCCTTCCCCGCCCCCTCCTTTCAGTCCTCCCCCTGCAGGAAATGTGTTTTAATCGCGGCAAGGGCAGGACCAGAAGCTACATCCACATTGCAGAAATGCTCCGGTTTGAGACCGCTTTATTAACTACCATGGCTCCAGTCTATGGAATTCTGGAGGGTGCCGCAACAAACTACCATTCCCAGAATTCCATAGACTGGAGCCATGGTAGTTAATAAAGCGGTCTCAAACCGCAGTAGTTCCGCAGTGTGGATGGACTTCAAGTGGGTTAAGCCGGGTCCTCAGCTCCTCGTGTGGAAAAGTGCCCGCGCGGCCGGCCTGCCTTTCGGTTTTATTACAACATACTGAGCAAAAACTCCGTGAACTTTGACTTCGGCATATTTTCTCCATGAGAAACAAATAGAAAAGGAGAGGAAGGGAGAGAAGAGGAAGGGACTGAGGCAGGGAGGTGTGTGCGGGTCAAGGCAGAAATAAATATGAGAAACCCATCCCCGCACACCTTAAGAGTTGGACTCCGGAGACCAAGGTTCGAATCCCAGCTCGATCATGGAAATCTACTGGCAAGTCACACTCTCTCAGCCTCAGAGGATGGCAATGGCAAAGCCCCTCTGAAAAAAACTTGCCAAGAAAACCCCATGGCAGCAGGGTCGCCCTAAGTGGGAAACGACTTGAGGGCACATAAGGACAGCAAACACCTTGGGGAGAGGGGAGGGATGCCTGTGTTAGGTACTACTTCTCTACTTGGCCTTTTCTTTCGGTCTCACCAGCGGGAGCTAAAGGCAGCGCTAACTCTGAGCTCCGTTGACTTGTAAAGCGCTTTGGCGGGCATCGAGGCGTCTCACTCCAAAGGAAGCACTCCTGGGGCAAGGCAAAGGACGGGGAGCCCTTTTACGTTTCAGGGAGTCAGCGTGGCGTAGTGCCTGGGGGCTCGGACGACGACTCTGGGGTCCAGGGTTCGATTCCCGGGTCAGCCATGAAACTCAATGGGTGCCCTTGAGCAAGTCACATGCTCTCAGCCTCAGGGAAAGACAAGAGCAAAGCTCCTCTGAATAAATCTGGCCAAGAAAACCCCATTATAGCTTTGCCTTAGGGTCTTCATAAGTCAGAAACGACTTGAAGGCACACAACAACAACAACAACAATGACAACAATCCAGAGCCTTTGTAATCGATTGTTTTTTTAAAGGCGTGTTCAGGCTAGGACTGAGCTGTGAAATATTTGTATACGAAGTTTCCTGCCACAGATCCAATACTCAAGTGTGTGTATGTGTGTGTGTGTGTGCCTTTAAGTCACTTGCGGCGACCTTATAAATGTCTTAGGGTTATCTTAGGAGCACTCCGGGGTGGTTTTGCCAGTTCCTTCCTCTGAACCGTGTGTTGAGGTGTTCCTTCAAGTCATTTCTGACTCCAAGGCGAGCCTATTACAGGGTTTTCTTGGCAATATTTGTTCAGAGAGAGTTTGCCCTTGCCTTCTGGGGACCACAATTCAAAAAGGATGTGGAGAATCTGGAGCGTGTCCAGAGGAGGACCACCAAAATGGTGAAGGGTCTGGAAACCATGAAGCCCTCCCTATGAGGAGAGACTTCGGGTCTTTGCAGACTGCCAGAAATAGTGCAAATTGAGTCCACTTTTAGGGTTAGGGTTAGCGCTAGGGAATCATGGGAATTGCTTTTTTTCTGAGACATTGAGCCTTCTCTGTCAGAGAGCTCTGGTGCCACAATAAACTACAGTTCCCATGATTCCCTAACCCTAACCCTTAAAGTGGACTCAATTTGCACTATTTCTGGCAGTCTGCAACCCCCCTATGAGAGCTGGGTATATTTAGCCTGGAGAAGAGAAGGTTAAGAGGTGATATGAGAGCCCTCTTTAAGTATATAAAGGGGCGTCATATTGAGGATGGAGCAAGCTTGTTTGCTGCTGCTCCAGAGATTAGGACCAGGAGCTATGGGTTCAAACTGGAGGAAAAGAGATTCCACCTCAACATTAGGAAGAACTTCCTGACAGTAAGAACTATTCATAGGAGAACACACTCCCTCGGAGAGTAGTAGAGCTTACTTTGAAGGTTTTCAAACAGAGGCTGGATGATGGCCATCTGTCAGGGATGCTTTGATTGGGAGTTCCTGCATGGCCGGGGGTTGGACTGGATGGCCCTTGTGGTCTCTTCCAGCTCTATGATTCCTCTGAGGCTGAGAGAGTATGACTTGCCCAAGGTCACCCAGTGGTTTTCCATGGCCGAGTGGGGATTCGACCCTTGGTCTCCCAGTGTCAAATGCTCAAACCATTACACTATGCTATCTCTTCTGGATTGATTTGGTCCTTCAACCACATTGAACAGGAGCAAATCCTTCTGCTGAACGGTTTGAAGGAAGAAGCCAAACAGTTCCCTTCAGAGGGGGGGGGGCAGGCTATGTAATATGGGTCTAGATTTCCTTATTCTGACGAGTCCTGGTCCTTGTGTCGTGGGAACAGGTTGGAAAGAAGCAGCTCAGAGAGAGTCAGAGTTTGTAAAGACCCCCGGGGGCACCTACCGCCGCCTTTCCGAGGTTGGAGCAGTGCCTATACATACCTAGAAGAGAGTCGTACCCTCGGTTTTTGAAGTTTTGTTGTTGTTATTGGGTGCCTTCAAGTCGTTTCGGACTTATGGGCGACCTTAAGGCTAACCCATCATGGGGTTTTCTTGGCAAGATTTGTTCAGAGGAGGGTTTGCCATGGCCATCCTCTGAGGCTGAGAGAGTGTGACTTGCCCAAGGTCACCCAGTGGGTTTCCATGGCTGAGCGGGGATTCGAACCCTGGTCTCCAGAGTCAAAAAGAGTCCAAGGTTGAAACCACGACACCACCCGGGCTCTTCGGTTTTTGAAGCACACGGGGCTATAACGCTAGTCTGTCCGGACACAATTATTTCCCAATTACGGGGGGGGGGGGGACGGGACAGAGGGGGGGCATCACCGCGTGGGAGAAATAGCCGCCCGACACTTTCCTCCCTTTGCAAAGAGCCAGCCCTGGGCTCCAAAGTCTGTCTTCGCAGCAACAAAGAGCCGTGCCAGCGATACAGCTGGTTCTGCTTAAGTTTAAATACTTTCCAACAGTTTGGGTAGTGAAAATAAAGTCGACCTCAAGAGCTTATAATGCGAGGCTCTGGTTTCCTCGCCCCAAGTACCTCTGGGCTGAGCTTTGCTCAAGGAGGCGAAGGCGAAGGCGAAGGCGAAGGTGGAGGGAAGGGAAGAAAAGAAAAGGCAGGGCGACCCCCCCTCCCTCGCCCCATGGACCCTCCAATGCCCAAGGCACCTGGGCACCCCAAGCCCCGCAAGCCTCGTGGGGAGGGAGGGATCCACCCTCTTTCCTGACTCTGGGAATTGTAGTTTATTGTGGCACCAGAGCTCTCTGACAGAGGAGGCTACATGTCTCACAAAACTAGTTCCCAGAATTCCCTAGCATTCAGCCAGGGCAGTTAAAGTGGTCTCCAACTGAATTATTTCTGCAGTGTGTTTTGGACCAGAATTTGGAGAAAATCTCCCTTAAGCCCCCCTCCCCCCCCCCCCCCGCCCAGCCAACCCGCTTTCTTTTCTTTTAAAGAGTCCCGTGATTTGGTTGGAGGGAGTATTTCTCTGTATTTCATCCCTCAGTGACTTTATTGCCTCTTTACTCCATGTTGACTTTTTAGACTCTTGGGAAGGACGGAGAGGTTCAGGAGGTGCTGATGTAGGGGAAAAGCTCTTCCTCCCCTCCTTCAAAGAATCTCTTTAAGGGAAGATCTCCTCCTTCCAAACTCTGATCCAAAACACACTGCAGAAATAATCCAGTTTGAGACCACTTTAACTGCTCTGGCTAAATGCTGGGCAATTCTGGGAACTGTACTTTTGTGAGACATTGAGCCTTCTCTGTCAGATAGCTCTGGTGCCACAAGAAACTACAATTCCCAGGATTCCCTAGCACTGAGCCAGGGCAGTTAAAGCAGTCCCAAATTGGATAACTTCTGCAATGTGGGTTTGGACCTCTCTGACAGTCTGTTTTTGGCCCCGTCCAGAAGGAACCACGAAGGAGGGATGTTTCTGTATTTTTAAAAATGGGATTTTATACAGCTCCTAGCACAGTGCTTGAGAGAAAGAAAATACCGAAGGTAAAGCGGGAAGGGCTACACGGATCACTGTATTAGGCATCCTTACTAATATAGCTGGGAGAGGAAAGTCGCTGATCCCAACGTGAAAAGGGATTTAACCATCTCTCGCCAAGATCCACCATTTTCGGCTCTACCGCTTCTGCAGAGATCTCCGTGCATCAGATCACTTCTAGTATGAATGGTAAAATGTAGCAAGGCTGGAGGCAAACAATATTCAACCCCCCCACCCCACCCCCCCAAAAAAACATCCCCACCTTAATACTGGCAGGTAGATTTAGGGCTGGTAAGGAAATGTCAGTTTTAGACGGGGATCCAGAATGCTAAACACTAAATCTGAATTTATAATTTGGGCGAGGGAAGGATTGTATCATATTCTAAGAGCCCGCTTTGGCATAGTGGTTTGAGTGTTGGGCTATGACTCCGGAGACCAGGGTTCAAATCCCCGAGACTCACTGGGTGGCCTTGAGCAAGTCACACTCTCTCCGCTTCAGAGGATGGCCATGATAAACCCCTTCTGAAGACACTTGTCAAGAAAACCCCGTGACAGGGTCGCTTTAGGGTCGCCATAAGTCAGAAACGACGTGAAGGCACACAACAACAAGCTGTAGTACCAGACCTTCCCTTGAGGTACCCCGTGTATCTCGGGGTACCTCAAGAGAAAGTTGTTGTGTGCCTTCAAGTCCTTTGTGACTTATGGCGACCCTAAACCGACCCTAAAGCGCCCTGGCTCAGTGTTAGTGAATCCTGGGAATTGTAGTTTATTGTGGTCTCTCCAAATCATCCCGCGCGGAACGGTAAAGGTGGGACTAACGTATCCGCACTGCAGAATTAATTCGGTTTGGCACCGCTTTAAATGCCATGGCTCAATGCTATGAGGGTTGCAGTTTGTTGTGGCATCAGAGAACAAACTACACCCCCCAGAATTCCATAGCATTGAGCCATGGCAGTTAAAGCGGTGCCAAACCGGATTATTTAGGCAGTGCGGATGCAGTCTGGGTGCATCCAATCCCCAATCTCTTTGAATAGAAAGAAGGCCGGCTGCTGGGGTAGGAGAGAGTGAAGTGGGGGGCGCCTCTACTCGGATACATAAGGTAAGGTCTTTCTCTCCTTCCACCTCGGTTTTCTCTCCATCTGGCTGCAATTTGGCCTGTCTCGGAGTGAGAGCTTGCGCCGGGGTGAAAGTGGAAATAAAACGGTCTGGCATTGCGATTTTATGAAGAAGAAGAGGAGGAGGAGGAAGAGGAAGAGGAGGAGGAGGAGGAGGAAGAAAATTGCCAGCAGTTCCATTTAGGATGGTCAGCAGCGTGATAAATGCGCTTTCTCCTTCTCTTTCTCTCTCTTTGGGGGCTTGTGTTTCTCTCCTGGAAGACGGGCCCCGAAACACCTGTTTCCGAGCGGGAGGCGATGTGGGGCTTTTGTCTGGGGGGGACCAGGATTGAGTCCGGATCGCGCCGGGGAAGGTGGGGAAGCAGGTGTTTTCTCCATCAGATCGGGGGTGGTGCTTTAGAGACCACTGCCTGGAGACCCCCAAGCTCAGTGGTGGAACTGAGAAGGCTGACCAGGCGTCCTCCTTTCCCAGGACCTGTCCTCCATTTCAGCCTCCTGTCCAGGAGGAGCTCCAAAGGCCCCTCCATTCCGAGCAGCATGGATTTACATTTCTATGAGTGTTTCCCTCCTTTTGTCTTGGATGCCCTACATTTTGTGGGGCTTTGTCCTCCTTTGGGGCGAGGCCCTCTGCTCTCCCTGGGGACTGAGGAGAAGGCGGCGAGGGCTGGCTTTGCTTTCCGTCCCGAAGTCCCCCTGGCCCCAGCCTATAGCCCCCTTCTTTTTCTGCCACTTCGCGCCTAGGGGTCCATTGGTGGTGTGCCTTCGAGTTGTTTCTGACTCATGGCGACCCTAAGGCGACCCTATCATGGGGTCTTCCTGGCAAGGGTTGTTCAGAGGAGGTTGCTATTGCCTCCCCCTGAAAGAGTGTGGCTTGAACAAGGGCACCCAGGGGGTTTCATGGCCGAGCTGGGAATCCAGAGTCTTGCATCACAAGCTCTTTAAGCCTTCTCTGCCGAAGAATCACAAAACTACACATCCCAGGATTCTGTAGGATGGAGCATGGAGTTAAAGTGGTGTCAAACTGCATTGTAGTTATAGTGTAGAGGCACCCACCCCACGAGAGAGCTGTAGTCCCGGGCTGGGCTTGAACGAAGACTTCATCTTTGTCTAATCTTTGGGCCCCTGGGTCCTCCTCCCCCGCCTCCGTGTTGTCCAGGTGCCTAACCCTAACCCTAACCCCAACCCCACTATGGCTCTAAGGACAGCCAAGTCGCTTGCCCTTGCCGCGGTGAGTACCTGCTGAAAGGAAGTAAAATGCCTCTGGAAAGGAATGGAGGCTTAGAAAAGACTATGAATGAAGTAAGCGCCTGCGGGGAGCTTGTGTGTAAAGCGGCGCACAAGTCTAAACATGTGTTTTGTGGTGTGTGTGCACATCTTTCTTCAGGGCATGTGCTTCAGAACCATCGTCCTGCCTAAGGTCTGAGGCTGAGCTTATGTGTGCATGTGTATTTGTAGATACAGATAGGGATGTAGACTTTGGGCCTTTGCAGACTGCCAGAAATAGTGCACATTAAATTGAGGCACTGCCCTGGCTCAGTGCTAGGGAATCATGGGAACTGTAATTTATTGTGGCACCAGAGCTCTCTGATGGAGAAGGCTCAATGTCCCAGAAAAAAATACAATTCCCATGACTCCCTAGCACTGAACCATGGCAGTGCCTCAATTTAATGTGCACTATTTCTGGCAGTCTGCAAAGGCCCATAGATATATAGAGCAGGGGTAGGCAACCTGTCCCCTTTAAGGGCCGAGGGACTTCAGTTCCCAGAAGCCTCAGCCACGTTGGTCAATGGTCTGGGATTCTGGGAGCTGAAGTCCCTCGGCCCTTAAAGGGATTAGTTTGTCTACCCCTGATACAGAGACAGAGTTAGAGATAGAAACAGAGACAGAGTTAGAGATGGCCCCTTCCATCTTTAGACTGGGACTTTAAGGCAGGACAAAGGTTCTGAAGTCGGACCACGGTGGCCATCTAGGTGTTCTTGGCCTACAATTCCCATAATCCTTCACCATTGGCTGATGGAATTGTAGGCCAAAAACGTCTAGAGAGCCACGGCTGTCCAATCGTAATGTAGAATAAGATGTCCCCTGAAGTTGACTTTGGGCCTGAGCAGACTGCCAGAAATAATCCAATTTGAGACCACTTTAACTGCCCTGGTTCAGTGTTAAGGAACCATGGGAACTGTAGTTTATTCTGTCACCAGAGCTCTCTGACAGAGAAGGCTCAATGTCTAGAAAAAACTACAATTCCCATGATTCCCTAGCATGGAGCCAAAAGAGTTAAAGTGGGCTCAAGCTGGATTATTTTTGGCAGTCTGTTCAGGCCCTTAATCCTGATTTCATACCGCAGCCTACCCTCCGCGAGTGCAGTTAGAACAGCAATCTATCCCCTTTCTTGGCATTCCGGGGCAGTAGTTGTCACGGATTAATTAACCCAGAATTTAACGTGTACTAATCTTGTTTAGGAACGACAAGCAAGAAAGGAAGAAGATGCAATTATGTAGTTATGTTTTTTTTGTTGTTGTTCTTGTTTGCAAAATGAGGGCTTCCTAAGTTCCCCCCCTCCCATACATATTCCTTTGGTCCCCAAATTTCTAGCATTGCAATAATTTATAAGTTCAGTTGAATATATAGAAATATAGGTTAGGCATCTAAAGAAAAAGGGCAGGTAGGGTGTGACCAAGAGAATATGAACACAACAAATATTTGAGTATGTAGAGAGATCTTGTAGCACCTTTGAGACTAACTGAAAGAAAGAAGTTGGCAACATGAGCTTTCCTAGACTTCAGTCTACTTCCTCAGATGCATTTAGTAGAGTGCAAAGCCAGGGACGGACCTATATGAGTCATTTGTGTGTGAGAATGTCAATTCAAATTCAAAATCCTTGGTATGTGGAAATGAAGTGGCAAATCCAGTTTTAACAATTTAACTTCCCAGTTCATTTCCATACACAAAGGATTCTGAATTTGAATTGACATTTTCACACACTAATGGCATATATAATAGATCTGTCCCTGGCTTTCCACTCCACCAAATGCATCTGAGGAAGTAGACTTAAGTCTAGGAAAGCTGCTGCTGCCAACTTCTTTCTTTCCGTGAGTCTCAAAGGTGCGGCGAGATCTCTCTACATACCATATCTTTGAAAACATAGGAGTGACAGACATACAGGGTTTTCTCTGTCTCACTAGAAATTTGGGATCTGAAGGAACCTTTTAAGGGGGGGGGGGGAGAGTTCTTTATTTGGGGCAATGGCCTCATTTTACCACCACCACCACCACTACCCCCCAATCCCCGTCGCTACACCCCTGAAGGACGCCTGTCCGCGCGGTGAGTGCTTCAGTGCAAGCCTTCTGGGATGCCAGGGGCGCGGCTAGACCAAGAAATACGGGACTGTCATTGACTCTGTCTGGGCGACCTGGGAGGAGGAAGGGGGGGGGGGCTTGGGCGAAGTGACAGCAGGGCCAGGCGGCACGTGGAGGCTGGAGGCCGGCTCCTTGCCCGAGGCAAAGCGAAGATGCCCAGCCACGTTGGTGTCACTCCAGCAAGTGCCACCTGGTCGCCAGGCCACCCACCCTCCAGCTGACGATCCTAATGATCCTAAGGATATCCCCATTGGGGGATATGCAAAGATATAGCCGTGTTAGTCTATAGCAGAGGTAGGCAACCTTTCCCCTTTAAGGGCCGAGGGACTTCAGCTCCCAGAAGCCTCAGCCATGTTGGCCAATAGTCCCATGTTGGCCAATAGCTCCTGGGATTCTGGGAGCTGAAGTCCCTCGGCCCTTAAAGGGGAAAGGTTGCCTGCCCCTGGTCTATAGAAACACTATGTAGAGAGATCTTGTAGCACCTTTGAGACACCTTTTGGATGTAAGATGTTTTAACTTCTTTGTGTTTTAATTATGCTCTAACCCGCCCCGATTGCTGAGCAGAGGGGTGGGCTAGAAATAAAAAAAAATATTATTTATTATTATTACTTGCTGAAAGAAAGAAGTTGTCAGTAGGAGCCTTCATAGACTAAAGTCTAGTTCCTCAGAGGTATTTGGTCTCATTAGGAGATGATATTCTAATGAGAAGAAGATCCCAATGGTATTCTCCGCTTCGATCTCCTCAGGCCCAAAACACACCGCAGAAATAATCCAGTTTGAGACCGCTTTAACTGCCCTGGCTCAGTGCTACGGAATTCTGGGAACTGCAGTGGCGATGGCAGGTGATGACCATTCAGCAACTCTCGATATAACTGCTCTGAGACTCATTGCATGTGTGGGTTGAAGATAGTGGTGGTTGTGGATAGTGTGTCGAGTTGGAGTTGGTTGATTACAGACGGAGTAAGTTGATGGGAGTCGTGAGGAGGGTTTGTACATATTTGTATATACTGCAACTAAAGATAAAGAAGCTCCAAGGACTTGGAAGGATATCTACAGCGCATGTGAGTTCATTCAAGTGTGGAATTGTGGCCAGTGCGTTGCCAATACTTAAACTGAACTGGTGCTCCAGTACTCTGCTATAGTAAGCTACTTTTGACAGCATATACCTCAGATAGTGCTGTATGTTGACATCTCTGGTGGGCAAAAGGTTTGGGGTTGTTGTTGTTGTTGTTGTTGTTTTGGTTACTGTACATCCAGCAGGACAGAAGAGAGCCAACAGTTCTTGCCTTTGCCCACATTCTCCTAACCATTCCTCCACCTCTCTGAAAAGGAACACTGAGGCTGCATCCAAACTGCAGAAATAATCCAGTTTGACACCACTTTAACAGCCATGGCTCAATGCTATGGAATCCTAGGACTTGGGTCTTGTTGTGGCACCAGAGCTCTCTAGCAGAGAAGGCTAAATGTCTCACAAAACTGCAGTATTCCCTAGCATTTAGCCAGGACAATTAAAGCAGTCTCAAACTGCATTATTTTTGTAGTGTGTTTTGGAGAGCCCTGGGTTAGTCCAGCGCCGCCATCCAAAGAATCCATGGTTGTATCCGCACTGCAGAAATAATCCAGTTTGACCCTACTTTAACTGCCATGCATGGCTCAATGCTATGGGACTCTGGGGTGTGTAGTTTTATGAGATATTTAGCCTTCTTTGTTAGAATGCTCTAGCGTCACAACAAGCTACAAACCCCAGAATTCCATAGCACTGAGTCATGGCAGTTAAAGCGGTGTCAAACTGGATTAATCCTGCAGGGCGGATGTAGCCCAGGATTCCTGCTCCCATCCAGGAGATGCGAATTCTGCAAGCCAGGTACTATAGATGCGTTTCTTCTATTAAACCAAGGAAGCGACCCATGGGATACTCGGGCCAAAGAGGCTCGAAGAAAGCCCGCTGGGGGGGAGTTTCTACGCCCTTGGCCTTCCTCTTCCTAAGCCAACCATTCCGGTTTCCGAAATGGAGGGGGAAATGCGGTGAATGGCGCCTATTGCCGGCGGATCGATCTCCACGGCAGGGTGCCCAGATATCCTCACCGCAAAGGAGGACAAGGCACTGTGAAATGGAGGACATGACCAAATAAAAGCTAAAAACGCTAAATATAAGCCCATGATTCTTAAACATGCTCAAAAAGGGGAACGTTTTGGAATTTCTCCTGGACAGGAGGTGGAAATGGAGGACGTGTCCTGGAAAAGGAGGACGCCTAGCCGCCCTGCCCCTCGGTCGTGTTCAGAAACACACAGCCTCTCTTTCCCCCGGTTCGACTCACTCTGATAGAAGTCAATCAAATGCCCCCGGAATGAGCTTCATGATCTCTTATCCTGGAAATACTCCCGGGTGAGGAAGTAGGTAGCTGTGTCAGTCCCTTGCAGCAAAAACAACACAAGAGTCTTGTAGTGCGTCAGGAAAAGATGGAGCAGGTTTTAGTGGGCAGAAGTTTCCCTAGACCGCCCCACTCCAGGAGGCGAAGCTCCCCGCAAGGCCTTGGGCGCCTATAGGCCACGGAAGCCTGGGCTGAAAGCAGTGGCTTAGTCCCGATCCTGAGCCACCAGATTCTGCCTTTCTTCCTTCCCTTCCCTTCTGAAGGGGGCTCCTGAACAGTCTCATCCCAGAAGAGTCCAGAGTCGCCATCATCGAGGGCTGGGAGTCATGGCTCTGGCTCCAGATGCTGCGGAACTGCAGCTTCCAACAGACCTTTAGCTGGTGTGGAACTGCAGCTCTCAGCATAGTCAATGGGGAAGAATGCTGGGAATTGTCTTACAAAGACTTCTGGAGGGCTGCATGGTTCCCACCTCTGAATGGTTCGCATCTTAGGGGAAAACGGGAAATGGATGGCCCAGTGATCTCTTCCGAAGAGTCTTTAACCATGCTGTTATAAAAGCCATGCCTTATGAAAAGAGACTTGGGCAGCCTGGAGAAGAGAAGTTTAAGACAGGGGTAGGCAACCTTTCCCCTTTAAGGGCCGAGGGACTTCAGCTCCCAGAATCCCAGGAGCTATTGGCCAACATGGGACTATTGGCCAACATGGCTGAGGCTTCTGGGAGCTGAAGTCCCTCGGCCCTTAAAGGGGAAAGGTTGCCTACCCCTGGTTTAAGAGGTGACTTGGTAGTCCTCTTCAAATATATTTCACATTGAGGATGGAGCAAGCTTGTTTTCTGCTGCTCCAGAGAACAGGACCCATAGCAATGGATTCAAACTACCGGAAAAGAGATTCCACCTCAATATTAGGAGGAACTTCCTGAGAGTAAGAGCTGTTCAACCATGGAACACATTCCCTCGGAGGGTGACGGGGTCTCCTTCTTTGGGGTTTTAAACAGAGGCTGGATGGCCATCTGTCGGGGATGCTTTGATTGTGGTTTCCTGCATGGCAGAATGGGGTTGGACTGGATGGCCCTTGAGGTCTCTTCCAACTGTAGGATTCTATGAAAGGAAAGCAGAGGAGAGATCACTGTTCATCTCCTGCGCTGCTGGGAAGCGGTGATAGTCTTTGCCCCTCTCCCCCTAGGACTTTTTTTGTTTTTTTGAAGAAAATGTGACTACCACCAGCGCTACTACCCCTGAAAATGCGTCCATCCTCCGCCTTCAGCTGATCTCTGCGCCTGATCTCGAACTATGGGCTGGTAGGGGACAGTTAGAACAAACGAAGGTGGGGTGACTATTCAGAAGGAGAAGGACTGGAGGATAAGCCAAATCCTCTTTGTAAAAAAATAATAATAATAAAATAAAAAATAAAAATAAAAAGGTCACCCAATTTCCCCACTGGATGTAAGAGCTATTGGACAGTGGGAGAGACCCCCTCGGAGGATGAGGGACTCAGTGTCACTGGAGGTCTTTAACCAGAAGCTGGAGGACTATCTTTCAAGAGTGCTTTAACTGTGTATTCCTGCATCACCGTTGGTTAAACTGTATGGCCCTTACAGCTCACCCAGAAGATCGATGATTCTGTGAATATTAAATTTCTCACATGGGATTTTTTTAAAAAAAATCCAAACCCTCAATATTTCAGGAGAAATTAGTTTTCTTGCACAATCGCCAAAACACCTATTCTTGCCTATATTATTATTATATACAGACTTTTTGGTTAAAGAAAATACTCTAAACCTAAGAGTGTTGTTGTTGTTTTTTTTAAAAAAGTAAAGTTTATAATTGTGATTCATCTTTTAAAAAATACACAGACACACACTTCTGGTGTGGTGGTGCGGTTTTTGTCTCATCCTTTCAGGGCCCCTTTGGATCTTTCTGGCAGCAACTCTCTTCTTGGGAGCAGCTGCTCCAATCCCAAAGCCATCATCGGCGGCCAGGTGGCTGAACCCAAAGGTAGTAGGATCGTGGCCTAAATTCTCTGAACCTGCCTTCCTTCCAAGTGAAGGCTGGATATCCATCGCAGGGGAACTCCTGGGTTCAAATGCAGGATCGGAAAAGACAGCCAAGAAAGAGCGTTAGGCCTATCTTTCCACTTTCAAGAAGAAAGAGGGGACGGGAATGTGCCGCCTTTAAAGATGTTCCATACCTTGGATCAAACATTGATCAGAACAGAGACTGCTGCCAAGAAACCAGAAGAAGACTAGGAAGGGGAAGGGCTACCAGGAAAGAACTGGACATGATCCTAAAGTGTAAAGATATACAGCTGAACACTCAAGTTGGGATCGTCCAAGCAAGCCATTGTATTTCCAATTGCCATGTAGGGAGGGACGTGAGAGATGGACAGTGAAAGATGCAGATAGGGAGAAAAATTCATTTGAGATGTGATGCTGGAGAAGAGTGCTGAGGATCCCGTGGACACCCAAGAAGACAAATAAATGGATCCTTGAACAGATTAAGTCTAACAAATCTCCCTGGAAGCCAAGATGGCTAAACTGAGTCTGTCATGAGAGCAGACAATGATGCTGAAAGAGAGGAAGACTACAAGCCAGATGGATAGAGGCTCAGGGGGGTTGCAGACTGCCAGAAATAGTGCAAATGGAGTCCACTTTTAGGGTTAGGGTTAGGGTTAGGGAATCATGGGAACTGTAGTTTATTATGGCACCAGAGCTCTCTGACAGA
Organism: Phrynosoma blainvillii; assembly: GCA_026167975.1. Classification (NCBI taxonomy): domain Eukaryota; kingdom Metazoa; phylum Chordata; class Lepidosauria; order Squamata; family Phrynosomatidae; genus Phrynosoma; species Phrynosoma blainvillii. Next base: position 229,881,866 of record JANUYF010000002.1, on the reverse strand, counting down.
GAAGGCTCAATGTCTCAGAAAAAAAACCCACAATTCCCATGATTCCCTAGCACTAACCCTAACCCTAAAAGTGGACTCCATTTGCACTATTTCTGGCAGTCTGCAACCCCCACAGTCAGAGTCCATGGGCCTGAGTCTGCAGGACCTGAACAAAGAGGCAGAGGATAGGGGGGCTTAGAGACATCAGATAGGGTCACTATGAATCGAGATCGACTCGAAAGCAGCTAACAACACTTAGGGGGGTTGCAGACTGCCAGAAATAGTGTGAATTCAGTCCACTTTTAGGGTTAGGGTTAGTGCTAGGGAATCATGGGAACTGTTATTTTTCTGAGACATTGAGCCTTCTCTGTCAGACAACTCTGATGCCACAATAAAATACAGTTCCCATGGTTCCCTAACTCTAAAAGTGGACTGAATTCACACTATTTCTGGCAGTCTGCAACCCCCCTTACTTCACGGACAAACCCTCATCTGCGTCAAGCCATCTCTTCCCTAGCATTCCTTAGAGATCAGAAGAATGAGGAAGGCCGGAGAAGCAGCAAGGAGACTCAGCCAGGCTGACCAGACGCCCTCCTAGTCCAGGACATGTCCTCCATTGCCACCATTGCCTCCAGGAGGAATTTCAAAATGTCCTCCATTTTGACGAAGAAGCATGCATTTACAGTTATATGAATGGGTTTGGCTTTTCTTTGGTCATGTCCTCCACTGGTCGGGAAGGTCCTCCATGCGGTGGGCCCTCCTCCTCCTCCTCCTTTGGGGTTAGGACATCTGGTCACCCTGGCCTTAGGGCAGGCCAGGGACGGAAAGCTTCGTGGCTCCCGGCCGCTTCCTCCCGGACCTCTCGGGTCCACCGGGCCGGTCTTTGGCCGCGCCGTCCTCCGGAGCTTGGGCTGGCGGTGGGAGGGAGGGAGGGAGGGAGGGAGGGAAGGAGGGGTCTCTCTCTCTCTCAGGCCTTGCCTTGCCTTGCCACCCTTCCTGGGCTGGTCCAGCCGGGGGGGGGGGCGGGGGGCGGGGGGCGGGGGGGGGGTCTTGCTGGCTTGGCGGCCGGAGCAGCGGGAATCCCTTCAATCCCATCAACGCGCTTGGCTGCCTCGGAGCGGGAATGAATGAGGCGGACAGGAGGAGGGGGACCCGGCAGCGGCGACCCGGAGGAAGAGGTGGCCGGGGTCAAGGAGGGCGGCTGACCCCCAGCCATGCAGCCAATCAGGAGCCCTCCGACCCCTGGGGGCAAGGGGACCACCCCACGCCCCCCCCCGCAGGCGGCAGAGGGAGGGGCGGGAGGGGCGGCTGAAGGAAGGGAAGAGGCCGGGGGACCCCACTGGCAGCCCCCCGAGGAGGAGGAGGGGAGGGAGGGAGGCCTGGCCCAGTCAGCCCTGGGGCAGCTAGCTGGGCAGGATCCCTTCATGACGCCTTCACCTGGCAACCTTCTTCATTAGGATCATGGGGAAGGAGAAGAGGAAAGAGAACAATTTCAGTGCCTAGTTACCAGTTTTTGTATTCCCCTCCTCCAGGTAAGGATGCCAGAGGTGGGCAGTGAAGAAAGCCGACCTCAGAAGAAAATCAGCTCCTTTGAGATGCGGTGCTGGAGGAGAGGCAGTGTGGCCTAGTGGTCTGAGTGTTGGGGACCAGGGCTCGAACCCCAGCTAGGCTATGGGAACCCGCTGGGAGACCTTGGGCAAGTCATACTCTCTCATCCTCGGGGGATGGCAATGGCAAGCCCCCTCTGAAGAAACCTTGCCAAGGAAACCCCCTGATAGGGTCGCCATAAATCGAGAATGACTTGAAGGCACACAACAACAGCAACTGGAGAAGAGTGCTGAGGATACTGTGGCTGGCCAAAAAGACAAAGAAATGAGTCCATGCCTGAAGTCTCCTTGGAAGCCAAGATGATGAAACTGAAGCTGTTGTATTTTGGCCACATCACGAGAAGGCATGACTCACTAGAAAAGACAATGATGCTGGAAAAGGCAGAAGGCAGCAGAAAGACACTAAGATCATATGAAAGACGGTTGGACTCAGTCAGAGAACGCTCAGGCTAGACTTTGCATCCTTCCAAAGTCGCTAAAATGAGTCCCCAGCTGTTGGGGGGCAATGAGCTTACAGTTGTAAACCGCTTAGACACTGCATAGCGCGGTATGAAGCGGTATATAAATGAAGCTGCTTTGCTTTTGCCTGCAGGATCTGAGCAGAGCAGAAGAGGACACGGGGGGGGGGCTTGGAGATGTCCCATCCACAGGGTTTCCATGAGTCGAGGTCAACGGGAAGGCAACTAACAACAACAACCACAACGTTATCTGTTCCTCTGGGATTTCCTTTTTCCTCGAGGAATGGAAGAAGGGACAGAAATGGTTTTGTAGGCGCCCAAGAATGTGGTGGAGTCATTGGGAGCCTGTTGCAAGATGGGACCGGCCCTCCATCCTTGAAAAGGCTCTTAATTTTCATCTAGAATTTAGATTTCAATCTTGCATGCAGCTGAACCTTAGTTTGGGGGCAGTGTTTCTGCTTCCGAGTAAAGATGCATAGGATCGGGCTCCGCATCCCACTCGGAAGCGCATAGGGCTCTGTAGTGCCACCCGCGGAGGAAGACAAAGGTTTTCCTTCCTTCTCTGTGTGAGTTATTGGCGCACTCGACCCCGGGAAAGGGAATCAGCAATGAATCTGGTTTTAGCCATGCATCAGATAGGGTTGCCAGTCAAATCCCGGCCTGTGCGCCTTATCTGTTAAATGGAGCGGCTCAGCTGATCTGGCCCGAGGGCTCTGTGTCCTTAGTGTAGTTATTGATAATAGCCCAAATCGCTGCAAAGGAGGTGGTGGTGTTTCTACCTGAGGGGGATAGGGACGTGTGCGCAGGCGCAAGCCATTCTCTGTCTCTGCCGCAAGAAGGCTCTCAGCTGAATGAATGAATAAATGAATGCCTGACCTGCCTCCATTGAAAAACCCGCGGAGCCGACGGAAGGGTGCATGCATGCAGGCACGTGTGGATGTCAACCATCGCCTGACGCCGCAGTTCCTGAGCTCTGGACCTATGCATTAAGAAAGACACACACACCCACACCCACACACACACCCTTTGTCCGTCTAGAGGGCATCCCGACCCTAGGAGAGGAACCACTGAGGAGGTTTCAATGGAATTTACTCCCGAGCAAACTGCTTAAGAAGAACTCAGCTCGACAAGAAAAGGATGGCTGCGAGACTGGAAGCGTGCGCTTTCAGAGAAGATCCCATTTAAGTCATCTTATTTTAAGATCGCTTATTTTAGGGCCTTTGCAGACTGCCAGAAATAGTGCAAATTGAGTCCACTTTTAGGGTTAGGGTTAGGGAATCATGGGAACTGTAATTTATTGTGGCACCAGAGCTCTCTCACAGAGAAGGCTCAATGTCTCAGAAAAACAACAACAATTCCCATGATTCCCTAGCACTAACCCTAACCCATTTGCACTATTTCTGGCAGTCTGCAAAGGCCCTTAAATCACTTATTTTAAGACAGGGGTGTAACTAATATTCGGGGCAGAAGAGACGACGCTGACTGAATTCTAAATTAAGCCCTGTATATTTTAATACTACAGTACTTTAATCCCTTAGGATTGACTCAGGGCCTGGTATTTTTGATCGCCCCCCTCCCTCATCCGCGTCTGCAGGAATCCAGGACCCGTTTTGAAAGTGCTTTCCTCCATCGATAGGCCAGTTATTAATTCTGCCTACTTGCTGGGGGAGGGCCAATTCCTTTCTCCATCCATTATCATTCAAGCAAACTCCTATACACGAAAACTCTTAGGAGCACAAAGGCAGAGAAATGTCTAATTAACCATTTGTAAGCCGCTCTGATAGCCTTTTGGCTGAAGAGCGGGGTATAAATACTCCAAATAAATAAATAAATAAATATAAATAAAACTGCCCTCCATGTGTTCTCGCTTTTTCCCAATTGCAGGCAGCCTCTATTATTCCTGGGAGGACCCAAAGATAATGGCTGGATTAATATTTCTTGGTGCTTGATTCACCTACTTCACTTCTGGTTGATGCTTTCCGGAGGAGGCTCATCTACAAAGAAGTCTTGGTGGCCCAATTTTTGACATATCATTTTCTGGGGGGATAAAACTCCTATGCTAGACTAGTGTGTGTGTGTGTCTCAAGCCTCCCCCCCTCCATTTCGGGGTTCATGCGTCCCTGGCCCGGTCCATTTTAGCTCCCAAACAACCTTGCAAAGTAAGTCAGAGGCTGAGAGGGGTAGTGGCTGTGCCAAGACCATTGAGTGGCTGAGCAAAGATCTGTGATTGGGATTGGAATAACCCCAAATGCCAAATTCTCTTCCTCCAGCTCCGGGCGTCTGTTAGAGAAAGGCTTCTGGACTACTGATCCCAGAATCCCCCAGGGATTCTGACAGGAAGGTTATGAGAGCTCAAGTTTTGCTGTCTGGTCTCATCAAATTTCGAGCAACTCTACCGACAATTCACCACCTCATGTCAGGTATTTTAAAAAGAAAAGAAAAGAAAAAGCTTCAGTTCTGAATGACAGACACGTCACTCTCTTATCTCTCTCTCTCTTCCCCCCCCCCCCCCCCAATATTGTTGTGAAAGAGGAATAGAATCGGAGGGAGGGCAAGTTTCCAAACGGATGAGAGACTCTTCGAAGAAGAATCAATTTTCATTTCTTCTCTTTCGACGTCGGGACAGTTGGGAGAGACACAAGACCAACTAACAGAATTGGTGGCCCCTTTTTTCTCCCTCCTGTTCGTTCCTCTTCCTCTAAAGCAGTGTTGGAAGGAGGCAGGAGTGTTTAGTCTGAAGGGACTGCAAAGGCCATTTTGCAAAGGCAGCTCTGTACAAGAAAGCTTCCAGCCCCTTGCCATGCAGGAAGACACAGCTAAAGCACTCCTGAAAGAGGCCCGTTTAATACTTGTATAAAGCCCTCCAAAGAAGGAAAATCCACCATTTTATTTCCTTATAGCCCGCCTTTCTCCCAATATAGGGACTCAAGGCAGAACCACCTTCCGAGGCAGTCTGTTCTGCTGTAGAACAGTTCTTATGGTGGCCTTTGCAGACTGCCAGACATAGTGCACATTAAATTGAGGCACTGCCCTGGCTCAGTGCTAGGGAATCATGGGAACTGTAATTTATTGTGGCACCAGAGCTCTCTGACAGAGAAGGCTCAATGTCCCAGAAAAAATACAGTTCCCATGATTCCCTAGCACTGAGCCAGGGCAGTGCCTCAATTTAATGTGCACTGTTTCTGGCAGTCTGCAAAGGCCCTAAGTTCCTCCAAATCTTCAGGCAGGGTGACCCGGAGTCCTCCTTTTCCATGACATGTCCTCCATTTCAACCTCCTTCTGTCCAGGAGGGATTCCAAAAGGTCCTCCATTCTGAGTAGGATTAAGAAACGTGCATTGATATTTCTATGAGTGTTTTATGCTTTTATTTGGTCATGGCCTTCATTTTCCTTGCATGTCCTCCATTTTGCGGTGCCTTGTCCTCCTGTCTTTAGGTAGAATCGCTTTTCTCATATTCTGAATCCATTGGCACGTGTTCTAGTTTCTGCAATATCGGAGCAACGTTTTTTCTGCTACAGGACACTACTAGACTAAGCTGACCCTTGCAAAAGACTCCTGGTTAGGCGACAGGATAGGAAAAAACATCCTAAGAAAATTAAGGGAAAAGACCGAAGAGAGTACTGATTCTGCGCCAAGAAGGGGACGGGCCAATAATCGCAGAGCGAGATGGTCATTGGCTGGTTGAGAACAGCCGACAAAAACTAGGTTTACTATTCCCTCTGTTTGCCTTCCTTCATCCGCCCTCATATGTTTCCTACATTCATCCTATTTCATTCTGCGCTGAACATCCATTTATAACAATGGTAGTTGTTATGTGCCTTCATGTCGTTTCGGACTTATGGCGACCCTAAGGGAAAATGATGGGATTTTGCTTGGCAAGATTTGCTCGGGGGGGGGGGGTTTGCCTTTGCCTCCCTCTGAGGCTGAGAGAGTGCAACTTGCCCAAGGTCATCCAGAGGGCTTCCTTGACTCAGCAGAGACTGGAATCCTGGTTTTCAGAATCATAATCCTACACTCAAACCACTACACCACCTTGTGCCTCTTATAACAATCCCTTGTTCCCCTTTAAAAAAAGAAAAGAAAACTGCTAGGGGACTGTTGTAATTGTTAGTCATTTTAAGAGTTAAAAGCTTATTATCCGAGTAATTTTCCTACAGGCCACAGCCACTGTGTGGCTCATACACAATGACAATGACTGATTCAACCAGTGCTATGAGAAACATCAAAGAACTAGCATGATGTAGTGGTTTGAGTGTGGGACTAGGACTCCAGGAAACCAGGGTTCAAGTCCCCAGTTGGACATGGAAACCCCCTGGGTGACCTTAGGGAAGTTACACTTTCTCAGCCTCAGAGGAAGGCAGTGGCAAAGCCTAGGACAGTGTTAGTTAGCATAAGTCACAGTCAAAATGAGGGCACATAGCAACAACATGAGAACATGGGCTCTGGTGAAACTGTGATTTAGCTCTGAATGAATTAGTTTATAGTGGTTTAAGATAATGAGTGATCTGGAGTCTCTCCTTTAATGAAAAGTATGTGGGTGTGGAGGGGGCAGGAGATTGGGTGAACTACCCTGTATGACCTGCTTTGATCCTGGCTGCATGTCAAAGCAGCAACTGCTTTGCATGCCACAGGGCCTACCCCACTCATGCTGGCATCCAAGAAGGGCTGGAAAAGACTCCTATGATTCAGGGTAAGTAGTGATGGGGTGGAAGGTCTCTGTACAAGGCAGCTTCTCAGGCCCCTGTGTGGACAAAAGCCTTGTTTCTTGACCCTGAATCCAAGTGCTGAAAACTTTCCTCCAGCTGAGCTTTCCTCAAAACTTTAGAACTCAAGAATAACTCTGGGGAAAAGTGTACCGACCCATCTCTCATAAGGATAGGCATGGATACGCAGTGGTGAGGGCCCCTGAAACTGAAATACTCTAGAAGTGAATATAAAAGTTCATATGTTAGGGTACTTCCCCACCAACTATCACCCACACTCCTAGCACTGAAAAATGCAAGGATGAAAAGTTTTCCCTCAGAACCCTCACATCTTCTGAATCTGGGTAGACTAGACCTCTACCTTGTCCTCCCTGAACAGAATTTTTGTCAATGTTTGGCAGAGACATCCCAAGGAGGAACTCAGTGTACCCCCTGCAGCCTACCAGAAATGGTCTTGTCTGGCATAAACAGAACTTTAAACTAGGGATGGAAAATATGTGACCTTCCAGAAGGTGTTGGACTGTGTGAGAAAAAGAAGAAGTATCCCAGGGTGTTTTAACCCTTTTGGAAAAAATATGAGGACTAGGAAATCTGTTAGGAAACAGCCTCCTACAGCAAAGCTTAGTTTAGTTCAGTCTTTTGTACCTCCCTTGCTGAGACTGACTGAAATTAAAAATAGGAAGCAGGCAACATCAAATTACAAACTAAAGAACTTTGCTAATTGCTTTTACAATGTGCATACACTTAAAGTTCCTACATCCTTGAAAGTATAAGGTAAAAAGAAGAGCTTTGATGGGCTTTCAACTCACCATTTTGTTGAGAATAAACAATCTGAGAATAAAGGAAAGCGAAAAAGAGAAAGTAGATAGTGCAGGGGATTTTTTTTTGTATAACCATAAAACCTAGAAGTTTCTCAGGTCACATGGTCTCATTGCTTAGATACACAAACTATTTATGACAATGCATTGCAATTGATAGAAAAGCAAATGGAAAAACCTGAGCTAATGAACTCAGAAAGAGTATAGGCATGCAGGGGATCCTATACTATCTAAAGTCCCCATTTGTTCTAACAGCAATGAAAAAGGGGGTGAGAGAGAATGCTTGATTTTCCAACAATTTCCATTCTCATTATCTTGCACCCAAATTGGTGACTCACATCCTTTCTTATAGTCTATGGAGATACTTTCTTGGGAGACTCTTGGTGAGGATATCAGCAAACATAATTTCAATGTTGCAGTACTGTAACTGAACAAGTCCACTTGGACGCTTTTCTTGCACCTTGTGAAAGGCAATTTAAATATTCTTCCTGTGCCTTTTTCTCTCAGAAATATTGATGAAGCTTTGATTATCTTACATCAAAGTGGTTGGCCTGGATTCTGTTATTTCCAAAGTCCAGAAATAAGTTATGCGGCCACTATATTTCATCATATGCTCTCTTTGCTGCTATACACTCAGCACCAGTGGAATAATCTGCAATTGTAGATTGCTTCTTGTTAACCATAAAATATCAGGTTTCCACTGTTGATGTTCTGTCTGCCAAGTCTGCAGCCCAATCTGCATATGTATAGGCAATCAACTGTGGTTGGTTACAGGATGAAAGCATCAGTTTGTAATCTGCAGTTCCTTTCAAATATCTGGCAATTCTTTCCACTCCAGTGAGATCCTTTACAGTAGGACCATTAACCATTCTGCATAAAATTCGAACAGCATTTGCTGTATCATGCCTGGTGAAATTAGCTACATATAAAAGTTTTTGAAATACAGTCTTGCATTTGTCTCCATTCATCAAAGGTTAAAATTTCTCAGTGTCTCTTATGAAACCATCTTCCATTGGGGTTGACATAACTTTAGCATCTTTTAGGCCAAGACAGTTAAGAAGGTCCACTATCTTCTGGTTTTGATTAAGAAAGAAACTTCCATCACTGCTCCTTTGTATTTGTACTCAAAGATAATGTGCAATGTCTCCCAAATTTGTAATATCTTTCTCCTTCTTGAGATTTTTGATTATCTCCTCGCTATCCACTTTGTCTTGACTGCACAGAATCAGATCAACATAAGTCATAAGTCCATGATCATTTCTTAACCTTTTGTATAAAAATTTGCAAACAGTGCCTGGAGTGAACGTCTCTTTGATGAGAAGCTGATTTAGTTTCTCACTCCATGTTCTGGCAGCTTGTTTCAAACATAAATAAATGTTTTCAATTTGCATACAATATGTTCCTTCCCAGGAATTTGAAATCTTAGTGGCTGTTCTGTTTAGAGGCCTAACCTACTTCACCACTCAGGAAGGCTGTTTTAATATCCAGATACTGAACATGGCTTTTTTTTTTTTTTAAGCTGATATAGCTAGGAGAGTTCTAATAGTTGCATATGTGACTACTGGAGTGAAAGTCTATGTGGGATGCAATTTTAGTTTCCCAGGGTGTTAACGCTTTTAAAGGTAAACTAAAATATGCAGGTATGAAAGTTAAACTTGTTAGAGTTCAACTTTCATCAGCAGAGCAGCAAAAAACATGGGTCAGACTATATTTTAATATGCTTTCCTAAATAATAAAGACTAAATAAAAAATGGCAAATATGTAGTTTGTGGTTTAAAAAACAAACAATGATGGCTTTAATAAATATATACTATATAAAAGGAAGAAAGTATTAACCTCACTCAGAGGAGGACTGTTACTGACTGCTGACTGCAATTATTGACTGCTTACTGGCAGTTTAGAATATTCAGAGAGTCTGTTAAACTGCCAGATAGAATGAGAAAGGGGGAGGGAGGAAGTCCCTATCTAACCAAAGAGGGAAAAGAGAATGCAATGTATAATTCTTTCAACAACCCCCTTCTTGTTCTCTTGGAGTGATGTCAAGGATCCAAGAGCCTCTGGAACCGATCTTTTGTGTTGCAGTATTCCAGTTGCACATGTCCATTTTGACACATTTCTTGCACTTAATGAAATGCAAGTCAATGTTCTTCTTGAGTGGCTTTTCACTCTGTGAAATCTTGATGCAGCTCTGATTGTCTTGCATCAAAATGGTTGGTTTGGGCTCTGTTATCCTGGTCCAGAAGTAAGTTGTGCAGCCACTAGATTTCATCACATGCTGCTTTCGCTGAAATACACTCAGCACCAGTAGAAGAATCAATAGTCATTGATTGCTTCTAATTTGTCCAACTTGCAGCTCCTCCACCATAGAAGATCAGGTTTCTGCTGGTAGATTTTCTGTCTGCCAGATCTGTTGCCCTGTCTGTATCTGCATAGGCGATCAGCTGTAGTTTGTTACAGGCTGGCAGCATCAGTTTGTGATCTGCTGTTCCTTTCAAATATCTGGCAACTCTCTTTACTGCAGTGAAATCTTTTTCTGTAGGAGAGTTGACCTTTCTGCATAAGATGCCATCAGCATGTGCTGTGTCAGGTCTGGTGAAGTTGGCAATGTATATTTTCCAACTGTAGTCTTATATTTGTCTCCATTTTGCAAAGGTTCAGATTTCTTAATGTCCTTTAAGAATCCTACTTCCATTGGTGTTGACATAGCATTCGCATCTTTCAGACCAAGACAGTCCAGAAGATCCAATATCTTCTGTTTTTGATTCAGGAAGAAACTTCCATCACTGCCTCTTTGTATTTGCACCCCAAGATAGTGTGAGATGTCTCCCAAATTCTTCATATCAATCTCTTCCTTGAGATTGTGGATTATCTCTTCATTTCTGCTTTGTCCTCACTGCACAGGATCAAATCATCAACATAACTTGTGATGTAAGTCCATATATTATTTCTGAATCGCTTGTATACACATTTGTCAACAGTGCCTGGTGTGAACCTTTTTTTGATAAGAAGTTGGTTCAGTTTCAGTTGCACACAAGATGTTCCTTTCCAGATATTTGGAATCCTGAAGGTTGTTCCATATAAAGTTGCTATAAAGAAAAGCTGTCCAAACATCCAGATGTTGAACATTCATTTTCTTGTAAGCTACAACAGCTAGGAGAGTTCTGATGGTTGTGTGAGTGACTATCTCAGCAAAAGTTTCATTGTAGTCCTCACCTTACTTTTGGGTATAACCTTGCTTGTATCTTTGAATCTCTCCTTCTGCATCTTTGAATCTCTCCTTCTGCATCTAGCTTTGTGGTAAAGACCCATCTACAACCAATTGCCCTTTTTCCTTCTGGCAGTTCTGTCTTGTTTTTATATAAAGATTGCATTTCCTCATTAGAGCTTGCACCCACTTCTCAGAATCTGTCTTTGGAATTCCCTTGATCTTCTTCCAGTCAGAGGGTTTTGGAATGAATTCCTCGGTGGCTTGATAAGAGAACTCTCAGATGGCATACCTTTATTGGAGTGTTCTTACCTTCTCACCTGGATTTGGATACCTGGCTCTGCTTCTTGCATGCTGTCCGGTTCCTCATCATTAGGTTGGTCCACTGCAGGTGTAGCCTTTTCTGGATGCAAGACCATGGGAGGATGAAAGAACTCCATGTGCTCTGGTTGCTGGTGGAAGTCTTCCTTTTCTGCAAATAAATCTTGATAAACATCTTGGTTTGCATTAGATTTCAGCTGTGGTCTTTCATCAATATAAACAGCACTTGTTAATTTTATTGTGCATCCATCTGGATTTAGAATTCTGTAACCATTTCTAGCATAACCAACAAAAATTTCCTCTTCACTTCTGCAGACAAGTTTACCTCTTTCTGCTTGGGAATATAGGTAAATGCTTTGCTTCCAAAAATCTTCAGATGGTTTAATTTTGGCTTAAATCCATGCCATAACTGAAATGTGGTTACATCTTTGGATCTAGTTGGCAATCTTTTACACAGGTATGTAGCAGTCATGATGGCTTCAGACCAATAGCATTTAGGCATATTAGCTTCCTAAAACATAGTGACTGCCATCTCCTTGAGAGTTCTGTTCATTCTCTCTGTCATGCCATTTTGTTCCGGAGAATAAGCCTGTGTAGTCTGATGCTCAATGTCATGTTCTTTCAAAAATTCATCAAATTCAGCATTGACAAATTCAGTGCCATTGTCTGTGCACAGGCTCTTTGGTTTGTAGCCAAATTTGTTAGAGACTCAATTAAAGTACTCTTTGAATTTTTGAAAAGCTTGACCTTCTGTCTGAGAAAATAAGTATATATGTATCTGCTGAAATCTTCAATAATAGTCATAAAATAAGAGTTACCTCCTGCTGACTTTTGATTCATTGGTCCAGAAAGATCAGCATGTAAAAGATGCAATGCTTTGTTAGATTGTCTCACAGTAACTGGAGGATGTGAAGTTCTTGTGGCCTTTGATTTCAAGCATTCTACACATTTTTCATTATTAGAGCATGTTTTGAATTCAAAGTCTCTTGCAAGCTCTTGATTTGTCAATCTCTTAATATTTTCAACACTACAATGAGCAAATCTGTGATGCCATAGCATTGAACAGTCTTTGTGATTACATTGGTCATGCTGTTCACAGATGAGTGTAAAATCTGCAGCTGATAACATCCATGTGATCCCAAGTCTGCTCTAAAAATCAATTTTTTATAATGAAAACCAAAACAGGTTTGCTTTCTGAAACTGACACAGTTGCCTCTTGATGTTGTGGTTTCTACACTGTAAAAGGAGGCTTGCAAATCCGGTACATAGTAAGCATCTGGGATTTGTAAGGTTCCTCTTCTGTCAGAACCAAGTTTTGTTTGCAAAATAACAGGCCCTTTTCCTTGTGCAAAAACTTCTTGACCATTAGCAAGACAGACAGGAAAAGTTATATTTCCATCAAAATAAACAAGCCATTCTTTGTTGTTGAAGTAATGCGCACTTGCTGCACTATCAATAACTTGGTTTTTATATTTATCTCCAGCAATTTGAAATAATTGTTGTTGAATCAAACTGATATAAACATGACTGGAAGATTTATGTTTAGGGTTAAACGCTTCTTTCTTAAAGTTGTTTTTGCTTTTAGTATTCAGTCCCTGATTTTGCAGATTTTGCAGCTCAGTTCTAGTCTTTGACTTGTTAACATTGCTTCTAAAAATTTTTAATATAAATTTTATTTACAAAACACTTACAAAGCAATCAAACATCTTCAAACATACAAAACAATACAATACACATACTATACCAACATATATAACAACCCCACACACCATACACAATACATATTCACCATACGCCTTACAGTACACCATATACAGTCAATCCTTGTCATACCCTTCAATATGTCTTTAGCTTATAATCGTTTTTGGAATAATAAATTGACTTCCCAGTACTTAACAATTTACCTTATTATACCAGTTTACATAATTGAACCCCTGTCTTATACAATATTTCCATATTATCCATATTTTTAAGAGTAACTTTGGAAAAGTTGGTACACCCATCAAAATACTAACTGTATTTTTACTTACTCAGCTGATAAATTAATAAATTAATAAATTAATAAATTTATTAATAAATTAATAAACAAATCTTAGTCAGAAAGTTAAATTTTCAACTTTTATCAGCAACTGTATTTTTACTTACTCAGCTGATAAATTAATAAATTTATTAATAAATTAATAAACAAATCTTAGTCAGAAAGTTAAATTTTCAACTTTTATCAGCACAGCAGCAAAAAACATGGATCAGACTATATTTTAATATGCTTTCCTAAAGAATAAAGGGATGCAGTGGCTCCAGTGGTTAAGACGCTGACTCTGTTGATTGTAAGATCGGCAGGTTAGCAGTTGAAGACCCAGGTGCTGCATGATGGTGTGAGCTCCTGTCACTAGTCCCAGTATGTGCCAACCTAGCAGTTTGAAAGCATGGAAATGCAAGTAGATAAATAGGTAACACTTCAGTGGGAAAGTAAACAGCATTCTGTGCAATAATAATAATAATAATAATAATAATAGAAGTTTTATTTATATTTCCCGCCTCTCCCTACGGATTGAGGCAGTATAATAATAATAATAATAAAATTTATTTTTATACCGCCCAATGGTTACCCAATCCGGGTGGTTTACAAATTAAAACAGTTACAATAACAAGATATCCCTCCCCCCTTAAAACAGTATTAAATAGTAATATAATTAAAAATCAAACAATAACAGAAATTAAAAAATAACAAACCGTAGCAGGTAATCTCCTTGCTACATTTAAAAGGGAGCCAGGTTTGAATGAAGGAGGGAACTGCCTAGGGCCGGGTCATTTAGTCTGGAAAGGCCTGCCGGAAGAAATCCGTCTTGACAGCCTTTTTAAAACTGTTCAAAGATGTTAATTGATGGATCTCGTCCGGCAGGTCATTCCATTTAGGACTTTAAAGGTAATAACCAACACCTTGTACTGAGCCCAGAAGCGAATAGGCAGCCAGTGGAGGGACCTCAAGACCGGAGTGATGTGATCCCTCCTAGATGTTCCTGAGACAAGCCTGGCTGCCATATTTTGAACTAACTGTAGCTTCTGAACTAGGCACAAGGGTAGCCCCATGTAGAGTGCATTACAGAAGTCAAGGCGTGAGATTACCAGCGCGTGCACAACGGTCTCGAGATCCCTTACTTCCAGAAAAGGATGCAGCTGGCGTATCAGCCGAAGCTGATAACAGGCGCTCCTGACCGTCGCATTTACCTGATTTGTCATCAGAAGGGACGAATCAAGGAGCACCCCCAGACTGCAAAAACAGTCACTGGAGGAGAGTGTGACCCCATCCAGGACTGGAGGTTGCAACCCAATTCTTGGTTTCGGGGCCGCAACCGTGAGCACCTCCATCTTGTCTGGATTCAATTTCAATCTGTTTTTCCTCATCCAGCCCATTACCGCCCAAAGACATTCATTGAGAGAGGAGATGCCATTGGAATTCGAGGCCAACGAACGAGACATGGAGAAATAGATTTGAGTGTCATCAGCGTTACACAATAAAATGAATACAATGTACAAAATATAAACAATAAAATAATAAAAATCAGAACAATAATAATAGATTAAGAGAATAGAATACAGTATAATAAAATAAATGAAAATAAAATAAAATAGGATAAAATAAAATAAAATAAAATAGTCAATCATTGTCAGAGTCTAAAAATCTGGAAGATCAAATGGATAGGCCCACCAGAAGAGCTCCCTCTTAAGTGTCTTCTTGAAGGCTTCTAGAGTAGTAATAAGACGGATCTCTTCTGGCAGGCTGTTCCACAACTTGGGAGCTGCAACCGTAAACGATTTTTGGGAAGTCATGGTAAGTCTAGTTTTATGGTGTTCTAATAACTTCTTCTCAGATGTTCTGAGAGTGTGGGGCAGATTATGTGGGGAGAGGTGTTCCTTCAAGTAACTTGGGCCCAAGCCATGTAGGGCTTTAAAGGTAATAACCAACACTTTGTACTGCGCCCAGAAGCTAATCGGCAGCCAATGAAGAGATTTTAATACAGGTGTTATATGGTCCGACCTAGATGTTCCGGTGACCAATCTGGCTGTCACATTTTCAACCAATTGGAGCTTCCGAACATGGGACAGAGGTAGACCCATGTAGAGTGCATTGCAGAAATCCAGACGAGAGATTACCAGGGCAAGTACTACTGCTTCAAGGTCCTTTCCGTCCAGGTAGGGATGCAGTTGGCGGATCAACCAAAGTTGATACCAAGCACTCCTGGCCATCGCATCCACCTGAGATGACAACTGTAAAGATGAATCCAGGAGTACTCCCAAACTGCGTACTTTGTCTTTTAGGGGAAGTGTGACCCCGTCCAGGACTGGTTGGTAAAGCTCCTTTCCCGGACTTGGGGTACCTATCGCGAGTACCTCTGTTTTCTCTGGATTCAGCTTGAGTTTGTTTTCCCTCATCCAGCCCATTACCGATTCAAGACAGACATCAAAAGGAGTAATACCATCCTTAGTCACTGCAGCAGACGGAGACATAGAGAAGTAAAGTTGGGTGTCATCAGCATACTGATAACATTGCGCCCCATGTCTCCGGCTGATCTCTCCCAGCTGCTTCATGTAAATGTTAAATGCTGGCCACATGATCACAGAGTAGTCTCTGACAATGCTGGCTCTTCAGCTTAGTAATGGAGATGAGCACCGCTCCCTACGGTCGGACACGACTTGACAACCTTGTCAATGGGGAATACCTTTTTAAAGAATAAAAACTAAATGAAAAAAGAATAAAGACTAAATAAAAATAATGACAAAAAATGACAAACATGTAGTTTGTGGTTCAAAAGACAAACAATGATGGCTTTAATAAATATATACATAAACTAAAACCTAATCTAACTGGAGTTAATATAGCAGGAAGAAAGTATTAATCTCAGAGGAGGACTGTTACTGTTAACTGCCGTTACTGGCTGCTTACTGGCAGTTTAAAATATTCAGAGAGTCAGTTAAACTGATAGTTAGAATGGGGGGGGAGGGAGGGAGTAAGTCCCTATCTAACCAAAGAGGGAAAAGGGAATGAAATGTATAATTCTTCCAACAGTCTAATTGTAGTGTCATTCTATTTTTGACTGTAGTCTTTTGCCACAAGTCTTGCTTTAAATGTCCTAATTTCGCCTTCTGCATCCTGCTTTGTCTTAAAACCCATCTACAAATAATTGTCCTTTTTTTTCTTTTAGAAATTTTGACAAACTCCACATTTCATTTTTATATAAAGACTGCATCTCCTCACTAGCAACTTGCACCAACTTCTTAGTATGTGACCCTGGTAATCTCTTGATTCTCCCAATCAAAGGGTTGTGGAATCCTTTCCTCTGTGGCTAGATGAGAGAATCTGTCAGGTGGCAAATCTCTCTTGCAGCACTCTGACCTTCTCACCTGAATTTGGATACCTGGCTCCACCTTTTGTGCACCATTTGGTTCCTCATCTTTAGACAGGTATGCTGCATCTATAGACAGGCCATTATATTTGTAGCCCCTCCTGGGTACAAGACATCTGGAGGATGAAATAACTCTACACGCTCTAGTTTTTGTTGGGAGTCTCCTTCCACTATAAATAAATATGGATAGGCATCTTGGTTTGAATTAGAATCATAAAATCATAGAATCACAGAGCTGGAAGAGATTTGAAGGACCTTAAAATCCAACACCCTGCCATGCAGGAATACACAAAGCGCTCCTGACAGATGACCATCCAGCCTCTGTTTAAAAACCTCCAAAGGAGACTCAATCACACCTTGAGATATATTACACTGTCAAATAGTTCTTGCTATCTGGAAATTCTTCCTAATTTTGAGGTGGAATATCTTCTCTGGTAGTTTGAATCCACTGCTCTGGTTCCTATTATCTGGAGCTGCAGAAAACAAAGGTCCTATACTATCTTAAGGGCCTTTACAGACTGCCAGAAATAATACAACTTGAGGCCACTTTAACTGTCCTGGCTCAATGCTAGGGAATCATGGGAATTGTATTTTTTTCTGAGACATCGAGACTTCTCTGTCAGAGAGCTCTGGTGCCACAATAAACTACAGTTCCCATGATTCCTTAGCACTGAGCCAGGGCAGTTAAAGTGCCCTCAAGCTGCATTATTTCTGGCAGTCTGCAAAGGCCCTAAAGTCCCCAATTGCTCTAAAAGCAATGAAAAGCAGGAGTGTGTGTGTATGTAAGAGAGGGAGGGAGGGAGGGAGGGAGAGAGGGAGAGAATGCTTGATTTTCAAACAGACTGTGACTCTGTTGTACTTTTCCCAGCTTCCTTTTTGGCCTTCTGGTTGGGAAACCAAAGGTCCTCACACAAGGAACTGAAACCAAGGACTAATCAGGAATCCTTGGCTTTTTGCTTTAAGATATTTAAAGGCGGCGGGGGGGGGGGGGGGGAGGAACAGGACCAAAAGAGGCCAGTGTCTTTTCCAGTCAGAAGGTGATCTCTAGTGCTCCTTCATGCAGTAGTTGACCTTGGGTTGACAATATTATTTTAATTAATTAATTTTAAATATCTTAAAGCAAATACATATAATGATGGATACATGGGCGGTGCATGTCTTCAAGTCAACTCCAATGCATAGTGACCCTATGCTAGGATTTTCTTGGCAAGATTTATTCAAATGAACATTGTCATTGCCCTTCTTTGTGGCTGAGAGTGTGGCTTGCCCATGGTTACCCACTAGGTTCCCTTGGCAAAGAGGGGATTTGAATCCTGGTCTCCCAGAGTCCTAGCGACTGCACCACACTGGCTCTCATATCTACATAGTATGCAATATATACAGGCCTAAAACCTATTGCCAGCTTCTACTAGGAGAGATCCATTGAATCAATAGGATTTACCCAAGCGTTGACTCACTGTTCAACAATTGATTCAATGGAACTATGCTGATTTGGGCTACCAATAGTTTTCAGACCATCATCAGTAATTTAGTATTGTGTGTTAAAAGTGCAGGGAATCTCTTGGAGAGCTGGAAGGCCCCAAATTGTGTTCTGTTAGTCAAGTCAGTATCAAAAGCTGCAAACAATAAACAAACAAACAAACAAACAAATAAATAAATAAATAAATAAATGAAATCATGCCCCCTAAATGTGATAGTAATGAAACATATGCACAAAGACTTGGATTCATAAAACCACATATTCTATGCCATTGCTTTGCCTGTGCCTTTATTGATTTAGGTATATAGATAAAGATAGATAAAGATAGATAAAGATAGATAGATAGATAGAAGACTAATTATTACAGTAGAAATATGAAATTGGTTTAACCTAAACTAAACAAGAAAAAAGTAAAATAAAAAGTAACAAGAAACTGTGGGTCAAGAAGTATGGTGGATTCAGTAAAAAGGCAGGTTGGTTTTGTTTATTGTAGTCTGCAATGTTGGCCTGATAATACTGTGGCTGCTTTTCTTTCTTTGCAGATTAAGTACACAGTCCTAGTCAAAGCAATGCATCTGTTTCTCACTGACAGTGGTCCTGGTGCCTTAGAATGGTTTTAGGTGATTCTCCTGGTTCTGGCCCAAATCATCTGTGCTCTGCAAGTGGACCTTTGCCATGCACCTTGCCCTTTGTGTAGTCCAAGAAAATAAACCATGTCTCCATAAACAGCCATTTTAATCCAGTCCATCTCTTATTCTTAGTTTACTTGAGTATTTGTGGCCATTCTGATTCCATTGATTCCAACTGGCAGAAAGACAACTATTCACACTGATTTGTGAATCGCAATCCTGCCTGGACTACTTGAGATGCCATTTGTTTTCTCTCCTATAATATCCATGGCATCCACCACTGTAGGTAGTGGCATCACTAGGGTTGGTGTCACCTGATGTGGTTAACTCATGGTGTCACCCCCCTTGACCCCCATAGAGAATCCTTAGTCATGTTTTTGCTTTTTGGTACTAATATTACTCCCATATATCACTGAACGTCGTGATAATAGTTGTGACATAAGCAACTAGCACAATTAAAAGTATACTTTTACATTACAATATCATATGCGCAGCCTGTATTTACATATACAGTTTCATGTGCTTAACATAAAAATTCAGCAAAATGCAATTTTAAAGATTTTTTTTTATAAAAATAAATTTTCTTAATTTTTTTTTTTACAATAAAAATGAAATTTGACATTTTAATTAAAAAAACCAAACCTGAGGCCTTGCCTTTCTCCCTCTACTGAGCCTCACCCCACTCCCATCATCTCTTCAGCATTTTCATGGGACATGAATGAATGCCACAGCCTGTTTCTGCCCAAAAGGATGGTGTTTGGGGAGCAGTGATGTCACCCCACCTTCGGGTGTCACCTGGCATGGTCCTCATCCTCCGCACCCCCCTAATGACGCCACTGGGGGCATTTTCTCTGCTTTGTATCTCTGTTAATAAGAAGCCACTCAAAGGCTGGTGCGCAGAGAGGAGGGGAAGGGAAACTGGGGACTTTCATGCAGTAGTTAACATTTGGTTGACAATGCTATTTTAATTAATTAATTTTAAATATCTTAAAGCAAATGTATATAATGATGGATACATGGGTATTACATGTCTTCAAGTCAACTCCAATGCATAGTGACCCTATGCTAGGATTTTCTTGGCAAGATTTATTCAGATGAACATTGTGAAATATTTTTTTTTCATCCTTCCTTCTGTTTCCCTCCCACCCAGCACCCACCTTTAAGTATTTATTTGTTTGTTTAATATCCCAAATTTCTCCCAACACAAGATCCTAGTACAGCCTATTGGAGAAGGACAAATCCACAGACAAGAGCCAGAGGTGTCTTCAGACCTCTGCTACAAGTATCTCCTGTGTTTGTGTGTATGGTTGGGCAGTTGTGTTAATTCTTCCTCCTACCAACAAGTGGTATCTCACAAGCACAGCTGGAGCCTGCTTCCTTCTCTCCCTTTCTCAGCTTGCCTGAGGTCTGCTCCACCACCTGGCTGCCTTTGAGGCCTTGCACCCTGGTTTTCTGTTGTGGAGGAAGCCACAAACGGTTGTGTGGCTGGACCCAGGGCTCCCTTTCTCCCTCCCCAGGAGGAAGTCAGAGGCACAGCTCCATAGGTCGGGGGTGGGCTGGAGGAGCTCTTTTCTCACCAAGAGAGGGCATCGTCTACTCGGAGGGACTTCATGAGGACTAGTGGCCTTTGGAAGCCTTGGGCAAAGCACAAAGGAGGGCAGAGGAGAAGGGAAGGGTTGGCTTTTCCTAGTCCCGCCATGCAATGACCAGCAGCAAGGACTGCAATCCAGTATAGTGGCGCTAAGAAACTCGGGCAACGGTTGTTAATCCGGATCGATGGAGAGGGATTAGAAAAGGATGGTCCGGGCTGCGTGGGTCCAAACCACACTGCAGAAATAATACAGTTTGGGGCCACTTTTAACTGCCCTGGCTCAGTGCTAGGGAATTCTGGGAATTGTGGTTTATTGTGGCACCAGAGCTCTCTGACAGAGAAGACTAAGGGCCTATACAGACTGCCAGAAATAATCCAGTTCGAGGCCACTTTAACTGTCCTGACTCTGCGCTAGGGAATCATGGGAATTGCAGTTTTTTTCTGAGACATTGAGGCCCTAAATGTCTCACAAAACTACAGTTCCCAGAATTCTCTAGCATTGAGCCAGGGCAGTCAAAGCCCTCTCAGACTGAATTAATTCTGCAGCGTGTTTTGGGCCAGAGAAGCAGAAGCGTGTAAGATGCTGCTCTAGGAACTGAAACAGACTCAAAAACAGGGGTAGGCAACCTTTCCCCTTTAAGGGCCGAGGGACTTCAATTCCCAGAATCCCAGGAGCTATTGGCCAACATGGGACTATTGGCCAACATGGCTGAGGCTTCTGGGAGCTGAAGTCCCTCGGCCCTTAAAGGGGAAAGGCTGCCTACCCCTGCTCAAAAACAACAAGCACAAATAACTTGCAGTTTAAACAAAAGCTTGAATCTACATATGCCTAGAGGCTAAGTCCTAGCCCAGCTAATGAACAGTTCAGGTGCAAGAAGAAATCTTTATCTCACCTTCTTTCCGAAGAAAGTTGCCAGAGGAGGAAGATAAGGGGCCCGACAGGATCGGAGAATCCCTCTCTCTGTGTGCGAGAGGAAATTCCCAAAGGAAGTGACCTGAATCCCTCGGTTTGGTTACCAATTTACAAAGGTATTTATTGCCCTGCGATTCGGCAGCAGCAAAGGGAAGGAAGGGAGGCAGCCGAGTTTGCAGGCAAGGAATCTTATCTCTTTCAGGAGGGAGAGAAGGAATGCTGAAATCTTCCAACACTCCCTTGACACTGAGGCTGCATCCACATTGCAGAAATACTCCGGTTTAACACCGCTTTAACTGCCATTGGCTCCAGGCTATGGCATTCTGGGAATGGTACTTTGTTATGGCACCGGAACAGCTTTCGAGAGAAAGGCGGGAGAGAAATTTAATAAATAAATAAGCAAGCCAGCCAGCCAGCGTGGCACAGTGCTTTGAGCGTCGGACTCGGACACTGGGAGACCAGGGTTCGAATCCAAACCCGGATCCTGCATTAAAAGTGGCGGTGGAGGGAATATCATCCAGTTACAGGGGGAAAACAACAACAACAGTGCCGCAGAGCATGTGCAGAGTGTCTTTCCCCCCTCATACTTAGCCATCACTTAAGCACAAGCATCTGCATGAGAGCGTTGGACCGTGACTCTGGAGAGCAGGGTTTGAGTCGCCGCTCGGCCATGGAAACCCACTGGGTGACCTTGGGCAAGTCACACTCTCTCAGCCTCAGAGGATGGCAATGGCAAACCCCCTCTGAAGAAACTTGCCAAGAAAAGAACCCCACAATAAGGACTGCCATTGGCGGGGCAGAAGGGGAGCGAGCGCCCACGGATCCCTCCTCGGCTGGGCAAGGCCAGGGCCGGGGGAAATAGCCTTCCAGCCTTGGCAAGGGGGATCCTTCTCCTTCTCCTTCTCCCGCGGACAAGGAATCGTTTGACATCTTCTTCAACCCGCGCCCTTCCAGATGCCTCGGACTGCACCTCCCATCATCCTCCGCCTGCCTGGGCAGCGGTGGGAGTCGCCATCCAACACTTTCGGAAGAACGCCAGGTTGGGGAAGGCTCCGAGGAACCAAGGTACAAACACACACTGCAGAAATAACCCAGTTTGAGACCGCTTTAACTGCCCTGGCTCAATGCTAGGGGATTCCGGGAAGTGTAGTGTTTGCGAGACACTGAGCCTTCTCTGTCAGAGAGCTCTGGTACCACAATAAACTACAGTTCCCAGGATTCCCTAGCACTGAGCCAGGGCAGTTAAAGCGGTCTCAAACTGGGTTATTTCTGCAGTGTGGTTTGGACCAAGGACCCGAAAAAACCCCCACAAACCCTAGGCAGCCCTCTCCCTGTCGCTCTCCGGTCCTGAGGGGATGCGAGGAAAGTCCTGCAAAGCCAATGGAGAAACTATCCTGAAATGGACTGTACCACTTTAAGGTGCCGAGGGGGGAGGTAGGACGTTGCCTCTTGAGGCATTCTTCCCCCATGATGGGCTCTTTGTTTCCTTTGCTTTGTGGGGGAACCGTCAAACAGGCCAGGCACCCCTGCGGCTGCCTGAAGTGGTACAGTCCGAGCAATGCCTTCCCGCTTGCCCTCCCTATTCCTTAGCTAGCAGGAAAAAATGGAATTTAGGGACCTGCAAGAGAGCCAGCGTGGTGGAGTGGTTTGAGCATTGGACTACGACGCTGGAGACTCTGGGTTCGAATCACCTGCTCGGCCATGGAAACCCACTGGGTGAGCCTGGGCAAGTCACACTCTCTCAGCCTCAGAAGATGGCAATGGCAACCCTCCTCCGAAGAAATTTGCCAAGAAAACCCTATTGCCTTAGGGTCGCCAATCGCCAGAAATCGGGAATTACTTGAAGGCACACAACAACCGCAGCAACGAAGGTCCTGAAGCCCAACTCTTGCCGGGGCAGGTTATAGTAGATTGCACGATGGAAGTGTCTTAGTGGTCCCTTATATCTCTGCCCACTCTGCCTTCATTTCCACTAACATTTTCCTGGGTCCCTCTTCTTTATTCTGGAACAAGATTCCTAATCACAAAGGAGGGAGAGGCAGATCTGAGCGCCTGGAGGCGCTGGTGCTGTGTGTGTTCTCTGTGTGCATGGGCCTTCAAATCGCCTGTCAGTTTATGACGACCCCAGGAACTTCATACATAGGGTTTTCTCAGGCAAGGAAGACTCAGAGGTGGATTTGCAAGGTCCTTCCTCTGAAACATAGCATAAGGCCTTTGCAGACTGCTAGATATAGTGCAAATTGAGTCCACTTTTAGGGTTAGGGTTAGGGTTAGGGAATCATGGGAACTGTATTTTATTGTGGCACCAGAGCTCTCTGACAGAGAAGGCTCAATGTCTCAGAAAAAAAACAATTCCCATGATTCCCTAGCACTAACCCTAACCCTTAAAGTGGACTCGATTTGCACTATTTCTGGAAGTCTGCAAAGGCCCATAGTATTCATTGGTGGTCTCTCATCCAAGTACTAACCAGGGCTGACCCTGCGTAGCTTCCAAGATCAAACACGAACTAGTGCCTTTAGAGGAGACAATTACAACTGAACACAATGCAGGGTAAGTCCTGAGCGTGTGATCACCGTGAGTCAGACTTCACTATTTAATGAATGGCGTGTGTGTGACTTATGGCGACCCCATTAATTTCACAGGCTTCTCTTAGGCAAGGTTCACAGCAGGGGTAGGCAACCTTTCCCCTTTAAGGGCCGAGGGACTTCAGCTCCCAGAATCTCAGGAGCTATTGGCCAACATGGGACTATTGGCCAACATAAAGGTTGCCTATCCCTGGTTTACAGCATCAGTTAAACACATACACACAGAGAAAGTCGTCTGACAAACAGGCCCTACTCTTAGGCTTACAAACTGAGAGGCTAAGTGTGGTGCAGTGGTTTGAGCATTGGACTATGAGTCTGGAGACAAAGGATCGAATCACCTGCTCGGCCATGGAAACCCACTGGGTGACCTTGCATTAGTCACACTCTCTCAGCCTCAGAGGAAGGCAAGGGCAAGCTCCTCTGAATAAGTCTTGCCAAGAAAGCTCCATGATAGGTTCACCATAAGTCGGAGTTCATCATGTGGATAGCTATGGAAGGGAAATGGAGGAGAAAAGGTCAAGGAGGGAGATGGGTTTGACAATGCAGGGTGCAGAGAGGCCTCATAAAGAGACACCTCTATCTAGTTGGGGCCAGGTCTGTCTTCTCTTGCTTCTGGCAACTTGTTGGAACATAGGTGGGGCAGAGACTCTTAAAGTAGGGACCTTTGGTCTTGGAAGCCTCAGGCTGCCAAAGTTCCTGCTTTCCCTCCTTAAAATCCTGTTCGATGCCTGGCGTTTTATTAAAGTCACTTGGTGCTTTGGACTACTCGAGTCCATACAGGGTTTGGAATATCAGTGGCTGGCTCTTCTGTTTGCACCTATTCATTGGGAGTTTGAATGATGAGGACCTCCAGATTTTGTTGGACTATAACCTCTGCCGATTTGTGCCATGGGAACTGGAGTCCAACAACCCTCGGGAAGGCCGCAGCTCTTTAAGGCTACAATCCTCCCTACAGGCCTTTGCAGACTGCCAGAAATAGTGCAAATTGAGTCCACTTTAACTGCCCTGACTCAGTGCTGGGGAATCATGGAAATTGTAGTTTATTGTGGCACCAGAACTCTCTGACAGAGAAGGCTCAATGTCTCAGAAAAAAATACAGTTCCCATGATTCCCTAGCACTGAGCCAGGACAGTTAAAGTGGACTCAATTTGCACTATTTCTTGCAGTCTGCAAAGGCCCTAGGTTTACATGGGAGGAACAGAACTGGACAGGGATTTGCACCTGAGAGAACAGACCTAGCCTTTGCCATGTCTAACTCTTGTTATTCGGTGTTGGAATTTAGTACATGGTAAGTGTGGTTCAGTGGTTTGAGCGCTGGACTCCGACTCTGGAGACTAGGGATCGATTCCCAAATCGGTCATGAAACCCACTGGGTGACCTTGGGCAAATCACACTCTCTCAGCCTCAAGGACAGGCATTGGCAAACCTCCTCCGCCAAGAAAACCCCATTCTATGCTCGCCTTAGGGCCACAGTAAGTGGGGAACGACTTGAAGGCATACAACAACAATTTATATATATTAAGCAAAGCAGCAGCGTGCCCCAGAATATCTGAGTTTCTGGTAATAAACAGATTACTCTGGTAAGGTTAAAAAAGGACTTACTTTATTGTTACAAAGGATCCATTTAATGCAGGAAAATAGTCAGTAGAAAAATCCATGTTATGGTAGAAGAGTCCCTAAAAGCTGACACTCCTAAGTGAATGTAAGAGGGGGGAAGCATCCCGATGCAGAGCCTTTTGGACTTAAGGAGAGGGAGAAGAGAGACAAAAAGCCATAAAAACCCAGCTCTTAACCTTTAGGAGAGCCGTGCTGGGAGGTCAGCCTCACAGTGAATTCAGAGCAGCTTTTCCGCCCGTGTGAACCCTCTTAGGATAAGAATGGGATATTCCACCTTCGGGATTTGTGGTTGTGGATCCCAAGTTTCTGCATGTTTACCGGGCAGTAGATGTCCTTCTATTGCATAGGACTTCATTCCCACTGAATGGTGTCCTGGGGTCGCAAAGGTGTCCGTCCCATTGGCGCCACGTCCAATGCCATCTTCACAGGACCTCCTTCCAAGAGAGTAAGGCGACTTCTTGCACCAGACTGACCTGGAAAGAGGTCCAGAGACACCGGGCCTTTGCAGACTGCCAGAAATAGTGCACATTAAATTGAGGCACTGCCCTGGCTCAGTGCTAGGGAGTCATGGGAATTGTATTTTTTCTGGGACATTGAGCCTTCTCTGTCAGAGAGCTCTGGTGCCACAATAAATTACAGTTCCCATGATTCCCTAGCACTGAGCCAGGGGCAGTGCCTCAATTTAATGTGCACTATTTCTGGCAGTCTGCAAAGGCCCACCGACAGCGATGAGATCTCCTGGAAGCCCCAGTTCCTTGGGTCCCTCTCCTTTCCTCCAGATGCAATCTATACCATTGATTTCAAGCGTTCAAAGGTCTGAAGCAGACAGTTATGGCTTTCATAACCCTAACAAACCAGACCAGTGTGGTTATTCCCTTATTCGGGCTGGAAGGTGAGGCAGGGAGGGTCCCGGGCCCCAAAAGGCTTGACTAAGGTACGATCAGGGCTACACAAAATCCATTCCCAGAGTGTCCATCCCGGTGGACCTGCAGCCCTGGCGAGTTCCTGTGACCAAGGGCAGCAATGGCAGTTTGCCTCATTCCTACAATTTGTTGTGGTCATTTGCCTTCACGTCAACTCCGATCTATAGAGAACCTGTTATAGAGTTTTCTTGGTAAGATTTCTTCAGAGGAGGTTTGGTTGACCTTCCTCTGAGGCTGAGAGAGTGTGACTTGCCCAAGGTCACCCAGCGTGTTTCCATGGGATTTGATCCCTGGTCGCCAGTATAGTGTAGTGGTTTGAGTGTTGGATTAGGATTCTGGAGACCAGGGTTCGACTCTCCACTCGGCCATGGAAACCCACTGGGTGACCTTGGGACAAGTCATACTCTCTCAGCCCCAGAGGGAGGCGAAGGCAAACCCCCTCTGAACAAATCTTGGCAAGAAACCGCTGTGACGGGGACCAGCGTTAGGTCAAAATTGCTGCCCTCCTTTAGGGCTGCAAATGCCCTCCCCGGTCTCCCCCCCCCCCCTCCCGCCTTTGTCACCAGCCAGTAATCCAATAGATCTGGGAGATCTTTGTTTTCCTCACGCAAAGATCAGTGCTTCAGAGCTCAGTCCTGTGCCTGTTTGCTCGGAAATGCGGGAGATCACTTATCTCCCTGATCCAGGGTTACCAGACGTCCTCCTTTCCCCAGACATGTCCTACATTTAAATATTCTGTCCAGGAGGAGCAGGAGTAAGAGGCATGGATTTACATTTCTATGGTCCAAAACACACTGCAGAAAGAATCCAGTTTGCAGAAAGAACCTAGTTTGAGACCGCTTTAACTGCGCTGCCTCAGTGCTAGGGGATCCTGGGAAGTGTGGCACCAGAGCTCTCTGACAGAGAAGGCTAAATGTCTCACAGGACTACAGTTCCCTGAGTTCCCTAGCATTGAGCTAGGGCAGTTAAAGCGGCCTCATACTGGATTATTTCTGCAGTGTGTTTTGGACCTATGAGTGTTTTTTTTTTATCTTTTTATTCTGTCACGCCCTCCATTTTCCTTTAACGTCCTGCATTTTGCGATGCCTTGTCCTCCTTTAGAGTTTCTGTAGTGGCCTCCACTTTTATTGACTGCCTTGTCGTCCTTTACGGTGAGAACATCGGGTCACCTTGCCCTCCCTTCCCTCAGAAGTGAGTTCGGTGGGGCTTCTTTCCGAGTAAACACACACACACACACACACACACACACACACCGGATTGTGGCGTTGCGGGTCTGAATTCAGCCCAGGGACAGCGAGTGCCAGAGGACTTCCCTTGAAGTTCAATCCCAGGCGGGTCTCCTCAGAAGCCAGTCTGGTGGAGGGCCACCGGGGCCTTTCTCCTGGGAGTGTCCCTTCCAGGAGGTGGCATCCCCAGGTGCCAAGGAGTCTTCCTGGCACGGAGCAGCGGGGGATTTTCTGGAAGCTCCCAAAACTTCCTCCTGGCTCTGGACTTTGCTCTCCAGCAGCAGCAGCAGCAGCAGCAGCCTCATGCCAGGAGCAACTCTCTCTCCTCCCTGGAGAGATTGTCCGCCGCCCTCCAAAGCCGCCCTTGGAGGCTTGAATGGCGAATTGTGTTCCCAACGGGGAAGAAAGCAAACAAACAATCAAAACAGCTTCCTATTGAACTTCGAGCCAAGGCGGTTGCAGTGGTTTGAGCGCTGGACGAGGGCTGTCGTCAAGGTATGACGAACCTGTGATAGGGTTTCCTTGGTACGATTTCTTCTTACCTTCCTCTGATGCTGAGAGAGTGTGACTTGCCCCAGGTCACGCAGCGTAGACCACAAGGGCCATCTAGTCCAGCCTCCCGCCATGCAGGAACTCCCAATTAAAGCACCCCCTGTGACAGATGGCCATCCAGCCTCTGTTTAAAGACCTCCAAAGAAGGAGACTCCTCCACTTTCTGAGGGAATGTCTTCCATTGTCGAACAGCTCTTACTTTCAGGAAGTGCCTCCTAATGTTGAGGTGGAATCTCTTTTCCATGGACAAGCGGGGATTTGATCCCTGGTTACCAGCATGATCAACCACTAGGACGCTGGAGATCGGGGTTCGAATCTGGACTCGGCCATGGAAACCCCTTGGGTGACCTTGGGCAAGTCACACGCTCTCAGCCTCAGGGGAAGGCAAGGGCAAACCCACTCTGAACAAATACTACCAAGGAAAGCCCCGTGATAGGTTTGTCGTAGGGTCGCCATAAGTCGGGAACGATTTGAAGGCACACAACCACCACTGAACTTTAATATTCCCAAATCTTTCAGAAAATCCTGACTCGGACAGAGGAAAAACAGGAGTGATCCTCTCTGACGCAGAGCGAGTGTGGGAGGGAAACCAGAGGGAGAAGAAGAGAAATCATGGCTCTGGCAGCGAGAGGAAAAGACCACGCTTCCAGCTCTTTTGAGGAAAAGATTTCTGGCCAAGAAAACAAACGCCTGCAAGTTCCTGTTCACTGACTAGAGATTAAATCATATTGGGAAGGTTTACCGTCGGACCGTAAAATAAATTGGGGAAAGGGAGCAGAGGCGGCGTGGTGTAGCGCTTCTTTGAGTATTGGACTTCGACTCTGGAGACCAGGGTTTGATTCCCCACCTGACCGTGGAAACCCACTGGGTGACCTTGGGCAAGTGACATGCTCTCAGCCTCAGGGGAAGGCAATGAACACATCTTGCCAAGAAAACCCCCTGAAGGGACACAACAGTAACAAACCAGAGATATTGCTGAAACGGAGCAAGATCCCCTCCTCAACAATAGTGAGACATTTTCCATAGTATTTACCAGCAGAAAGCTGGGAAAATACGGGACCGCGCTTTCATCCTGGATCGGAACCGCGGGCTCCAGAAATGCTTCCTTTTGATAATCCCATTCTTCGAGATTCTTTCCTTTGTTCATTTGGTCATTAAATTCCGTCGCAAGCCGCAATGGTACTTTGCAGTGTCTTTCCTCTCCAACTATTCCCATCCCTACCTCGCTTTAAATCCAGCTTTCGCTCTTTGGACGTATGCAATGCAACCCACTCTCTCAGTGCAACCCTCCTTCTCTCCGCTTTCTCTTCTCCCTCCCTCCCCCTCCACCCCCCCACAACAGCCAGAACTATCTTCTGTTGCAAAGGTAACTCACACCTGACACAAAGACAGCGGAGCCAAAATGAACGCGAAGTACAGTCAGCCCTCCATATCCACGGATTCTTTATCCGCTGATTGAACTATACATGGCTTGCAAATATTTTTAAAAATACAAATTCCAAAAGGCAACTTTTGATTTTGCCATTTTATGTAATGGATACCATTTTGCTATGCCTCTGTACTTAATGGGACCATGGATTTTAGTATCCGTGGGAAGGTCCTAGACTGAACCAAACACCAGCGGATACCAAGGGCCCACTGTATTTGTAGGCAATGGGTTTAGGAAGGAAGTGCACCTGTAAACCGTTCAAAAAGCAAGACTTCCAGGCAAACAGCCACGACCCCATTTAGTTTTAGAAAAAAACCGCTTGCCCACAGATCTCCTTTCCCGGTGAAGGCAACTGTTAACCATCTGTAGGAACCAGATGAGTCAACCACCTTAATCCCTCAACAGCAAGAACTATATTCTAAAAAGAGAAGCGTTAGTCCAAAAGCTTGCTGGAAACCATACATTACTACCCACTTTGCTTCAGAGTCCCACCTGCCTTGATATTTCCTGAGGCTGTGATACCTCAGGAGGCCTTCTGCACATGACCAGAGGCAGGGCACTTCTCTGCTTGACATAGTCAGTGCTGCTCGTCTTAGCCCCATTGAGCTTGCACCAGGTAACAAGAAAATATCAGAAAAACAATGTGAAAGATTTATCCAATGACTTGCTTAATCTCAGCAGGGAGTGAAAAGACAGTAAAAGGAAGATGCACGAACAATAGGAAATGAGTCTAAGGGGCAAAACAATACAAGTAGGATATAAAGGCAGTAGTAATTTACACAAAAATGTTATCTAGAAAAATCAAACAAAGAACTACTGTATCAATAAAGCACATATATTCTTCCTAGAACTTCCACCAGTCAAAACTGTGAAGAAAAGAAGAGGGATGGGAAGTTTTCTAGTACCTGTCCCAAGCAAAGGAGGAAGGTTCATGTAGGCTCAATTGAAAGCTCAATATTTATTCAGTTAGAAATAGAGAAAAGAGTGGGTGCTTTTAAGGAAGCAACAAAGGGGGGTTGCAGACTGCCAGAAATAGTGCAAATTGAGTCCACTTTTAGGGTTAGGGTTAGGGAATCATGGGAATTGGTTTGTTTTTTTCTGAGACATTGAGCCTTCTCTGTCAGAGAGCTCTGGTGCCACAATGAAATACAGTTCCCATGCTTCCCTAACCCTAACCCTAAAAGTGGACTCAATTTGCACTACTTCTGGCAGTCTGCAACCCCCCAAAGTTAGACCTCTTGGAGGCAACAAACAAAAATAGAATAAATAAGGAATATTGTGGGTTTTTCTTTTCCAGTTCAAAAAGTTTAATTCTTTCTAGATTATTTATGACCTATCTATCTAATCTCAAAATGCTGGTTGGGGGGGAGAGGAGGGGGGGAATGGTCAGGCCAGTTTCTTTAAAGTGAGAAATCTTTTCTCCAGTCAAACAGAAAGTCAAGAGGAAAATTGGGATCCATAATCAGCTGACAAAACCGAAGCTGAGCAAAAAATAAAATAAGGGGAAAAGAGAAAGTGAGCTCCTCCATCAGGATGGGCTGGCTTTATGATGGCCTGACAGATGGTTCTGGCTGATGTCTTTCTCTCACTCCAGTTGCCTTCCTTGAAACATGGTTCTGCACAAGTGAATGGTATTTTGGGATGCAGAAGCCTGCGAAAAGCAGCGTCTCCTTGTTTGGGAAGGGAAGGCAATAAGCTCCTAGGCCTTATCTGAGTACTGGAGAAGAACCAGAGGTTGACAAAGAGAGAGCCTTGCTGCTGCCAGTATCAGATGCTGCGACTTCTCCTTTGGCCCCAGGGCCAGGCAAAGCAAGAGGAGGCCATGGCACAAGAAGGGAGTCCTTGGGTGCCTCAGGACAGACAGAAGGTCCTGCCATCCAAGAGAAGCCAGTCTGGCTCTGAAGCCAGGTCTTCCCTCTCTTTCTTTGCAAGGCCGCTCTCCCCAAGAGGCGGACTCCTTCCCTCCCCTAAAAGGGACCCGAGTTCTTCTGGATTTCAGAACCACCCTGGCTCCTGAATCTGTACTTTGAAAAGAGTTATTTCAGCTCATTTCACCTTCTTCAGGGGCCTGGAATCATTCAAACTAGACTAGAGAAAATATGTAGCTCTTTGTTTGAGAAACCGCTGTGGGGGGAGACTGCTGCCACACTGCAGAAATAAAGCCACTTTAACTGCCGCGACACAGTACTATGGAATCCTGGAGTTTGGTGACAGGGAAGGCTAAATGGTTCGCAAAACTACAAATCCCAGAATTCCATAGCACTGAGCCATGGCAGTTAAAGTGGTGTCAAAATGCTTTATTTCTCCAGTGTGACAGCCGCCAAAGCCTAGTCTAACAACACTCAAAGCGGTAGAATTCAAAGATATAGCCGTGTTTGTCTGTAGAATCAGTATGCAGAGAGATCTTGCAGCGCCTTTGAGACAAACTGAAAGAAAGGAGTTGGCAGCATGAGCTTTCCTAGACTAATGTCTACTTCCTCAGATGCATTATTAGGTGAACACTCAAAGCCTTGCGGGTGTCAAGTGTATCTCGCAGGCTGCTTTTTTAAGTCATTTTTGAGGGGGGCCTACAACCCACCCACCCCCAGAATCCCCCAGCCACGCAAGCTAAGGAAGTCTGGGGACGGTAGTCCGCTTTTCCAAGCCCTGCGGAGTCCCCCAAGGCCTCTCCCTCCAGATCCCAAGATATTTCCGACCGAGGTGAGGCGGGAAGACCCTCTTTTTCAACGCTGCGTGGTAAGGGATAATTCCAGGTGCATTCCATAGGTGGCACCGTGCTACTAGAAATGATCCCTGAGAGCGAGGCGAGGACGCCGCCAACTCCTCGGGACCCGGAGGGAGAAGCGCACACGTGCCTTTGCTTCCGAAAAAAGCCACGCGATGGTCTTGAAAGGAAAGCGGCACCAACTCAAAATCCACGCGTGGGTGGGCCGGAGGTTGGGCTTCCCCGCAGTCCGGCTAAGTCCCTCCCATCCCGTTAAATCAGGGCACTTTGGGTCGTCTAAATACCCTAAAGGCACCAGATCCTGTCGGATCTTGGAAGCTAAGCAGAGTCAGTCCTGGTTAGTACTTGGATGGGAGACCGCCAATGAATACCAGGGTGCTGTCAGCTCTATTTCAGGGGAAGGAGCTGGCAAAACCACCTCTGAGGATTGCTTGCCTAAGAAAGCCCTTTAGAAATTCGTGGGGTTGCCATAAGTCGAAGGCGGCTTGAAGGCACCCTTAGCCGCACACACGAGTCCCACTGTACAGACTCAATGATGTTTATTTCTGAATGATTGTGTATCAAATCAGGCGCTTCCTCCCAAATATGTATGCGCAGTCCTGGAGGTATATCTATGTTTTGAATGCGCCTCTATTCCGTGTTTGAAAAAGCTAATGATCCCAGTGGGCTGCCAAGAAAGAGGGGTAAGCCTAGGACTCTTTCGGTAGGAAATACGATTTATTCTGCTCAGGGTTTTTTACTTCCACTGTCTATTCCTAGGTTTGCAGCCTCCATCTCAGTCCGCGTTTACACTAATCTCGGCTTCTGAATATGTCTGGGAACCATATCGCTTTCAAGGCGGACTGCTTTTCAATTGCAGGCAAGCGTTAAGGTGCATCTGCGCTGCAGAACTGATATAAGTAAGTCGTTTGACACCACTTTAAGTGCTGTAGCTCCATCCTATGGAATCAGGGGATTTGTAGTTCTACAAGTTCTGCCAAGACGAGCTGGTGACTCACCAAACTACAAATCCCAGGATGGCAGTTAAAGTGGTGTCAAACTGCATGATTTCTCCAGTGGAGATGCATCCTTAGAAGGAGGGGTACCCTTTATGCCCCATTACTTCGGTTTCACTAGTCCGCGTTCCCCTCTGCCACCCTTTGGAGTCCGGATATTTCCTTCCCTTGGAAAATAAAATTTAAAACACGAGATTGTATTCTGAGTCTGCGCAGTCTCAAGGACATGAGACTGCGAACTCACATTGTCTGTCTCACACACATTTAGAACATTTGACCTACAATTTCGATGGAAAGGGAAGAGGGAAAGAGACGATGAGAGCCAGAGCGGCCTAGTGGTTTGAGCGTTGGGTTAGGACACTGGGGGACCAGGGTTCGAATCCTGGCTCGGCCATGGAAAGCCACTGGGTGGCCTTGGGCAAGTCACACTCTCTCAGCCTTAGAGGGCGGCAATGGCAAACCACCTCTGAACAATCCTTGCCAAGAAAACCCCGTTATAGGTTCGCCTTGGGGTCGCCCTAAGTCGGAAACGACTTGAAGGCACGCAGCAACAACAACCACAACCACAAAGGGAAGCGGAGGTGGATGGGTCGAAAGAATCTGGCGCTCCAAAGAGCAAAGTCGATCATCGATTTCGCCTCCGGTCAAAAGTCTCATTCTC
Source organism: Phrynosoma blainvillii (assembly GCA_026167975.1). NCBI lineage: Eukaryota > Metazoa > Chordata > Lepidosauria > Squamata > Phrynosomatidae > Phrynosoma > Phrynosoma blainvillii. Next base: position 229,848,043 of record JANUYF010000002.1, on the reverse strand, counting down.
CTGCTCGAAGCCTCAAATCGATGTGGCAGAAAACACTGTCCAGGACTCTGAAATCTCTGTTTCTCCCCCATCCCACCCCCATCCCACCCTCAAATTTCCACCATTACGAGTCCAGGACAAGAGAGTTTGGGCAGAACAGGTTGGGCTGCTCCAGGTTCCAGAAGGCGCTCCTGTTTGAACCAATCCCTCCCTGGGCAGAGAGAGAGGAGATGGGATTAGAGGGAAACTGGAGGACGGGGGGGGGGTGTTTGCAGGTTTGGGCGGGTGCCTCACTTGTGGGTTGCGGGGGGTGGGAGGGAGGCATAATCGCGTGGAAACCACGGGACGTGTCTGTGTGAACTGGTGCCACGGTCAGGGATCGAAAGCGTTGCAGGAGTGGTGGGGAAGGATCCACAGAAGGATTCAGAAGGATCTACTCCTCCTTCTGAATTATAGTTTTAGAACTTTTGCAACTCCGGGGCAGCAAGACGACCGTCGCCAGAGTCACCCCAAAATCTAGCACTCTCTTAGGGCCAGCCAGTCTGTTGTATAGCACCCGGCATCACAACCCCACAGGAAACCTAGAAGAGATGGGTTACACTAAAGCAGACCCGTGGAATTAATGGGATGCGCACAAGTGTTGATTTAGCGAGGTGCTAATGATTTAAAGTGAATCCAGTTTGTGGGTTGACAACTGGATTGATCCCCGTGGCTGCAGAACTGGTGGACCCATTGAACAGAGAGCGCTTACAAACCCGAAGTAGGAATAAAGACTACTCCGAAGTAAACTGAGGTCTGAAGCCAAGCATCCGAAGCAACTTTAGAGAGAGGTTCGGAGCATTATCTCCATCCTCCTCATTCCCGGTGCGCTGTGTGTGTGTGTGTGTGCATTTGTTGTGCTTGTATTTGCAAGCTCCCCCAGTCCAGTCCCCCAGTCCCAGGGGCGGGGGGGGGGCGGAGGGGCAGCTTCCTCGGACCCCCTCGGCCGGCCAGGCAAGGACGTGTCGCACAAAAAGCCTTTTGTCCCCGGCGGTGCGGAGGGCGACAACCCACACCCGGTTCCCGGATGATGCCTCCAAATGCAAACACGCGTGTTGCTCGCAAAGCAAGGTGCACAACCCCAACTCGAGGGGCAGCCAATGAAGTCGGGCCATTTCGCAGACGATGGCTCTCTCTCCTTCCTTCCTTCCTTCCATCTTTCTGTTCTTCCTTCCTTCCTCCTTTCATTCCTTCCTTCCCTCCATCCACCTTTCCATTCTTCCCTCTTCCTTCCTTCTTTCCTCCTTCCTTCCATCCATCTATCTTTCCATTCTCCCTTCCTCCTTCCTTCCTTCCTTCCTTCCTTCCTTCCTCCATCTATCTTTCCATTCTTCCCCTTCCTTCCTTCCTTCCTTCCTTCCTTTCTCCCTTCCTCTTTCCTTCCTTCCTTCTTCCATCCATCTTTCCATTCTTCCCCTTCCTTCCTTCCTTCCTTTCTCCCTTCCTCCTTCCTTCCTTCCTTCTTCCATCTATCTTTCCATTCTTCCCCTTCCTTCCTTCCTTTCTCCCTTCCTCCTTCCTTCCTTCCTTCTTCCATCCATCTTTCCATTCTTCCCCTTCCTTCCTTCCTTCCTTCCTTCCTCCCTTCCTCCTTCCTTCCTTCCTTCTTCCATCCATCTTTCCATTCTTCCCCTTCCTTCCTTCCTTCCTTCCTTCCTTTCTCCCTTCCTCCTTCCTTCCTTCCTTCTTCCATCCAACTTTCCATTCTCCCTCCTTCCTTCTTTCCTTTCTTCCTTCCTTTCTTCCTTCCTCCTTCCATCCATCTTTCAATTTTTCTCTCTTTCTTCCTTCTCTCCATCCATCTTTCCATTCTTCCTTCCTCCTTCCTTCTTTCCTTCCTTCCCTCCATCCATCTTTCCATTCTTCTTCCTTCCTTCCTTCCTTCTTCCATCCATCTTTCCTTCCTTCTTTCCATTCTTCCCTTCTCCTTCCCCCCTTCTTTCCTTTATTCCTTCCTTCCTCCCTGCTCTCCATCCATCTTGCCTTCCTTCCTTTCTTCCATCTTTCCATTCTTCCTTCTTCCTTCCTTCCTTCCTTCCTGCCCCGCCTCCCCTGCCGGGATCCATTTTGTCTGCCTTCCAGAGCCCTCTTCCTTCCCTAATGGTTTCTCTTCCCTGCTGGGTTCTGGAAAGAGCCAGCGAAATCCAGTTGTGCAGAAGGAAGGGCGGCACGGGTGTGTGTGTGTGTGTGTGTGTGTGCGCGGAGGGGCTCTTGAAATGCGCCAGAAAGGCTCTGGCTCCCTTCCCTTCCCTTCCCTTCCCCTCCGCCTCCATTCTGACGCACACGCGTGCACACCTGCCCCTCTCGCGGGAGGGAGGGAGGGCGAGGCGGGTGTTATTATCTGAAGGAAAGCCTTCCCCTCTTTCCCCACTTCCACACTGAAGCGCGCCCCCGCGCGCGCGCGCGCGCGACACATCAGCACGCTGACGTCACCACGAGATGGAGGAGGAGGAGGTATAAATTGGGATCTGACAGCTGCACGGAGGTGTGACGGCGAGACACGTCCTCCTTTTCCAGGACATGCCCTACATACCAGTCTTCCGTCTAGGAGGAATTCTAAAAAGTCCTCCATTTTGAGCAGGTCCAAGAAGTATGCATTTTTAATTTGGTGACGACCTCCATTTTGCGGTGCCTTGTCCTCCTTTTTGGTGAGGACTCCTGGCCACTTTGGTCCTCCTTCCTTTTAGGCCCTGACACTCTGTATAGCTTCGAGGCCCAAAGGTTCCCCTCCCTTCCTCCTCGATTTGAGCCAAGCAAGAGGGCTTCCCGGTCTTTAGCCCCTTCTCACTCGGAAACTAACCCCATTCAGTTCAATAGGGCTTACTCCCAGGTAACTATGGACCTTAAACTGCTTTCATCGCCAAACCTGGGCCGTGAAGTAAAGGTGGCGGTGGGGGGGGGGCGGATATCAGCCAAGAAAGTGCTGCAGAGCATGTGCAGAGTGTCTTTTTTCCTCATACTTATCCATCACCATTATTAAGCATAAGCATCTGCATGAGAGCCAGCGTGGGACAGTGGTTTGAGCATTGGACTACAACTCTGGAGACCAGGGTTCAATTCCCAGCTCGGCTATGAAACCCACTGGGTGACCTTGGGCAAGTCACACTCTCTCAGCCTCAGAGGAAGGCAACGGCAAACCCCCTCTGAACAAACCTTGTCAAAAAGAAAAACCCAGGATAGGACTGGAAGGCACACAATAACAATCTGCCACTATTGACGAAAAGGCCTCAGAGGAAACAGATTCAGGGCTAGTCGAACTGGCCATATAGCAATGTACAATAACATTTCTATGAGTGTTTGCAGCTTTGTATTTGGCCATGTCCTCCATTTTTCTTCAAGGCCCTCCATTTTGAACAGGAATAAGAAACGCGAATTTACATTTCTAGGAGTGTTTTCGCCTTTTTTGATCATGTCTGGAATGTCCTCCATTTTGAGCATGACTAGGAAGCATGATTTTATATTTATAGGAGCTTTTGTAGCTTTGTATTTGACCGTGTCCTCTTTTTTTCCTTGAATGTCCCCCATTTTGAGCAGGACTAAGAAGCATGAATTTACATTTCTATTAGTGTTTTTAGGATTGTATTTGGTCAGGTCTTCCATTTTTTTTTTTATGAATGTTCTCTATTTTGAGAAGGACTAAGCAGTATGGATTCACATTTCTGTGGGGGGGGTGTGTTTAGCTTTTATTCGGTCAGGTCCTCTATTTTTTTGGAAAGCCCTCCATTTTGAGCAGCACGGATTTACATTTCTACGAATGTGTTTTTAAGCTTCTATTTTCTGTCCGGGAGGAATTCCAACCCGTCCTCCATTTTGAACAGGGTCAAGAGGCCTGGGAGTGTTTTCGGCCTTTTTTATTTGGTCAGGTCCTCCATTTTTTCCCTTGGAGGCCCTCCATTTTGTGGTGCCTAGTCCTCCTTTGAATTGAGGACATCTACCTCCCCCTTTCTCGGTGCTGCCCTGGGCCTCTGTCGTCGTCGTCGTCGTCGGCTGCGGCTGCTCCCGGCTCTGCTGCCATCGATCGCCTTTTAACTCCTCTCTTCGGGCTGAGGGAAGGCGAGAGGCGAAAGAACAAGGTAGATACTGTATTTAGGTTCCTGCCCTTATATGGTGATGAACGCGGCGCCCGGCAGACTAGCTGCACCATATAAGGAAGCGGCGCGAGGGCCTCGGGTGCGCTGGTGAGTGCTGATTGGCCCGCCCGTCTCTCGGCAACCGGGCTTCGGCGGTGGAAACGGGCCTGCCAGCCCCTCCCCCTCGCTCCCTCTCCCTCCCCCCTCCTCCTCCGCCGCCGCAGTTAGTAAAGGCTAAAATGGTGGCCTCCCCTAGAAGAAGGCGGAGGGGGGGAGAAAGAAGGGGAGGGGGATCTAGGTGGCCTCCTTCTCCCTCTCTTTCGAGGACACACAGCCCCCCCTGAAGCACCAGGGGACAATTTGGCCCCCAGTGGATAATAGTGCTGCTTTCCCCAATGCCCACAACTCCCTGGGATTATCTCTCTCTCTTCCCCCTTCCTTCCTTCCCTCCATTCTTCCTTCTCTCTCTCTTCCTCTTCCTTCCTTCCTCCTATCTCTCTTTTCCTTCTTTCCTTCCTTCCTTCCTTCCTTCCTTCCTGTCTATCCATTCTTCCTTCCTTCCTTCTCTCTCTCTTCCTCTTCTTTCCTTCCTTCTTTCCTCACCCTCTCTCTTTTCCTCCCTCCCTCCCTCCCTCCCTTCTTTCCTTCTTCCTTCCTTCCTTCCTTCTTCCCTCCCTTCTCTCTCTCTCTCTCTCTGTCTCTCTCTCTCTCCTGAGTCCCCCTTCCTCCCGCCCCGCTTTCCCTCTCAGCCCTGTGGCCTGGAAGTCAGAAAGAGCGTAACAATCATTACAATTAGCTGGGAAAGAGAGTTCCGCTCCAGTGGCTGGGAAACCGAGACAGATTGGGGGACTCTCTCTATGTGCGAAAGTGTGTGTGTGTATGTGTGTGTGTGTGAGAGAGAGAGAGATGTGATGTATTTGTGTGTGTGTGTGTGTGTGTGTGTATACACACATACCCCATCTCTCTCCCCCTCCTCACTTCTCTTCCTCTCTGACACACACATGTATGTGTCTGTGTGTGAGGGAGAGAGTAGGGGAAGGGGAGAGAGATGGGCTATGCATGAGTACATGTATATATGCACACACACACACATGCATACACACATACCCCATCACTCTCTCCTTCTTGCCCTCTCCCCTCTCTGACACACACACACACACGCCTACACCTATATACTTATATACATATATTAGTATATCTATACATATGCGTGTGTGTGTGTGTCAGAGACGGGGAGAGATGAGATATGTGTGTATGCATGTGTGTGTGTGTGTGTGTGTGTGTGTACAAACACGCACGCGCGCATATGTATAGATATGCCAATATATGTATATAGGTATATAGGTGTGTGTATGTGTGTGTGTGTGTACACACAGAGAGACATACACAGACAGGTACGTGTGTGTGTGTGTGTTGGTTGCCTGACTGATGGACAGGTACGCCAGAGTGATGGATGGCCCAAATGCAGATACCACGAATTGATCATTGATCGATGGCCTAAAGGAGGGGATGTTCAAGGGGGGTGGTGGTTTAGAGAGCGATAGAGGAGGCGAGGAAGAGACAGGGGCGCGGGAGGGTTGAACGTCTGTATCCGTGGACACGGGAGTCTTGCGCCTTCTCTGGGTCACTTAAGGTTCACGGAGCAAGAAACGGCTTGGTCCCTAGCATCTGCTGCCCAAGCCAGAGGAAGGCGCAGAGGGCATCCCGGCTGTGACACAGGTGTCTCCCTCCAAGCACCTGTCTGCCGCATCCACACATTGCAAGGTGTGCACTTCCACAGCCCTGGTAGTTTTGGCAGCTCTCCCTCGACTCAGGGGCATCGGAATGGCCTCATGTTAAAAGGTCTCATGTTTTCCCATCAGGTGGGAACAGCCAAGATGTCGCCTCGCCCCCCCCCCCCGTTAAAAATGAACCTGAGCCAGGCCCACGATTGCTGATCGTCTCCCAAACATTGGCGGCCCTGGACCGAACAGGCCCGGCCTGTGACGGGGTGACCATGAAACCGGGGTGGCTGGGGGGAGGTTTCTTTCTGGGGGGTCCGGGAATTAATCGGAGTCAGGGGGAAGTCTGTTCCAGGGAACATGAAGAGTTCAGGACCCCGCTTTTGGGGTGAAATAAGACCACGCACCAACACTCTTCCCTGGAGCTTGAGGGAAATAAATAAGGATGCTCTTCTCCCTCTTCGCTTGTCAAGCTAGACCAGCGGTTCCCAAATTCTGGTCCCTAAGGTGTTTTGGACTCAACTCCCAGCAGGCCCAGCCAACATAGCCAATGGTCAAGGATGCTGGGAGCTGAAGTTGAAAAAATCTTGGAGGACCACGGTTTGGGAACCATTGAGCAGTCTAGACTGTCTGATTCTGGAAGCCCCCAGATAAAACAGCAGCAGGCGTTTTCACCCACGGAGGAGGAGGAGGAGGGCTGGGATTACTAGGGGTCTCCAGGCCCCCAAGGTCAGCCCTTGCCATCACACAGAGCGGGATCGACACCTTGAATGCGTGTCTGTGACGCGTCCGTAAAGGGTTCTGCTTCCCAGGATCCCATCTCAAGGCTGCAACCCTCCAAGGGCAGATGGATCTACCTGAGAGAAGGATGGATCAGTCAATCCCCTTGGCCCAGGGTGACCACTGGTCTGTCCTAACCGCGAAGGCACCGGAAAATGGAGGACCTTCAAGACAATGGAGGACGATACGAAACAAAGGCTACAACACAGTCCAAGAAATTGTAAATTCACGCTTCTTCTTCGTCATGGCCAAAATGGAGGACCTTTGGGAATTCCTCCTGAACAGAAGGTAGAAATGGAGAACCTGTCCTGGAAAATGAGGACAGCCTCTTCCAGAGCAACCCTAGCCAGATCTCTTTGGAAAGTAAGGCCTATCGAGGCCAAGGCGGGGGTGTCTTGGCGTCGATAGGCCTAGAAGGCAAGGAATGAGAGAGAGCAAAGCCTCGCTTCAGCCCTTTAAGGAAAACTGAAACTTCCCTAAACTTTTAACATTTCGGCTCCTCTCTGGGCAGTTGGTTGTGGACACCAAGGAGCCGACCGGGAGGTACAAGGACAACCACAACCACAACGACAACCACAACCACAACCCCGTGTGGGCGGAGGAGCCGCGGCGGAGGCAAAACCAGTTTTACAAGGTGAAACAGAAAGAAGACACATCCCGAGACAAGAAAATCGTTTCGTTTTTGTTTGCCTGTTTTTCAGTGTCGGGGTTTTGGGGTTGGTCTTTAAAACTGTCCTTAAAGGACTCGGGAGTCTCTTTCTTTGGACTTTTCGGCTTCGGCAGAGTAATGGGGGCTTCTCTTCTTCGCGGAGAAGAAGGCTCTAAGCCAGGTAGGCCGCCGGAGCGAAAAGCAAAGCCTCCCGCTGGCCATTCCTCCGGAGCGACCCCTCGAGGGCCTTTCTTTCTCCGTTTGGGTGGGAAGGGGCAGGAGGGACGCCCGCCGCCCTCTTTTAAAAACCGAGCTCAAGGACACAAAGTTCCCAGGGTCAGAAAGCGACGTCAGCAAAGTCGAGGCTTTCCCTTCCTTTCGCCAGGGGCTGCATCCGCACTGTAGAAGGAACCAGGTGTGACACCACTTTAGCTTCCCATTCTGGGAATGGTAGTTTATTGCGGCACCAGAGCGGAGCCTCTTAAGACTAGAGGTGACTTTGAGCTCATCTACTGTGTAATGTAAGAAATAATGCAGATTATTTCTGTAGAAATAATAACTGGATTATCCCTGCGGTGAGGATGCAGCCCAGGGCACGAAGGATCGGGACAGTAGTCCTCGGCCCACTCAGGGCCTTTGCAGACTGCCAGAAAGAGTGCAAATTGAGTCCACTTTAAATTGAGGCACTGCCCTGGCTCAGTGCTAGGGAATCATGGGAGTTGTATTTTTTTCTGGGACATTGAGCCTTCTCTGTCAGAGAGCTCTGGTGCCACAATAAATTACAGTTCCCATGATTCCCTAGCGCTGAGCCAGGGCAGTGCCTCAATTTAAAGTGGACTCAGTTTGCACTATAGCCCGGCCTGCTCCGGTTCTGCAGCGGGGGCCTTGGCTGAGCGATCAGTCCCAGCGCCCGGGAGCTTTGCAGCTTCCAATCTAGGTCACTGCCTCGGATTTTTTTCGGGGGGGGGGGAAGCGAGAGCCAGCTTGGTTTAGTGGTTTCAGCACTGGACTAGGACTCTGGAGACCAGGTTTAAATTCCCAGCTGGGCCATAGAAACGCACTGGGTGACCTTGGGCAAGTCACATGCTCTCAGCCTCAGGGGAAGGCAATGGCAAACCTCCTATGGACAAATCTTGCCGTGAAAATCCCACGATAGGGATGCTTTAGGGTCGGAAACGACTTGAAGGCACACAGCAGAGAGAGAGAGAGAGAGAGAGAGAGGCGGGGGAAAAGGCTGCGTCCTGGACGGATCTGCTCTCTGGGCTGGGGTCGGCTGGGGGTTAGGGGAGCGCTTCTGCTGGGAGGGCGCCCCATGGCCCTCCACGTGCTCCGGGGCCTCGGAGTCCCAGGAGGCAGCAAGCTGGAGCTCGCTCCCTTCGCCGCGGGGCTGCCAGCTGCTCTGCGCCTTGCTTTGCTTTGCTGGCGCTCAGGCCCACCTTGGCACCCAGGCGCAGCTGAGGCCTTGCCCTGGGAGTCGGGAAAGCGGGCAGAGGCCGGGTGGAGCCCACTGGGTCTGGTGCCCACTCATCTCGCAGCGAGAGAGAAGAGAGAGGGACCCACAAGTGGCATTGCAGTGCCCTGGATGGATGTGAGCCTCCAGCCTGCCAACCTGGCATGGAAACAGATGCCATCTTGGAAGTGTCTCCTCCAGCCACAGGGCCGCCACTCGAGGGCAGATAACAACAAAACCAGCTACAGATCCACCTCACAGTAGCATTGTCTAGCCCACATTTTACTCGTTTGTTTGCAAGAATATCATGGGAGACCTTGTGGAAGGCCTTCCTGAAATCGAGATATGCTACATCCACAGCATTCCCTTCATTTATTAAACTGGTAATGTGTGTGTGTGTGTGTGTGTGTGTGTGAGTACAGATAGATAGATAAATAGATGTATATATGTGCGTGTGCACATGTGTGTGTGTGTGTGTGTGTGTATCTATCTATCTAATTACCAGTTTGGTAAATGAAGGGAATGCTGTGGATGTAGCATATCTCAAAGACTAATTTGATCTCTCTCTCTCTCTCTCTCTCTCTATATATATATATATATGTATACATTAGATAGATAGATAGATAGATAGATCAGATTAGTCTGGCATGACTTGTTTTTGAGAAACTCATGTTGACTTCCGATGATTATGACATTCTTTTCTAAATGCTTACAGATTCTCTGTGTCATGATCTGTTCCAGCATCTTTCCTGGCATTGATGGCAGGCCGACTGGGTGATAATTATTTGGGTCTTCTTTTTCCCTTTTTAAAACTTTGCCCTCCTCCAGTCTGTTGGGACTTCTCCTGTTCTCCAGGAGTTCTCAAATATTGTTCCCAGTGGCCTGACCGCCTCACTGCTGGGAACCTTCTCTCAACTCCTGGGAGGCTGAGCCTCCTCTGTTTTTTCCTCTGGAGAGCCAACTTGGTGTAGTGGTTTGAGCATTGGACAGGACTCTGGAGACCTGGGTTCGAATCCCCGCTAGGCCACGGAAACTCCCTGAGTGATCTTGGGCAAATCACACACACTCAGAGGAAGGCAAGGGCCAACCTGCTCTGAACAAATTTTGCCAAGAAAACTCCCTTTGTAAGTTCGCCTTACAGTCGCCATAAGTGGAGAAGGACTTCAAGGCACACAAAACAACAACCCACTTCCCAGCGGCCACGATAGGCTCTCAGTTTTATAGGCAATCCTTTCAGTCTTTATTGCCTCCCAGACGTCTCTGCTTTCCTCTCTGTCGGAGCCTTTCTGGACCGAAAGAGAAGACCTTGCCTTTCGTTCTCCCAAGATGTCCTTCGCATCCTCCTTCATCCCTTTCTAGCAGAGTGGGATCCGGAGGGAAGGAGCCTCCCTTGCAAACGCTCCTGTTTCGTTCACCCGAATCACCACTACGAAATGCTGCTCTGATTCCTACTCTCACGAGTGAATCTTGTGTCGCCGCCCCCCCAAAAAAAGAATAATTCCAGGCCATTCCTTAAAGGCATGTGAAACAGAAGGGAAGAGCTTTAAGCGGAGCCCGACTTTCACATAGGCACCAGCCTCGCCCGGCTGCCGGCTGTATAGATCTGCAGGTCAAGCTGAAGGTCGCCTTCAGAACCAAGGCTTCTCCTGGCACAGCAAAAGACCAAGGGGCAAGGAAAGGCAAGGGAAGGGGGACGAGCCAGAAGACCCCCAATGCCCCCAGTTCTGGCTGCGGCCTTTCTTTCAGGCTCCCCAACTCCCTTGGGGAAACCTTGATTTCAAGGTTTGGGGGTCAGGGGAGAAAGCTTCTTCCAGAATCTTTCAGCCTCCACTGCATCCTTCCAAACCCAAATGCTGGAGAGATAAACACTACCCTTCACTAAACCATTTACTCTGAAACTGGGCCTCTCAGCACTACAGTCAGCCCTCAACATCCATGGGGGGAGAGAGATCTATATCTATATCTATATCTATATCTCCATGGATGTGTGTGTAATCCACGGATTCAAGCATCCACGGCTTGAGAACATTTTTAAAATATATCAATTCCAAAAAGCAAACCTTGATTTTGCCATTTTATATAAGGGACGCCATTTTACGCTGTCATTGTACTTAATGGGACTTGAGCATCCATGGATTGAGCATCCAGGGGGTCTGGAACCAAACCTCAGCAGACACCAAGGGCCCACTCTATCTGCGGGTGGGTTTCAGATGGAGGCCTGAAGAAGATGAAGGTGGCAACCCTTCAGGCCAAACTGAAGGGGTTGGAGGTGCAAGTCCTTTTGGACCCAGCCGTGCTCCCTTCAGAGCATCCGTGTTCATAGGAAAGTGCTGCAGAGGAATGGCAAGCAACAGCTTCATCATGGTTAGGCTCTTCGTAGGATTTGGAAGTCACTTTCTTGTGTGTGTGTGTGTGTGTGAAAGAGAGAAAGGGACTAATGGAGAGAGACAGACAGACTTGATACGGAAGAAAGACTTCACACCACTGGGATATGTATTAAAAGGAGGGGCATCGGCGCCTTTTCTTCCCCGTTTGCCTCCTGCCTGTGTCTTACCCGCCCTACCTGCCCTCCCGCCTGAGGCTAAGCCCTGCATTTTGACATCTTTGGACACGTACCTCCAGCCCTTCGCCCCAACCGTGGTCTAGGCTTGCAGGGGGGGGGGGATATGCCACCACCACAGGGTGACCAGATGTCCTCACCACAAAGGAGGACCAGGCACCGTAAAATGGAGGACGTTTGAAGAAAAATGTCGGACATGACCAAAGAAAAACTGCAACCACTCCTATGAAGATCAGTGCACGCTTCTGAGTCCTGCTGCAAAGGGAGGACCTTTTGGAATGCCTCCTGGAGAGAAGGCCGAAATGGAGGACGCGTCCTGGAGAAGGAGGATGCCTGCTCCCCCTGCGCCTCAGCCCCCAGCCCAGCGCTGCCTCCTGATCGCAGCCCACCCTTCTCTCCCCTCGCTCTCTCGCTTTCTCTCTCGTTCCCGCCCTGGCGCTTCCTTATACGGCTGACCATCTCTTTTTATACCCTTGACATCAGCGCTTCGAGAAGCCCCCCCTCTGCCCCCTCCCCGGTTGGCCTCCTCCTCTTGACCTGTTTAATCCCGGTTGGCATACCAGGCCCTAAAAAGGATGCCGAAGGTGGATTTGGCTCCACACTGACAGACAGAGGAGCCCCTGCAGCCCCCCCCCGACCACCCAGGGAAGGGGAAGACCACCGAAGAGGCGGCTGGACACACGCCATCCCACTTGCGCAGCCCCTCGGCCGCTGCTTTGAGCACTGGACTAGGACTCTAGAGACCAGGGTTCGAATCCTGGCTCGGCCATGGAAACCCACTGGGTGACCTTGGGTGAGTCACACTCTCTCAGCCTCCTCAGGGGATGGCCATGGCAAACCCGCTCTGAAGAAACAACTGGCCAAGAAAACCCCATAATAGGTTCGCCTTAGGGTCGCCATAAGTCGGAAACGACTTGAAGGCACACAACAACAACAACCACCACAAAGGTCAGTCGTGTTCAGCGTGGCAGCCTAGACGTTTTCGAAGGTTTTTACAGCCCCGCTTCAGTCACGGGACCTAATTGGGACTAAATATGGTTAGCATCGGGACTTCTGGTCCTCTCTTCCGCACAGCGCCCCTGTGGTGTTGGCCACTCTCATTTCACCCATGGGAGCGTGATAAGGATGAGAGACTGATTCCTCTCTAAATATTGGGGTGTGTTTTAAGCCTGGATCCTAGTCTAGAAGACTAGTCCGACGCGCTAGATCTCGCGGGGCATTACAATTTCACCATGGATTCAAATGTGGGCCCCCAATATCGGAGAGTTTAACGCATCTACACTGCAGAAATAATGCGATATAACATCAATTTAAGTGCTGTATCTCCATCCTATGGAATCTTGGGATTGATGATGATGATGATTTAGCCTTCTCTGCCAAAGAGTACTGGTGCCTCCCAAATCTACAGATCCCAGGATTCTGTAGGAGGGAGCCCAAACTGCATTATTTCTACAGTGTAGACGCACCGGGGTGGCTGAGAATGCAAGAGACGACGTTTCGTTGTCTTACGCCATATTCAGAGAAGATCTGAGCGTATCTGTGTGGAAATAAACATTTGGTCTCTAATATGTCAGTGTCGCATAGTCTGCAAACTCTGTGTCTGCGAACTCTGGAGACCAAGGTTCGATTCCCAGCTTGACCATGAAACCCACTAGGTGACCTTGGGCAAGTCACATTCTCTCAGCCTCAGAGGAAGGCAAAAGGAAACCCCCTCTGAACAAATCTTTCCAAGAAAACCCTGTCATAGTTGGAAATGACTTGAAGGCACACAACAACATCTTACCCGAAGCCAAGATACATCCGTTCACACACACGGGCTTTAGTAGTATCCCACATTAGCAAGATCACGCTTTAATAAATAAATAAATCTCGATTTAATTCTCCCAGGATACCACTAACAATCGGAAATAGGTCACCTCCGGTTCTATCTGGAAAAGCACTTGTGTACTCCATCAATCCCGTGTTTAAATAGGCAGCGGGAGGTGGGAAATGAAGCGTTTCGATTGTGCCTGATCAACCACTCCGGATGCCACTCCGGATGCGAGGCTCGAAGGGGGCTTTAGTAGTATCCCACATTTGGAAAGCCCAGTGTAGAGAGCGGGAAACACGCCTGGGATTTACGCACGCGTGGGGCTCCCTTCCTCCGTGTCCGTGACTTTCAGAGCTTCCTCGCCGGCCTTAAGGATTGAAGGGGAGACCAAGACAGACCAACTGTGGGTACCGACTTCTCCCATCGGAGCCCTGGGCAGAGAGATGCCCCTTTCCTTGCCACCCAAGGGGGCTTAACTCCAGCACCTCGCGTGGGAGATGGAAGACACTCCCTCGGAGAATGGTGGAGTCTCCCTCTTTGGAGGTCTTTAAACAGAGGCTGGATGGCCATCTCTCGGGGCTACTTTGAGAGACCTTCCAACCAGGGTGACCAGGCGTCCTCCTTTTCCAGGGCACGCCCTACATTTCAACCTTCATTTCAAAAGGTCCTCCATTTCAAAAGGTCCTCAACCTTCCTTTCAACCTACATTTCAAAAGGTCCTCCATTTTTGAGCATGACTAAGAAGCATGCCTGTACATTTCTAGGGGTGTTTTGAGCTTGTATTTGGTCCTGTCTTGAAAGCCCTCCATTTTGCGGTGTCTTGTCCTCCTTTGTAGTGAGGACAGCTGGTCACCCTGCTTCCAATCTAGGCGTCTATGAGATGTTGGGCTAGGCTTGGCGGGTGTTTGCCTCTGTCGGGAGCCTGACCTGGGCAGCGTCTCTCCCTGGACTCTCTACCAGGGCGGCCACCTGAAAGACTGACCAGGGCATCTGCGCCCTTAAGGGTGAGAGAACTGCCTGGCGAGCTACCCCTGATGCTGAAAATGCCTTCTTCTATCCAGCTCTGAAAGGCAAAGGAGCTTTGCCCTCTCTTTCGGGTGGCCTCCCTACCTGAAGGATGGTCCCAGGTGCTGTCATAGCCAGCAGTCTAGGGGAATGTGGGCTGAAGGGCGGGATGATCCCGGCTGAGGGGCAGGGAGAGGGCTAGCAATAATAATAATAATAATAATAATAATAATAATAATAATAATAATAATAATAATAATAATAATAGCAGCAACAGCAACAGCAACAACAACAGTCCCAATCCCAATGATGCTCCAGGCGTCGTCGCCGCCCAGTCTCTGCCCCGAGGGGTGCCCAGCACCAGAAGTGCCCGAGAAGAGACGCAGCCCTTCTTTTTCTGGAAGAATCCAGCCAGGCGGGAGCGGCGAGGGCAGCCATTTTCTGTGGCTTTCCCTGCCTTTAGGATGGGATCGCCTGGTCCAGGCGGCAGCAGCGTTGGCAAGATCGGGGAGGAGGGTCGCCCTGGGAGAAAGGAAGGGAGTTGGGGGCTTCCTCCGCCGCTTGGGGGTCCTTGCCTTTGGAGGGATGGAAAGGCGCAGAGAGCAGGGCGCGCTTTGGAAGCCCACTCCCCCCCTCCACCCGCCATTTTGTATCTCGCCAGCTTTCCCCCTAAAGCTGAGGAGGAAGGGGAAGGCTGGCTGCGGGCGGGGGTCTTTCGATTGCAGGGGGTGGGGAAGATCACACAGACAGCCCCCCCCCCCGACGCCTCCACCCCCGATCCAGGGTGGGCAGAGAGGGCATATGCAACAGGCTCCATCCCCTCGCCCTTGCCCCCTTTTCAGTGGGTCTCTATGCTTCTCTCCCTAGGGATGGCAAGGGAAGGGAAATCTAGTGTGGGGGGTCTCTAGACCGACCCATTGTTTGCGGGGGGTAAATTGGTGGTAGGGAGTTGAGTTGTTTGCGAGGCTCCTTGGCTCGGCTTGTATAGTACAGTATGTCTTCCACCGGTGCTCCTAACGCCGCATCTTGCAAATACATCCAGAGACACTGATTGCGTGTAACTTAATCTGGAATAACTGCCGAGCTTTCTTCAGGGCGAACTCGGAGCAAGCGGAATGGGATTGAGAATGGCGAGGCTCCCTTGGCCAAGATCGGGGTCAAGGCGACCCTAAGAGGCAAGAGGTCTTGCCACCTCATCCTCCTCGAGAGATCCCAGAGCAGAACCAGAGAGAATGGACCCCGAGAGGCTATATCACCTCCCGTTCCAGACCATTTCCATTCTTTCCCCCAACCAGTCCCCCAATCACGTGTGTTAGGATCAGGCCCTTTTAAACCACACACTTATAGCGCTATGATCCCACTTCAGCTGCCATGGCTTCATACTCTGGAGTCCTGGGGGGGCGGGGGGGGAGGCGGGTTGCACTTTGGTCTTTGGCTGGGGATCCCAGAGGATTGCCCCCATTGCAATCCCCAGGATCTGTTAGGATGGAGCCGTGGCAGTTGAAGCGGAATAAAGGCGTACTCTGCAAGGGCCGCAGGACACCGTCCAATCTCTTAACAGGAAACTATGCATCACCAGGCAGGCAAGCCTGAGGTGCGGCAAGAGTGGGCCTGGGTGGCCAAGGGAAGCCGCCATCAGGCCCAGAGCTCAGGCCCAGTTAGGCTTTAGGGGCGTCCGCACCAAAGGAATGTGGCTCAGTTCCGCTTCGCCAACCCCAGTGTGACAGCCCTGACTCGGGCTTCCCTCTTACAACAGCCTGCCATCCGTGGAAGGCAATGGGAATTTAGCAAAGGACGTCCACAGGAGCGGGAGACTGCCAGAAATAGTGCACATTAAATTGAGGCACTGCCCTGGCTCAGTGCTAGGGAATCATGGGAACTGTAATTTATTGTGGCACCAGAGCTCTCTGACAGAGAAGGCTCAATGTCCCAGAAAAAATACAATTCCCATGATTCCCTAGCACTGAGCCAGGGCAGTGCCTCAATTTAATGTGCACTATTTCTGGCAGTCTGCAAAGGCCCTATGTTGCTGTTATCCGCCCTCGATCTCGACCCCTGGCGACCCTGTGGATGAGGCATCTCCAAGACTGACTGTCCTCCATTGCTCTGCCTTATTCCTGTAAACTCCTACCCGTGTGCAGTAGAGTCCATGTGGCCTTCCTTCTTCCTACTTCCCTCCACTTTTCCCAGCATTATTGTCTTTTCCAAAGAGTCCCCTCTTCTCATGATATGTCCGAAGTACGACAGCCTCAGTTTGGTCATCTGGGCTTCCAGGGAGGTTTCCGGCTCGATCTGCTCTGGGACCTATTTGTTTTTGTTTTTGTTTTGTTTTTTGGCTGAATAATAATAATAATAATAATAATAATAATAATTTTTTTTTCTTGAGCGGGGATGTACCCCCAAAGAAAGGACACCCTTCAAACCTCGGGGAAGTAGCTTCCTCCTGCAAGGGTTAGAAGGGACAGCCTATGGGGGGTGTTTGTGGAAAGAGGTTATACCGCTTCCATTCCCTTTCCCATTGGTCTGAGAATGCCCTCCGTACGTTTTCCGTTTCTCACCCCCCGACACCCCCTTCCCCTCCTTGCCCCAGTTTTTATGGGAAATGGGGGCGTGAGGTCCCCCGCGGAGCAAAGGGAAAGCGAGGAAGGCCCTTGGGAGGCTTTGGCCCTTGGGAGGCCGGACTGTGGCCAGGGGCCAGCAAAACCTGGGCCCTTTCTAACCCTCGTTCCCATCCAAGACAACCAGGAGGAAGGAGAAGGAGAAGGAGGTCTCGCAACCGAGGTTTGCTCCGTGTTTGTCTTCTTCTTCCGTCTCCAGCCCAAACCTGTCCAACGGCTTCTTTTGTGCGGAGGCCACACAAAAGGGCCCCGGGTTATTTATTTGATTTAAATTGAAATGCAATCAAATCGGGGTTTGCTCTGGGCTTTAGCAAGAGCACACACTCTCGGCCTGCTGCTACAATCTTCCATTCACAAGGCCAAAAGAACCCGGGATCCATTCGATCGGCCTTGGCCTTGGTGTGTGTGTGTGTGTGTGTGTGTGTGTGGGGAGGCACACTTTTCCGCCTGGTTTGTGAAGGGGCCACGCCGGATCATTCATTCATTCATTCATCCATTGGATTTAATAAGAGGGCTCCTTTTGCCTCCTTCGATAGAAGCCCCCACTGTTTTGCAAAAGTCTTATTGAGGGCTTGGCGAAGTGAAACCCAAATCTTCTCCTGGGAGGGCCTCGTTTTTTGGGGGGGGGGCTTTGGGGAGGGGCTCTGCTTCTGCCTTGGAAAGAGCGGGGCTTTGGGCTGCTGCATTGCAGGCTCCCTCGCCCGCCCAGAGGAAGAAGAGCGGGAAGGAAAGCCGCAGTGTTGCAATGCAGGGGCGGGAGGCTGGAAGAAGCAAGGGGGGGGGGGGGAGAGAAAGGAAGGAATCGGGATCAGACCCCTTCCCCAGGGAATCCGCTTTTCTCACCCCTCCCCTCCCCCAGCCATTACCTTCCCCTTCCCGTTTTCTGCCACCCAGGTGACCAGATCCCCCCCTTCATCTCCCAGATTGTCCCTCATCATCCAAATGGACATCCTGCTGTCAATCCCACCGAGTTGCCTCCGCGGGCGGTTCTAATCCTAAACGATTTGCGTTAGATCCCCTGGACATGTCCAGCTAGAGGAGACGCATGGGAACAATAGGGTTTACGGAAGTGTTGGTTCCCTATGCAACATTTGATTTAAGGGATCTAGTCCAGAATGGGATTAGCCATTGGGTTTATTCAACCAGTCCTGGGGAATAACATGTTGCCCTGAGATTAACGCCAGATTCTCCAAAAGCTCTCGCTTCGGAATGGGATTCGGGGGGGGGGGGGAGAGAATCCGCATCAGTTACAGAGTCTCCATAGGAAAAAATGGATTCGCAAACCCCATTTCTTTCTTTCTCTCTCGTTCTCTTATATACACCTACGCATACACACACAGCAAGCCCCGGCTAGCGCAGGACGACCAGACATCCTCCTTTTCCAGGACATGTCCTCCATTTCAACCTTCTCTCCAGGAGGAACTCCAAAATGTCCTCCATTTGGAGAATGGCTAAGAAGCATTAATTTACATTTATAGCAGTGTTTTGAGCTTTCCTTTGGTCACCTCCTTCATTTTTCTGGAAGGTCTTCCATTTTGAGCACGACCAAGAAGTATATGCATTTACATTCCTCGGAGTGTTTCTAGCTTTTCATTGGGTCGTGTCCTTCATTTTTCTGGACTGTCCATTTCGCGGTGCCTTGTCCTCCTTTGCGGTGAGGACACCTGGTCACCCTGCGGCTAGCGGATCTTGTTGGGATCCCTTCTCTTCCAGAGGCCAGCCTGCTCTCTCCTTTCAGGAGGCACGTCGGGCCGGGGGGGGGGGGATGCTGGTGTTGAGGATTTAGGGATTTAGGAGTGAAAGGATCCCCTGAAACTGCCTCCAGTTAAGGAAGGCGAACCTCGAACCTCTTCGTCGGCACTAAAAAAGCATCGGGAGGTTCTCGGCTGGCTTCCTTTCGGTTCCTTTGTTCCCAAAGCTGAGCTTCTTCAGTCTTAGAAATTAGCCCAGAGAGTGTATTCGAGGGGATGATGAGAGGGCTGTTTGTCTCCTCTTGGCCATTCATTTTTCTTCTCTTTTTTTTTGGCGGGGGGGGGGGATGAAGTGTGTCCAAAGGAGGGCGACCAAAAGAAAAGGGTGAAGGGTCTGGAAGCCATGCCCTAGGAGGGAGGAGAGACTTAGGGAGCTGGGACTGTTCAGCCTGGAGAAGAGAAGGTTAAGAGGTGACATGATAGCCCTGTGTAAGTAAGTATGTGAAGGGGTGTCATCCTGTTTGAATATTAGAAGGAATGTCATCTTGTGAGGATGGAGCAAGCTTGTTTTCTTCTGCTCCAGAGAATAGGATCAGGAGCAATGGCTTCAAACTAGAGGAAAAGGGATTCCAGCTCAACATTAAGAGGCACTTCTTGACAGTGAGAGCTGCTGGACAGTGGAAGGCACTCCCTCGGAGAGTAGTGGAGTCTCCTTCCTTGGAGGTCTTTCAGCAGAGGCTGGATGGCCATCTGTCCCAGGGGGGCTCCGGGGAACTGTCCACCGGGAAGGAAGCTCGCTTGGTGGCTCCATCCTTAAAGTGACCGGCGCCAGGAGGCAATCCCCCCCCCTTGACCCCAACGGTGTAATGTTTTGTTCCTTCTCTTGTTCCATTTTAAATAAATATTTCCAAATACAGGCATCTTTCAGAAGGACCCGGGAAATCTCCGTCCCAGTGGATGTGGCCAATCTCAGGGTTAAACCCTCTGAAGCTCCACAGTCCGGATTCTCCGACCGCAGTCCGAAGTCAGCCGATCGCCAGATTTCGGGAGACGAGGAGAAAGATCTTGAGCCGTTCTGCGGTTTATAGTCACCCTGGATCCCCAGCATCCTGTCCTCTGAGGCATTGTCATCGTTTTTGTCCCTTTCTGGCTCCCTGTGACATTTTTGGGGCATGACCCCCTCAGGCCACCTCAATTCAGCCCCCTTCAGCCGCAAAGGGACGTCGCAAGAAGTGGGGCTGGCATCCCCGCGGCCAGATCGCTATCAAACCCACTTGGAACCTGTCCACCTTTCTAAACTATCTCTTTTGCCCCTCCAAGAGGAAAAACTACTTTGTTTGTCCTCTAAGGAAACCTTGCTTCGTGCAACTTGGTGCATTTCCTCCAGAGGTGGTGTATTACAATTCCCATCATCCTCAGCCCAAGACAACCATGTCCCCATCGCAGCATATTACAACCTTCTGATCTGCGGAGAGCCTCAGTTGTGGCGTCGGGGCAATGGGCTCAAAGGCTGCTCCTCCCTGCTCCATCCCCCTGCCCTGGCTCCTTGACTCAATAGCCACCCAGAATTTGGGTTCAGGTCCATTTGGGACGCAGTCTCATTCACACCTGGCTGGGCCTGGGAGTAAGCTCCCAGCCCTTGAACTAAATGGGGCTTTCATCTGATTGGACATGTATATAATTGCTCCGTTAATCCCGGTCCAAGCCCTTAAATCCAAATTTAATCGAGCAAAGAAATAAATATTTCCAAATATAGGCATCTTTCACAAGGACCCGGGAAATCGGGTTTAAACGAGCAAAGGATTGAATTAAAAACATGGGTTTTATTGTTGTGTGCCTTCAAGTCCTTTCCGACTTATATGGTGATCCTGCCATGGGTTTTTCTAGACGAGTTTCTTCGGGGGGGGGGGTTTGCCATTGCCATCCTCGGAGGCTGAGAAAGTGTGACTTGTCCAAGGTCACCCAGTGGGTGCTCATGGCCAGAGATTTGAATCTTGGGCTCTAGAATCATAGTCCAGTGCTCAAATCACTACACTACACTGGCTCAACCGTATAAATCAGGGGTAGGCAACCTTTCCCCTTTAAGGGCCGAGGGACTTCAGATCCCAGAATCCCAGGAGCTATTGGCCAACATGGGACTATTGGCCAACATGGCTGAGGCTTCTGGGAGCTGAAGTCCCTCGGCCCTTAAAGGGGAAAGGTTGCCTACCCCTGGTATAAATATTTTAATTTTTTAAAAGCCCCCCCACCCCCCCACCCCCGACAGGGGAAAGTTTGTTACTCGGGGGGGGGGTTGCTCTTCCTTAGCTCCCATCTCCTGATTCAGGTGCATGTGAGAAAACCTCCGCAGGAATCAATGGGCCTGCTACCTTTTCTTAAAGCACTTCAGAAAAGCCGAGGGAAGCTTGATGTGTATTTCAGAAGGAGACTCACATGGATCAGTGCTTCGCCTTTAGAGAGTCTCTGCCAGTTTATTTGTAGTGTAAGAGAGAAAGATTTCCTAGATGCGGAAGTGCCTGTTCCTGGGGGTGGAAGGCTGCTGGCAGGTTAGCCCAGTTTCTCCAACAGAAATAGGGGCAGGAGGAGACCAGTTAGCAATAAATACATTCTAAAAAAACCAAAAAGATGGAAGAAGATGGCTTACTCCATCTGGCTTGGTGGACCTAGTGTTATATGCCTTCTCCTGGGAGTATGGACTTGGCAGCAGGATTTTAAACTAAAGAGGCATCCTATGGATATCTGACAACTCCAGAACAGCTGGAAAGGACAGGATTTGTCTGAGGGGGTGCGGTTCTCAGTGGGAAGTGGTGGAGAGGCACCTAATTGCTCCCCTGTTGATTCTCACCTGCTGAGCCTCCCCTCTGCTCTCTGCATCCTCGCCCTGCCCTCTTCTGCAGTCAATGGACCCATAAGTTAGAGGAACAAAGAGGACAGCTGGGATAGGGAGGAACTTCTAAAGTGCCATTTTTGTACTTCTGTATACCTTTAGCCTTGGCTACAGGCAGCTAACTCACTATATGTCCCTTTCGAAGACACTGCTGCAGAGAAGGCACTCTACATCCCAACAGTAGCCTTTGGAGGATCAAGAAAACAGGCAAGTTGCTTCTGTGGTTAAGGCCAGACTCAGCTGTTGAGGACAGAGTTTGTTGGTTATCCACAATCAATGCAGAGACCATTGATCTCTCCTCTACAGAACTAAGGACCATATGCTTATGTATGCTCACAATGCAATATACTGTAAACAGTGGCTTCAGTGCATACTCTTAAGCCTAAATCCCAGTGGTTTGCCCTAACTTGAGTAGACTCACTGAATCAATGGGAATTTGGCCTGTCAGCTCTCATGGAAGTTCCCTTGATTCAATGGGTCATCTCTAGTTGGAACTAGCAATAGAATTCAGGCTTTAGTGTGTAATGTGTGAGGTCAACATCATTTGTTTTGCTTCCTTTAGATAGGATGTATATAATTTGATACTAATGCAGCATCTGCATTGCTGAAATAATGCAGTTTGATACCGCTTTAACTGTCATGGCTATAGCCTATGGAATCCTGGGATGAGTAGTTTTTGTGGCACCAGAGGTCTCTGACAGATAAGTCTAAATATCTTACAAAACTACAAATCCTGGAATTCCACAGCACTGAGCCATGACTGTCGATCTGCATTTTTTCTGCAGTGCAGATGCAGCCAAAGTCTTGAGATACATCTCAAGAACAGATATTTTCAAAGTAGTACCCTTCTGGATTTCTTCCCATTTAAACACTCTTTAAATATGATATGAAAATATAAGCATGATATATTTAACAATGTGCTGTTCAGAACTTTGAACTCCTATGACCTTGGTATCCCTCCTGAAAACATTTCCTTTCATCTGAAACAGAGGCTTACTCAAACCAGGACTGAAGGGTAGTCTGGAGGGCCTTGCCCAGCAGAATGAGGAGGAGGACAAGGCAGCAGCTAAAGAACTCTCTACCTCTCTTAATACCTTTAGAATCTAAAATCACCTCAGCAGGCATTGACTTGAAAATATATCTTAAGTACTTCTTTTGGATTTAGCTATGCACAACATTAAAAAACAAAACAAAAAATCAACCCTTAATCTTCCTTGGGATTTTGCTGACTCAGGCTTATATTTATAGATTCTTGGCAAAACGGTTATAGCAATTAATTACTGGCTCTAAGATGAATTCTCATTTATAATGGAAGAACATCCTCATTTGCAAAGGGAGGCGAGTTTCCATCATATGAAGTATATACATGAGCACATTTTGGAAAGTACTGTAATGGCAATATTTGAACATTTCAGGGACATTTGGTAATTACTTTCAAGAAATCACCTTTGCAAGCAACCCTTTAATGGCATAGCTATGTTGAACACTCCAGAACATATCTTTTGGATATGAAGGCAATGACTACAAACAGAATGAGGTTGTGATCCAATGCACACTTACAGTGAGCAAGCACCATACACATGGGATTTACTTTTAAGCAGACTTGCACAAGAATCTACAGCAAGTTTAGATAATGTTTTACTGTTGTGACAGACAGTGCCTCAGTTGCTATATGGTTAAATCTGGATCAGGCTAAGGTGTAAATATCCGCAACATTCATCATGGGTCTTGATCTTAGCTCCTCATCTATCAAATGGAGGATAGATTATCCTCTCTTACAATGTTTAAACATTTTTACACAATACATATGTCAAGTTATGGTAACCTCTCTCTTTGCTGACTGAGAACCCGTGTGGTGTAGTGATTTGAGAGTGGGACTAGGATTCTGTGAGACCAGGGTTCAAATCTCCACTGGATTACCTTGGACAAGTCACAGTTTCTTATTCTCAGAGAAAGGCAATGGCAAACCTCCTCTGAACAAAATATTGCCAAGAAAACTGTATGATAGAGGGCCTTTGCAGACTGCCAGAAATAGTGCACATTAAATTGAGGCACTGCCCTGGCTCAGTGCTAGGGAATCATGGGAACTGTAATTTATTGTGGCACCAGAGCTCTCTGACAGAGAAGGCTCAATGTCCCAGAAAAAAATACAATTCCCATGACTCCCTAGCACTGAGCCAGGGCAGTGCCTCAATTTAATGTGCACTATTTCTGGCAGTCTGCAAAGGCAGAGTCACCATAAATTGGAGTCGATTTGAAAACACATGACAATAAACACCAACAACTGTGCAACATTATAAGTCTCTACATAGAATCATAGAGTTGGAAGAGACCACAAGGGTCATCCAGTCCAACTCTCTCCCATGCAGGAACACAGTATCAAAGCACTCCCCAACAAATGGCCACCCAGCCTCTGTTTAAAAACCTCCAAAGAAGGAGACTCCACCATGCTCTGAGGGAGTGTGTTCCATTGTTGAACAGCTCTTACTGTCAGAAGGTTTCTCCTAATGTTGAGCTGGAATTGCTTTTCCTATAGTCTGAATCCATTGCTTTGGGTTCTATTCTCTGGAGCAACAGAAAACAAGCTTTCTTCAGCCTCAATATGACACCCCTTCAAATATTTAAAGAAGGCTATCATATCATCTTTTAACCTTCCCTTCTACTGCCTAAACATACCTAGCTCTCCAAGTCTCTCCTTATAGGCCATTGTTTCCAGACCTTCCAATATTTTAATCACCCTCCTCTGGACACACTCCAGTTTTTCAACATCCTTTTTGAATTGTGGTGCCCAGAACTGGACACAATATTCCAGGTGAGGCCTGACCAAAGCAGAATAGAGTGGCATATTACTTCCCTTAATCTAGACACTATACTTCTATTGATGCAGCCTAAAATCACATTGACCTTTTTAGCTGCTGCATCACACTGTTGACTCATGTTCACCTTGTGGTCTACTAGGACTCCTAGATCCCTTTCACATGTAGTCTTGTTAAGCCAGGTGTCCCTCATCTTATATCTATGCATTTCATTTTTTTTCTGTCTAAGTGCAGTACCTTGCATTTCTCCCTGTTGAAATTCATGTCTCAATTTGTATTTTGCCTTTTTTTCCCCAAATAGCCATGGGATAATCACCATTCACATTAAGTCTCATTGATGTCAGTGGGTCTGCTATTGTTGCAATTAACACCAGATTTATTCTATATCTATATCTACCCCTGCCCCTTTGTCTTTTTAAAAGCCCTTTGAGATAGAACATATACTGAGAGATAAGTGGCTCCAATTCACACTGAGCACTTTATATCTACCTTTCCTTAGCACACCAAACCTGTGTGCTAAGCTAAGCAGGGTCAGCCCTGGTTAGTACTTGGATGAGAGATTGTCAATGAATACTAGGTGCTGTAGGCTATATTTCAGAGGAAGGAACTGGCAAAACCACCTCTGAGTATTCCTTGCCTAAGAAAATCCTATGAAATTCATGGGGGGAACCATAAATCAACAGGTGACTAGAAGACACACACACACACTCCAAGCCTGAATGCTGGATCTGAACCTAGCTTCATCTCTAATCCTTCTTTGGTATTACATATTGGTTTGTTAGGGATATGCCTACTGTTTGTTTTATACACTATGTGGATTCCTCCTATGTAATACTGCATAGAAGGACTTTCTCCACATGCAGAATTCCCAAATTCCAAAACCTCACCAACATGAATGAAGAAACACAGCCACATGGAAGGAGGCCAAACCTCTGTTTTTCTTAGGTTAATGAATCACCTCTAGCTACAGCCCAGCCCAGCTGTAACTTTGCTTCCAAGTAGGACAAGATATGGGCTTGGCCTATTAAAACAAATCCATTGGCATCATTTACAGGTGTGTGTGTACGCATGCGTGTGCATTTAGTCACATTAATCAGAGGGGCATGACATATCTGCTATGTATGTATGTGCATTTTAAATGCATCACTTTTATTTAATTTTCTCATGGATACAAGTTTTAATTGGAAAGGCGTGTAAGGATTTCTGTATTCTGATGTTGTTTATGGAAGAGTCTTTAAAAATAAGTTAAATGCATTCTGTGAAATTATACATTATGAAGAGGAGAAAAGACTGAACCAACAGGTTATTTATAACTTCACCTTTATACATTGTTTGTATAGTGTTGTGAAATATTATGTTCAATTTTTAAAATACAGTTATAATAATTTGTAAAAAGCAAATATATGTGAATTAATTTGAGGAAACAGGTTTTCTAGAAAAGTCAGAAATTGTACATTTCTATCCTAGTTTCTGAATACTTGATAATTTTAAACTGTGACTCTCAGACTACATCCAGCCTGTATTCCCCCACCCTCAAACATTACTCCCATAGGTGACTGGAACAAAGCTGGAACCAAGGTGCTGCATCACAAAATTTCAAGATTAATAATAATAATAATAATAATAATAATAATAATAATATATTTATATTTCCTGCCTCTCCCTATGGATCGAGGCAGGATTACAGAATAAAATGAATACAATGTATAAAATACAAGCAATAAAATAGTAAAGTCAAAACAACAATACTAAATTATAAGAAAATATAACATAATAAAATAAATAAAAATAAAATAAATATTCCTGATCCATACTAAAGACCACATCGAGTTATTACCAGCACAATCTGTTGGACCCGTGACTAATTGGGATAGGTCCATGGCTGTCATGGAAGTCATGAACTCCTGAGTTGCACCTTTTACATCTAATAAGCCTGACTCGAAGGGGATATTGAAGTCCCCCAGAACAAGAAATCTGGGAGATTCCAACACCAACTCTGAGATCAGCTGTGTCAACTCAGCCAGGGAGTCTGTTAAGTAACGGGGTGGATGGTAAACCAACAGAATCCCCAGGCTGTCCCTTGCTTTGTGTCACGTAGATACACTCAATGTGATTCATTTTCCGGATAGGTCTCCTGGTCAAAGTGATAGTATTTTTATGGACCAAGGCAACTCCCCCCCCCCTCGCCCACTTTCCCCAACCTGCTCCTTGACAATATAAGGCTGGGAGGGCCTTAACCCAAGTCACACTGCTATTCTCTCCCAGCCAGGTTTCCTTAAAACAAGCCAGGTCAGCATCATCTTCTTCTAACAAATCATGGATTATGTGGGATTTGTTTTTCACTGACCTGGCATTGCAGAGGAGCAAGGTAAGGGTCTGTGGTATAGTTGGAATGACCCTCGATTCTTTTGGGCTAACAGGGTGAGAGGAAGATGGGATAGTTTTTAAATATCGATCTCGTCTTCTCTTGTATTTCTTCCCCGCTCTGTTAATGCTATATCTCCCCTTGCCCCACACTACTCCAATTGACTCGCCATGGCCAGCGTCTAGGTCAGTGGTCTCCCTCCCAGACAGAATGGCAATTAACAGGTGTTAATAAATAAAAATAAATGATAAATAATAATGATTAATAAATAAATGAATAATAGGTGTTAATAGCTATTAAGCACCCTCCTCCCTGTTTAGACCACAAGCCTGCCACTTGTGGTTAGTAAGCAAGCCTTTAGAGCATCATTAAACTGTTTAAATCAGGGATATGGGATGTGTGACCCTCCAGGCAACACAATGTGTTCTCGGACTGCAGTTCTCATCACTCTGAGCTAACATGGCCATTGATAAAGGAAGATAGGAGCTGTAGTGCAATTACTTTTGGAGGGCTGCACATTCCTAATCCCTTGTTTTGATCAGTGAGTCTAAATCAAGGTTTGTTTGCATAGTCAAATTATTTTTTGATCATGTGCTATCCTCTGTCGCCACAGATCACAGTTGCAGAGCATCTGAATTCCTAGACTAGGGATATGAAATTAAACTACTAGCCAGCAATTGTGCACTTACAACATACTCCTACACATGTCTAATCAGAAGTAAGCCTCACTGTTTTTAGCTGTTTTTGATTTCAGGAAAAACACAGTACAATTTCAGCCTAGCAATACAAACTTGTTCATGTCTCCTTGGAAATAAGTCCCACTTGGTTCAACGGAACTAACTCCTCAATAAGTTTGTATAGATTTTCAGCCTTAGTTGCACGGGGGCAAGCCCATAGTAAGAAGGGGAAAAAGAATATTGTAAGTATTTTTTTTAAAGTATTTGTCAAGGTGGATGCCAGACTGAGACATAACAAGAAAGGGAGGGGAAAACCAAATTCTTTAAGCATAAAAATAGAGAAGCTTGCACAATGAGCTTATGGCAGAGAGCCATGGAAACAAAAGGAAAGTGAACTACCCTGCTGGAAATTTAAAATACAGTCAATGCCACTTACATGCAGGTCAGCATGCTTCACATTCTGCAACAGTATCAAACCAGATGCCTCTAGGGAAGTTTATAAGCCAGCCAAAATGGTATCAGTAGACATCCCCTGTTGTTTGCTTCCAGCAAATGGTAATTATGGAAATGATTCCTTCTAATAGTTAATTTGGGTGGTTGACTGCCTCTCATTTTGGAAGTAAAATGTTGCCACACAAAAAACAAAGTATTGGTTTCTAGGTGGGCACAAGAGTGTAGGTTTCATAAGAAAAATAAGGGGGAGGGGAATTAAAAACTTCAAGCAGTCAAGGACCTGTGAGCACCCAGGATCTATGGAACACTGAAGTGGTGGCTGTAGGGTGGGAGAGAAAAGCTCTTATCCCAGTTCTTATCAAACACTCAGGGAGGGTGATTAGGGTTGGAAGTTATATGTTGGGAGTAAGACTTAAAAAACAACCACCACCACACACCCTTGGCCAGAATCCTCTATGAGACTTGCATTTTTGTAAATGGACTTATGTCTGTGAGAATTAGAATTGAGAAGTTCTGTAATCAAGGTGACCAGATATCATAACCACAAAGGAGGACATGGCATCACAAAATGTAGGACATTACAAAATAAAATTTGAAAACACTAATGTCCTGGAAGAGGGGGATGTCTGGTCACCCTGTTTG
The DNA here is from genome assembly GCA_026167975.1 of Phrynosoma blainvillii. NCBI lineage: Eukaryota > Metazoa > Chordata > Lepidosauria > Squamata > Phrynosomatidae > Phrynosoma > Phrynosoma blainvillii. The sequence goes on along the minus strand of JANUYF010000002.1, from coordinate 229,819,831 downwards.
TAATGTCCATTTCCAATAAAAATCTGCTGTTATATTATTACATAGCAGAGCAGCCCTGGTGGCACTGTGGTTAAATGCCAGTACTGCAGCCACAGACTCCAGGTTGACTCAGTCTTCCATCCTTTCATAGGTCAGTAAAATGAGTACCCAGCTTGTTGGGGCAATTGGTTAACACACTGTAAAGTGCTTAAAGAGTGCTTAGTCTTTTAGAGAGTGTTTAGTTCACTATGAAGTGGTATAGAAATGTAAAGTGCTATTGCTTGCTATTGCAATGCTGACAGAATGACTATTGCACAATGGGTCCAACGAACAATTGATTGCGCATAGGATCAATCCCGAGGAGCATCAAGCTCCAATGTACATGGGTGTTGGGGATTCTGCAACTTAAGTATGCTGAATCCTTCTAGGAAGACAGATGCATGTCTATGATTATTGTTTTATGACCCCTTCATTTCCTCCTTCTCTAAGAGCACACTTTTGTTTGTCTCAGGAGAGATCACCCTTATCTTTCTTCTTCTCCCTTTTGTCCTTTGACCAGGGCAGCATGACTTTCTAGCACACTGATAAGAAACTTTCTCTGCAAGCATGTAGACTATTTTCTACCTCATTTTACCTGTGTGTGAATATGCACATGATTTTGTAAGTAAATTTATCTTTTTACATTACTCTAACTAAGGACTTTTGTCTTAGTTCTTCATTGGAAAACACATGGGGGCTGGAATTAAAAGTGGACTAATTTTTTTATGTTCATGCACTTTCTGCTGTGTTCACTTTGCTGGTGAGATTAAATTAATCTCTCTTATTTTCCTGAGCTTTCTAACCAATCTCAAGAAAAATTCCATCAGGTTATGGGCCCAGACACTTATGAGCAAATATGAACAATTTAAAACTAGATTGTTTGAGTTTTTTGTTATTATTTTTTGCATTCTTCCACTTTCTCCCATTTGCTTGTGTCTACCAGAGAGAGAGTTTTGTTTTTGCTTTTGAGCTGCTAAAGTTTTTTTATTCCTTTTGCTAATTTTTTGATTTGCGTGTTGCTGCACCAAGGCAGCGGAGGAGGCAGTGTCCAGGCTGAGGAGGACTCCAAAGCCCATTAACACCTACAGCGTGTTGGTGCAGTGTGTTGCTGCACCAAGGCAGCAGAGGAGGCAGCGTCCAGGCTGAGAAGGACTCCAAAACCCATTAACACCTACACCTGGGCAGCCCTCAGCAGCAATGGAGCCTGGAGGACACTGGGATAAAAGCCTGCAGGAACACCTCTCCAGGCACCAAGGCAGCGGAGGAGGCAGCATCCAGGCTGAGGAAGACTCCAAAGCCCATTAACACCTACACCTGGGCAGCCCTCAGCAGCAATGGAGCCTGGAGGATGCTGGGATATAAGCCCACAGGAACACCTCTCCAGGCACCAAGGCAGCAGAGGAGGCAGTGTCCAGGCTGAGGAGTACTCCAAGCCCATTAACACCTACACCTGGGCAGCCCTCAGCAGCAATGGAGCCTGGAGGACGCTGGGATAAAAGCCCGCAGGAACACCTCTCCAGGCACCAAGGCAGCGGAGGAGCAGCATAGGGATCAATAAGAACTCTTGGTACGGGAGACTGATGACCGCACTGCCATTTAGACTTATTTTATCTGTTCATTGTTTTATTGTTTGTTGCTGTTTTAGGTTTTGTTGTTTAATACTATTTTAAGGGGTGGGTGGGTTTTGAGATTGTATATTTTGGTGTTTTATTGATGTAAGTCATCCCGATTGCATTTGCAGAGGGGCGGGATATAAATTATTATTATTATTATTATTATTATTATTATTATTATTGATTATTTTTTTAAAAAAAATGTTTCTCCAATCCTTCTCCAAGCTGAGTCTGACTCCTCATAATTTTTCAGAATATAAACAGAGGTTGAATGTATTTTTGCAAGCTCATGGCATTTATCATTGCTTAGATTCAGAAATGCCAACTGAAGAAAATCAGAAATCAATTTGGATGAAGGAAGATGCTATAGAAAGGCATATTATTCAGGCATCTCTCTCAAGTGATTTGATCAATTTGGTTCAGGACTATGATTCTGTGAAAGGTATACTTTTGAAGCTTGAGGAAAAATTTGGAAAGAAAACAAATAAGACTCTCTGTGCTGTAATGAAAAAACTGAGGAATTTGAGGCTGAATTCCAAGTAGCATTGTTAAAAGCATATTGCAAGAGTAAATGTTTTGTTTGAAAGAATGTAGCTTTGTGATTTTAAACCATGTGATAATCTTAAAGTTGCTTATCTCATGGGAACTTTGGGCAAACCATTTGATGCTTTCTCAAGTGTAATCAAAGTTCTTCCAGACATGAGTTTTATCCACGTTCTGAGTATATTCATGGAGGAGTGTACAGAGCAGACAAGAAGTTCCTACTTCACAGATAAAAACAGTTCTGGATTGAATTACCTGGCAACAAGCAGAGGCAGGGGAAAGGCCACTCCCACTGGCCAATCAGATGTTACCTGCTAGAGATGTAATAAAAAGGGGCATATCTCAAGGAATTGTACCTTCCCTAAAAATCCTCCAGCCAATGGGAGCTGTATCCACCAAGGGCAGGCTGTAGATTTTGAAAGACAAAGGCAACAGGATTCAACCAAAAGGAATCAACAGAGAGGCAACAGTCTTCTTATGAAGGCACAAATTTTGACAGGTAATATTAGTGAAATTGAAAATAGTTCACATAAATGGATCCTAGATTTGGGTTGTATGAATAATTCTACACATTGCGAATCCTATTTTGATGAAATTGATAGAAGTGTTATTTATTCAAACAGCTTCTGATCAGCTTCTGCAAACTGCTGGTAAAGGCCAATTTAAATTGCTTTGCAAGGTACCTAACAATATAATCATGGAAAATGCTATCAGTGATGTGTTTTATGTTCCTAATCTACCAGGCAATGTGTTCAGTGTGTCAACTTTGGATAAAAAGGGATATGAAATTACCTTCAAAGGTGGACAATGTACAGTTTCTAAAGACAATGTAACATATGTACAAGCTTTTGAACATGATAGTATCTATGAAGTAGATCTTTCAACTCCACAAGTGAATATGATTCAAAGACACATGGATGAAGACAGCCTTGAACTATGGCACATACACTTTGCTTATTGACACCAAAGCAATTCTTCAACTACAAAACCAGAATTTGGCTACTGGGATCAAAGTAAAATCCCAAGGCTGTGAAAACTCTGACAGGTACAGAGTTTGTGTTGAACAAAAGACAGTAAGTCCTTCATTTAGACCAAGTACTGAACAGAGAAGCTGTCAAGTTCTTGACGTCATACATTTGGATATTTGTAGACCTTTATCTGTACCTTCTCTAGGTGGAAACAGATACATATTAATTTTTATGGATGATTTTTCAAGGTATTGTGTCACCTACCTTCTGAAACAAAAGAGCCAAGTTCAAGAGATGCTACAAAAATATGTCACAATGGTGACAATGAAATTTGAGAAGACACCTAAGGCAAGCCAGACAGATTGTGGTGGTGAATATTTGTCACAACACACCCACTCTTTCCTAGAAGAACATGGAATTCAACACAGAAAAAGTGTTCCATACATGACCAGCCAAAATGGGTCGGCTGAACAAAAGCTGAGGTCTCTATTGGAGATGACAAGATGACAAGATGACAGCCACATATCTCCAAAACAGATTGCCAACCAACAGATTGCACTACACAGACACTATTCCTGCTGTGGCATGGCCGAGTGCCAAACATGAAACACATTAAAACTTTAAAACATATCCTCACAAAAGAGATGAAAGCTAGATGCCAGATCAGAACAAACTATCTTCATTGGATACGCATCTGTATCCAAAGGATACAAAGTGATGAACTTAAAAAACTGGTGAAGTAAGCATCGGATATGTGGTTTATTTTGATGAATGAAGAAAAATAAACAAAAGAGGAATTATTACTGAATCCATAGATGAACAAGATGGTGCATTGGAATTCTCAGAAGAGATAGATGCAACAACAGAGTTCCCTGATCAACCAATTGTTGTACCTGTCAGAAAAGACATACAAGTAGACTCTACACCTTCAGAAGGGGATGCAGATGATACTGACATGATGCCTGGACCAAAGGATGCTTCAGAGACAGACCAGGTTCCAGATCAGGCTTCCAGATACTCACTGCGATCCAACAAAGGTGTACCACCTACACAATTTTCTTACCTTATGAAGTCAGAGTTACCCAGAGAACCGTCAAATATAAAGGAAATTGAGCAAATGTCTGCTGATGAAGCAAAAAATGGAGAAAAGCTGCAGAAGAAGAAATAGAGGCATTACACAAAAATGGAACACGGACATTTACAGAACTCCCACTAGGAAAGAAAGCCATAGGATCCAGATGAGTGTTCTAACTGAAACAAGATGCAGAAGGAAAAGTTGAACGCTACAAGGCAAGACTTGTTGCACATGACTTCTCACAAAAATATGAAGAAGATTTTGATGAAACCTTTTCACTGGTTGTGAAACATATGACTATAAGGCTACTTCTCAGCCTAGCTGCTTCAGAACAGATGGATGTCAGATATGTTGATGTAAAAATTGCATTTTTACATGATGTGATTACAGAGGATATTTTTATGAAACAACCTCCAGGTTTTGTGGACAAAGAAAGACAACACCTTATTTGCAAGCTCAAGAAGGGGTTATATGGATGTAAAGAGGCTGGTAGAGCTTGGAATGAAAAACTGGATGAAATGCTGAAACAATTAGATTTTCAGCAAGGAGGAGCAGACAAATGCCTATACATAAGGACCAAAGATGGACATTTAACATACATTCTGACATATGTTGATGACCTGATCATAGCTACTCAAGGAGATACAGAGTACACTGAGATTGTGAATCATCTGAATAAAGAAGTTGAACTAAAAGAACTGGGAAATGCTACATACTTCTTGGGCATTCAAGTTCAAAGAGAACAAGGCAGATCTTTTCTTCTGTGTCAAAAACAGAAGATTGTTGATCTCTTGGAAACACTGGGACTTCAAGATGCACATCCTGTAGCAACGCCCATGGTTACAGATTTTCATAAAAACAATGAACAAGGAGAATTTCTACCAGACAATGGTTTGTAAAGCACAGCAATAGAAAAACTTCTGTACTTAACCACAAACACCAGGCTGGATACTGCTGCTGCTGTAGGAATACTATGTAGAAAGATCAGTGCACGTACCCAGAAAGACTGGACTGCAGTAAAGAGAGTAGCAGGATACTTAAAATGAACCATGGATCTTCAATTGAAGTTGCCAACCGGCAGTAACCCAAGCCTTGTGTGTTACAGTGATGCAGACTAGGGTGGTGATATCAAAAGTCACCGCTCTACCAGTGGTTATCTATTTTTATATGACAATGGGCCTATTTCTTGAGCCAGTCACAAACAAGACATTGGCTTTATCCTCCACAGATTCAGAATATGTAGCTGCATCAGAGGCCTGTAGAGCTACAGTGGCTTGATCAACTGTTCATTGACTTTGGAATAAATGAAAAGAAGCCAAATTAAATCTTTGAAGATAACCAAAGCTGCATTAGACTTTCTCAAACAGAGAATATAACTGGACGAAGCAAACATGTTGATATTAAGGTTCATCATGTGCATGACTTAAAAAAGAAAGGCCTGATCAAGATGACCTACTGTCCAACTGCTGAGATGACAGCTGACATCTGGCCTTTGCAGACTGCCAGAAATAGTGCAAATTGAGTCCACTTTAAATTGAGGCACTGCCCTGGCTCAGTGCTAGGGAATCATGGGAATTGTATTTTTTTCTAAGCTATTGAGCCTTCTCTGTCAGAGAGCTCTGGTGCCACAATAAATTACAGTTCCCATAATTCCCTAGCACTGAGCCAGGGTAGTGCCTCAATTTAAAGTGGACTCAATTTGCACTATTTCTGGCAGTCTGCAAAGGCCCAAAGCCACTGCCCAGAGATGCCTTCAAAAATCTACGAGTCAAGATGGGGCTGGTTGGGTGCATGGTCAAGTCGAGAAGGGATGTTGGGGATTTTGCAACTTAAGTATGCTGAATTCCTCTAGGAAGACAGATGCATGTATATGATAGTTTATGGTTTTATGACCCTTTCATTTCCCCCTTCTCTAAGAGCACACTTTTCTTTGTCTCTGGAGAAATCACCATTATCTTTCTCCTTCTCCCTTTTGTCCTTTGACCGGAGCAGCATGACTTTCTAGCATGCTGATAACAAACTTTCTCTGCAAGCATGTAGATTATTTTCTACCTCATTTTCTGTGCAACATGAAGCTTTACCTGTGTATGAATATGCACATGATTTTATAAATAAATTTATCTTTTTATATTACTCTAACTAAGGACTTTTGTCTTCTTTACTGGAAGACACATGGGGGCTGGGGATTAAAAGTGGACTAGTTTGTTTTTTTCTGTTCATGCACTTTTTGCTATGTTCACTTTGCTGGTGAGATTAAATCAATCTCTCTTATTTTCCAGAGCTTTCTAACCAATCTCAAGAAAAATTCCATCATGCTCGCTATTGCAAAGCTAACAAAATGACTGTTGTATAATGGGCCCAATGCACAATTGATTGTGCATAGGATCAATCCCAAGGAGCATCAGGCACCAATGTACGTGGGGCACACTTGCCAGTGCCCTGTTAAACACCTTTGCAATTCACTAACAGGGTTTCTTAGCATTTCTGCTATGTAGCTAAGTACACATAAAGTGACATAACATAGAAGGTGAAATTCTCTACTTGCTGTACTATTCAGGAATGTGTTGTGCATTGTGCACTATATCATAATGAACACACTCAATTTCAGCTGGCATCCTGTTAGTAACATATATCAGCATAATGCTGGTGCAGGGCGTAGCTACAGGGAGGGCAAAATGAGGTGATTCCCCTCAATAAGAACTCTCCCCTCTCAATGAAATTTCCTTCAATACCTCAATTTCTAGCACTGCAAAGAGTGAGATGCTGAAAATTGGTTGCACCAAGAGCTCTTCTATTTTCTAAGTTCTCAGGTCCTTGGAAACTTTGCCTGCTGCTTTTCTTTGAATGGCTAATCTGCATTTCTAAATGCTCAACTCAAACCTTAAATTATTACAAAGCTAGAAATTTGTGAACTGAAGTCAAATTCATGGTGTGTGTGTGTGTTTGATTTCCTATTTAGGCACCAATCTCCTCATTTTGACCATCTCTGTAGCTACACCCTGCACAACTATTATGGCTTTTTATAGTCATTGTGGAGGGGATTCACGAGGTCCTCTGTGCAATGACCCCACTACCATGACCCCTTACTCCCAGAGGTCCCCCCTCAACACAACCATGTAATGGTTGGAGGTCAGAGGTGAGGGACAGCTGAGAAGTGTCCAGTTAAGTTCCTATATCTGGATGCAGGGTGGTGGAGGACTCCAAGAGGGTCTTGGGGGAAAGCTTTATTGTTGAACATCTGGATAAAAGGGATATAGCCATATATTTCTCAGTCTCCCTCCCCCCCCCCCCATACTATGTAGATGTGAAACCCCTACAGGAGGAAGGTAAATCCTACTGGAAGGGAGAGGGGAGATAGAGCAGAATCTGATCTGACTGGAATTTTGTGCTCCACCTCTTTTTCATGATCTCATCCATCATCTGGTTTTGGGAGTTAAGTAGGGCTGCACCTGGTTAATACCTGGATATGGGATCTCCAGGGAATAACAAGGAACTCTAGAGGTCTAGCTGAAAAAAAAGTCCTGCTTGATACTTGGGAGATCCACTATCAGGCAGAGTTGTAAATACTGAGATGGATCAATTCTCTGACTTGGTATAAGGCAGCTTCCTAAAGTTTCAGGGGAAGGAAAGGGAAAAAGAGACTCCCCTCTCCCACCACCCCAACAGTTGAAAAAAAATATCAGCATTCTCTCTTTTCTCCCTCTTTACTATGCAGAAAAAGTGGGATTTAGATAGAAGTTCCTTTATACAAAACCCTGCTGTCTTTCCTCATCTAGCCCCCCCATTTACTCCTGTTAGTATTGAATTACATGGCAATAAATTCCTTTTGTCACCCTGTAAACAAACCTTGTGATTAGGATGTTACTCTAAAAAAAGAGACTCCTCTCTGCCTGTCCCTAGCCATCCTTTCCCTCCCACATCAGAAAGATAGTGAGACCTAAAACTTACCGTACTTCTTTTACCTGATCATTAGCCAATAGTTGGGAGTTAGGCTTCCCCATGCATATGTAGATTTAGTTATCAGTAAACTTTTGTTAATTGCAATCTACTTGCCTTGTTTTTGAGTCAGTCTCAGTTCTTGGAGAAGCAGTGACAGGAGACTTTTTTTGTTACTCTGCAGACTAAAAGCTAACCCTAGCAGGCTTAGCTTAGATTTTTTTAAAATATTTAAATATTTTGTTTTCTAAACAAAGGCTAGAGCCTTAGGAAATTCGAATTGCCCTATAAGAACTACTCTTTGCTGTGTAGTGTTTAGTATTCAGGTGCAGCAGTAGAAATGAGCCCCAAACTTGAGTTCTCTAGTATTATGTAGCATAGCAGAGGAAACCTGTAGGGTGAGGAGGAGGAAAAAGGATTTTCCTAATCCTGAAATTCTCTCTCCCATGAGTGGCCAGAGCAGCACTATAAGCCTCCATCTGAGGCTGTCTAACATCCTGAGCAAGAGTATTTCTTTCCGGAGATGGAGAGGCATAGATACAGTATATGTATTGCAAATATTATTTGGACTGTCCCTGATCACTATTGTTCTTGGTCCATCTGTTGTGACTCACAGCCCCTGCTAGACAATTCCCTATTAATTTATATAATTCCATTAAGATGAAGCTTATGATAGTGGTCCTCAAAATATCCTGAGCAATAAATTCTGTTGATTAACCATGCATTGTGTGGTTGTGGGTAGTTACTTATATTGAACAAATGACGATTAACACCTATTGATGGAAGTGGCTGGAGGTCAGTTCACATGACACATTTCTGGTTTTGCCTGGGCAAATTGGAATATATCAAGTGGGTAGTTGCATATATGGTCATCAACACTGGTCAAATTCACAGAAATCAGAGCGGGGGAGCAAGTGTGCCTCTTCAATCACTGTAGTGACTGTTGATCGTGTTTAGGATTGCCCTGTTTAGCACATTATGGTGGCCTATGTGATTGGTGATCTAACCGAGGAAACCAGGAATGGTTATTTGGACAGGAAGGAAGGGAGTGCATTATAAGCCTCTTGTTTACTTGAAACAAAAATTCAAAATGTCACTTCTTTTAATTCATTATTTTTTAAAATACTGTATATTGAAAGATAAGTAGCAAATGGCATCCTCCTCCAGAATCCTCTGCTGGTACAGATTCTGGCTCTCACACCTAACCGGTCCCCTAGAGTTACTGTAAGGCTAAAGACTTAAAAGTGAAGGAAGACTTTCTGTCAGTGTGGGAAGTGAGGAATCAAATCTGCCCACCCACCCCCTTTCTGCCACTACATGCTGCTCAAGGACAGCCCCTTAAAGTCTCCAAGAGCAGCACACCAGACACTGCTCTTCATATCAGCTCATCAGCTCCAACCCCTTAGATAAGCACCTCACTAGAGGAGCTGGAGGTCCCAGTTCAAGGTCACTACTGACACTATAGGAAAACAAGGTAAACATTCTTGCATACTTGGCACAGACTAGTTGCTAAGCAAGCTGGAAAGCTCAGAAAAGCCAGATCAGAAGCTGTATAAATGCTCAAGCAAGTGGGGTGGGCAAAGTGTGGCCCATGAGCAGCATGTGGCCCCAATGCCATTTTAGAAGCCCCCCAAAGCCAACACCTCACTTTAAAATAAATGAAACTAAAAATGACCCACCCCCCCTCACCCAAGGAGGAGCATGGGGCAATTTCACCATGTATATCCTCTTCCTTTGGGACTATTTCTGGTTTAAGCCCCCAAGAGGAAGCATTTGGGTAATCTGAATAATTAAAAATATTGGATGATGGGCCTGGGGTGGTTGTGTGTATATGTATGTGTCTATAAGTTACCTGTTGACATATGTGGAGCCCATGAATTTTGTAGGAGTGGTTGCCCTGAGATAAAGTGTTGGGAAAAGAGGGAAAACTGTATTTTCAAAAATGGTTCAGAACTATTTCTTGAGATTTGCAATGAGACTGGTACTAATTCCCTCAGACACGTGTGTCCTGGCAGCAAAATGCTGTCTGGACTCATTTTATTATTGTTTCAAAATCAACATTGACATCCCACCCTTTCCCCCAAATCTCTGCAACCATACTTGGCCTTCATCTCAAGACCCAAGCACACAAATGCTTATACACAAAAAGGTGATGATATGCTTTTCAAACCACATTTTAAAAATGCACTGCTATTGTTTTACATATAGGAAGTTTATTTCCCTAGGAGCCAAAGACAACAACCTCAGAGAACCAGATGAGACTGTCTCTGCTTTCTGACAGAGGATCTGTGTCATTAAGAGCTGCAGAACAGGCAGAAATTCAAGAGGTGAAGCTTTTGCATACATGGAGAGATTTGCAGAAGTTGTACCTTGTAGTTTGTTGCTTGCTATGCAACAATTAAAGCCAAAGAGCCCCTGCCAAAAAAAAGAAAAGAAAAGAAAAGAAAGAAAGAAAGAAAGAAAAAAGAAAAAGAAAAAAAGAGAAAAAGTGGCAAACTTTGACCATTTCCTTTTACATTAGTGTACCTTAGTCTGTTTGGCTCTCCATGTGTGCCCAGTTAACATGCATTAAGCGTTTGCAATGCACTTGGAACAATTCATATTAAAGCACTTTGAAGCACTATAGGAAGTAGCCAAGTGCTTTCATATTCTTTTAAGGGGCTTTGGAAACAGTTATTAGGCTTCAGTGTTAAAAATGATTTGAGCAATTTAAATGCCTGAGTGTGGCCTGGTCAACTACTTTTACATAAGAAACGAAATCTGGAGATGTTTTTGCAGCTTCATATGCACTGGGGGAAGGGAAGAGAATGAACTGCTGGGTTGCTTTCCATATATCCCAATGCCACTTGAGCTTTATGTTAGAGATGAGTGTCTACTCTTGATCTGAGCAGTGGCTCCCTTAGAGCAGAACCAGCCAAAGCAAGGCAGGTGCCTCAAGCAGCAAAAGTCTGAGGCAGCAGTGGCAACCTCAGTTACTCCTCTCAGTTAGAGGACAGAGCTCCAACTGAGAGGAGAAGGTGGTGGAGAAGGCTATTCCCCAACCACCACTCTAAAAGTGAGAGTGGACTGCCAATTCAGTTGGTTTCTGTATGTGGAAATGGAGGTGATTTTATCTTTGCCTCAGGCAGGAAGATGTCTTGGACTAGCCCTACATCAGAGTAATAGGAAGGACAGGGCAGCCTGTGCACACCTGGCAAGGGTTATAGACAGGGATGCAAGGTTATCTAGAATCATTAACCCCACAGTGAAGACATCATAGCCTTGGGCTTCAAGGAGTTTCTACACACCCCAAGTGGTGAGCCAGCCCCTCACCAATCAGTCATGTGGACCAAAGTAAGCCTAATTGTTTTACCTACCACAGGCAGCTTTGGGGAAAGAAAACAGCAGAAACAGCTGCAAGAACAGCAACATACATGATAGAATTATTTCCTGCAAACACTTAAACTACTTTTTGCATGCATGGCAGCACACACTGTTTGCTTTGCCATTAGGGCAGCAAACATACATAGTATATCCTGGTATAACCAGAGTTTGTGTTCTCTGCAGCCAGTGGGAAACAGCTTGACCCATGTGATAAATTGCCCTCATTTTGCACCTTTGTCTGCTTTCTCATCTGTCTCCAGTATCCCAACTCCTAAGCAGCTTTCTAATGGCTGCCATTAGGTTTTAATTAAAAGAACCAGCCCCCTGGGTATTGCAGCCTTTCTTTTCATGTCCAAGCAATGCACATGCATTCAGAAAATGACATCCATACTTGCCTTTCCTGTGTTTCTAAGTCATGTATGGGGGATTTCTTTTTCTTTCTTTCTTTTGATCCAGTACATATTATTAACTCCTTGTTTCCTGGTAAAATCAAACACAGGGCCTCACATTACTTCTCCGCTGTTTCTCTCCATAGAAACAGCTTTCTTTGATAGCTTTTAAAATATGGAGTTGGGTCATACCTGTTTTATTTAAAGCAAAGCTAAAATAACATGGTGGAGCCTGGGATGTTAATGCATTGTTGTCCATTTTCTGGCATGTAAAAGCTATGTCTATGTGTAACAGAAAGATGGATGGATGGAACATTTCTTCTTAAACAACTTTCACATGGGGGGGGGGGACAGCCCACAAAGAAGGTGTGTATACTCTATCTTCTATCTAGCCCATAGGAATGATATAGAATCTTATACTAATAAAGTGAAACAATCAGCATAAAATACAAAATATGTACCTCAAGTATAAGACTGGACAAAGAAGACACAAATCTTTTTCAAAACTGTTCAATTGTATATGTGCATCTCTCTAAAGTAGCTGCCCAAGAACAACTACAAATACATCTAAGAATGTGGAAGGCTTTGTACTGAAAGATCACTACTGGCCAAAATTCCCCCCCCCCACACACAATTATTTACAGCAACCTCTGCCAGGCAGACACCCTTCAGATGTGCTGGACTATGAATCCCATCATCTTGAGCCTAGCTCTCTACAGGCCTTGTGGGTTGAGACATCTGGAAGGTGCTTAAATTGGGGGGCTTTTTTACTCCTCCCTGTGTAGCAGTTTCATCCTCCACCCCAGCATGGTGTTGATTTTATTGACTTAATTTGCACTATTTCTGGCAGTCTGCAAAGGCCCTTAATTCATCTTCCTTTGCTGTTTGGGTGAAACAAAGGGACACGTTTTCTTGCTGGGAGGGAATTCAGTTCTTGAGGGAGAAGTAATATCTTTCAGGGTATTGGCTCACATTGCCAAACACTTGATAGCTTTAAAAGTATTCACCATATAGAAAAAAACCTTGTTTAAAACATGCACATGTGCACATGCGCACAAATAGAGGGAGAGAGAGCTAATTAATTGGACACTTCAAGACACCCTAGTCACAATCCATTTGTGCATCACAATGTCTTATACACTGTAGAGAAATGGGATAAGCAATAGGTGTCTCCTGAGAATCAGATTTAAAAAAAACTAGGCTAAGAGATATGGGCTAATGACGAAAGTTTATTGCCATAGAATGCTGCCTTTTGACATCTACAGAATTCTTCAGCAGGCATAATGGAGAAATAGCTCAAAAATATCTTCTGGATGGGCCAACTCAGTTTGAAATATATAAAATGCCTTCTAGTGTCCAAACAGAGGTTATATTTAGCTCTCTCTAGGAAAAGCAAAACTCTCTCCCAGCTGAGTGTATGATCAGAGCATGCTTTGTATTCTCTGTGTGTCATTCCATCCTGTTCACCTTCATTTCTGCTACAGCATTCTTCACTGGTATCTGTGATATGAAGTAGTATATTGCGTGCTGAAGTTTGTGCCACAATGAACAAGCTGAGACGATGGGCGAACAAAATTGTACTACAGCATTGCCTGCCTTTTTTGCAGCAGCAGACTGAATCTGTTCCTCGGGAACTTGCCCCCAATTTGTATTTGCTTAATGCTTGCAGTAAAAAGACAGCTTGCATGCCATATATCACTGAGAAAAATAACTCCTTTCCATTCTCCTGGAGAAAGAACCCCATGCATCTCAAAAGCCTGAATATTGTTGTAGGGGCAGAAGTTGGGACCAAGCATTTTGGGTACTAGGTGCAGCTGAACTTCTGTGGAATTCTTCCATGCTCAGTATCCCTTAAATTTCTTCTGCATTGTCTACATCAAATGTTTGTGTGGAGGAGAGGAGACAAGAAGTCCCTCAGTTGTCATTAGACTGCGACTTCCATCAGTCCTGATTAACTTAGGGGGGTTGCAGACTGCCAGAAAAAGTGCAAATTGAGTCCACTTTTAGGGTTAGTGCTAGGGAATCATGGGAATTGTTTTTTTTCTGAGACATTGAGCCTTCTCTGTCAGAGAGCTCTGGTGCCACAATAAACTACAGTTCCCATGATTCCCTAACCCTAACCCTAAAAGTGGACTCAATTTGCACTATTTCTGGCAGTCTGCAACCCCCCCAAGATAATGGAGATGGATAATAGGAGTTGCTATTCAACAACAGGAGTTGTCATCCCTATGTTGATTGTCCCTATTCTGTATATACAGCTGTTGCTGGCAATGAAGTATTTTTTTCATTGACTCATTGATCAGTCTTCAGCTAGCAATATTGCCACAGAAATCTAACACGTGGGCTGTTTTCTATGTGACAGTAAAATATCAAAAGTCTGTATTTGATAGAATTTCCCCTAAAGTAGAGAAATAATACTTTTTAAAATTGTGAGCCACCTTGAGTCCCAATTTGGGGAAACAGGCCTAATACAAATAAACATCACTATGTGAAGCTGAAGGTTCTCACAGCTGACATCCATAGGTTTTTGTGGGTTTTTCGGGCTGTGAGGGTGTGTTTTAGAAGAATGTATTCCTGACATTTCATTCGCATCTGTGGCTGGCATCTTCATGCAGGCGAAATGTCAGGAATACATTCTTCTAGAACACGGCCTCACAGCCCAAAAAACCTCACAAAAACCTAAACATCACTATTATAGTAACAAAGAGAGCTAGCGTGGTGTAGTGTTTTGACTACGACTCTGGAGACCAGGGATCAAATACCAGCTCAGCCATGTAAACTAACTAACTTGGGCAAGTCACATGCTCTCAGCCTCAGGAGAAGGCAAAGGCAAACCTCCTCTGAACAAATCTTGCCAAGAAAACCCCATGATAAGTTCACCTTAGGGTCACCATAAGTTGGAAATGACTTGAAGGCACACAGCAACAATTATACCAACAGCAAGAACAACAATTGTATATCTGAATACTGTTTGATGGGGAATATGAGATGAACGCTACAGTTGCACTCATGTCTTGCAGGTGGGATTGTTAGAGGCAACTGCTTGGTCACTGGATACACAGAAAGCTACACTAGTTAGCCCTCTGGTCCAGTGTGGCTTTTCTTGTAAGGTGCTTCTTGTTCAAAGTAAACCACATACATACATAATTGTTAACAGTGAAAAAGCCATATTTGATAGAAGCTGGTCATCTACTGCTCTAGGAACCTCTAATATGCTTCTAAGGATGACAATTTGAAAGCCTCTGTCCCTCAACCACAGCTGATGAACTACAATGGCAGCCCCTGTAAAAATGAAGTTAAGCAGCCTTCTCATAGACTGGCCATGAAGTAACTGAAAAGGAAAAATTCTTGAAGGGAAATTCTTCTACTTAGATTAGGAGACATCCTAATGCAAAAGCATTCATAGAACTTCTAGACAGACAGACAAGTTTCAGGTAGGTACTTCAGCAAAAGGAGCCAGAGTGGTGTAGAGGCTGAGCATTGTACTGGGACTCTGGAGACCAGGGTTGAATACCAACTTGGATAGGTAAATCCACTGTGTGACCTTGGGCAAGTCACAACCTCTCAGTTTTGAAGGAAGACAAGGACCCCCGTCTGAATAAATCTTGGCAAGAAAACCTCATGTTAGGTTTGTCTTAGGGTTGTCATAATTCAGAAACAACTTGAAGGCATACAACAAGAACAACATTTCAAGAGACATTCAGAAAATAATATGGATTCTCTTAAGACTAATTTTCTCAAGGAACAAAACACACAATGCTTTTTAAAGGAAAAAAATACAATTTAAATGCTGCATTATTGTGCTTCTGCAAGGTGCTCCATACATGAGGTAACACCAGTGATCCTCAATGTAGTTCAGAAGAAGTAAACAGAGATGCAGAGCAATTATATAAGAATGTTTCCTGATATTCTTTTGTGGCTATTGGGAACCAAGGGCACCTTGAAGCCTAGCCTGTGAGCATGTAAACACTGATGAATCCGTCTTCCAAGAACTAGCTTCTTCAGTTTCAGAATAAGCATATTAGCTTGTGCATTCCAGATTGGTTATCTGTTTAATTTACAAAGTGCTTTCTGCTTCTCCTTATTATACAGACAACACTAATTTATTCATTCATTCACAACCTACCTCCAGTTATTTTACAGCAATAAGGTGAAGGTTATATAGCAAATTCCACTCATTTCTCCAAGCTTATGAGCTAGGTAATTTTAATTATTCTGCTGATTAACTGGGCATAGTGACTTACTCAGAGTCATATCTCTATCCAATCAGTCCATGGCTTCTACAAAGCACAAGCGAGATCTCCATCTACTACTATAGCTTGCATCACACTGCAGCAAAAGATTTGTCTTTTTAAAAATGGAAATCCTTTTCTTTAAAGGATTAAAAAAAGATTAATTCTTCCATGTTATTCTAGGAACCATACTCCATTTTTGATTCTGGGTAACTGATTCTGTACAACTTTTTGCGGGTGCTGCAATTTTCCTTTTGAAGATGAGGAAGCAGAAATGTGTCTATCATACAGTTTTCTCACTCTTCCTTTCCTTTTAATCTTACCATGTTACAAGGTACACAGGCAGTCAAGACAAGAACAGAATGTTATCAAAATATATCAGGCCATCATTCATGATAGATGGAAACTTTATACTACTTTTGTAAGTAAAGACATGGACATACCTTGTTGGGATGGCTACATTTAAGGCAGGTTGGAAACAGACTTCAAAGACTGTTTAGAAAATTGTTTCAGAAAGGTCCCATACCCATCAGGACAGTGCTACAATTGTCAAATATATAAAAAAATGTAACATAAACAAAATGTTTTGGCTTTCACCTTGAGTTGCTGAAGGTGAAACTGAATCTCATTTAAAGTGGCAGCTTAGAACACTTTTTTTTAGCCTTCCTCAGTGGAAATTAATATTATCAATTATATTATCAATGGTGTGATCAATTATACTGTTAGTGTCATTATGATTGGTATTAGCCCATGTAGTTTTAGGGTCTTGAGTCTATGAATCAAGAAATTCTCCCTTTTGTCCAAAATGCTTGAAGATGGCAGCACAATACCAAAAAGGGAAAACACCAGAGAGTCTGCGATGTTCAGAGTTAAAATGCCTGGCCATTGGTTGCTCCAGCTTCCTGGTCAGGATTATAGACTTGTTTGTGATTCCTGAACTATGCATGTGTTGTTGTTTTTCCCCATGTATTGCAAAAGATATCCTGTATGTCTGCACTTGATCGCACAAATAAGATTGCAGGACTGGCAGGTGATGTGTTGTTTAACGTAGTAGGTCCTACCATTCACTGTGCTCCTAAAAGTAACAATCTGCTTAAGGTACATTACAGATAATGCAGTGCTTTAAATCCAATTAAGTATGCAATATATTTGACGCTGGGTGCAAATCATTTTTTCATACCTGCGCCCCCCCCCCTCCTTAACAGCCTTTCTCAGGTCTGGTGGAACTGCTGGCCAGGCAGGAGAGGGAGAAGAGTTGTTTTCCTGCCCTGCCAGCAAAGCCACCAGACCCAGAAATTTGGCACCCCTTCCCATCAGTGGCTGCTGGGGAAAGTGGACTGCTATTGCTGGCCACATTTCTGGATCTGAAGGAGCTGCTGGCTGGGTGCGAGAGGGACAAGACTCATTTTCTCATTCAGCCAGAAAAACCACCAGACCCAGAACTTCAGCACCCCTTCTCACCAGTGCACCAGGTGACACTACCCCAAGATGTCACCCTGTGCAATCTGCACCCCCTGCACCCCTACTAGTGATGCCCCTGTTTGAATTACATGGGTGTGATCTTGGATTGCTGATGATGTTTTTAGGACAGCTTTTACCAGCAATTGCTGTAAATTTGATGGCTCGTGGAAAGCTATAACTGAAAGCTAGCTGATGGCTCTAAAAAGATGCTCAGAATTTGTTAACTATGAATAGTTTTTGCCACAATATTTCTTTAACATTACACAGCCCAGAGCTGCCACTCTTAACAATGGTGGAATAGCTAAGAATGTTTGCTTCTGGAGATGAATGGACTGCCAAACAATATAAAACCACTTCTGACTTTAGATGTAATGTTTTATTTCCTGCTTTTGGAAGTTTCTAGAAGGGGTAATCCACTTTTTTTTTTTTTTTTTTGCTAAAAAGCGGGGGGGGGGGCAGGGGGAGATGTTTGTTTTGTCAACTGCTCTCAAGTCTATCTTGACACATGGCAGCCCTATGGATGAAAGATCTCCAAGACCCTCTGTCCTCCACTGTTCTGCTTAATTCCTGCAACCCCTTAATACCCATGACTTCCTTAATTGTTCTGTACCTTAAGCATGCTGATCCTTCTAGGAAGACAGATGCATGTCTATGATAGCTTATTGTTTTATGACCCCTTCAATTTCCTCCTTCTCTAAGAGCACACTTCTTCTTTGTCTCTGGAGGAATCACCATTATGTTTCTCCTTCTTTTGTCCTTTGACCAGAGCAGCATGACTTTCTAGCATGCTGATAAGAAACTTTCTCTGCAAGCATGTAGACTATTTTCTACCTCATTTTCCTTGAACATGAAGCTTTACCTGTGTATGAATATGCACATGATTTTGTCAGTAATTTTATCTTTTTATATTACTCTAAGAACTTTGTCTTAGTTCTTTATTGGAAGACACATGAGAGCTGGAGATTAAAAGTGGACTGGTTTGCTTTTTCTTGTTCATGCACTTTCTGCTGTGTTCACTTTGCGGGTGAGATTAGATCAATCTCTCCTATTTTCCTGAACTTTCTAATGAATCTCAAGAAAAATTCAATTATTAATAGAGTCAATCTGTCTAGCATGTGGCCTTCCTACTTCCCTCTACCTTTCCCAGTTATTGTTTTTTACAAAGAGTCCTCGCTTCTCATGATGTGTCCAAAGTACTACAGCCTTAATTTGGTCATCTTGGCTTCCAGGGAGTTTTCTGGCTTGATCTGCTCCAAGACCCATTTGTTTGTCTTTGTGTGTCCACGGGATCCTCAGCAGTCTTTTCTAGCACCACATTATCTCAAAGGAGTTGATTTTCTTCCTATTGTCTTTCTTAACTGTCCAGCTCTCACATCCATACATGGTAATAGGGAATACAATGGCATTTATTATTCTAACCTTTGTTCTGAGTTGTATATCTTTGCATTCTAGAATCTTTTCTAGTTCTTTCATAGCCACACTCCCCATTCTTAGTCTTCTTCTGATTTCAAGCTGCTAGGTTGAACTTGTGAAGGTCCTCAGTGGTCATTATTTTTGTTTTTTTTTAATGTTCAACATTAAGTCTGCCTTAGCACTTTCTTCTTTGATTTTCCTTAGTAGCTGTTCCAGGTTTATGAGGTTTTCTGCTAGTATTATGCTGTCATCTGCATATCTTCGATTGTTGATATTCCTTCCTCCTGTTTTCACACCTCCTTCTTCTGTGTCCAAGCCTGCTTTTCTTATAATGTGTTCTGCACACAAGTTGAACAGATAGGGTGAAAGAATACAGCCTTGTCTGACCTTTGCCCATTGGGAACCATTCTGTTTCTCCATTTTCTGTTCTGACAGTAGCCTCTTGTCCTGAGTACAGATTCCTCATCAGGACTATCAGATGTGTTGGCACTCCCTTGTCTTTAAGGGCATTCCATAGCCTTTCATGATCTGTGCAGTCAAAGGCTTTGCTATAGTCTATAAAGCACATGCTGACTTTCTTTTGGATCTCCCTGCTATGCTCCATTAGCCATTGTATGTTTGCAATGTGCATCGTATGTCTGCAATGTGCAGGGGGAGACACAGGCCCACATTTTGCTTATGCTGGACAAAAGCCACAGTATAAAAGCCTGGGGCCAAGAAGACATAGATTCAACTTCTTACTCAGCAATAAAGCTCAGTGAATATCTTTTGGTCAATTGTTACAAACTTGTTTTGAGGATAAAAATGGGGCAAGGAGTACTACATATTTCTGGGAAGAAAGAAAGGCAAGAGAGAATAGAGACAACAATACTTTTCAAAATGAAGCAGCCTTGCCATCACCAACAAGAAAAAAGATCAGTACTAAACAAAAAATATCCCTGTAACCCCAACTGGAGGACAGGTATCCCTGTTGCATGGAAACTGTGCTATGTATATATGCATACTGTGATAACCTATAGGCAATAGAACCTTTGCAGTACTTTACTAGTTTTTTTAATGCACTGCAATGTGTGAGTGATCAAAGTTATTTGTAGCAGATTCTTCCTCACACTGCTACATTAATTAGTAATGTGTCCCACATTTCATCTATTCTTCTTTGTAGCTGTTGAACCATTTCACTGGTATTCTAGTTCTACCATGTTTCATGATTTCAGTTCTAAATAGAACATACGTTGTTTTCTCTATCACTCACCTATTGTGTAAAGACTACTGTCACTAACAATGTTCTTTGTTATGTGATTAATCACTTGCAGAATGATGTGCTCTGCAAGTCAAAGACAAGGAGGATCAGGATTTGATTCTGAACATGAAATTGAAGGTGGTGTTCATCAAAACTATTGAGACACAGATTCAGGTTGGCAGCACCAAGTGCAGTGCCCTTCACCCTTGTATATCTGTTGCTACCATCTACTTTGTGTTTTGAGGCCTTCAGCCTACTGGTCTGTCACAAAACACTGTGACAAATATTGGTCCTACCAGTTCTGATGCTAGGAAATACATCTCATTGAATTCAGCAGGACTTATTTCTAAATGCCTAAGAAAGCAACAATTATGGTGAGGGCAGAAAACAATTGAGACATACTGGTTGAGGTTTCTAGGTTATCAAATCAAGATATCTTTGATTATAAAATCAAAACAATGTTTCTGGGATTTAAAATAGCTAGAAGTTCCAAGACAATAATACAACAATAACAAAAATAATATGGCAGAAATGCATTCTGCTTAATTTGCATACATTTACAGAGATTGGGGCAGTGATAAAGGAAGTATAGTTAGGGTAGGGAACCTGTAGCCATCCAGATGCTTTTGGACTTCAACTCTAATCAGACATAGACAATCATCAGGCAAGGGAGGTAAAACTCAGCAACATCTGGAGGGACAAGGGCTCCTCTATTCCTGTGAAATAATAAGTTTATTGTGCACATGATCATATTTAAAACTGCTAGGGGAGAGTAAGGAAGTGAAAACACCAAGTTATCACAAACCTGTGGTGTGATATTGCAATAAACATGAAAGAAAGAGGTTAACTCACATTTGCATTGAAGGATATGTACTTCCCTAAAGCCAATCTACCACATATGTAGATACACAGAATTGCTTGGTTTAAAAAAGTATGGTGGAACTTGTTCCATGTGCCCCAGGGGACTTTGGACTTGTTTTTCACAAGCAGCAGACCCTATGTCACATGACAAACTGCTATGGAAACAAGCAGCTTTGAAATCAGTTTCCAATTAGCATGTATGTGTGCACACACTTTCACATCACATCAAGAGTATGAGAGAAAGAAACTCACACTTGCACTAGGCTAGTGCCATGAATCTAAGCAGCCCAGATTATGTGTGTCCCCCACTGAATATTGCCAGACTGCATATCCATCAGCTGCAAGTAGCAAAGCCAATGGTTGGAGACATGAGATCTGCAGTCCAAAATCTTATCTCCCATCCCAGTCTTAGCAGATTGCTCTCTGTATGCCTGTAAATTTGGTCCTTAGTTACAGACTACAGGATAGCACTAAAAAGACTGAATATCTATCACTGTTCTTCAGTGACCACAGAGACTCTCATGTCCTGCTGTTGGGCTTCCAAGGGGCAATCAAATGTGTGAACAAAATGTTGGAGCTAGATAGGCTTTTTGTATGGCCCAACAAAGTTGCTCTTACCTTCTTATGAACTGGAGCACTTGCCTGGGAAAGCCAGATAAAAAGTAGGGCATGTAATCCAATGCACATTGTTTAGTTACAGTGCAGAATGGAAGAGTAACCCTTTTGGTCAGACTAAAGATCTATTTGGTTCCCATGTTGGCCTGCCAGATGCCTCTGGGAATCCCCCATGGCAATGATGATCCCCTCATTATTGCTCCCACCAACTGGTATTCATTGTCTCTGAACCCAGAGGTTACATAAATAGCCACCATGGCTAGCAGCCGCTGCTAGAATGCTCCTCTGTGAATTGTATAATCCCTCTTTAAAGACATCCAGGCTATTGGCTATCACCATGTCTTATGGCAGCAAATCCCGTAAAACTAATTATTATGCATGCAATGAAGTATTTTCTCTCACTGTTATAATTCCACTGCCCAGCAACTGAACTGGATCCCTACAAATTCTAGCATTATAGTTAGGGAGAATCCATGGGTCAGAGAATTTGCAATTCACTCTATGATGCTGTACTTCAACTTTTTTCAGTTCTGTCTAGCTTTGGGAATAATCAGGCATGACAAGACTAAATAGTTACCCTGATTATTTTGGTCATATTTTTCTGCAGCATCTCCGAGGTGGTAACATCCTTTCTTGAGAAAAGGTGACTAGAATTGGTCAGTAACCCAAGTAAGGTTGGTCACTAAATCTCTGCTGTACATTGTGTTGATATTATGTCTATGCTTTCCCATCAAGACCCTATCAGAGTATTTTCAAAGTTGTTTTTTAAAAAAAAAAAATCAGTGTTCATCACTTTATACTTTGAATTGTAATCACCATTTTATTATCCATTCACTCATTTGTGAGAGATTTTGCAGCCCTCTCCAAACCCCCTGGAGTTTTGTAGGAACCTTTTCAGTGTCACAGATATTTCCCTCTAAAGAAATCCTCCTCCCATTCCACCTATACCATTTATTAAAACAGCCATAAGTTCTCCCATTCTTCTACAGAAATATTTTCTTTTTCTACACTTGTTTTCCTTTCACAGGACAGAGGATGCAATATTTTAAGACAGCTCTTTTATGTCTAAATATAATGATTTGAAGAGAATCTGTGGGGGTATTTGCCATCTGCATGTCTGCCACACTTTCTCAGGCTGTCTGGAATTCCCATTGCATTTTCCAGGCTATAGCCTCAGTCATTCTTGTACTTGGCTAAAATCCATATCCATTTCATCCTCAAACCAGTCTTGTGAAACAGGTGACATAATTCTTTTATACATGCAGAAGCATCTTTTAAATTCAGGATCAGAAATAATAGGACAAGTCGAGATCTTCTAACTATCATTGGCACCAGGACCTCATAAGGGAAGACAACCCTTGCCCAGGGCCTATGGATATTTAAAGGGCACACTGATTCAGCTTCTAATCCATCCTTCTGTCTACACACAGTTGTACTTAGTAAAATGAATTAAGGGCTGCAAGAATGTTTGAGTGCCTCTCTGGGAAAGGCTAGAGTAGCTGCAGATCTTTGCCTAAGAGATTTCTTTAAAAATCATAAAAATCCTTGAAAGAAAGTGAGGAGAGATGGTAGTAAGGTAAAGGTTTTTAAGAGGGATAGGTAGGTGGAAGAAGGTGAGTGGAAGTGGGTAGAAGATGAGGTGAGAGGAAGGGAGATAGAGGAGGAAGGAAGAAGGAAGAGAGAAAGGGGGAAGCAAGGAAGAGTATGAGGAAATGAAGTACCCGTAGGTTAAGGAAATTAGGAGATAAAATGGATTGAAAGGGAGAATGAGCGGTTTGAGAAATGAGAGACTGAGGAAGAGAATTGAATTAGGTAGGAGAGTGATGGCGAAAGTATGGAAGAGAAAAAAGATAGAGAAGGAGAGTGGATGTTGATAATCATTTAGATTTTAGTTAGGGAGATCAATATAATTAATATTTAGTGATAGTAGTTAATTTTGGTTATAGAGTTAAGATAAGGTAGTGATGATTGGTAGAGGTAATATAAATTTAGATTGCTTGATGTCCTTTTTTTGTTTTGTTTTGTTAAAATTGCACAATAAAAATTATTTCAAAAAGGGTCATTAAAATCCTAGAATCAATCCTGTTCATAACCATGTACCAACCTGAAGTATACTCCTGCAGATTGCAATCCAGAACTATATAGGCATGCCTTAATCCTACTGAAATGAATGGGCTGAAGGAAGAATGAGGACTTTCTTTCAGGGGCCACATTACCTTGATCAAACTATATCATGGCATGACTCCAGCAGTGTATGTGACCAGGATCAGAACTAGATGGAAGGGGTGGGGTACCTTTTTTCAGTATACAGTGCAGGGAAAAACAAGAACATTCATGTCTAGATATTTTTGTTATCCATTTTGTGCAAAGGTTCCTCCATTGCTTTGTAGCTTGGCGACACAGCAGAATCAGATCAGTATGAATGGCCCAGTTTTGGGCTGGCAAAGAGGTCAGTGATCTGGGCAAATGACGCATAGCCAGAATGTAGTCCAAATCTGGACTATAGGGCAGAAGTGCCCAACCTCCAGATACTGTTATGTATTTTCAAAGTTACTTATGCTAAGAACACGTTAAATTTCCCCCAAAACTGAAACCACAGTAGTAATCATCACAATCCCTTGCTTGCTACAACCTGCCTTAGCTTACCTGTGCAAGATAACACAAGAAATGCTAAACAGACAGACAGAGATGGACATACAGCACTCCCCCTCCACATCAGCTCTATTCTTCCTTTATGCCATGTGGGTGTACAGATGTGCAATTGTTTGCTGGCACTCACCTGTGACAGTCACAGTGCTTCAGTAGGAAGTCCCTCTTAGCTGAAATCAGATGAAGTTGGAAATTTGAAACAGGGGTCTGGCTTCCTTGTCACTTCCTCTCCTCAGAGATATTAACAGTACTTGTTCAGATTTGAAAATTTCTACTTCGGCCAAGAAGACTATATCCCTTTCCAAGGCCATAACATAGATCTGTTCATACATGCCAGAGTTTGTGAACAAATTTTTTTCTTTACACAATGCCTTTATGTTTTGGACTGTACGTTCCATGACTGTGAGTCGTTTAGGCTCCATCTCTAGTATAAAGTTCAAAGTCAGGACAGAATCCACTGGCTTGCACAGGCATGAGATGAAGACAGAATTTACCTTACTGGGTTGTTGTGGACAAAAACCAACACAGCACCTGCTGCAGTAATGTTAAGCTTTAGGTTTCACTGTAACCAAGTGGATTGCTAAAACTCTCCAACAATAAGATGACCATATGCAAATGAGGAAAAAACCCGATTGCACCTTTTAACAGATACATAAAAAGGAAGATTTTGGTAGGTGCAGTTGGTCATACAGGGATGAGATAAAGCTTATACCAACTGAACATATTGGATGAACATCCTCCTCAAACCCTAGTATTTTCTTTTAGAGGAAGAAAGTAGGCTAAATGAATAGCCCAGTGTGATTAAAATACAAACCCAAGGATGGGAACTAAACTGCTGGCATCTGATTATGCTAACAAGTCAAGTCTGGTCCAGATGCATTGGAGTGAAGGCTGCTAAGTACAACGTTTTGGGGCCTATGGACTTGGCTCAGTACCTGTCTGATTCAGGCTGCCAATGCTTATCTTAATTGAGTATGGGCCTTTACAGACTGCAGAAATAGTGCAGCTTGAGGTCACTTTAACTGTCCTGGCTCAGTGCTAGAGAATCATGGGAATTGTATTTTTTTCTGGGACATTGAGCCTTCTCTGTTAGAGAGCTCTGGTGCCACAATAAACTACAGTTCCCATCATTCTTTAGCCCTGAGCCAGGACAGTTAAAGTGGCTTCAAGTTGCACTATTTCTGGCAGTCTGTAATGGCCCTATGCTCTCTTAAGCAATCCTTTCATTCTGATATTGTGCATTGTGAAAGGGAAATGTGGTGTTCTTAAGCATGGAATATGAATCCATGATGGCTCTTGGTAAAGGTCCAAGTGAAACTAGAGTCCAGTTACCTGTCCTATTAGTAATGAGAACTACCATATATACTTAACTATAAGTCAAACCTGCATGTCGAGGGCAGATTTTGAGACCAAAATTAAGTATTTTGATATGGCCCATGGATAAGTTGAGGCTAAAATTTAAGGGCATGTAACAAAGGATCTAAGGGATGAAGCAAAGGGAAACATTGCTTAAGAACTTACAAAATTACTGTGCTCACATAAAGGCTGGATGGATGAGAGAGTAGAGGAGGGTCAGCACTTCCAGGACAGATTACACTCTTGGCTGTCATCAGGGGATAGTTCCTCTTTTTGTTAAGAGTTAAAAGTACAGTACTTACATTGACTTACTTACATCAAGTTGTTTCAGTTTTTTTGGGTCAATTCTTTAACTAAGATTTCTAGACTTATATATGAGTATATACAATAGTTGTTAAAGAGAGGCACACACAGATTTCAAGAAATAGATTGTCAATGGCTTCACACCTATTACCTTAATAATAGCTTGGCATGCAGAAATTTAGTTTCTTGACATCAAAACGATAGGGTGCAACGTTGTTGATCATCACAACTTTTTGAATTTTACCACACAAGACTTGAAAAATGGATTTAGAGCAGGCCAGTAGCATCTGTGGCCACATCTTATCACCCAACACTGTGTCTGTCCCATAGTTGGTCTGTAGTCCAACATGCTGGAGTGATCATTTTCATTGATAGGCAAAACCTTTCAATGCCTCCCAATTGTTCTGCTTTTCCACTACTGATGCACATGTTCTGACATGCAGGCAATTGTGTGGTGCAAATGGATATGATCGGGCTCCCCCCCCCCCCCATTTTCAAACAGGCTGTTTTTAATTTCTTTTTTCCAATTTCTTTTTTCTTTGCTTTTTTCACTTAATCAGTTGCTGTGACTGTGCAACTGAAAATTTTAAAGAAAATACAGACTGAAAGGCCTGCTAAGAAGAGTATAGGGCAAGAAGGCAGGGTTATGAAAGCCAGTGTGCAGAAGACAGAGCCTGGGACTGTAGCAGCACCATGGCTCTTCTGAAAAGCTGCGCCAAAAGGACTGTCCCCAATTCATTATGTTTGCCTTTCCTACACTAACATGTTTGTGCCATATTAGTAGCCTGGTCCTTTGTGAGGATATAGTCATAGGTTTCTGTAGGCGCAAGAGCAGTGACTTAAAAACAACTGGCAACTGTACATTATAGCTGACAATCTGATAAATACATAACCACAGTTAATACAGTAATTTAAACACATTTGTGATTGAAAGAAAGCCCAAATGTTAGATTTTGGATGCTAAAGCACTAATGCTGAAAAGAGAATTCCAACATTCTGTCATCTGTGTTTTACAAATATTTGCAGGAGAAAATATGTTTGGACGGAAAACCCACTATTTTGACTCGGGAAAGCATGAGGAAGTGCCAGAAATAAGAGCCAGAGACCAAGGAGGAATTGCCCTTGGCATCTACTGCTGTTTACCTCACGTGGGTGGGAGAAGAGAGAAGGCGGCCCACCCGTTTGAAGTAGTTCCAAGCTCTGCACAAGGAGCAGCCACACAGGAGCAACTGGGCTGATCTTTACTTGCATGCGCTCTTGCCCATGTTGCCCTTTCATATGCATGGCAACCTAGTGACTATGGCCATGACTAGGTAACCAAGGGGCCACAGTCAGATATGCTATTACTTCTCTATGCTTAGAGCCTGGAAGGAACATATTACAAGCAACGATGTTACCTGTAAGGTGTGACTTTTGGAAACAAAACCACTGCACCCTCAATATTCTCAAGATTTTGCTTTTAATATCAGATCACTCTTCCTTATTTGTAAAACAATTTAAGTCATCCTCCAATATTTCATAAGTAGAATGAGCATATATGTCCCACTCATAACGGAGCTCTTTCACACCACACAACTATAGCACTATGATTGCACTTTAACTGCTACATGTCTGCATCCCATGAAATCCTGGGATTTGCAATGGTCAGACTCAACAGAGGAGCTCTCTGGTTCAGGATCCTAAAGGGCTCCTCTCACTCTAAACTGTGAATCACAAGATCCCATAGGATGTTGCCATGGCAGTTAAAGTGCAATCATAGTGCTACAGTTGCATAGTGTGAAGGAGCTCTATGACTGTGCTTTGATTCCCTCACAGCTCACTTTCTGATACAACCACAAGAACCCTTGGAAAGAGGTTGTGTGTGCATTTAGGTCCAGAGCCTGTGAAAGCTAAATAGGCTATAGTATTGTACAGACAGTGTTGGAAAGAGAGAAACTGTGCATCTTTTTGATTCTGCTCTGAGCTTCCCAAAGGAAGAGCCAGTTACAAGTGAAATATAGTTTACATCTATGGAATGCAGTCGTGTGATCTCTTGAAGGGTAAGGTAAAAACAATGGGTGGATCCAGGCTTAGTCATGGTTAGAACAGACCCCTGAAAGCAACAGGATAAGCTAATCACATCCAACTGCTTTCGATGGCTCTCATTTGAGCCTGACTAAGGCTGGATCCAACCTTTTGTCTACATAAATCTGGTCTACAGTTCAGCTGAGAATGAAGACGATTCCCACCATCCACCATCCTATCCAAATAGGTACACACATTCTCATGTGATGCACAAGCTATTGGGCTGCAACACACACACACACATGCACGCACGCATGCACGCATGCACACACACACGTGTCCACCTTCTTTTGCACAGTCACCAAACACCAGCTGCTGCCAAGCAGAGCTCAAGAGCAAACATCACACACTAAAAATAAAGTCTTGTTCTTTGCTACGCCAAGAGTGGATGGGCCACATCCGTTTTGCCTGCTTGCTAAATCAGCTGCACCTGAAGCTGCCAGTCAGTTACTTGTGTACTCTTAATGCATGATATGGCTAGCAGGAAATGGTGTTCCTCAAAACACCCACAGATGCCGTGCCAAAAAGCTCAGCACTTCAGATACTTCTAACCACTGCCCTGGTTAGAGATTTGGAGAGGGAGCGGGAGGGGGATCTGCTTGCAAGTGGCACGGGCTTGGCAAGATCTAGAAACATGTTGCAATTAAATTGTTTTTAATATACTTGTGATAAATGTGTTTTGCACAAACAGCTAACCACTAATGATTAAAGTGATTAAATATAATTAAAGTTACTAGAGAAACAGGAAGATTCATCTCATAGTCACTGACATAAATGTAATACAGGAAGTATGGCTCAGTGAGTTAGAAAGGCCACAATGCATTATACTTCTCCAAGTTTTCTCTTCCATTTTATAAAAGTAACTTTTAACTGGAAGAACCCAAATCTGTGCTAAATGCTGAGGCTTTTAAACCTGCCATCCTGTATTCACTTACTTCCTGGAGAAATCCTTTTCAACTTTGTGGGGCTTCCTTCTCAACAAGAATGCAGAAAGTTGCACTGTTATAGCATCAGCCCAAATATCACTTAGAATACAACTGGTTTATATTTAACAAGGCCAGTTAGCAAAATTAAACATACAGTACTTTCTTGGAGTTTAAAAGCAAGCACCCAACATTTAGGTTCCTTTTTTTTAGCAGCTCTATAAATGAAATAAAGCCAGTGATCAAGAGGGACTCCCCACCCTGTCGGTTTTAGATTTGTCCTTCTAACATCTGTATTTTGTTAAAAATAGACTTTGCACAGTTGTCATGATCTGCTGCTCAGTGTTGTGACATGACTCAAGTCCTCAGTTCATTTTCAGACAGCCGCTCATAGAAAAATGAAAAACTCTCAGGCCAATCCTATGCATGATTCTTTTAAAGAAATATTTGTTTTCAATGGAATCTATTTTACAAGAATAGAATGGGTGTTGCTGTTTTTACCACATACAAGGGGAATTAGTATTACTGTGTAAACTCTTATGTCATGCTCACTCCTCTTGCAGCAATACAAAAGCACTTTAGGTATGCACTATTAGACAATTAGTTATCTATTGGCTAAATTCAGTGTTAGTTCCAACTGCAGTAGACCCATTTAAATGAAAGGAACTTGTTATTAACCATTTATGTAAGTCCCATTTATTTCAATGGGTCTAATCTAGTTCAGGCTGAATCCACTGTTAGTCTCATGCATTTTAAGAGCAAAGCAGCAAGAAAAGACTCAGAAACCCTGGTCTGTGCAGTCTCATCAGCCTTTTCTCTCACTGCTAAATCTCTTAGCACCAAGGTAGCAGAACACCACCCAATACATACAGGGTAAGAACAGGTGACCAGAAGTCTATGCCTAATTTACTCTTCTGGCTTTATTGTCCAATTCTGGACAACCTCTGAGCATTTATGCAAGTCTGGGTGGGAGGCAGGGGATATTGATACCTACTGCTCAATATGACATTTGGTGGCATTTAATGGGCAATTTTTAATTCAGATTTTAAATTTTTTTTTTTTAGAGAAGACTATGAACTCTGTGGGTCCAAGAAGCACAGAAAAGAGAATGGAGTCTATATGCAGTTTTAAGTTTTCCCATCCAATGGTAAACACCATAGTGACAACTAGTTAGAAATACTTAACCACCAGTTCAACATCTACAAATCCTTCCTCCATTAGTTCCCAGTTAATAGCTGGAAAACAACAATAGAGCTCACTGAACCCAACACACTAAATCCACTGGTGTGGCACCAATGAAGACCCACAGTATGCAAAGTACCTCCAAATTGCTAAGACAAGAGACCCAGAACAACAACATATGTTTTGGACACAAGCACAACTGCAAAACCCAAAGAGCACCAAAGTTGCAATAAACACACTCAAAACCTCCTATAATTTTTGGAAAGGTTTATAGTCCTTTGCAACGACTTCATGACACACAGTTTTGTACCTTCACCAACCCTCCCGCCCCCACCCAAGAAGACCAACAGGTGCCTATCTGGTGCCGAGGCTGTACCACTTTACAGCTAGTCTTTGCAACCCAGACCCAGGCTAGCTGCAGAACATCAAATGCACTTTCAACATCTCCATTTAATATTTACATTCAAGCAATTCATAATAATTGGAAGCTTATAGTTTAGACATTTCTAGTAGCAGCAGTTTCTATAATAGCTTGTTTAGCTTTAGATATTGATTATTATTATTATTATTATTATTATTATTATTATTTGTTTTTGCTCATTGAAACAACATGTGTTAACAGTATCAAAAAATATATACGAGAAGGAGGGATGGTCCTGCAGTTTTATGAAAAGAAAGAGTGAGAAAAACAAAACCAGGTGTGGCTTTTTAAAAGGGAAGAAAAGAAAATATTCTGATATAACTTTTAATATATATATAATATATATATGTATTCAATATAATTATATATATATATATAGGGCAAATCTAGGGAACTCCATAAATCTAGGCTTTTTATAATTTTGTTATATAAATACCTACAAATAAATATAATTGCATGGCCTGCCTGGGGAGGCCTGCCTTCAGCTCAAACAATACATGTTCAGCAACACCACATACAAACGGGAGCAAGAACCACTCGACAAGTTAGCACTGTTAAAATATAATACTATGTAACTCTCCCGTGAGTTAACTGGGAAGCTGCTACCCTCACCATATCCTGATGCCTAAGACCCCTAGAAGACAGAGATGGCACTGCAGAGACCAATCCAGACCAAAGGCCACCCTCTGGGGAGGTAGAATCTCTCTCATGCCCCACGTCCTCCTTTCTTCCAGGGCAGGAGGTGTGTCCCATCTCAGTGCATCTGCCCTGTATACATGGTGGCACCACAGGGGTTAACTCTACCTCAGAGGAGGAGGAGGAGGGAGAAGCCAGGCTGCCAAGGGAGAGGGTGCTGGAAGCCTGTGCCAGAGCTTTTTCACACTGTCACATATTCCTTAAATGTCACCGTCAGGCAGTTTGCGGTCACGTCTGTTATTATTATATTCCCAAAGAAAGGCTTGAACTCCTGTAGAGGTTCTTCCTCATCTTCCTCAGCATCCACCTCAAAGCGTTCCACTGGCTTCTGAGGTTCCGGCACTGGTTTGTCGGTCACTGCTGGTGGGACCTCCGGCTTCACTTGCACCAGGCTGGTCTCACTGTCCCCCCGGGCCTTTACACACCGCAAGTCTATAGGCTCATCCAAGTCCGAATCCAGCAGAATGACCTCTGGCTGGGAGGCGGGAAGGGCAGGGGGCTCAGGTCTCTCCAGGATGGAAGGGCTCAGGCAAGGGGTGGGGGCACTGATGCTCCGGGATGTCAGGCGCTTCTTGCCACCCTCCTTGTCACCATGGGGCTCAGAGAGGCAGCGCTTCCGGGAGCCACCACTGCCACAGCTAGGTGAGAGGTTGAGCCCCACGGTGGTGGCACTGTGTTCCCGCTGACTGGGATCCAGGGCCCAGGGAGCTGGGTGGGTCTTGGTGGTAAGTGGCAGAGGCTGCTGCTCTGTGGGTATGGGCACTTCTTGGCCTGGGGCTGGAGAGGTCTTTGCGGGGCCAGTCCCAAGTTCTGCAGGCATGTGACTAGCCTCAGTTCCAGGCTTATCTTTGGGGTTACTGCCTGGCCACCTCTCCTCCCCAGGCCTTTTCCATGACTCCGGCCTCTCCTCTGAACCTTTCTTGGGAGTCCTGTCCTCAGCCACCCGCTTCTTATGAGACTCTCCAGACTTAATCTTCACTGCCTGCATGCCATTCTCCATGTACTTGCTCATGACAATCACAATGCGTCCATTCTTGTTCTTATTCTTCACAATCTTCATTTTCCCCCCGATGCCATTGCTGGTCACCCCATCCCGGGGTGGGAGAGGTGGTGGAGGTGGTGGTGGGCCTGTCCCACTGGAGAGGTTCTTTTCTGCCCCGCTCTTCCCTTCTAGGCCACCCAGATTCTTTACTGGGTTCAGCAAGCTTTTTGTTGAGCCATGAGACCATTTGTCTGACTGGGACATCAGGGGGCTTTTGCTATGGTCCAGGCAGGCCTGCCCTTGCTGGGGCTCCTTGCTGCTGGGCTGGTAGTGGGGCTCATACATCTTGGGGTCTGGCTGGTAGTGGTGGTGCTTCTTGCTGTTCAGCTGGTAGTAGTATTTTCCTTTGCTGTGGGATTGGTGCTTGATGTTGCTCTCCTTACTGTTTGGCTGGTACTGGTGGTGCTTCTTGCTGTTGAGCTCATACTGATGCTGCTGTTGATGCTGCTGTTGCTGTTGCTGGTTTTTGCCAGAACCACCAAGATCCATCTTGGGCCTATTCTCCATCACAGGGTCTTGAAGGCCACTGAGGACATTAGAGCGGCGAGCAAAAGATGGCAACTGCAAAGAAGAAGACGGGGAATAGGTCCATTACTCAGGATGCCTAGCAAGAAGAAAATGGCACATCTTACTTTTTAAAACCTGAGCTTGGCAAAGCAATTTCTCCCCTGGATTACAGATCTCAGAATCCCCTCAAACTGCATGCTGGCTGGTGGGATTCTGGGAGCTGTAATCCAGAAAAAAATGTCTTTGCCAGCTGACTAGAAAAGACCTCACCAACTTTTAAAGCAATCAAGGGATGCTATGAATGCCAGTCCAACATCTTGTTCTGTCTGCTTCCTCTGCCCATTATCCTAAGTGTGAAATCAAAAGTGATAGAGCATCCCTTAAATCAGTTGCTCTTTTGAGCGCAAGGGCAAAAGAACCTGTGTGGAGAACCAAGGAAGGAAGCAGCTTGGCATGCAGGCAGAAAATGCTGCTGCAAACTGTCTCGCCTCCAGTTATTTTTGGCCAAATCACAGGCATTATTGTGCATGGCTGATCTCCAAAAATGAAGCAGGAATTGTATTTCACATCTAGATCTACTACTCAGCTGAGAACGCAAGATGGCAAATAGCTGTTAGCCAGCTGGCTCTGCAAAGCATCCATCAAGAAATTTCTCTCTGAGCACAGGAAGCTCAGTCATGGACATCTAAGGTACCATCCTGCATCTGCTGTTCTTGGTCAGAAGAGCGTTCACACACATTGGCCAAGAGATCTTATTAATTTGCAGGCTGGGTAGCCAGTTGGCTGAAAGGGGGAGAAAAGGGGCGGGCTGAGTTTCCGCTGACATTTACAATTAACAATGCATTTGCATGCACATGTGAGATGCATACACTATATTTATCTATTCATCCATCCACACTGCGTCTCCCCGAGCATGATGAAACCAAAATGCAACTCTCCTCCTTAGGGAAAGGCAGAGACAAGGATGCAGATATTTGCCAATTAAAAACATAGCAGCTGATAAGGAAGGCTTCTATAAAATCATCCTGTCCAGCAAGGATTCCACTTTAACACAGTTTTACATATTTTATTGCTCTGTCTCATTCTGAAGGAAGGGATAACAAAAAGATGCAGAGAATTTACCTGAACTACCAGTGGCTTTGGTTTTGGCCCTCGTTTACGGTATCCCATAAGTTGCTCCTGCCTCTCCCTGAAGAAACATAAAAATCAATCACCATTAGGAGACTTCCAATAGTGCACAAAATGGCTAGGGGTGGAGGATGAGGAAGGGTTAGGGTGACCAGACACCCCCTCCTTTTCTAGGACATGTCTTACATTTCAACCTTCTGTCCAGGAGGAATTTCAAAACACCTTCCATTTTGAGCATGGCTAAGAAGCATGAATTTTTATTTATATCAGTGTTTTTAGCTTTTATCTTATAATGACCTCCATTTTTCTTGAATGTCCTACATTTCATGTCGCCTTGTCTTCCTTTGCAGTCATGACATTTGGTCACCCTGGGAGGGAAGGAAGGATGACCTTTACCATATTGGTTAAGCACCAACACCTGGCAATCCTACAGGTACCTCCATGTATGTGTGTATGTGTGCTTTAAGTTGCCTGTCAACTTATGGCAACCCCATGAATCTCATAGGGCAAGCCCATGGAACAACCACAACACTTTCACATCTAAAAACCACCTATGGACCTCTCACCTTTAGGCAAGGAATTCTCAGAGGTGGTTTTGCCAGTTCCTTCTTCTGAAATTCAGCCTACAGCACCTGATATTCATTGGCGGTCTCCCATGCAAGTAGTAACCAGAACTGATCATGCTTAGCTTCCAAGATCGCCTTTAGGGTATTTAAGCTTTAGGTTTACCTACTTGGGAATAACCTCTCTGAACACAAAGGGAGGGAGTTTACTAAAGAGCAGTGAGAGGGAGCTACAAAATGAAATGAAACAAGATGATGAAATATTAAAAGGTCACAGCAATTAATACAAGCCCATAAGCACCTCTTCCTCAAGTATCTACATGGGATCAGTTACAGAATCCACAGATAAGCAGAAGGGGTGGGGTGAAACAACCACAACACTTGTACATCTAAAAAACACC
This sequence comes from Phrynosoma blainvillii, assembly GCA_026167975.1. NCBI lineage: Eukaryota > Metazoa > Chordata > Lepidosauria > Squamata > Phrynosomatidae > Phrynosoma > Phrynosoma blainvillii. The sequence continues at coordinate 229,784,869 of JANUYF010000002.1, read as the reverse complement.
TGTGGACCTCTCACCCTTTCCATATCTGAAGAGACAAGAGAATATGGAAATGTATACATCTTAAACTTGCCAATATAGGCTTTATATTACATTTTGAGACACAGGAAATACCAGCACTGTTTGTATGAAGATAGCCTATGTCTGTTTGGTACAGTATAAGAAATTATCGAGGTCCTTCTGAAACTCTAGGAATTCAGAGGCGAACTAAAAGAAATGTTTCCAGTTATAATTTACCTCCAAATCTTCCCAGTGCTGCCTCCCAAATGGAATAGCTAATTAGCTAATCTTATCTTCTGTAAAAGGGGAGGCCACTGAATTGCTCTGACCGGAAGCATTTTTCTTCTGATCAGTTGTACCTTTATTTGCAGACTGTCAACTGTTTTGTCAAGAGGTTTAATCTTAAAATATCAAAACAAATATACAGACTACTGCTCTAAGCACACCTACAATATAATTTTATACATGTTTATTCAGAAGCAGGTCTCGCTGAGTTCCACTGAACTTACTTCGAGGTAACTGCATATCCAGTTTAACCTTACTATGAAATAAATTACTTTACAATCCAACTTTATTTTCACTATAAACAAATGAAAGATTTGGCTGTTGAGCAGTTTCAAGAACCCAGTGGAATGAATAAATGCTTAAGTGCCAATAAAAAAATAATTAAGAGGAATGACTTATAAACAGGTCTGCTAACTTTTATGCCAGGGGAGGCCATAGCAGTGGATCCAGGGGCTGTATCTATTGGCATAGGGCTGCAGAAACTAGAAAAATGAATAAACCCAGAAATTGACAAAAGTCTTGTAATGGCTTTTAAAGTTTTTAAAAAACATATTAACAAAGGGAACCTATTAAAACATGAATTGCCACTCCTTGACAAGAAAGAACTTCCAGAATAGGTAAATTGCCTTTATTCTTGGGTTAAAATAAAGTTTTAAAAAGGTGGCCCAGGGTGTCTGGAGCAATCCACAGTTCCAAAACCAGTGGCAGGTGATGGCAGCACAAGCACTCCCAGAACCATACTTTGTGCCTTGATGTTTCCAGTTTTTGCCTTTGCCTACACTCTTCCAACATTCCTCCACCTCTCTGAAAAGGAACACTGAGGCTGTATCCGCAGTGCAGAAATAATCCAGTTTGACACCGCTTTAACAGCCATGGCTCAATGCTATGGAATCCAAGCACCAGAGCTCTCTGATAGAGAAGGCTAAATGTCTCACAAAACTACAGTTCCCAGAAATCCATTGCATTCAGCAGCGGCAGTTAAGGTGGTGTCAAGCTGGATCATTTCTGCAGTCCAAGAGAAGGGTCAGAACCTAATGCTGCAAGCAATAGAGCAAAACCAGATGCTAGCAGACCCCCCCCCCCTTTTGCAATGGCAATATGCATGTGTATCTGTGCAGTAGACAAACCCTCTGGGTGGACAGGAGGGAGAATGGGAAAGGGTGCTCTCTGCCTGGCAGGATGTCCAGAGTCCTCTCCCAATGCACTGCCAGAGAGGAGGAGGAAAGGGGGGAGGCCACCAATCCTGCAGGAAAGGAGGGGGCTGGATGGGATGCTAATTGCCTCATTAGGATTCGCAGAAGGAGTCCCCCCCCCACCTGACTGACAGGATGGCAGTGAGACTTCCTTTCTGTTTGTTTAATGGCAAAGTGGCCAAGTGAGCAAGCAAGATATTCCAGCATGGGGGATGATCAAGTGCAACACCCACCCCAGCAAAAGCAAGGCCATGTGGCGAGCAGAGTGACCAGATGTCCTCACTGCAAAGGAGGGCCAGGTACTGCAAAATGGAGGACGTTCCAGAAAAATTGAGAACATGACCCAAGAAAAACTCAAAACACTCATCTAAATGTAAATGCATGCTTCTTAGTCATGCTCCAAATGGAAGACATTTTGGAATTCCTTCTGGATAGAAGGTTGAAATGTAGGACATGTCCTGGAAAAGGAAGATGTCTGGTCACCCTGGCAGCAAGGAACGTGCAAGGCAAAGCAGGGCACCGGCCTGATTCTCACAGCAGCATTTAGATGGTCCTTGCTCAGTACATGGAGATCCAGCCTCTCCCTGCCTCCCTCCTCCTCTTGGATATTTTGCAAGGCCAGGACCCCAAGGTCAGGTCAGCATCTCCCAGCAAAGCACAAAACTCACTAGGTTCACAATGAAGCCCCAGAAGGCTCCAGAAGAGCCAACATTCAGGTCCAATCCACAGTGCAGAAATAATCCACTTTGAAACTGCTTTAACTGCCCTGGCTCAGTGCTAGGAAATGCTGGAAACTGCAGTTTATTGTGGCACCAGAGCTCTCTGACAGAGAAAGCTAAACATCTCACAAAACAACAAATCCATGAATTCCATAGCATTGAGCCAGGGCAGTTAAAGCGGTGTCACACTGGATTATTTCTGTAGTGCAGATTGGACCTAAAACACCTCCTCCCCTTCCCCCTCCTCAGCTGTTGCCTCCAGTCTAGGAAGCCTCCCCTCTGGCCTGCCTTGTGCCAAATCCTAAAGAAAACCCGGTGCATGGAAACAGGATAAGGCCCATATTGTTGCTACCATTGCACCATCGCTGAGAAATACTCCCAAATTTGGGAACCCCCTCAAATCCTTCCCTTCACCCCCCCCCCCCCGCCATGCCACCCATGCCTCTCTGCAACTGCTTTGCCCTTTGCAAATGGCCAGCTACACGGGAGGCAACATGGCCACCACTGTAATGTGGCAGGCAGAGTGTGCAGGGTGTGAGCTGATGTCCTAACTGTCAAGGAGGCCAAAATGGAGGATGTTCCAGGGAAAAAAATAAAAAAGGAGGACACTCCAAAATACACTCCTAGAAATATCAACACATATTTCTTAGTGACGCTCCAAAGGGATGCTCCAAAGAGATGCTAAGTGATGCTCAAAAGGGAAAGCAATTTGGGATTCCTCCTGGAGAGGGGATGTACCAAAACAAATGACAGTACTTGCCCATAGGGAGACATTGGAGAATACTTGGCAATAGAGATACATAGGAGAATACCTGCCCATAGAGAAAAATATGAGACTACTTGCCCATAGGAAATCATATTAGAATACCTGGCCATAGAGATACATAGGGGAATGCTTGCCCATAGGGAAACATAGACTACTGCATTTGCCCATAGGAATACATAGGGGAATCCCTGCCCATACGGAAACATAAGGGGATATTGTAGAGAGATCTTGTAGTACCCAACTGAAACTGTAATAAAGAAGTTGGCAGCATGAACTTTGGCAGACTTTAGTCTACTTCCTCAGATGCATTTGGTGAAGTGGAAAGCCAGGGACAGCCCTACACATGTCACATTGGTCTGTGAGGACGTCAATTCGAATTCCACAAAGTCTAGGAAAGCTCCTGCTGCCAACTTCTTTCTTTCAGTGAGTCTCAAAGGTGCTACAAGATCTCTCTGCAGACTGATACCACATAGGGAAACACAGGGGCATCCTTCCTCATAGGAATATAGGAATATCTATTCTAGGGGAATCCTTACCCATAGGGAAACACAGGGGGAGGCTTATTCATTTCAAGGATAGGGCAAGTCTTCTCCTCTGTTTCTCCATCGGCCAACACAATGGGCAAGGATGGGAAAAGACTGTCTGTCCCATTTGTTTTAAGGAGTAGTGCGCTGGGGAGAAGGTGGGAATGGAGGGCAGGTCCGGGAAAAGGAGGACGGCTGGGCCCAAGGCGGCTTGCAACCAGTGCTTGCAGGAGCAAAAGGAAAAGAAGGCCACTTTTTCCAAGGGGGGGGCGGTTGCGCGGGGCGCCTTCGCGGAACTTGGCTTTAACTCCTTCGCTGCCGGGGCGAATGCCTCCACGCGCTCCCCCCCCAATAGCCCCCCCACCCCCACTTCATCCTTGGCTATTCCCAAGCATCCCCTCCCCAAAAATGAGATATCTCTCCTCCCTCTCCCCCCCCTCAATTTCCCGCTTCTCACCTGTTTTGGAAAGCGATCAGGAGCCTGGGATCCAGGATGTTTTCCTCCGGCTCCCACGTGTTATATCTTGCAAAAGGAAAAAAGACAAAATATATGGGAGGGGAAAAAATGGGGGGGGGGGAAGAGAAGGGGGGGAAAAAAGGCATCGGGATTTGTCAGAGTCCCTTCCTCCCGTGCCAGGCATTTCCCAACCTCCCCTTTTCCAAGCTGCGTTTTAGATGCAATAGACGGCACCGGGTTTTGCAGCATCCATTTGGAAGTGGGCTTTCGGGGCTACTACTCTTGGGGGGGGGGGTATGGAGGCGATCGTGTCTCTTTGGGGAGGGCAGTCGTGATGCCACAGAAATCCCCAGAGGGTTTCCCAAGCCTTATAGGGCGACCTGCCCCCCCTCCACTCCATCCAAGGCCGCCCAAGTCTTGAGTCCGCCTGAGCCGGCGCTGTCATCCAGCCCTCCTCCTCCTCCTCCTCCTCCTCCTCCCAGATCCAGAAGGAGCAGCAGAGACGGGAGGATCGGGGGAGTGTATTTTTTGGGGGAGAGAGAGAAAGGCGGTGGGTCAAGTTAAAATTTGCAATTGCCAAGCCACCTAGTGACAGTCCTCGCCTCAGCTCCCTCTTTCCAGCCCGGACCGGATTTCAAAGCGGGGATTTAATTATATATATATATATTAAAAATTACGCGGCTCCCCTCTTTTCCTTGCCCCCCTTCCCCCTAATCTCTCCTCCTCTTCTCCCCATCCTACCCCCTTCCTTGGTCGGTGTCTGGGGCTCTGCTCGGTTCTGCAATATGGAGCCTTCCTTTGCAAGGGAAAGGAGCCATTTTCTGCAACTGCTGAACATCAGTCGCCGCCTCGCCTGCCTGCCTGCCTGCCTGGGCTGCTTTTGCACCCTCCCCCGGATGGCCTCGTCTTTTCCACACCGATCGATGCAGAGTCTCTCTTCCTTTCCTCCCCCCCCCCCCGCTCCGCTTCCAAAGAGCTCCATTTTTATGCATAAAATGTAAAAGCAGCCGAGGCGTTTCCCGGAGGAGAGGGAGGGGGGCAAGAGCAGAGTCCGCAGCAGCGGGTCTCCCCTTCCCAGGACTTACTTGGACGACCATCCTCTCCATTTGACCAGATACTCCACTCGGCCCTGCAAGGGAGGAAAAGAGGGGTCAGGCGCCGGGGAGATCCCCCCACCGTCCGCCCCGGAGACCCCCGGCTTCCCCCGCATCCAGCTCCAAAGCATCGCCCGCCACGCACCTTCCGGAGCCGCTTCTTTTCGATGCTTTCCACCGCGAAGACATGCTCGCCCACCGCCGGCAGCTCCATTTTGGGGAGGGAGGGAGGGTGGGTGTGGGGGGTTGTTATTATTAATATTATTATTTGCAATGGGGCAAGAAAAGAGGGGAGTGTGTTGGGGGGATCGCAGGCAACCAAAAAGGCAAGCAGGCAGCTCCGGCTCTCCTTCCTCCTCTTCCTCCTCTCGCTTCGCCTTTCCAGACAACTGAGCTGCAGCCTCTTGCAGCGTCGCAACTCATGCAAATCCTGCTGGAGACGTCACGAGGGGCGGGGCCCTCGCTGCCTGTCAAAAAGCAACGCCGCCCCCGGATTGGCTCAGCGCTAGGAAAAGGGGTAGGGGGGGGGGGAGAATGGTTTGCATCCGCACTGCAGGACTAATCCGGGTTGACACCGCTTGGACTGCCGTGGCTCCCCATGCTGTGGAATTTTGCGACTTGGGACAAATCCCAGGATTCCCTAGCACACGGGGACCAGAGGTCCTCGCCGCAAAGGAGGACAAGGCACAGCAAAATGGAGGACCTTCCAGGAGAAAAAAAAAATGGAGGCTATGTCAAAATGAAAGCTAAAAACCCTCACTCACATAGATGTAAATTCAGGCTTCTTTCTGATGCTCAAAATGGAGGACAGTTTGTGAATTCCTCCTGGACAGGAAGTGGGAATGGAGGACGCGGCCTGGAAAAGGAGGACGAGTCTGGTCACTCTGGCCATGCCAATTCGTGGTGCCAAAGCGGGTTATTTCTGCAGTGCGGATGAAGTGACCGAAGTAACCTCAGTCCCACAAACCAGGAGTGCTTGGGAGAATCATGGCGACATCAGCACTGCAGAAATAATCCGGTTTGACGCCGCTTTAACTGCCGCGGCTCCATGCTATAGAATTCTGGGAAGTGTAGTTTGTTGCGGCACCAGAGCGAAGCTACACGTCCCAGAATACCATAGCCTGGAGCCACGGCAGTTAAAGCGGAGTCAAACCGGGTTATTTCTGCAGCATGGATGGAGCCTATTATGTCTTCAATCTCTTAAATGGGAGGCGTCCTAATTTCTCTTTCCATCCTGGTAGGATTATTCCACGCAAGAGAGGAACATTTCAAGACAAAACACGGGTGGGCCCTTGGATTTTAAAATGCACCCGGCAGAACAGCTCTGCCTGGGAGGGATAGGTAGCGGGGTCTAAAGCCCTCCGCCGTTTTGGGATTGTTTCGGCATGTAATGCTGGCCCCCCGAAAGGGCCGGGCTCGCCCTTCGCAATCACTCCACGGGGCTTCGGCTCCGTTCTCGTTACCGAAAAGACCCGTGTGTTTGGGCGGGTGACCATCTCGGCCGGGCGATCCTCCTGCAAAGAGAGCGGACACGCTTCCCTGGACGCGAAGGTTGTGTCCGGGAATAATTCCCCTCGTTAGGCGCTTCTGCCGGGCTTGTAAGTCTGTGTGAACGAAGATGTGGAAACACGGGAGTGACAGAAAAGGAACAGAAGAGAAGAAGGACCAGTGAAGCTGCGAAAGGAAAGGAAAGGAAAGGAAAGGAAAGGAAAGGAAAGGAAAGGAAAGGAGCCAGAAGACCAGAAGAAGTCGAGGCGGAGGTGGAATCCTTGTCTGCAGATGCACGCATCCACGCATCCACACGTGCATCGGCGTCGGTCACAGGAGGTGTAAAACGCGTCTTCTGTGGTCCTCAGAAAAGAGAGAGACAGAGAGAGAGAGAGAGACTCCCGCGCTGGAGAAGGGGAGTCTACATAGAAAACTGTGGAATCGGGGCGCCATGGAAAAGGAGACCAAGGCTGCTTCCGCACTGGAGAAATAACCCAGTTTGACACCACTTGAACCGCCGTGCTTCGATGCTATGGAATTCCGGGAATGCTAGTTTGTTGTGGCACCAGAGCGGAGTAAACTAGACTTCGCTACCCCGAACAAACGACACTTCCCGTAGCATGGAGCCATGGCAGCCCGAGTGGTGTCCAACCGGATTATTTCTGCAGTGCGGATGCAGCTCAAGAACCCATCAAATGCGCGTGTGTGTGTGGAGGTTGATGGCTCCAGAGCCGAGATTTACGGGGCGGGGGACGAAGAGGAGACCCTCTTTACATTGCTTTGGATGATAATCTAAGGAGGAAACCAGACGGGGAGAAGAAGGACACGCGTGTTGGCGGGCGAAGTGGGTCAGTTGGGGAGAGAAAAGAGAAAGGAACCATCGCCAGGGAAACCGGATCCAAACAAGATTGGCTCAAGATCAGGAGGACTCCGGTGAACGGAGAAGACTCGCCAAGAGATCGATGGAGGGCAAACGGGAGAGTCCTACTCTTCTTCTTCTTGTGGCTGCATCCGCACTGTAGAAACAATCCGGTTTGACAGCACTTTGACGGCCACGGCTCCAGGCTATGGACTTCTGGGAATGGTAGCATGTCGTGGCACCAGAGCTCAAGTGGTGTCAAGCCGGGTTATTTCTGCAGTGCGGATGCAGCCACAGTCTCCAAAAGAGAGGGGATGCGTTTCGCACACCTGAGGGAGCCGGGGTTTTCTTTTTTTTGGGGGGGGGGGGGGGATGGCGTCGCGGCCGGATGGCAGAGTCTTTTTTAAGCCCAGGATGACCTTCGTCTGCTGGGAAGGGAACCCTGGGCGGTTCTCTTGCGTCTCGGCCTGGCTTCCCAAATCTGGCCATGCCGCTCCAGGTGAGGCTGCCCCTCCCTCCTGGCCAAGTAGTTCTTGGGGGGGGGGGGAAAGGGGGGGTCGATCCTTTGGGAGCAGAAGCGCATGAAGCGAAGGAAAGGGCCGGATTTGCCACCGAGAAGGGGCCAGCCTCCCCGCCTAGCCAATTGCGGGAGATGTTGTTGCAGAAAACCCGAGCACGGTGACGTGGAGGAGGGAGGGGGGGAGGGAGGGAGGGAGGGAAGCTACCTGCCTCAGGAGCCCCCTCCCCTCCCCAAATCTGCGGGGCCTGGGCCGAGGGAAGGGCCCTGGAAGGAGCCGCTTCGAGGCGGGGCCCGGTCGCTCGCCACCAACCCCGGCTGGCTTCCAAAGCCTCGGCCCGCTCGTCAGAAGGGTCCCCACGACCCCCGTGTTTCTTTCTTTCTTTCTTTCTTTCTTTCTTTCTCCGTGTCTGGATCTCTCGTGTCCCGCCTCTGGCCAGCACGCGGGACTGGAGCAGCCTTCAGCCAAGTGGACATCCAGTTCGCCCTCTATCGACATTCGGAGGAACCCTGGCTGCATCCGCACTGCAGAAATAACCCGGTTTGGCGCCACTCGAACTGCCAGGGCTCAGTGCTATGGAATTCTGGGAACTGTGGTTTCTTTAACCCCTTTAGCTCTGGAGCCACATTCCTAGAATTCCATAGCATTGAGCCGTGCCCGTTCAAGTGGTGTCAAAGCGGGTTATTTCTGCAGTGCGGATGCAGCCTCAGTGTCCTCATCAATGGATGGATGGGGGGGGGGCGGGAATCAGCCTCCCTGGCCCCCAAACTGTGGGAGGTCAGAAACAGGGATGGTGTTGTGTTAGTGCACTCTCTCGAAATGGAGGCACGGCGTTCGATCACAGCTGCTTGCCAATTGTGAGTCCTCCATGGACTTAGATCAGGTTGTTGTTGCGTGTTGTTTCCGACTTATGGCGACCCTCTCACGGGACTTTATTGGCAAGATTTTGTTCAGAGGAGGTTTTCCATTGCCTTCCTTTGAGGCTGGGAGAGTGTGACTCGCCCAAGGTCACCCAGTGGGTTTTATGGCTGAGCTGGGAGTTGAACCCTGGTCTCCAGAGTCGCCGCCCAAGCCTCCAACCACTAGGCCTAGTTCCACTGGAGGTTGTGTCCACCCGAGGATGCGACTCAGGCAGGCTACGAGGAGGAGAAGGTCACCTCTTTTTCTTTTGTGGAAACTCAAAGCAGGCATCACCCCCAGAGATTGAGAAAGTGACTCGGCTGGACGACAACTTCCAGAATCCCCCGAGACAGACGACTTGGCCAGACTTGTGCCCCCACACCCACCTTAAAAAGTAACTTTTCCAAGCTCTGGTCACTGCTCGCTTCTGCAGCCCCAAAAGCAGACTTCCCTCTCTCTCTATAATAGTACCAGCTTGTCTCAAGGGAGGGCGAGAAACAACCGCCTCGCAACACTTTAAACCTCCCGCCTCTGAATCCTGCAGAAAAGCAGGTGTTTTTTTTCCCCGGAGGCACAAAGTCCTGATTATGGGGGTTTTCCCGGTGCATTCTTTGGATTCTCGTTTCGCACCGTTTTCCAGTCCGATCCGTTGCTTTGTGTGCATGCACCGGAGGGGTGTTGATTCGGCTCTTTCTAAATCCCCCGGTTCTTCTGCTGAAGAAACTGACCATCTCTCTCTCTCTCTGTGGGTGTGTATTCATTCACCCGTGGACAGCAAAGGGACACGGGGACCAGCCGTCCTCCTTTCCCCAGGACACGTCCTCCATTTAAACCTTCTGCCCAGGAAGAATTCCAAAAAGTCCTCCCTTTGGAGCACGACGAAGCAGCATGGATTTATAGTTAGTTATACTGAGTGTTCTAGAGCTGTCCATTTGGTTATGTCCTCGCTTTCTCTGGAATATCCTACATTTCACGGTGCCTTGTCCTCCTTTGCGGTGAGGGCTTCTGGTCACCCTGGGAAAGGGAGTACCTGGCCAAGTGGAACTCATTCTTGTCGGAGATTAAAATCAAAGACAAGAGTGTTTATACAAAGAGAGAAAGAAAAAACAATCGAGTCTGGGTAAAGACTGCCCGCAAGACAATGGCTGCATCCAGACTGGAGAAATAGTCCAGTTTGACGCCACTTGAACTACCATGGCTCCATGGCTCAGGAATGCGGAGCTCTGGTGCCGCAACAAACTGCAATTCTCAGAATTCCATAGCATGGAGCCACGGCAGTTAAAGCGGGGTCAAATCGGATTATTTCTCCAGTCTGGATGACAGCTCGGAACACCAGCTCTCATGACACTCACATTCCCAAATCGTGGGAAATAAATAGGGTGGGCTTGGGGAGGGGATCTGAGGTCTCAATTACCCACAATCTTTACCTCGTTGTCGCCCTAGAACTCCTTGTTCCTCATGTGCTTCAATTCCGGTGTGAGTTTTGGTCGTAATCGGAACAATTCGGGGACAAAAGAGAGCCGGAGAAGCGCCCACCCCCCGCGCCCGCTTTCAATAAAAGCCCCTCTTGACAATGGCATTCTACCCCTATTGTGACGTCCCGCGGCGTGACGTCATAAAGCCCCACCGCATCGACCCGCCGCAGAGGCAAAAGAGAGCGTTCCCGAGTCCGGATGAAAGGAAGAATAGCGGGCGTGGGTGCTTTCAAAGAAGTGTTTTGCGTCTTCCGGCATGGCGGGGGGGGGGGGGGGTGGACTGGATGTCCTTTGAGGTCTCTTCCAGCTCTAGGATTCTATGAACATGAAGTGAAAAGCCCACTGAGCAGAGCTTGCCTGGAAAAGCCTCGCCAGAGGCAGGCGCTTCCAGGGCTCGTGTATCTTTAAGAGCGGGTGAAAAGGGGGCATTCCACTCGGGATGGTTTCCACGCGGGGCAAAGAGGCAGCCAGCGACGGGGAAAGTCGCCCCTTTACTAAAGCGGCGCAGGAGGTCTCGATTCAGGATAGCCACTTGTCAATGAAAAAGAAAACATTACACTGGGTTTCTGTCCTGCCACTCCGTGGGCGATCCTGCGTGGGCTCTGGCAGGGCAGCGGAACGCGACGGGATCACCCGGAATTTATCACGATCTCTTCTGGATTTGGCTCGCCCGCATGTCGAGGGACTGGATTTAGGATCGACAAGCTGCTCTTCCCTTCCAATTCCAAAGGATCACCGAGGAAAAGGGAAAAGGAAAACCAGATTCCTGCACGAATCTCCGACGGAGGCCTCGAGGGGATCCCACGGCTGCTCCACGAACTCCCTTCGGCCGGCTCTTTGCAAAGGGGCGTTTAGGGAAAGAGAAGGCTCCGGATTAAACACCAAGGGAGCGCAAGGGTTTCGGCGTCCGGCAGGAAGGCGTGACACGTGTCAAGGGAGGAAGGATTCGCCCTGGAGAATTAAGTAGTTAACTACTACTCCTGTTCTCTTTCTCCCTTCCTTTCATTCTCACTCACAGTAGTGGCCCGGATCCTGACTCGAGGGAGACCCATGGGATAAACGAGCCAACCGGGATCCCCTCGATTCAGTGGGTCTTCGTGAAGAGGAACAGGCTGACCAGGTCTTCTCACCGCAAAGGAGGACAAGGCACCTTAAAATGTAGGGCGTCCAAGGAAAATGGAGGACATGGCCAAATAAAAGCTAACGACGCTCATATACATATAAATTCCTGCTTCTTAGTCCTACTCAAAATGGAGGACTTTGGGGGGCATTCCTCCTGGACAAATGGTTGAAATGGAGGACAGGCCTTGGACAAGGAGGACGTCCGGTCACCCTGACCCCATTTGATCCGTCTTGCCTTCCTTCGCGGAAAGCCTACGGAGACTGATAACGGCGAAGTAAGTTCTTTTTTAAAATAAATAAATCTCCAGGAGTCTCAGATCAGCGGCATGTGAGTTTGGTGCCCGCCCTTAGACCTCAGGCAGCAAGTTTCCCTCGGGGGCAAGGCTGGTGCCAGACCCTCCGCCGCGGTCTAACCGAGGTCTTCCGCTGCATCCGCACTGCAGAAATAAATCCGGTTTGACAGCACTTGAACCGCCCTGGTTCAGTGCTGTGGAATTCTGAGCTCCGCTCTGGGGCCACAACAAACGACCCTTCCCAGAATTCCACAGCATGGAGCCAGGGCAGTTCAAGTGGTGTCACACAGGATTTATTACTGCAGTGCGGATGCTGAGAAAAAGCCACTTTCCCCCCTAGGAGACGACTTGGAGTGGCGAAGAAATAATTACACAATTCATCTCCCTTCATAGGAGGCTGTTCTGGGCAAGAAGAAGAGAAAGGCGTATGTACCGCTTACAAACAGAGGCTTGGGCCCCGGATTCGCCCCGGATTAAACAGGCCTGTCTGCACTGCCAATCCCTCTCTCTCTGTGTTCGCCTAATCTTCTCCGAAGCCGCGCTCTTTCTTTCCCAGGCTGGACTCTCTCAAGATTTTGCCCAAAATCCCTGAAAAAGGCAAAGAATGGAAGCGAACGGGGTGGGTCGGTAGGAAGAACTCCCCCCAGGGTGACCAGGCGTCCTCATTTTCCCGGACACGTCCTCCACTCCAACCCTCTGCCCAGGAGAAGCTCCGGAAAGCTTCCATTTGGAGCAGGACTAAGGAGCCCGCAAGGACATTGGTTTCTAGGAGTGTTTTGAGAGCTTTTGTCTTTCCCTCCGTTTTTCCCCGCACGTCCTCCATTTCCCGGTGCCTTGTCCTCCTGTGCGGTGAGGACACACACATCTGGTCGCCACATGAATTTATGGGGAGATGAGTGGGTTTTTTGAGCAGCTTTGTCCTTTGGAATGTCTCCCATGTCCCCGGGATGTCCTCCATTTCTGCGGTGCCTTGCCCTCCTTTGGAGGACACATCTCTCTCTTCCTTCCTTCTTTCCTTCCTTTCCCTATTCTCTCTCTCTTCTCTCTCTCTCTCTCTCTCAGCTGCCTCTCCCGCCTTTTCGGAAGGGAAAGGGTTAAGCGTGGCCGTATGCAAATGAGGCCGGGGCTGGCAGCCACGTGCGGCGCTCGCTCAAGGGAGGAAAGCAGACAGAGAGCCAGAGCCAGAGCGCGTGCACGGGCGGCCGACGCGCACGCGCACGCGCGCTCCCGTGCCTGCCTCTGTCCGCTGGACTGAGCAGCTGAGTGGCCGCTCCTCCTCCTCCTCCTCCTCCCCGAAGGCGAGGCTTCCTTTCCCTGTGGGCTCTTCCTCCCCACTTGCTGGCTTCTTCCACAGAGCCCGTCTTTCCTAGCTTTTTCCTAGCTGCCTCATGGGTCTTTTTTTAAAAAATTATCCCAGGCTGCATCCGCACTGCAGAAATAATCTGTCCGCTTTGGCACCGCTTTGGTCCGAAACACACTACAGAAATAACCCGCTTGAACTGCCCCGCCTCAGTGCTAGGAATTGTACTTTATTGTGGCACCAGGGCTTTCTGACAGAGAAGGCTAAATGCCTCCCCAAACCACACTTCCCAGGATTCCCTAGCAGTGAACCGGGGCAGGTCAAGCGGTCTCAAACTGGAATTGTTTCTGCAGTGTGTTTTGTACCTTTATCTGGCATGGCTCAAGGCTATGGGACTCTGGGATCTGTAGTTTGTTGCGGCACCAGAGGACTTCCCAGGATTCCATAGCCTTGAGCCATGGCAGTCAAAGTGGTGTCGAACTGGGTTACTTCTGCAGTGCGGATGCAGCCCAAGACACCCAGTCGTTTTAGTTGCGGTGTGTGTGCGGGGAATACCTTCCTCAAAGAAGTCTGTATGGAAATTTTAATGTTGTAAGCCGCCCCGATTGCTCTGCAGACGGGCGGGATATTTATTATTATTATTATTATTATTATTATTATTATTATTATTTATTATCATTGAGCCTCACTGAAAGATGCCGAGCTTCAGGACGACCAGGTGTCCTCAACCCACAGGAGGACCAGGCACCGCAGAATGGAGGACATGCCAGGAAAATGGAGGACAGTACCCAACAAAAACTCGAAACACTCATTCAGACGTACCTGCGTGCTGCTTCGTCCTGCTCACAATGGAGGACATTTGGGAATTCCTCCTGGCGAGAAGGCCGGAAGTGTAGGACAGGTCCTGGAAAAGGAGGACGTGTCTGGTCCCCCTGCCGAGGTGGGATGCCCCTGTGCAACGTCGTTCCTCCGGCCGGGAAGCCTGGTGGGCTTTTTTACCTGATCCTCCTGAGGAGGAGGAAGAGGAGGAGGAGGAGGAGGAATTTGCACTCAGGGCGAGAGGCTCCTGCCAGGACAGAGCTTTCAGGTGTCCTGCCCTGCCCTGGCCTGGCCTGCCCTGTCCTCCAAGGCAACCTCGGTTTCCAGGGAGCCCTGCAACCCCTCAGAACAGTCCTGGGCTGCCTCTGCACTGCAGAAATACAACCGCTTTGGCACCACTTTAACGGCCATGACTCCAGGCTATGGAGTGGTGCCAAACCAGATTATTCCTGCCCTGCAGATGCAACCCTGGTGGCTCAGACCCCAAGGCCTCTCTCACCCACTCTTCTTTTCCCAGACCTCCAAGGGAAACCCACCTGCCAGGCAGGAGAGGGGGGACAGGACAACTTTTAGGGAAAGCGACACTCCCTGTGGTTTTGCAGGCAGCAGCATGTTGGCTGCCAGGATCAGGAGCTCTGCAGGATTCTCCCCTCTCCTTTGAAAGCCACCTAAGGAGCAACTGGCCAATCATCCCCTGGCCCAAAGGGCACATGGATGGCGCAATCCAGAGGATCAGCTCCAGTCTCAAGCCTGGGAACTGCTCTGGCCTCGGGGATGAATGCCTTTGGCTGGCTTTGGATGATGGATGTTTCATGCCATATTCAAAACTCAAACCAGAACAATCCAAAACTAAGCGATCTAGAAGTCCCAGTTGCTTGCTGTTATGTCCCATCAAATTTGCTCTGACATGGCAAACTTAAGCTAGGGTTTTCTTGGCAAGATTTATTCAGAGAACGTACACAGTTGCCTTCCTCATTTGCTAATAATTTAGGAAAGTGGGAAGTGGGTGAGTGAGGGACAAATACAGTTGTCCCTCTTTAATGCACACAGAGTGGTAGGCATTCCCCCACTCCTTTAGTTTTCATGCCTTCAAAAATGCTCCCAAACTCCACAATATTGTGATGTCCAAGAGTTAGCAATATTATACTCTAGTTACCCACCCAGGAGTGGATGTGGGGTTCGTTTTCTTTTTCCATTAAGTATAAATCATGGTCTTGAGCTCTACCAGCTGAAGGACTACAGGAACCAATTGTGGCAATCCCTTACCAGTGTAACTAAAGAATAATCTCACTCACCTTTAGGCATTATTATTATGGGATTTAGGGACATTTTTGAAGGTTGGAGAAGTAAAAAAAAAAGGGGGGGAATATCTCAAACTGCACGCATTTAAGGAGGGAAAATCTTTTTTAAATCTCTTTTTAAATTTAGTTACATTAATTTAACAAAGGATGCTCCAGATGAATGTTGGTGATGTGGTGGAAACTCTTACATTAATATGTGGTGGCACTGTCTTTCAGTTTTCCATTTTTGACATAAAGTCCAAGATAATCACCAACTAACTTTCAGAATTATCTCCCATCTTGGATCTGTTGTCCCTATTGACAAATACTAACATATCTCTGTTACCTAAAGGTATGTTATTACAGTACATATTTGTTATTTAGCAGCAAGAGTAAGTATTGCATACAACTGGAGAAGTGAAAATGCTCTATCACTTTGACAATGGGGGACAAATTATGGGGGGAAAATACAGTTGAGAAATATATTCCATAAGAAATTATGGCAGACACAATGAACTGTTTTGTGTCCATTTACACAGTTTTGTGTCCATTTATCTCTTATACTGATAGCGATACAGATGAAATCAGTATACCAACTCCTCATATAAATTTATTGAAAGGTCTACATTAACAACTAACTTTTATATAATTTTGTTATATGGAGAGCTATGGGAAGAACACTGAAAATATTCACATGGAGAGGGGTTGTTGTTTTTAAAAAAATCTTGTATAGCTTGGGAGTTTTTTAAGTTGCTTATCTGGTATTTTTTCTCTCTATGTGAAATTTATTAAAATTATTTTTTTTAAAAAAATGGATGAAAAACCTTGTTAGCATTTAAAGTAAAAAAAAAATTCAAAGAGGCGCAACCTTTATGAATGACTAAATAGAAATCCCATGAATGAAAATCCAAGTTCAAATGATAGTTAATTAAACCAGTAAATTATTTCTAAATTACTTCTTTTTTTAAAAAAAGTATTCATTAAATAAAACAGATGGTGCCAGGAAGAAAACAGTAGTGGGAATGCACAATAAAACACAGAGGACCAAAACTGGTTTTCTGTAATAAGGACAGAATGGCCTGGTGACAAAGGCCTTTGATACAGCTTTAAAGAAGATAAAAGACTGAGTGGCTGAAAAGAAAGAACCCAACAGAAAATTTAGCTGAAAGTTCAAAAGTGTTTCAGTGAGAGCTAGTGTAACATAGCAGGTAAGCTACTGAGCGGTAAGCCAAGAAACTCTTGGCACAAATCTTGCCTGTACCATGAACTCAGGATAGTGTTTCTCTAGGCTGCCATACCCTCCTACTGTCCTGATTTGGCAGGAACAGCAATGAATCCTTTGTCATTCCACTTTGTCATCTGCTTTTAAGGTGTCCTAGTTTCTCTCTTCTCCTCCCACTTTCCCCCTTACTCCAATTGTTGCACCCTTGAGTTCAATGTGAAAAAGTAATTTATACTCAGTTAATTCAGCAGAGGGGAGACATGTTCTTCCCAGTAGGCTCATTTGCCATCTTGACCACAATGATGTTGCATGGCCACAGATATCTCAAGTTTCATCTGTGAAACATTGGTAGGTATGAGCTGCCCATCCTGTGCGATACAGGGATAAAAACACTGAAGGACTATGGCAAGGATGGCTGGGATGGTGTGTGATATGCATCCTGAACATTTAAAAGCACTATATAAGCAGAGTGACCTTTTCCTGGACATGTCTGACATTTCAGCCTTCTTAATTTTTTGTGGGTTTTTCGGGCTGTGTGGCCATGTTCTAGAAGAGTTTCTTTCTGACGTTTCACCAGCATCTGTGGCTGGCATCTTCAGAGAATACTGGAATGGAAGAGAGTGGGTCTATATATACTGTGAGACCCTGGGTAGAGGGGTGATTCCCATGTAAACTGTGTATTGTTCTGTGTTGAATAGTTGAAAAGTGTGTATTGTTCTGTGTTTCAGCCTTCTGTCCAGGAGGAATCCCACAATGTCCTCCATTTGGAGCATGACAAAGAAAGTATGGATTTATATTTTTAGTAGTATTGTTAACTTTTATCTGGTCATGTAATCCATTTTTCTTGAATGCCCTCCATTTTGTGGTGCGTTGTCCTCCTTTGTGGTTATGACCTCTGGTCACCCTGTATATAAGCATTTGTAATTTTATGAGGATCACTTAATGAATCTTGAAAGGGATATTTTGGCTATAGTCATAAATCCCCTGTGAGGGGATAAGCCCCATTGAGCTCAATGAGATGCACTTCATAGTAAACATGCATAGGATTTCACTGTTCAGATCATTCATGTATTTTGGAGTTTGTGTAGAACTCTTGTTGAAACTGAACCATAATTGTCTCAAAGAATCCAGCATACTTACTTCTCCTTGTGGTCTTGAAGGAACCAGCGTCTAAGATCCCCTGGTAAGGAAATGATTACGGTATTTATTTAGTAAAACCACAATGTACTTTTCAGCTATAATGCTTCCCCAAGAATTCACAATAATAAACAAAAACTTTAAAATAGTATAATTTAGAATAACAATTAATTTAAGTCTACAATTGGCCATTTCAAAAGCAAAGCAGTAGATAAAAAGAGTGGAACCCAGCCAACATTCCAAAATTGTCAGGTAAAATTAGACAAGAGGCAACACAATAAATGCTCCTCACTCACTGCTATCAAAGGGATGGAAGAAGTCTGCCAGCCCACCTCCTCTGGATTAAAGGGGGAATCCTGTGGGGATTCCAGCATCTGGAATCTTCCAGATTCTGTTGGACTGCAGCTTCCAGAATGCCTCATAATGGCTATGCTGGATAAAGCTGGATGGGAATTGCAGTCCTATAATCTCTGGAAGGTCACAAGATTTCCATCCCTGCTTTTAAGAATCCCAGGTCATTACAAAAATGGGATTTGCTCCTTGTCAGCACCACCCTAAACTCTCCAACTGACAGAGCTGGTCTAGGAAATGTATGTCATTTGAGAATCCTCTTGTAGAAAAAAGACCCCCAGTTCTCTGGCCACAGTCTACTTATAGCTTAGCAAGTCAGTACCAGTGGTGGATAATTATTGAATTACTTTAGGATAAGTGTGATATAGTTTGTGAAAATGTATTGCACTTAATGTTCTCTACTAGAACTTGGAAAACTTACCTTTTGGGGCTATACTAGCTGGACAGTCCTGGGAGTTATTGTCCCAAAAGTTACTGTTCCAGCTGAAGTTTCTGGCCATTGTATTTATTTATTGCATCTTTATTCTGCTTTTCCTTCAATGCCCTCAAGGTTACAAGTACATGTTTGTCCTCCTCTTTATCCTTACAAGAACTGCATGAGGCAGGTCAGGCTGAGAGTGAGTCTTTGGCTCAAGGTGTGGCTCCATGGGTCACAGAGGATGAGAACCTGGGTCTTTCAAGTCACAGGGCAGACCCATGTAAATAGCAAGAGTAGTGGAGCAATGCAACCAGTAAAGAGCAATAGCTATTTAATTAATAAATAGCCATAATGTTAGTGATATGTTCCTTACCTTTCAGAAGTGGGAGCAATAGGTATAACATTACCAATGTAGAGATGACAAGCTCTAGGTTCTAGTCATTACTTGGACAATGCTGAATGCAGAAGAACTCTGAAGATGCAGGCCTGATCTTAAAGAGAGTTCATCCAGAACAGGCATATTCCCATCAATCTAGATAATACAGCCACCCACTGTTATTTCTTTTCTGATATGGTTGAGCCTCACTTTATTATTATGTACCACTGGTTGAAAAATATGGAAGTGGGAAAGGGTTTGCCCTATGGAGAGCTAGTGAAAAGGAATCAGCAAATTGGGCATCAACTGAACTGATGACAGTATAGTGGTCCCTTGATATCTGCTGGGATTTGGTTCCAGGACCATCACCATCACCACAACCCTGTAGATACCAAAATATGTGGATGCTCAAGTCCCGTTAAATACAATTACATGGCAAAATGATGTCCCTTATATAAAATGGTAAAATCAAGGTTTGCTTTTTGGAGTATATATATATATATATATATATATATATATTTCAAGCCATGGATGGTTGAACCCATGGATACAGAGAGCCAACAGTACAATCCAAATATCTATGCCTATGTAACTCTAAAATCCAGTGAGGCAACTGGCATGGGGGCATCAACGACAGGTAGCAAGTAACCAGGAATGTAAGTAATATAATGATTTTAACAACTAGATGTTATGCGCACTTGGAATAAATTTCCATCAGCAGGGTTTCTAACTAAATATACATAAGAATGTGCTGTGCATTATAGAAAGTGGCATGGCATATGCCCCTCAGGCTCTGAGATGCAATGGTCTGATGCCATATAAGTAATTTTTGGTGTGTTAAGTTGATGGAGAAGGAGCGCTCATATATTAATTTCATGGTTCACTTTGTCACAACAAAAGGAGCATAGGGATTTGTGTGCACTACTGGTTTTCTGGTGGTCACTACTGGAGCTTGCCATTTGGATTTGTTTCCCCTAGGCACCAAAATGTTTTTGGCTCAAAAATATAGGGTGTTTATCCTGTTCTGTGAAGCTGTTGGGTATTGGAAAATTATGAAGACCCTTGAAAAACAAAGGACCTCTCTCCAAGCTATAGTGTAAATGCTGTGAAACAGAGGCATCTTGTTTATGATGTAGACTGAAGATAATGTGTACATGTGTGTATATGTGTGTGTATGCATGTGTGCATGCTATTATTAAACCACTCAGTCAAATGGATGCAGACAACATAAGCAGGAAAGAACTACCAGTCAATGGTTTGTTTGTCTGAGAACAATTGTTTTGACTTGGAGCAAAGGTAGGAAACAGCCAGTCTAGCTTAGCTTGAAGCAGCAACAGCAACAGCAAGGTTTGCTGGATATCACCATTTGTACACACACACTGCTGGCTCAGAACTGAACAAAGACCCTGCCTCTGCACTGTCACTGAGCTGAGCCAATAAAAAGCAAACTGATATTACAATTTTGATTTCCCTTGAGGCCCGGTGGGGCTTAATGTAAGAATTATTATCCATTGTGAATAGCAGCTGATATAGAGTGCACAGAGAAAATGAGGGTGGTGTATTTTCTTTAAATAAATTGGTGGTTACCTCCCCCCAAACAATGCTAAATTTCTTTCACCATGTTAGCTCTAGGAATTTTGTCAAACTTCTTTTAACAGAGAGATGAAATATCCCTTAACCTTCTGTGATGAATGCATGTTTAGAAGAAAAGCAAACGATGCTTACATGCAAACAAAATGAAGATCTGGATGAATAGGGGGAGATGGCGAGAGGGATGGAAAGATGACATTCAATCTGCTGAATCAGGGCCTTTTCCCAGGCACGTCCCATCTTCAGTCCCTGAACTTTAAATGGATATCGCCATCTCAGAAAACTCAATACTTCCTCTTTAGAGGCAGCCAAGCTTAAAAGTGGCCAGACAGTAATTGTGCTGCTTTAATATATCTTTTCAAAGGCACAAATTAATTAACTCGGGTTCTTTGTGGTGGTGCTGGGGAGTATCTCAGGTGAAAACAATGGAAGCCACCAGTAAAGCATATAAAGAAAGAAAGAAATGACTTCCTGGAGACTAGCATTCAGTGTTATAATCATTCAGTTTCAAAGTGTTCAAATTGCTAAAAAGGCAGGTCTGTCAATATGGAGTTCAGCAGAATTTTCATCTGGCTTCTCTTCCTGGACTGATTGCAGAAGATTTGACAGTAATGGTTATAATGGGGCTTATAATGCTCTCTGCCTTGATAGTAGCTAGGAGATTGTCTGCTTGTCTATCTATTGATCATCTGTCTGTCTGTCTATCCATCCTTTTGTAGGCCTTTTTGGGAGAAAAACATTGTTGGTCTTACTGCATGCCACATAAATGAGATGGACAAAGCTTCTAATTTTTAATATTTCACTGTCATAACTAGGCCACTAAATACTGTGTTTTTCATGTAGGAAAGGTTGGTCTTATTCATTAGATAGAAGATATGATTTGTGAAAGACTTCACTACTTTCTGAGGGCAGCTAGGCTGGTTCCTTCTGTTACCAGGCAGGGCTTTTTATTCAGGCAGCCTTTTGGCCACTGAAATAGTTTCTGTGGAAGGGTCTTTTAATGCTGGTGTTGCACTCTTCTCTTTCTTCCTTGTTATCTATTTAAAATGTTTTGGGCTGTTTTAATTCAGTGTTTGGTTTTAATATAATAGCTTATTTAATGTTTTTAAAGCTATATTTTATATTATAACATGCCTTTTGTGGCATTTTCTTTAATGTTGTAAGCTGTTTGGAAAGTATACTCTATTTTTCTCCCTTAGACCCTGCCCCAAAAGCCAGATGAGGGAATTAAGCCAGGAATCTCTAAGCTGTACATACCATAATACTCGTGTATGAATTGGGAAAGAATGTCACATACATGCATACACACATACATACTAACCAGATGTCAAAGGATGCACTAAATACTGTTTCACAAACATCCATATTGACATCTAGTATGTATGTACAGTGAGCCCTTGGTATCAGCTGGGGGTTGGTTCTAGGACCTCCATGAATACCAAAACTTGTGGATACTCAGGTTCTAGTATATACAATGGTATAATAAAATGGTATTCCTTATATAAAATGGCAAAATCAATATTTGCTTTTTGGAAAAAATAATAATGGGGGGATATTTTGAAGCTGTGGATGGTTGAATCTGTGGATATGGTAGGATGGCTGTGTATGTATGGATTTGAGAACCCACAATTCTCCCTCAGTTCATCCAGATCTATCATTTACAGCTCAGAAAAACCTTGGCTTAATTCCCTCATCTGGGTTTTGATTCAATCATGTACTTAAATCATAAGCACAAGTGAGTATTTCAGTTTTTTGAGATCCAAGATCTAATATCTCTTTCACTAGTGATGTTAGACTTCAATTATAAGTGTCCTTATCATGGAATAACAGTTCAATTCTAACTTGAAGTTAGGCTGGCTGTAGGAGATTGTGAATAAGCAGAAGCCCTTTGTGCTGGCAGAACTGACTTGCCCCTGAATGAATTGCACCTAGGCTGTCATAATGTCCTTCTGCCCCCTGATCTCAGGGATAAGCCACTAGAGATATGGCAGTATAATTTCTCTGCCAGCTGAGAACAGCTGTTAGAAAACCAAAAAAGTGGGAGGAGAAGAGGCAAAGCAAGGAAAGGATCTATTTCTGCTAGGTCCAAACCTTCTTCCAACAAGAGATGTTAGGCCAGGGCCATGATAATCCTAAATAATTTCCAGCGTCCCTAGGGATTCAACACAGCTGGCCTTTGGCCATTCTTGTGAGTTAGGACTACATGGTAAATCATCTTCCAAGTAGACACACATACAAGTGGGCCTAAATCTAATTGCTAGTCTCAACTAGAGTAGAACCACTAAATCATTTACTTAAAGGTAATTCAACACTTATACAAATTCCCATTCATTCACCAGATCTACTACAGTTGGAATTAAGAACTGATTGGCAGTGCAATACTAACTCAAAACTGTAGTAGATTTGGATTAGGCCCAAGTGATTTGTGTCAGCAAAAATGTCCTTCTGCTAGCAGAACTTTCTTCTGCTGGCTTAAGTCAGAGCTCTTTCAATACAGGGATCTGCTATAGAACTCTTCTGCTGGCTAAAGACTGTCCTAAAAAGGGGCAGGGGAAAAAAAAAAAGGCAGAGCTGAACTATGATATGAACTATCCATATGAACTATCTATATTTCCAGGAGGACATCTACAGTGCTGGCACAAAGTTGGGCCAAGGCAAGGGTAGTTTAAATAATTTCTAACTGTAGGCTGAGAAGGCTTTCAATTCAACACAGCTTTAGGTGGCTTAATGTTGACTCAGCAAACCCTTTGCTGTCTTAGCTAGTTAGGACTGTACCCTATTGGGCCATTGTCCAGAAGTGGGAATCACATAACTTTCCAGAAATTCTTAGATGGCAACTCCTATCATTCCTTACCATGCTGGTCAAAGTTGCTAGAAGTTGCAATCCAATTATAATATTCCCACCTCTGTCATAATCTGATAAATGTAACCTTCTGAAAGTTGCAGTGGAGTCCTGTATGTGGCACCTCAAAGGTTAAGCCCATTGACTTTGGTTGCAATTACTTTCATGGGAAAATAAGATTTCAGCCTTATCTGAACAATCTGTTGAGAGGAGGATGGCTTAGAGGCTAAAAAGGACTATGCTCCTGTATCTTTAGTAGATGTGGGGTAGAGGGAGATTCAGCATATGCAGCTTCCATGAAAAGTTATACCTACTAAAACACCCTATTCTATACAACAGTGAAGATGCAGAAGTCCTGTCTTCACTGTCTTCACAAGTAAAGCCCTACAGATTTGAATAAGTCAGAAAAGGTTTCTAGAAGGTTTCTTGTTAAAGGTTTCTATAGACCATTAATGATTCCCCACCCCCACCCCCGGCAGTTAAGAGCAAGATAATGGTATTCTCATCACATCTTACATATTGATACTGTTTTATTGCTAATTAGAAACCTTGACAAATAGCCAATATGAATTCTGTTCATTTTAAAATTATTTCACCCCTTTGTGTGTGTGTGCACGCATGCACATGTATTCAAGTTGCCTGTCGACTTGTGGGGACCCCATGGATTTCATAGAGTTTTCTTAGGCAAGATACTTAAAGGTGGCTTTGTCAGTTCCTTCCTCTGGATTATAGCCTACAGCACCTGGTATTCTTTGGTGGTCTCCCATCTAAGTACTAACCAGAGCTGACCCTGCTTACCTTCCAAGATCAGAGGGGATCTGGTGCCTTTTGGGTATTTAGGCCCTATTTCACACATATCTGCAGCAAATAAATATCAACAATAATGTATGCAGCATTTCTAATAACCCCCAGGGATCTTTTCAGTGTGCTGTCTTCCCATGTTCATTCATGAGATTGGTCCTATTAACTCCAGTTGTATAGATGGGGAATTTAACCCTTCCTATCATTTCTCAGGTTCCTGGCCATATATTATGGTACCATAATGACTCTCATCAGGATATGTACGAGTTTTCATCTTTCTGTGTAGTTCTTGGATCTGAGACATTGGCAGGAAGAGACTGTAATGTTCTTCCAGTAGCCAGCTTCTTTAAGCCAATAGATTTCATTTTACTCATGAGTAACAACTGCCCAACAACTTTAAAGCAAAAGATTGAGTTTGCAACTCAGGGGGGTTGCAGACTGCCAGAAATAGTGCAAATTGAGTCTACTTTTAGGGTTAGGGTTAGGGTTAGGGAATCATGGGAACTGTATTTTATTGTGGCACCAGAGCTCTCTGACAGAGAAGGCTCAATGTCTCAGAAAAAAAAAACAATTCCCATGATTCCCTAGCATTAACCCTAACCCTAAAAGTGGACTCAATTTGCACTATTTCTGGCAGTCTGCAACCCCCCTCAGAAGCCCCCTGGTTTAATTCCTTCATCTGCTTTCTTGGCCAGGATATAAGGGAAAAAACAGTAAACGATGTGACCATATGGGCCACAAAAGACAAGAAAAGTAGCAATTCAGTATAACTCAAATGTGTACAAAATAATCAGTGACCATTTTAGGATTATACTGAATTGTTACTAATCACACCTTTTACATCTTGTGATAATTTGGTCTGAACATTTACAATCTCTTTCTATCTCTCTGCATATATTCTACTAATGGAAGAATAATAAATCAATTATTTTGACCAGGTAGATTCTAGTCCAGTGGTCCCCCAACATTTTTGGGCTGCCTGTCTGTTTCCTCTTGGGTGACAGCCCTGGCACACACCCTGCCTATTTCTCAATATGGTCAGCCCTCTATATCCATAGATTCTGTTTACATGGATTCAACCATCCATGGCTTGAAAATATTTAAAAAAAATAAATTTCAAAAAGCAAACCTTGATTTTACCATTTTATATATGGGACACAATTTAATATGCCATTGTATTTAATGGGACTTGAGCATCCATGGATTTTGGTATTCATGAGGAGGTCATGGAACCAAACCACAATGGATACCAAAGGCTCACTACATTATAAATTGCATTGTAAATTCAATAAATCTGTTGTAAATTGTAAATATTATAAAAGGTCTATTGTAAATTCAAAACAACCAATCTACCACTTTAAAGTTAAACAAATAAATGTATTTCACAAATAAAACTTAATTTTGTAGAACAATTTATTTAATGTTTTTATTAATCTGAAAAAAAATTAAAGTATAACTCATCTGTAAAACATTATCTTCACAGTTTTAATTAAATAGATGTGCTTGGTGCAGGGATATTAGGGCCTTTGCAGACTGCCAGAAATAGTGCAAACTGAGTCCTCTTTAAATTGAGGCACTGCCCTGGCTCAGTGCTAGGGAATCATGGGAACTGTAATTTATTGTGGCACCAGAGCTCTCTGACAGAGAAGTCTCAATGTCTTAGAAAAAAATACAATTCCCATGATTCCCTAGCACTGAGCCAGGGTAGTGCCCCAATTTAAAGTGGACTCAATTTGCACTATTTCTGGCAGTCTGCAAAGGCCCATTAGTTTTTCAAGATCAGACTTCTTAGTGCCAAAACAGATTGCAGAAATAATCCAGTTTGTGAGCACTTTAACTGCCCTGGTTCAGTGCTAGAGAATTTTGGGAACTGTAGTGTTGTCAGACATTTAGCCTTCTCTGTCAGAAAGCTCTGGTGCCTCAACAAATTACAATTCCCAGGATTCCCTACCACTGAGCCAGGGCAGTTAAAGTGGTCTCAGACTGGATTATTTCTGCAGTGTGTTTTAGACCATAGATCCCCACGCCCAGTAATTTTCAGTCTTTTTTTGGCTTGGAAAGAAGCTGGATGACTGCACTGAAGCCTTACTCTACTAAATATGATGTTGGGAAGGCAATAAAGTACATATTGACTTTGTTCCACAGTTCAGAATATCAGGCAGAATTTTTTTATAACCAAAAATCTTGATGGTTTAGCTTCAACTCAATGTCATTTTGGAGTGAATAGGGTTCTACTTCCACCATTCCTATTTCCTCATTACTGATATCTAGGAATGGATTGATCATTCAGTCTGGTATTTAAGAGGGAGGGAAAGATCCAAAATCTATCAGACATGTTTTTGTGCAGAGCATCGAGGTGTTCATAATAAACTAAAAGGAAGAATTTACAATGGGCTATATTATGTTTGAATAACTACAACTTGAACAGAACCGTGAAGAGGGCTGATTTAACTTGGATAAGGCTAACTTCATTTTCTTGCAGCTGCAAATTAACTTCATTGAACCTTGTAAATAAATCTGACAAGTAAGCAGAGTCATTCCTGATATTTTTAGTTCATCACAAAGAACCAGATTGGTGCCTTGGAAGAATTAAACAATTGTTTAAAAAGTGAATAAAAATGTGATAGGCAGTTTCCCTTTCATATCCATCTGATTTCTGTGTTCAACAATAAACTTTCAAAACATTCATCAGTCTTATGCATAACTGACAAAACAATTTGGGATTGGGAGCATTTGTCTTGATTTTATTTATGGCTATGATAACAGTTCTTAATGATTTATGAAGGTGACCACTTAGGATTTTTGTGACCAGTTGTTGTCTGTGGATTACACAGTGCATCGTAAATACACCAAGTGCAGATTAAAAGCCCCTGAAAACTAATGAAGCCATGATGGTCTCCTCTCATTGATGATGTCCCATCTGTTGTACAAGCAAGAATGTTGGCAAGTGGGATGTCTTTCTCTTTAAAATAATTATCAACAACACAAACTACAGACCCCACTTTTGTATCTGTTTCTAGCTGTCTTGCAAATAACAGCTCTTGAACCAAACTTACATTTTTGATTACACAAAAATAAGCAAGAAGCAAAGGTTCATTGCTTGACAGAGTAGGCTAATGTAATTATAAGCCAAATTGTGCTGTCCTTAGTATGTTGCATAATGTGTCCTCAGTGTTTTTCTGCTATTTCAACTAGTCTTCTTTGAACAGCGCTCTCACTGAGAGGGATAGCTTTAATAATTTGTTCTGGTGACTTGTGTATAATTGTGCACAAAACCTCACTTACTGCTGGCAGAATGAGCTCATTTATGAGCTTACCAGTTTTAGCAACCAGCAATGAGAAGTTGTATGATGCGTGCAAACCATCACTTGATTGTTGTGAAGCTTTAGCAAGCATGTTTTCAATGGGTTTCCATTTCTGAAAGTTTTTGCAAAGTGACTGAAAAATTTGTCTGCTTTATCAGAGTGTACTTTCTTCAAACGTTAAAGTTTTATGGCTTCATTTGAAAAGACTCTTTCACGCAATAGGCATATTGGTTGCTGTTGGTTATTTGGTGCTAATACAAATCCATATTTCAGATATTCCACACACATATTGCCTGCACTTCTTTTTTGATTGCTTTTCTGTGGCCATATTTTATTCTGAAACATTCTTTTAAAAAATCATGACAATCACAACAAAATGCAGCTAAATATTATAGCAAATGTAATTACTAGGACTATACACCCTCTCTTGCTTCATCTCATGTCTTGATTTGAATGGGCAGTCTTGAATTTCTTTCCTGGAGTCTAGGAACTACTGCTTCCAGATTGTTGGTGCTCCTAATTTACAGAGTCCTAAGTGTGTGCTTGACAAAGTACAAAGGACAGGTCCTGCCTCAAGGAGTTTATAGCTTCAGGGGGATGGGCTGACCAGAGACCAGAGGAAGAGAAGGCATACTTTGCATGCAGAAGATCCCAGGGGACACCTGAGCAAGGAACAGCAAGCCCTATGAAGCCCATGTCATGATTTTTTAACAGGAAACACACACACACACATATACATCAGCTTTTCTATTTGTGCAAGGAATCAGATAAACAAAACAGCATTTTCCACTCCATCACAGTCACCAATTAAAAGGGACCAAGAAGCAAAGGAAGGGAAGGGGTGCCCCATTAATGGGGAGGGCCATCAGAAACACCAATGCTGAGGCCTCACTACAAGATCTGGCAACAAGAAACAGTCTGGGATATTTTGACGAAGGAGAGCCACCAC
Organism: Phrynosoma blainvillii; assembly: GCA_026167975.1. Taxonomy (NCBI): domain Eukaryota; kingdom Metazoa; phylum Chordata; class Lepidosauria; order Squamata; family Phrynosomatidae; genus Phrynosoma; species Phrynosoma blainvillii. The sequence goes on along the minus strand of JANUYF010000002.1, from coordinate 229,756,789 downwards.
TGGTGTGATGAGTTGGGTGCAGCACCACTGAGAAAGGGGGCTCTGCTATGGGCGAGAGGGACTGGGGGGGTCTCTTGGCAGTGGGGGATCAGAGAAGGTGGCTCAGCCTGTCTTCCTTTCCCTCCTTCCCATCCCATGCGGGTGGAAGAGTGAGAGGGCCCAGGAGGAATGTTTTGTTGTTGTTGTTGCCTCAGGTGCCAAAGACACTTGAGCAGCCAGAGGGGATGGGGTACTTTGGCAGTTGTGGATTATTTTTTTCTGCCCATGACAAAGGACTGAGTCTGGTCATGTGTCAAGCAGAAGATGGCAGCAACCTGGCTGGCCTAGCCCAAGACATTTTTTCTGCCAGAGGCAGAGTGGTAAAATGGCTCCTTCCTCTCCCCATGTCATGGTCCTTGTTGTCTTACTGCAGCCAGAATGACCTCTTCCAGCCTCTTAGGGGAAGCAATGTGGTATCCACACAACTGTATCCCTCCCCCTCCTGAGAGTTTGAAACTTAAATTTTATCATATAAAGTTTGTAAAAAATGCTTACTTAGTTCCCATCTTTCCACTGCAATGGGGGGGGGGGCAGTACTGCCCACTTTCAGAATAACTGTCTAGTCCAGGGGTAGGCAATCTTTTTGAGCCGGGGGGGGGGGGGCGGGTTGCTGTCCCTCAGACAATTGGGGGGCCGAAGCACCATAAATAAATAAATAAATAAAAATTTAAAAAATTAAAAAAATTAAAAAATAAAATAAAAATATGCATGCACACTCTCTCAGCCCCAGAAAAGCCATGGCAAAACCCCTGTGGAGATTTTGCCAAGAAAACCCCAAGAACAAGTAATAACAACAATAATCAATATCATCATGGTGGGTGGAGGCGGCGGTGGTGGCAGGACCAGCCTGGGGCCAATCCAAAGGCCTCGGGGGGGCCACATTCGGTCCCCGGGCCTTAGGTTGCCTACCCCTGGTCTAGTCCATGAAAGCTAAATTGTTAGTTATTTTAAGGCTCTACTATGGTTCTTTGTTATATACTGTACAGAGAAAAACAGGCATATGAGATTTTGGGTGGGGATTTTCCTGCTGTTTGAAGAAACGACAACAAGCTTGGAGAAAGGGCAGTGACAACAAAAGGCATGATTGCAACAGAGCTTCTCCAAGATGCTGTGCTATCTGTAATAGAAATTATTTTTTCTCCCTAAACTCAGCAATCATATAAGAAAGTGAAAAGCTGAGGAGGGAGAATTGCAATTTCTTTTAATAACTCTCAAATACAGCATGTAAGGACAGAAGTGTTGGGGAACAAAAACAACAGAATGCACTTACACCCATATCCTGTTTGTGGGTTTCCTGTCAATACCTGAATGGCCAGTTCAGGAGCAGAGTCCTGGATGAAACAAACTTTTGGTCTAATCCAGCACAATTCATCTTATGTTCTGGGTAGGAGGGTTGAAAATTGCAGGGATGAGAGGACAAAACAGAATCAGAATTCTGTATTTGTTTTGAATGGCCCCCATACCACAAGCATTGTGGCATTCATACAAGTTCTATATATTTTTCTTGGCTGTCTGCACTAAAGGGAATCTACCCCATCCTATGCCTGAAGGGACCATATTGGCACACAATTTTGTTTGCAGCTGCTGAACCTTCTTATTCAGATACAACTTCTTACTGTTCATAGACAGAATACCAAACCAGTCACGCAGGAAGTTAAATGTGTCTATGGATCCTAATGATTTTATTGATTATGACACAAGCTTTTGGAGGCTTTCTCTCCTGGATGCATAAAACAGACAGAGAGGTACATTTCCAAGTCTGATTGAGAAAGACAGGAGTGTAAATCAGGAGTATAAATTAATTTGAGAGCTCACCATTATGGGTATGCACAAACCTCCTTCAGACAGGAAGAAAAATAAAGAACAGAGCCTTCAGAGTCTACACTGAGACTTGTCAGTAACCAAAAGAGAATCTCAGCTGCTTCCTAATTCCAGCTCCCATAATCCCAGCTCCCATTGTTTCAGGTTCTACCTTTCAGATTTTGGTATCCATCTTTTCTACTCACAATTAGTAATATATGTGAAGACAAACTTTCTGCCAGAAGAGGATATATGCCTTTTCTTTGGGTGGGGGTTGGTGGTGATGGTGTGGTTAGTGGTTGGGACAAAGCTGAGGAATGGAGTAGTCAGATAGGGGGGGAAAGGGATAAACCACTAGCACCTTTACCAGAGGTGTAGATGGTGACAGTTGTAGTTTACAAGACAAGCTGCCAATAATTGTCTCTTCTACATTACTATGAAACATACCTTTGTCTGTTTAATCTCTTTTTCACCAGGCTGCCTTATTGTAAAGGCAAAGGTAATGAGACATGTACATGTTTCTTCCTGTAGAACTGTAGGATTGTCACCTGAGAATAACACTCCATGCATCTGATGGAGTGGCTTCCAGTCTTATAACAAATTTGTTAAGCTTTGAGGTCCATCATGCAAGAGCCTCTTTTGGGTTTGTTTCATCAGACAAGATGGCTACCTGCTCAGGTCCTCATAGATCAGCAGCTGGTCAGCTCCTCGTGACAGCAACCATTCATTGCCTTTACTGCAGTCTCTCTCTCTTTCCTCCCCATTTCTGTCTAAATATCTGAAGCCATCAAGCATGGGGTTTGATCTATGAGGTGAATGAGCAAGTTGCATTTTCAAAAAGAACAATAATTGCAAGTCAAATGCATGTGTTCAATACTCTATTGACAGATTTGCCTTGGCAACCCGAAGCAGGGATTCTTTGTGTGCCTTTTACTTTGTGGCATCCCATTGATTTTCATTTTCAAGCCTCTTCTCTTCTTCTTTTCCTTTCTTTCCTCCTCCGCATGGTGTTTGACCCTCAGAAAAGTGGTTTATCACCTACGCTTCAAATGTTTCTGCTTCTGTGGAGCATTAGCCAAACAAAAAGGAGGAGGAACTCTCTAGCTCCACTTGGGATCAAGGGAGGTAAAGACTCACCTGTGTGGAAATTCACCATTACTTAGCAATATAGAATTAGCTTCATAGAACAGCTTGAGCCTCTTGTAAACTGTAAAACAATTTTAACCCTATGGCATCTTCAAGCAGCAAATGAATCAGGTAAGTGTGTTGAAATGTATATGTGATCCTGATAATAAATGTCAGATTTCTTCCTTTACTGAGCTTCTTCCATTAAAAATGTATCCAGTCATTCTTAACTGGAACATTTTTGAAAAATAATAATGATATAATTAATTTGTCCCAGTCCCCTCTTGGAGAATAAAAGCTGATTTATTTGGTCTTAATTGTAAGTGGTGTGACATGCTTCTTTTCCTTACTTCTTTGAGTGTTTTTGTGGTAAAAGAAGAGGGGACGGACCAAAGCTGGTTCTTTATGCTCAGTTGGAATAGATTATGGCTGCTTAAAAGTAATATTTAGTCCCTTTTTCTCTAATTAAATGTGCTTTAAATAGTTATAAAAGGTGGGTGGTATATGGAGGGAAGAAGTTACACTGTCATTAGTTTTTTGTGGGTTTTTCAGGCTGTGTGGCCATGTTCTAGAAGAGCTTCTTTCTGACGTTTCGCCAGCACCTGTGGCTGGCATCATCAGAGACATTTCCCTGAAGATGCCAGCCACACATGCTGGCGAAATGTCAGAAAGAAACTCTTCTAGAACATGGCAACACAGCCCGAAAAACCCACAAAAAACTATGGATGCCGGCCATGAAAGCCTATGACTTACACTGTCATTATTTTCGGTGGTCAGTCATGCCCTGATTAAAGGTAATTTTCTTGCAGCAGGGCCAGGCTTAGTTTGAAGCTGAGAAGCTGACAGGTGCAAGAGTCTATCTGTGTTCCTTTAAGATTATTGTAACCAGCTCAGATTTTAGGCACTTCCTCTCATAAACCTGTGTAATGTGTTGCTTAGAATGGTACCAAAGTAAATACAGGAGATGCTTCATTGACTTTTTTGTGCTTATGTGCTCTGCTTAATTCATTAAATAAAGATTTTTTTTAAAAAAAAATGTGTGTGTGTAATATAAAGATTCAAGATACTGGACCCATCTTATGGTTTGAATCACAGTTTAAAAGGATGTTGATACATAGTTGCATCAGAAGAAAAAGAGGGCAGAGTTTTTGAATCTTCAGCAGATTCAGAGAAGAATGTCTCTTGCCTGATAAGCTCTGTTGCTGTTAACTGCCATCAAGTAAACTTTGACTTATGGCCACTCTATCAGCAACAGCCCTGCTCAGCTCCTGCAGACTCAGGGCCATGGCTTCCTTGTTTGACTCCATCCATCTGGAATGGGGTCTGCCTTAGCAAGCATTATCATCTTTTCATATCAAATGAATCATGTTTTTTTCATGATATATCCAAAGTACAACAGTCTCAGTTTTGTCATCTTGGTTTCTAGGGAGAGTTCCAGCTTGATTTGCTCTAGGGGCCATTTATTTGTCTTTTTAGCATTCCGCAGTATCTGTAGAACTCTCTTCCATCACCACATTTAAAATGAGTATTCTTTCTATCAGCTTTCTTCATTGTCCAATTTTCACAACCTTACATAAAAATGGGAAATACAATGGCACAGACAATCCTAACTTTAGTATTCAATTTTATCTCTTGACACCTCAGGATCTTGTCTAGTTTCTTCATAGCTGCCCTTCCAAGACCCAGTCTCCTTCTGATTTCTTGACTACAGTTTCTGTTCTCATTAATCACGGAGCTAAGGGATGGAAAATCTTGAACTATTTCATAAAATCATAGAGTTGGAAGAGACCACAAGAGCCATCCAGTCCACCCCACTGCCATGCAGGAACAATGTCTTCATTGTCTACTTTAAAGTTATGAAAATAATCTGTGATCATTATTTTTACTTTCTTAATGTTCAGCTGCAAACCTGCCTTTGCACTTTCCCCTTAACTTTCTTCAGTAATTGTTCCAAGTCTTTGCTATTTTCTTCTAGTAGTATGGTGTGATCAGCATATCTTAAATTGTTAATGTGCCTTCCTCTTATTTTCATGCCTCCTTCCTCTAAGTCTGATCTTGTTGTGTGTATGATATGTTGAGTGTAAAAGTTAAACAGGTGGGGTGATAAAATGTGGCATTGCCTGACCCCTTTGCCAATTAGAAACCAATCCACTTCTCTGTATTCTGTTATGACTCTTGTCCTGAGTACAGGTTACTCATAAGGATAATCGAATGGTGTGGCACACATATTTCTTTAAGAGCAATCCACAGTTTTTCATGATCAAACAAACAAAGGCTTTGCTATAATCTATAAAGCACGGACTGATTTTCTTTTGAAATTCTTTGGTGCACTCCATTATTCAATGTATGTTTGCAACATGATCCCTATTGCCTCTTTCTTTCCTGAATCCAGATTAGATAGCTGGTATTTCTTGTTCCATATATGGTAAAGGTCTTTGTTGTAGAATTTTGAGCATCACCTTGCTTGCATGTGAGGTTAATGCAATGGTCCTGTAGTTACAGTAATCCCTGATGTTCTCTTCCTTGGGGAATGAAATATATATTGAGTATTTCCAATTCTTTTGTTTTCCAAATTTGTTGACAGAATTTAGGTAGAACTAGAGTTGATTTTGTCTCTATAGCTTGAAGCAGCCCTATTGGTATGCCATTTGTTTTTGGTGATTTATTTCTCTCAAGTGCCTTGAGTGCAGTTTCGACTTCACATTCTAAAATTGTAGGTTCATCTTCAAATGGTTCTTCCTCAAATTAATCTGTGTTCCCTTCATCTCTTTTATATAGTTATTCAGTGTATTGTTTCAATTAGTTTTTTATTTCTACTTGGTCATGTAATGTGTTCCCCTGCTGGTTGTAGAGCATCTCCATTCTTGATTTAAATTTCCCTTTCATTTCTCAGATCTTGTGGAAGAGGTTTCTTGTTCTTCCTTTTGTTGTTGTCATCTTTTATTTCTCTGCATTGATAATTATAGCAGTTCTCCTTGTCCCTGCACACAAATCGCTGAACAGTTGCATTCAGAGTCTAACTTATTTCTGTCACCTTTTGCATTTTGTCTGTTCTTAACTGCTTTAAGAGTTTCAACTGTAATTCATTGAGGCTTCTCTTTCTCTTATTTGGGGGAGGGGGCTTCAGATAGTGTCTTTTTGCTCCCTAATAATGTCTCTGGCTTTTGTCAGTTAGGCTTAATAATGCAAATCTATTTTTATATTATCTTTAAAGTCTACAGGGACGTTCATCAGGTTGTAGTTTGGCACACAGGTTGGTTTAGTGTTTTTCTTTATTTTCCTCTATTTTTTGATATTAGCAGTTAATGGTCTGTGTGACAATCCACTCCTCGTCTTGTTTTTGCAGAAGGAATAGAACTTCTCCATCCTCTGCTTCTGATTATGTAGTCTATTTGATTTCTGTGTTGGCCATCAGGTGATGTCCATATATACTGTCACTTCTTTGATTGTTTGAAGAATGTGTTCACAATGAACAAACTGTCGGCCTCACAAATTCAACCAGTCACTCTCCTGCTTCATTTCTTGCTCCTAGGTCAAATTTTCCTACAGTCTTTGAATCTGCTCTGTTTCCTAGTTTTGAATTCCAATCACCTATGATTTGCAATTAGTCCTGTTTTGTGTGGGATCAATTTGCTCCTGGACTCCAGAATAGAATCTTTCAGTTTCTTCCTCTTCTGCCTCTGTAATTCAAGCATAAATTTTGATTATGATTAAACTGATAGGTTTCCCCTGAATTCTTATAGATATGATTCTGTCAGACTTTGCATTATATCCTTTGACTGCTTTTGCTACATGTTTCCTTACTATACTGCCACCACATTTTTTCTTAGATTTTCATTTTCTGAGTAAAACACTGTCTAACTATCTGACTCAAAATGTCCTATTCCTGTCCACTTTAGCTTGCTCACCCCAAGTATTGCAATATTTATGTTCCATTTCTTGTGTTACAATGTCTAGCTCCCCCTGATTTATGCTTCTCACATTCCATGTCCCTATAAACGATATTGCACAGCTTCAGCCTTTCCTCTCACCACTGAGCACATCAGCGTCCTTCTGGCTTGAGTCCAGTTGCATCATTAGCCACAGTGATACTCATAGTTGCCCTCTGTTCTTCTCCAGTAGCTTGTTGAGTACTTCTGACCTGGGAGTCTCATCTTCTGCCATAATCTCCTGTTTCATTTTGGACTGCCTCATCATAGGGTTTTCCAGGTAGAAGGCTTCAGGAGTTATTTACCATTGTATTCTTCTGTGCAGTACTAACAAGTGTTAACTATGTGCCACTGCCATCGTCTCTGAGAAATTCTCCACCAGTGTCACCCTCCAATACTGCTGCTGCCCAGTAGTTGTTTGACAAACAATGTCCTTCTGGCTTCTAGCATAAGTCTTTCTGACATGGGAAACCCTTCTAGGAGCACTACCACCATCAACATAGCCTCTTGTCTCACAGGAGCACACAGTCCCATCACTACAGAAAGGTAGTGTCATTGGTGGAACTGATAAGCTACAGCAGCTGAAATTCCCTCTATTACACAACTCAGAATGCAGTAGCCATACCCTCTTGCTCACAAGCCTAGGCTACAAAGGAGATTTCTTAGTTCCCTGGTTAAAGAAGAATGCCACCTTGCATGACAGTTTGATTTCAGAGACATTTCCTTACATACAGAAAAAAAGGAACTGCCAGATGAGCCCTAATTAGAAATGGATCAGGTGTAGCTGAATCAACTGGGCTTCTAGGATGTCCTCCCCCCTTTATTAACACTGATACCTTTTCACATTCATGAATGCTAACATTTACTCAGCCAAAGAAATCATGACTCAGTGCCAGAAGAGCTAAATCAGGAAGAGACTAAGCTTTGTTGGAGGCCCACTTTCTAAAAGGAAGCTAGAAACTGAGAATACCTGGATCTAACACAAAGAGAAATGGGCCCCGGGGGATGTCTTTCAGCTATTGCACTGGTGTTCTTTCATCAGAGGTTTGGAGAGGTAAACAGAGATGTCTCACAGCTTTCATCTAGTCCTGGATGGGCAAATTTAGCCTTCCAGATGGTGGTGAGTGTTTAGCCTACAACTCCCAGCAGCCCTATGTAGCATAGCCAACTGTAAAGAATCACAGCAGTTACAGCCTCAAAATATCTGGAAGGCCAAAGCTCCCCCCCCCCCGCGCCCCCCAATTCTGGCCTCTCCTATAAGTAATGAGGAAGAGGGACAGAACAGCCCAGCCACAGCTGACATGGTAGCAAGATCCTGCCAGCTTACTTTTGTAGCCATCATGGAGAGGGAATGATGGAGGCTCCTTTGCTCCAGAGAAGTCAGATCTGGCCACGGTGGTACATGCCTTGGTTACATCCCATTTGGATTACTGTAATGTGCTCTACGTGGGGCTGCCTTTGAAAAGTGTTCAGAAACTTCAGCTGGCCCAAAGAGCTGCAGCCAAGTTGTTAACTGGAGCTGGCTACAGGGAGCATATAACTCCCTTGTTGCAACAGCTCCATTGGCTGCCAGTATGTTTCCTGGCACAATTCAAAGTGCAGGTTTTGACCTCTAAAACCCTATATGGGTCCAGGTTATTTGAAGGACTGTATCTCCCTTTACAAGCCCACTAGGCCTAGGGTATTGAGATCACCTGGAGAGGCCCTTTTCTCTGTCCCACTAACCTCTCAGGTGCATTCTGTGGGAACAAGGGAGAAGGTCTTCTCAGTGGCTGCCCTCAGTCTTTGGAACTCCCTCCCTAGAGAGGCCAGGATGGCTCCATCCCAGCTATCCTTTCAGTGGCAGGTAAAGACATTCTTATGCTGTCAGGCCTTTTTAAGCTGCTAAGGGCTGGGATTTAAATGTTGTGCATTTTAAATTTTAAGGATTGTATTTTTAACATGTTATATTTTAATTCATAACTGTTTTAGCTTTTGAAATGGTTTACTTAGTTTTTAAAATTTTATATATATACTTTTTAGTTTTGTATTGTTTTTAAATTGTATTGTTTTTAAAATTTGCTGTTAGCTGCTTTGTTTTAAGCAAACAGCAATAATAATAATAATAATAATAATAATAATAATTTGTTCCCCTTCCATTCCAGTGTGCGAGAGCAGCCAGGTGCTTCCAGCCATTGCTCCATTCACCCAGCCACTGATAAGCTGTGAGGCTGTATATGGACACACTCTGGCTGTTCTTACACACCCAGGAGTGAAGGAACAGCCTGTGCCACCAGCATAACATCTTGCTCCTTCTTTGTTGGATGCTCAAGGGCAGACAGAACATGCCAAGGCACAACTACCTGACTAATCACTGGCCAGGAGAATAGAGCTGTACCTGCAAGCCCCCTGGATGCTCTTATGCCCACCAGAAGAAACAAAGATGAAAGTAGAGGTACACAATATCTCCTTATGCAACGTCATTCAAAGTACATACACCAGAGTAACAGAGGTAAATAACTGCCTTGGCACCTGAGGGCTGGCATGAAGGTCTTACAAAGGTTAAATTAATGCACTTCTGGTTTGTTTGTTTTGACAGATAATGGCTGGGATGAAGATGGATTTCCATCTCTACACCTATGAAGCAAGTTTGATGCAAGGAACAGACACTGTGGGAACTTCCATGTATTTTCGATCCTTGGAGAAGGGAGAGAATAGAAATCTACTGTAAATATAAGACAATTTAAAATGGCCTTGAGCCCTTTTTAACCAATAGCTGCTACTGTCTCCATTTCTCCATTACTGTGTGGGCATTACACATAGAAACAATTTTTAAAAATAAATATTTTAATTTGGAAAGTACTTTAACAAATTATTTCTGATCTCTGCCCATCACAGCAGGGGTGAAGGAGAGCCTCAGTTTGCCTAGAGGAGCCTGGGATCTGCTGTTATTTGCTTTTTCCTTCCTCTACAAAAGGAAAAGGGGGATCAAGAGCCCTCTATGGTGATAAGGATGCATCAGTACAGTGAGGAAAGCACCATTGTTGGACGTTTACACAGAATTTATTAGCGTGTTGCCACAAGGTTTATCTCTGTAACACCCTTAAGAGGCAGGGCATTATCATTCCATTACAGAGACAGTGAACTATTATTTATTATTAGAAATATTTCTAATGACTTCTCATTTATGCAAATCTCAGGCAGTTCATAACAGCAGTATAAAGCAGTCTGATAAAAACAGTATTCCCAAGTGTTCAAAACTGCTCAAGGTTAGAAGAAGGCAAAGGTTTAAAAATACATTAGCGGCATCCTGTTGGGAAATTATATCATTGTAAGAATATTTGTGATGACATAAAGTTGAATTGTGTTGTTGTGCAAAATCCATATTCTCAGGAGAGGAGGGGAGACTATATATTTATACCACTGGGACTATTGTGCGAGCAGAGCCAGCAGTATGACCATTGTGAAATGGTCCCAATGTGGAATAAGAGCCCCTATTGTACAACAATGTGCAGTGTTGCAGTTGACTAGCATGGTTGTACGTTGTGTCAGTGATATGGCTCTGTCACTATAAAGTTACACATTGCAGAGTCGTCGCCATTACATGTTGGGTCCCCCCTTATCCAAAATGCTTGGGAGCAGAAGTGTTTTGGGTTTCAGATTTTTATTTTTTATTTTATTTTTTTTATTTTATTTATTTATTTATTTTTTGGTTTTCGGAATATTTGCATATAGATAATGAGGCCCAAGTCTAAACATTCACTTATTCTTTATACCTTCTCTGCTTTATACACAAAGTCTGAAAGTAATTTTATACATAATATTTTTAATAATTTTGTACATGAAGCAAAGTTTATGTATATCAGAAAGCAAAGGTGTCCCTATATCAGCCACCTATGTGGACAATTTTGATTTTGGAGTATTTCAGATTTCACATTTCTTGATAAAGGATACTGAGCCTGCATTCACACATTTCTACAATATTTCGGAGCTGTAGCCTGATGTTCAGGCATTTCCCACTTATTTGACAGATTAAGGACCAGAGCACTGTCAAAAAAGAGAAATAATTGAAATGCAGAATTCAATCTTTTTTAAAACTTGCAAATAAATTTTACCTGCTTAAAAATATAAGTAAGATATTGTCTGTTACTTGTGAATGCATGTGAAAGCTAAATAACACAATATACAGACACCCACACACCACAAGTGCAGTGAAATGAACAAAAGTTTACTTTTAAATATTTTGATTCTTGCATACAAGGATGAATGATAGTGATTTATTGAAGAAAGTCAAAAGGAGATAGTTGAGCCTTATCATCAGAAACTTCAAACAACCTCATTCATTTTTCAGAAGGGGATTTTGATGGAGATCTTACAGGGATTGATGTTGCTATTGATGTTAACAGCTGAAGGGTTAGGAGTGACTAGCGGTGTCGTGGTGCCGTCTTGAAATAGGAAAGCAGTGAAGTTTGCCACATTGACATCTTTCACCTTTCTGTAAGAAGTTCCCTATAACAAGCTACCGGTATTTGGTTTTGTAGGCCTCTATTTACTTTTAAATTTCTTTCGAAATTGGGATTGACCCTTTACCATGATGCAATCGCATTCTCTATTTTGGCGATTCCTTCTTCTAATTCTTTAGTTGTCAGTACCCTAGGCTGAACCATGTCATCAGACAAGGCTTCCTGTTCTCTGAACAGCCTTCCCTGTTCTTCAGAGAACAGGAGATCCTCATCACTTAGGGCCTCATCAAGCAATTTTGTGATATCTTGAGGCTGGACTTCCAATTCTAATTCTTTTGCCACATCAACAACATTTGAAGTGATTTCCTCCACTGGATCCTTAAAACCTAAAAATCATCAATGAGTGTGGGAGTGAATTTTTCCCAAACAGCTTTCAAGTTGTTTCTTGAACTGCCTCCCATGCATCTCTAATTGTTTTGATGACATCCAAAATAGTGAAGTCTTTCCAAAAAGCTTTTAGTTTCTTTTGCTTTGATGCCTCAGAAAGATAATCATTTAATGCAGCTATAGCATTTGCAAAACTCCTCCTTAGATAATAAGATCTGAATGCTGAAACCACACCTTGATCCATTGGCTGAGGCAATGAAGTTGTGTTTCCAAGTATGAAAGCAACTTGAATTTCTTTGAAGGACTCAGAGTTCTAGGGTGGCCTGGAGCACTATTAACAAGCAGTAGAAGCTTAAAGGGAATTTTCTGTTCCCTGCAATAATCTTCAACTCTACCCCTGAAATAATTTGAGAACCAAGTTGCAAACAAATAAGCAGTCATCCAGGCTTTTGCATTACTCTTGTAATTAACTGGAAGGTTAGACTTGAAATAGTTTTAAAGGGCCTTAGGATTCTCTGTATGGTATATAAGCATAGGCTTTAGTTTGTAGCCACCAGCCGTATTTGCCCCTAGCAACAGCATTAGCCTATCTTTTACAGCTTTGAATCCAGACATAGATTCCACTTCTTTTGCAATAAAAGTTCTAGCTCACATTTTCTTCCAATATAGGGCCATTGCATCTGCATTTAAAATCTGTTGCCACCATCTTCTATAATTTTTTTCAAGCTCTACAGGATACATGTCGGCAACTGCTGTATCTGCGTGAGCTGCTTCTGCCTGTACTTTTCTATTATGCAAATTGGACCTTTTCTTAAATCTATTTAACCAGCCTTTGTTGGCCTCAAATGTTTCTTATGCTGATATCTCTCTTCTTTCAGCATTCATTTTATTAAATAGATTTAGGGCTTTGACCCAGATAATTTCTGTACTTGGAAGAATATTGTGGTCGATTTGGTCTTGAATCCCACACATTTAACTTTTTTTTTCCATATCAGCAATTAGGCTGTCCTACTTTCTAATAACTTTAGTATGTAATTACGTAGCATTTTTAATTTTATCTAACACTTTGGCTTTATTCTTAACAATTGTACTAACTGTTGAACAAGGCATACCTAGCTTGTGGCATGTCATGGATGTGCCTTTCTCACTAAGTTTGTTTAGTTCCAGCATTTCTGTCAAACTGAGAATCTTATGGGGTTTTTTTTAGCTTTATAATTACATTTAGGTGCCATTATGAATCTTATAAGCATAAATATAAGTATGAATACCTGTATATTATTATAAGCAAATACCAGAGACACACTGTCACAGAGTCAATGCCAAGTCAGTTGAGAGAAAATCAGCATGTGGTCATGAAAGCTTCATGAAAACATGACAAAATAGGTCAAAGGAGTGGACCACACATCCAATGTAGTCAAATGTATGGATTCTAGTTATACAGTGGACCCTCGGTATCCACTGACATGCCACGGATTTGAGCATCCATGCACATGGCCACGCTGCCATTAGGGACAACAGAACTTCACCTGAAGTCCCACTGTGCTTAATGGTGGTGTGGCTGTGTGCATGTGCTGCAACTGGAGCCAACAGAGGCTTACTTGAAGTCCCATTGTCTCTAGTGACGGTGTGTGTGCATGCATGCACTGCCATTGGAGACAACAGGACATGAACATCTGCAGATCTTGGTACCCATGGGGTGTGTGTCTGGAACGGATCCCCTGCAAATACCAAGGGCCCACTGTAATTGAAAAGGATCCAAAGAATAGAACATCAAAAAGCAGACTGTTAACAAGTGGGGGATGCCTGTACTGCAGAAGACAGATTACCCTATGGGGTAGGGGGGAATACTACTACAAGAAAGGCCCATGCAGTGGTGTAGCTACAGTGGTGCAGGAGATACAGCCCGCACTGAGTGACACCCCAGAAGAGGGAGGACACCCGGTTGGGCCCTCTTCCTGCTGCGCCCCTCCTAGCTTCACTGTGTTGGTGGAGGCCTCCTCACATGGAAACCTCTGCTGCCGCAGTGAATGAGAGGGTTGAGCATGCCCTTTTGCCCACCACTACTAGGCCCACAACCATGTCACTGTCAAATTTGTAGGTGATGACAAGATCAACAGGGACTCCCTTGAAGACTGCAGAGGTTATTTTAATGTGGTTGGTGGCAGTATTCTGAGGTTGAAACACAAATACAGTTAGCCCTCCATATCCACGGATTTTTTAATCCATGGATTTAAGCATCAAGTTTGAAAATGCTTTAATATATATATAAATTCCCAAAGGCAAACATTGATTTTCCCATTCTGTATAAGGAACATCATGTTACTATGACATTGTATATAATGGGACTTGAGTATTCACAGATTTTGGTATCCACGGGGGGTCCTGAAACCAACCTCAGTGGATACCAATGGCCCACTGTATTTACAAAACTAGTCATTGAGTCTATAGATGAGCAAATATTTTTGCTTCCATATTTCCCTGTCCCTAATTCAACACACTCTGACATTTGTGACTATGCACATGTATTGCACTGATATAGATTTTACTGGCTGTTATGAAATATGTAACATGTAACTTTAGTCATGAGCTTTTCTTAATTTTTTTACAGGTCTGCTTTATTCCTGGTCACAGTCCTTTCCTATAAGGCAGGGGCAGGCAACCTTTCCCCTTTAAGGGCCGAGGGACTTCAGCTCCCAGAAGCCTCAGCCATGTTGGCCAATAGTCCCATGTTGGCCAATAGCTCCTGGGATTCTGGGAGCTGAAGTCCCTCGTCCCTTAAAGGGGAAAGGTTGCCTACCCCTGCTATAAGGTATTAAGACTTCTTTTTCATTCTTATGAGTATTCACGGCCTACAGCTAAATTTTCTTAATCATTTAAAACTAATTAATTAAATAACTCTTCTTCCCATGAATGTTACCAGCAAGGGAAATAGTGATTTTTGCTGCTACAGGTATTCTAACTTGGCTGGCATCTTGTGTATATTTTTTTGTCAGAAGCTCCGATGAGAAATGTATGGCAAGTAAACTAACATGCCATAAATATTTAGGGCCACATCTGAACTCTACTCAGCAATGTAAATGTTTTCCCACACTCAAACCCCCTCAAAGCCCAGATTTGGAGCTTAAATCTCTTAGGACGTTATCATACGGGGAGTCGCGGGGAGAAAGTGGAAATAAACCGGACGAGTGGAAGACTTTAATTTACGGGATTTGTCCTATTCCGCCTCGTCTGATAACTAAAGTCGAATTTAAAAGGGGGTTAATTCGAACGAAAACCTGATCTTTTCATTTTCGGGATTTTTGAGGAAATGAAAAGATCAGGTTTTTGTTCGAATTAACCCCCTTTTAAATTTGAATTTAGTTATCAGACGAGGCGGAACGGGACAAATCCCGTAAATTAAAGTCTTCCGCTCGTCCGGTTTATTTCCACTTTCTCCCTGCGACTCCCCGTGTGATAATGTCCTTAGAGAACTCAGACAACATGACTTTGAGAGTGATGAAATTAGCTAAGGTGACTCTTTCTTTATGTCCATCCTAAATAATGGGTGGAGAATAATTGCCCTTCCAGAATTTTTCAGACTTCAAGCCCCACAATCTCTTATCATTGGCCACATTGACTGCGGCTACTGGGAGTTGATGTCCAAAGAATATTGAAGGCCAAGGCCCTGTCATGATGTTTTAATGCAAGGGTAGGCAACCTAAGGCCCAAGGGCCAGATGCGGCCCCTCGAGGCCTTTGGACCGGCCCCAGGCCGGTCCTGCCACCCCCTGCCCCCCGCCATGATGATATTGATTATTATTGTTATTACTTGTTCTTGGGGTTTTCTTGGCAAAATCTCCACAGGGGTTTTGCCATGGCTTTTCTGGGGCTGAGAGAGTGTGCATGCATATTTTTTAATTTTTTTTAAAAAAAAATATTTATTTATTTATTTGTTTGTTTGTTTTTGGTGCTTCGGCCCCCCAATTGTCTGAGGGACAGCAACCCGGCCCCCAGCTCAAAAAGGTTGCCTACCCCTGTTTTAATGAATTAGGAAAGGAAAGCCCTCATCCCATCTGTGCATGTGGTGTATGAATCTCAATGGTCAATATGCATGGTTGACAAGCCATTGTGCAATAGCAATGCACAATGCACAGAGGCAATGCATAGAGGCCACATGCATTCCCATGCTACTCCATGTACTTTCATGTGCTACCATATGTGTAATGGTCCCATATGCACAACTCTGCTTATGTCACTGTCATCTAGATACAAACACTGTGCTTTTTTAAAAAAAAATCCCTTCATATGCATAGTGCAACCTAGATTTGTTCATGTCACAAACATGACGCTTTCATCAGCATGCTTTCTCTGACAATATACAGTGGAATGTATATTCAAGCAGTTGGCAGGGACCAGAGTGATGCAAAATAGAGCATCTTTCTGAAACTTCAGACAGAGCTGATGGGCCATCCTCTTAAGGAGAAAAATACTTAGGACAGCTAAAGCAACTATTTGTGCAATTTAAATCCTTTTGGTTATTGCACTAGTCCTCAGGATTTAGTCTTTATGCTTCAACATCATATAGTCTCTTTCATATAACTCCACCTGCCTCTGTGATGTAACAACTCACAATGAAATTAGGAATAATGTAGGAGTCTCATAAGAATTGTGGGAGGTGGGGCGGTCAAGCTGCATCTACATTACAGAATTAATGCAGTTTGACACCGCTTTAACTGCCATGGCCCAATGCTATGGAATTCTGGGATTTGTAGTTTTGTGAGCTGTTTAGCCTTCTCTGTCAGAGCACTCTGGTGCCACAGCAAACTACTCCCTGGATTCCATAGGATAGGGCCATTACAGTTAAACTGGTGTCAAACTGCATTAATTTTGCAACGTAGCAGCAGCCAGAGAGAAACCCTACAGGTTTTTCTCTCCTAAATTATACAGTGGAAGAGCTAAATTTTGCAGTTGGACTATGTATTTAATATAGTTCTTAAGAAGATAATCTTCCTCGATGAACTCACAGTACACTTGTCTGGTGTCAACAGAGTCAGTATCACCCTAATGCTAAAGATATTTAACTGCAGATGAAAACACTGTGTGTTCAGTAGAACTTTTTTCACTACCTCAGATCTCATTAGGGTGGCTCCATGTAAAGGAGGGCAGGGAACAAGTACAGTATCTTGATTGTTGTGTAGAAGAGGGAATTTCAACAAGGATGACCTGCCTGACACGTTACCCCTGCTACACATTTCTGAATTCCTGCCCCCCCCCCCATTTATCTGGCTATCTTAAATGTGTTTAGGATCACACTAAAATATCCTGCACTCAGGTTATGCTGGGATCTGGTTTGTGGAAATTAAAAGGGAACACATTACATTTTATTTATTTTAATTTTTTGCCACTTAAGAGGATGCAGTTTGTTGACAGATTTACGTAATTAGTTTTGTTCTTCTTGAGGAAGAGGTCTGCACATGTGTCTGTCTATCCACAACAAAGGGAAGGTTTAATGACAACAGGAGCAAGAAGAAGTCTATGAGCTGCTGAAAAGAATTGTGGTACATGTGGCTCTTTGGCACATAATTTTCCAGCTTTACTCTCCATCCTCTTCTGTCTGTTATCTAGGACTTTATTGTTGTCAAAAGTAAATAATAATAATAATAATAATAATAATAATATGTATTTATATCCCGCCCCTTTGAGATCAATCAGGGCAGCTAACAACAATAAAAATACAATATAAAATACAACAAAATCTAATTCCCTCCCCCCTTAAAAAGTTATTAAACCAATTGCAAGTTAAAAATCAGCAATTAAAACACCTCAATAAATATACAACAACACACAACTGCAGCAGTAGTTCTCATTAGATCATGGGGGGGGGGGGCTTGGGTACTCCTCTGAGGGGGGGTCCTGAGGCCAGGATTATTTATTCTGGAAAGGCCTGCCAGAAGAGATCTGTCTTGACAGCCTTTTTAAAGCTGTCTAAAGATGTCAATTGACGGATCTCATCCGGCACGTCGTTCCACAGTCTGGGGGCAACAACAGAAAAAGCCCTCTGGGAGGTAGCCGAAAGCCTAGATCTTTGAGGCTGCAGCAAATCCCAGAGGACCGGAGTGCACGGGGAGGATTGTATGGGAGAAGGCGGTCCCTGAGATAGCTTGGACCCAAGCCATTTAGGGCTTTAAAGTTGATAACCAACACCTTGTACTGGGCCCGGAAACCAATAGGCAGCCAGTGGAGGGACCTTAATACCGGAGTAATATGGTCCCTCCTAGATGTTCCTGACACTACCCTGGCTGCCATATTCTGTGCTAATTGTAATTTCCAGGTCAAGCACAAGGGTAGCCCCATGTAGAGTGCATTACAGAAATCCAGATGTGAGGTTACCAGTGCGTGTACAACAGTCTCGAGATCCCTTGCTTCCAGAAAAGGGCGCATCTGACATATCAGCCGAAGCTGATAACAGACGCTCCTGACTGTCGCATTTACCTGATTCACCATCAGGAGCGATGAGTCAAGGAGCACCCCCCAGACTGCGAACACAGTCACTGAAGGAGAGTGTGACCCCATCCAAGACTCGAGGTTGCAGTCCAATTCTTGGTTTTGGAGCCACTACTGTGAGCACCTCCGTCTTGTCTGGATTCAGCTTCAATCTGTTTTTCCTCATCCAGCCCATTACTGCCCAAAGACATTCATTGAGAGAAGAGATGCCATCAGAATTCAAGGCTGACGAACGAGACACGGAGAAATAAATCTGGGTGTCATCAGCATACTGATAACACCCAGCTCCATAACTCTGTATAATCTCACCCAGCGGCTTCATATAGATGTTAAACAACATCAGGGTCAGTATAGCACCCTGTGGATCCCCACAGGTGAGCTCCCTTTTACTGGAGCAACTGTCCCTGAGCAGCACCCTCTGAGACGTACCCAAGAGGAAGGATCAGAGCCACTGAAGAGCAGTGCCCCTGATACCTAACCCCCTCAGGTGGTCCAAGAGGATGCCATGATCTATCGTGTCAAAAGCCGCTGAGAGGTCTAGGAGCACCAACAGGGTCACACTACCCCTGTCAATGCTCAGACGCAGATCGTCTGTCAAGGCAACCATGGCAGTCTCAACACCAAAGCCTGTCCTGAAGCCAGTTTGAAATGGGTCCAGAAAATCAGTTTCATCCAAGACAGCTTGGAGTTGAAGAGCAACTGCCCTCTCAATCACCTTGCTCAAGAATGGTAACAAAGAGACTGGCCTGTAGTTCTTCATATCCAGGGGGAGCAGGGAAGGTTTTTTCAGAAGCGGCCTAACAGCAGCTTCCTTCAAACAGGGTGGAATATATCCTTCCCTGAAAGACGCATTGATGATGTCCGTGAGGAACTTCATCAATGCATCCCCCCCCCGGACGGCCAGCCATGATGGGCAAGGGTTGAGAGGGCAAGTTGTTTTCCTCACACTACCAAGGAGCCTGTCCACATCATCAGTACTCACAGAGTGCAACTGATCCAGAATAATTTCATTGACAGAGTCACTGGACACCTTGTCCACAATTTCTGTTACAAGACTGGCGTCTAAGTGGGCTCTTATCTGAGAGATGTTATCTGCAAAGAAGTTGTTAAACGCATCACAGCAGGCCATCATTGGGTTAAGCAAGGGATTTGGTGCAGGGGGCACCTGCGTCAGCTCCCTTACCACCCTAAACAGCTCTGCCGGGCAGGACTCTACAGACGCAATATGTGCAGAGGAGAAAGATCTCTGCGCTGCATGCATTGCCTCCTGATAGGACCAAAGAAAGTTCCTATGGTGAGTTCTGTCAGATAAGAGTCGAGTCTTCCGCCATTTGCGCTCTAGTCATTGTCCAAACCACTTCATTTTCCTAAGCTCAAGTGTATACCATGGCTTACAGTTTGAAGCGGGATGGCAAGGATGCTTGGGAGCAATTGTGTCGATGGCCGTGGTGAGATCGGTGTTCCAAGTATTCACCAAGGCTTCGACAGGGTCACCAGCATTTCCAACCATTAAACCCTCCAAGGCTTTCTGGAATCCAATTGGCTCCATTAGCCTCCGAGGGCAGACCATTCTAATGGGTCCCCCACCCCTGGAGGGGCGGATAGAGGGTCTTAGTTCCACCCTGACCAGGAAATGGTCTGTCCATGACAAGGCAGTGGTTTGTTTAACCTCTGCCCACGGAAGTTCTTGTTCCGTACTGAAGACTGCATCAAGTGTATGAATTGCACAGTGTGTAGGCCCGGAGACCAATTGGGATAGGCCCATGTTAGTCATGGTATCCATGAACTCCCGAGCCGCACCTGTTAAACTGATCTCAAGCGCGATGTTGAAGTCCCCCAGGACTAAAAGTGTAGGGGACTCCAACAGCAGCTCCGAGACCAGCTGTGTCAGCTCGGTGAGGGAGTCTGCTAGACAACGGGGTGGTCGGTAGACTAGCAGAATCCCTAAACTATCCCTGGTCCTCAGGTTCAGGTACATACACTCGAAGTGGACTGTCCTCCGGACAGGTATCCTGGTCAGAGTCAGGTTGTTCTTATAAACCAGAGCTACTCCACCTCCCGCCCACTTTCCCTCACCTGCTCACTAACAGAGTACCCCACTGGGAGGGACTGCGCCCACGTGACACTGCTGTCCTCTCCCAGCCAGGTCTCTGTAAAGCAAGCCAGGTCGGCATCCTCATCCAGAAGGAGATCGTGAATGATATGCGTCTTGTTTCTGACCGACCTGGCATTGCAAAGGAGTAGGGTGAGGTTTTGTTGAATGGTTGGTCTGCTCTCCAAACCATTCTGGGAAACAGAGGGAACTGAAGGTGGGATAGCTCTCAGACAGCGATCCCGCCTTCTTTTGTAACATATGTTCGCTCTGTTCTTTCCCCAACACAACCCCGCCTCATTCCCGACCTCAGGTAGAGAAGGGGAAAATAGGGCCACGAAAGGGTGGGGTAAATGGAATTAGAATTGACCCCAGCCTTCCAACCCAATGTCCACATTTGGGTACAACACATTTGGGTCTAATCTCTTCCCTATCACACCTTCTTAATCTTATCACACACAGCATTTGCAACTGCCCAACCAGTACCACCCAGTACTGCTCCTTTCCCCAGTTTGGCACATGTGTGCACTAGTACATGCACAGAGGAAGGGGGGAATATAAATTAAAAGCAGTCTTTTTTGGGGGGGGCGGCAGATTACTTCCTGATTGAGAATTGAAATGAAAATTATTGCTAAAGTAGTGATTAATCTGCCAGCGATTGATCAAGTCTGCTCAGTTAGGAACAAGCAGAATAATTAAATAAATGCTGTTTTGACTGTAAGACTCTTTTCTGCTTACATTTCCAGGCGTGTGTTTGTGTGTGTGTGTGTGTGTGTGAATAAGCCTGAGAGAAAGAGAGAAATGAAGAGAGACTGGAGACCTAGTCTACTCTGCTGCAAAAGGAGGCAGCATAAGGGTGTGTGTTAGTAAGCAAAGTTTCCCCTTCTCAGCTTCTCTGATAAGCTCCAGTTAGGGGGGCAGCAGTCATTTCTATAGAGGAACAAAAATTAAAAGTGAAAGGAAATCATAAAGACTTTGCTACAAACCAGTGGCGTCTAGGGTTGGTGTCACCTGGAGCGGTAACTCATGGTGTCAACTCCCCCCCTTGACTTCTTCCCATTTCACACCATACAGAATGCTTAGTAGTGCTTTTTTGCACTAAGGCTACTTGTAAATCATAATTTCCATATACCATTGAATGTAATCCTAATAGTTGTGACATAAACAACCAGCAATATTAAAATTATATCTTCAAATTACAATATCATACGCACAACCTAAATGTATTTACATATACATAGTGAAGTTTTGGTTAAAATGTGATGTTTTTAAAGAAGGTTTTAAAAGAATAAAAAAATAAAAAAAAATATTTTTTAAAATTAAACATTTTGAAATTTGAAATTTTAATTTTAAAAAATTCTGGGGGCCCTCCTTTCTCCTCCCACTGAGCTTCACCCCACTTTCACCATCTCTTAAAGCATTTTAAAAGGAAGTGGATGGATGACACAACTCATTTCTGCCAAAAGGTAGGTGTTTGAGGAGCATTGGTGTCACCCCTCTTTAAGGGTGTTACCTGGTGAGGTCTGCACCCCCCACCCCCATGACACCACTGCTACAGACCACATGATCTTGCTAATATAGGCTACAACAAATGTCAGAAAGTCACACATCCTGTGGAAGTGGATGCATTCCTATTCATGTTTTGTTGTTGTTAACTGCCTTCAAGTCAACCTCCAAGACTCCTTGTCCTCAACTGCTCTGTTTAGATCTTGCAAACCCAGGACTGTAACTTCTTTGTATCTATCCATCTAGTACAGGGGTAGGCAACCTTTCCCCTTTAAGGGCCGAGGGACTTCAGCTCCCAGAATCCCAGGAGCTATTGGCCAACATGGGACTATTGGCCAACATGGCTGAGGCTTCTGGGAGCTGAAGTCCCTCGGCCCTTAAAGGAGAAAGGTTGCCTACCCCTGATCTAGTATGTGGCCTTCCTCTCTTCCTATTTCCCCCCACCTTTACTAGCATTATTGACTCTTCTAATGAGCCATGACTTGCCATGACATGTCCAAAGTATGACAGTCTCAATTTGGCCAACTTGGCTTCTAGGAGAGTTCATTGATGGTTCTAGGACCTACTTGTTTGTCTTTTTGGCTGTCCATGGTATCCTCAGCACTCTTCTCCAGCACTGCATCTCAAATGAGTTGATTCTCTTTCTGTCAGCCTTCTTCACTGTCCAGCTCTCACACCTGATAGGAAATACAATGGCTTGCGCTATCCACACTTTAGTATTCAGTTTTATGTCTTGGACTGGATGGCCCTTGTGGTCTCTTCCAGAATCTTGTCCAGTTCCTTCATAGCTGCCTCCTTCAATCCTAATTTTCTTCTGATTTCTTGACTGCAATTTCCATTTTGATCAATGATTGATCCAAGTTAGGGGAGCTATTTTGCTATTTCTATTTCTTCATCATCTAAATAGGATGTATGTAAATTTATCCATTATCCATTATCCGAGTGCTGCATGAGGAGGTAAGCTCCTGTCACTAGTCCCAGCTTCTGCAACTTAGCAGTTCGAAAGCATGCAAATGCAAGTAGATAAACAGGTACCACTTCGGTGGGAAGGTAAAAGTGTTCTGTGCAATCATGCTGGCCATACAATCACAGAGTAGTCTTTGAAAATGCTGGCTCTTTGGCTTAGTAACAGAGATGAGCACCACCCCCTACAGTTGGATACGACTTGACAACCTTGTCAATGGAGAATACCCCTATCTTTAAATTACCCATAGTAATTATATTTGTTTGCTTAATCTTCAACATTAAGTCTGCCTCTGCACTTTCTTCTTTGACTCACTGTGTTGAATAGGGCTTCCTCATAGTAATGGTCCATAGGACTACAGACTTAGCAAAGCTTCAAACACTTTTATAGTAAAGCTCTAAAGGGTCTTCTAGACTTTAGGACAAAAGCAAATGATTAAAAATATTTTCATAAACCTAGAAGTAAAATGCTAATGGGAAGTTGGTGCTCTCATTAGGAGTCCACCCAGTCATTTCCTCTCCCTCTTCCAGAATATCCCATCCAATCACCTCTCCTCTGTTTCCCAGAATATTCCAACCCATCAATTCTTCTCCCTCATCCATAATATTGCATTCTATATCCCACTTTGAACAGACACTCATTGTTCATGCTCAATCATTATTAGGCAGCTTTAGTTCCTTCTCCTGTCAGGGATGCTTTAATTGGGAGTTCCTGCATGGCAGGGGGTTGGACTGGATGGCCCTTGTGGTCTCTTCCAGCTCTATAATTCTATGATTCTATGATCCTGCTTAGAGTTGTTTTTATTTTTTAAAATAGCAGGGGGTGGTGTACTTTTGCTAGTCTTACCATTTCCCCAAGCCTGCTGATGACTTTCCTCTTGTGTGAGGATGGTGCTGTTTTGGCTGCGTAAGAACAGCACTTTGTGAATGAGTTCAGTATGAGTAAATCTGATTTAACAGATGAGTCAAAGAGCCACACTGACTAATCATGGATACTATTTATGTCAGACCTGAAGAGCTTGTGGGAGGATGCAATATGTGTTAAAGAAAACTCTGGGAAAACCACTATTTCTATAAACCTTGGTTATCTAAACAGAGATAAATAAATCCCTCAACCTGGAATATCTCCATGTTTGCTGTGTTCTCATTTCATTCTTCAAGCAAAGCAATTTCACATTTTTTCTAACCTTTCCTAGACTTCTAAAATGATTTATTTCACTGCTATCCTATCCTGGCCACAGATGTCTAGAGCCATGACAGCATATGCCAGAATAGTCCAGGAAGAGCCCAGCATTTTCTGGCCCCAAAGTTGCCCTGATGTTCCCCCTATTACCACAGAGTGATGCTGGGCAATTGTTCATATGCATGTCCCACTGGTGCCAGTGTAAGTCACCCCTTTGAGATGGATGTACCCAATGTCAATCACATGGCTTGGCACTTTGTTCTGACCTCAAGTGGAACAGCATGGCACATTGTAAACAGCCACCTGGTGTTGCTCCAGAGAACTCCAGATCTTCTGGGAATATCCAGAGCAAAAGGTGACTTTTAAAAATTCATCTTAAGGGTGGTATACTATGGGTTCAGTGCTGAACTAGCTGTATGTCATCTGGACAATTCACACCAGAACTGGCGATTGGGTCCTGCATCATCTAGACTGATCGCTGTGAGGACGGGGGAATGCCGTGTTATCTGCCCCATGCAAACATAGCCTAAGAATATGTCCAAAAGGTAACACCCTTACTAGGATGAGCTAAAATGCTAGAGAAGTAAAACTCTTACTAAATGTGCAAAATCCTACTAAATGTTAACAAGAAGAAAAATGGGGAGAAAAAGGGTGACAGCCAAGTGGAAAAGATCATTGCCCTGCATTTGGTAATAATCTTTTGACAGAGTGTAGAGAGGGATATGAAAAATCCATTTGACTAGACTATGTTAACACAAAACAGATTACAGTATTATAATACCATAACATGGCAGGTTGTTTTTGGGCATCTTGAACGAGGACTCCTGGCAGTCAGGAAACATCACCTTAATGTCCTGTGCTATCAGCATGGCGTTTTTTAATTTCATGCTTTGCAGATGAAGCTCTACCTGCATTTTGAGGGTGCTTGGTTAGGCTCTTCTGAAAAAGCAGCTCTGTCACAAGACAGTTTGCCCCAAGGACCAATTCCTGTCTATCATGTAGACCCTCTAAAACCCTGTACCTAGAGCTGGCGCCTCAGTCTGAGCAGCTGGAGAGAACCCTGTCTGCTTAACTAAGTGCTTCCATATCCCCTAAAGATCACTTAGAATACATTTATAGTAGCATCTCCCCTCCCCTCCATGCCATGCTAGAAAGGTGCCTATAGATCAGGACTGAGGACCCAGGGGTACTTTCACACCAGACAGTTATAGCACTGTGATTCCACTTTAATTGCTACATGACAACATCCTATGGAATCCTAGATTTGCAGTTTAGGGAGGAAGATTTAGAATCCCCAGCTAGAGAGCAATAGTGCCTCCTGAAGCTACAATTCCCAGGAATCAATGGGATGTAGGCATGTGGCAGGTAAAGTAAAATTGTAGTGCTAACATTGTGTAGTGTGAAAGGACCCCAGATTATCCCAAGAATGTGAGCTGGGCTACATGCATTTTGCATCCTGGCTTGGTAGGTATAGTTAGAAGGATCATGGCTCTACCAACAACATGGTTGGTAGGAACAAGGTTCTTATTTCTGTCACTAGAATTTCCAAATAAGGCTGGAAAACAGGATTGATTTGTTGACAAAGAATCAAATGTTACATCCCAGGTCAAAGTCAGCCCAGTTATTTTAGCACATGATGCAAAATAAACCCACACCTACCTCCAGGCCGTTTTCTACAAGTAAAAAAAATTTGAAATAATAACAAGTTAAATAACTAAAAATCTGCTGCAATTTTATGACACACCAGATCTGTTCCTTGATGAGGTTTCCTTGCTCTACTTAGTGATAGGACTGGCCTTGCTGGGAAACACTCCTGCCTGAAACTACAGAAAGCAGCTACCAGTCGAGGCAGACAAAATACTAGGCTTGATGGGTCAGTTTGCCCCAGTACAACACAGTATATTTTATTTCCTTGACAATCAGTCATGTTGTGACAGGTGCAGGATGTCATCTTAGGAATCTGTTTGAAAAGATTAATGGACATCAGTTTCTATGTCAATTGATGATATACCAGGGAAGGTCTGAAACCTTCATGGTTACATGTGGAACCAGTGGGGAGGCCACACTGTGAAAAACACTTTCAAATACTGTGATGAAGGAAAGACCACTCTGTATTATATGTCAGGGCAAGCATGCAGAAGCTGTAAAGGAAAGCATCTATGCAGCATCAACACTTCATGGGAGCTGTTGGATATCAGAAACACACCACACGGTTTCACTTTTTGCAGGGAAAATGTTCTCAACAGCCTTGTTTGTCCACAGGAATATACAGGAATAGAGCAATGTGTGAACTTCTCAGATACTTACATCCTGTGGAAAGCCCCTATCTTTTCTTAGCAGCTTCTGTGTAGCTGCTCTAGCATACAAAACAGCAATTACACAGATTTCCAAGGGACTAACAGTCTGATTCTATACTTCAATTCTTCAGTGCAAGCTCTCAGTACTGAACAAGGTGACATCTAATGTGGAGTCTTAACATGTACAAATGGCATTTCCTGAGTGTTTATTTCATTCACACTTACAATAACCCTATATGTTGGACAACACTGTTGTCCCCATATTATGGATGAAATATCTGAAGCTGCAAAATATGCCTGGAAAAGGACACAGTTCGTGATTCAGTCTGTTGTTGCTGCTGTCGTTATGTACCTTCAAATTGACTGTTGTTGTTATTATGTGCCTTCAAGTTGATTCTGACTTATGGTGACTCTGTCTTGGGGTATTCTTGCCAAAATTTATTCAATCTCCCTCTGAGGCTGAGAGGGTGTGATTTGTCCAAGGTTATCTAGTGGTTTCCATGGATTTGAACATTGGTCTTTTGCAGTCCTAATCCTATACTCAAAACACTACATGTCACTGACTGCCAAACACTGTAGCAAGTTAGTATAGTTTCAGCCACAACACCACACTAGTTGGGATGGTAGATATAAACACCCCCTCCCCACAAGGGAAGGTTCTCTGTCTGTGACTTGCAATGTCCTTTTTAGAGCAACATGAGGAGGAAAGGAGGGACAGGTGGGACCCTTGCACAGGTCCTTGGGCCAAACTCTAAGGGCCTTCAGAGCCACTATGTTTCCTAGTAGAATCTTCTCATGTATGTGTGTTGGCAATATGTGAAGGCAGACGGGGGGGGGGAACTGTGGTCTGCACAGCCCCACTTGAATGGCATAGGATGCCAGAGCTAGTGGTCAGAGAATGTAACACCGCTCCATCAATTTTCATTGTAGCAGCTGACAGAGAAGGATGCCACCTCACGGCTGATCACCTTCAGTCAGTTCCTGTGCTTCTGCAGACTTGATACAGTTGGATGTCTTGCAGCACTCCTCACTGGCTTTGCTGTTTCCTGTAGACATAGGGAGGTGGCCAGTGACTGGCTGCTTCACAATCAGGCCAAGGTTTCTTCTCTGCACCTGAATGGAGATGGTAGTGCAGAGGCAGTACCAGCACATACCATGGCTCCCACCACCACTACCACTACCACTACCTTCCTGCTTTCCCCTCCAGTAGGCTCAGGCTCAGCCCACCCAGCCAGCTCCCTCTGCAGATTCTGCACTCACCAGCACCGCATTGGCAGCCAGAAAGAAAATGCCAGTGCACGGCCATTTGTGAAACGATGTCACCAGCCCAGCGACCACCCTACAGCTTTTATCCTCTCACCAGATTACACAGGGGCCTTTATGCTTTGGAAAGATTTAGTTGACAAGCTTGGGTGGGGGGGAAGCTCTCCTCCCCTGGCTATGTGCATTCTGTTGTTACTCTGGTGCTCTCTGCTATAAAAGCTGCTTAGCCTTCTCTCCAGTCTCTGTGTGTGTGTGCGCCACTACATTAAACCTATTACCAGATGATTTGTGTTGAGGGTAGGGGCTCAGTTCCACTGCAAGACGTGGCTGTGACTGGGATGGTTTAACTCCTTATGCTCTGTTCTAGCAAGCCTGTTGTGACAAAATGGTGACCAGATACCTTCCCTGAGCAAAGGAAGAGAATAAAGAGGGAAGACACACACACACAAGTAACCCTCAACATGCACCAGGAACAGATGTGCTGTGTTCATCTCTCCATCCTTCCCTTCCCCAAACCAATTACTCCATTGTTTGCCTGCCCCCCTTGTCACACAGTCTGGGACTGTTGGTTGTTAGGAGTGGGTGATTTGCGAAGCCAAAATCAGCACCGATTGAGTTAATCGCCAACCAGCTTACTGTACCTCAACCAATTAAATCTATTTGCTTGCAGTGACTGAAAAGAGGCAGAAAAAGAGGATTGGAGGGGGAGATATGCAACTAGAGCAGTTACAACCCTAGCCAGCACATCTGGGGGAAAGATCTCACACGCCAGGATAAAGAGAATACCCAGCAAGGAGTTGCAACTGAGGAACAGCCCAACCCAGCTCCTGTCAAACACTGGAACACCTGCTCACTGTGGATAAGGAATGGGTCCATTTGCTGATAAAATGGGGCAAGTGTGTCTAATGATTCTTGTGCCCTCCTTAACCATTTCCTAAATGCCTTTCATTACATAAGATGCATTCCATAGGGACACATTGAGCTGTTTAAATGGCATTTGTGGGAAGAGGATGGGGATCTTTTTGAACAGATCAAAATTCTGTGTTGATGTGCACATACAGATGTGTATTTGTAGAGAGAGTCCCAACAGAAATATCTAGAAATAAACATCTCAATATCTATCCCGTTGAGACCACCTAGGGTTTTTTCCTTTTGGCCTACATTTATTAATGGAAAGAGGACCTTGCTCTTTAGAAGAATCATCTAAGCATCCCTCCTTCCATCTCCAGGATCCAGAAACCTTTTCGTGTTACATCATATCTAGTTGCTATAGAAACAACAGTGATGTCAGAGACAAAGGAGGGGATAAGCTGGGGATCCTTGCGGAATAAATCTTCTTATCAGTATTGCCAAGATGAAGCTGGGCTAGACTTGCAGCAAAGAGGAGGCTCTAAAAGAAGATCCTCCCATCCTCAGGAAGGTTCCCACCTTTTATAAATATGTTTCAGATTTCCTGTTCAGTTGCTGAAAGCAAGCTGGCTGCGGCAGTGCAAAAACCGAGGCCTAATAAGGAGACACACCATCTTGTGCAGATGAATCACACAGCAAAGCAGGGATGACATTTTACCCAAATGTGGGGAAACAGCTCTATGGAAAGGAAACCCACAAAGACCACTTGCTCCTTTCGTTTGTCAGTGTGTTGGGGGAAGGCGGACGCAAATGAAGGGAGCAGCTCCATTGGGGCTCTTCTCTCTGGCTTGGGCTCTGAGAACTCCATCTGTGGCAGGCCAAGCAGTGAGGGGGGGCATATCCTGGGGGAGTCTCCCCTACTGCTAATTTTATACAATGCACTGCTGGTTGCCACTGGTTTCATATTATTGCACAAGGTCTTTTTCTGGAAGGGGGCAGAAGGGGAAGGACATCTAGCACTTCCACAATATGGAGGGAAGCAAACTTTGCCCCAGCACCGTGGCAACTCCCTGCGTTCCTTCCCAGAGGAAGCTGGCTTTCTTTTAAGAAGGCATTTTGGCATTTCTCAAGGGTTACTGTGACTCCTTTAAGCTGTGTTACTGCCAGGTGTTTGTTTGTTTTTTTAAAAATCATCCCAGTCTTTTGTTATTTTTTAAAAACAATCAGCTATGCTTACTTGGTCAGGCAGGTTTTACACCTGAGAGGAAGTTGTTGTTGTGTGCCTTCAAGTCGTTTTAGACTTATGGTAATTCTAAGGTGCATCTATCATGGGTTTTCTTGGCAAGAGTTGTTCAGAGGAGCTTTGCCATTGCCTTCCCCTGAGGCTGAGAGCATGTGACTTGCCCAAGTTCACCCAGTGGGTTTCATGGCCAAGTGGAGATTTGAACCCTGGTCGTAATCCAGCACTCAAACCACTACACCATGCTGACTCTCAAGGAGAAAGACAAGATATAAATCAAATAAATACATACATAAATAACACTGTGACTGTTGGATTGCCTTTGTTTGGTGTTGAGGATGAGGAAATGAATACAGTGGTGGGAAATTTATGACCCTCCCGATGTTGCTGGACGACAATCCCCATCATGCTTGACCACTGACTGCCAGCTAAGACTGAGAGGCATTGAACTTAACACTATTGCTGGTCTGTACACCCCATTTCTGTATGTTTTGAATGGCAGCAGCTTATTTCAGCCTACAGGCAAAGAGTGGTCTTCCCCACAGTGCTTCTCCACTCGAGGTGCTCGAGATTGGAACGAGAAGCTTCCATATGCAAGACTGGCTCTCTTCTGTGCAACTTTAATGTGTAAAAAAGGGAAGAATTTCAGTAGGTAGAGCCTGTCCTACTGAAATTCCTTCTTCAGTGGAAGTATTAAAGAGCCCTGACTTATTTTGTGTCTTGGCACCCTAACACTTTTCTTGTAAATAATATTAATAGCTTTAAATATTCTTTAATATTTAAACACAGAGAGAGAGATTATGCTGTATACCAGGAGTCGACAACCTTTTTGGGGGTGGAGCTGGCCCCCCTGGCCCCCAATGCCCCCTGTGATGCACATGGGAGAGGCCCGGCGCAGCCGCGGGGGTCCTCCGGGGTGCCATTTTGTGTTCCAAAATGGCGCCCGGAGTCTCACGCGACCTTTCCTGTTGCGGGGCAGGACGGGAAAGGTCGTGCGAGACTCTGGGCGCCATTTTGGAACACAAAATGGCGCCCCAGAGGACCCCTGTGGCTGTGAAAGGCGGTGGCGGTGGCAGGACTGGGGAGAGGCTGGTCGGAAGGCCTTGGAGGGCCAGGTGCGGCCCGTGGGCCGTAGGTTGCCGACCCCTGCTGTATACCCTTGCCCAAGCATTAAATCATACCAAGGGGACTTTTCTGTCCCTCTTATCACTGGGAGAAGTACATTATGTGGAGAAACAAGAAAAATCCCTTGTTGCCTGTGGCACCCTAGTTATAGAATGTCCTGCCCCCAAGAAGATTGCCATCCATCCAACCTGGCCTCATTTCAGCCCATATTAACATACCCTCTAATTGTCCCAATTTGACAGGGACAGTACAGATTAATCTTCTGTCATCCCATGTTTTCAAGTGCTTTTAAAATATTTTGGTTTCTCTCTCCTCCTCCCACTTTGTCCCTTCATCTTCTGTTTATTTCAGTTGCTGCAAAATGAATTCAAGGTGCAAAAGTAGTTTGCACTTAATTGGTTTGGGAGAGTAGAGCAGGGGGAAGAATCTTGCCCTTTCCTGTAGACTCAGGCAAATGCCAATGGCTGCATTTTCTCCTAGTTTGTGTGTTCTTCCTTATTGACAACCTTTGGCATCTTGACTGTCTGATGTTGCTTTACCACATGTGTCCTGGTTTTCACCTGTGAAATGTTGGAGGGTAATCAATTTAAGCATGTACTAGGAACCTGGAGACCAAGGTTCGAATCACAGCTTGGCCACGAAACCCACTTGGGCAAGTCACATGCTCTCAGCCTCAGAGGAAGGCAATGGCAAAATCTTCTCTGAACAAACCTTGCCAAGAAAACCCCATAACAGGTTTGCCTTAGAACCACCATAAGTCAGAAATGACATGAAGGCACACAACAACAACAAAGCAGCTGGGGTCTTATTGATCACAGTTCAGTTCTGATCTACCATTTATGACTTTCTACTGGATTATGGATTGTTTTTGTTTCACAGCTTCATGCTGTATTGTTTTTACTGCTACATCTTACCCTAAGATCCATTGCTGTAGGGTGAGTTAAAATCATTTTAAATAAATAAACTAGTAAGGAAGTAAAGTATATTCTGGACAGTACTCTCTCTCTTCTTCACAGTTAGTGTGATTGTTATAGAATGAACCTATTGTGCTCACCATAGGCCACAACAATAATTGTAAAAAAAAATATCTATGACTATACAGTATAAATTATATGCATAGAATCAGCATATCCACAGCACTGATTTTGCAGCAGAATGTGAATGTGAATATGAAGAATGTAACTATTTTGTTTATTTATTCTCCACAGTTTATATCTTGCCCTTGTATGGCATCCCTAAAGTGACTGATACAATTCATAAAGAAAAAAAATTCAATAACTTTAAGCATTTTTTAAACATTAAGGCAGGGGTAGGCAACCTTTCCCCTTTAAGGGCCGAGGGACTTCAGCTCCCAGAAGCCTCAGCCATGTTGGCCAATAGTCCCATGTTGGCCAATAGCTCCTGGGATTCTGGGAGCTGAAGTCCCTTGGCCCTTAAAGGGGAAAGGTTGCCTACCCCTGCATTAAGGCATCCTTATTAAAACAGAATGTGTTATCTAAAAACAAACTCAGTTTTCAGTGCCTTAAAGATCAAAGGGCTGACAAATGAGAAATGTTTTGACAGCCCTTCTGAAGGTGCAGATGGAATGGATCCTCTCCCTTCAAGAAATACCTAGAAGCATGATCTAGCCAAAGCCAAGCAGAAAGAGCTCCCTCTGAGAAAGGTCTGAAATGCCAGGAATGGAATAACATTCCTAGGCAAAAAAAGATCCACAAGGCATCTGGATTCAAGCAATAGCACCTGAGGTACAAGAGTATACTACGGAAATACTTTATGAAATAGAAGTACAGTGGACCCTTGGTATCCACTGGGGTTTGGTTTCAAGACCCCCATGGATTTCAAAATCCATTGATATACAAGTCTCATTAAATACAATGGTGTAGTAAAGTGCTATCCCTTATTTAAAATGGCAAAATCAGGGTTTGTTTTTTGGAATGTTTATATTTTTAAAATATTCTCAAGCCAAGGATGGTTGAATCTGTGGATAAAGAATTGGTAGATATGGAGGGCTGACTGTACAATATATGATAAAAGATTACTTATTTAATACACCTAAATCTTAATTTACTCTACTAAAGCTTTCCCTATCTCTTCTTAACCCTAGCTGAACCAAACTAACTGTTCTGAGTCTAAATCCCTATCTCTCCCATTTTAATTCCTAACTTTGACAGACTCATATCTCTAATTGTCCTACACAGCAGGCTTTTAAAAAATCCTTTCAAACATTCATCTCGTCACTACTCACGCTCAACATACCACACTCTAACTTCCTCCCCACAGATCACTCACCTTATTACATACAGTCCTATACATTGTTGTGTGCCTTCAAGTCATTTTTGATTTATGGTGACCTTGAGGAACCTTATCACAAAGTTTTCTTGGCAATATTTGTTCAGAGGAGCTTTTACCTTTACTTTCTTCTGAGGCTGAGAGGGTGTGACTTGCCCAAGGTCACCCAGTGGGTTTCCATATCTGAGTAGGGATTTGAACCCTGATCTCCAGAGTCATTGTGCAATGCTCAAACCACTACACTACATTGACACTGTATACATGACACACATAACCATATTTTGCTTTAATTTCTCTAACAACACAGCACTGTTTTAAATAGCTGGGGTTGAGCTGAATGAATTCAGTGAAACTTTATTTTACCAAATAAAACTGGCTGTTAGGACAAAATTCCACACATTAGGGATAGGATTGTGGATATGTGGTGTATCAGACATTTTTTACTGCAGCTCCCATCATCCTGGACTATTGGCTATGCTGGCCTTAAGTCTGGTGAAAACTGAAATTCAATAACGTCTGCAGAGCCACATGTTCCTTAATCCAGTTGAACATATTTATGTGGGAGTAAGCCCTATTGAAAACAGTAGGACTTCTAAGTAAATATGTACAAGACCACACTGCTAGTTTCAAACTAGGTATAAGAAAACCATGCATAATTCTCTTGACTTCAGAGTTTAAGGAATACATCCCGCATGGTACTATTCAAACTTGTGATGAGTAGGACCAGTCTTAGTGGATTCAGATACTGAAAAGAATGAAAACATATTAATGTATTAATTTTATTTGCTTTTACAGGTATATGCGTTTCAGTCCAAGGGTGTCTATTGCAAAAAACAATAATACAACTACAAAATTAATGCATTATTGAGAGAATAATCAACTGATACATTAATCAACACAGCAGCTTACAGTGCAACCCTACCTGAGTCAAGTCTTATTGTGTAAAATGAAGCTTATCCCAAGCTAAGTAGGCATAGGACTGTCATCTAAGAAATTCATAAAATTAGTCAGTTGCATTTCACAGTGTCTACTATTAGACTATGCCAGTTATGAGAACTGTTCTTCATATTTTTAACAAGTCATTTGTGCTTTTTCAGTTTCTTTCTTGCAAATAAAAGACGAGCAATTTGTGTTTACTTCGTGAAACCTGAAAAGTTAAAGCCTGTACTCTCTGTTATCTGCTACTTGGGAGTTCTCCTACTTGGTAGTTTCAGACTTTGCTTGTCCTGCTCTGCACCACTAGTAAAGAACCTGCCTCCAAATTAGTAGCAAAGATATTTGACCTATCACAGCCATCGTGTCTGGAAGCATTAAATATCTCCACATGTCCTTCTGAGATTTGTCTGCACTTCCCACTGCTGGTGGTTAGGTTGAGCATTAACCAGATGCAAGTGCATTGCACCCCTGACCTGGTCAACAGCCCCAACATCTGAGAATCCAGAGTGCCTTTGGCCAGCCTTATGTGGCCTTAGTTTGCATATGTGCATTTATTTGGGTGCAGCCATTTCTAAATTAACTCCCATAGATGCTGAATCAACGTGGTATACCTCCTGTGCGTCTACTAGGCATCAGCACGCACACAAGTCTTCAGTGAAATGACCCATTGACATAAGTGGGGAAAAGCAAGCCTGGGCAGGTTCTCTAGTAGTCTATTAGAATGACAGTAATTTACAGTGTTAAAACCTACCTCACTAAACAAGTACTGATTTGCAAGTAATCATTACCTTTTCAATGTAAAGTTATAAAGCCAGTGGTGTCCAAACTGTTGTAGACTCCCATGTAAGTTGCTAATAAACACACACACCCCTCTCACACAGCTTATAAACTAAAGAGACACAGCTTATGCTTGAGCATGGGTGGCAGTGCGTTGTGTAAGGCTAGATTTCTGTATAGTAAGGAGAATAAAGGAGTTAGGTAGGAAATCAAAAGTACTTCCCTCAAAAAGAGTCACATATCTTGTTGCTAGGTACATTCACTAGATAAGAAGTGCTGTTGGATTCAGTATCTAAATTTTTGCAGTAGAGTTCTGTGAGACTTATTCCATAATTGCAATTATTTTTATTGTTGTTTGTTTCATTGTTGTTGGTGGTGGTGTGTGCTTTCAAGTCATTTCCAACTCATGGTGACCCAAGGGTTTTCTTGTCAAATTTCTTCAGAGCGGGTTTGCCATTGCCATCCTCTGAGTTGAGAAAGTGTGACTTGCCCAAGGTCACCCAGTGGGTTTCCATAGCTGAGCCAGGATTCAAATCCTGGTCTCTCAGTGTCCTAGCCTAATGCTCAAACCACTACAGCATGCTTTTATATACTTTTGTTTTTTAGCTGCTTTGAAAATGAAAGCTAGAAATATTGATAGTGCTAGACAAATAAATAAATGGTCTCTAATGAAGCTGAAAAGCCAGGTTAAGACACTGAAGGCTCAATCCAGTACTTATCTCTTGATGCCAAAGTCACCTGTTCAGATTCGACTGTGAGCTTGTAGCCCCATCCTTTCACAAATTCCAATCATCCTATGCTGAAAACCCTGGCAAAAATTTGTATGGCTGTACTGAAGTAGTTATGAAGTGTGTAATTTTATTTTTAGTTCAGAATTAAAGTTACCTCTCTTGTACCAGTATGTAGAGAGATTTTCCAGCACCTCTGAGACTAGAAAGAAGTTGGCAGCATGAGTTTTCCGAGACTAAAATCTACTTCCTCAGATGCATCTTGCACCAGTGCCTTTCTGTTTCTAGGGCCTTCCAGCTCATCCATGTCTTTGTTTCCTTTTTCATTTAGGCTATCAGCCTATGTATTATGGGTGGAAACCTGGGGCTTTTTGGCTGGATATCAAGACCCAGAAACTACCCTGTATAGCCAGTGGTAAGGAATTCTGGGAGATGCAGTCCAATATCATCTATGGAGGCTTGCAGGATTCTTACCCTTTCTACATAAATCAAAATTTGAGAATTCCCCACTGAACTCAGTGGAAGTAGACATGTACAGAATTATGCTGCCATGTTTGGTAATCCTTTATGTTACCTTTAGGAATACCTTCAGTGATTATTTTTAAACAGTATTATTTTAAAACAATAACAACAACAGCAACAGCAACAGGGAATATATGTACAGCTACCATCTCAGCAAGACTCCCTCCATTCATTCACATAGAAGGGCTAATCAAGTTTTGCTGGTTGCTCTGTGACTCCAAGTCATTTCAGACTTATGGTGATGGGGTTTTCTTCACAGAATTTGTTCATGAGGGGGTTCCTCTAGCCTTCCTCTGAGGCTGAGAGAGTGTGATTTTCCCAAGGTCACTCAGCAGGTTTCCATGACTGAGCAGGGATTCAAACCCTAGTTTTCCAGAGTTGCAGTCCCAGAGTCCAATGCTCAGCCCACTGCACCATGATGACTACCACTGCTGAATTGTGGCACATTGCCCACTTACACCAAGAGGATTATCTGGACCTACAAATATGTTGATATATAAATAGGTACCCACACAAAAAATATGTTGCGTATCTATACCAAAATACAGTGAGGGGACATCTAGTGTCATTGGATGGTAACTACAACTATGTGAGAAAGGCAAGGCTGAGTCATTTCAACACTGATGGTTTTGTGCTAGAGTGATTTGGATGAGTAGTAGTTTGAGAGTTGAAGTAAAGACTCAGGAGACCAGGGCTCGATTTCCAACTTGGCCATGAAACCCACTGGGTGGCCTTGGGCAAGTCACATGCTCTCAGCCTCAATGAAAGGTAATGGCAAACATCTTTTGAACAAATCTTGCCAAGAAAACCCCATGATGGATCACCTTAGGGTCGCCATAAGTTGGAAAGGACTTGAAGGCACATAACACACAAGTTGACAGCACTGGCATAATGGTTTGAGTGTTGGAGTAAGGACTCTGGAGGCCAGGGGCCAAATCCCAGCTCAGCCATGAAAACCTATTGGGTGACATTGAGCAAGTCACATATTCTCAGCCCTCAGAAAACCTTGTGAAAGGTTCACCTTAGGATCACCATAAGTTGGAAACAACTTGAAGACACTCAACAATAAAGTTGACAGCACAGCACAGTATGATCCATAGAATTCCATGCCCAGATAAATACTCCAGTCCTAAACCATTATGATTAGTTTTTTAGTATCCAGAAAGTCTGTTCTCAAGGAAAGCAGCTGTTTTTTTGCTTAAAAACAAAAAACAAAAAAAGGGGGGGGGGAGCTGAAACTGAGAATGGCCACCCATGAATCTGCTTTAGCAACACATCTGATTTTCATTGTATTTTAAAAAGTGTGTCAGCCAAGAGTGCCTCTGTACTAGGTTTCTTTTTATGGGGTGGTACTAGTGGAGGACTGGATATGGTCTTTTGGCACCTCGGTTATAGTGGTGCTCATCTTCTACCTGGAAAAACAACAGAGACTTACAACTGTGTTGCCATCTTGTTTGTATCACTCAAGCATCACTGCAATTTGAACTGGTGGCATGTATATATGTCAAGGAAGCGTCATGCTGATACCAGCACATGCTGTCTACTTTGTTCATATTTTAATCATAATCATATTTTTCTACAAAGAAGGAAAAACTACAATTTTAAATTTTCATATAGGGTACCATTATCTGTATTGAAAAGGCTTAACTGAAGATTTAAGGTCCATTTGGACCCCAATTTTGAAAGCCCGCCATCTCCTATAATTAACAGCTTTGCCATTGTATATTGTTGCTTATATTGCCTCTGATTTTGTGGTTGACAGGTAAATTCCATTCATCCATCTCTGCTGATGACCGAAGAAAAGCCAGACTAAGATAAATCATCATCATCATCATCTGGATTACAGACACTTAGATTAATTTTTCTGCTCAGTTGTGAAGCTCATTGGATGATGACAGGCCAATTGCTTTTCCCTAGCATGATCTACTTCACAAAGTTGTTGTAAGGATAACATGAGTTCATCAGGCACATACTGCTCAAGGCTCTGTGGAATAAAGGAGGGATACAGATGTGCTAAAGAAATAAAATGTGGGAAACACAAAGATAGGGAAATCTGCATGCTACATATGTAAAATACAGATATAATTTAATGGACCACTTCCAATTTTCCCAACTAATGTGGTTGTTGTGACTTTCCCTATGTGGGACTTTCTGCCCAAATTCAATCAAGTATATTTGGAAATAAGTTCCCCTGGAACTTAATATAATTTACAGCACAATCTTTGATGCATCTGTTCAGAAATATTTGCCTTCAATTGGGCTTACTCCCATGTAAATGGGTATAAGAGTGCAGGCTTTATTATTATACCAGAGGCACTGAATGCAAGGCTACCTTGTATGAAGAAAAGGATGTTCTCTGCTGATAGACTTGTTCCACAAAATGTATGTCACTTGATCTGGAAATCTGTTTAAGGCTTTTGTTTAAATTTTTATTTTATTTTATTTTATTTATAACCCACTTTTCTCCCAGGATGGGATTCAAGGAAGCTTACAGCCATTTAAAAGCCTAATACAGTACAAGTGCAACTTGATAAAACAGAAATAGAAATAGTCTCTTTATGCACTTTGCCCCTTTGTTATTTATCTATTGTTGGATAGACAGCTAGATAGACAGATAGATAGAACAGGCAGTACCATCAAAATATGGAGTGGTGTACAAAAATAAAATAATAACAATAGACTTCTGAGCCATAGGTATGCAATGTTATTTCTTTTTTTAAAGGGAATGTGGAGGAAGGAAGAAAAACACAGATTGCCCATTGGTTTACTTTGCAAACATATACACCACTTTTCTGTCTTTCTGTAGAGCATATCTGTGGCTTTGTGGGCACCAAAAACTGTGTTTCAATCAAAAGGTCATCTGCTTTAAAAATAAAAACTAATGCAGATAGATTTAGCTTAACCCAAATATAAATTCTGGTTTCGCCAAGCCAATTCTTGGCTAATGACTCCTTCTGCCATCTAATATGTAGCTGCCAAATTCCAGCCTCTCTATTCATATGTGAGCAAATTACAGGTTGGCGCACCTGTCTCTTCTGCCAGCTCAGTCTCTCCAGATTCTGCCTAGGCTTAATGCAGCTGATTCATCTGGTTCTTGGGCTTCTGCTTACGCATCATGGTGTACTGTTTACTTCTGTGCCTGAATGGCTAGCCTGCTAAATTAAGCCCTTCAACAATAGCTTGTTGATTCTCCCATTACATTTTCATAGGCACTGACTTCACAAAAGGGTTGCTTTAAAAGGGCAGGAGCAATTGCTGTGCAAAGTGATTCAGCAAAGAAATGGGCCTTTGCTGTTCTCTGGGCAGCTTCTGAGTCTGAGACATATAAGCAAGTGTCTGCTGCTAGCAGGTCTCTCTATTTGTGCACACTCATGCGTGCGTGTGTCTGCAGAGGGAAGCTGCAGCACTAGGTTGCCATCAGTTGAGATGAACTATGGGGCTATAGGACCGATTTCTTCATGATGCTCCCAGCATGCTAGGCCCACCAGTGGCAGGCATGGTCAGATATCTCTCAGGATTTGTGCCCAGACAGTGATCCCAATTTAAATTAGATCTTCTCCTCCTGCTGGGCTGGCATGAGTGAAATATTCCTCACCTTCTGCGTTCTTCTCTAAATTAAAGTACATGGTCAGGGTTAAAAAAAAACAACCCATTTTTTTGAAGCTTTCTAGAAGAGAAATATTTCCTTTGCATTTGCTAAGCTTCAAACTGCATCTGAAAGACTTCAGAGCCCAGCACTTCTATCAAAAGCCAAGACCTCTCTGTCACGATTTAGGAAACCCACTGCTGCCACAAAAAAAAGTGGCACCTCCTTTGATTGTGCTTGGCAGAAAAGTAACTGTCTCTACCACAAGAATAAAATGTACCCCACCCCGATCATATGAAGGATATACCCATATATACTCGAATGTAAACCTACCTCATGTATTAGTCGAGGGCAGGATTTGGGGCCAAAATTATGGATTTTGATATGGTCTGTGGCTAAGTCAACTTGGGGGCATGTAACAAAGGATGTAAAAGATGAAGTTAAGGAAAAAGATGTCAAAACTTGCAAAATTCTGGCAGGCATAACTGTTTGTTCTTTTTGAACCCAGACATGCATAAAGGTCAGAACTGGAGCCATGATAGAGAGATTAGAGGGGGCCAGTGCTTCTTTTAGGTGCTCCTGGGAAGGACTCTAAGCTCTCACTTTTTACCACTCTACTCAGAGAACGGGGGTGGTTCCTTTTTTTGACCTATGGATAAGTTGACCCAAGTTTTTTGACTAAAATTTCTAGATGTATACAGGAGTATATACCGTACTGTTTGCCCCTTGCTGCTCAATAATTTCCTTGCCTGCGCTTTCTGAAAAGGAATGGATGTCAATCCAGAAATGTAACCCAATGAATGACATCTAGTTGTGGCTCCCCAGAGGCCAGTATTCAGCATTAAGCTTCCCGGGTAATACCAAGAGGCACACACATACACATAGCAACAACAACAGCAAAACTCAGACATCCAGGAACCTGCCATATTGTATTTAATGATGTGTACATACTCTAAAACCACTAGATCTTGTTGGATCTTGGAAGCTAAGCAGAGTCAGTCCTGGTTAGTATTTGGAAGGGAGACTGTCAAGGAATACCAGGTGCTGTAAGCTGTATTTCAGAGGAAGGAACTGGCAAAACCACTTCTGTGTATTCTTTGCCTAAGAAAATCCTATGAAATTCATGGGGTCCCATAATTCAACAGGTGACTCGAAAGCACATACACACAAGATTATTTCTGTCTTGATTCAAATAAATTGTTGAAATGTTGAAAATTAAGTTTCTAAATAGTTCTATGATTTTTCACCAGTCTAACGTAACCAAATCATTAAATGCCGAGACTGCAACATAATAACAATTAGGTAGGCTGGGCCCAACCTTAAAATAGCCAGATATGCTGGACCTGGCTTGCCCCACCCTAAATTCTTGCTTTGATTTAACTCTAAGAAGAATTATAGGAAGACACAGAAAGAAATAGTTACCAGTCTTTCTACAACTTCCATCATTCACTTAGCAACCAAAATGTTTACTATATATCTCCTCTGTTCAGATCTGTTTTGTGGCACCCCTCCTCCTTCAGCCTGAAACCCAGTTTGCCAAATTAAGGTGTGGGTCTCTTTCCCTTTTTCTCCCTAGAATTTTGCTGACTTTTTCTGTCTTATGTAGTCTGTACCATACCCATATCTTTCATCTATACCCTTTTTGCCTAGAGGCACTTATGGCAACAATACAGGCTTACAGTTAACAATTTCTTTCTCTCTCTTTTCTCTGAGACACAAATTTCACTCCTGTTTGGTTCTGAATCAATTTAATTTTATTGCCCAAATCACTCAAGAGCAATTTTTCAAGTACAAAAAGGTCAGCACATCCTGGTCTAATCAATTCTCTTCCCCCACGGCAGGAGGCTGAGGCGACATACACTTCTCGCCACACTTTTATTATCTTCATGATGCCTGTCATTAGTAGCAGGTATGGTGTGCCCCAGAGTGTTCTTATGACAGAAAATGGGGCAGCGGGGAGGGGGGGATACCTAGCAAGAGGACTAGTCTGAGGACATTTACAGCCATTCAGAGCAAGTTTGATTGCAATAACTGGGCTCCAGCTGAGGAACTGGCCAATTAAATGGCAGGGATGATCAAGAATGGGAATGAGTCCCAAGCCAGTTTGATGTATAAAGAATGGATCAAAAGGGTAAGGAGCAAAACAGAGTGAGAGAGCGGGACGAAATGAATTTTAAAAGTCCTACCTGTATCATCAGGTAGCAAGGTTTCAATTCCTGGAAATGTGGGCTATGTTGCATTTGAAGGAAGGTATCACCTTTGACCCACAATGACCAATCGTGGTAGAATTCAAAGACAAAAGATACTACAAGATCCCTTGGCACAATGACCAATCATGCCATCAATCTTTCCAAAGGTACCCATCCAGTGGTGCAGAACTAGTTGGCAAGAAGCTATTCATCAGGACTTCACTATGCATCACCTTTCTTCTTAAGATAAAACTCTCTCAGAACCTATATTAAATCCTGTGTAACATGTGGGGAGGGGGGAAGGAACTGAAGTCTCAAGACTGAGCATGTCCCCAAAGGGAGAGGAAACCCTGACAGCTGGAAGGACCAAATCATTGCAAAGAATTTTTTGCACTGATGAGTGGGGCCAAATGCAAAAGAGAACAACCAAAAATGCTACCTTTTAAAAAGTTTAATACTCTTAACTGCCAGGACTCAGGCATTAGGAGGCAATAAGAAAAAACAGTCAAGCAAAAGCTGGATAACCGTAATACAATGTGCCATGGGGAAGAGAGTGTGGCTATCTTGGAAAACTCAGAGGGCATGATTTTGGAAGGCCAGGTATGCACTGAGAAGTGCTTGACACCTACAAGTTTCCTATATGAATACTGCTTTTATATAGGAAATTACAAACTTCTAACATTTGAACACATAAACAGTACTCAGTACTCAGTTTTTCTGGATACACAGTATTTTTTAAAGAAATCAGCCTTAAAAGCACAATTCATACTTTTAACATTTTCCCCTTTCTGTGTATATTCCAGGTTGAAGTACCGTAATACAATGGAACCAGACATCATAAATTCCAACTGTCTGGATTAGGTGGAACAGTTGCAATTAATGCGCTGTCATTTTACTTTTTCAGCTGCTTTTAAAACATCCCAGTTTCTCTCTCCTCCTTTCCCCCTTTGTCCTCAGCTTATCTCAATTGCTATAATATAGTTGCAATCAATTAACTCAGCAAATGAAAAATGAAATAAGTGTATGGAATCTTGTTCTTCCCGGTAGGCTCGGGCAAAAGCAAACTCCTGCAACCTTATCTAGCTTGTGTGTTCTTTCTTAATAACTTTTGCCATATTGATTGCATTCTGATATTGCTTGTCTACTCACGTCCCAGTTTTCATTTGTGAAGTGTTGGAGGGTATGGAAAGTAACAAATTAATAAACTGCCTGACTGAATAAAGAATGGAATAAAAGACCTGCATCAGCATGGCTGTTGGGATAAATTTCCTCACTGTCCTGTAAATAAAATGATGGTGAGATGGCAGCTTCTCAGTTTAGGAGTATGAAGTTCATGCTGGTCTTGCTTGTTTTGCTTGTGAGTGTTACTAGACATTCAGAGTGTTTTCTGTAACTCAAATCAATACTAGGGACTCAGTATTGAAATCTAATGATTTTGTGTCCATAATGTAGACTCTTGCCCCTGTAGGGTGATTTCTCTGTATCCTTGTCTCTGTGTTTAGAAAAAGAGGAAGACCGCATTACATGTGGATAGACTCAAGGAAGCAACAGCCCTAAATTTGCAAGACCTGAGCAGCGCTGTTGATAACAGGGTGACTTAGAGGTAGGGTCACCATAAGTCAAGGTCACCATAAGTCAAGGTCAACTTGATACCAGTTAATGTCTCTGTGTTATGTGTTGCACAATGCAAATTTTCAGTATACCTGGTAGGCTTTTTTCCAGAAGCCA
This sequence comes from Phrynosoma blainvillii, assembly GCA_026167975.1. NCBI lineage: Eukaryota > Metazoa > Chordata > Lepidosauria > Squamata > Phrynosomatidae > Phrynosoma > Phrynosoma blainvillii. The sequence continues at coordinate 229,713,312 of JANUYF010000002.1, read as the reverse complement.
TGCCGATAAGGTGCTTTGCCTAGTCTACCAAAATTTGACATTTGTTTGAATAGAGTTTTCTAATACAATGGTTGGTAAAATAACATTTATCCCAAAAAAACTAGTCTTCAGATACACCCTCAGAACTTAGGACCTTGTAATGCAGATGTGTCCCTCAGGGTTATAGGCCCTTACTTTTCACTCAAGCCAGACTTTGAGAAAGAGAGAAACAGGCCCCAATAACATAAGACAACTAGAAATGAGGCAGATTTATTAACTTTGGCATGAGTCCCAGAGTCCAGGCAAGCCTTTAGGTAGTTGCCAAGGTTTCCAGATGCTGCTGGGGATCATTCAGACAAGAACAAAAAAGGAAAATCCAGACCAAATCCTGGGAACTCTTGTCTCCAGGAGCTTAGGCTGAGGGGGCAGCAGAGTTATATTTTTTTAAAAAAAACTCCCATTGCCTTTTAGCAGCAGAAGCAAGGAGCTGCCTTTACATCTCCTGTGCTTTAAAGAGTATCAAGTGAATTATGGCATTATTTCTTTGGTTTCTTTGACACGAGGGCAGTGCATGGGGGTGGGGGTGGAGGTCATGGGATCCTTGGTCAGCCTGTTTAACCGGGGACCTAAAATTCTCTCACATTGGTTCCAGGTACTCTGTGTAAAATGGCTCTCTTCCTCATGTGATGGGTCTTTTGCCGCCTGTCTTGGGGAGTCATTCAGACGTGTTTTTTTAGAGCAATGATGCAAATCATCTCTCTCATGCATTCGGGGTTTGTTATTCACACTATGGAACTGCATCGATATGCATCTCTGCAAGTTTCATTGTTCACACGTGCAAGCATTTGAATAAAGATGGAGTTGACAATGTGAATGCATTCAGAACATACTCAAGGCATGCAGAGTTTTATCCGAGGTCTATTTGGGTCTATCCACATCAATTATTCACACTACTGATAATGCTGATTTTTAAATCAGGGAAAACCTCAATATTGATTATCCCAGATTAAGTGGGGTTTTTTGGCAGCCTGCCCCTTAATTAGGTGCATTTGAGATGCATGTGAACAACGGAGATTCAACATGGATTTATCCTGGATTATTTTCACCATCTGAATAACCCCTTAGTTCAGAGGTAGGCAACCTTTTTGAACCTGGGGCCGGGTTGCTGTCCCTCAGACAATTGTGGGGCCGAAGCACCAAAAATAAATAAATAAATAAAAATTAAAAAATATGCATGCACACTCTCTCAGCCCCAGAAAAGCTATGGCAAAACCCCTGTGGAGATTTTGCCAAAGAAACCCCAAGAACAAGTAATAATCAATATCATATCATAATAATCAATATTATCATGGCGGGGGGCGGCAGCAGCAGCAGGACCGGCCTGGGGCCGGTCCAAAGGCCTCATGGGGCCGCATCCGGCCCCCGGGCCTTAGGTTGCCTACCCCTGCCTTAGTTACATCCTCAAGTGTCAGTCCTGTCATATGGTTGCTGATCTGAAAATTGGAGAAGGCTCCTGAACCTTTTAATGGTTGTGCATAGAATTTCAGCAGGTGTTGTTTGTCAGGCAAGCAGGTAACAAGCAACATCTGCTGAAATTCCCTTATCTACACAACTATTAAAGATACAAGAGCCATCTCTAGCTTTCACTTTGGCAACCTTGGGCCCTGAATATGGGGGTTGGGTAGGAGGGCTGCAATGCAGAATTGCTTATGCTCCACTGAGAGGAAAATGTGCTATGAGGGGCAAGACCTATATCACACATGTGTGCAAATTTCATGGGCTTAATTGTATTTTATTGCTGAAACGAATGTAGGAAGCTTCAAAGAGTGACAAATGAATTCTGGTAAATAGCTCCTTCTCTTTTAAAAGCTAGGTGTTACCACAAGCCTTTATCAGGGAGAAAAATGACATGTACAATGTAATGCTGAAATGACCTCAGTAAGGCCTGTCGTACTCCTGATAAGCTGTTTGGGATACAGTGTGTGTATCTGTTTCTCAGCATGTATACTGGGAACAAACAGTTATTTGCATCCCATTCTCTTGTCTCCTGAGGTACATTATGCCTTAAAGAGATATTAAAGCCAGGTTGGAAAAACAAATGTGAGAAGTAGCCACTGGTATATGTAGAGGTGTGTGCGCACACAATGTGTATGCATATACACTTACAAACAAGAGTGCAAGAAAAAAACTTACTCTAGTGATCATATCAAAGGTCTATCCAAGGAAGCAGCCAGTGTGCCACAAGTAAATGAGGGAATCCAGGGCCAACCTTACCATTTGGCAAAATGAGACCACCGTCTCAGGCAAAAGAATTTGGGTGTCATGCGAAAAGGGTAGCAAATAATGAATACATAGTTACTGACTTCGGTCTAAACTGCACAGCAGAAATAATGCAGTTTGACACTGCGTTAACTGTCATGGATCCATTCTATGGAATCCTGGGATCTGCAGTTTATTGTGACACCAGAGTTCTCTGGCAGAGAAGGCTAAATAGTTCACAAGGATTCCATAGCATTGAGCCATGGCAGTTAAAGTGGTGTCAAACTGCATTATTTCTGCAGTGCAGATTAAACCCTAGTTATTATTGTATTTTCAAGATGCACAATACCCAAATCCCACAGTTAGTGAGATTTTCTGTTAAATTTCTGCTAAAATAACTTGTCTGACTTAATGTGCCTTGACAGGGTTGAGGGGGACAAGGTATTATTTTTTGCTATGCTTTGGGCCAGTCCTGATGGGGGCAATCGTTCTTTCCTACTATTTCCTTTTATCTATTCTGAATTTCTACCATTGAGCTCTGTTAGATGACTCTGGGTTACAACGTTATGAAAGTGAGGGGAAAACTCTGTAGCCACACTGTCTCTACACTGCAGATAAATTTATATACATTGCTCAACCACTAAAGATACAACCACATTGTATCTTGACCACATTGCTCCCCAACAGACCTAAATATCATGAATGTCCCTTATATAGGTGCTGCTCCCAGCTACCCCAATCATCTTGGCACCCTTTTGTGCACCTTTTCCAGCTGAGCTATATCCCTTTTCGAGCCATACTTTTCTGCATGGTTGAAAAGCAGACAGCCTTCTCCCTTCCCCCACGCCTGAGTAGCTCCTTCATTAGAGTGCACCGACTCATGTAACACCTGTAACTCTTGGCCGGCTGTTGCGTCATGGTGCTGAGCACCTGAGAGTCCCAGTGCAGACACCTTCGCCTCCAGTCTGGCTTCCAGCCAGCTATCACTTCCATGCTCTTACTTCTGGCCTGACAATTAGTTGAAAAAAACAGGCTGCAGTGGCGCCCTGTAGTAAGTAGCACACTGAATCCCTTCCTGCTGCATCAGAAGAACTCCCATAGCAACTAAATAATGTCTCTCAGGGCTTTTGGCTGCCCCTCGGAGCATGGCTCTGAGCTCAGCAAAACATGACAGAGAGGGGGAAGGGGAAAGAGAAGGAGCCGGACAAGGAGTGGCAGGCTACAAGCCCCTCTCATGAGGTAAACTGTGGCTTTGGTTGCCTCACCCTCTGGTGTTGCCAAATGCTGTAGAAGAGGCTCTATTTGTCTGTTTAATGATAAATTAATTTTAGGCCTTGTCTGCACTGGCCAGGTTACTCCAAGGACAGACCAGAGTATCCTGGCCTCGCAGCTGACCTGACCTTCCCCTGTTCCCTGGCCCTTCATTCCCACACCACATCACTGTCTGTATGGCCATCCCACTGAGCCACCTGACACATCCTGAGGTCAGAACGAGGTGTCCAGCAATGAGCACAGTGCTAGGTGTCTTGTTCTGATCTCAGAATGAGTGACCCAAAGTGGCAGCGGACCCATCTAACAGCTCATAGAATCATAGAATCATAGAGTTGGAAGAGACCACAAGGGCCATCCAGTCCAACCCCTTGCCATGCAGGAACTCAAAATCAAACCATCCCCGATAGATGGCCATCCAGCCTCTGCTTAAAGACCTCCAAAGAAGGAGACTCCACCACACTGCTCAACAAACCATCCATGCAGATAGCCACAATGGTGCAGGAATGGAGGCTTATTATTTTCCCAGAAGATCCAGAGTAACAGGGATATCATTTTTAATGCAATTAAAAATAATCCCCTGGTTCTGGTACGGAATGTGCCGAATGTTGTCTGGATTGCTCACACCAGAATTAGGCAGTTGGGATATGTGTCATCCAAACAGAATGATACCAGAAAAGGTGTGTGTGGGGGGGGGGGGGGAATGGACCTTTTCACCTGTGCAGACAAGCCTTCTGTCAGTATAACCTGGCAAGACAAAGACCCTGGCCTTGTCTATGTCTGGCCCCCACAGAACCTGGCCGCTGCGAGTAGCTTATTCTGAGGTCAGAACAAGATGCCTAGCCTTGTGCTCTACACCTTGTTCTGTTCTCAGAAGCAAGTGACCCACAGCAGACATCCTGGGCAACCCAGAAGAATGCCTGTGTAAACAGCCAACACAATGCAGGAACAGAGGGCCAGGTAACAGGGGCAGATCAGAGCAGCTGCAGGGCCAGGATACTGCAGGCTGTCCCCGGAGTATCCTGGGCAAGGCAGACGTCCCTTCTTTCTGAAATTGATATTTGGAATTCATCAGCCATTTTTCCAGTGGCATCACTAGGGTTGGTGTCACCCGGTGTGGTAACTCATGGTGTCACACACACCCCATTGACCTCCTCCTATTTCACACCATACAGAATCCTTAGTTATGCTTTTTTGCACTAATGTTACTCGTTAATTGTAATTCCCATTTAACACTGAATGTATTTCTAATAGTTGTAACATCAACAACTAGCAAAATTAAAATTATACCTTCAAATTACCACATCATATGCACAACCTAAATGTATTTACATATACATAGTGAAGATTTGGTTAAAATGTGATGTTTTAAAAGAAAATTTTAAAAGAATAATGTTTTTTTTTTAAGTTCAATTTTTTTTAGAAAATAAATTTGAAATTTTAATTTTAAAAAATTCTGGGGCCTCTTCTTTCTCCTCCCACTGAGCTTCACCCCACTCCCACCATCTCCGAAAGCATTTTAGAGGGAAGCAGGTGAATACCACAGCCTGTTTCTGCCAAAAGTTAGGTGTTTGAGGGGCAGAGGTGTCACCCCCCCCATAAGGTGTCACCTGATGCGGTCCGCACCCCCTAGTGATGCCATTGCATTTCCCCTCAAAGACTAAATAATTTCTTTGGTCACTCAACCATTTTTTAAAATGGGAAGTTAATATGGGACTACCTACCAAATTTTTCATGTCTTTTTGTATGTCTGTATATGTGCCTTCAGGTTGCCTGTTGACTCATGGCAACTTCATGAATTTCACATGGTTTTCACAGGCAAGGAGTACTCGAGGTGGTTTACTATTGCCTTCCTCTGAAATATAGCCTACAGCACCTGGTATTGATTGGCAGTCTCTTATCCAAGTATTAAACAAGGTGAACCCAGCGTAGCTTCCAAGTTCATATGGGATCTGGTCTCTTTGGGTCTTTTTAGCAGAAAGAAAAGCTAAAAGTGTGGGAATTAAACCTGAAAGAACTGGATATTTTAAGTGTTTTCAGCCAAGAGGACAGCAGTGCTCAATTTATGAACAAGACAAGATGGCATCCATTCTTCAGACCATGTACAGAAGTCAATTAGACTGGCAATGGAAAGGCGTCCAACAATACACCTGAAGTATCAATTAGTTTAAAGGAGCCAAAACAACTCATAAGATACAGAGAAGGCAATTGTCTCTAATGCCTAATAGTAAGGCCAGGACTAATATGGGGATAAGGAAGAGGGATGAATATTGGACGTGTTATGTGAGAATATACAAAACATATTGACAGCATTATTGGGAGGATAAGAATTTTCATCAGAAATAATGACATCCTGCGGCATTACACTGAAGATGAACCATGTTGGTGTTTTTTACACATGAATAAATTCTCCTAGAGAGATAGCTGGACATTCAGTTTGGGGTTGTAGAAGTGGAGTTGGGTTTGCAGTGCCATTGTTCCTGGATATGCATTGTGCCTAGGTGCAGGTGCACAGTTGGTTTTGCATTCAGCTGCACTTTTGGTTGTGTCCTGGTTAATTTACAATGTTGCCATTCAGCACAAGGAAAGTGTGGCACAATTTTGTGTAAGTCCAAATGAATTAATTCTATATTACACATCTCCAAGATCATGGTCCATGAGTTACACCAAAGATCTAACTCATTCTAGATCCAAAAATAAATTCAAAACTTTCCGTCTCAGTACTTCCAGGATCTCTTAGGTCAAGACAAGGCCTACTGGAGGCATCCATGACCAGAAGCACAGCTATGTAGATTTGTTATGTTAAGAACAGTAATTAACATTCTACCCAATAATTTAGAAAGAAAAAAGAACTTGTGTAAATTTGGATGCAGTTGCTTAGTTTGCAAAATTAATTGTGACTCTCAAAAAAAGCTACTACCCTGAAATAAGCAAGATAATGAAGTATTTCCCTCCAGCTCTGGGATTTTATGAGGACCTTTCTACACACATAAGTAATAGAACAACAACAAAAATCTATAATCAGGGAACTAAGGATACAGAATTCTGCATCTTTTCCACTTTTGTACATGCATGGTACAATCACAGTCACAGGATGCAAAGACTTTACGAATGAGGACCAGGTTAACTGCATAGTTTTGCAATGAATTGTTGATCTTGCATCAGCTGAAGTGGTTCTGTGTATTGCTGCAGAAGTATTAATACTTTCAGCATTTAGCCAAAAAGCCTGGGACTATTGTGAGTATTTGTGTCACCTGCTCACAGCCTAGACTCTCCAAGGCTGCCCTTGCTCACTGTGATTAGTATGCAATGATCATGAAGTCCCAGTGGGAGCCATTAGTTACCTCTCCACAAGAACAGAGATGTTTTTCTATTAACGTCAAAACATGGCTCCTCCACTCCTCATGTCACTAGAAAGACCTGAAAGACATTGCAACAGCAATTGTAAAGGGAATTAAATCAACATTCCCAGGAAACCAGAAAGCCACAGAACCACTGACTATGGCAGTTCAGGGGGCCTCCTCAAAACCCTTTTCCATTAAAAAAAAAACACACACAGGGGAAAATGGCTTCTGCTTCACATAGGACTCAGAGGTCATAAGTGATGACATTCCGAAGAAATGGAAAAACTAGTTATGCTCAGCTTAAGGCAAAGACAATTAAGGCTAAGGATGTGATGTCAGACTTCACATGCTTAAGGAACTGTCACAATCAGGCTGGAATCCATGTTCTCCCTTGCTGCAGAGGGTCGAGCAAGACAAGATATGCTAATATGCTGCAGCTATATTTCAAGCTCCCACCAGACTTGCAGGAGTGGGCTGTGTGTCCATTGGATGGACTTTGCCTCTGTTAGTAGGCCATGGCAGAATCATTTACCTGCTTTGACATCACTACAAGCCATGGTGCTATGAGGCTTGGTCTTCTACCTTTACAGTGTCCCATGATGCCCAACAGAGGCACTAAGTCCAGAGCACAGGCTGTAATTTAAAAAGCAGGACTGATCCAGGCACCCAGTGCTCCTCAGAATGGGAATACTGGGGGCAAATTATGGAGGTTCTAGGGCCGTGTTGGTGAACTTATGGCATGCGTGCCATCTCTGGCACTCAAAGCCATTTTGGAGGGCATGTAGAGAGATGGGAAGGCAGTGAAACAGGAGGAACAGCCACGCGCCTGCTCCTCCTTTTCTCCCACACTCCTGTCATTTTAACTGCCTCTCCAGAGACAGTTAAAAGCACAGGAGGGTGGGAAGAAGAGGAATGGGCACGCGCCTGTTCCTCCTCTCCCCCCATCCTCCTGTGGGCTTGACAGCCTCCCCAGAGACAGCTGAATGCCCAGGAGGGTGGAGCACACCTGTTCCACCTCTTTTCCCCACCCTCCTGGGCTTCAGCTGCCTCTCTGGAGACAGCTGAAGGCCCAGGACAGCGGGGAAGGGGAGAAACAGATGCGCACTTGTTCATCCTCTTCCGCACCATCCCAGGAGTTCAGCTGTCTTGGGAGAGGCAGCTGAATGCACAGGAGGGTGGGGAAAAGAGGAGATCCCCCACAAGGTAGAAGTCCCACCCCCTGGAAGTCCCATCCCCCGGCACCAGGTAGAACCTGGTGTCGGAATACCTTTAAGTTTGGGCACTTGGTCTCTAAAAGGTTTGCCATCACTGTTCTAGGGGAATGCTGTAGTAGTGGCCCAAGAATGCTTGGTGTGAATGTCAGCCCTGGTGTGGACACTGCAGTAGGTGGAAGCTTGTATGTGTGCTCCATGTGCCTCAGTGCTTTGACAAGAGGTACAGTGTGGGACTCATATTAACAGCACTCTACATGAGACCTTGGGAAACTTATTTCCATGGATGACAATTCCCAAAATCTCTCAGGCATCATGTAGTCCAGGCAAGTCAATTTCCATGCTCTGCTTTAGACCTAATACAGAAAGTTATGAGAGCACACATTTTTTTATCAGCTCATATCTAGCTGTGTGAATTATTGGTAACCTGGAGTGTATCTACACTATCCTATTATATCAATGTGATAGCTACTCTCCACAATTATAGTGGTTTGATACCACTTTACCTACCATACCTCCATGCTATGGAATTCTGGGATTTATAGTTCATGGATGGGTACTAGTTTAATGCATTTGCCTAAACAGGTGGCAGATAATTCGAAGACCTAATCAAACTGCAAATCCCAGGATTCCATCTGGTGGAACCATGACAGTTAATGTAGTATCAAACCACTATAATTGTGCAGTGTAGTTATACTCCTGGAGGGAAACACAAAAGCACAGACTGCCTCCCTCTTTACAAAACCATTCCTAACTAGCCAGCTGAAGGAAATGTTCACATCCCAAAGGCAATCAGGCAAGAAATTCTTTACAAGCGTTGCAGTTGTTATATTAACAAATGCTGTCCAGCATCCAGCATTTTATGGTGTAAACTACAGGCTTAAACCATACCAGGAATACGTTCCGAGGGATGGTTTAGAGTTTAACTTGTGTGAAGTGGGCCTTATAGACCCGTGTTAATTATCCTCTAAGATATCATGAAGCTCCAGGGAATCTAAGGGGAAGCAGAAGGGTGGTGGAAAAGTCTGCAGGAAATCTGAATAAGTGTCTGTATTGCATTTTGGGGGAGAGAGAGAAGTGAGGAAACACCTCCCAGTTGGGTAACATAAGTTTTCTGGCAAGGCCCATCTTTGGGGAGTTTAAAAGGGCTGCGAAAATAGCCAGGAGGCCTTCATATCCACTTAACAAAATGTGTTTATTGAAACACGCATAGAAAAATGAGGGACAGTTCATGATTTCATAAGTGGCTTCACCCCAGCTTTGTTCTTTGAGACAAAACACTGAGGGTAGTCATGAAGTCACTAACTGATGCAATGTGTTTCCCTGTGGAATGAACACATTTGGCTAGATTATAAAGGAGAAAAGAATAACATCAAGATCAACTGGGGGCAAGAGGGGGAAAGAAGAAGATTTTAAAGAGGTCGAACAATTCCCCACCCCCAGCTCCTAGGTTCTGGATGTTTAGGTGTTGTAAATCTGGCATGTTGCATAAAGGAAGAAGAGGAAAGAAAGGACAGACACACCAGAAAGATAGTTTTGCAGGAAACATTTAGTACAAAGGGAGTAAAGATTTGTCTTATACATGCTGTAGGACTAAAGTATAGCAGAGTTAGTTGTTTAATCTGTCTAGTCCATCATCATGGGGGTAATTTTACACTCAGCATGAAGAGTCTTAGGACGTTACCACACTGGCCCTAAAGCAGCGTCATTTCAGCCTCGTTTCAGACTTTTTTTCCGTGTGTTCACACGACGTCGCAGCAAACCCCGCCCTTCCCTACCTCATTTCGGCGTCATTTCAGTCTCATTTCAGTCCTTTTGAATTCCGAGAGTTTTAAGGAATACACTCGAGCGGTCGGCACTATGCCGGAATGACGCTGATCTCGGCATAGGTATGAACACGAGATCCTTGTCATGCCGCATTTCCTCGTTTTATGGCTCATGGTTCCTTGCGGTATTCCCCAAGGATTTGAGGAAGCATCTTATGACGTGTACTTCCTGGAGCGGGCAACAAACGGAACGGGTAAACAATGTTCCTCTCTTCAGGGGTTGGGGGGGGGAAATCATTATTAGGGATGGCTTTGTAGCCCAGAATTCGGGGGGTTGCGGTAGGGATCTTTCAACTTGTGTGTGGACAGGAGATCCGGGACCCCGGAGCGGAACCATTCCGGCATCTCACATTCCTCACTGATTCCATTCTAGTGTGGTAATGTTTTCCGCTTGCCGGGCACATTCCGGCATGAGCCCAAAATGGTTCCCAAATGATTCCGACCAGCTTTCTCGCCGCTCTCTTGCTGCAAGTGTGGTAACGTCCTTAATTTATGCTATTCCTGCTACCAAGTGTCTATTCTTGCTTCCTATGTAATTTTTAGATCATAATTCTCCTTACACAGCACATAGAAATAATGAATTATTCCTGGAACAGCCTACATTTATTCTCCTCTCCCACCATCAATCTATTTGTACACCCAGCTGCTTCCTGTGCTGATTGTTAGGAACAAGCTCAGAGTCCTGGACAAATTTCACATCCTAACATCCAGAGACTGTCTTCCTCCCTGACCTGCAACTGATATTACAGGAGGTCTTCTGGCTCTTTTCTGTTCTTGAGTTTCATTTCAATAGCTTTCTAATCTGCTTGTGTAGGGCTGAGCATCCCCCCCAGCTGTATTTGTGCCCCCCCGACTCCTCCAGACTCCCCAAGATCATTCTTTGTTTCTGTCCAAAAAGGAGAGTGAACTGAATTTCCTTACCTGGAAGCTTCCAGGTAAGGAAATTCACTTTTTAAATTGAATGTCAGACATCCCTCACCGTTAAACATTTTTTAAAAGACCAGTTTTTCAAAACCAGAAGTAGACATCCAGCCACTTCCAGAGTTTTGTTTTATTTGACATTTTTGGCAGTCTGTACCTCTCCTCCAGGATCTGAGAGATGAAAAGAAAATCAGCACCAGAACCAGAAAACCATGCTGCCATTGCCCACTCCTGGCCTATATGGTGGAACTGGCCGTGTTCTTTGCTAGTGTGGAAACTAGTTCAGTTGTCAAAGAATCTTGTACTTTAGCTCATTACCAATGACCTATCCTTACTTATCCCCAAGGAAGTATTACTGAATCAATGGGGAACGAACCACTCCTACCTTGCTCCTATTCATTCAGCGTGCTTTTGTGTCCACCAGCTTACATTGCCTCTGACTTGTACTAAGTGGTCATAGGCAAGTACCCATGCTGCTTAACCAGCTTCTAGTACTGGAGTGTTGACAACCCACAAGTTTTAAGTTACACAATCTGGCAATCCTTTTATTCCCTTTTTACTCAGGAACAATTAAGGTGGAGGCAGCCTTCCCCATAGGGTTTATTGGGCCAATGGCTTCCCACACTCTGTTATGCGTACAGCAAAACCCAGGGGTGCATTTATGGAAAGACAAGTACTTTTAACCTGGGGTTCTCTTTGATGAGAATTATTGTACAGAAACCCTTCCTTGTTATGGAGGCTCCTGGTAATCTGTCCATATTTTCCCACTGTTTCGTCTTTCTTTCCCCCCCTCTTATACACCCTAGTCATGTTGTCCCTCACTGTTGTACGTCTGTGGTAGGCAAAGAATATGCTGTTCTGGCACTTAGTTGTGAAAGTGGTTGTTTATAAGAAAAGGGCTGAGATTTTGCATCAAATACATAACCACAATGCTTTAGCTACACAATGACTCCTTGTCTAGTCCCTGAAACCCACCTTAAATGCCTGCCAGCTAGCCAGCCATCTGGAGTGATGGAGATCTATTCTGCTGGTGAGTGGGCTGCTGCAGGGTGGCATGACCAGCCCCTTCTTGTCAGTGAGTGAAATGGTATTGAAAAGGTGTGACAGGTCCCCACAAGGGCTTCTGCTTCTAATCCTCACAGTGGAGGGGTGTGGGGAAGATAGATCAGGCAGCAGGGCAAGGAGGATTGGGCAGTGGAGGGAAGAGAGGTTGGACAGCAGCTAGCTTCAGGAAGGTACTAACAGTTGCAGTCACTGTGAAGGGGAGAGTGGAAAGGAGCAGAATCCCACCCACTTACACTACAGGACTGCCTGAGAAGTGGAACTGCCACATCAAGGCAGTCATGGAATAGTAGCAAGATTGAGAGTCCATTGATATGTTTTGCCGATCAATGAAAATGTGCATAACAGCAATGGTTTGAATACATGGCAGCTACTAGGCAATCACAGCTCTTCAATACCATTTCACTCACTGACAAGAAGGGGCTGGTGATGCCACCCTGAAGCAGCGCACTCACCAGCAGAATAGATCTCCATCACTCCAGATGGCTGGCTAGCTGGCAGGCATTTAAGGTGGGTTTCAGGGACTAGACAAGGACTTACTGTGTAGCTAAAGCATTGTAGTTATGTATTTGATGTTGTATGATAAGGTTCAGCCATAGATGCTACTATCCTGCTTTATTTCCACTTTTCTAGCCTCGTGTGATAATCTCCTCAGTCTGTTTTATTAACATGTAATGTTTCATTTCATTTAACAGATGACCAAAAGATCGATTGATGCCTACCTTTTTGTGCAAACCATAAATGGAAGCACATTTGTGAGTTTGAAAAAATCCTGCTTTATACATGTTCAGCAGAGATATTGTAGAAGGAGTTGGCAGCCAAAACCTTTCAAGTAACACCACCCTCTCTGAGGTCTCCACCCATAAAATAGAAGTAAGCAACACCTAGATTAGAGGGTGTTGGTTTGTGTATCTAAAATGCTCCAGTGATTTATTAATAGCAGCTAATAATGCAATAATGACCACCTTTGTAGCCATGCAGGAACAACTATTGCAGAGGAAGGAAATCATTTTAGCCAGAGGAGCTTCCACAATTAAGCTCTGCTTGAGGAAAATAGAGTCCAGTACTCCTTGAAGGAGCAAGTAGAGTCCAGGGCTCCTTGATGGGCTATGGGCTGGTGCTGGTCCACAACCACAATATGGTTTTGGTTCATGGCACACAAGGGGGAAAATGCTTGGCTGGTCCTTCGCATGAGATAGCTTAAGAAGCACTGGTGTATTCCATCTTTCCGCATCGTATGCACTTTGGTACTCTTACTATCGTTTCTAAGCCCTGGCTGTCAGTTCAGAACAAGGCTAATTTTTAAAAAGGGAGGGGATGTTTATAAGTTGGAAAGTCAGCTTATAAATGCTAATAACAATGCTAATAAAGCTAATCATAATAATAGGCACTGCTCTGTTGCAAAGGTTGCTTCCTATAGACTAAACATCATCTTGTAAGCATTTGCCTGCTGGCTGGGGTGTCACAGAATGTGAGCTTAGGTTCATTTAGGGAAAATAAATTGCTCATAAATGTTTCCGCCTTGGCCTGTGTCCTTTTCATTACATGGACTTTTTCACTGTGTGATTATGAATATGTATTTACTTGAAGCACACCTGATGCTATTAGATTACTAAAAAAAAAATAAAAAAATGGGAGGGGGGAGTTGAAGTGCCACAAGACAGCTTCCTTGATTTTAACCTCAGCAGCCATTAAATCTGAAAACCTTGATTGTCTTTGCGTAGAAAATGCAGCCTATGAAATGGTTCTTGCTTTTCTGGCAGCAAGAGAGTATGCTTGTCCAAGGCATGTTCCCATGGCCCCTTTATCCTGTGTCACCAGTACTGATGTGAAATCACTCCCATCTTTCCACAGCCCCTTGCTGTCTTTCAAACATTGCTGGCTCCATGGTCTGAGACTGTGGCTTGTGTGACATAAGCTGCAGTTCCCTGTCCAGTTGCTCTAGGCAGAAGCCCTGCCAGACAGAGTGACCATTACATCTGAGTAGGCATGCAGAGGATTACACTGTCTGGGCCTCTCCCCCCCCCCACCCTTTTAAAGTGCTGATGATAGTTGTAGAAGGAGCAACTGCAGCTAGTTGTCAAGCGAGCAATCATAGCAACCATCCAATTTAGTAAACAACAGATGAGATGTGGCTTCTGTGGTGTGGGTTTGCTGCTTGCATGTTAAAGCAAAGGCAGCAGCAATCATTTCAGCAAGAAGATAATGATTTTAATAAAACTCATTAGCAGAGAATAGATGCACCCCATTGAGACAGCCTGCTAGGAGCTAAACATAGCAGCTTGTTACAGTAAAAGAGGAATGGTCTTCTTCAAGTGGAGCTTGTCTTTTAGAAGGGAGGTCCTGGGGCTCAGATATGTCTGCAACCCAAGCCTTGCTGACCTGGAAGCTCATCCTTTTAGCCCTAAGGTATAATGCTGGAGAGGACAAGATGCAACTAGACTCTTTTCCATGCATGGTCACTGTCTTATTTCTTAAGTACTAGATCTAAATCCTGTCATTGAAAATTGATTTAGGTGTTAGTTTAGCTCTGTCTCCAAAACAGGCATTTTCTTTATACCACATTTCCACACTGCACTCTTATAATGCTGCTATTCCACTTTTATTGCTCTGTCTGACTCCTGTTGCATTCTGAGGATTGTAGTTCAGTGAGACCTAATAGCTCCCTCGTTGAGAATTCTAAATGCCCCTCCTTAAACTGCAAATCCCAGAATGCATCAGGAGGCAACCAGAGCAGTCAAAGTGGAATAGCAGCACTATAAGAGTGTAGTGCAGTAATGTGGATAGTGTTTATTCACTTCACAACAATATCAGGATTTGTTAGGCCTCCTTCAGAATTTCCATTCACATATCCCTGTTCTCATAAGATGAATTTCCCTATTAAAAGGTAAAGGTATTCCCTGTTGACAAGGGTGTCAAGTTGTGTCTGACAGTAGGGGGTGGTGCTCATCTCCTTTGCTAAGCCAAAGAGCCAGTGTTGTCGGAGACTACTCTGTGATCATGTGTTGCACAGAACACTGTTTACCTTCCCACCAAAGTGGTACCTATTTATCTACTTGCATTTGTGTGCTTTTGAACTGCTAGGTTGGCAGAAGCTGGGACTAGTGACGGGAGCTCACCCCATCATGCTGCAGCACCTGGGCCTCGAACTGCCAACCCTCCCATCTTGCAATGAACAGAGTCAGCATCTTCACCACTTGAGCCACCACATCCCTGAATTTCCCTATCACTGTTATTTTATTATGTTTTCTTAAATGGGACAGTGTATATAAGAAGAAATTGGCCTATGGCATCTTTTACATAAGATATTTGAACTCCATCCAGTTTCTGACTGCAGAAAGCTTTAAAGACTACAATCCAAACCGACTGAAATCAAGGAGACCTACTTCTAAGTAAACATTATTATGAAAGAATTTTTGTGATGACAGTTATGCAGACCTGAAACATAGCTTGGGTCTGACTCTCACAAATCCCTCTTAATGGCAAAAGTTCACTCCTACATCTAGATCCCTATGGATGCAGCACATATAAGTGTGTTGTGTGTGTGTACATGTGATTTTGCTTTCATAGACATCAGAGAGTGGACAAGATGGGCTGGGTTTATGAGACTATCCTTCTCCTCTTCTTCTCTCATTTGATCCAATAGCTCTTCAAAATGAACATTTGAATGCCGATGAGGGTTGCAGATTCTAAGTACTCTTACTAGAAAGAAAGTTCCATTTCTTAGTAAATTTAGGGAGAATTGGAGCATAGGTTCATGGTCATCTACTGTCTTCCCTTCCACTTCATCTTCCTAGGCCATCCTTCTGAAAGCACTCTTTACGTGATAACCAGGGTGAATTCCTACTGCATGAAGGCATTCCACATCAAAACAAAACACAAATCAGCTCACGGGTTGGAGCGGTTAAACATGTTTCATGACAACACTTGTAAAATATTTCTCCATTCAAAGACAGTAGGCACCCAGGTGAGATTTCCTGCAGTGCAGAGGTCAAAGAACTTAGGTAACAAGGATGGAGCAGGTGAAACCACACCTCCTTAAATAGAACATCTCTTAGAAAAGAAACACTAATGAGAAATGTGCTGCACAAGCATCCACCTGCCTAGACAGTAAGAAGGAAAACAAGAAGGGTAATAGAACAAAAGAAACCACAGTCTTTGACTCACACAACTGCAGTACACTTGTCAGGTATATCTTCTGAGCTACCCATTCTAGGATCTTAAATATGCAGCCATTTAAAAAAATGTAATTATAGTGCCATAGCTATAGCATATGAATAACATCCTGTTGTGAGTAACCACATATATAATCAAGCACCACAGGAGAGATCAGCAAGAGCTGTTATAATTAAATGTGGTGTATTGGAAAGCACTTCCATGATTGAAGATCTTGGACAGTGCATTTTGGGACACTTTCTTCTGGCCCTTTGATCAGAAAGCTGTTGTGTATGTTGCAGTGGAATGCAGAAAGGCTGAAAGAGATTTTTAAAAGAAAGATTTTGTTGCTGTTGTTAACTGCCCTCGAGTCGGTCTCGACTCATGGCGACCCTATGGATGAGACATCTCCAAGACCCACTGTCTTCCACTGCTCTGCTTAATTCCTGCAACCCCTTAATACCCATGACCTCCTTAATAGAGTCCATCCATCTGGCATGTGGCCTTCCTCTCTTCCTACTTCCCTCCACCTTTCCCAGCATTATTAGTTTTTTTCCAAAGAGTCCTCCCTTCTCATGATGTACTTGAAGTACAACAGCCTCAGTTTGGTCATCGTAGCTTCCAGGGAGGTTTCCGGCTTACTCTGCTCTAGGACCCATTTGTTTGTCCTTTTAGCTATCCATGGGATCCTCAGCACTCTTCTCCAGCACCACATTATCTCAAATGCATTGATTTTCCTCCTATCATCTTTATTAACTGTCCAGCACTCACATCCATACATGGTAACAGGGAATACAATGGCTTGTGTGATACTAACTTTTCTGCTGAGTTGTATATTTTTGCATTTTAGAATCTTTTCTAGGGACCTTATTACACGCTGGCCATGAAGCGAAAAGTAACCGAAATTAGAATAAATTCAGTTCTATACCAAAATGAACTGAAAGAGCCCCCGCAATATGTAAATGCCTACCACACGCAATTACCGCCATAGCGCATTTATCGCACTTCCCGGGACACGCATCCTGGAAACGTATTCTCCGTGCACACACAAGTTAGAAAATCCCATAAATTACAAAGAGAGGACCATGTTTACCCGTCCCATTTGTTGCCCAATCCAAACAGGAAGGACACGTCATAAGATGCTTCCTCACAGATCCATGGGAAGTAGCGTGGGGAACCATGGGTCAGGGCGGGGAAATGCTTCACAATATGTATTGCATGATCATATGTATTTCGCCTGCGCGGCCATTGCGCAATGATTCCGAAAGCTCGGTTGTACTTCCCCGAAAAACCGAATGTCAAAAGATCTCAATTTGTTACGGATTAGCTCCGGGTTCTGCCGAGTTTCGGTGCAACGTCGTGTGTAAACACGGGGAAATAATATGTATTAGCTACGGATACCCTTTGGATTAGGTCTGCTTTAGACCCCGTGTGATAAGGTCCTAGTTCTTTCATAGCCACCCTCCCCATTCCTAATCTTTTTCTGATTTCCTGACTGCAGTCCCCATTTCTATTAATGTTTGATCCCAGGTAAGGAAATTCTTTTACTATTTCTATTTCTTCATTGTCTAGGTTGAACTTGTGAAGGTCCTTGGTGGTTATTATTTTTGTTTTCTTTTTGTTCAACATTAAGCCTGCCTTAGCACTTTCTTCTTTGATCTTCCTTAGTAGCTGTTCCAGGTTTGTGAGGTTTTCTGCTAGTATTATGCTGTCATCTGCATATCTTAGATTGTTGATATTCCTTCCTCCTGTTTTCACACCTCCTTCTTCTGTGTCCAAGCCTGTTTTTCTTACAATATGTTCTGCATACAAGTTGAACAGATAGGGTGAAAAGATGCAGCCTTGTCTGACTCCTTTGCCAATTGGGAACTATTCTATTTCTCCATCTTCTGTTCTAACAGTAGCCTCTTGTCCTGAGTACAGATTCCTCATCAGGACTATCAGATGTCTTGGCACTCCCATGTCTTTAAGAGTATTCCATAGCCTTTCATGATTATAGTCGTGTACAAATCGACCTTATGTATAAGTTGAGAGAAGGTTTTAGGGCCAAAATTATGGCTTTTGATATGACCTGTGGATAAATCAAGGGTAAAACTTAGGGGAGTAGAAGGTTTTAACATTGGATTGAGAAGGAAGGAAGTGGAGGGAAATGGGGTTATTTGGTGGTTAGAGAGATCTGGAGACAGAGGAGGGTGAAGAGAGAGAATCAACACACATACACACACACCTGCCTTGGCAGCTCTTTCAGAAATCACTGCTGAGGTATGGAGAGTGAGGCAGCAGGCCTACTTTTTAAAGGACCTTTCTAAGCAGTATTACCATTTGTTGTTGTTGTTGTTGTTAACTGCCCTCCAGTCAATCTCGACCCATGGCAACTATATTGACCCATATATAAGTCACCCCTGGATTTTAGGGTCAATTTTGGGTATAAATCTTTCAGCTTATAGTCAGGTATATAAGGTAATCATTTTTAATGAGACATTTTAAATAAACAAAATTCAGATTAGCTTCTTCGATGCAAAATTCAGGCCTTGGCATTCAAAATCTGACTACTTCTACATTTGTTACCATTTCTTGATTATTTTCAGCATTCAAATATTAAATCTTATAAGATCTCAACCATTTGGAGCCAGTGGGCTGAGCAGGGAAGGGTCACACCATTCCTCAATTGCAGGATGAGAATTTCTTGCCCCAATTTCCATCCATGGGACATTGGGGCTGTCAACTCTTTGAAATAATAAATGCCATTGCATATGATCCATCAAGTGATGTAAAGTCAACTAAATATCCCTTAAGTGTCAAAAACTTTTGAAACTACTCTTTGTTACTCTCTAGTATCTTAATACTGATGATACCAGGAGAGTTTGGAAGCAACTAGTTACAAGCAATATAGTTACTCGTAGTAAGTTATCTCCTCCACCCTGTCTCTCACACAAAAAGGGCAAAATGAAATCACATTTCACAAAGTAATACATCAAGTAGAAATAAAAGGTATTTTAAATGTTGCTTTACTGTTTCTTCCCCCCATTCCCCATGTTCAGAGAACTAGAACTTTAGAAATTTAAATGTAAGAAAGCATTGCAAGAGGCATCTTGACAGAGATTTTTCAAGCTTTATAACATTCTCTTATCAATCCTATGATTTTTTAAAAAAAAGTTATGACATATACTGAAAAGTATCAAGCAGCACACCAAGGAACTCAACTCATCTTTTAAACAGCAGTAAATTACATCTCAAAATAAATATGTATTGTATTGTATTGCATACCAATTATGAATTCTTTAAAAAAAAAATCCCAAGCTTTTAGCAGGAAGCTAGCAAAGCTCAGCCACTGGTTCTATTCACTAAAGATTATTTTAGCAGTCAAGCAGTCATTCACATGTTGTTGTCGTCGTTTTTAGTGTGACTATGCGAATATTCTCACTCATGCATTCTGGATTGGTTGTTCACACTATGGAACTGCATCTATGCGCATCTCTGTGAGTTTGGTTGCTCACATGTATCAACACTCAAATAGAGATAGAGTCAATGATGCAAATGTCAAGTCAAGTTTATGCATTGGACCAAAGGTCTTTGCATAGAACTACAATACATACGTACAAGAAACATATAAAATATAAAATATGCACAAATCGTGCTCATAACAAAGTACAAAAAACATTTTTAAATTAACAGTTAAAATAACCATTATATCTCAGATACCGTTGTTATATATATTTGTCACCCTTGCAGCAAATAGTTATTTCAGATATAAATGTCCTCCTAATTTTTTTATTTTATTTTATTTTATTTTTTGCTGATAAGGCAAATAAAGCCACTTTCCAGGACACATATGTGTCAGAGTCCATGAGGAGATGAAGAACTACTTCTTGTGGACATTGACTAGAAATGGGTACAATTAAAGATGAAAAAAATTGTTCCCTGGGATCTTCATAAAGTGGGCAAAACAGTATATAATGAACAAGGTCCTCTATATCTGAGCAACCATATATACAAGTGCGTTATTTATTGGAATACCTCTGTGCCTTCCAGATCTATACATTGAGTCCATCATGTTCATTCTTAGCTCTGTAAAAGCTTTCCGGAGCTGGACAAATGTTAAATTGTTAAAGTATGCTACCTGGTCACAATTTTCTATAAGTTTATAATAAAGAGGAGCGCATGGAGAGAGATGCACAGTATATAAATCCATTTGTGTGGCTACTTCCCTTATTGCGTTCTTGATGGGTTTTTTCTGTAAGTCTGAGTGAAGACCTTTGAGTTTATCTGATGTGAGCCCATATTTGATGTACAGTTGGGCAGCATGGTGCACCCAGTTTTTAATTGGAATACCAGTAGACAATTCTATTAAACATTTTTTGGGGAGTCTGTTGTTATGATGCAAATGTATTCAAAACATGTTCTAGGCATGCAGAGTTTTATCTCGGTTTATCCCGGGTCTATTCACATTGGTTTTTCACAGAGCTAAGAATCCAAATCTTTGAAAAAAAAACTTGGAAAAAATCTGACATCAATTATCCCAAGTTAAGTGTTTTGGGGTTTTTTGGCAGCCCCCCAAAAAACTTAATCAGATGTATTTGAAATTCATGTGAACAACAAAGATTCAACCCAGCTCTCTTCCTGCATTATTTTCACTGTCTGAATAACCCCTTAGACACATCCATCGTGCTTCACTCCCACACCAGCTCTAGAAAATTGGCAGTCAGAGGTAAATGAGTTTGAGTGATCACCCCAGAGATCTGTGTAAACTGACAATACCAGCCCTGCCACCCAGGTGGCATTTGGAGACATGTTTAATTAATTAATTAATGACATGTTTGTAGAATACAGAAAGCACGGAATGCATACACAGTAATAAAAAGTAAACATCTTCAGCTGAAATCAGTGGTTGCAGTCATACTACCAAGTATTTCTCTGACCTCAGAGGAACTTATGCAGTCAAGCATGCTCCACTGAACCAAAAGGGGCCTATGCCACAAGTCAGCACTGGGCTCAGCAGGAATA
Source organism: Phrynosoma blainvillii (assembly GCA_026167975.1). Lineage (NCBI taxonomy): Eukaryota > Metazoa > Chordata > Lepidosauria > Squamata > Phrynosomatidae > Phrynosoma > Phrynosoma blainvillii. The sequence goes on along the minus strand of JANUYF010000002.1, from coordinate 229,692,282 downwards.
AATACTGCAAACACATTTGGTTAATGGATTCTGCAGTCAGCTATTTGTCTAAAAGTAAGTGATTGAGTTCATGTTCCTATTCCTGTGGGGCAGGATGGCAATTCTGGGGATCATGAGTCCTTTCTGGTCTTCCAGGTTCTATTTTGTAATGTGCTAGAAGGAATTAAAAATAAAATCTTCTAAAGAAAAGAACTGAATATTCTCTCTACACTTGACAACAATAGCACAGTTTAAGCAAGGGCCTCTTTTGGTATTTCAGGGTAAGTCATAATATTGTTCTGAGACTACCCGTGGACATCTTGATTCAAACACAGAGTTACATGGAATCAACAAAAAGAGCGATTGCCCCAGGACTGATCAGCCCATTTGTATCGGGGTGGAACGGGGAGGGAGACGAGCCTCCTGACAGTTATAACCTGGTCAAACATCCCTCTGCTCCTTATTAGGGGCACCAGCTGCTGGAGCATAATTCATTACAGATTTGCTAGCCAGCAATAAAAGCAATATATATATATATATATATATATATATGCCTTGAAAATTGCAGCCCAGGAGTTGTGCAATAGGAGAAATGCAGACCATACACTTCCCTGTGCTCTTTATTCTTCTGTACTTTGAGACACCTAAACTCTACTACAGGAACAAGCATTAATATTGTCACTTGGCTGCAAAGGTGTGTGTGTGTGTGTGTGTGTGTGTGTGTGTGTGTGTGTGTAAAAATGGAAAGCTTTTTTTTGCATGCACCTCATGCTTGGACTGATGTCCTCCTAATATTCTCCTGTGTTCAGGAGCTGGACTTTTGGGCTTGTGTAATCGGTTCCTTGGGCTGAACTGACAGTCTAGACTCCTCTTTGGTAAGTTTACATCTCTTTATAGAGTAGGAAGGCTGAACTTAGGGAGCTGGGTTCTAGTTCCTCTCTCAGATCAGCCACAGAAGTACGGGGTAAATCTGCAGAAGCAAGTCACCTTCAAATTACATCTCAGATACTAAAATAAGTATGAATTCTTTAAAAAGAACCCTCTATATAAGCTTTGGCCAGGTGAACAACAAAGCTCAGCCACCAGTTAAATCAACCAAGCTCTTATACACATCCAGATATCCATACTGCTTTATCCACATGATAGCTGTGTCAAATGGTAGTTAGGGGACAAGTGTGAATTTGCTTGGGACAGAACCTGGAAAAGTTACGTTTTGAGACTACAGTTACAGTCACATTATAGTTTAATAAAGTAATAATTCCATACTCTGGATGAGATGCCTTTAAGGTGGCGATAACAGTGGGTTATTGCTGTGGCAAGAAATGTGATAAAGAAACCTGCTTACACAACTTCTGAGTCTTAGGGACAGAGCAGAGACTCAGGAGAGGATGAAGAGCAAAGGAAAATGGCAATGGTAGGAAGTGAATTGCCTGAGACGGCATTCAGCACCAAATTTTGCTTTCTATACAAAGACTCAACCTCTTAACATGGGAAATGTACTGCTATTTTCTAGGAGATTCACTTGGGGCACATTCCCACTTGCATTTAAACCAGTTTGCGAGTTGCATTGACACTGGGGTGTGGAATCAATTCAGGTCGATGCATAGTTCCCACTATGGAAGTGAATTATTTCCTTATTCCATGGATTTGTGTCTTTTTTTACTCGATTGTCATTCCCACTTGATTTGTGCCACTTCAAAATGCATGCTCATTATCAACTGCGATTTATTTATTTTTTTTAACGTCAATCATATGATGCGCATCGACGTGTCATCGGTGACACAACCACGCGTCATTCTGGTGACACAACCACTCATAGGTGTGGCCGCGCACATCTGCTGTCACTCTTTTTGGTCACTTAGCCTTGTGGTCTGCCAGCAAAGGGTCATGGCTCCTGTCTCCATAGCCATCCTGCAAGCAATGTTAACATACTTGCAATCCACTTTCCTCATCTGTCTCTGGATGAGGAATACCTGTGTCCACAGACTTGCTTTGGAGACAGCCTTGGATATGGATGAGGATGTGCAGGATGTGGATGATGTGGGTGTTGACAGGCAGAGAAGGAGGCAACGTGCCTACAAGAATGAGATGATGCTTCACCTGATGTCATTTCCCTATGCGGATGAGCCCACTAGTTTTAACAGCGCTATTCAGTACTTTTATAAACCAATGCCCAGGAGGTGGTGGATCTACCCCAAATCAATGCAAATTTGGGATGTTTTTGCCACTACTGTATGGTCTGACAAGATGTGGAAGCAGGAGTTTTGCATGTCGTGAAGAGTCTTCCATATGATCGTGGAAGAACTGTGGCCGCATCTTACAAGACAACACCCGTCTATGCCAGGCCATGCCAGTGGAGAAATGGGTTGCTATTGCTGTGTGGTTGCTGGCACATCAACATTCATATTCTACTGTTGCTACACATGTTGGTGTTGGGAAGTCCACAGCTTGCAAGGCTTTTATCCAAGTGGTTATCGCCATGGACTTGGTGCTGCTGCGGAAAACTGTGTACCTTGGAGACCCCCACAGTGACAATGTTTGGGTGACAGGTAGGACCCCTACTATTGGCTGATGCAGCCTACCCCATTAAGCCATGGGTCATGACACCATTCAAGGGTGTCCTGTGTCCTTGCCACATAGTGTACAACAAACATCTCAATAAGATGAGAAATATGTTTGAGAGGGCTTTTGGCCACCTTAAGTCACGGTGGATGCCTGACAGCCCCCTTGGAGGGGGCAGAGGAAAATGTGAACTCTGTCATTGCTGCATGTGTGATATTATATAATATAGTCGAGTCTGAAGGTGAGGTACTGACATACCACCCACTTCAACTTGCAGTCTACATAGTGGATACTGCCAACACAGTCTTCCTTAGTGAGATCAAGGAAACAAAAGAGGGCGAAGCTACAAGACAAGCATTTAATAATTTCTTTTGCTGCCAGCAACGGCAATGAGGCCCAGTTTCTTAGGTAGCCTCACTACACCTTGCAATTTCCCTGACCATAATAAAGAGATTGTTCACAATAATTGCGGTTCTATGCTAATTTCCCCCTGTGGCCACTTTGGCCTATAGTCGTGGGTTGGTGGAGTGTGGGTAGGCGCTATGGTGGTAACATTGGCATCAACAGAGTAACCTTGTTTCCTTGTCATTTGACAATTGTGATGGTCATTAGCACTACAGGACATAGCATCTGCATGATAGGTCATACTCTCTCAGCCTCTGAAGTGATGTGTGCACTCATCAGCCTATCCAGAAGGCCCTTGTTTGCCTGCCCTAAAACATTGATTAGCAAGCATGTTCAGCAAGCGGGAAAGACAGACCTGAATCGCATTGCACTGAAAGGGAGGGACTAATGTCAGAGGGCTGGCAAAAGGTGTAACCCATCTCATCCCTGTTTTTTGGGAAATCTGCCATTTCCCTCTTCTCCTTTCCCAGGACCCATCCTACATTCCAACCTTCTGTGCAGGAGAAATTCCAATGTCATCCATTCTGAGCATGACTAGGAAGCATGAATGTATATGCTGTGTTTTTAACTTTTGAGTGTGTGTGTGATGTCCCCCATTTTTGCTGGTAGGTCCTCTATTTGGCGGTGCCATGTCCTCCTGTGCAGTGGACAGGCCCTCTATTCACCCTGGCCATGGGCTCTGGAGTCTCTTTGGGGGTCCCTTCCCCACCCGCAGAAAAGCCAAGTCCCGGCGCAGCCCCACCAAGGTCAGCTGTTGCTCCTGTCACCGGTGGAGCTGCTCCCGCTGCCCACCAAGGAGGAGGAGAGGAGCAGCATTGCCCCCTCAGAGGCATCCATGAGCGCCGCAGAGACATCCTCCTCCCCACCGATGATGCAATTTGATTGACAGCAGCGCAAATCAAGTGGGAATGACATCATGTCAAAAAAGACATGAATTCATGGAATAATGAAATAATACTCTTCCATAGTGGGAACTACGCATTGGTCTGAATTGATTCAGAGACACAGTGTCAATGCGACTCACAAAGCGATTTAAATGGAAATGGGAATAAGCCCCAGGTTGCCTCCCATGAACTGGGCCTTAAAGGTTATGCGAGGTCAGCTGCTCAGGGCTGCACCAAGTTTAAAAACCTAAAAGGCACATTTTATTGTGCCATGGAAATGTTCGATGGGGACCCTCTGCCTGCCAAAAAGGGTTCATTCTTTCAGAGAATGAAGCAACTGTGAAATGCTGCTGGGAGGCCCTCCTGGAGAGAAGGGAGACCCATGGGCAAGTGATTCCCCCCCCCTCCTTTTTGGGTTACAGGGTGGGGGAGGGGGGGCTAAATGTCCCCAAGGTGCTCATTTCTCTAAAATGCTTTCCTATTTTTTCTTTTGCATTTGAAGATGTAAGGTACGGGAAGAGAGATGAGGAATCATCTTAATCCTCCTCTGTTCATGACGAAGGCTCTCAGGGAGGATCCTTTGCATTTCTTCAACAAGGTAAGCTAAATCTCCACCCACCCACCCACCTACCCACAACATACAGGAGATGAGCTCCCTCTCTCTCTCTCTAACTATATATAAGTATATACACACACACACACACATTTATGGTTACCTATGTATGTGTGTTTGTATGCAGCAACTCACACACATATGTAACCATTTCTCTATATATTTATTTACAAATACAGATACATTTTTGTCTTCCTTTTATATATGTGTGTGTATTCATAGATCTAATCATGTTTGTAGCTGTGTGATTAAGTTTGTGTATTTATGATTAGCAGGACCTGCATACACAAAGAGCCAAGGAGACACACACACACATATATAATTATATATAAAGATATATATGTGCATAGATAGATAGATAGATAGATAGATATGCTAACACACAAACACATATATGTAAGTATATGTATATGTATGTGCATATACATAAATATACACACACACAAACATACACACAAACACACGTATATGTGTGTGGAGTGTGTGTGTGTGTGTACATGTGTAGGTATGCATATATGTACATACATCAATACATACCTACACACATTATCTCACATAAAAGGACATTAAAAAATTTATTTGCTTCCCCCCCCCACACACACAGTACCAGGTGGGAACCTGGAATAACCAGGACCTTCCAGTGTACAGGTCCCCATTATACAGTCCCCACCAAACCCAGAGGCTCTGCCTCCAGGAATATGTAAGTGTACTGCTGGGGACTTTAGTAAAACTACTTTCTGAGGAGCGAGACACTTTCTCCAGCACTGATAATAACATTTATTAATGTATATATATTTTTCTCTGTGCTGCAAGGAACCAAGTTCTGGAAAGGCTGGAGTGCAGCATTTCATCAGTTCCCCCCCTCCGCACCAAACCCTGATACTCCACCTCTAGTCTCCTGTAAGTGTGCAGCTAATAACAGAAATAGCATTATTTAGGAGGACAGATTACTGGCCATACCTTTAATGGTTTGTTTTTCTGTTTTCTGTGTTGCAGGGAACCAAGTTTTGGATCACTTGGACCACTTGGAGCAATGGAGGGCATCCTCTGAGCAGCCCCAGCAACATGGCATTTGATTTTCCTTCCCCTCCCCCCACAAATAAAATAACAAAGCTATTCAATCAATCAATCAGCCTTTATTCCAGCCAACAGGCCATTAGGCAAAAAAACACATATAAAACATATAAAACCTTAAAAACATTAAATATACAATTTACAAAGTGAGCTTACTTAAATTTACAAAGTAGACTTTCGATACATATAATCCTTTAAATAATAAAAACAGAATAGGAAATTGCAAATAATAATAATTATATATATATATATATATATATATATATATGAGAAGAGAAAACGAAACTATTCAGTTAGGTTGAACCATAGCCTTACGTGTTTTAACCGCAGAAGAGAGAAACTTAGCGGCTATTTCTGTTTTGTTTTTTGTAGAATCATTTAACAGGTACTCCACATACCAGCTGTTTGATCTGCCCGGGAACTTAAGCAGGAGAGGAGAAATTAAGTTTAGCCTCTCATCTTTATAAAAATTACAAAAAAACAAAACATGTTCTAAGGATTCAACAGAACCATCGCCACAGGGGCAAACCCGGTCGTGGTAGGGGATTCCCTTATAACGACCCTCTAAAACCGCTGAAGGAATTACATTGAATCTGGCTTTAGAGAACACAGACCGATACTTAGAAATAGTCAAGTTTTGCAGATAAAGTGCTTCCCTTTCAAGATTAAATTTTAGCCCTAAAGTAATAGGAGAGCAGGAGGTATGAGCAGAGGACAAAGAATATTGATTATCAATATCTTTAATGCGGCGTGATAAAATGTGCTGGGCTTTCGACAAGTCTTGTGTAATAAGAAAGTTGCTGGAGAGGCCTAATCTCAACAATTTATCCTGGATACATTTAGACCAGAGGGTTGTGTAGCTATCTTCCTTAATTAAATGCAAAAAACCCGAATCAGTGTCAGCATAGAAAATTTTTAGCCAGTACTTTAGGGTCCATTTCCAGGCAATACATTCAACTGAATGGCAACCCGCCTCGAGGCGTAAAACAGCTGATGGAACACAATTAGGTACTCCAAATAGTTTTCGAAGATAGACAGAAAGAACCCGTTCTAATTCTACAGAAAAGCCTTGGATCCAAATGGGGATACCATATAACAATTGTGGTATGATCTTGACCTGAAACACCTTCAATGCTGCTGGTAAGAATTGCCCTCCTTTGGTGAAGAAAAAACGAACCAGTGCCCTGACATTATTATTTGCTGACTGGGCGGCAATTAACCTTTGAGATTTCCAGCTACGAGAAGATTGGAAAGTTATCCCTAGATACTTAAAGGAGTTAACTTGCTCGATGGTATGTCCATTAAGGGTCCACTTAAATCGTCTCTTATTTTTAGAGAAAACCATAATTTTAGTTTTACAATAGTTGATTATTAAAGAATTTGTATTACAGTAACTTCCAAAGGCTCTTAGGATTTGTTTCAGACCTATTTTTGAAAAAGAAAGGAGAACTGCATCATCTGCATACAAAAGCAGGGGAATGTTAACAGAAGCCAATTTGGGGGAGAACAAAGCTATTTATGCACTTTCTATGCATATGTTTATTTGCTATTTGCATAAGAACTTTGTTGTAAATCTATTTAAGAATTTTTTAAAAAATCCTACTTTGATAAAAAAAAATTAATATCTACCTATACTGTTGTATGCTACCTTCCCCCACTCACCCACCCACACCCCCCAAGGTCAGATAGCGACTACAACCTATGATCATGTCACAGGAACAGTGGAACAGGCGTCTTGATCTTCCTTACAGGTTTTGTTAAGGAAGATCCATCAGAAGAGGAGGGCAGCAGCTGTGGGTTAATTGTGAGCAGAATTGATTCCGCCTCCTCCCCTTGGAAATCTGCAGAAAGGAGGAGTGGTAAATTGTTAGCGTGGTTATGCAGCGCGTGATGATCCACGTCAATGTGCAGCACCAGGGTCACCACCTTCTCAGATGCAGGCAGTAGCTTGTGAGTTGAAGGAGCACCTCTCCCCTTCCAGAAAGAATAAAGAGACTCTACAGACAGACCTCTCTCAGATGAAGCTTTAATCCTGGTTCCTCTATGTACAAGGCTATATACACAATCCACAGCAACAACTCCAACCATCCATCAACCACCACATCAACCAACCAACACATGTGTCCAGAGGCAACTCCCTTATATACCCAGGGCTCCATGTGGCCTTCTGGCCCTGCCTCTTCCTTTAGACACCTGTTGCCCATTCATGGCGACTTTGCAGTTTTGCAGCCTTTTCGGTGCTTTCCAGCACCAGGTGACCATCAGCTGATGTCACTTCCTATGACACAGCACTTGGTGAAAAGTACTGTGTCATCATGGCTACCTATGACCCTGTGTATCAACCCACATTGAACATTTTCCCTTGAGACATTGTCTCCACATAAATGTGGGGCAAGAACCATTTTGTTGTCCCAGAGAAATGGATCATCCTCATGTTGACATTTTGATGGAGAATGTTGACTAACAAGTCTTATTTTGAGTGGATGTAGAAAGAAGATTCAAATATTCTTTATTGCAATAGAAGTGAATACATTTGCAGTGCTGCACATTCCCAAACAGCTGCAAATAAAGAACACTCCATCACAGTACATGGGTATCTTTAAAAACCAGCATTGCAGTGGCAGCCTCTCCTTTATCCATGTTATAAAACTAAACTGAAACATATATTAGAAAAATAAGCCCCTTCCACGTGCCATGCATTTATCCAACCAATCGATCCTTTTATCCCTGAAAAATTATTTTAAAACTTACCTTGAGAGAGCAGCTCTTCAGAGCCCTCCATTGGCTGTTGATGTTGATGTGGTGCCATGCTGGGTTCCTGATGAATATTCCTCCCGAGACTATCACTATTTCGTTGCTGATGTTACCCTTTTGGACTCGACGCTTGCATCTCCAGCAAAAATCTCCATAAGCTCATGAAAGAAAGGCATAGTTATTGCTCCACTCCTGCTTCTGGAAGCAAGCTGATTAGCGATCTTAAATTTGCGCTTTATAGTCTTAGCTTTGGTCCTACACTCTGAGCCAGTTCTATCATGCCCTCTCTCTCTCATCTTGATGGCAATATTATCATGAATATCTATATTGCGGCAACTATGGTTGAGCTGCATCTGGTCTCCTGGCCTAAACAGCTATCAAATCTGAAGTTGTAGGCTTTCATGGCTGGCATCCATAGTTTTTTGTGGGTTTTTCGGGCTGTGCGGTAATGTTCTAGAAGAGTTTCTTTCTGACGTTTCGCCAGCCACAGATGCTGGCGAAACGTCAGAAAGAAACTCTTCTAGAACATGGCCACACAGCCTGAAAAACCCACAAAAAACTAGCTATCAAATCGATCATCTCCTCCCTTTTCCAAGCAATCCCTCTCCCACCTTTTTTTGAGGAATCTGCCATGGCTAATCAATGGGTGGAGGAAAAAAAGCTGGCTGGTAGATTTAAAAGGGGTCTGCGATGCTATGGAGCTGGTAACTCCTGCCACCGTGTGTAAGGCTTTTTAAAAATGGCACTGTGCCAGTGATTTAGGGATGGGCACAAAGGACACAAAGGTGAGAGGACACAGGTGGGCACCAGTAACACTTGACCAGCTTGTAACGCCTTCCCTTCCTGCATGAATCATGCCAGGGATGACTCCCCAATTGCACTTATGGAACCTCCCATCCATCCATATCCCCCCCCCAACCTACATATGTGACCATGATGCCTTAACAGGAACTGGAGCTGCCATGCCAGGGAGGCATTCCCGGTCCAGAACCAATGGCTTGTATAGGTAAATCAATGCAAATACAATGGAGTACATATACTGTCATTTAATAAGCAAAAAACATATCATGCACCCATAGGTCACACTCGCCCTCCCAACATCTGTGGCAGGCATCCACGGTTCAATGCATGCCAGAGCAGTGAGGAATTCCCATCAGGAGACCATTACTCGCTATAGAGATCCTACAGAATTGCGAAAGATCACAGATTCTGTCAATAAATTAAAAAACAAACACGGTACCCCCCAGGAAAGCCCCACCCCCACCCCAGAGTTGTCTTACCTCTTGAAAGTACTCAGGGAGAACGGGGGGGGGGGGGGGATGCAAAAAACAACTAGGTCATGAGCAGTGAGATTCACAGGATGCACTTGGCAGTGTTCAAAAACAAAAAATAGAAAGCAACCATGGCAGTAAAAAGATAGCACAAAGGCAGCACTGCTGGGGGGGGGGGGGGGGACAGCGGATTTCCCAAAAACTTGAGGTGGGATAGGTCACACCCCTCTGCCAACTTTCTACCATTAGTCCCTCCCCTCCAGCGTGATGAGATTGAGATCCAAAAAATGTTCACACTTGTTGGACATGCTTGCGAAATGAATCTTTTCAAAAGAACCACCAAAAGACCTGTCTTCAAAAGGAGCAATTTTTTTGCATTTGCCTCACTTCACTGCGATTCAGACTGAATGCAGTCAGGTCTGAAATCACTTCCAGTGTGAACGAGGCACATATAAACTGATCAGCAAATCGATTTAAATCATAGTGGGAATGAGCCCTTGGCCTCACCAAGGTATGCCTTCTCTAGGCATACAAAATAATATGAAATGGAACCTGGCAGCTTTAAAGCCCCTATTTGGGGGGTGGGGGTGGGATACTCAATAGAGATTTTCTAGAACCATGTTAATTAAAGCCTACTTGTGACACACCCTGATTGATGCCCTGTGCCACCTGTTGGTTTTCCTAGACCTCTAGGTAGCTTTTGATGCCATCCACCATGGTATCGAACTGGACAGTTGGGAATAAGAAACATGGTGATGCAAAGGATCCTCATCTACTTGCATGACTAATACTAGATAGTAGTTTTCAGGGTCCATTTTTGAGACCTATGTTACTTATGTTGTGGTGCCCCATAGGTTTCCAAGTCATACCCACACCCATGGTGTTTAACTTCAGTATGAAGCCAAAGGGAAAGGTCATCAAGGGATTCAGAGATGGGTGTCAGCAATATGCAGATGGTCCTCAGCAATATTCCTCCATGCATTGACATCAATTGAGGTAAGGGAAGTGCTGAATGCTTGTCCAAATGTGAGTAATGGGATGCAGAAGAGCCAATAAGCTGAAACTCAGTCCTGACAAGACAAAGGCATCACTTTGCTGATGACACACAACTCTATTTCTTCTTTCCATGTAAATCCAAAGGAGCTGTTCTAATTCTAATCCAGAGGCTAATGTCAGTAATTAATGCAATGTCAGACTAGTTGACAAATTGAAGGTTAATCCAGATAGAAATACTCCAGAACAGTTGAAAGGCAGATCAGCAAATAGGGACACAACCTATTACACCCCACAGTTTCACAGTTTGGGTATACAGTTTCAGTGACAGCCAGGAGTACATTTGCACACTCAGGGCTAGCAAGTCAGCTGTACCAATTCCTGGAGAGGTCTGTGCCCACCACCCTGACACATGCTTTGGTTACGTCCCATTTGGACTAGCGGTATGTGCGATATATGGGGATGCCTTTGAGAAGTGTTCAGAAATGCTGAGTCCAGATAGTTGACCAGGGGTGGGGGTGGGAGGGGCTGGTTATCAGGAGCACTTGATTCTGTTGTTATGAGAGCCCCATATTTTCAGTACACAGTTATTCCTCTACATTATGATTTATCTAATTTCATTTTTAACAGGTTGGACAATTTTAAACTGAATTTTGAAAGTCCATTGCTTATTGAGGGGGAGCCATGTTGTTATATATTTTATTGTTATGGTCAATTATCAATTTTCCAAACAGCTGTGAGAAGAAGCTATAGAAATTTAATGAACAGAACAACTGCACCACCTATGCCACTGGTCTTCAAAGGCAGGCCAGGACTCAGAACTGTCATGTGCCTTGACCTTAGATGGGATATTTCAATGATACCACTGCAATTTTCTTTTTGCTTTTGTTTAGCTTACCAGAAAGAAAGTGACTGCATGCATGCAGAACAATACTTCTCATTTGTTGTTGCGTGCCTTCAAGTAATTTCTGACTTAGGGCAAACCTAAAGGGAACTTATCACAGGGTTTTCTTGGCATAATTTATTCAGAGGATGGTTTGCCAATGCCTTCCTCTGAGTCTGAGAGAGTGTGATTTGCCACGGCTGAGCAGGGAACCTTGTATTCATAGATTACAAGCTTAAAGGATGTGTCCTGATTTTTAATAAGTCCAAAGACTCCTGCTCTAGACTAAGTATATGGTATATGTGTGTCACTTTCCTAGCTAAAACAATAGAAGAGAAAGTTCAAGTGCTTACTTGGAGCGGGGATCCCCTAGCGTTGGGTTCTGGAATCTGTATCGAAAGATATTGTCTGGTCCTAAAACTTGAACTTATCACATAACAGCTCAAAAGGAAGATTTTCCCATGAAGCCAGTATCTTTGTAGCATGAAAAAAACACATTGGGTATTTAATTGTTGTGACCAAATCACCCTGCCTCCCACAAAATTCTGCTTCTGTGGCTTGGATTAAGCATTTCCCCCAGCTGCCAGTGTTTTAAAATCTGGGAGCAGAGGAATTATAAATTCTTCTTGCAGATAACACAAACTATTGCTGCTATTGTGCAGAAGCTATGTAGAACACAATCATGAGAATGTCTTTGACAATACCTAGTATATTGTTTCTGGTCACACATTAGTGATTTGCAGCACAGCCTCTTCCCAATAAATACATCATTTTGTGAAATTCAGTTTTTAAAATATATGTATTTTCATGGACCATATACTTGACTGTGGCATGGGCAGCCTAAACACATTTTAAGGCGAAAAAGTGAAGGGTGGTGCTACAGCTATTGTCCTGAGGCAATATCCACATTACGATGTTGGAGGTTGATGGTGACAATACCACACCAGTTACAACATTGAACCTGCAGGAAGGCATCATGGTGTTTTAGTAAAAACAACAGCAGGATGTTTGGTGATGAAGGCATGTTTTTTCTTCAACACTAGAACAGCCAGAGCTAAGGGTGGCCAGAGGTTTTGGTGGCAATGATGCAGTAAATCCATTCTGGGTTTTAGTTAATAATTCAAAGTTTTATCTCAGGTGTTGAATGTTTTTTTTGGGGGGGGGGATGGGATTGAGCACTTGGATATCATTTATAAAGCCTAGAATAAATCCCAGAGTGGAATCACTACATCCCTAATATGGAAGGCATTGGCTGGTCTTGTCAAAGTAGCACAGCAAATTCCTTCTTAAATGTTTTATAATATTTAGATGTCAATCCATTAGGACCTGGTGCTTTACTTAAATTCAGAATGGCCTGGTCTGTTTCAGCTATAGTAATTGGTGGATTTAAATCATCAATACATTGATCCGTAATTTTAGTTATTTTCTCTTCCCTTATATACTCTCTCATTTTTACTCTTTTATCTTGAGATGTTCCTTGTGTTGCAAATAAATTCCCATAATAGTCTTGAACAATTTTTTAATGTCGTTTTGTTGTGTAAATGCTTTGTTCTTATTTCTGAGTTTTAATATTATGTTTTTTTCCTTTTTTTCTCAGCCTTTGGGCTAACCATTTTCCTACTTTATTAGCATTCTCGAAATGGTAGTGTTTTACATATTTAATTTTTTTAGTTATTTCTTGCATTGTAATTTGATTTAGTTGATTCTTTATTTTCTGCATTTCTTGACATTTTAAAAATCTTTCGGCCTTTTTTTGTGTTCCTTTTCTATATATTCTAATTCACCTAATAGATATTTTTCTTTTTTTCTCTTTCAATCTCTTTTTCCTTTTTTCTTGTTGTATTAACAAGCCCCTAGCTACTGTCTTGCTGGAGTCCCAAACCAGGTGTGTTGGTGTCCCTGTATTCATGTTCTCTTGAAAATACAACTTCAAATCTTTTCTCATCTTTTCCACTATTTCCTCATCTGCTAGTAAAGATTCTTTTAACCACCACATATAGATATGTGTTCATATGTTCATAGATAGTACAATTGGGCTATGATCCAATAATAACCTAGGTAGAATTTCGATATTTATTATTTCTTTACCTATTATCATGGATGCAAAAACCATATCTATTCTTGACCATGAATTAAACCAATCTGAATAGAAGGTGTAATCCTTAACTCCTCTGTGTTTCATCCTCCAAACATCTATTAATTTTTGCTCCTCTATAAATTCAAATGCGGACATTGGCAATTTCCCCTGATATTTTTTCTTAACATTGTGTGTGGATCTGTCATCTTCTGGGTTGACAACTCCATTCCAGTCACCAACTATAATTATTTTTATATACTCACATTCTCTTATTTTTGTTTTTAACTCTTTAAAGAAATTAAATTTATTTTCTTGAGGAACATATATGGTAATTAATAACATTTCCCCACAATATGTTTCTGTTTCAATTGCCATGAAGTGACTGCTCTTATCTTTAAATATTTATTTACCTTTAGGGTGGTTCCTTACATAAATTGCCACTCCTTTTTTCTTATATCATGTATTTGAAGCTACAAATAGTTTGCTCAGTTTTTTTATTTTTTTGATTTATTTTCCAACAAGTGCATATCTTTATTTTTTATATGAACTTCTTGGATGCAGGTTTTTATCACATTTTTGTTTGTTCAGATGATGTAAGATTTTTCTACATTTAAATTTAGAGTTCAGACCATTCACATTCCAGGACAACACTTTAAATGATATCTTTTATTTATTTGAGGGTTCTTTATTACACTTAATATCTTAGATTTAACTTTTTCTCTTTTCTTGTCCTTAAACTAGTTCGGATGTTTTTTTTTTTCTCTTTTGCTTTGCCTTTTTCCCCTTTATCTTTGTAAGTTGTTTCCTCTTCTAACCTTCCTCTTTCTTCTTCCTCTTCTTGTCTCTTTTACTGTTTTGTTATCTTCCAAAGTTCCCTCTTCCTCTTCGTCTTCTGAGTCTTCTTTTCCCGTTAGATTGGTCTCCACTTCATCCAGTTCTTCCTCACCTTGTTCTCTTTGCATCATCTTCCTTGGAATTAGCAGAGATATTGCATAAAACAATTCAGGAAATAGATTTTAGTAAATATCCAGAATCATAGGGACAATCACTCACCACTTTGATACATACAGAAAACAGACCCAGAGAACATCAGTAATTATTGTCCAATCGCATTGTTGAATCTGGATTATAAAATCTATGCATCGGTGTTGGCTGGAAGATTGAAAAAAGCATTATCAATCTGGATCCATGAGGATCAAGCAGGATTTCTTCCGAGAAGATATATAAAAGATAATATTAGAATGGTATTGAATGTTTTGGAATATTATGAGTTACAGAAAACAAGTAAACTAGGGATGGTCTTTCTTGATTTAGAAAAGGCTTTTGATAATGTTGACTGGGAATTTCTAGACATAATATTAGAAGAGACTGGAATAAAAGAGATTTATAAACCGGATCCAGCAAATTTACACTTTCCAGAAAACACAGATCATAGTTAATGGTGAAAGAACAGAAAGCTGCAGAATTATGAAAGGTATGTGACAAGGATATCCACTCTCTCCCTTGTTATTTATTATGACAATGGAAATTTTAAATACAAGAATAAGGAATGGCAAGATGATGCAGTCTCCAGAAATAAATAAATACAGTTATAGACTACGAGCATTCGTGGATGATATCGTAATATTTTGGAAAATCCAATAAAGAGCATAACTCAATTGGAAGAAATATTAGAACTGTTTAGTACTTTAGCAGGCTTCAAAATAAATAAATTCAAGAGTAGGATGCTAACTAAAAACTTGTCCAAAGGAGAAGAAGAAGAATTGAAAAAGAAAACAGGATATCAAATAATTAACAAAGTAAAATATCTAGGAATAATAATTAACAAAAAGAATTCAGACTTATATAAAAACAATTATGTAGTAACATGGAATTAAATTTAAAAAGATCTTGAGACATGAGATAAATAGTAGCTTTCTCTGATGGGCAGGATAGCAATGGTGCAGATGAGTGTACTTCCAAAAATGCTATATCTATTCCAAACAATACCTATTTTGACAAAGAAACACCCCTTTAAAACTTGGAAGCAAGACATTGCTAAGTCCATATGGCAAGGGAGGAAATCCAGAATCAAAGTCTTGGTGATGCAAGATTGGAAAGAGAAAGGTGGTCTGAGTCTTCCTAATTTGGAACTATACTATAATGCCTGTGCTCTACTATGGGTAAAGGAATGGATATCACTTAAAATGCAAAACTATTAGCAATAGAAGGAATGCAACTGAAAACAGGATGGCATATTTACCTATGTTATAAGAGGGTCACCTCAGACAAAATTTCAACACGCATAGTATAAGGAAAACATTGTATTGGATATGGAAGAAATATAAAAAATACTTCTACACCAAAATACCAATTTGGGCATCTTCACAGGAGGCGTATCATAGAAAAGAAGTTTCCATGAAAGAAACCTGGATAACTTATGAGAATCTGTTAATAAAATCCAATGTTGGGTTTAGAATAAAAACAAGAGAGGAATTACAGCAAGATGGTTTGGAAATCAATTGGTTAAAATATTTACAGATAAAAGCAGACTTTTAAAAGGATATGGAAAAGTATGGAATAGAAAAGAAATTGAAAACTTTTGACAAAATCTTAAAGGAAGGTGACCACCATTGAATAAGAAAGACATATAAATTATTATTAGAAATAGAATTAGGAGACGGAACAGTGAAAAATACCATGATAAAATGGATGCAGAACATCAGGAATTCTATATCCCTACCAAGTTGGGAGAATGCTTGGAAAAATAACATCAAATTTACTAAATGCAATGCTTTAAATGAAAACTTTCATAAAATCTTCCACAGATGGTATATGACCCCTACTAGGTTAGCAAGAATAAATAAACAACATGATAATAAATGTTGGAAATGCAAGGAAGAACTGGGCACTGTGTACCATATGTGGTGGCATTGCAGAAAGGTTAAAAAATTCTGGGGGGAAATTCACAGGACTATGTGTAAAACAGTCAGAAAAATATCCCCTCAAAGCCAGAGTTGTTCCTATTAAACATAACAGATGTGATGAAGACCATTGGAAATCTGGGAAAATACCAACCCTACAGGACTGGGAAGCCAAATTAAATGAACTTGTGACCATGGGTAGATTATCCATGTATATTGCAGGAAACATGAAAGGAAATGGAGAGAAGTACATAATCGCTGGAATTAGGTTATAAAGATTCTGCAGGAACAAAAGAATAGAAAATATTACCCATATATATAGACCTACTCTCTTCCATTCCAGTATTCTCTGAAGATGCCAGCCATAGATGCTGGCGAAACGTCAGAAAGAAACTCTTCTAGAACATGGCCACACAGCCCGAAAAACCCACAAAAAACTATAGATGCCGGCCATGAAAGCCTACGACTTCACATTACCTATATTAACAGAAGTTAAGTGATATTGCTTTAAATAAATCTTTTACCCCTGATGGAGGTAGATTTTGATAAATGTACTGTAGTTAGTTAAATCTTTAAAATTCAATAATTCAATAACTTGGTTTATGCATAATATTATTAAGCTTATGATTTTCTCTCTTTTCTTCTTCCTGGATGACATTGTTTGCATTTGTTTTAACCCAATAAAAATAAAAATAAAAAGTAGCACAGCATACTTTTGTTGAGGAAGAAACAAAAACACCAAAAAAAAAATTCTCCTTGTATCTAAAATTACATTTGATTCAGCCAAAAATTGATCCCTTGGATTTAATGTACACTTTAAAAAAATAAGAAAGAAAGAATCTGTGTGAAGTTGTCAGAAAGAAACTCTTCTAGAACATGGCCACACAGCCCAAAAAAACCCACAAAAAACTAAAGAAACTATCTGCTTCAACAAAGTGATGGAAATGTTGATAAAGCTTTGTTGTTTCTTTTGGTTGAATGTTACATGATATTCATTTTTATTAGTGTTTTTTGGGGGGGGGCATTTGTAAATGCGCATATATATATATATATATATATATTGTATGTAGTTCTGTGATGTGGAATTTTACTGAGGTTCTAAATTGTTGGATCCTGCATGCTTTTACTGTTGCAAAAAAAAATGTATATTCCAAGGTTGGAAAGAAAAACATTCACAATCCATTGTTCAATGGTCAGAAGATCTTATTGCTTTACCTACTCTGGAATGTGCATTTTATAGATGCCGTTTCAATAAAATGTATTTTTGGAAATTTGGTCAGCAATGCATGTGCCTAGCCCTTGTTCAAATCCTATATATTCCCCCTTTCATATTTTCTTCTTTCTCTCCTCTTTCCTTTCTGTTTCTACTCTCTGTTGTTATACTTTTTCAAAAGCCAGTATTTTTTTTTTAAAAAAAGGAAGCCACTTGGCACATGATGTCTCTCTGAATGAGTTAACAGCACCACTTCAGAAATTCAACTCCTGGAGCTTTGTTCTCTCCAGTCATTCACCTGATTGCTTAAAGAGAAGTAAATGTCGTCTTTCCTATAATTAAGACTGGATGGCTCAAAATGCATAGAGACTGCGTTTAATGCCTTCATTTTTGAAAAACCAAAAATAGTTAAGAGACAATGTAAAGTATGCTGTGGGTGGGAATGCTTAGCACAGCTCAACAAAGTGTGTAAGAATCCAAATAGGGATTCCATGAATTGAGGGAGGCAGCATACCTCTGATTCTTAGAGTGTGGGGAAACGGTGGCTATTGCATCATATCTTGGCTATCAGCTTTTGGGGATATTTGCTCTGCTGGAAGAGGAATACAGTGGACCATTGTCCAGATCCAGAAAAAAAATAATCTTGTATCTCTTCAGAAATGAAGCAGTGCTTAGTAGTGAAGAGTGAAGAAAGCCTGAGAGAGAGCAGTAGCAGATAGTCTGAATTACCCAAAGTGTCTTTCCTTCTTGTTTACCTATCCTTACCGTTCTGTGTGATATGAACTGATATTCTTTGGGATGTTTCTGCACCTCTTCTGTTCCCACCAGTTCCTCTCTCAGTTCTTTCACAGAATTAAGCGAAATAAGCTCAGTGCCCAACTTTCCTATCTTAAGATACAGACTAGATCTCAAAGGCATTGCCTTTGTTTCTGATAATGGAGAAGGAAAAATTTACTGCCTTGCCTTGCTTTTGTGTCTCAAATGCCCTCATGTCCAGCAAGAGGGGTTGGCTTTTATCTGCATCAAAGCTCCCTCCCCACACCATCTTTATTATTATTATTATTATTATTATTATTATTATTACCCCACCCCTTTGAGGTCAATGCTAACATCTCAAGAAAGATGCAGCTCCATGGCACTTCATCATCCTCTAAAATGACTTTTAACATTCAAGCCTGATGAAAACATCTATAACCTTCAAAACCTTCATAGTATATCTTGTGTCTTTTGGGCAGCCTAATAAAGGTGTCACCACAATGTGCATTTTGGATTTTACTATATTTTCCTATTTTAGAATAGCATTCCTATAGAATAGCCTTTAGTTTCTTTTTCTAAGCCACTGGTGTCTTTGCTCCTCAGTCAGGATTGCCAGCTACTGCTCACATTCTCAGGCCTCTGTCTGCATTGATATCCCTCTTAATTGACAACAGAAGAAACATGTGAGAGAAAAGGTAGGCCAGTGAATCTAACATTTATTTTCCTGCATGATTTATGGGATGTAATTTATATCACATTTCCCCCCTGTATGATTTAAGTCAACAAGCAACTTGAAGGCACGCATGCACATACATACATGTGATTTTTAACATCTTTGCCTGATGATGAAGTCAGTGAAGCTTTGAAAGTTTGCATGATGTGTTTTGTGCATTTTAGCTGGCCAATAAAGGTATCGCTTTTGTGTATTTTGTTATACAGTCGTCCCTCCTATTTTGCAGACTTCCCATCCATGGTCTTGAATTTCTGTGGATGGGAAGCCAGGGGGGAAATAATGGGGCTTGAATATTTACATTTTTTCCATTTTGGGGGGGGGGTGTGGTGTGGTGGTCCAGAATGAATCCTCCATGAAAATGGAAGGACAACTGTATTTTGCTGCATGGCCAAAACGGCTACCCTGAACACACACTCTACTGGGATATTATCATACACAGAAAAACCGGAGGGAGAGATGCGGGATCTAAGACAAAAATGGGTCTTATCGCATTTACCTATACCTGGGCTGTAGGCAGCCCATATCCATCCAGGGAGCCTGTCTACAATCCGGACTTCTCCCTCCACTTTTTCAAGAATGGGAATCCTGTTCTTGAAAAAGCAGTGGGAGAAATCTGGGTTGTAGACAGGATTCCCAGGTGGATATGGGCTGCCTACAGCCAGGGCATAAGTAAATGAGATAAGACCCGTTTTTGTCTTTTAGATTCCGCATCTCTCCCATCGTTTTTGTGTGTGTGTGATATTCTCCTTAGTATCACTGAAGGGCAACTGCAGTAGGCCCATGGGCCAATATTCTGCCTTTGGATACCTCTGAAGGCCACATGGGCTGCCACAAATGCTGAGCAAAACAAAAGGATGGAAATAGCTGTAAGTCCTAGTTTAAAAACAGGCATTTAAAAATATTAAGCAGTATGGGAGGGTCACAACCTATTTGAAAGGTGAATTGTCACTTCCGGAGGCAAAAAAAAGGGTGCTCTGTGGTGTCTAGAGAGGTTGAGGGCCACTGAAACACCCTGGGGGGGGGCAATGTGGCCTCCAAACCACACTTGATCCATTCCTGCTTTATAGGCTTATGTTCTTGCAAGTGATCACGCTGCTATAAACACACCCCACTCGTTGAAGAGTAAACCATGGGAAAAGATGTTGCAATCTCTTTCCAAGCTGTGCTGGTTTCACAGCCCTTCCTGCAATACTTGAAGAGCACAGGACTTACATTTTCTTCACTTGAGAGAACTCAACAATTAAAGCAGTCATTCAGGGAAGCACAGGACCCAGGCTAGCACAGCATGTTCATTCGAAGTGTAAGGCGAGAGTCATCTGTGTGGAACAGAATGCTCTGCTGTGGTTCACCTTTCCAACACACTGAGATCATGTTCTGGGCTGCTGTTATGAATCTCACTGTTAATTATTTCAGAAGCTCTCTGGTTTACTGTTCTCCTCCCCCTTTACCACCCATTAGAAAACACAGGCTAAAGGATTGGTCAGCCTTAAGTAGAGAGAAAATTGGGCTGTTCTTCTATTATGTGAACTGCCCAAAGAGCTTCAGCTACTGAGCAGTATAAAAATGTAGCACAGTCAGCCCTCCACATTTGTGGCTTTGACTTTTGTGGATCTGATTCACAGATTTGATTAATGTGTTCTCTCTAGCAATCTCTGGGTTCTCCAATGCAACCCTATGGTCATCTTCTGCAGAGTCTCGCCCGGCAGAGCTGTTTAAGGTGGTGGGGGAGTTGACGAAGGTCCCTCCTGCGCCGAACCCCCTACTTAACCCAACGGCAGCCTGCTGTGAGGCCTTTAATATTCACTTTGCAGATAAAATCTCTCGGATAAGAGCCGACTTAGACGCCATTGTTTTGGCAGAATCCGCAGACGAGGTATCCAGGAACTCCGTTGATGGCATTTTATTGGATCAATTGCAATCTGTGAGTACCGATGACGTGGACAAGCTGCTTGGAAGTATGAGAAAGACGACTTGCCCCCTCGATCCTTGTCCATCTTGGCTGGTCATCCAGGGGGGGGACGCGTTGAGGGTGTTCCTTCGGGACACAATCAACGCGTCATTCAGGGAGGGTAAATTGCCATCTTGTCTGAAGGAGGCGGGAGTTAAGCCACTCCTGAAAAAGCCTTCCCTGGATCCCCTGGACAGAAACAACTATAGACCAGTCTCCTTGCTCCCCTTTTTGAGCAAGGTGATCGAGAGGGCAGTTGCTTCCCAACTCCAAGCAGTCTTGGATGAAACCGATTATCTCGACCCATTTCAAACCGGCTTCAGGACAGGATTTGGAGTGGAGACTGCCATGGTTGCTCTGACCGATGACCTCCGCTTGAGTATCGACAGGGGTAGTGTGACCCTGTTGGTGCTCTTGGATCTCTCAGCGGCCTTTGACACCATAGATCATGCCATCCTCTTGGATCGCCTGAGAGAGTTAGGAATTGGAGGCACTGCTTTGCAGTGGTTCCGTTCCTTCCTCTCGGGTAGATCCCAGAGGGTGAGGCTCGGGGACAGTTGCTCATCCAAAATTGAGCTTAATTGTGGCGTCCCACAGGGCGCCATCCTGTCCCCGATGCTATTTAATATCTACATGAAGGCGCTGGGGGAGATCATTCGGAGGCATGGAGCTCGGTGTCTTCAGTACGCTGATGACACCCAGATATACCTCTCCATGACCAGATCATCGACTCAGACTTCAGATGGCGTCTCTCCTCTTGATGACTGTCTTAGAGCGGTAATGGGTTGGATGAGGAAAAACAGATTGAAGTTGAATCCAGACAAAACGGAGGTACTTGCAGTCACAGGCCTGAAACCAGATTTGGGAATACAGTCTCCAGTCCTGGACGGGGTCACACTCTCCTCTAAGGACTGTGTTTGCAGTCTGGGGGTGCTTCTAGATTCATCACTTCACATGACTAGTCAGGTGAATGCGGTGGTCAGGAGCACCTGCTATCAGCTTCGGCTGATACGCCAGCTGCGCCCTTATCTGGATAGAAGGGATCTGGAAGCTGTGGTACATGCCCTGGTAACCTCACGTCTGGATTACTGCAATGCACTCTACATGGGGCTACCCTTGTGCCTAACCCGGAAACTTCAACTGGTACAGAATATGGCAGCCAGGTTAATTACTGGAACATCAAGGAGGGAGCACATAACACCTGTGTTCAAATCCCTCCACTGGCTGCCAATTAGTTTCCGGGCACAGTACAAGGTGTTGGTTTTGACCTTTAAAGCCCTACATGGCTTGGGTCCATCTTATCTTAGGGACCGCCTCTCCCCATATGATCCCCCCCGCGCCCTACGGTCCTCTGGGAGGAATCTGTTACAGCCAATAAAAACTAGGCTTTCTCAGACCTCCCAGAGGGCCTTCTCTGCAACCGCTCCCAGACTTTGGAATGGCCTGCCGGACGAGATCCGTCTTATCACCACTCTTGCTGCTTTCAAGAAAGCAGTAAAGACGGATCTCTTTCGGCAGGCCTTCCCGGAATAACTGTCGGCCCATAGGGGCCCCATTTGTCTGACTCCTTTGTTAAATTTGTTTTAATTTATTAATTTAATTAATATAGTATTTTAATTAGTATATGGTTTAATCTTATTTTAAGGGGATGGGGCGGGGGGAGGAAGGGATTATGGGGAGAGGGAATGTTTTAACATTGTTTGTTTTAAATGCTGTTGTCCCCTGCTCCGATTGCTTTGCAGAGGGGCGGGCTACAAATAAAATTTTATTATTATTATTATTATTATTCTGCCAAAATTTGTGTTGGAAGACCTAGAGCAGGTGTCAGCAACATTTGTTGCCGGGGGGCCGGGAGGGGAGGGGAAATGGCGTGGGGCTGGGGGGGCACGCGCATATGCTCACACGCATGCACACTTTCCCCCATGCGCATGCGCATGACGCCCAGCATTGTGTGCATGTGTGCGTGCTTGGGGGGCGCCATTTTGAAAGGCTGCAGTGCACATGCACCAGGCGAATTCGCCTGGAGCCAGTGCGCTGGGGCCTTGCCAGGGCCCAGGGAAGGCCGCAGCACACCTGCTCTGGGCGAATTCACCCAGCGCACACGCGCTGCGGCCTTGCCAGGGCCCAGGCAAGGCCGCAGCACGCCTGCTCCAGGTGGCGAATTCGCCCTGTGCACGCACGCTGCGGCCTTCCAAAATAGCACTCGCGCGCATGCGTGCGCAAGTGTGGGCGCCATTTTGGACACCAAAATGGCACACGCGCTCGCATGCGGCGTGCAGGGGGGCGGCAGCGGGACCGGCCACAGGCCGGTCCCAAGGCCTCCACGGGCCACACCCCCGCCCACGGGCCGTAGGTTGCCAACCCCTGACCTAGAGATTCCTAAAGATAATACTTCTCTAGGCATTTGTAGGTCCTCCAGTGCAATTCTCTATGGTCAACTTCCAGCAGAATAAGAAAGAAAGAAATTAACAAAATCAAAATAATATTTCCAATCATTTATGATTTCTGTTACAAACTACCAATGGGTCGAGTCAAACTGCCATGTGGCCATGCAGGAGAAATAGATAAATCATCTGACATGTTTAGGGAGCAAAAATTCAAGAGGCACACATAGATCACTACTCATTGAAAAAGGAAAGTAAGCTGCATGTTCATTTGTGCAGGTTGAAGATATAGAGCAGAACACTCTGAAAGATCCTCTTGCCAGGGTAAACCCTATTCTAGGCAGAATAAGGCCATCAGTTCAGGCAGCAAACACTAGGAGGTAGCAGCCAAGATTTGAGAAGAAATTGTTGTGTGCCAAGCAACTTGTTCTGCTGTTGTTTATTACTTTCAGGCGTGATGCTGTCCCATCATTACTGTGAAAGATAGATTCACCATCCTATCTAATGAGTTTTCAACATGGAATGGGAGGGTGTGGGGTAACATCTTATTCTTTGCTTCAGGCAGCAAAATATCTTAGGCTGGCTCCTAATATCAGCAGCTTTGCTGTTTTCCAAAAGACACTTTAATCTCCACTAGTAAGAGGAATGAACAAGGAAAAGGTAGAATTCAAAAATATAGCCATGTTAGTCTGGAAAATCAGTACGCAAAGGGATCTTTGTAGCACCTTTGAGACAGTCTCAAAGTTGCTGCAAGATCGCTTTACAAGCCAGGAAAACAGCAACTTCCCAATAAGCAGGTCAGTCTCTGAACAGTTTGGGAGCTACTGACCTAATATGTTACTCCTGGGATTATTTTACTTCTGACAAAAAGAACACTTCAAGAAGGTCAAGTTCTCATCAGAGCTTGAAGTTCTGTCTCTGGGCTTGTAGGTACAAGCAAAGATCCATATTACCAAGTATTCTCCATAAATACACCTTTGTACATTAGGTTTTGGGATAGCTTCTCCCTTTTCTCCTGCCATACATTTCTGCAGCTGAGTGCAGATGTTTTCTGTATAAAAAACCATCTGGTCATGTGGGAGGTTCCACCTACAGCCTAGAACTGTACAAGATTAGGCCTGTTTACTACCATAGTGTGAACTGTGCTGAGACCTAGGGCCCTTTCACACTGCACAGTTATAGTGCTATAATTCCATTTTAACTGCCATGGTTCTGTCCTATGAAATCCTGGGACTGGCAGTGGAGGGAAGGGACATTCAAAAGCCTTATCTGGAGAGCATCTCTGATACTTTTGACTAAACTGCAAGCCACTGGGATTCCATATCAGGAAACAATGTCAGTTAAAGTGGAATCATTGTGCTATAGTTTTGTAGTGTGAATGGGCCCCTGATGCAGCAGTGTAAGAAGAAATATTAAATCATAGAATAGAATCATAGAATCATAGAGTTGGAAGAGACCACAAGGGCCATCCAGTCCAACCCCCTGTCCAAATCATTCCAAAGCAGAGCTTGGAAAAATCATTTTTAAGTATTTATAATGCCATGTTCCAAAATAACAAATTGATTACCATTATATAGTTCAGTTTTTAAGAGTAACTATTTACTGTCAAATTTTTCAAAGCTATCTAAAGATAGCTGCATCTAGTCGCTAAGTAAACCAGAGTGGGTCATGGCACAAGCCAGCACTTCAACGATGTGATCTTATTCTCCACCATTTAGTGAAGCCACATCTGCATCACAGTAAAAGTAACAGCCACAACTGCAAAAGGAATGAGTTTGTCTATCTTTAAATTACAACTGTACAGTAAGCAAATCAGACTTTCATTATTGGGAAAGAAGTCATAATTTCAAGTAACTCATTATTTGTAACTAGTTATTTAAATAAATGAGACAGAAATAAAAATAATAAAACAATGTCCATCATCAACGGCAGAGCAGATTTTGTTGTTCTATGGTGTCAGAAACACATCACTTCTACCTACACTTACTGTACAAGGCTGAAACTGTTGAAATCACTTCTGAAAACTCACACCTCAACACCACCATTTTGTCATTGAAGCTAGCCATAAAATACGATGTGAATGATTTCCCAGTGTCCATTTTCATGCATCACCTCTGGAGCTGTAACTGTTTTCATGTGCTGATACAGGCCACACAATGAAAGAATCATATGAAGGATGAAAAACACCATCACTGTGAGCAGGGCAGTAAGAATCATTTTACAAGTGCTTGAAATGATGAGGAGAAAAATAACTGAAGAATGCACCAGTATTCACATGCCTGTCCACAGGAATAGCAGCCCTAGCTAAAAGTTAGCATATCTAGCTAGCAGGCATCATGCCAAAGTGGTCATGAGGACTCTCCTACAGAGAGGCGGTTTTGGGCCATATCCAGGACAGCACTTGATGTCAGAAGCTCTGGCTCTGAATTTGTAGAAACCTCTTTTGAACTAGCAGTCTATGCCTCAGCTTCTCATGAAAGATTAATCTCCTCTCTCTGCCCAATTACTTGGACAACGCTTACCTTTAGACAGAGTGAGACAAGTTGGGAGATGCAGAGCAGTTGTGAGGCATTGGGGGACAGTGTTGTGTTTGTTTTATGCGGGGTGACCAGATGTCATAACCACAAAAGAGGACAAGGCACATTCAAGAAAAATGTAGGACCTTGCAAAATAAAAGCTAAAGACATTCATATAAATATAAATTCATGCTTCTTAGTCATGCTCAAAATGGAGGACATTTTGGAATTCCTCTTGGACAAAAGGCTAAAATATATGATGTGTCCTGGAAAAGAAGACTATATGGTCACCCTAGTCTCATGCCTATGATCCTCTATGTGAGTATGCTGGTCTCAATGGTACAGGACGCTGTCTTACCAGTGCTGAAGTAAGATTTTGATCAGCTGTCAGTCTAATCAGATTTCTGTATGCAAAAAGGCACAAGGCATCATCTTGCCTTTCACCTCAGGCAACAAAATGTTTCCATGATGCCTGTGGTTTGAGCTTAATTGTTATTGGTGTACTAGGCTGACCCTCAGCCAAGCTGAGTGAAAGGGCTATTGAAAATGAAGGGGAGTTGTTTTTTGAGAACTGATAGAAATGTTCTCAAAACTTGCTTGGCCAAGGACTAGAATTCAGGGTTGTTGTTGTTTTTTAAATATAGCTTTAGGGAGGAAGAAACAGAACACAAAAGGACGCTTTAGTCTGGCAGTGTAATGCACATGAGACACCATGAAATCTTGGGAGGCTCTAATGCTTCCCAAGGATGTAACTTGTTACTGTGTGCCTTCAAAGTTGATTAAAATTTATGCTAACCCTAAGGCAACCCTATCATGGGGTTTTCTCAGCCAGTTTCTTCAGAGGGGGTTGCCATTGCCATCCTCTGAAGCTGAGAGAGTGTGGCTTGCCCAATGTCACTTAGTGAGACTACATGGCTGAGTTGGGGCTTGAACTATCATTTCCTTATTTCCTATCTCAAGAAGAAGAAAAAAACCCTGCCTGTCTCCTTGACCATCAAGGCGCAAAGGCCAGGACAGTGTTTCACCTGGGCTGCACTATGAATGGGAACTAAAGAAAGAAAAACCTGTGTTTTAGTAACCAACCCAGCACACACAGTGATACACAAAGACATACCTGTGAAAACTTCCTTTGCTACAGAACAAAGTAGGCTTCATTGGGCAGCTCTGGGTGGTGTGAATAAAAAAGATGACACTTGGCAATCAAACTGGAGAATCAAGTTGGTGGTGACTTCTATCATCTTAACTATTGTGGGACAGTTCAGAGAATGAGGACTGCCTGTGACATTAGAACATCTCAACTTTTTAGGAGATGGCAAACAGAAAGTAGTGGAAAGTAATAATACAAATACATTTTTATTATACTCTCAGTGTTTTGCATTGACCATTTCCTATTGCACTTACCTTAACCTCAGTAAAACTTTAGTTTGATTAACTAAACCTGCTTGCTAATTAAAAGGTGAGGAAACACGATGGACTGCTCAGTTTCTGATGTGCCTCTCACTATGGGCAATTGTCTTTTTAATTTTTTCATTTCTCATGCACCTGAAAATGTTCTGAGGTTGAGACAGATATTCTTATAGTCCTCCAGAGTCTAAAGGCTAGACAGGCAAAAGCCTAGAAGGAGAGCACTTATTGCTTTGAGACATAAACTATACCTTGTTTAAGTGCATAGGAACAAATGTCCACAGTTTCAGTAAACAGATTTCTCTAGTTGTAAGTAAAGGAACAATTTTACCTCCCAGCTTGTTATCCCCATTAGCACAACAACCAACCAGAAGCCTTGATTATTACGCTGTGATAGAGGACTATGCTGTTGGTATCATGCACTCATGGGTCCCCTCCTGCTTTTGCTGAGTAGGATGGGATCCCATGAGGCCATCTATCTGGGTTGCCACCACCCACTGATTTTAACCTCCCTTCACTAGTAACTCAGTGGGAAGTTACTCAGGGAACTTGACTTGTACTTACCACCTTTGACTCTGCAGAGACTATCTTCCCACACCCCTGTGGGAGATAAGACTGAGCAAGGCATGTGAAAGAGTGTGAATAAGAGGAGATCTTTTACAGGAGGCCTTATGCTAAATAGTAATCTACATTAGCAAAAGGGTATCTCTAAAATGAAGGGCACCTTCCTTCAGGCACACTTAAAAGAAATTTCAAAATTGCAGAATAGTCTAGGTCGTATTCAGTCAATATCACAAAAATAAGCATAAGCCCTTATGTGTCTGTCTAACTACACACTTTGTCCTATTCTACTCACAATCACATATACTTGGATCTTGGATGTCCCTGGGACAACCTGGAAATCTGGACCACATAGTCCAGCCTCAACCCACCCCCCTTGTCTTTCTTTGCTTGATCTCAAAGATTTACACTTCTGCCCAACTGGCCATCTCCAATGGGCAATTGTCCTCCTCAACTTTGTGAGGATGACTCCCCAAAATGCAACTTAACACTATCAAATCACTAACCCTTTGTTTATGTGGAGGGAGACTATGTCCTTCAGCTGTGCCACCAAATAATGGGAGAACCCATTATCACACATCCCCCCATCCTAAAGAGTCTGGTAACAGCTGCAGGCTGTGATTTTATTCTGTAACCTAGGAAAACATACATGCAAACACACAAACTAGCAGACATGTAAAAGCATTCCCCCTTAACCTTCCATGAGTCCTTTGCGGGAGAGGCAGCTTATCGCATTGATTTTAAAAACTGACTTTAAAATTTAAAGCAGGTGGCATCCTGATCTTATCAGAAGGATTTAGCCACCAAAATCACCACCTGGGTCCATTTTGGGTCCATCTCTGCTCCCAGGGGCACTCAGTGTGCCTCTTTTCGAAGCTGGGAGTTTTCCAGCTTAAGAAAATGGCCACTGGAGCGGCCCTGGGAGCGAGGATGGACTTGGGTGGCGATTTTGGTGGCTAAATCCTTCTGATAAGATCAGGATGCCACCTGCTTTAAATTTTAAAGTCAGTTTTTAAAATCAATGCAATAAGCTGCCTCTCCCGCAAAGGACTCATGGAAGGTTAAGGGGGAATGTTTTTACATGTCTGCTAGTTGATAGTATAGTTAAATTTTAAACCAGATCAGGTAAGCCAGTTTTAAAATCAATGCAATAATGTCTGCAGTCAGCCACTGTGTTGGAATTTCTGGACATATGTTGAATATCAAAGTCAAAGTCTCAGAGGGACAAGCTACAGTGGGCCAGTTTTGTGTTAGCTCTCTGGACTGTTCTAATTCACTCCAGCATCAACATTGGGATGATCGTTGCTAAGATCAGGATCTTGGCCCTGCATTTGGTAATAAACAGTAACTGCCTCTGAGCATGCCGGCCCTCCTTATAGTCTTTCAACCAAATGTCTCACTCTAGTTGGACCATGACTATCACAAATCTCGATCACTAATGTCAGTGAAGGAGACTGGGCTTCTTTTTTGTTGCCATCTTCCATGCAGCTCAAAGACTGTGGTCAGCTTCCTGTGTACCACTTTGTCACTGAAGGAGACCAGGTGTCTTCTTTTGCCATTTTCCATGCAGCCTGAAGACTTCTGTCTACTTTCTCCTTCTTTCATGACTGCTGTCGTTCCCCTGGAACCAGTTCCTCCCCCTGGAGTGAAAGACTTGCCTGAGATTCTTGCTGCATCATGGCAGACATTGATATCTGCTCAGGGCAGAAGCAATAATTGCAGCTGTTACTCCCATAACTATTGCAGGGTCAGGACCGTCAGCTAGGACTCATATCTCTCTTGTCTCATTGGGGAAAAGTAGGACTTAATGCCATGGCCATCAGCTCTGCTACCTTGGCTCCTTGTTGAGTGTCTGCCATGCCCTGCAGTACCTGTATTGGCTGATCACCATCTGGACACATGTCTACCTTCTCAGGCAATGCTGTGTCAAGCCCAACAGGCAGCTCTGATTGGAGTTCAAGAGGAGGCTGGCCTTCCAGCCAAGGTACTAATGGGTACAAGTTTCTATTGGGAAAACTCCATCATTCTCTCTTCCCATCACCTTTGGTATTTAGAGTAAGTGCGGTTTAGATAGAATAGCATTTCCTGCATGTGAAATCCTTGTTTTCCCCCCATCTAAACCTTCCCATTTGCTCTTGCTATCCTTTGAAATTTATGGTCATAAATACATTTTGTAAGCAAGTAAATAGACCAAGAAATAGTCAAGAAAAAAAACAGTAAATAGTCAATACATAAGAAGAAAAGTAGGAATGGGCAAGGCAGTTATGAAAGAACTAGAAAAGATCCTGAAAAGCAAAGATATACAACTGAGCACTAAAGCCAGAATCATCCAGGCAGTTGTACTCCCCATCGCCATGTAGGAATGTGAGAGTTGGACAGTAAAGGAAGTGGACAGAAAGAAAATCAACTCATTTGAGATGTGGTGCTGGATCAGAGTCTTTAGGATACAGTGGATAGCCAAAAAGTCAAATAAATGGATCCTTGAACAGATCAAACCAGAATGCTCCCTGGAAGCCATGATGATCAAATTGAGGCTGCCATACTTTGGCCACATAATGAGAAGATAAGGATCACTAGAAAAAACAATAATGCTAGGAAAGGTAGAGGGGGAGACTGTATGCCAGATGGATGGACTCAATCCTTCAAGGCCTGATTCCTTCTAGGTAGAGATAGTTACGCAGATGGAGGGGAATTAGAAGAAGAGGCTTCTTTCTTCCCCCTCCTGTAGTTAGCTCCATTAAGCAATGGTACTCTGCTCTTCAAGACAGTTCTTCTGGAAGGGAACTGAAAAAGCAGACAGAGATTAAGAGGATGGCAATTTTGTTAATTAAAATATTAGACCCAGTCTTTTATATATTAAAAATATTCAAGGAAGCATATAACAAATACATAAAAATAGTAAGACGAATCCTGTGGGTGGAAGCCAAAGAGAAAGAAGCATGAAAAATATGTTCAGAGCAGTATGCCAGGAAAATCTATACATTTTAACAGGTTGAATGCCTGCTGGAAAGGAAAGGTCTTGACATAGCAATGGAAGACAACCAAAGAGTCAGGTGCGGGGGGGGGGGGGAGGGAGCAAGCTGTTAAAACTGAGTGTGTCTCTCAAGGAAACCCTCACAGAGCAATTGCTTTTCCATACTGGAGTTTTTTGGTTGTTTTTTTAGTTGTTGTTTTTTTGTTTTGTTTTTTGGACAAGTCAGAATTTACTTTGAAGAAAGTATTCCCTTAAAGCCTGCTGGAGCATGTGGGATAAACTTCTAAGCATTTCTGTACGCTTCTGTAATCCTTTTCTGCTACAAATCCTGAACTGACAGGCTATTCTTGTGATCTGCTGTATCTCACATGAACCTAAATTTGGTATCAAAAATAATTTTTCAGAAGGCAAGGTTAAAGAGAAGAATATACAAGCTGCAGCACTTTGCTTGTGTCTGTGTTTACACAAAGTCTGCATCCTCCTGTCTTCTCCCCTCCTTGCTGAGTTAACTGGCTGCTTGATTCCCTGCTGGACACAGAAAACCACTGGGTGACCATGGGCAAGTCACACACTCTCAGCCCTAGGGTTGCCATAAGTCAGAAACAAGTTGAAGGCAAACAACAACTTCTTCTTCTTAATGCAGACTTTTACACTCTAGCTTTATGATTAAGGGAGCCAGCATTCCTCCAACATTTTGAAGTGGGACCCCACCCCCAAACTTACTGCACTTTCTAAGCCCTCCTCCTCTCCCATAAAAGAAAATGCAACAGTATCACACTGGCAGTTTATGTAGAAGTGACTTATATTTTACTTTCCATATTTAATATTAGTAAATTTTACCTTTCATTTCAGTGTGAGTTATCTTAATACAGTGTATTATGAGGGGGAGGGAGGGAGCAAGCATGAATCTGAACAGAATTTAAGCATCATGTACAGCAGGGGTGGAAACTGTGTGTGCCTTTAATGCTGTTGGACTGCAGCTCCCATCTGACCTAGCCAATGTAGCCAGTAGAAGAGGAGTCTGGGAATTACATGTTTTCTAACATAGCAGTGGAAGATCTTAGAAGAGAGTGAAAGAAAAAAGCCCTTTAAAATGGGGGTGGGGAGGCCTCTGGAACATGTCAGTTTGAGAAACACTGGATGAAGGTGATAGCAGAATGCAAGGAGACTGGCGCCTCCTTGCAGCTTCACTAATTAAAGACAGCCTGACATGGTGTTTCTTTTTTTAATGAATCAAGTTTGCCAACAACAAACACTCTTTTGGGTTGCAATCCTAAATATATTTGTTAAAGCTCTGTGGATTTCAATGGGGATTTCTCCTAAATAGATATGAAAGACTGCTGCGCCACTAAGAATCCCAGGGTGATCTCCAATAGCCTGATACACTCTCATCAGAACATGCCACACCATTACAGTATCTTTGGGAGATAGTGCATGCACATACTGCTTCTGCATGCCCTGATATATGTATATGACCTTTCTATCATGCATGTAACATTTATTAAGTGTGTGTGTGCATTATTTGTGGCTTGTAAATTATTATGTTCCTGCCCCCTTTTTTCATTTATTTGAATCTTCTTCTACTCTGCAAAAATGGGACAACTGATTGGGACAACACAGTCCCCAGCCTAACCTGGCAAACAAACCAAGAAAGATTGTTACCAGTTCAACAAAGTGACACACACAATAAATGCATCCATGTGACACAAGAAAGGTTGAGAGATGCGCTTACATGACTAGCAATCACTCTAGAAAACACAACAATGATCCTTCTGAGACCTTTCAATATTCTGCTGCACAATACTCAAATGATACAGAATTGCTGGAATATGAAGAACTAACAAAACAACACACCCACACACTTCAACCTTGTTTCTCTCCAATGGTTTTTGTGATGAACAATTCTTGAATCAAAGTTTGTCCCCCATTTTTTTAAATGGCATCCTCTAATGGCTGCTGGTTTAACAGACAGTATTTGTGGAGTCTATATAAGATCCTCCTTTGGCATGCTGGGCAGGGGGAGGCGTGGCTCTGGTTCACAAAAATAACCTTTCCTTGACCAGGATACCTATCCGGAAAACAGACCATTTCAAGAGTATGTACCTGAGCCTGAAGACCAAGAATAGTATAGGGATTCTGTTGGTATACCGTTCACCCCGTTGCCTAACAGACTCCCTATCCGAGCTGACACAGCTGGTCTCGGAGTTGTTGCTGGAGTCGCCTAGACTTTTAGTTCTGGGCGACTTCAACATCCCTCTTGAGACCAGTTTAACAGGTGCGGCTCGGCAGTTCATGGATTCCATGATGGACATGGGCCTATCCCAACTGGTTCATGGGCCCACACACTCGGCAGGCCATACTCTCAATGCGCTCTTTAGTACGGAGCAGGCATATCCGTGGGCGGAGGTAAAAAACACCTCCACACTGTCATGGATGGATCATTTCCTGGTCAAGGCTGAATTAAGAGCCACTGTCCAACCCACCGGGGGTGGAGGACCTATTAGAATGGTCCGTCCTCGAAGGCTGATGGAGCCAATTGGATTCCAGAAAGCCTTGGAGGGTTCCTTGGTTGGTAAAGCCGACAACCCTGTTGAAGCCCTGGTAGACACTTGAGACACCGATCTTACCAGAGCTTTCGACACGATTGCTCCCAAGCATCCTTTCCAACCCGCTCCAAATCACCATCCCTGGTTCACAGAAGAACTCAGGAAAATGAAGCAGGTTGGACAACGACTAGAGTGCACCTGGCGGAAAACTCAACTCTTATCTGACAGAACTCGTCATAGGCAATTCCTTCATTCCTATCGAGAGGCAATACGGGCAGCAAAGAAGTCTTTCTCCTCTGCCCGTATTGCGTCTGTGGAATCTCGTTCAGCAGAACTGTTTAGGGTAGTGAGGGAACTATCACAGGTTCCACCTGTGCAGAACCCTTTACTTAACCCGACAACAGCCTGCTGTGATGCCTTTAACAGCTATTTCGCAGATAAAATCTCCCAGATAAGAGCCAACTTAAACGCCAGGATTATAACAGAAGTGACTGATGAGGTGTCCAGTAAACCCATTTGTGAGATTAAATTGGATCGATTTGAGTTGGTGAGTACCGATGATGTGAACAAGATCCTTGGAAAAGTTAGGAAGACGACATGCTCTCTCGACCCTTGCCTATCCTGGCTGGTTGTCCAGGGGGGTGATGCCTTGATGGCCTTTCTTAAGAGGGTCATCAATGCACCCCTTAGGGAAGGTACTATGCCATCAGATCTAAAGGAGGCGGTTGTTAGACCACTCCTGAAGAAACCTTCCCTGGACCCCCTGGATATGAAGAACTATAGACCAGTTTCACATCTACCATTCTTGAGCAAGGTGATTGAGCGAACCGTCACCTTCCAACTCCAATCGATTTTGGAAGAAACCATTTCAAACTGTCTTCAGACCTGGATATGGGGTGGAGACGGCCATGGTCGCTCTGGTAGATGACCTTCGCCTGAGCACCGACAGGGATAGCGTGACCCAGTTGGTGCTTTTGGACCTCTCAGTGGCCTTCGATACTATAGATCATGACATCCTACTGGAATGCCTGAGAGAATTAGGAGTAGGAGGCACTGTTCTTCAGTGGTTCCGCTCTTTTCTCTTGGGCAGATTCCAGAGGGTGGTACTTGGGGACAGTTGCTCATCAAAAACTGAGCTAAAATATGGTATCCCTCAAGGAGCCATTTTGTCCCCGATGTTATTCAATATTTACATGAAGCATCTGGGAGAGATCATCAGGAGACATGGAGCAGGATGTTATCAATATGCGGATGATACTCAAATATTCTGCTTCATGTCTCGGTCAGATGCCGTGACGGCAGATGGCAGTTCTCCCCTCAATCAATATCTTGGAGTGGTAATGGACTGGATGAGGAAAAACCGACTCAAGCTGAATCCAGACAAAACAGAAGTACTTACAGTAGGGGCCCCCAAACCAGAGATTGGGTTGCGACCGCCAGTCTTGGATGGGGTCACGCTCTCCACCAAGGACTGTGTCCGCAGTCTGGGGGTGCTCCTGGACTCGTCGCTTCACATGACAGATCAGTTGAATGCGGCAGTCAGGAGTGCCTGCTATCAGCTTCGGCTGATACACCAGCTGCTCCCTTTTCTAGAAGTAAGGGACCTAGAAACTGTAGTACATGCACTGGTAACCTCACGATTCGACTTCTGTAATGTACTCTACATGGGGCTACCCTTATACCTAACTCGGAAACTGCAATTAGTGCAAAACATGGCAGCCAGATTGATCACCAGAACAACAAAAAGTGACCATATCACTCCTATTTTGAAATCATTACACTGGCTGCCAGTTAGTTTCCAGGCACAGTATAAGGTGTTGGTATTGACCTTTAAAGCCCTACATGGCCTGGGCCCATCTTATCTAGGGAATCGCCTATCTCCATATAATCCACCCCATGCCCTCAGGTCCTCTGGGAGGAAGTTGCTTCAACCAATAAGAACTAGGCTGGCGACAACCTCTCAGAGGACCTTTTCTGCTATGGCCCCCAGATTGTGGAATGCCCTGCCGGAGGAGATCCATCAGATAACCAACTTAGATGGCTTTAAAAAAGCCATCAAGATGTATCTCTTCCGGCAAGCATTTCCGGAA
Source organism: Phrynosoma blainvillii (assembly GCA_026167975.1). NCBI lineage: Eukaryota > Metazoa > Chordata > Lepidosauria > Squamata > Phrynosomatidae > Phrynosoma > Phrynosoma blainvillii. The sequence continues at coordinate 229,656,759 of JANUYF010000002.1, read as the reverse complement.
TAACACAATCTCCCTCCCGCCATCAGATAGCTCTTTCCTAGACGTCTGCAATGCCGCTGTCTATTTATGTTATATATTTTATTAATTTGGTTTTAAATGAGATTTTAATCTGTTTAATGATTTAGTATATTTTTAGGGGGGGTATTTGTTGCTGATTTATATGGGTGTACTCTTTTTAACTTGTAAGCCACCTTGACAGCCCTGGTTAAAGGCGGGGTATAAATAAAGTTTATTATTATTATTATTATTATTATTATTATTATTTATTAGCAATACACTTTTCAGTCACTAATAGTGGCAAACAGCAACTTCAAAAATGCTATGAATGAGCATTGGTCCACAAGGCACATGGCCCCAGCAGTGCACAGATGGGCGTTTGAGGAGCACAGCCTGTTTAACAACACACAAGCAGTTGATATTACAGACGGCAGGTGGTGCTCTATTCCTATGACCTCTGGAAGAAGCCAAGCCTAAACAGTAATACATTCCTTATCAAACCGGGCAAAAAGAACAGACTCTCACTGAAATTTCTTTCACACAGCCATCTCATCTCAACTAAAGCCTAGCTGAACTGAAATTAAATTGGCTCTTTCCTGCCAGGGCTTTTCCCTCATGGCCCAGAAGTCTGAAGTGCTAATTACCCACCGGGCCTGTTATATATGCAAGGAGAATCCAAACAGCAACCAGAAATGATTAGCGCTCTGGAAAAAAGGGAAAGGCATGCACTTGGAGGAGAGATGTCTTCAGAGGCAGAAGAGTAATAACCTTCAGATACATACAGGGGACCCTGATATGATTATCTGCCTTGGGCAACAGAGGAAACAAGAGCATCAACGACAACAAAAAGAGATTTGGAAAAATGGAACCCAGTCACAAAATGTTGTGTACCCCTGGTGTGTCTGTGCATGTCTTTATTTGAGGCTGTGACTGACAGCAGGGATGAGGATTGTGGGGACCTCCAGCTGCTGCTATGCTGTGAATCCCATCAGCCCCGGCCAGGCTATCTAATGGTGAGGAATGCTGGCAGCTGCAGTTCAATAACATCTGGAGGGTCACATAACTCCCATCCCTGGCTAAGAGAGCTGAAAAACACAAAGCATCAAACAAGAAACTAAGTAGCGGGTCCTACTTTGTGTGCAGTTTCTTTTAGTTGTTCCAAGTGCAATCCATGTACAAATCAAGGGCATGGGGTTGTGGAGGCTTTCCCCACACAATTGCTTCTTTGCTTTGGTCTGGGTGGAGGAGGTCGGAGGGAAGATTTAAGTACACTCATCCCCCCACGTTTGCGGTTTTACTTTTGTGGCTTTGATTATTCACAGATTTTATTAATATGTTCTCTCTAGGAATTTCTAGGTCCTCCAGCAGAGCTCTGTGGTCAACTTTAACCAAAAGTCTCACTGAAGGATCTAGAGATTCCTAGAGAGAACACTCTACTAGGCATTTGGAGCTACTCCAGTGCAATTCTATGGCCAATATCTGACAGATGTTGACCACAGAGTTGCACTGGAGGACCTAGAGTTTCCTTGAGAGGTGTTCTCTAAGGTAAAAACATAGTGTTTTTGTTATCTGCGGTTTTTCAACATTCACAGGGTTCCTGTGCCCCTAACCCCAGCAAATGTGGAGGGACAAGTGTAGTTCAATATTTGTTCTGCAGTATTAGCTGAATATTCCTTGCCTAAGAAAACCCTATGAAATGCATGGGGTCACTATAAATTAACAGGTACATACATACACAGCTGTGGACAACATTGCAGGGCAGCTGTTAGCTACACACTCCCAGCACAGTCCCCCTGTGAAACCCCCCCCCCCATGTTCTTGCAGGAAGTTAGGCTATTAAATTTGGGGCTCGGCTCCAGCATGAGTTTAGCTGCAACTGATATTGTTGGTCAGGCCAATAAATGATGCAGTCTCAGTGCCCATGAGAAAATTCAAACAAATAGTATATTATTTATAAGGATGATCAGTCGCACAGTGGAGTGGAGCAAGCAAATAGTCAAAACCTGTCCTTGAAAGGTGCTATGAAGCATATATGAAAAAGTAATAATTCTGATTAAATTAAGAAACAAGTTATTTTATTTGTACTGTTTCACTGTACAGAGACATATATTAGGTGAAGTATCAACCAAATTAATTTTAAAGAGGAAAAGATGAACTTAGTAACTATCCACAGAATTGTTACTCTGGTTTGTTAACATAAGATTATAAAATCATGAGTGATAAAACCAGGAAAACATGAAGAATGATCAGCCTTAAACAGAGGCATCAGGTCTCCAGGTCCATCTTTGCAAAACATTTTCCAAAACCCAGTCCTCAAGGAAGGCAGAGTACAGAAACTGATGGCAAAACCTCAAATATATAACTCCTCCCAGGTGGTGGTTTTACTTTATTTGCTCAGTTCTGATACTGGTGTAGTCAGTGAACAGAATGCAGAAAAGTTACTTTTTGGACTATTTGTTAGCCAGGTGATTGTGGGAACTGTACTCCAAAAAGTAATTTTTCAAGGTCTGGCAGTGAGCGCAGCATATCAGCTTTGTGGTTTGGTTGAACTCTTGTTCTGAGTGAATAATCCACTGTTGTTTTCCAAGTTCTACTTTCGACTCTCAGATAATGATCCAATCTTGTTCTGGTTCAGAAAAAATTAAAGGTTTGGTCCATGCGTCACTTAACATTGGGCTTGATACACATTGGGGTTTCTGTGACATTCTTCCTCTTTCAGAAACTGCACCCTTACTGGTATTACCTGGGTTATTTTCCAAGTTAGATGGGTCTCTTCTCTTTCAGTTTTCACCTCACCTCCTGCTTTTGGCCAGAGAAGGAACACTGTTCACAATCCTAGCTACAATATATTATTTGCTTTCTCCACTGCTGTCTATTGGTAGCTCTTTTCTGTTCCCAGAAACATTTTAAAATAGCTTCTCAATGTGAACCAGAAAGGGACCAGAATGAGACTATTTTTACTATATTTTACATCTCTGTATGTGTCTGCTTCTTTCAGCCACCATCCTAATCCTCAGTTCCTCACAGAGTTGTGGATTTATTTTTCAAAGCAAAGCAAATCAAAGCAGCTTCGTTTATATACCGCTGTTGGACCATAGTGGTTTCTTCCTAGGTTTTGTAGTGGTAATATGGAGGAATGGTAATATGGAGGAAGTCCACCAATGTCTCTCTTGTGTAATAAATCTGTGGACTACGCAGTTTTGGCTCTAGCAAATTGTGGGGTTGATGGGAATACAACTCCAATCATCCTCAGATATTTGGCCATGCTGGTTTGGGGTGATGGGAATTATAGTGGAACATACCTTCACAACATCAGATTAGGAAGGCTAGTACATATGCCAACGTCAAGAGTGTTGTAAACTATAGAACTGGCAACTAGGTTGCTTAAGGGTGAGATTGGACTGTGGCACTGGAAGTCTTTGGGAAGTCTATGGCTAGACTGGTATAGGAATCCTTCTCTATCTAGCATCCCACTTTCATTATGCTGCCATAGCAGCTGTTTGTTGCATATTTGTATGTATAGCTTAATTACAAAAGTATTTAACAACTTAATTCATGGATTCAACATCTTTAAAAGCAGGCGAGCTTTTTCTCCTATTATATATAAAATCTTGCAAGTTAAAAAGGTGAAATGAATTGATCCTTCCTCTCACAAAGTTTTATGATCCAGCTACGATGTTACACCTCTGCAGAATTATTAAAGCAGCTCTTCTTTAAGAAGGCAAACAAACACAACGGCTCCAGCCCTTCAGCTCAGGACAACACTTGCTTTTGCCATGTGACTGAAACTGTAAAAGCAAGGTGAAGTTATTAAACACTTGGTAGCCTCCACTCCCACATTACAGAACTGCAGGCAGCATTTGGCTTGGTGGGATGTCAGTTGTGTAGGTCTGTGCTAGGAGATGAACAGACTACAAACACAGATGCTGTTCTTATTGCAAGTGTTCTTTTGCCCTCTGAAAATGCCACATTGGAGCAGATGTGAAAAGATGACCTTGGAAGCAAACTTGGTGGAAGCATTACATCTCAAAATGACCTAACCTGAGAATTGGCAGCAGGTGGGTGAGTAGCAATTTCTTTCTTACAGTTGCTTGAAAAAAATCAGTTGGTTTAAAAGTTAAGTAACAGACATGCTAGAAACCAAGCAGGCCTCCTTCCTCTATAGCAACAAAGCCAGATGTTTCCTTCAAGTGCTGATGACAACAGCCAGGACTGATGTGGTGAAAGAAAGAGCCATTCTGTCCCTTTTTCTCATGGCACTTGGAGCCAATTAAAGCTATGAGTCGTCCAGATGATGCTGAATTCATTCCCACCTCATTACTGTACACAGGGATTCAAGTATGATCCCAAAACCCAGCTCATGTTTTGAGTATTCCTGGTTCTCACTGCATCAATTCTTGGCAAATTTTCAAGGAAATAAGACAGAGGTCAACAGCAGTTAACATTTGAAAAGAGGAAGGGCATGGATAAAAAAGGCCATGGATAAAAAGAGCAGAGGTGGAGAGCGGAATAGGTAGTAGAAGTAGTAGTGGAATGTGAAGGCTCAGTCTTCTAAACTTCAACATGGCCAAGACTCAAACCTTTGCCCCAAACTGAGTACCTGCCTTGAGCAGAAGAAGCACCTCAAAGTGTTGCCACAGGCGGTGGTATTGAGGAGATACCTCTACCTGTACACTCAAATTGGGCTGGTATATCAAATACACCTCCATCCCAATACCATGATGGGTAATTTTGCATAATTTATTATACTCACAGTGAATATTGCAGATTTTAATTCTCCTGATTTCAAAGGTCTGATTTTTAACCTGTACAAAACAAACTTTCTGTGTATATAAACATGATAAAAATAATGGCATTCTAGTGATCATGCATTGGACAGACACACACACACTGAAATAATTCCCTTTGGGATTCAAAAAATTACAATTTTATTATTCTTATTCTTATTTTTTTCTTTTTCTTTTTTTGGCAGACTATATTCCAGGTGATCATCGTGGCTCTGTACAGAAGCCAGTAGCTGTGTGTTTTGGTTAAAGCAACGTGTGTATATGTGTGTGTGTGCACGGGTGGAGGTTTGGGGCAATGTTAATTCAGCCCCTCTACTCATTGTCAAGGAGTCATGTTCTTAAATATTCTGTATTCCCCTCTGAGCAGGACAGTAGGGAATGTGTGTGTGTGGTGGTGGTGGGAATCCTTTCTTATTTGCAGCTTGAAGTCACTGGGCTCAGCCTTGTGCACTCCCTTCAAAAGTTGTGAACTATAAAAGCTACAGCACCATCACAACAGCCAGATCTCCCCTTTCCCTGGCATACTGTCTCTCAAGCCAAGATCCAGCTCTGACCGGGGGGGGGGGCGGGGGGGAGAGACTCTTCCAGTGTGCATCATCTATTTCCTTCCTCTAGTTCATTCATTGATCTGGAAGCTGAAGAGCAGCATCTCCATCTTCTCTCCAATTGGGCCATGCCCTGATAACCATTTCTTTTGCAGCCATCTCATGCCCATGGCGATGAGTTGTCATTTCCGGAAAGCAAAGACCTCTCGTGATTTTAGTCCCCTCTTGCCTTCATTCCCTGACTTGGGGGAAGGTTCCTCCACCATGCCCCCATAAGGGCAGCTATCAGAGTCTGCGTGGCAGCCAGTACACTCCACGGCAGGGATGTAGCCACTGTCCCACATGCCTGTGCCACATAGTTTACACAGATCATGCAGACTGCAGGGGATCCGAGGCAGCAAGCGGAACTGGTAGAGCAAACTTCTAGCCTGGAAGTGAAACAGTGCTAGATGTTAAGGCATGCAGTAAGAAGGTGGACAGCAGAAACAGAAGGCATAGAAAAGAAATGGCCGAGTATGTGCCAACAATGCTTTGTCCTGGGCAGAGCTTGAAAAAGCTACTTTTTGGACTACAGTTCTTAGAATTACCCAGTCAGCCCTTCCAATGGCAATGCTGGCTTGGAGATTCTGGGAATCCTAAAAGTATTTCACAAATACCCCAAAACTCCAGTCGCAGGTCAAGGAACACCTGTGCATTCTGTATATATCAGCATATACTGCTTTGAAGAAGAGAGATCTGTACAGATTTCTTTTTCAGTTTTGGGGAAAAAACTGAATTTTATTTACCTTCCTGAGTATGAGCTCTCCATTCATGTGCATGGCCAGGTTCCCAAAGTGCAGCAACATCTGGTCAGTAGCCAGCTGCTGTTCAATGACATCATCACCATAGATCACCACAATTGCCACACAAATGAAGAGATGGAAATAGTCTGTCTGTAGCAGCAAAAATAAATAAATAAATAAATAAATTTATTTTTTTAAAAAAAGGGGGGGGAGGAAAAAGGATCAGGAAGACTGCCCTTCAAGGAGATTTTCAGTTTACTAAAGACCTACATGGCAGGGGCACGATAGAGGAAATTAGATATAATCCTGCATCATTTTGCAAGATTGAATGGAGAAGAGATTCACTGGTGCATGGGTGGAGGTTTCAGGCAATATTAGTCCAGTCCCTGGATATTACTCCTTTGTTATTGGTTGTGGAGTCAGCCTTACTGAAAAGGTTAGACAAGACAATGATACTTCACACAATGGAGAGGTATTGAGGTGTAGTGGTTACATTTTGGACTAGGAAGATCCAGGTTCAAATGCCCACTCAGCCCCAAATAAAATAAACCAAGATATCTCATTGACAATTTAGACAATCAGCAGGTATGTATTCCCTAGCATGGGCAACACTTACATAAAGCATTGCTTTCACCAGAGTGTATAATACTATCAAGCAGATATTACACACCATTAGGGCTGTATGGCTGAGAAGCTTTTCATCCTCATATTGCCCAATGTCATACCCAGATCAGCTTACCACTAGTTAACAAGAACTAATACAGCAACCCTATATGCTTTCCCAGCAATAAGTTTCACTGAGATGAGCAGCCACGTGCAGGATTGCACTAAAAGTCACATTCAAACAACCAGGAGAATACATGAGAGCCAGTCATCACTAACAGTGAGTGATAGAAAACAGAAGACTGCTGTTCTGACAAGACCAAAGCCTTTTCACACTAACAGTGGGCCCTATGCATGACTATCCTGCACTACTTTCAAACCTTCCTGAGCTAGTCATCTGGTCATCCATAGGTAGAAAGTGCTAAGCAATATGGAATTATTCGATGCCTTTAGTTTCCTGAAGTGTCACCTACAGGTCCCAAGCAGAAACAGAAGCTGCAAAGAGCTGTCATATTTTGGCATTCTCCTCTGCTGTCCCCTGGGGTATGGAAAGCCAGTCAAAGTCTGATGCTTCCACAACACAGGATAAGATTTAAGCAAACACTGAACAATGCTGGAGGGACTAGAAGGAGGTTCATATAGGATAGGATTTGTAGATGAGATGAGACTTCTAAAGGCAAAAGGGATCTCCCTTGGATCAAGGCCCTGGGCAGAAAAAAAAAAGAGGATGTCACAATTGGTAGGCCAGACAGTGAATCCTGGTGCTCAGTTACATGCCCAACTCCCAGGTGTATTCCAGGATGATTTATGCATGTTTATATAATGAAAAAAATTACAGCTTAAGCAGCTTTTTTAACCTCACAACTATCAACCCTTCTTCCTTATTTTAAAGGAATGAGAGTATTTCATTTCTACCACAGTATTTCCTTTCTAGCACAATATTTCAAATTCCTCAATGAACAGATCCTGTGCTCATTAAACATATATCAACATAGGTAATTTATCAAAATGGCCCATGCTGATTATCTCTGGTCATAGAATTAAGTTCTTTTAGTTGCTTAATATTCTGTGTTTTACTTAATTCTGGGTTTTACCAGCACAGGAGTCGCTCTAGGTCACCTGGCTACTGGCCAGAGATTCAGTGCCAGGAGGAAGAGCCTCTTCATGCTGTGGCTTCCTACTAATATGAGCAAGGGTTCCCTTCAGACATTCCCTCCTGTTGCCCACCTGTCCTCTCCACCTCCAGATCCCCACCAGAGAAACAACTATTGCGCAGAGAGAAATATGAACAAACAGAACATGGAAAACAGTTTGATGGCAGGTGCCTCCTCTCCTGAGCAAGAGTGGGTCAAAGGAAAGTCACACCCTCTTTCTCCCCACTGCTCCATCCTGGGGCTAACCTCACACAAGGAAGCTGAAAAAAATCAGCCCAACTGTGTTGGTGGTGACCACCAGCGGCAAGAGCAGGCAGCCCCCCGGAGCTCAGTAATGAAGCCTCAGGGCAAAAATTGCATCTGTTCAAATCATGTCAGAGGCAAATAGTGGGGGGAAAGGCCAGCAGATCCCCCAAACAGGGAGAGGGAGATGCACCTGTTCATCTCATCAACTCCAAAGCTGAGAGAAGAGAACATAAAGCCAGAAACTGGTGGCTGCAATTGGCAACATTCCCATTCAACATCCCCCCAAAAGAGCAATTCAACAGCACACCCCCATCTCCACTACACACATGCACATGCACGCACACACACACACGTGAGTGGGGTGCGTGTATATCAGTGACGTATTCAAGTCTTTTAGTATAATTTTCAAGACAAGTCTCAAGTCTTGTCTTGTATAAAGAAGCTTCTTTATACAAATGAATAGTAGATTTAAAAAAAACAAAAAAGGGAAAAACATAAGAAATAACGCAAGAACTTAGGAAAAAGAATTAGAATTACAATTAAAACCCTCATGTAAAAAACTACAGAGATAAAAATTTTAAAACAACAGATACAGCAAAAATGGAATAAGGAAAAAGGAAAAATAAAATTTCTAAAACAAAGATTTTCAATTTGCCAATAAATCAGGGAAATGGCTAGCCCACAGATTAAGAAAAGAAAATGAGGAAAAAAATGATAACACAAATAAAACAAGGAAAGAATATTCTAACAAATCAAAATGATATAAAAAGATCTTTGAAAATTATTATAGAAATCTCTTTCAAAAAAAAATAAGATAGAGAAAAAAGATATAAGAGAATTTCTAGGAAAAATCAAGATCACTCCTGTCAAGGATCAATATAGAGGGATACTAGGCCAACCGATCTTGAGAATGGAGATTCAAGAAGCAATCAAAAGGTTAAAAAAAGGCAAAACACCAGGCCCAGATGGACTTACTTCATCATATTATAAAGAATTTGAAGAGATATTAATAGAGCCATTACAGCAAACAATGAATAGTATTCAGGAAGGAAACTTGCCACACACTTGAGAAGAAGCTAATATAGTCTTGATCCCGAAAGAGGATCAGGACCCTTTATACCCGGAAAACTATAGGCCCATTTCCCTTTAAAATGTGGATTATAAATTGTTTACCATGACATTAGTGAGTCAATTAAAGAAAATTCTAAGTGAATGGATTCATAAAGACCAATGTAGTTTCTTACCCAAAAGACAACTAAAGGATAATATAAGACATGTCATAAACCTGATTGAACATCATGAGGTTCATAATAATAATTTTTGGAATGGATAAGAGCTATATACTCTATACAGAAAGCAAGAATTATTATCAATGGGGAAAGAACAGAAGCAATTGAAGTGCAGAAGGAAACCCGACAAGAATTGCTCCATGTCCCCATTGCTATTTATTTTGACTTTTGATTTTTTGCTTAAAAATATAAGGGAAAATAAAAAGATAAAGGGGATCAAAGTGAAAGGCGTTGAATATAAGGTTCAAGCCTTTGCAGATGACCTCCTAATATCTTTAAGTGACCCCAGTAATGATTTCGCAATTCTGATAAAATAATTGGTAAAGTTTGAAAAATCTCAGGTTTAAAAGTCAACAATATTAAAACAACAATCATGACAAAGAATATAGATAGCCAAGAAGAAGAAAAATTAAAAGAGTTAACGGGCTTTCATTTGAATAAAAAAGTTAAATACCTGGGCATAATATTGACTTTCAAAAATATAGACTTATTTAATAACAACTATTAAAAATGTTGGGAGAAAATAAAAGATGAACTTAAAAGATGGAAAGAAATTAAACTTTCCTTTCTGGGGAAAATTGCTGCAATAAAGATGTCAATTTTACAAAAAATATTATTTTTGTTCCAAACCATTCCTATAATACATAATGTATCCATATTTCTTAACTGGCAAAAAGACATAAATAGGTTTATTTGGGAATGGAGAAAGGCCAGAATCAGATTGAAATACTTACAAGATTCTAAAGAGAGAGGAGGACTGGCCCTACTGAATCTCAGACTGTACTATGAGGCATGTTGTCTAATTTGGCTAAAAGATTGGTTTGATCTAGAAAATAAGGATCTATTGAAATTAGAAAGTACAAATCTGAGATTTGGATGGCATGCTTATTTGTTCTATGACAAAATTAAAATAAATAGAGACTTTAATAATCATTTCATTAGAAAATCACTTTTTATGGTCTGGAGCAGATACAAGAAATTAATTAGCCCAAATATTCCATCATGGGCTTCCCCACATGAAGCTTTTTTCAAATATAACCTGTAAAATAATGACAGTTGGCTGAAACATGAAGATATAATTAGATAACAACAGGGAGCTCTAGAAATGAAATCACTGGAAGAATTAAAAAGTGAGGGTAAATAGCTGGTTTATGTATTTTTGGCTGAAAGAAAGATTTAAAAAAGATATAAAAACCTTGGGAATAGAAATTAAAAAGACTGAACTACATGAAATAATTACCTCAAAAAAGGGGCAACAATTTCAAAATTATATAAATTTCTTCTAAAGGTTTATATGGAAGATGAAATCGTAAAGGAAAACATGGTGATCTGGGCACAGAATATAGGTAAACCATTGGAATTGGAACAATGGGAGACAACTTGGTCTAAAAGATTAAACTATACATTGTGCCAAGACATTAGGGGAATTGTCTGCAAAAGTGGTTATAGGTGGTATTTGACTCCAGAAAGAATTTGTAAAATATATGGAAACACCACTAATAAATGTTGGAAATGCTCAAAGAAAAAGGGGACTTTATTCCATATCTGGTGGAAATGTAAAGAAGCAAAAAAAAAAAAAAATGGAAGAAAATCTGTATTACAATTAATAGAATCTTGGAGATAAAAATACAGCTTAAACTGGAAATATTTTTGTTAAACATGATAGAAAATCAACTAGGAAAGAAACATGGTTGTGTCTTTTATGTGATTTCTTCGGCAAGAATGGTGTTTGCCAAAGGTTGGAAAAACAAAAAAGGAGCTAGTATAGAGGAATGGTTTTTAAAACTTTACAAGGTCCTGTACCTAGATAAGATGACAAGGATATTAAGGGATGAAAAATCTGATATATTTGTAAACAATTGGAAAAAAGTCCTTAATTTCTTAGAACACAAAGGGGTAATTTGACCTCAAATATGATAAAATAATATTCATAACCATTGACAGTATTAATAAGAGCTACTAATTTTGTAAAGATATAACTAAAGTAGAACTTTGGTTTGTTTGGTTTTTTTAATCGATATCATTGAAAAGTGAAACAACTGGGAAAAGGAAAAGTTTAAAAATGTAATGATAATTTGGTTAGATCAGTTAAAAGAAGTACTTGGACTGTTAAAGCAACAGGAAGGAAAATATTATTTTTCAAGTTATCAAAGTTACATGATTCTTAATAGATTATAATATTTTTATAATTGCTGTAGATTATTTCTAACACGCTGTTGTACCCATCCTTTTTATTTTTAGTTAGCTGGTTTGTTTGTCTGTTTGTTTGTTTTTCCTGTATGCATATATATCTATATATAATACTTCATAAATAATTTTTTTTAAAAAAAGACAAGTCTCAAGTCTCTACCTTTAACAGTCGAGTCGAGTCTCAGGTCCTTGCAAGATACTTTCATGCCAAGTGTCAAGTCTCGTGTCAAGTCTGGGAGCCAATTTTTAACAGAAAAAAAGGAGGTGGGGTGTGTTTCTCGGAAGGAACAGCAATCATGTTAGACAATAGGCTTGAGGTGAGGCTTGGGGTATACTTGGCAGCCTGTCCCTACTGCACATCAGAGGAGTCTTTTAAAGCTTTTCAAAAGCTTTAAAAGAATCCTTTCACCTCAAGCCCATTGCCTAATACATTTGCTGTTCTCTTCTGAGAAATGTACCCTCCTGCATTTTGGGGGTGGGTCTTGCCTGCTGAACAAAGTTAATGGCATCAGTATGTCAGTCACTAAAATATATAATTCTCAAGTCAAGTCGAATCAGTGTGTCATTTTTGCCAAGTCAAGTCCAAATCAAGACACTGAAGTGGCTTAAGTCCAACTTAAGTCAAATTCAATTGACTTGAGTCTATATCACTGGTGTGTGCATCTCTGTTCACAAAGCCTTACCTGGTAGTGAGCCCAGCAGGCTTCCCATATCCTCAGTGCCTCAGCATCTGGGAACTCTCTCTTAAAGCAGAGAAGGATCCAGCGGTGACAGAAGAGCATCTGAAGGCCATCCTCCCCGAGGGAGGCCAGGTGGTGGTAGAAGCGCACATGCATCAGCCGGAGCAGTTCCCGTAGGTACATCTACATAGAGAAGACAGAGCTCAGCCTAGCTGTAGCAGTTTTCATTAGGGAGTAATGGAGGAAGAAAAGAGAAAGTGGGAGAGGAGGCACCAAGCTCAAATCCTCACCAATTGTTTCTCCATATCCTCATCCCGAGGAGAGCTGATAAAGATCGTGTTCTGCATCAAACCCACAAAACACCAGAAGGTATCCGACTCATCCAGAACCTCAGCAAGGATGGGTGCCACGAGGTCAGACATGCCCTGGGAGTAGCCAATGGTGGGGTTGTACACTGCATAGTTCAGCAATATTCGCCTAAGGAGAGCACAGTCAGAAGAGACCAGAAAGTGATGCTGGGAGGGTGAAAGCCACCAGCTGACCTGCTCTCCTCCTCCTATCAGGGAGGAAGCAGTAAGGAGCTATTCAGTGCAACCACAGTGAAAGCATCATTTCTCTCCTACATATACAGTTACTTGGTTCAAAAGGAGGCTCTTGAATTAATCTATGAGAAGTGTGTCACTACATCAGCAGAGACTGAGCTAATTAGGGTCACATACTCCAAAACAGCAAACCTCTTTGTAGAGTTGCCAACTGGCCAGTCTTCTTCTTAAAAAAATTAAGCCAGGCATAGGACAGGACCTTGAGAATGAGAGAGACAAGCGAGGCCCCCAATACCTGAAGGAAGAACTGCTGCTCCTTTAGACAAGCAGCCAACTTGGTCCAAGGGGACTTTTGCAAAAATGGGGAAAAGATGACAAAAGCAAAAAGACTGGGCCACAAATCAGGAAATCCTTGGTTCTACTCTTGGCTCTGCCATGAAGGACTCAGGCAGTCTTAGGGCCTAAGCAGACTGCCAGAAATAGTGCACATTAAATTGAGGCACTGCCCTGGCTCAGTGCTAGGGAATCATGGGAACTGTAATTTATTGTGGCACCAGAGCTCTCTGACAGAGAAGGCTCAATGTCCCAGAAAAAAATACAGTTCCCATGATTCCCTAGCACTGAGCCAGGGCAGTGCCTCAATTTAATGTGCACTATTTCTGGCAGTCTGCTTAGGCCTTTAGACTAACCACTGTCTTTCAGCTTCAGTCCCTCTATGGAAGGGAATGTTACTGACTTAGCTAGTAGTAATTTTATAAGGACAAATAATAAGTAAATAATAGACACAAAGTGTTTGAAAATGGTCTCCAAAAATATCATGCCTGGCTGCCTTCTTCCCTGTTAAAGGCCTGTGTATCCTTTCAGGGCTCCACTGAAAGCATTGAGCCTTCAAGGCTGGGGCGAAGCTCAAGCACTGATGAATCTAATGGGGTAAAACAGTCACCTCATTGTTTCCACATTGGGGTTGTTCTCTCCTCGGAAGAACTGATTACTGCGGTCGGTCCTCACTACGTCTTTGTCGACAGTGAACTGCACGTTCCTCCAGAATGCCTTCTGCTCCTCCGGAGCCATGGAGAGTCTAAGTACCACATAACAATGTGAATGTGAATATGTTTCCTCACCACCATGAAGTAAATGAAGTAAATAAAATAAACCAGCACCAGCCCCTTGGTGGGAAAACCTCACAAATGCTGCCAGGGAGGCACCAGAAATTCTGGTCTGAACCTAAGGGTGAAAATTAACGAGAATTTGGGCATTTGTGGGAACCAAAAAGTTGCTTTCCTTCTGTCTCAATCTTACCTCAAACAGGTTTAACAGAAAATTATTGTGTTCACGAGGAATTGCTGACTGAAGATTTTAGCACTGAGCCAGGCCACATAACAATCTGAATCTAAGCTTTGATAAAGACATTGATGATTCCAACAAACCTGGAAATGGAGCCACCACTGGCTCTCACACATATTCAGCCAGTTTTGCTGCTGAAAATGGCTGGAATCCCACTGATGTGCTCAGCCAGCATTAACTACACCAGGAGAAGTGGTGGAATAGGAAGACAAAAACTCATGGGTACAGCCACTATGAAGGAAATAAGGCACCAGAGAAACTCAGAGCTGCTCAAAGCTAGTAAATTTTGTCCACCTTCCCTCACCACCATTGCACGATCCTGGAAAAAGTGCAACAGGTAGTGCAGTGCAGCAACAGGATTATGACTACAGTGGTTATTTTGGTTGGCTCTGGACTTTGTAGAGATCAGCTTTCCACAATCTGGTGTCCTCCAGATGTGTTTGACTCTAACTCTCATAATGCTTTAGCCAGCCAACCATCTTGTTGGAAGAGTTTATGGGAGTTCTAGCCCAATATGTCCGGAGGGCACCGAGTTAGAGGAGTCAGATGCACATCATCACTTTTCAGATATTTGGGAGAACTATCCTAAGCAATGATCCACATGGTCTATTTTAATAGCCCAAGCACTACCCTGGAAACACTGGGTATGCGAAAAAGGCACCTCCACAACCAAAGAAGCATATCTTTTGGTCTATCTATTCTCTATTTTGGACATATCATGAGAGAACATGATAAGAAAAGATGAAGATACTTGGCAAAGCAGGAAGCAATAGCAAAAGAGGGAGAATGCATTCCAGGTAGATTGATTCAATAAAAAAAGCCACAGCACTGACTTTGATGACTAGGGCTCTTGGAAGTCTCTGATTCATAGTTTGTCATAAGCTAATGCTGACTTGTTTGCAACTGATAACACAATAACATTCTGGGCACACCTAATATGTAAAACCCACACTCTCCCGTCCTCAAATGACTAGATAATTTTGAAACCAAAATTTAAGTAGTTTTAATTTGAAAGGTTTACATTAAACATCCATGTATAGGTTAATGTAGCCTTTTAACATGCTGAGGAAGGATGGGGGAGACTAAAGGGGGGTTGCAGATTGCCAGAAATAGTGCAAATTGAGTCCACTTTTAGGGTTAAGGTTAGTGCTAGGGAATCATGGGAATTGGTTTTTATTTCTGAAACATTGAGCCTTCTCTGTCAGAGAGCTCTGGTGCAACAATAAAATACAGTTCCCATGATTCCCTAACCCTAATCCTAAAAGTGGACTCAATTTGCACTATTTCTGGTAGTCTGCAACCCCCCTAAAGACAGAGCTCCCACAATGTGAAATTAACTGTGCCAGAAACTGATCTGTTTTAACCCAACTATGCAACTCAACTAATTGATTGATTGATTTATCCCGCCTTTCTCTCAAAATAGGATTCAAGACTAATGTGGGACCAGAGCAGGGCTGGGCAACTGTCAGGGAGGGTCCTTGGAAGGCTGTACCATAACACATTATGTCTGCATTTTTAAGTCCCCCCCCCCCATATATGTATGTATGTGTACTGCCCCATGCTCTCTAAGGAAGTGTGGGGAGCACTGAGACTATTTTTCACTCCCCTGAGGCATTTTAGATCCATGAAAGCCTCTTTTTAAAGAAAAGGAACTAGACCTGAAGTTGACCTTGTTGACTTCCTATTTAAAAAAAAGGCTTTCCACAGCCTAAGATGGCCAGGGAGGGACAGGGTTTTTTGGGGTGGGGTGGGTGGGATTTATTTTAAAAAAACAACATCAATTTTTTGCAGGGGGAGGGGTACTTGCATTCATGAATATCTCAAACACAGCCTCAGGGTGGGGCTGCACTTCCCCACACCTGCATAAGAGGAAGCAGTTGCAAGTAGGAATTAGGAAAATTGGTCCCAAGCAAGCCTCCCTCTCCTCCATTTTGTCTGAGCAATTATAGAGTTACTAATACTGGACTGTGGCTGCTGCCCTAGTAGCAGTAAAACCGAAGTGGGGAATATACAGCCGTCCAGATGTGGCTGGACTGCAACTCCCAGAAATTGCCTACCCTTGCTGTCAAGTGCATTTTGTTTTTCCGACTCCAGACAAATGATAGTCTCTTCCCACAACTTTGGTTACCTTTCCATCTGCCAGGGACATTCTTGTATAGGAAATGCCTTTTGCAGGAGGGAAAGGTGATGAATAAAGTGATGACCAAGTCTCGATGCCAATTTAGTATCCACCTCTTATAAAAGGGATTTTAAAAGACTCTTGTTAATATTATGGTGACAGATCTAAAAGGACTGGAGCAGAAGCCATCAGGCAGCATTCCCTCATTACCTTTTCTGCTGGATGACAAAATATTCCTCTCTCTTCTGTACTCGGAGCACCTCCCTTTCCTCTGAAGTAGACTCATAGCTGTAGTAGTGCAACAAAAAGGGCCAGACCTCCCCACGGATGGAGACATCGATCCCACCAAAGAAAATAGCCTAGGGTAGGGGTGGGGGGTAAAGACAGTCAGGGGAGAAAGAATAAGAAGTTGCCACCAAGAAAAAGAAGTGTCAGTGTTTCTGGAATTGAACAAGCCCCCCCCCCCAATCCACAAGTGATGCCTTGATTCAGGAGTCCACAGTCTGTACATGTTTTAGAGGGAATGCTGTGCCCCCCCTTTTTCCAGGGGAGACATAAATCAAACTCATTTCAATGTCAATAACCCCCCTGGAGGGCCTATATAATTAACGCATCATTTTCACATCACAGCTTAATCCCCAATCTTGGAAACTTCACCCTTGGATCCAGCGCTTCACATACATCCCTCTTCCATTAATTATTTAAAGCCAGACAACTTCGACTGCTTTTGCTTGGCTTTCCATACTATCCAAACATTCCTGGAGATATCCACTGGCCCTTTCTTCCCAAAGAACAATTGAAAATAATGCAAAAGCAACAACCCAATCAAGAGAGATGCCATATTATGTGGCATTTAGATGACTCACTTTCATTCCCATTGCAAGAACTAGGCTAAAGCCTTTTAATTAATTAATTAGTTTGCACTAGAATTGGAATCCTCTTGATGATTTATGCTGGCATAACCAAGGGGCTTAGACTTGCATTTGTATTTGTTGGGATGTTATGCAAGGAGGTATCCAATGCCTCCTTGCACAATAGGCTGTGCAACAGGAACAGGACAGCAGCACAGATCTCCCGTGATGCCATCATCATCCCTCTTGGATCTCCTACATGACTAGCATTGATGCTCTGCAGGTCTTAAATAGGATGCCAGCCACTGCTCCATCTTTCCTTCAGGACTATAGTCTTCCTCCTGCCCCACATTTTTATCCTCAACTGACACAAGGTCCCCCAGTGATTTGTACACTTAACTAAAATTTAAATCAGGATGCCCCAAGCCCTATCCAGATATACTAGCCATGACATTTACTAGACTTAGGGCCTGCACAATGGGATTATTAGGTTCCTGGCAAAACACACAGCAGCTGTGTGGCACAGTGGTTAAATGTCTGTACTGCAGCCTCTCATTCACAAACCATAAGGTTGTGAGTTCAATCGCAGCCAGGGGCTCAGGGTCGACTCAGCCTGGCATCCTTCCAAGGTCACTAAAATGAGTACCCAGCTTGAAGGGGACAATTATATTACAGTTGTAAACTGCTTAGAGACTGCTCAGTGCAGTATGAAGTGGTATATAAATGAAGCTGCCATTGCTATTACTAATATGGAGACTTTGGGGGGTTGCAGACTGCCAGAAATAGTGCAAATTGAGTCCACTTTTAGGGTTAGGGTTAGTGCTAGGGAATCATGGGCATTGTTTTTTTCCTCAGACATTGAGCCTTCTCTGTCAGAGAGCTCTGATGCCACAATAAAATACAGTTCCCATGATTCCCTAACCCTGACCCTAACCCTAACCCTAAAAGTGGACTCAATTTGCACTATTTCTGGCAGTCTGCAACCCCCCTTTGTTTCTTCCAAATCAAAGCAGGAAAAATGTGCTACTCTTATCATTTTACTCACCTTCCTCAGCTTGTACTCTTCCTCTACCTGCCCAGCCTCATTGAGGTGATGGAGCCATGCAGAGACATCGAGGCGTTTGTAAGCATTCTCCTCTGGATGAGTCTCCGAGGAGGGCAACTTGGGCCGGCGGATTGAGAACTGCATGCAGGTCTTCACATCAGTGAGCTGCTAAATGCAAGACAAAACAGGAGAAAGGGGGGCAAAGTGCAGCAGCTGCAGGAGTCTTTTCTTCATTTCCATTGCTTGGATATCTTATCTAGGCCACCACAGTGGAATGGACAAACTTGTCTTGCAACTGCCCTGGGAGACCTGCGATGCCTTGGAAAGTTTGGGAGGGCTTCAAGCCCAAGCCAGCGAATATAATTGGAGTAATTAAGGATCATAGTGACACAAAAACTGATTCGTTATGTTTCCTTCCTTTCCCACCCTTTCCTGTCCAAGATCAGAGTCAACACAGCTTGCAGCAGCAACTTGGGTCTGCTGAGGAATGCATACAATAAATTACATCTGACTGGCCACATACAAAAGGGCTGCTGTTAGGCAAGAGAGCAGCAGCAGTGCCAGGCTCTCCGTGAGGGTGTTTGTCATTCTACAGTGAAAACTGCAGCTGACATTTAATTTAAAAATCAAAAGGTTGCTTCACAGAGATGCAAGCCCCCTGGTACTATAATGAGAGACCAGCCGCATGAGGAAAATGCACATGGGAGTGGGGGTAGTAAGGCAATTCAGAAAGTACTGTTTCTAACAAGCAGCTCTAGTATCTTTAAATATATGATTATACTTTTTGCAAGGCCTTTGTGCAAAATGAAGTGAGATATGGCAACAGGCCTAGTCAAAACATAATTTGAACAGAACTGCTAGGAGTCTTACAATGAACAGAAAGCATAAACCTCATCATGGAGGCAGTCTGTGCTAGCTAAAACACTGAAGTTTCCTGGACTGGGGTTCAAATCCCATCTTTTCTAGACTCATGGCCTTCTTCTGTCCTTTCGTCTAACAAGAAAGAAAGGTGAATGTACGGGGGGGGGGGGAATCACTCTTTCATACTTTAATCTCCCCTTTTCTACAACAACCAGCCTACCATAAGCAACTGTGAAGGACATCAATAAACAAAGGAAATAAAACCAGGTCCAAATCATAGTAGCAGAAGGGGTTACACAGACCTACAAGTACCTTGTTACTTTGTCCAATGAAACATTAGTTGGGAATCAACAGTTTATCTGAAGGGTCTTTCTGCCCGATGCTCCTGCCATAGTTTAGCAACTCTATGTAAATTTACTCACTGTTAATCCTGATCTAGATGAAATGAATATTTGGATGTCTCCATTCCCATTCAGTTAAATAAGGAAGCAAAGCAGTGCTGATGAATCTCATTTTCCAGAACAAGAAAGAACTCACCAAGACAACTTCATCAGTGTATCAGTGCTTGCAAACCCTTGCAATTATCTGTCCGAAAAAGATGCTGCTTGAATTTCCTTTCTCCATTTCAACCCCACACAGAAAGCTTATTCTCTCTCTCTCTTTCTCTGTCTCTCTGTGTATGGAAGGAGGCACACACGCAGTCCCTGCTCTGCTTTGAACTTTACAGCTTACCTGGTCTTTGAGATGAGTCTCTGTGCAGTACTTCCATTGCTGAAACACGTCAGAAAGTTTATCCAGGCCACCATGGTGAAAGTGGAAAATCTTGTATTGACTCTCCCTGCTAGCAACAACTAGCTGCCCACTGGTACATGCCTCGTCACTGAATGAAAACAGGTGGGAAAAGAAAGAGGGACACACAGGGAACAGCAGAATTTACTAGCCAGAAAGCCTATGGGGAAATGGGCCATCCTTTAACAAAGGGAACATAACAAGCAGCATCTGTGAATTCTGTCCACATGTTACATGGCTAAGCTCTTAACATTTCTGGGTGTCCTTCCAAAGAAATGTGAATTATAGTACATGGAAAATGTGGTCAGAACGTGCCTTGGCAAGAAGCAATAAAGGTTCAGAAACTGAAGTGATCTAATATGGACTCCCAGAGATATCTACTCCTATGCCAAAAATCTGTATTTCCCTATGGAGATTATTAGACGGGGGCGGGGAGGCTGGGAGTAAAAGGCATACTCCTGGCAAAGTCGCACGATCGTACTGAAGATTTTCAGACACATTGAGCTTATCCAGGACTTCTCCCATGAAGATCCAGGAATGCTGTAGCAACAAGCCATTCACAGGGAAGTTCCAGGAATGGTTTGTTGCTGGAGCATTCCTAGATCTTCATGGGTCCTGGATAAGCGCAATGTCATCTGAAAATCGTCAGCGCAATCGTGTGACTTTGCCGGGAGTATGCCTTTTTCTTCTCTGATTTCCCCCAGTCTGATAATCTCACATCTCTTACTGAGTCCCTCGCACAAGCTCCTCTTCCTCCAGTCCCCTCTTCCTCTTATTCTCCCTTCCCCACTTAAAAGCTTTTGCAAAGACTGAAATGGCAAGTTTCTGAAAACTCCAAACTGCATTCAAAATGAATTATGTAAATCATCTGACCTTTCTTTGCATAATATATTCTGAGCACATACTCAGCTTTCCCCCCTGGGTGTAGAAGTTGCCTTTTCATTTTAATTCCTTCCCCCACCTCTGTTGCCCAGAGAGCACACACTGCTCTGATTATGAGCTTTTATGGCCCAACCAGCACTTGTGAGGTCTCACAGAATCAGATTGTACCAGACTCTTCTCCAGGCACCCATGGAAGAGTTTTGCCCACGTCTGGTAGTGCCTTGCAGGCTATAGTAATCAACCAGAGCCCTGGTGTGCCAGGCATGTACAAACAAGTGATCAGGTAGAACTCTGCTGCTCAGAGGAGATCTTAAGGAGCATCTATCTGGACAAAGAAGCTGAGGAGACAACTGTCAAGAGGAGTTGGTTTCTCAAAGAAGCTCTAGCTTTGCATGGAGCCAATACTGATCACACTAGCCAGACCTACAAGAGAAATACCAGGAAGATGGGAAACCTTCTTAGATATAGAACTCCCCCTATTAACTATAAACCCCTTTTATGTCAGAAGTGGATAGTGCAGAGCTTTGGGTGATTACTGGCTCCTTAAACTCCCAGGGGTTTAATGTACTTTGTGCTTATTTAACTTATTTATAACCCAGCATTTTCCTGGCATGAGACTTAAGGCAGTTTACAATGATATGTGAATTCTGTTACCATATTTGTGATTAACAGGATTGTTGACCATAGACCTCCACTCTCCCTGGTTTCAAACAAAGAGACTTCTTGCCCCATGTGCCTTGCAAAGGATCTAAATTTTATGGAACATAAGGGCATGTTTCTTGTTTATGCAGCTCAGGCTTTGGGAAAATACAACTTACAAGCGCAACAGATAACTACTAGAAAATCAAAGTAAAGGGAAAAGAAGATAGGCAGAGCAGTAGTGAATGGAAAGAATTATAGAGGGAAGAGCAAGTCCAGTGGGAGAAAAGCAAGACACTTGTCCCTTGCAAATTTTCATAGAAAAGTCCACAGAAGTTAAACTAGTTTGACAATAGGAAGGCAAGGACACCATTTGTTGTTGTTGTGTGTCTTCAAGTCACTTCTGACTTATGGTGACCATAAGGCTCATAGGGTTTTCTTGGCAAATTTCTTCAGAGTGAGTTTGCCTTTGCCATCTTCTCAGGCTAAGAGAGTGTGACTTGCCCAAGGTCACCCAGTGGGTTTCATGGCTCAACGGTAATTCAAACCCTGATTTCCAGAGACATAGTTCAATGCTCAATGCACTACACCACACTAGATCTCACATAGATAGCACTAAAAGAATAAGCCCCACTGTAATGACTCTGCAAGCACTAAAAGTTAGAGAACCAGGGTGGTACTATAGTGGATAGAGTGCTTGACCTGGACAGGAAGAGGCAGGTTTGAATCCCTTGCTCTGATTACCCTTAGCTTAGGCACTGCCTGTGCTATCTTTCACAGCCACTGTGAGGATAAAACCAAAAGGTAAGTGCCTGAACACCACTCCTTTCAACACTCTTCTTAAACATAATTCTTCACTGTGATGATTCTTTCTAAGGGCACAAACCTGAAGCTTCAAGCCTATTTTGACTAGATGGCATCCTGGAAACCAAGAGTAGTATTGTGCCTTTCAAAAGCAAATCTCTAGCTTTGCCAATGCCTAGAAATTATGCAAGAAAGAAATACTGGTTTGCATGGCAAACAGCAGAATCCTGTATAGAAATGTGGATTTTATCCTTCCTGATCGCTCAAACAGTTACCTTTGGTCACTGAATATGGTTAGAGGGATCAATATGTTTAGGATAATGTGTTTAGGGGGATCAATGAATAAATACCTGTAGGACCAGCTACCTTCAAGCATGTTGAAAAAATGCTTCCTAACCACTTGGGAGAGACTGGGGGAGCCTTACATGGCCTGCCGTCTCAGATAAGAACATTTAGCTTTTTACTAAGACAGGATCTTCCAGAAATTATTAGATAGCAACTCCCATATATCCCAGCTATCAGAGGCAGTGATGGGTGAGGAGGGAAGCTGTACTTCCAACAATGTCTGGTTGCCCACCACAGTACAACATGAAGGCAACACCACTGAGGTCTTAAGTAATGGTGCAGAGAGGCTTGTAGACAACATATGGGATCTGCATGCAGACATGCACAGGCAGGCACACATAGGCACAATTCCTGTCTAAAACCCCGTAGAGCCCCTGCTAGTAAGTCTATACTATAATGACCCAGACAGACGAGCAGTTTTATTCTGTATCATTCCTAATATTCCCATTGTTCTGATACTTCTTTTTATTTTCTATACTAACAGTATCATATAACTTACAGTTTAAAACAAATATTTTGTTCAAGTTATAGGTGTGAGAGGCCTTCTAGTTCAAGAGAGTACAGCTGCCACCATCCCATCAAAAAATGGACTTCCCTTTTGGGTTATGCTCTCTAAAAGCTTCAGGCTCTTTTATGCAGTTTAGGGGTGCTGTTCAGACAGATGAGGCTGGAAAAAATACTGGATTGTCCATCAGCTCAGGCGCACTCTTCTACCCACCATGTTTTCCCAGAACGTGACCATTACTTGGGGAATGAAGAGAAACAGTGGTGTAACCTTCAGTCAGATTGAAGAAATGAGACCTTCTGACTAAACTGATGTTAAGGAAAATGCAACATGGGACTTACAGTAATAGAAATAAAATGTGTATGTGATAGGCACAGTGACTAAGCAGGAGCAATCATGAAGCTACACAGGTGAAAAGGATAATATAATTTGGAAGCCTTGAGAGACAAGGACAAAGTTATAGAGTGTATATTGAAAACACCTGTTGTAGATTGCAAACACCTGAGATTCATTAAGTAGTCAAGGTAAAATGATGAAATACTTGGGTTGGTCTTAAGTATGGGATGATCCATGTAAACCAATCAAAATGAATGTACACACCCACTGGGTGGGAACCGACTAGTGAGTGGTGACTAACAATGGCTATAAGTGCAATGTTTGCCAATGCATATTGTGGAGTAGTTTTGGAGATATTGTGAAGTGTAGGGCATATAGTATTTATGTATATAGTAGAATAAAGTAGATCTTTTATATAAGACTACTGAGTTGTCTGGTGTCTTGAGGGAAGATACAAGAGCCAGAAGAATCCTGGAGAAGTTTGGAGACATCTCAGGAAGAAGAGTGAGAAGGCTTGGAGAGTTTGGGGGGTTGCAGACTGTCAAAAATAGTGTGAATTCAGTCCACTTTTAGGGTTAGGGTTAGTGCTAGGGAATCATGGGAATTGTTATTTTTCTGAGACATTGAACCTTCTTTGTCAGAGAACTCTAGTGCCACAATAAAATACAGTTCCCATGATTCCCTAACCTTAACCCTAGCCCTAAAAGTGGACTGAATTCACACTATTTTTGACAGTCTGCAACCCCCCTTTGTCAGGGTCTTCAGCCTATTCTCTGAAACTCTGCTGCTTGGGAAAGAAGCATCAACCACTGATCAAAGCTGGTCAGCTCTGCTGCATAACAAGGTGGTGAGTTAGAGCCAGAGGTGAAGAGCTACAACTCCCATCATCCCTGACAACTGAAACTGTTGTACTTTGGCTATATCATAAGAAGGCATGAGTCACTAGAAAAGAGAATGATGCTTGGTAAGGTAGAAGGCAGTAGGAAAAGAGGAAGACCATATTCCAGATGGATGGATTCAACCAAGAAAGCTACAGGTCTGAGTCTGCAAGACCTGAGCAAGACTGTTAAGGATAGTTTCCTGGAGACATCTCATTCATAGGGTTGACACTGTTGAGGTTGACTTCAGGGCACTTAACATGTGACAACAACTTTATAATACCTTCACTGCATATACTTTTCTTCCCTTGAAAATTAAATTCAATTAAAGGAAAATTAAACACTGGGTGGATGGGAAGGGAGAAAAAGAAAAAGAAGCAACAGCATCAACTCTCTTTCTGGAATTACGTATTACTTGGCAGACACACATTTGCTGAGGTAATGTGTAGTTCCAGCCTCAGGAAGCAGATTCCAAGACTGGATAAGCAGATTCCAAGACTGGATAAGCAGAGCCACTTCTGTGTGGATATACTGAATCTGGCCTACTTCTAAGTTAACATTTTTTAAAATGGCTCGGTAAAATTCCTCCACTGCTGAAAACTGCAAGTCTTGGGGGACTGGCTCAGGAGGCATAGAAGATATGTGTGGGCAAAATGTTGCTTGAAAGGAACAAGCTGAGGAGTGCCACATGAACCAAAAAGAAAAATACCTAACAGAATTAGTACCTCTCAGTTAGAATATATCTACAGAATATTTAAGGATGGAAATTCAATCTGGTATTGCCGTGGTGTCAGACATCTAGGGCAAAGGGCAAAGGTAGCCATGTCATAATAGCAGAAAATACACCCTTCTTACCTGAAAAAGAGTCGAAGAGATCTCATTTGACCCAGGTCAACCCTGAAGACCCCACAGATCTGTTCCAAGGCAAACACCTTCTGCTGCTCATCCCACCTAGAGGTCTGCACCTGCCCATTATTCTCCTGGAACTGAGAATTGGGGTCAAGGCTTGAATTGGAGCTGGTTGAATGAGTCATGTGGCTGTCACAGGAACCTCTGTACAAAGAGGGGAAAAAGGAGGCAGTATGAAACTGAAAATTACTAAGTGCAAGAATCAGTGTGGTGTATTAGCCAAAGGATTTTGTTTTGATGTAGGAAACCCATACTGAATCCCACTTAGCAATGAAGCTCAGTTGATGGCCTTGTCAACACCATCATTTCAGCCTAACCTTATCCCTATGTGGCTGCTGCAAAGATCATAAATAAAATTTTAAAACACATGATTCATTCATTTTCATGCACCTTTCTCCTATCTGTAAAGTGGCATACACAGACACATCTGATCTAGTGCAGTACTTTCAGATCAGTAAACCTGATTCCACAAGCAAACTGTTCGTCTCATCTCCTAATTTCCTGTCAACCACAAAGGAGCCTCTTTGGGTCATCTGTGAGCCTCCATGGGTCCCACTCTGAGAGAAAGGTAAGCATATACTGTATATGCTTGACTAGAAGTTGACCTCATGAATAAGTCGAGGGCAGGTTTTGGGGCCAAAGGTATGGTTTTGATATGACCCATGGATATGCTGAAGGTAAAACTTAGGAGCATGTAACAAAGAATGTAAAGGATGAGGCAAAGGAAAACCATGCCAAAAAACTTACAAAATTCCAGCAGGCAAAACTATTTTTGCTCACACTAAAGGCTGGAGAGAATAGAGGGGAGTCATTGCTTCCAGGACAGATTATGCTCTTGCCTTTCACCAGAGGATGATTCCATATATATATATATATATATATTACAGTATCTACACTGACCCATGGATAAGTCGACTCAGGTTTCTTGGGTTAATTTGTTGACTAAAATTTCTAGACTTATATATGAATATACACAGTAAACAAAATTTCTTCAGCAGCCAACACTGATTAGAAAAAAACTAATAGACTCCTGTGTTCAGGATCTAGACAGAATTTGTAAGGGGAGGGGGGAATAGAAAAAAAAACAATGATGCTGAGAGGCCAAGATTTAAAATGGTGGCTTTTTCAAGTACATTTGCAAAGGTGGGGGCAAAATAAAAGACAGCATGGCTTCTGTGCTGGAAGCAGACTGGAATACCCCTATATTCACATTCCATTTCTGCCACAGATTCATTCAGTAGTCTTGGGAACAACTCCTCATTTGTACAAACAGAAACGGGCAGCCACTTTCACATCTTTTTTTATGAGCACAAAGAATAATATTGTAATGCACTATGAACAACAGAAATTACAATCTGCATCAACTTTGCATGTGGTTGCCACAGCAAATATTACATGGACGCAAGAACTGCTGTATACTGGGTGAGTGACAGCATTGATCTGTGTAGTTCAGTACTTCCACTCTGGCTAGCAGGAGCTCTTCAAGATCTCAGGAAGAAGTCTGTCCCAGAGTTGCTTTCCAAGTTTCTTTGTCATGAGAGATTCTAGGGACTGAGCCTGAGACTTTCTGCATGCAAAGCATGTGCTCTACCCCAGATCCATGGCCTCTTCCTTTCTAGAAAATGTGCCTCTCCCTTTTATACAAACGATCTGGAAAAACAAAGCTGGGAAAAACTCATCATGTCACATGCTTGCATTTCTTACCTACATCTTCTGTAATAAATAAGATTCAGAATGGTGAATTAAAACATCTAAAATGTGTGTGTGTGTGAAAGAGACAGACAGCCAGACAACACACATACTACACATAAATAGTGTGCATCTGTCTGTATGAGTATATAAAACCTCTTGTGCTCTAAGCATGCCTCTTCCATTGTTCCATTGTCACAGATGTGGTAGAAAATGGCTGAGCTGCCAGAAAACTTGCATCAGCCTTTACAGGCTGCATCTAGGAAGGAAAGGGACTTTAGGTCCTTATAATCTCAGAAAGAAAAAATGTTAGCAGCATTGATCATTGGAGGCTTGCACTAATTCTATTTCTTCAAAAAATAAAATAAAATATTTCCTCAAACCGTATGTGTATATTCTACCAACTCCCCCACTCTACTTTTCAACACAGCACTGATTTAACTATATGCAAATCTGAGGACACACTAGTCATTTAGAGGAACTATAATAACTGTTAGAAAAACTCCTTGCTTTACTGTGCCATACTTCTACATACAGTCGTTCCAATATCCTAAATTTAGAAATTAAAAATTTTATACCACACAGAGCCTTTCATTTCTGAACAGGAAAAGTGGCAGCCGTTGAACCACAAATATTACAAAGAACAAGCCAGGCACCATGTTTTTCAGCATGTTAAGTAACTGAACTCAGGAGATCTGCTGTTTGCCCTTGCCCCCAGCAGCTCCTCCCATGGAGTCCAGAGTTTAGGTTTGAGAAACTAATTTATTCTCTCCTCTACAAAATACCACCTCCACCCTAAGAAAAACAGCAGTGCTCTGGGAAATAAGTGAATCTGAAACTGTGACCTCTAGGATCTTGAAAAGGCCAATCGACTTGAACAGTCTGAATAGGCTCCACTGTGAAATTGTGGGTTTGCAAAACAAGGCAAGGAGCAGGTATGAAAGCAGCCCCCTGAAAAGCCACTTTATGCAGTGTTTTCTAATCCGCTTATTGAACAATGTGGGCACTGAGCGCTGAAAAAATCACAAACTCAGCATGCCTGTGCAGAACAGCCCCCCCCCCCGCCTCCACCACATCAGTACGCTTTCCTATCCTGACAGCAGTGCCTCTGAAAGTAGGACCACACCATGCTATTGGAACAGCCTTATTTTTAGCATTCAGCAAAGGGTTTGGGTCACTGCATTCCAATTCACATTCCCTAGATATACAGGCAGAGGGCTACACTTTTAACAGAGCCCCAGAGAGAGGACCAAGCTTGGCAATACAACATGAGACCTCTGTGGATCTGCTGTCTGTCTGTGTGCCTCTCTCCCTGTACATCTAACAATCACCCCCCTACCCAGAACACCTTAGAATTTAAATGCTGACTATTCCTTTAAACAGTCAGATCTGCTTTAATTAACTCTTTGTTTGCTTTCAGTTCTATCACAGCCTTTTGGGGTCCTTTGGTCCATAGAGCCCTTGTTCCTCTGCCCCCAACCCACAAACATCAAACTCCTCCAGTCCTTTTGCCCTGTACCAAGATTTTCCACATACACAAAGCAATCTCTTCTATACTTTATTAAGACTTTGCAACTCACAGGTGCAAAAATGAAAACATTTGTGAACATTCCAGGACATAACAGATGAAACAGAGGAAGAGGCTGTACAACAGCTTTCACTATTATTATTATTATTATTATTATTATTATTATTATACAGTTTCTGGAAACTTGAAAGTCTCCCCCAACCACAAAAAATAAGTAATATCCTTCAACAAATGTAGGTGTTATTAGTAACGCATTCCAGCTGACAGAACCTTTGAATATACCTAGCATGTATAACTTGGCATCACGGATTTGGAACAGCCACCACCTAAAACTTGTGCAGTATCTTACAAAAAAACAGGTACAAGAAGTATCGTTTCTTGTACAATATCTTTGGTGTTATAAACAAGCCTTGCACAACAATATAGTAGCTATGCAGAGAGCCAGTATATTCATGTGGCAATTGTTGTGAGGCGACAAGTTGAAACATCTTTTTCTCTAAACTCTCCCCAGTGCAACTACTACTTTGAATACACCAAACTGTTACACTAGACACTGATGTTAGTCACTGTAGGGCTAACCGACCACTCATTTAGCAAGAGTTTGCCATCTGATTAACTTCCCAGTAAATAATGTGCTTAAGCGTAGAACTTGGGTTCAGTGGTTATCATTCATGCCATCTATGCTGAATCATGGGTACTACCGACAGATGAATTTTAGCTAGAAAGAAGAGGGAATACACATCCACATCCTGCTCCCATACAAGATTGCCAATATTATGTCAGCACCATTCCAGACTATTAGCAGACTGCAAGTAGCTGGGCATTTATATGAACAGCTTTTTAAAAAGCCCATTTAATGTTGTTGTTGTTGTTGTTTTTAAAAAGAAAACAACAACATTAAATGGGCTTTTTAAAAAGCTGTTCATATAAATACCTAGCTACTTGCATTTATCCAACATCATAATTCATTTGCGCCACTTCTCTCATGTAGTTCCATCTCAATACAGTAGAAGACATGAAGTGCTTCGGCTTATCCAGACACTCTGGATGGGCCTCAAACCATCCGGATTAATGGAACTATCCTGTATCAGTGTTTGCGGGAAACAAGCCTTATCAATATTTGATCATATCTTCAGTCTCACCAAAGTAGAACAAATACCCAAGAATGCATAAAGCCGGGAAAAATCTCAGTGCTATTGCTGGAATTCTATTGGTAGTTCTAACCAGAGCAGACTTATCAAATCAATTATTGGATGGCAACTCAACACTGATGTGAATCCTATTAATTCAATGGCCCTATTTTAGCTGGCATTACCAATACAATACAGGCCTTATTGTCTGCTGTACTTGGTGTTATATTTGAACTGACAATATTAGGCAGAAGCAATAAGAATATTCATTTAGTTCAGCCAGAACAAGGAGTCACCACTTAAAACAGGATTATCAAGAAGACATGGGAAAGTGGCTTTTCTTTGACTGCAGACATCCTGTGCAGGTTTTATTAAATCACTGCTGAAACTGCAGCTCGTCCTTCGAATGGGGTGGGAAATGAGTGGCTATCTAGAATGCTGCTAGACGGAAGCTCCCATGAGTCTTCACCATCAGCTATGCTGATGGGAGAAACAGTCTAAGAGAATCTGGAGAGCTCCAGGTTCCCTACGCTTGTACTTCAGGAATTTACCTCAACATCTACCAAAATGTTCCGGATGCAAAAACATGAAGACTCTTTGAGAAATCCATTGCTCTCTGTCTACAAAGAGGCCTGTGACCTCATAGGAATGGAGGAATGGAGGCATATTGGATTGCAAGAGAGAGGTCCTTGTTGAGATGCAAATCTCCCAATAGCCACATGGACAGAGGGAGGAGGGGCCAGCCTGCAAAAGATACCCTCCACTTACCATCTTAACTAAAGAGAGAAACATCAAAATGCAGGCATCTGACTAACATCTCCAATTTTTTCTCCTGTTTGGTTTGTAACATCTTGTCTGATGAAGAAATCAGTGGAGCTTCGAAAGCTTGCAACAAGTATATTGTGCATTTCGGTTGGCCAATAAAGGTTCACTGTTTGGTGGATTTTTGTTTGAATTTGCTAAATGGCCAACACAGCTACCCCTGCATGTACTTCAGGAAGTATATTATTTTGACTCCAAGGGATTATTAATTTTGAATGCATCTGATTAAATTGAGGGAGGCTGTCAAAAAACCCACTTAACCTGGGATAATCGATCTTGAGGTTCCCCCCCAAAAAAAGTTTTCCTAAAAAATTTGCATTGTCGGTTGTGTGAATAACCAATGTGAACCCAGGATAAACTGGGATAAAACTCTATATGCCTTGAATGTGTTTTGAATACATCCACATCTTTATTCGCAATGCTCATACATATGAGCAACAGAGATACACAAAGATGTGATTCTGATAAAAATAGTGTGAACAACAAAACCGGAATGCATAAGTGAGTTTATTTGCATAGTTGCACCAAAAACAAAACATCTGTATAACCCAGGGGTAGGCAACCTTTCCCCTTTAAGGGCTGAGGGACTTCAGCTCCCAGAATCCCAGGAGCTATTGGCAACATGGCTGAGGCTTCTGGGAGCTGAAGTCCCTCGGCTCTTAAAGGAGAAAGGTTGCCTATCCCTGGTATAACCCCTAGGGCAGGGGTAGGCAACCTTTCCCCTTTAAGGGCCGAGGGACTTCAGCTCCCAGAATCCCAGGAGCTATTGGCCAACATGGGACTATTGGCCAACATGGCTGAGGCTTCTGGGAGCTGAAGTCCCTCGGCCCTTAAAGGGGAAAGGTTGCCTACCCCTGCCCTAGGGGCTTCTTGAAGGTAATATGAGGAGAAATAATTTGGCCCAACCAAGGAAAACTGGCCATGCCATTTTGATTTGTTAGCTAATTTATAGAACAGCTGGTAGACTACTTTGGTCAGAAAAGTCAAAGGATGCAGGTACGAGAAAGAGAAGACACAGCTTGGGGCAGTTCTTCAGAAAGCCCAGAAAAACTGCTAAAAAGCAACCATTGTGTAGGAGTCAAAACCCAAAACTTCTTTGTTCCTCTAGAGAGAGCCTGCAGTGGCCTAACAGGGAACAAACATAAATTGGGGGAGGAGAATTCCTAAAATGTCTTTCAAGGACAGGGCTCAACTCTCTAGATAACCTTCTTCTTCCAAAACAAAAGCACTATTAAAAAGAACATTTTCAAGGGTAAGTAGTGCAGAGGTAACTAGCCCACATAAAAGGTTGTTTCTGTACTGCCAAAACAATGAAGCTCATTTTCTCAGACAGGTACAAAGGTTCCATATTCTGAGTAATTGAAAAGTCTCTTTACTGGGCACGGACTTTGAAGGTATATGTTGCTTCCCTTGCCACTTTAATTAATTTTTATAAACAAAGAAAATTAAATATCAAGAAATGCAAACATCACCACGCTTGATATGTATGAATCAGCATGTACAGAAGGTGGCACCTTAAACATTTCATTCTGTGTATTCCTGTGTCTAAATACCAACAGGCGCTTGTTTAGCTAACTTTTAAGAAGAGAATGTACAGTTGGGAAATAATTTAGGACTAAACAGAACTCTGCATCAGGCTAGCTGGTTAAAAAAACAGATGATGGGGATATTGTGCCACCTATTCTGAATAAGAATTCTGGGGAAGTTGAAAGGCTCTTTTGTTTCATTTTTGTTGCTGGTTCTCAAAATGAATATTATCCGACTATGGATTTTGTTTATCCTCAAAGACCAACACAACTACTTTAGTTTCTTCTTGTTTCCTTTTTAAGAATTAGAGTCCATAGTCCTTCATTTGATTTTTTTTCTAGATACAATTCTTAATTTGGGTTGTAGTTTGCTATAACTTCTAAACATGGTACTAGGCCCAAAAGATCAGTGAGTCTTTCTTGAATAAATTTTTATTATGCCCTTCAAAAACAGACAGAAGTCCAAGATTGGGCGTTAGATCTATTGCTTGCTTTGTGATCTTATTTGTCACACATTTTGAGACAGAAATACTTTAACAGCTCTCATTCCTACCAGGTATGGGGGAAAGTGCTTTTGTTATCACATTCCCTCCTACAAATTGGACTGTACTCACACGGACACACATTTTGTGAGATTACATACTGCCATTGTACTAACTTCAGTGTAGTTTCTATTGTTTTTTCACTTATTTATCTGAAAGGGTTTTTTTTTTCTCCAAAACTGATTCCTTTTGGTTTCATCCTACAGACTGACCTAAATCCTGCTCCTGTCATTACTAGTTTCTATTGTTGCAATTTTCTAAATTTATGATGGTGTTTCTTTTGAGTTTGTATTGTATATAATTTCAAATTGGGCCAATAATTTTCTTACCTAGGTTCTAGCCATTGGATGTGAGAGAAAATGAATTATTTATATACTTGTAACTGTTGTTCAATTTGAGCTTGAGTTTTTGGATTAACAATTAGTCCCTTGAATATCTCTTTTAGTCTTTAGAAGCATTTGGCTTCCCAGTGGTGAAACAGTTGAGGGTTATCTTTACTATAAAATAAGGAGTGACTTAAGACAGGAATTATTGGTACTGCTAGTTTTTTGTACTGTTTTGTCCATGTTACAACTGTAATATATACAAAGGGATTTGAAAAACTATTTAAGAATTTTAACAAATGATAGAAAGTGTAAAATATATAATTCATTTCTTCTTTCGGTATTTCTATGTGAATCCTGCACACCCACATCCACCCACCCCATGAATGTGCATTATGTGAAGGAGATGACCTAATAAGCATCACAGTAACACTGTGTATTGGGAATATCTCACCCTTGCAAAAAAAAAAAAAAATGAAAATAAAAAATTCTATGTAGAGTATTTTTTTCTATAAAAATTCTGATGTTGGTTTTTGACCTATATAGATGAAAGCTATAATCAGTTTGTGACATTTCCTCTGGAGGTACTTGTTGACTTTTGGAGTATCTTCAAAGGATGGTTTCTTAACCGTTCTGGCAACCCTTATATCATGTGTACTGCTTCCATCACATAAAAACAGCTTGCTAATTTGACTACACCCAATCAGAAAAACAATGTAGGATACAATTATAAATACAGAGTGAAGAGTGACTACAGAGTGCTATATTTGTACCGAACCAGAGATCCTGGGGGCATTCTTATGCCACTCCCCTTTGGCTATGAAAACGATCTTTAGTTTATTGATAGCAATTCAGAGCACAGGTCATGATGCTCGTCTGCAGCTGGTAACTCATTATAAGAAGCGTACACAATTCTTACATATTCTGCCTATTTGTTCTGCTAGAACAAATAGCATGCCGTGGTCCACAGAACCCTTTGGGGTCAACCTGCCCTTTCCAAAGCTTTTGCTGAGCATCAAGCCTGAAAGGCAAAGAACAAAGAGAAATCCAGTAGAAGATATAGTTAAGGAAAACCATGTTAGAAAGAGATAGTACAGAGAAAAGAACCATAGATTCCACAGTGCATCTTAGTAGTGGAAGATGTACAAGGCAGGGAAGGGCACTGAGTATACCACTGAGGTACTGACACACATTTGCTGGCATCCTGTTAGTAGCATACACAGGTGTGTGTTTCTCTTATACTTGAGCATGTCCCCTTTTTGGCACTGCTGAGATTGGTATTACCTTCTTTCTTCATCCCCACCCCATCTTACTGTGTATACTCTGAAGCCCCACATGGCTATTCCAGGCTTCATGGAATGGGGGCAGGATCAGAGAAGCATCTGGTTATGCCCCTGCAGAAAGATGTTAAATGATTTCAGCAGCAGAGACCTCTGGAGGACCTTGGGTGGATCTCAGTGCTGATGCAGACATTTTGTGTCTGACTACAGAGATATAGCCAGACTCTTCTCCAAGCAAGGCATGGAACAGCTGGAGGATGCTTCAGAGGTTGTATGGTAAAGACTGGGTGATGGTACATGGCTCATCCTAGCATAGCTCCACATGCAGAACTACTATGTTACACCGAACCATCCAGGATGGGAGCCATTGTCCATACTTATATGAATTCTTTCCCCCTTGCTATATTATAAGGCACTGAAGTACTGCCATGCTGTGTAACATCAGATCTATGAGACTGAACCTAACACATGGTCCTACACATAAAAATACAATGCTGTTCTATGGTGTACAATGCATCTGAGGAAGCAGGCAGAAGTCTACAGAAGCTCATGCTGTCAATTTCTTTCTTTCAGCTAGTCTCAAAGGTGCTACAAGATCTCTTTAATATGTAAAGACATATTTTTGTGTTGTTTGAATACAAATAACAAATTCTCCCCTCTCAGTTTTTCATATCTGGAGCATAAATACAACTATGACAAACACTAATTTTAAAACTGAAGCTAGCAAAACCTTTCTTGAAATGAAGCCAATAGCAAATCTCTTTACTAAGTCAGGATGAAGGGAATGTGATGTATCATGCCCCCTTTGCAACAGTAAGATAATTCCAGGGAACTCCTTCTGTGTTCTGTTGCCTCAAGGCATCTTCTATTAGCAGTCACATGAAATGATAGGCCATCAAAGCATCGACATCGCTGTTAGAAGTTGATGGGACATATAGTCAATGTTAAAATATTGAAATGTAAAGATGTGTGTCTGTATTTTTCCTTGCTGAGAAAAGTTGTTTTCTAAGGCCAGATTCACAATTATCAGCCCAGGTGTGCTTTAGCCCAAACAAGCTACAGTTCTGTGAGAAAGTGCTTTGTTTACAATAAGAGGTTTCATAAACATGGGAATGTTATGGGAACTACAGTCACATGATTTAATATGGTAATTAAAGGTTGGGCTAACACACGTCATGTAACTTCAACCAATCAGTCTGAAAGCGCTACACCCAAAGGGGTGGAGAATTGGGGGCTGAGAGTTGTGATCCAGAAAAGTCTCACACTTGTCTTTTAACTTTAAGCTGTAATGGACTAATTAAAACATATTTTTGCTGATGCTGAAGCTTAGCTAACTTTAACCATGTAGCAGATAAGTTTTGTTCCTGTTTAGCCATTCTGGCTAAAGTGAAGATGTTATTATTATTATTTGTTTTTGCTCATGCTGATTTTTGCAATAAAAGAAAGCTTGCTTGAAGATCTGGATGTCTTGGTGACTTGACTTCATGGACTGTAAGCGGTACCGTATATTCATTCATCAACACATTTTATCAACAATCACTGCTCCTTTCCTCTTGGTCTGTGCTGATCAGCCACGTGAAGCCTTAAAGCACCATACCCATGTTTATGCCTTGGAAGGCCGAACTCACACTATTTATTCCCTCGATTTAAGAGAGAATAGAATAAAATTTTATATTTTGGACTGGACCCAAACCTTGTAGAATCAGCAGTCTGTTAAAAAGTCTTTCATGGAAGCAAATATTTTGTGGAGAGATCAGAGCTTTCTGTCCAATTCATAGAATCATAGAGTTGGAAGAGACCACAAGGACCATCTAGTCCAACCCCCTGCCATGCAGGAACTCACAATCAAAGCACCCCCAAGAGATGGCCATCCAACCTCTGTTTAAAGACCTCCAAAGAAGAAGACGCCACTACTCCCTGAGGGAGTGTGTTCCACTCTTGAACAGCTCTCACTGTCAGGAAATGCCTCCTAATATTGAGGTGGAATCTCTTTTCCTGTAGCTTGCATCCATTGTTCCGGGTCCTGTTCTCTAGAACAGCAGAAAACAAGCTTACTCCATCATCAATATGACACCCCTTCAAATATTTAACCAGGGCTTTCATATCACCTCTTAACTGTCTCTTCTCCAGGGTAAACATACCCAGTTCCCTAAGTCATTCCTCATAGGGCATGGCTTCCAGACCCTTCACCATTTTAGTCACCCACCTCTGGACACACTCCAGTTTTTCAACATCCTTTTTGAATTGTTTCAATATCAAAGACAAAGGCTTATTGCCTATACAACAAAATGGACATATATACCACTATCTAGCGGTTCTGCCCCAGGAACCTATGATATTAAAATGTAAGTGGTGATGGGGATAATTCATTTCTGACTTATGGTGACCCTAAGGCTAACCTATCATGGGGTTTTCTTGGCAAGTTTCTTCAAAAGGGGTTTGCCATTGCCATCCTCTGAGGCTGACACCTCCATAATTCTAACTAAGAAGCATTCAAGGAGAGCTACAATAAAAATAGAAAACTATGCCCAAAGCAAGGAATAAAATAAACCATATGATAAAGTTTACATGCAAGAATTAAAGAGGGGTTTAAAAACCCAAAAACTCACCCTGAAACATTAAAAAGCCTGATGGAATCAAATAGTCTCAACTGCCCAACTAATGCTAAACAAAGAAGTAGCCAATCTTGTTTCCCTCAGAAGTGAATTCCACATCATGGTCCTACAAGTGAAAAAGACCTGTGCCCTGAATACTCACCAATCTAGTCTTTCTCTGTGGTGGGACATACTGGGCATCTAATAATAATGAGTTACAAGCAAGTTTCTATGAAAGGAAGTTGCCCTTCAGATGTCCTAGTCACAAATTGTTTAGGACTTTAAAGGTCAAAATCAGAGAGCCAGTATGGTATAGTAGTTTGAGTGTTGGACCAGGATTCTGGACACCAGGATTCAGTTCCCAACTCTGTCATGTAAACCCAATGGGTTACCTCAGGCAAGTGACACTCTCTCAGTCTCAGAGGCCAGCAATGGCAAACCCCCTCTGAAGAAACATGCCAAAAAATCCTCCATGCCTTAGGTTGCTATAGGTTGGAAATGACTTGAAGGCACACAAGAATAACAACAACAATAGGTCAAAATCAGCACTTTAAATTGGGCCTGGAAACAGAATGGAAACTAGTGAAGTTGTTCCTAGATTAGTTTACTATGGTCTATAAAGCAGGCACCTCACAAAAGTTGAGCTGCATTTTGCATTAACTGTGATTTACAAACACTTCTCAAGAGCAGCCCCATGTAGACTATATTACAATAATCTAAACAAGAGGCACTTAATCACTAAAACCAGACTCCCCCCCCCCCAAGAAAGTATATAAGTTCCACAACAGTCAAAGCTGGTGAAAGACACCCACACCATAGCTATCACCATAACCTAGCTACCTTCCGCAAACAGTGCTGGATTGGCATTCCTTCTCCTTCAGAAGGAATGCTACAATGTCTAGAATAGACTGTACCCCTTACCTGCAGTTGTCTGCCTTGTCCCCTGAATCCACAGTTGTCTAAGTCCAGTTGTCTGGACTGAATCTCAACATATTCACCCATATCTAATCCCTCATTGCATTCAGGTAACACGCTAGGATGTCCACAACCTCCGTGCATCTGCTGAAATACAGAAGCAAGACTAGATTTTCTTCCTCTTCCCTCACCCAATGCATCACATCATTCTTGGGGGTGGGGAGGAATTCTGGAAACATTACAGAGAAAGATGCTAGGAAGTCAGAATAGATTCTGCCCCCTCTCCCACACCATATCCATGGAAGGACCCCTTCGCTATGTGTCCATTTCCCCCCAGCAAAATAGCACTAAACACTCTTTAAGTGGCTAATTAACTTTCTCTGCTAGAAAACATCCTGTAATTGCATTCCTTTCACCTTTTTAGCCCAGTTCCCCAGGGGAACTGGAGCTGTCCTCTGGCATTTGTTCTGCTCTTTCCCACCATCAAGGCATAAGTTCTACCTTGACAGCAGCCTGCCAATCATGGCTACAGAGGTCACTAGGGACTAAATTAGGAACACTCCTGCTATGGACAAATTTGCCTAGCTATGCACAAAGAAAGAGAGAAAAGCAATAAAAATAAAACATAAAAATGCTTACATGTAATTTCTATATAACACTGGAAAGCAAATTTAACAAAGTTTATCTGTGTCAGGAATTCTATCAATTAGCATATGTGTTCAAAGCCAAAATTGTTTATATTTTGGCTGCCCTGAAATCTACTCATCAAATTGGGCAGAGGTGGGGTGTTAGAAAACAAAAGCCCTCACACTGGACGTTTTCACACTACCCTCCTAAAGCCGGCTGGAGCCATTCCGGAACGGGTCGTGCCGCCGATTCCGGAATGGCTCCGCCGCCGAAAGGCTAATTCCTGTTGGACAGCCGGAATTACCTTTCCGCCGCTGAAGCCGGAGTTAGCGTTGGTTCGGCCGGAGTGACTCCGGACTTAGGGCTCCGTGCGTTTGAACACACGGAGCGAAAAGCCGGACGGACGCAGGGATGACACCGGAAGGGGCGGGGTTTGCCGCCGCGCGCGTCTGAACAACCGGGAAATGGAGCCGGAGTGAGGCCGGATGGAGGTAGGATTGCCTCCTCAAAAAGGCCCGTGTGAAAACGTCCACTGATATGCCAGCATCATCAGTCATTTTTTATTCTCAGGTACTGCCTGAGAAGGCTTTGTGTCAAACCTTTGCTCCTCTGTCTGCAGACCTGAAATTGTGTGTTCACAAGTGTCCATGTGGATGCAGGCATGAATACACACACACACACACGGCAAACAGGAGTCAGGTTTTGTGGAGCAAGTGAGTGGCTTTATTGGATGCCTGGACACAAGACTGAGCATTTTAGGATTCCATCTTCAGAAGCACACACTGGCTAGAATCCTGTTGGTTATCCCAGCTGACCCACTGAATCATTTGTTGAATGGTGAGTCAACACATTGGTAAATCCAATTGATTCAATGGCTTTACTCTAGTCAGGACTAACAATAAGATTAAGGCCATTGTTTGCAACTCCATGTTAAGGGCAACATAATCTTTCAATGTGACTCGGGAAGAAAAAATTAGACCAGGGTTATAATTCATTCTAGAATCAGTCACACATTGCATTAAAATATGAAATGGATGTAAATTTATATAACCTACATCACTTATCCTGCACTATATATATTTTGATATTATGCAGTAACAGTGCTTAGTATTTACATGCTTTCAAATCTTCTGGTACTGAAATATGGCCATGCTAACATCTACTAAAAAGATTTACTAACTCACATCACTGACAAGGTTTGCTAGCTACTATAACAGATGCAAAGAGGATAAACAGCTTACTGCTGAAAGGGGATGCAAAAAAACTGTTAGGAGTTTGCTGGGAAATAATCCATATGCTTTCATCTGCTTTATGCAAGATGAGGGTGTGAGTACATATGTGTATGCGTACATGCATACCCATACGTATAGGCGCTCACTCACTAGTTTTTAAAAAACATACTTGCTAAGCAGGTGAGGCGTGCTTGGGTATATCCGAGGAAAGGATTTTCCTTAACATTTTTGTTGTTACAGTTGCTTAGTGGTGACAGGGCTGGTTGTCTGACACTTACGAATAAACACACTCACACACCCCTGAGCAGCTTAACACAGCTAACCATTGAGAGGCAGGCGTGGACATGAACCTGACCTCCCTTTTGGAACAAGGCAAGTATTGCAAAAGGCAAATGATACTCTTTACATTCTGTACAGAAGGGGGGGGTCCTTTATGCCTGAGCTTCAGCTTGTTAATAAATCAATTGAAATGTAACACTCCCCCACCACCTTCTCAAATCCTAGAGATGGAAAATATGATTTCTTAGCACAGCATGAAGACAAATGTTTACCTTCCAGCTGGTCCAGCCTGGAAAAGGAGTGCTTTCTTAGTTGTGTTTATTTTATTTTATTTCCTTAAAAAAAAGAATCAATGGGTAGTTTTGCTGTGCTTTCCCTGTCGCCCTCCTCCCCACCCATCCATGCAAAAATAAAAGTCAAAACCTCATTATGCTAATTACAATCAAGTCGTCAAAACTCAAGTCACTGGAAACCCCTGAAAATCTGTTTTGTTCACAGACTTTTGACATTTACTAGTGAATGTGAATTCACATGTGAATGTGAACGAGGGTCCTTTGCCTGGCAGATTAAAGCATAGACCATGCCAGCCAACTATTTCTATTCTGCCAAGACTCTCGAACACCAAAACCACCCAAAAAGATCGGGCCCACTGTTTCAATCCTCTAAAAGTATGGTGGCACAGC
This sequence comes from Phrynosoma blainvillii, assembly GCA_026167975.1. Classification (NCBI taxonomy): domain Eukaryota; kingdom Metazoa; phylum Chordata; class Lepidosauria; order Squamata; family Phrynosomatidae; genus Phrynosoma; species Phrynosoma blainvillii. Next base: position 229,616,467 of record JANUYF010000002.1, on the reverse strand, counting down.
ATTCCACAGCTAGGAGGGAGTTAGAGCTGGGACAGATGAGCCTAAGGTTACCAGCTGAGATTAGGGAACCAAGCCAGGCAGTTTTTACTTCATGCAGTACAAGTGGAAAGTAAACTCCCTTCTTTACAAAAGAATATATAACATACTGACTCTATTTTATAGGCCTAAACACTCTAAAGGCATAAGATCATGTCTGATCTTTGAATTTAAGCAGGGTCTGTTTTGGTTAGTACATGTATGGGAGACTGCCAACAAATACCAGGCACTGTAGGCTATATTTCAAAGGAATAGACAAAACCACCTCTGAGCATACCTTGCCTAAATAAAACCCATGAAATTAATGGTGGTGCCATAAATATACAGGTGAGATAAAGGCACAGGGAGGCATGTGCATGTGCGCGCGCATGCGCACACACAAACATTATCTCTATAGGGAGTATTGGTATAGGAAAAGAAAGAATTTGATTAAATATGGCTAATAATGCACAGTGAATGTAGTTAAAAGTGACTGGTTAATATTAAAAAAGCATAGGAGAACATGTTTGGAATGAATGCCAGGATTAATGCTGGAGCAGGAATTACTTCCAGGTGACCAGGCAGGGGATATTTTCTGAGTATGAAGAGCCAAAAAGAGCTAGGAGGGTATGCAAAGGCAAGCAGACAGTAAATATTGTTGTTGGCTAATAACTTTTTCAGTTCTTTTGCAAGGCCAGATTAATGCTAGGATCAAGGAAACAAAAATAACTGTAATCACTTCAGTTGTTATTGTTGTAGCCATTACAAAAATAACTAGGGATTGTATCAAGTGCGGGGGGGGGGGGAATGTTGTTGGGGCTTACAGACACGTGAGGAAAAGAAATAAAAGATGCTAATGAAAGGAAGAGTGCAAGATTATGAGGATCAAAGAGAACACACTGGGAAATCATACACCTTATACAAGAAAAGAGTGTTTCCATCTATATTATCCATTTTCTATGATATAAATACTATTTGTTCACGCCACTGATTTCTGATAACTCAGGAGACATTCTCCAATATTATGGCACACCTGTGTTTACCTACTTACATCTTGTTCCAGATTTTTTGAACTTCCATCAAAACCACAGCACTGATGTTGCAGGTATGAACTGGTATTGTTTCACCTAGTTTGGAGGAGACACTTTAGTTGTGGATGGTAGCCCTGTGTAATCTACACCACTCTGTCTATCTGCCTGTCCTTCTCCCCTTGTGTGTCAGCATCCCTTCTTGCTATCCTCTGTTGTTCTCTATCTCCACCCTTCGTCCATCTCCACTATGTGGAAGGAGAGGAAAGCCCTGTTACTTCACTTCTGCTGTAAGGAACAGGAGTAGTACTGAGAAGGATGGGATGGATTCTACTGGTAAGAAAGGAGCTTGTCTTGTCTTCCCTTCCAATAAAGCTGGGGTAGCATCCTCATAGTCAGTCACCCTAAACTCTTCCCTTTTTATTTCATACTCCATTTACTAAAGTTTTAAAAAATCCAGTACACCACAGTTAGGCAATGCCTTTATTATAGGCAAAACACATATCTGGTGTTGCATGCATCCCTCATAGGATGTTTTAGTGGCCCTCAAAACCTCCCTGGACCAATCTTATATCTGACCCCCCAAAAAGAAAAAGAAAAAGAAAAAAAGAGTGAATTGGGACCAATGGGGTTTTTCCATTTTATTTTCCATTAGTCCATGAGACATCTCAGAACCTAAAACTGGCCCCTAGACCTACTGCAACTGCTCACCCCTGCTTTATTAAGACCCAACACAAATGTCACAAGGAGGTTATAAACTTTCATATTTTTCAGAACTCTTCATCGGGCCACGTGGTACAACAACACCCCCCCACACCAGATATAAGATAAAGAAACAGAACTAAAGGGAACATTACTACATTCCAGTACTGTTCACACATATCTACCAGGAGGAGGAGGAGGAGGTTTTCTTCCCCGCAGAGGTGCTGCAGAAGCACAGAAAAGTGACTTGATCATGAAGACTTTGTCCTGAACATACTAATGTTAGTATAACTTAAGTGACGTAATATTTTTTGCTATTGCTTTTCTAAAGCTGAAGACATGAATGGCTGTTTCCACAACCCCATGTACCAGATACAGCCTGGGTGGAAAGCGATTATTAGCACTATTAGCAGCTTAATTCTTCAATAGATGCAACAACGGTGATTGTTCATAAATTGTATCACATACAGAAAAGGAAGGAACAAAAACCCAGTTTCTTAGAAGAGTAGGATATGGACTGCAATGTTGCATATTCACGTCTGTGCTCCCAAGACAGCATTTATTAGCAGTGTATGCGGTGCCAACAATATTTTCTTGCCTTACCCACAGCAATTCCTCCTGTTCTTTTAAAACAATCCTTGATTCAATGTAGGTAGTTCTTTATATGCAACATTTGATAAGTCAGCTTTCTGTATCACCTCCATCCGCTGGCGAGAAAAACTTTACTACACACTTAATTCCCAGGAGTTTTGGTACTACAGCACGGCACCATTACCTCCATTCACTTGGCATACTAACAGATAGCAACAGTACACAAGTTTGCTACATGTTGTTACAGAGAAACTCAGCCACAGTGGCTTCCCATACACATGTAGTGTGCACTTTACGTTTCTAGGTGGCATCACGCTGATACTTTCACTAAATAATCCATTTTGTTCTAGAAAGGCTGCAAGAAGCTTGATGATTACCTGCAATAAGAGAGCTCTAAATGGTAGCAAGAGGGGTGGGCAGTACCTTGACTGAATTAAAGCCAAGTATTCCGGGGAGCTCCAGGTGCGTGCAAATACCTGCCCAACTTCCAAATCACCATTCCAGCCAAATAACCCATGAGGGAACCCTTAGATGGGCAAATTTAGAGCCTCAGTAGAAAATGTTACCTTATCTTGAAGTAGGTAAGGTAAAGGTAAAGGTAAAGGTATTCTCCATTGACAAGGTTGTCAAGTCGTGTCCAATCATAGGGGGCGGTGCTCATCTCCGTTACTAAGCCGAAGAGCTAGCATTGTCTGAGATTACTCTGTGATCATGTGGCCAGCATGATTTCACAGAATGTTCTTTACCTTCCCACCAAAGTGGTACCTATTGATCTACTTGCATTTGCATGCTTTCGAACTGCTAGGTTGGCAGAAGCTGGAACTAGTGACAGGAGCTCACCCCATCAAGCAGCACCCGGGCCTCGAACTGCCAGCCTGCTGATCTTGCAATCAACAGAGTCAGTGTCTTAACCACTTGAGCCAATCTTGAAGTGCCCCCACCCTAAAATTGATCAGAGAATTAAACTGCTACCTGAGTACCCCTCGTGACATATTTTGTGCTGAGGCTTCTACTTCACTGTTCTCCATAGCATCACATTTGTGACATTCAATCAGCTAGCTTTAATTCATTAAAGACAACAGGGGCTTCCATGAGATCTCTTGATTCTGTGTCAAACTATAGATCTCTTTACTGTACCATGACCTCCTTTCCCACAATACCCTCCAGATGTCTTGAACTATAATTCTCATAAGACTCAGCCAGGGATATTAGGAACTTTAGTCCAAACCAACTGGATAGAAAGAATCTCACTGTGTGGACATTCCACACAAAAACTTCCTTTTCAGCTCTCCATTCCAAATTCTTTTTGTTGTTGTTATGGGCCTCTAATAATGGTTTAGCCAGGTATCTGGTACCCACTTCATTACCTTAAAGTCTTTACTCACAAAGCAGCAAAGATCACTGTGTACACTGCATATGAGGGCAATTCACCCATTTTGGATTTCTAATCAAAAGCTGGGAAACCACAGTGAGATTCCAAGTAACTACAATCATCTGGAAAGTAAAGATTTGTGCTCCCATCACTATAAACAGGGTAAAACAAAAATCACAATTTCTTTTCTTTCTCCTTCTGTTGCTCTGAATTTGTCATTTCTACTACCACACAGCCACCATTTTCACTAACCTGCAAGTATTACTCTGTACAGTCTTCCAAACCCTGCCATGTCACATTCATGACACCCTTTCCTCTCAAGATTTGGCAAATCTGGTTTCCCCATGTCTCTCCCCCCATTAGGATTATTACAAATAATGTTACAACTAAATTGCACATATCTATGTGTTACGATATGTATCTGAAGCATTTCTCTCTTCTGCAAGATATATGTGGCAAAATGTGTATTATTTACTCTGAACAGTTGTTTTAACACCATCAAATACTTCCCATGTCCTTCAAATCACTTTGCATAGTACCACTTCTCTGAAAACCTATTTCTGCTCTTCTAGGTACATGTCTGGAGTCTTTGTAATGCCTTCTTGTGAACTCTTGCAAATCTTGGGACCATGGGAGGATATTTGAGTATCTAGCAGAGCTGGTAAAATCTGACAGCACAGCAGGATGAAAAATCTTGAACACATCTTGCATATATTTCCAGCTCTCTAAGTACTGAACTAACTTCCTTCTCAGGATGTAAGCAATCAGGCCAATTGCATTAGCTGTTATCTTTACTCCAGCATATTAATTTTGTACCCAAATATATATTTTTGGCAGACATGATCATTCCTATGTATGTCTCACTTTCTCTGATCCACCTATAATATGAAATACTACTGTGTAGGAGCAGTTATATAATATGAATGGATATTATGCAAATTGGCCTTTAAACCCACAAAAAGATCATATTCTCTTCCAGAGATCAGCAAATAATGGACAAATGATTTCACATGAAAACTTTGCCTTCTACCTTAGGGGCTAGAAACTTACTTCTCTTTAAATGTAGCAAAAGCAGCACAGGACTCTGAAGCAGCTACTCATTTTTGCTCTGAACAAATCAATGGCATGCAAATATCTGGGCCCCCTGCAAGGATTCTCATTAAAATGTACATACATCACTCTCTTAAAGCCATCATGTTTAGGACATCTATTATCCAGTTTTCAGAGTATCCTATGGGAGAAAAGGAAACCAGTGGATTTTGCATTGTCCTCTATTTGAAGGCGTGCACACACTCCAGCTCTCTCAATCATTGTCTCTCTGAGGACAGGAGGTCAGAGGCCAGGTCTCTAGAGAAGAATATGTTGGCCAATCAGAGCCCTGCAAAAAGCCCTTGGTTCAGCAATTTGTTTAATCATCAAAAGCTGCTCTGTCCATGCAACTTTTCTGAAGGAAACTGAAGGGCACAGGAAGGCAAGAAAGGCTGCCACCAACCCTATACTGCTAAACCACAAGAACAGGCAACCAATGTCACACACACTGACCACCCACTTTTCCAGATGATAACATGAAGAGTGCATATTATCCTAAGGAGCATCACTGCCTCCTGCTGGACCCTCAGACTGATTTTTCTGAAGGTTGGGACAACTTCCAGTCCCACCATTTAGATTTAGCTGCCTGTTCTGCATGTGACTGTGCTCAGCTGTGCTTAGAAAAGTGTGCCATCTACTGGGTAGATAGATGGATGACCTCCTATTCCTACTTCTTTCAAGAGCATCATTAATTGGGAGACATTGTGTGTGTGTGTGTGTGTGTGTGTGTGTGTGTGTGTGTGTATAAAAGTACTGTAATCCTATTAACCTTCTCAAATTAAGACACCAAGAGAGAATGGGGAGGAGCAACACAACCTCAGTCATGATGTGGCTTAGCAAACAACTGGCCAGAAATACAGTACCATGAAAACATGTTGACATCAACCCTGGCTTTGGAAACACAGCAGCACACTTCCTTTCAGAGATAATTGCTCTATCTGTTGAGAACTGAGTGAAAAGGCCTATACCTTCATTAGAGCAAATGATTTCCTGTCCTCCTACAAAAAGACATCTGGAGATGTGGCTTGAAGAGGGATGGGGAGAGCCACACACACACCTCCAAAGCCATGGTAAGAATTGCCACTGTACTCTTGAAAGAACTAATAATAAGAGGCCATCTATCCAATAAAATTAAAAACCAGCAGTTCAGGCAAGCTAGACAAGCCAAGGCAATTGATATCTAAACACCTAACTTACATATGCAAGGGTCTAGGGCATTTTGCAAGTTTTTTTCCTCATTCAGTGATGAAAAATAATAAAGAATGATAAAGATGGTAAAGAATAATAGCAATTATTCTTTACCATCTTTATCATTTAATTATGTTATTTAATTATGATTAAATAACAATTTAATCAATCTATCTATCTATCTATGAAATCTATATCTATATCTAGATATAGATATAGATATATGAAATATGAAAGAACTAGAAAAGATCCTAAAATGGAAAGACATACAACTCAGCACAAAAGTCAGAACCATACAAGCCATTGTATTCCCTATTACCATGTACGGATGTGAGAGCTGGACAGTTAAGAAAGATGATAGGAAGAAAATCAATGCATTTGAGATAATGTGGTGCTGGAGAAGAGTGCTGAGGATCCCGTGGACAGCCAAAAAGACAAACAAGTGGGGCCTAGAGCAGATGAAGCTAGAGATATCCCTAGAAGCCAAGATGACAAGACTTAGGGCCTCGGCAGACGGCTTAAAAAGTCGTCCTGGAAGCAGGGAAGAGGAGGGGCAGCCACACGCTCGGCGCCCCTTCCTCCTCCCAAGGTTGCCCTCGGAGCCGCCGGCCCTCCACACGGCCGGTGCTCCGAGGGCAACCTCCCGCCGCAGCATCCGGACACGCTGCAGCGGAAAAGTCAGTGAAAGTGCTCCGCAAGCTTTTGCAGCGCACTTTCACTGACTTGTGAAAGGAGCGCTATTTTAGCGATCCTTTCAGGGATGGGGAAGGTGCGCCACAGGATCGAGGCGTGGGGGTGCCTCGGTCCCGCGGCGCACCTTCCCACGGCGGCCCCGTGCCGCCAGTCTGCTTCCCCTAGTAGACTCTCATACTTTGGACACATCATGAGAAGGTATGAATCACAGGAAAAGTCAATAATGTTAGGAAAGGTGGAGGGAAGTAGAAAGAGAGGAAGTCCACATGCGAGAAGGATGGACTTTATTAATATGAAGACCATGAATATGAGTTTGCAGGAGCTGGGCAGAGCAGCAGAGGACAGGAGGGCCTGGAGGTGTCTCATCCATAGGGTCGCCATGGGTTGAGATCCACAGGAAGGCAGTTAACAACAAGAAAGATGGGCAATGAGGGGCAGACTTTATATAGTGATACTGAGATTGAGAGAAAACAGAGCACCCCTGAAAAATCAATCTTACCCTCCAGAAGGCTCAGATAAATCCACCATACGATGAACTGTCACTTTGTTCAGGGGGGGTTGCCATTTAATATTGTCACTAGAGTGATCCTGTTTATTCCAGTACCATGAACTTCTGGGAATGAAATACTACATTATTATTGAAGTAGTTTATTCTGGATATTTATACACTTCGGGCGGGGGGAAACAAGAGAGAAATCACTCTCCATTCACAAACTAATCTGTAACTTGTACCAATCCATCAAAGTCACCATTCCTCCCTCACCTTGGAGAACAGAGAAGGACCCATATGAAACAGAGCTGACCTAAAATAATCCCCCTGCTCTTTAAACATTGACACAATGCTAGGCAGCGCATACCTATGACACTTCCTGTTTTGATCCCAGTTCCTTGAAGTGGTTGCTTAGGGCACCACTGCCTCCTGTCCACAAAGCTACGTTTCTTTTGCAACCCTCTGCCAAAGCAGAGAACACAAACATCGGATCAAATCTCTGCTATAATTCACCAATTTTAAATATGTGCAAGACTGTTTAAAAATAATTGCACACAAGAGAGGCAATATTAAAAGCTGAACCACAGTGAAGTACTGTATTAGATATACTTCCTGTCCTAAAAATGCTATCTTCCTTCTTTACAATAGGATTACACTCCTTGATGCTTCATAAAGATGGAGATAGAACATGGAATAAAAGGTTAGGGTTGGACAATGGAATAAAAGTCTGGGGATGAGGGATGGGATATGAGATAAAAGGCTGGAGAAAGAATGCCATTTGCACCCATATAGGAAACATTAGAAAGTTTGAGTGAGGGTGATTTTCGCTGTAGCATTTGAAGATTGTCTTTCTCAGACACATGGGATTTATAGACCAATTGATCTATAACATCAGAGGTATATTAGCATATTTGAGGGAGATAAAAATAAATCTAATAAGGAGTTAACAGTAAGGAATTGTGTCCCAATGAAACAGGCTAATCTGTTGCCATCACACATTTTCCTGCCCACGTTTGAGACTTCAGTCTTTAATTCTGACAAGCCATGGACAAAAGAGAACAAGGGTAGATACTAAGGTCTAAAACACACTGCAGAAATAATCCAGTTTGAGCGCTTTAACTGCCCTAGCTCAATGCTAGGGAATGCTGGGCACTGTAGTTTTGTGAGACATTTAGCCTTCTCTGTCAGAGACCTCTGGTGCCACAATAAACTACAATTCCCAGCATTCCCTAGCACTGAGCCAGGGCAGTTAAAGCAGTCTCAAACTGGATTATTTTTGTAGTGTATTTTGGACCCAAAGGGGTCTGCTTGGACACTGTAAAAATAAACACCTTTTGGAGAGCCAGCGTGGCATAGTGGTTTAAGTGCTGGACTACAAGTGGAGACCAGGGTTCAATTCCCTGCTCACCATGAAGCTCCCTGAGTGACCTTGAGCAAGATGCACACTCTCAGCCTCAGGGAAAGGCAATGGCAAACCCTTCTGAACAAATCTTGTCAAGAAAACCCCGTGATAGGTTTGTTTTAAATCGGAAACGACTTGAAGCCCCGCAACAACAGCAGCAAATGAATACAGTCAGCCTCCCATATTCACAGATTCCTTCAACCATCATGGCTTGAAAATATTTTAAAATATATATAAATTCCAAAAAGCAAACCTTGATTTTACCATTTTATATAATCATTGTATTTAAGGGGACGTGAGCATTCATGGATTTTGATATCCACAGGGGGTCCTAGAACCAAACTCCAGTGGATACCAGGGCTCCCATTGTACTTTAACCTACTAGTTATGTTACCTTTTCTCGTCTTAAACAATGTACCAAGGATGGGAGCAAGAAGGACTTAAAAACAATGACTTGTATCATTGTCATTTCACTAGTGCAAATTGCATTATGCTTGCCAAAACACGGTTTCAGACTATGTACAAGAGGCAGCACAAGCTTTTTGTGTGCCTATGGGTCACTCTTTTGCAAATGGAAAAAAAGCAACGAACTTCCACTCATACAATGTTTTCCTCTACTGACATTACTTTAGATTTAGGCCTGTTATGCAGGCAAATCTTGACTTGCAATTAGGTATGCCAACTCTTTAAGGTACTAAAAGTTCTCTGTGTTTGCTACAAGAGGCCAACATAGATGTCTTCCTTGAAATGTAGTTTGCTTCATCTCAGTCAGCATGGTGCTTGAACAGAGGCCAATACAGCAGGTAACATGATGCCACACGCTTCTAGAGGTAACAAAATGAAAGAAGGGAAAGAGGAACATGAGAAGGTGCACAGTACACTGGAGAAAAATTCAGACAGATTGTCCCTAAGCTGCTTTGAATTTTACAAAGAAAAAGCAGCTTTATATGTTTAAAATAGAAAACATAAAATAAAATTAATAAATAAACCCCATGTTAGTGTTACACGGCAGCAGCAAAGTCCAAAGATACAAAAGTCCTGCCTCCACATTACTCCAGCTGGTGCTGGTCTTTGGCTCATGATTGCTCTGCCTGTAATTTCATCTCCCGCCTATTCTGCAGAGACCTAAATCTGTGCCAGTCTCTCAAGTGGATTGCCACAACAATATGATGCAACACCCCGTACCCTATTACTGTTAGCCTTGGGCACCAGTGCACCTCCTCAGACACTTGCATTTTCCCTGCCCAATATAATTGCTGAACAAGAAAGCAATTTATTAATCATCTCCCCTGGAAGAGCTTTAACAGAACGGCAATAAATATACAAGCATTGCATCAAATCATACCACAGAGAAGTGGCCCTGTGAGAACCCCACTTTTCTCTGGACACATCAAACTCTGAACTTATACTCTTGGTTTTGCTAGAAGGGAGAACACTGTATTGTAGGGTTGTCTGCTTAATAGGGATGTGGTGGCTTAGTGGTTAAGACGGCAATTCTGATGATCAGAAGGTTGGCAGTTCAAGGCCTGAGTGCTGCATGATGGGAGGAGCTCCCATCACTAGTCCCAGCTACTGCCAACCTAGCAGTTTGAAAGCATGCAAATACAAGTAGATAAACAGGTTCCACTTTGGTGGGAAGGTAACAGCATTCAGTGCAGTCATGCTGGCCACATGATCCCAGAGTAGTCTTTGATAAAAATAAGCTTATCGCATGGCACTTACAGAACAGGAACAGAAAAGAAAGGAATGGAACGGAAAAAGACAAAAACGCATGTTACTGGACAGGAGAACGCCACCGATGCCGCCAGGAGTCCCCAAGCCGTTCCCCAGCCGTTCCTGGCAGCCAATTTTTGAAGGACGGTTCAAAATCGTCCTTCAAAAATCGGCTGTGAGGAACAGCTGGGGAACGGCTTCGGGACTCCTGGCGGCATTGGTGGTGTTCTCCTGTCCAGTAACATGTGTTTTTCCCCCGTTCCGTTCCGTTCCATTTCCATTCCTTAAGTGCCGTGCAATAAGCTTAGTAGTCTGGCTCTTCAGCTTAGTAACACAGATGAGCGCTGCACCCTACAGTTGGTTATGACTAGACATTATGTCAAGGGACTACCTTTACCCTTTACTGCTTAACATACAATACACTAGTAAATATTACTCCGCTCTATAAAGACGCACACTAGTTTTGAAGAAAGAAGAATGCTTTCTTGGTGTGTTTTTTTAAAATAATAAATGCATTCACCATGGCAGGCACCGGACTTTATACAGGAGAAAATGCTTCAAAAATGGTGCATGCCTATTGACAAGTTGTACATTTACTGTATTTAAAGTAATTTAAAACAAAATTGACTGCTCAATAAATCAGGGTCACCTTTTTAAGCTGATCAGTTCTTTCAACTGATGACATGCAGCATACCTACTTGTTAAAGACAGTGAAGAAGGTTCTTTGGAAGTCAGCCAATTCACTGACTCCAGAGATGCTGCTGTTTTGTTCTATATATTTCAGCCTTCTGTGCTTTGCAGAAGGGAACACTATACATGTTTTACTTGAGCAGAAGGGCCTATCAGGAAGAGAACCTGAGAAAATCAGTGGATGAGGTCAATAAGAATATCACCCTAAGTTTGTATTGCAGAACAGAGCTTGACTTCTGTGTACAGGACACAAGGACTGATTTGTTCATCTACTTAAATATTTCTATTTTATAGAAATTATATTCCTGTATACATACAAATTGGACTTGTCTAGTTAGAGTGCTGTAGCACTGAAGTGTCGATTGCAGATATCCTTATCAAGCCTCTACCAAGAGATCGGTTCCAGAGACTACGTGAAGGGATGAAGATCCTTGACATTGGTCCAAAAGAATGCGGAGGGGATTGTTGGAAGATCTTTGCATTCTTTTCCCCCCTCCTTAGATAGACAGGGATTCCTGCTTGCAAACTCTTCCCTCCCTCTCTCTCATTCAAACTAACCATGTGACTTAGGTTACTCCCTCTTTGGGACTAACAGACTAACAGTTCTTTCTCTCAGGATTCTCAACTGAGCTGTTCCATCTTCCTGCTCTCTTAAAGATGGTGAGATTTTTCTCTTTTTACCTGAACTAGTTAGATTAGGATTTAGGTTTTTTGTGTAAATATAGAATAAAGCCATCATTGTTTTTTGAACTACAAACTATGTTTTGTTCTTTTTGACTCAGTCTTATTTCTTTAGGAAAGCATAGTTAAGTAAAGTCACTCTTCTGATACTCTGCTAATTTAAAGCCACATTCTATCAGGCATGGCTTTTGATATTTAATTATTTTTGTTTCCTTTAAAAAGGAGGAAGCCTTGGGAAACTTAAATTCCCCCACAGCTTTCGTTTGCAATATGCTTTCAAGTCACCTGTTGACTTACAGCCTTGATAATTACTGTCAGGTCAGCTTCAACTTTGGATACCCTATGAATAAAAGACCTCCAAGACATCTACTATTAACAGCCCTATATTAGTTTTAATATTGCTGATCACTTCTATCCAATAATTTCTGGCCAAAGGGCAAAACCAACAAAAATTAGCAAAAGCAGGCAGAGCAGGCAGGGAGTATTTAAGAAAGGTCAACCAGTTCTGATTTCTATGTAGGTGTATGAAAGCTGGACAGTGAAGAAAGCTGATAGGAAGAGGATCAAATGATTTGCAATGTGGTGCTAGTGGAGAGTAGAGTTGTCCCTCCCAAATCGCAGGGGATCTGTTCCTTACCCCTGACCACAAAAATGGTGCTCGTTAATATTTGAGCCTCATTGAAACTTATGGTGGATGTGCGGCCATTTTAAATATAGGCACTTGTCCCTCCCCGTGAATGGGCGAATGGGGAGGGACAGCTGTACTACAGATACTATGGACTGCTAATGAAGACTTAAGAGTTCTTAGAGCAAATCATGCCTGAACTCTCTCTAGAAGCCAAATAACCAACGTGAGGCTATTGTATTTTAGGTGTATCATGAGACAATGAGACTTATTGGAAAACACAAAAATGCCTGATAAAGTGAAAGGCAGTAGGAAAAGAGGAAGGCCCTGACTTTGCAAGGTCTGAGCAGGGCAACTGATGACTGGTTCATACGCTCACCATAAGTCAAAGTTAACTTGACAGCAAACAATAAAATCAGGGTTTAGTACAACACATGCAAAAATTCACCAAAATTTGCTCCAGATCAGTGATAGCAAAACTTTTAGAGACCGAGTGCATGGGGCTTCCGGTTTGGCATGGGACAGGTGAAGATGGTTTGGAGAAGGGCTCCGATCCGAACCGCCAAACAGGGTGACGGTGGTGAGCTAGGTAAATTAAAATCAATTGTCTATTGAGGTGAACCCTTGGAGAAAGGGGGGCATTGAAAGATCTGTATGGGTGTCAAAAAGCTGCTGTTTAGCTGCAGGAAGAAAGAAGATTGTAACCAACACCAAGCAACAGAGCGGGTGAGCAGCTGCCATTGCCACTTGGTGGTAGGGGAAATACCCACCAACTAACAAACTGTCACCACCAAGCCATCTGAAAGTACAAAAACTAAAAGAATTAAGAGTTGAAAGTTTGTAAAGGGCAGGGGAGCTTATCTAAAAGTAGTGATTTACCCTGAAGTTTGAAAGGTGAAGCATTTGGATTTCTGTCTTCGTGGAGAAATGAAAAAGCGGGAGAAGAAGAGTGAAGATAAAGAGAGAGCTTTGGCTCTGAATAGGATTAGTTTACAACATAATCCTAGATACATAATTGCCTATTAAGGTCCTTGCTGGAACTGCTTTGAGTTGTTTGTTTCCCCCCCCCCCCCCCTTTCCTTTTCTGACGTGTTGTTTTCTTCTTTTTTGGGATTTGTACCAGTGAATTTTTTTTCTTTTTTCCATTCTTTTCCCCCCATTTTTTTCTAAATTTTCTCATTTTTAATTAAATTCTTCATTTATATCTTTCCCCTTCCTCCCTTTTCTATTTCTCTGCATTTTTTCTCCTTTTATATTTATTGGTATTAGTATTATTTAATTTTGTCTGGCCTTTTTCTCTCTTTTTTTTCCAAATTTACTTTTATCAAACGTGGCTGTGAATGTGAATAGATATTTTCTTTCTTGGTGAAAGTCTTGTGTAAACAAAGTAAGAGGCGGTTAAGAAACTGTAAAACTACTAGGCAACTGATCCTGAAAACGCTGTAATGCTGATAAGAATGGAAGTATGTGCTCTTGAATTACATACAGAGAAAAACAAAGGCTACATCTTTTCTTATTGTTTTTCTTTTTTCTTTATTTTTGTTTTTTTCTTGCTTTTTTCTTTTTTCTAATTGTTGACTTTTTCTGTTTTACTTTTTGATATTCTATTTTGTTTTGTTTTTTGCTGCATAGTTTTCTTCTCTCTTTTCCCTCTTCCTCCTTTGCTATTAATTATTTAACTGGAACAATATTTCCTCCTCCCTCTTTTAAATATTTCTAGCACTTGTAAAGGGAAGAGGAGAAGAAATAAGAGAAGAAAAAGGAAAGAACTTTTAAAAATATTTTCCCTCGTATATTAGTTAATTTTTGAATTTTCTGAGGGGGTTTCTTTCCTTTCTTTTTTTGAATTTTTTTTTTAAATCCTTAAAAATGAAAAGAATTGAAGACATGAAGGAAATAAAGTAGGAAGAGAAAACTATAAGGAGAGGAAGAAGAGAAGGAAGATTTGAAGAGAGGAGAAGAGGAGGAGACAGGAAGAGAGAGGTAAAGAGGAAAAGGGAGAAGAGAATATTGAAAAGGGGATCTGCAACAGGAATATAAAAAATGGCAACAGGAATGAAATTGAGAGGTAGAATACAAGAAACACAATCTACAAATTACAGAAGAAATTTGGTTGAAAAACCACACCCCAGTATATGTTAAGATTTATGGATGAAATTAAGAGAATTTAGAAAGGAAACAGGAAACCGCTTTGAAGACGTGAACACCAAATTTAATGCAGTTCAGAATATATATGTTGTTTGCTGTCAAACAACAATAAAACCAGGGTTTAGTACAACACATGGCAAGAATTCACCGAAATTTGCTCTAGACCAAGTGCCCAAACTCAGTGGCATTCCCACACCAGGTGTCACCGGATGTCAGGGGCAGGACGTTCGGGGTGAGACTTCTGGGGATGGGACTTCTGCCTTCCAGGGGAACCCAAGGCACACTCTCTCAGCGTCAGAGGTAGGAAATAGCAAAAATCCCCTTTGAACAAACGCCATGAAACCCACTGGGAGATCTTGGGTAAGACACACTGTCTCAGCCTCAAAGGAAGGAATAAAAAAAATCCCCTCTGAACAAATGCCATGAAACCTATTGGGAGACCTTGGGAAAGTCACACTCTCTTAGCCTCAGAGACAGACAATGGCAAACCGCCTCTGAACAAACCTTCCCAAGAAACCCTCATGATAAATTCACCTTAAGGTCGCCATAAGTTGGAAATGTCTGGAAGGCATACAGCAACAAATAACTACAGTACTCAGGACCCCATTGCCAGGTGGTAGGACTTCTGGCCAGAATGCCGGTGCTGCCGGCTGACTCCTTGAAGCAGGCTGGTTTTCCGCAGGCGATCCGGCCGCTGCAAAAAGCTGGCTGGCAGCGCTCGCCTCCCTGACCCTCCTTGCCGCTGCCGGTTGTCCCAGAGCAAACTGGGCTGCTACAAAAAGTCAGGCCATGTGCACCCCCTCCACTGGTGGCTGCCATGCCCTTGAGGACTGGGCCACGTGCCAGAACTAGCATACATGCCATGGGTTTGCCAACACAGCTCTAGACTTTACTTCCAGACTTGCCTAGATGAACAAATATGTCAGTCTTAATCTTCTTCCAATTGAATATTTTTTTAAAAAAATCCGGCACTAATTAATTCACATGTGAGGATTCTGAAAAATCTTTATTAAAAATGAACAGAAATGAAATTCCCAACCATCTCTACACCTAACTATCAGATACAAAAGCAGAAGGCTGGCTACCATTAGGAAGAGAATCAGAAGGCCAAGCAGTGAGATTCCAAGCTGTGTGCTCCTAACTTCATAGAAGGAAAACAACCCAAGATTGCATGCATAATATGCAAGATTACATACAAAATTCTTTTACCACGAAATAAGAAGTTCAACAGTTCAACATAGGACAGGAAATTTTTTATTCAAAATGTGAAACGAAACAACCAGATCAAGTAAGTCTTGAATAAGTGCAAAGCAACAACAACAAAACCCAAATGAAACAAAAACCAAATGAACCAATACCCAATTTGAACCTTCTAAACACCACTTGAAGGCATCTCCCAAAATGCACCCAGGGATGTGTTTATTTCATCAGCCTCCACTTCTCTTATGGTTTTCTTATGGTGGTATATAATTGAATGCTAAGGTTAGGATTGTCCATGCAATTGTATTTCCCATATCTATGTATGGTTGTGAAAGCTGGACAGTGAGGAAAGTTGATAAGAACAAAATCAACTCATTTGAAATCCATAGTTTGTCAAAGGACGTTATCACACTAGCGGCAAGAAAAGCGGCAAGGAATCAATTCAGAGCCATACCGGAATGATTCTGGTCGCACAGGCCGTAATTCCTCTTTGAAAGAGGAATTCAAAAGAGCTGGAATGATGCAGCGATGTCACAAGGATGATGCAGGGATGGGCGGGGTTTGCCGCGACGTCGTCTGATCACGGAGGCAAAGGAACCGGAATGATGCAGCGATGGCGAAGGGATGGGGCTGCTTTAGACCCCGTGTGATAACGTCCAAAGAGTTCTAAGGATACCACGGATTGCTAAAAAGACTTGAAGTTTCCCTAGAAGCCAAGATGACTAAATTGAGACTGTGGTACTTTGGACATATCATGAGAAGACATGACACATTAGAAAAGACAAGTTGCTTGGCAAGGTAGAAGGCAGTATACAAAGAGGAAGACTGCATTCCAGATGGATAGACTGAAGGAAGGAAGCCACAGCCTTGAGTCTGCAAGACCTGAGCACTGCAGTTGAGGACTGGGTGGCTTGGAGGTCACTCTTTCATGGGGTCACCGTAAGTTGAAGTCAACTTGACAGCAATTAATAACAATAATGGTTTGAAATACTCTAGTTTAATTGCAGCTGAACACAAGGGGAAGAGGGACTATGTGTATGGACAAAAGTCTTGAAGATATAAATAAGCTGAAATGTGATAATCTCAATCAAGATTGCATTATACTTTCTCAAAACAGTACTTAGCACAACGATGGAGTGAACTTGGGATCTACACATTTTGTACCACAATTTCTTATTATTGGCCATCCTGGATGAGGCTAACGGGAGTCATAAGCTGTCCTTAGCTTAGCAAGAAGAGGCAGAGCATTCTGCAAACACCATTCCCTCTAGATGCAAATCTCAGCAAAGCTTGCAGGTTACTAATATAAAAATAGGTAAAGGTATTCCCTGTTGACAAAGTTGTCAAGTCGTGTCCAAACATAGGGGTGGTGGTGCTCATCTCCGTTACTAAGCTGAAGAGCCAGCATTGTCAGAGACTACTCTGTAATTATGCAGCCAGCATGATTGCACAGAACGCTGTTTACCTTCCCAGTGAGAAGTGGTACCTATTTATCTACCTTGCATTTACATGCTTTCAAACTGCTAGGTTGGCAGAAGTGACAGGAGCTTACCCCATCATGTAGCACCTGGCCTCGAACTGCCAACCTGCTGATCTTGCAATCAACAGAGTCAGCATCTTAACCACTTGAGCCACTGCATCCCACAATATAACAATACCTACTTTATATTTATATTTTATATTTATATTGTGTAGACATAATATAACAATATAATACAACAATACCTCCCTCTTTATATTTTAAAATGTTTGGCTCAGTCCACAGAGAGGACTTGGACTTGGGAGATTATAAAGGTGACAAATCTCCTGCATGAGCCAGCAGAATCACAAAGACCATAAAGTCTGGATCAGCGAGTCTTGACTATGCCATAGCATAGAGTGAACAAGAAAGACCTCTGAGCCATTTCTGTTTTGCAAATGATGCCTTTATTAGGCCACTAGAAGTCACTTTGCTGCAAAACAATAAGAAGGAGGGGAAGACACCGAATGAATTAAAGGCCAGGCATGCAGGTGCATTCTATTCTAGAACAGTAAGCTATCAGTGCAAAAGAAATAGGTCAAAGGAAGACCAATAGAAATATATGAGCCCTCCCACTCATTTCCAGCTCCTTGATAAGAAAGAAAGAGCAAACAAATGGAGGGCATAGGGTGGCTAGGTCAGGACGGTTCCAGGTCCTAAAATGTCAGTGCCAAAACCAGAGACCTTGTGAAGTCATGGGGGCAGGTTTTTGTGATGCAAGAAGGGGGAAGTTAAAATAGGAGAAGATAGTTGACTTAGGTAAGAGAGCTTCCTGCATTGTTGTATTGTGAATTTTATGGCACATATCACTAATACTTTTGTATTGTGAATTTATTATTATATATTTCCTTTACATATTGGTGGGGGTTTTTTAGTGGATATTCCTCATTTTTAGAAAACTGTATATACTGATTGAGCAAAGGGATCTTGTAGCAATTTTGAGACTAATTGAAAGAAAGAAGCTGGTAGGATAATCTTTCGTAGACTTGAGTCTACTTCCTCAGATGCATGATGTGTATATATACAAAAAATTGTACTCTAAAAAATTGACCCTAAAAACCTGGGTTGACCTATCCATGGGTCAGTGTAAGTACTGTACTTTAACGCTTACCAAAAAAAAAAAAAGTAAAAAGGAACCATCCTCTTCTCTGAGTAGAGGGGTGAAAAATGAGAGCCTAATCCATTCCAGGAGCATCTAAAAGAAGCACTGACCCCCTCTACTCTCTCTGCGATGGCACTACTTCTGACCCATTTGAACACCTGGATGGAAAAATGCTGGTGCTGACAGCTCTTTGGCATTTCCCCTCAAAGTAACGCCAAGAGGAATCGGGCTTTGAAGGACCTGAATATGATATTTGTGTATGTTTGGCAGCTTTTCTGAGTTAAAATCAGGCAAAGTTATCACATTAAAGTTAAAGTCTATAACCACTGCTAACATAGGGCCTCAGCAGACGGCTAATTGCGCCGTCTCCGAGGCCCGGAAGAGGAGGAGCCGCCGCACGTTCAGCGGCTCTTCCTCTTCCTGAGGGCGCACCCGGAAGCGCCGGCCGTCCGCACGGCCGGCGACTGCGGGTTGCCCTCACGCCGCGGCAGCCGAACATGCCGCGGCGTTTGAGCCGCCGAAAGTGCGCCCACCGCTGTTAGGGCGCACTTTCGGGAGAATCTAAAAGGATCGCCATTTTGGCGGTCCTTTTAGATTCGCCGCAGGGGCGCTGCCGTGCGGAGCCTCCGCTCCGCCGGCGCCCTGACACACGGCGGCTCGGAAGCAGTCGTCTGCTTCCCCCCATAGTCACCATTTTCTTTGCTTTGTCTTTACACTCTTTTCCACATGTGCGCAATTTTTCAGCCTCATCTTCCCCCCCTCACCCACATCACACCACCACCATTTCCCATAGCTCCTTCCTCACCCATTTGGCCTTTAGGGTGAGCACAAACAGTTATGCCCGCTGTAATTTTGTAAGTCCTTTGGTATTGTTTTCCTTTGCTTTGTCCTTTACATCCTTTGTTACATGCCCCTAGGTTTTACCCTTGACTTATCCACAGGTCATATCAACATTCCTAATTTTGGCCCCCAAATCTGCTCTCAACTTATATTTGAGTATATATGGTAGTTAAAAGGGCAGTTAGAGACATCATTAAGCATCAACTATATTAAGCATCAGTCTCTGTTGCACAGAGTATGCCACTCAAGTAAAAACCATAAAATCTAACAAATCAGGAATATATATATACACACACACACACACACACATTCCTGATTTGTTAGATATATATACACACACACTTTTCAAGGAAGTGCACGCACACTGAAGTTCCTCTCCCTTGCTCTGAGGATCAGAGGACAGAATCCAGTCCTTGAGATTTGGGAACCTTTTGCAAAGCAAAAGCAGCTTCATTTATATACCGCTTCATACCGTGCTGTGGGGTGTCTAAGCAGTTTACAACTGTAAGCTCATTGCCCCCAACAAACTGGGTACTCATTTTAGCAACCTCGGAAGGATGCAGGCCTGAGTCTAGCCTGAGCCCTGGCTAGTATTGAACTCGCAACCTTGTGGTCTATGAGTGAGTGGCTGCAGTACGGGCATTTAAACACTGCGCCACCAGGGCTCCTATCCACCAGGGCTCCTATTGGGATAGGAACACCTTAAGTCTTCACACTTGAGACTAATATTTTTTTAAAAAATTGGGAGTAGGGGTGGCAAATCAAATTGTGTTGCACTAGACACCAAAAATGCATTTCCTTGCAATATCTGTCAGTAGCAAAGCAACAGAATTTTATTAACTGCAAAGAAAGCTTGCTAAGTGGAGTTGAAATGCACTTAGTACTAGAGGTACGGCTTGTGTCATGCACTTAAAAGGGCTAGTACATGGGCCTTTTTCAATTGCATAGGTCTATCTAAAGACCTGTATCTCCCTATATGAGCCTGCTCAGACTCTATGATCTTCAGAGGAGGCCCTTCTCTCAGTCCCACCACCTTCTCAGGTTTGTTGCATAGTAAAGAGCATCCCTGATGGCTTCTGCCAGGCTTTGGAGCACAGTCTCCCTAGGACCTAACTTGTCATTTTATCAGGGCATGAAAACTTTTCTATTTGGACTGGCTTTTTAAGTATTGATTGTGAGGGCTTTTACTGGTACTTTATTTATTAGTGTGCTCTGCTGATTTTTGTCTTTTATCTGATTTCAAGGGTTTTAATTCTAGGAGGTATTGATTAATTGTATTGTAATAATAACTTTTAATATGTTTTACTTCTCTTTTTGTTTTTAAATGTATTTGTTTTAACTATTGTTAAGCTGCTTTATATCCTAATACTGAGGAAAAGGTGGCATATAAATAAATAAATAAATTATGATAATAATGGAAGTAGTAAAAATAATAAATGACTTCCATAAAGCCTAGACTATGAATATGCATAATTTATTTCTGCAAGTCTGGAATTTTTAAGATGAAGTGTGAGCTTCCCATTAATAGCTAAATGTTGGGACCTAAGAACCACCTGAGGTTCTCAGATTTCCACCTCTGCTAGCCCAGGAATCAAATGCAGAAATCTTTTTCAAACCCATAATCCACTTGCTAGCACTGTAAAACAGAGCATGCTTCTCCATAACTTCACATTGGAAATTAGTATTAGTGAGAGCTTCTGCACATGCACAGAAGTTGGGAGTGTATGTGTGGCTCATTCTGAGTTCCTTCAGCACAAGAGGACGAAGGTTTGAAATTACATGAAACATGTAGATTTCCCCATCTACAGGACTGGAGAAGATGGGCGTGATTATTTGAAACCATCTCAATCTACACCAATTTATTTGCATTTCACTACTGGAGCGGGTGGGGAATCTTTGGCCCTCCTTTGGTCTACAACTCCAACAATTACTCACCAAAGGCCAAGCTGGGAGGGGCTGATGACTTTCCCACATCTGGACATTTACACACAAGTTACATTTTCCAACACTGTAGGCCAAAATATCTCAAAGGTCAAGGGCCCCACGCCCCTGCTAAACACATTCCCGTGTATAGTCGCCACTTCAGCTTGGTGCAAGGTCAAGATTAAAACTGCCTGGAAGAGGAGAATTCAAGTTGGGAATAAAGCATCACAAACCAAGGCACAAAGGGGTTAGGGGGAACTTTTATTCTAGAATCTATTGAATATGTTCTTCAGCATGATGGGAAGGATCCCCCTTTAACCATCCTGCCTCTATTTTACTGCAGTTGTCAGATGCCTGTCCAATGCTAAAATAATTACAAAATGTTCTAAACAGGTATTTGAGTACCAAATTGCATGAGTCAATCCAGTCAATTCATTTCTCTCATTCTGTATGTGAGAGAGCGAGTGAGCAAAAGAGAAAACTTAATTCTAAGAGACTTACTGTACATACACGATTATAAGTCGACCTCATGTATAAGTCAAGGGCAGGTTTTGGGGCCAAAATTATGGATTTTGCCATGACCCATGGATAAGTCGAGGGTAAAACTTGGAGGCTTCAAGTAAAACTTCAGACTGTGTATGTGTTTGTGCATGGCAAGAGAGACTAATTGAGGCTTTTTGCTGTCAACTTTCATTTCAGCCTTCAATCTGCTGTTTGCTTGTTTAAAAGCAATAAATCAGGACTTTTTCTGCTTGCTCAAAAGAAGAAACTTATCTCTCCACCGCATGGAGAAATCTAAAAGAGCCAGTGGCAGGGAGGTGTGACTTCTGGGGACGGGGGTTCCAGTGGGACTTCTGGGGGGCAAGGTTTGTGAAAATTGCTGCGGGGGCTGAGGAAATGGTCGCCCAGGCCGGACACTCCTCCCTCGAGGCCCGGAGACCCCACCAAAGCCCGCGGACCCTACCAAGGCCCAGGCCGAACACTTCTCCTCCGGGGCTGGGGACCCCCACCCTGAGGCCCAGGGAATGAGCTGCACAGCTGGGGAAGGGCTGCACAGGGTGGGAAAATACCGTGCAGGGCGGGAAAGTGCCGCGCAAGGCAAGAAAGCAGCCATCCACCCAGGGAAACAGCTGCCTGCAGCCTGCCCAGGCTGGATACCTCTTCCCTGAGGGCAGGTGACTCCTCCACCGAGGCATGTGGAAGCGGCCGCATGGCTGGGAGAAGCGCCATGCAGGGTAGGAAAGTGACCATGTGGCTGGGAAAGCGGCTGCCCGCCAACCACCCAGGTCAGAGACCCCTCTCCTGAGGCTTAGAGTGGCACCCGCATGGGCCTAAGGAGTGCCTGTGGGGGGCAGGGGGCCAACCGGGTGTCACTCCCCCCTTCTGTGGTGTCACCCGGTGCGGTCCACCACCACCCCACACATCCCCCAGTGATGCTACTGAAAAGAGCTGCTATCACATTACCATACTGACCCGTAAATAAGTTGAACTGGCATTTTGGGGTCAATTTTGGGGCATAAAATTTTCAACTTATATACAAGTATATATGGTAAAATAAAAAGGAAAGTGAGTGCAAGACAAATCAGAACTGGCATTTGAAACTACTGAACCTTATAGCATCATGCACTTCTCCATCATGCAGTTCAATAAAATAATGGGACCTTTCAAAGATATGCAATGTTCCCCCTTATTTCCCCCCCCCCAGTTAATTTGGATCACTTATGTATAGAGTGTAAGGATTGTAAAACCTTTTTCAACTTGAATTTGCTAGATTTCTCTGACATTTATTGGCTCTTCCCCAATCCTTTTAGCTATGATGTGATGCTACCTTCTTTTGTTTTGTTTTGTTTTTTACATAAGGCTATTAATGGCTATTACTCCTGACGGCTAAGTGTTATCTTTTTTCCCAGAGATAGGATGCCTCCAAATACTGCATAGTATGTGGGAAACATAAGTGGGAGTGTGCAGTTGTACCCCTGTCTTTCTTATGGATATCCCATGGCCAAATGGTTGGCCACTGTGGGGAAAGAACACTGAACTAAACAGGATTTTGCTCTTATCCAGAACAGCTCTTCTTATATTTTTAATTTTAGAATTTTAGAAAGGAAACATATTCCAAACTCAAACAAAAATCTCTGAGCCCAGCACTCCACAGCCAGAGCTCAACTGTTCACCATGTTCTTCTAGACCTGTTCTCTGAAGAAATTGTCCATTGATTTTGATTCTTTCCACACAAAAATGTTTTAGACTAAAATATATTCTCTGAGAAATGAGGAACTCTTGGACACTTTAAACTCCATAGTTCTATAACACACAACCTATGCAGATGCTTTCCATTGTTAAGCAAGCATCAAAAGCACATGGGGCCTCAGAACAATTCAAAGTTGATAACAACAACAAAATCCCAGCCTTGTCTGGTTTTATGTTTCTCCCTACATGTCATTTTGCAATATTAATGGAAGCCCACATGAGGGCAACCTCTCCTCACAGTGAACATGAATGAACATCTATGCACTACTGCCCTAAATTGGAGAGCTGTGGCTTCAGTCACATTCTATTGGAAAAGAATAAATCTTTACCCTAGAAAAGCAGGTTTGCAATTTATCACAGGATGACAAATTGTATTTGATGTAGATTTCAGAGCACAGGGACAAAAAAGGGTTGCCAAGGCACTACACAATAGCTCTAGAGGAAAGCTGAGAGAAATCAACAGAGTAATTTATAAACCTGGCAGCCTTCATTACAAACATAACAGAGCAGCTAAGCTAAACTATAAGGACACATCCAGGCTACTGAAAAACACTGTTAGAATGCGTTGTTCAGGCAAGTGAAAAAACGAATGTTGTCCTGCATACATACATATGGCCTCATAGCTATGTCCCAAATCTTAATGAAACAACAAGTTGTGAAGGAATCTGGGCAGCTGGCTAGAAATTAGTCCCCATGACACCAATAAAAAATGGATGGCAGTCTAAGCTGTATTAAGATTCATACTTAAGCAATAGTCTGCTGGGATGGGCAAAGCCCATGAAGACAAGACCCATGGAGAAAGGTTTCAGCTACACTTCCAAAGAGCTGTATACCTCCTTCGGCCTCGAAAGGCAGCAGGGTCTGCACAACCTATATGACTACACATGTTCCTATTCCCAGTGGCTGTTGCCAACACAGAAATGTCAAAGGAGCATAGGAACAAAAACTCACCTGTCTTCATTAACCAGAAACACAGAGCCAACATTTTCCACAAGTGCTTCACTTATGGGCGAAAGACAGAAGGGCGAAGAGAAGGCATCAGAATCCGAATCAAATGTGCTGTCCCTGCTAACATCATCAGCAGACAACTCCAAAGAGCCCTCATCCTCTCCAGTCTCCAGGTGGCCCTCCAGGCCTTCTTCTACTGACTCTTCCAACCGGTTCTGTTCATCCTGAGAACTGATTGTCGATAAGATTCCTGAGTCACTGTGGGCTGGCTCCACAGAGCTATGGATGCTGTCCGTTGCCAAGCAAACCTGGGACAGCTTCTCCCCTTCTTCAGAAGGTGAGCTGACATGAGCCACCTCTCTAACCAGCTGTGACACAGTCAAAATATCCTCAGTGTCTTTTAGGGCCACTGTCCGTTTATGTGCGGAGGGGGAAGCCTGCATAGGGGTGCCAAAACCCTGAGTGTGGCGGTTACGTTTGTGGGGGACCTTGCGAACTGGAGAACTCTCTGGTGTGATGTAGCGGAGGGCCTCCTCATCCTGTCTCTGAATTCGAGAGTTTGGGACCCAAGCCAGGATAAGGGTGGTGCCAAGGAGCTCATCTTTCTCCATGTAGAGACACAAATAGCCTGCAAAAGAACACAGTGCCTTAGTGCTATAGCCAAATCTTTCCTTTCCAAGCTGTGGATGTCCTAAAAATGGGGCCAGGGAATGTGTGGCTCTGCAGATGTGGTCAAATTCAAATTCACATCACCTACCAGCTATCCTGGCTAGGCTTTCTCCCCTAAAAGTTGCTTAGTACCCGGATTTCTTGATAGCACTTGTCTTGCCTCTTGGCCTCTCTTCTTCAAAAGATACAACTTCTTTCTCCTCCCCCAATCTTCAAGACAACCACAAAGCATCTATTCACAACTTCATCCATTTCAAGCAATGGTTGATTTTTTTCTTGAGGATTTTTTAAGACCACCCAGTTAGTATCCACAGCAATCTAATTTAGGGTCCACTACGATGTGACTGGTCTTGTTTACCTTGGTACTTTGTATTTTTTTTACTTTCCTGGTGCTTTCAGCTTGTTGGATATGCATTTTAAGGCTTGATTATTACTGTTTTCACATTTTATAAGCCCTTGACATATTCTTTTTTGACATATTCTTTTATCAGGGTCACAATTCAGTATGCTGAATAATGATAAACCATAAACCATGCTGGCTAGGGATTCTCAGAGCTAAAAATATTTTGAGGGTTGCATTAAACCCATTTCTGATATGGATAGTCTGGACCACATGAAACCAGGAAAACATATGTATACTGTGGAGCACTGAACAACCTTTGATTTCAACTTTTAGAGAATGTAAGACTGAAGCTCCAGATGAACTGAGCAGCTGAAATATGAAAGTGAAGAAAAGCAAGGTAAAATTTGCAAATGTCTGTTGGATGCTAGCTAAGAAACTGGATGCCCCAGTGGAATGATGAGGCTTTGCTGGTTCTAAAAAGGACCCAATGCAGTCCAAAAAAATTTCAGTCACAAAACACACACATACACTTCATACAGAGATATGAAATGCTGAAGCCTTTCACTTGAAAAGCTTATGTTGCAGTAGAAATAAGTGTCCTCATTGCAGCCAGCCAATTACAGCAGGTTTCCTGAGGAGAAATGGTGAAAACAGCTACAACTTATGTAATTGATACAAGCATATTGTCATGGGAGAAATTTGAACTCCCAACACTTTTAAAAAGGAAGATTAAAAATAGCTTGGCAGGTCACACAGATTGGATTTTAGAGAAAGGTGTTTAACTGACCCCTTCTGAAACTGCTATTTGTTTGGCTGGGGCAAGGATGAGGATGGCACCTTTACTATATTGTCTTCTTTATTCATAGAATCATAGAATCATAAAGTTGGAAGAGACCACAAAGGCCATCCAGTCCACACACACACCCCCGCCATGCAGGAACTCACAACCAAACCATCCCTGACAGATGGCCATCCAGCCTCTGTTTAAAGACCTCCAAAGAAGAGTCCACCACTCTCCAAGGGAGTGTGTTCCACTGTCGAACCGCCCTTACTGTCAGGAAGTTCCCCCTAATGTTGAGGTGGAATCTCTTTTCCTGTAGCTTTTCCTGTAGCTTTCCGAGTCCTGTTCTCTGGAGCAGCAGAAAACAAGCTAGCACCCTCCTCAATATGACATCTCTTCAAATATTTAAAGAGGGCTATCATATCCCCTCTTAACCGTCTCTTCTCCAGGCTAAACATACCCAGTTCCCTAAGTCGTTCCTCATAGGGCATGGCTTCCAGAACCTTCACCATTTTAGTTGCTCTCCTCTGGACACGCTCGTTTTTCAACATCCTTTTTGAACTGTGGTGCCCAGAACTGGACACAGTATTCCAGGTGGGGCCTGACCAAAGCAGAATACAGTGGCACTATTACTTCCCTTGATCTAGATACTATACTTCTATTAATGCAGCCTAAAATTGCATTGGCCTTTTTAGCTACAGCATCATACTGTTGACTCATGTTCAACTTGTGGTCTACTAGGACTCCTAGATGCCTTTCACACGTAGTCTCATTAAGCCAGGTGTCCCCCATCTTATATCTATGCATTTCAATTTTTTGCCCTAAGTGCAGTACCTTACATTTCTCTGTGTTGAAATTCATTTTGTTAGCTTTGGCCCGGCTTTCTAATATATTAAGGTCATTTTGAATTTTCATCCTGTCTTCTGGGGTATTAGCTATTCCTCCTAATTTGGTGTCATCTGCAAATTTGAGAAGCATGTCCCCTATTCTTTCATCCAAATAATTGATAAACATGTGGAATAGCATTGGGCCCAAGACAGAACCCTGTGGCACCCCACTGGTCACTTCTCTCCAGGATGAAGAGGAGCCATTGCTGAGCACCCTTTGGGTTAGGGTTAGGGCAGTCAGTTACTAATCCACCTAACACTTGTATTGTCTAGCCCACATTTTACTATCTTGTTTGCAAGAATATCGTGGGGGACCTTGTCAAAAGCCTTACTGAAATCAAGATATGCTATGTCTACCGCATTCCCTTCATCTAGCAAGCTGGTAATTTTATCAAAAAAAGAGATCAGATTAGTCTGGCATGACTTGTTTTTGAGAAACCATGTTGACTTTTTTTATTATGTTTTTTATTAATAAAAAGTAAAGAGTTATAAAAGTACCACTTATACAACAATCATTTCATATATGTTCTGTCCCCTCCCCACTCCCCCCGTCCCCACATCAACAATACAATCCAAATCCACAAAAGAAAACTGACAAAATCAACAAAACTGACACAGACATAGATATAGACATAGACACTGACATATACAGTAAAAGAAGACTTCCTGAGTTTCGACTAGGTGCGTATTTATCATCGCCTATCTTCATCACTGGTGCTCTTCTGTTATAAGCTACACAAGATGCTTTAATCCTATAACTTCTTTCTATTAACTTAATGAGTGAGAAGCAAATACCTCAATTTCTCACAACACTTAATTTTATATCTTTTGGACATTAATTCTAACGTCCCAAACCTAAACATTTATCCTTCTGTCCCAAGAAACCATGTTGACTTTTAGTGATTATGGCATTCCCTTCTAAATATTCACAGACTCTCTGTTTAATGAACTGTTCTAGACTCTTTCCTGGTATTGATGTCAGACTAACTGGGCGAATGTTGTTGTGATTCTTTTTTTCCCTTTTTGAAGATGGGGACAATGGGCCTTTGCAGACTGCCAGAAATAGTGCACATTAAATTGAGGCACTGCCCTGGCTCAGTGCTAGGGAATCATGGGAACTGTAATTTATTGTGGCACCAGAGCTCTCTGACAGAGAAGGCTCAATGTCCCAGAAAAAAATACAATTCCCATGATTCCCTAGCACTGAGCCAGGGCAGTGCCTCAATTTAATGTGCACTATTTCTGGCAGTCTGCAAAGGCCCAATGTTTGCCCTCCTCCAGTCTGCTGGGACTTCTCCTGTTCTCCAGGAGTTCTCAAAGATTATTGCCAGTGGCTTGGAGATTACATTTGCCATTTCTTTTAATATCCTTGGATGTAGTTCATCTGGTCCTGGAGACTTAAATTCATTTAGGTTAACCAGGCATTCCTGTACTACCTCTTTACTTATTCTGTGCTGCATTTCCCCTATTGTGTCCTCCGTTCCATTTTCCTCAGGTTGAACACCCTTTTCCTTTTGTGAGAAGACTGAGGCAAAGAAGGTGTTGAGTAGTTCTGACTTTTCTCTGTCCCCGTTAGAATTTCTCCATCTTCTCTGCGCAGTGGCCCTACCATTTCCTTCTTCTTTCTTTTGCTATGGAAATACCCCAAAAAAGCCTGTTTTATTGTCCTTAACCCCTCTCTTTAGTGATTTCGCTCTTTTTCCATTTCTTATACATTGTCTGTTTAAAACTTAGTTCAGTT
The DNA here is from genome assembly GCA_026167975.1 of Phrynosoma blainvillii. NCBI lineage: Eukaryota > Metazoa > Chordata > Lepidosauria > Squamata > Phrynosomatidae > Phrynosoma > Phrynosoma blainvillii. The sequence continues at coordinate 229,587,837 of JANUYF010000002.1, read as the reverse complement.
GAAAGTTCTTTTGTCATCTAACCCGGTTTCTTGAGACATCTCCCATTTTTCCTTCTCATTGGAATAGTTTGAGATTGTGCCTTCATTATCTCCCTTTTGAGAAACTCCCATCCATCCTGAACTCCCTTCTCCTTTAGTATTCCTGGCCATGGGATCACTCCCAATGTTTCCCTAAGTTTGTTGAAATCAGCTATCCTAAAGTCTAGAATGAGTGTTTGACTATGCCTAGCTTCTCCTTTCCACTGTATAAGAAACTGCAGGAGAACATGATCACTCCCACCTAAGGACCACTTGCACCCCACTGACCAGGTCATCCCTGTTGGTTAGGATCAGATCTGAAATAGCTGATCCCCTTGTTGCCTCTTCCATTTTTTGGACAAAGAAATTGTCTTCGAGGCAAGTGAGGAATTTGCTAGACCTTGATGTATTGGAGTATTGGCTGAGTTTGACTTCCAGCCAATATCAGGCTAGTTGAAGTCACCCATCACTACTACATCTCTCCTTTCTGAGTGTGTGGTCATCTGTTCAAGAAAGGCATCATCCAATTCCTCAGTCTGACTTGGGGGTCTGTAATAGACTCCTACTATAATATCCCTGTTGTTTCCTTCCCCTTTAATTTTCATCCAGATGCTCTCCACCTGATTTCCAAGATTTAAGTCCTGGATCTCTTCAGAGGTATAAACATCCCTGACATGTAATGCTATTCTTCCTCCTTTCCTGTTTGGCCTATTTCTCTTTAAAAAGGTTATACCTCTCTATTCCTACATTCCAACCATGAGACTCATTCCACCAGGTTTAAGTGATGTCTATTATATCATATTTGCTTTATTGTGCTAGGAGTTCAAGTTCATCTTGTTCATTTCCCATGCTCTGTGCGTTAGTGTAGAGACATCTATGAGCATGTGTCTTCCCCACTTGCTTCTTGTGTGAGGTTTTTTTCCTCCCACTGTTGGGCCCTTACATCATTTGCCTTGTTCCCTCTATAACACTTTGACTATTATTTCCAGTCCATGATGTACTCCTGTCTTCCAAGATACCTTTCAAGATACTGTCTCCCTCCCCAACATGACTCAATTTAAAGCCCTCCTGATCAAATGTTTGTGACTATTGGCAAAAATGCTTCTGCCAACTGGTGTGAGATGCAGCCCATCTCTTGCTAGAAGTCCACCCTCATGGAACTGCAGCCCGTGATCTAAGAATCCAAATTGTTCTTGGCGGCACCATCTATGGAGCGTGTTATTCACGTCTGCTATCTTCCTCTCCCTCCTGGACCTTGCCCTTTAACTGGGAGAAGAACATGTGATAACAATCTGTGCGTCCAGCTCTTTCAGTTTCCTACCAAAAGCCTCATAATCCCTTCTGATATTCTGAAGGCTGTGCCTTGCAGTATCATTGGTTCCCACATGGACCAAGAGGAACAGGTAATGGTCAGTAGGCTTGACAAGTGTTGTCAGCCTCGCTGTCACATCACAGATATTTTCCCCAGGGAGACAACACAACTCCTGGGACATCTTGTCAGGCCCACAAACAGCAGCTTTGCAGGCAATGTGGGACAGGGGGCAAGAGAAGCAATTTATAGTTGGAGAACAGTGCAGCCAGGAAAGGATAAAATTACTCCCAAAATCCCCTTTTAAATTTTAAAGCAGTGCTGCTGTATTTGGTGGTCCATGGACTGATGCTGGTGAGTTTCTAGGAAAGAAACAAACAATTGTATTCAATTGGCACAAATATGGTGCCAGACCCTGGCACACTGGGGGGGGGATACTTGCCCCACATGAGTCCCCACATGAGATAGTTGGAGAAGCACTGCTTTAAAGCAAACAAGTGTTGGTATAAAAATCTTGGCTCAGGTGCAGCTCAGCTCCACAATCTTTGTTAAAGAAAATTAGTTTATCCGAGTATATACATCACTAGCAGCCACTCAGATATTTTATATGAATTGTACACTATTCATATAGGAAGGGAAAATACCAAGTAGATTTTGCATAGTAACTTTGAAACTGGACTACATCTACAGTTGACAGTTAAGAAGTCTAGGAGAGAGAGAGATTCATGACAAAATGGTAGCTAAGTCATATTGCTCTGATGCACCAACTTATTCTTGCCCAGCTAACTAAACTTCACTACTTCCACCTGACTCTTGTGTACAATGAGGAACAGAAACCAAGGAATGGCATTAACCTAGCGATTATGCTGTGCACAGAATGTGATTGCATGGGATGTGCTTGCTGAGGTTTCTAGACCTCTGCTTCCTAGCCTCACCTGGGTGATGTTCCGCGATGCCTTGCAGCATCTCAGGTGGGTGGACACAGACATTGTTCTTGGAGTAGATGATCTCCCCATCCAAGACAGAAGGTGAGCCTCCACTGCTACTAGCGTTTAAGGTCAGGAGGTCAGAAGCTTTCGAAGAGGCACGTCGGAGGAGTCTTCCCAGAGACATTGCCAAGGGAGTTTTTCCATTCTCTGTTGACTTCAGTCAAGCACCTAATTCAAATTGCACGTTTTGTCTGAGGAAAAAGAAGGGGGGGAAAGTGTCACAATGAACAAGACAAATAGGAGCAACAGAAAGGCATGTTCTTTCTCCCTTCATCCAGAAGAAAGTTTGCATTGTCCACAAGCATCCTTTCTTCCTATTCACTTACCTACTTTAGACAATCAGTCAAAAATATGACAAAATGAACTCTGCCTCACAAAAACCTATCCCTTAACAGTCCTATTACACCTTCCACCTTCACATGATTTATTGGTCTTCTTACAACAGAACAGAAATCTGGAAACAGCAACACTGAATTTGCAAGCAGTAACTGAAAATGCATTTGTTTTTAGGTTCACAGCTTTCGTCACAGATCTTTGGTGTTACTTTTAACACTAGACATGTTGTCTTCAGTATTACACAGAAATGTAACATCTTGGAAAAAATACAGAGATGACACAAAACTTTCCAACAAATGCAATGTATAGAAACAGATTTATACAAGAACCATGCAATCATGTTCTGGAACAGAAGCTATCTCTGTTTAAAGTATTCCCATTGAAGAGTTAATTATGACTCAAAAATATGCTAGATACTGTCAATAAACATTTGTGCAAGTATTGCTTTATTTCCCTTGGTTGGCTATAGAACAATGTTGTGAAATGACTTTCAAATAGTGCAGAAAACAGACTATCTTCAAGTGCTTGGCAGTAGAGGATAATCTGGGAATCTGCCATGCCTATTGTTCCCTTCACAGGATAGCAACAACAAGCCTTTATAAACATAGCCTTTCACTCCTCTTGAAAATAGGCTGGAACAGCCCAACACATTCCTGCCATTACCATCATCTGATATGAAACTGCTCCTGCTCCACCAGAAAAACAAGTGGATGGGAAAGTGCTTCCTCTTTCAGGCTTCCCCAAAACACAAAGCGATTCATTTATGTTAAACACTCTTTGTTTGCAGGGTCAGTCTAACCTATCTTGCTTCCCTTGCAGTACAGCTGTAACACCTGGAGATACTAGCCAAGGCACTCCCTGCAAAGGCAAAAACAAATGCTTCCTGGCCTAAGCATGACAACCAGGATGCAGGTGGAAAATAAATACTGGAAGGTAAGGCCAACTCATGCCTTGTTGCCTGCTTGTCCCCCTCCAATCAAATTATTCACTAGAAAATGCTCAGAATAGAAGGATGGAGGAAACAAAAAGGCAGAGGTGCTTCTTACAAGAGACCAAACACCACATAATAGAAGTGTGAAGACATATATGTAAGACACACAAATACTTCTCTTTCTGCCAGTTCTTTAAACTAGGAGTGGGCTGTAGGATTGAAACTCCCATCAACCCTGGTCAGCATAGGATGGTGAAATATGATGCCAGCTATAGTCCAGCAACATCTCAAGAGCCACACTTTACCCACCTATGCTTTGAACTATGATCTCTCTTTCCCTCCTTCTCCCAAAACTTGTCACCTCTTGCATTCTGCAAATTCCATCACCCAGCAGGATAGCAGGAAAATCCTTCCCATCAATTTATTAGACCAAGGGTAGTCAGCACTTGGCAAACATGCAGCCTCTTCTCATTCATTCATTTATCCATTCATTTATTCTATATGCTGCCTTTCTCCCAGAGTGGGACCCAAGACAATTCACAAAAGAAACCAATTAGAATCTACCAATGCAATTTGAAATACAATTATAATAATCACAGTTAAAACAATAGAAAATTATTTTAAAACATACAAACATTAAAAATAAATAATATACACACCCCAATTAAAAAAGCCTCCCTGAAGCAGTTGCATAGTAACTCTCTCTCTCTCTCTCTCTCTCTCTCTCTCTCTCTCTCTCTCTTTTGAATGTTCAAAAAGGAGAACGGGGATGCTCATGGTAAATTCTGGCTAGAGTAGGGTGGGACAATTTTTCCAAACCAGGGGTTTATTAATTTTTTATTACTTCTGCTGTAAAATAAAATGTGGAAAGGATTGCTTTGGCATGGGTGGAGGGAGATATTGCTGTTCTACAGAACTGCTGAAGATATCACACCCTTGATCCATCTATATCATACATCTAGTGTCATACGATCTCATCCTATCACTCATATGAAGAAGCAAATTATTAAACTCCACTGGTCTGAGGACAACCTGCCTGGGCTGTTTCATTTTCTGAAACTTTATTCACTTTGGAGGGTTGCAGACTGCCAGAAATAGTGTAAATTGAGTCCATTTTAGGGTTAGGGTTAGGGAATAATGGGAACTGTATTTTATTGTGGTACCAGAGCTCTCTGACAGAGGAGGCTCAGTGTCTCAGGGGGAAAAAAACAATTCCCATGATTCCCTAGCACTAACCCTAAAAGTGGGCTCAATTTGCACTATTTCTGGCAGTCTGCAACACCCCCCCTAAGAAACTGAGCCTAGTACTCCAAAGTCCATGACTTTGTGCATTGGTTCATTAACAGTAGAGTCGAGCCCCTTTTGTTATGATTGGGAAACTCTGAAGTAAATCTATTTGCAGCATTACGTTTGATGTGATGTGTTATCAAGTGTTTATCTTGTGTGCCTGTGCTTTGTCTTCATAACACTTTCTGTCTTTGCTATGTTGTTTTGTTTTTAATTTGGGGGTTAGGGTGCTAGAAGAGGCTACATTTCTTAACTACATTTTTCCCCCTTCCCTACTCCAGCCCAATTTTGTGACTTGCCTATATGTTTTTATTTTAGACTTTGCATAAATCTCCAGTGCTTTGCTGGAAAGCTGTAGCTTCTGTGTGTACCTTGAAAATATTGCTGGATCCTTGCAGCTGTGTGAAGTCTTCCATAAGAAACCAGTGCTTTAAACCAAACCTTTACCAAAAGCCATTTGTCATTAACTCTCCCTGATAACAGGGGGAAATGTACAGTTAGAACAAATGTGGGTTGTTAGGAGAAATCCTGCCAACAGGATCTTGCCCTCTAGCCATTTGTTCAGAGGGGAAGGGCAAGAAAGAAAGAAAGAAAGAAAGAAAGAAAGGCCAATTGTTTGTATTAACACACTTTTGTGCTGCGGATGATGAAGAGAAGGAGGCAGTAGCCACCAGGGGATTAGGGAAGCCGCCTGCCTGCCTCTTGGATTCTGTGCTGACCAAGCAATCTTGTGCACTGTCCATAGAAACAGTTCTGTGGCTGTATAAAGCACTTTCCTGTTTGCAGAACAGCTGTTCAGTGACAGTAATCACTGTGTGAGAGAGGAAACAAATAAAGTATAACTTTTTAAACAGTTTTTTTTAAATGAAGTATGATTACAGTATTTTAAGAGAAGGAAGGAAGAAGGAAGGAAGGAAGGGTGAAGTGATCACCATGGAGGACCAGCAGTTTTCATGTTGTAAGATTTTCTTTTATTTAAGTTACATTCATACCTTGCCTTTCTTCAAAGGAGCACAAAGTGGTAAACATTGCTTTCTCTTCCTTCTCGCAATAATCCTGTACGTTGTGGCAGGATTACTCAGTAAACTTCTGGAATTTCAAAAGTAGGTGATTTAGGGCATTTACAGACTGCCAGAAATAATGCAGCTTGAGGCAACTTTAACTATCCTGGCTCAGTGCTAAGGAATCATGGGAACTGTAGTTTATTGTGGCACCAGAACTCTCTGACAGAGAAGGCTCTATGGACGTTTTCATACACAAACGTCCCATCCGCCTGGAGCCATTCCGGAACGGAGCCTTCCGCTCACTCCGGAATGGCTCCGGCGGCAGCGACCTAATTCCTTTTAAAAAAAGGAATTACAACTCTGGGGCTTATGCCGGTGGGCGTCCGGAGTTAGAGCTAAAGGGGGCGGGGCTTGCTGCGACGTCATGTGAACACGCGCAGCAAGCCCCGGACTGACGCCGGCTAGCACCGGGGATGGCACCGGAAGGGGCGGGGCTTGCTGCGACGTCGTGTGAAAAATTTGACATTTTGCCGGAGTGGGGCCGGACGGAGGCCGGCTAGCGTCCTCCAAAAGCCCCGTGTGAAAACGTCCAGAGTCCCAGAAAAAAATACATTTCCCATGATTCCTTAGGTTGTTTTACAATATCAGAAATTTGGGTTAAAACAACATTCCAGAAAGCTCTAACCGTGGGACAATCCAACCAAGAGTCTTACAACCTCTCCAGCATTTTGGGGAGGTGTCTTTTGCCATTTTTGATAATCTTATGGGTGTTAAATATCATCTGTGTATGGCCTTTAAGGTTCCCTCCCTCATCAGTGCTGACTATGATTTATAGAGGAGGGGTGTCCAAATGCGTGACCAAGTGGTTTCAGAGATATTCATGTTTATATCAGATTGCCAAGTTATCCTGGCTGGTTGACTCATGCCATAGGTGGATTGTATTAGATTTTTATATATTATGTCTGCCCCACCTTTAGATCTTTGTCCTTTTGCTATACAAATGTATTCATAAAAGGTCAAGGGAGTGACTCCTTTTTTATGGACAGGAATGTATATTGATTGTTAGCCATCATGCAGACAGTGTATTTATTTTTTAAAAAACAAACTTTCAGGACATAAAAAAAAAAGAACAAAGGGGGATTGCATTTAGTGGGGAAATTGTATATCCTCAGAAACATCTAGGGTACCGTTTCATTTTGGGAGTCTCAGATCTTTTGAGCTGGTGGTAGGGGGCTGAGATGCCCTGGTGGGGTGTCACATGCAGTCCATGGCCCATGTGTCTCCCACTTGCATTAAAATATATTATTGATATCCTAGACCAGTTCATATTATCCAGGGGATTGGAGCGTTGTAACTCCCATGACACCGATTCACATTGAGGAACAATCTCTGTGTGTCCTATTGGAGTTGGAGCACAAGCATAACGTGGGATTAACTGGCCTTTTCTTTTTTTATATCCTCATGCCCTCTATCTCCACCTTAGGGAAAACCTTTTTGATCTTCAGCTGCTGCTTTGTTTCTCAGCTCAGCAAAAGGTAATGATAGCTGATGGCTGGCTTTCATTGCATAAAAAGGTCAAAGCTGATGCCTCTTCCCACCCCATGAGTAGAAACGTGTGTGCCTGCCTGAGCAGGCCAGATGTTCTTTGCTCCCACCTCTCCCTTCTTTCCCTTACATTTCTCTTTTGAATGCACCTGCTGTCAGAATTGCAGACCTCACTTTGGAAGCGTGAGCATCTCATTTTTGGCTGAGATGAGAGCTATGCATGATTTAGAAATATGGAGCCTGGGGCCTTTTCACCCTGAACAAGTCTAGCACTAGTATTCTACTTGAACTGCCATGGTTGCATCATATGGATTTCTGGGTCTTGTATTTGGCAGCAATGAGGAGTATTTAGAATTATCAGCCTGAGAGTTTCTCTAGGGCCTCAACAGTAGGTTGGAAAGGGATAAAATACAATACAGTTTCCATGATTCCCTAACCCTAACCTTAAAAGTGGACTCAATTTGCACTATTTCTGGCAGTCTGCAACCCCCGTTAGTGAGCCATGAAACTCATTAAGTGAAGTTGGACCAATTATTCTCCTTTTCTCCACCTGATCTACCTTAGAGGGTTGCTGTGAATACAAAGTGGAGATAAAAAAAGAGAGAGATACCCACCTTGGGCTCTGGAGGAAATGTGGGATACAAACATAACTAATCAACGAAGATGGGTATACAACAGAAATCACCATAGCAGTGGAGAGGTCCTAAGAGCAGTGAAAGAAGAGAAAGGCAAGTATTGAAGGGAGAACCGTGGCTGATATCGATTTACTAGAAGACATGCTGTAGGAACAACAGGTTCAGTATTAACAAACAAATACAACAGGCATGCTGAGTCTCCCTGTCAGCTGATAGAGGATAAGTAGTATACCTGTGTGTGTTGCACACAAGGACTTTTGTTGTTGTTGAAAAACAAAGCATTTAAAGCTTCAAGTTACTATGGACATCTTCCTTTATTTAAAATATCTATAATCTTCCTTTCTACCAGGAGATCTTCAAAGTATCTCTCTGTTCTCATTGAAAACATAAAATCTGCATAATGTAAAAAAGCAAATATATAAAAGACTCAACAAATTGATTATCAGTGAAGTAAAATTACAGGCATAAATTCCAATGAATATCTGCTAAAACTTCAAGAGGGTATAACAGTGTGAGCCTGTCACTGAAAGATTATCTTGTACAGGAGACATTTGAGGCATACAAGACAAGCCTCTGAACTTTCCATAATACTTTGGATCAAGTAATAACTACACTCCAGAATGGTATCCTGGAATTCACACAATGTCCCTGGAAAGAATAATTCCAAAGAGGTGCAGGGAGTCCTATTTCTCAGAAATACCTCTTTAGGCACTCAACACATGTACTTCTCAACCACTTATGGGAGAAATGGAATCTACTCACACAAGCCACAGGATTATCACCAACAGTAAACATGTACATCACACACCAGAATCTTGCACAAACAAATGACTCAAGGAAATGAGCAAGTCGTTACCTCACTGAGGTCTGTCTTAAGGAAATTATTTACTAGGTTTTGTTCTGCTAAGCAAACTTCCTCTTCAAGTCAGATTTCAACTCTTACTTAACAGGACCAACAGTGAACTTCTCAAATCAATTCCTGTTACCTAGCTCATCCAAGGCCACCATAACTTCTGCATATGCGGCATACCTTCCTCAGCCTAGTACAGCATAGTGGTTTTCAAACTGTGTTGCATGGACTGCCGAGATTCCTTGGATATCTAAATACCTGATACTGAGCTTTCTAGTTCAGTAGGTCAGCAACCAGTGACCAAGCTTCCATGAGGTAACTTTTCCATCATCATTTCTCTACCATGCAAGGCTGGAACAGCATTTAGAAGGCCTTCTAAATTAACCACTCTATTCATTCAGGGCAATGGGAAGGCACAACAGGTCTAGCAAGTTACAGCCATCCCACACAAACAGCATATTCTAGGATGGTATATCATGTTCAAAACACAAGGGTTCTCTGACAGATCCCAAGAAGTTACTCAGCTGACCCATATGTTTGGAAGGAGTCCATGTAGGTAGAAAGATTAACCAACAACTCAGAATATGTTCAGCTGCAAAATTCACATGTATGCATTTGGAAAGCTTAAAGGTGTTACAAGATCACTTTGTGTGTCGATTTGCAAAGTTGACCAGGAAGATAAACTGAGGTTCCATTTTTCTTTTCAGGTGTTTTTCATAAAAGGTCTTAGGTGGTATGCAGCTGTTAAAACCCAACAGACCCTCAACCTGGCAGTCTTCCCTGCCATCACATCTCCCGCTCAAAGAAAACGTTCTAAATACCCAGTTTGAAACATTAATTTGAACTCCTCTCATACATGCATCCTCCTGTTGACCTTAACCACCTAATAATTTCACAACACTTTCCCAGTCATATTCAAGGGCCAAGATAATTCTTGATTCTTGTTCCTATGAACCCTCTAAGCTGCTTCCTAATTGCTCAATTCTGCCTCTCATTTAGCTCTCTCATACCATTGAGCATTTACATTTTGCAGGACCTATGCCTCAATCCTTCAGCCTAAATCAGCATCTCGCTTTGACTTCCTGTCTAATAATCTGTGTAACCCTATGGCATATAACTAAAATTCTCATCAATAGCCACAGTTTTAATCCAGCTCTGGTGTTTAGAGGTACAATTCTGGAGTTTAGAGTCTCTTCTCATAACACAGGGGTTTGTTTCATTGGTGTTGCAAACCCACATGATGCTCAACTGCCTGTGTTATGCTAAAACATGCAGCCACACTTCTACTTCAACAGAAATCCTCTTCTACTTTTGCACCTCTCCCTTGCTGTTTTTTTCAATGTCACTTAAAGCAAAAAAATTACTGCTTCCTTTTCCTTTTACCATATCACAGTAATCTTGTTCAATATGCACAATTCGACATTACTTTCAGCATAAGTGTGTCATGTTAGTTTGCAAAATTTATTGATGTTTATACCCCCAGGTTTTTCTTCTTCTTCTTCTTCTTCTTCTTCTTCTTCTTCTTCTTCTTCTTCTTCCGTAATATCACTTATTTCCAACACTTTTTTTACAGCTGGTCCAAAAGCACTTCTCTTATGCCTTTGGAACAGTCAGCTTGTCCATTATCAGCTTTCCCACAAGAATTGCCCCTCTGTACCAAAGCAGAAATTCCAGAGGTGCAAGCTGGGTTCAGGAACGGAAGAGGCACTAGAGTTCACAATGCAAACATACGATGGATAATGGAGTGTACCCGGAAGAAGAAAATCAGCATATGGGTTATAGACTACAGCAAAGCCTTTGACTGCATAGATTTAAAAAAACCTATGTATTGCTCTTAAAGAAATGGGTGTACCCTTACATTTGATTGTCATGATGCGTACCCTATACTCAGGACAGGATGCTACAGTTAGGACAGAATATGGAACCACTGCACTCTGTCACCCTATTTGTTCAATATATATGCAGAAAACATCATACTCACAGCAGATTTAGACTCGGAGGAAGGAGGACTGAAGATTGGTGAGAGGAATATCAACAGTTTAAGATAAGCAGATGACACCATACTACTAGCAGAAAATAACAATGACTTGAAACAATTACTGAAGAAAGTCAAAGAGGATAGTGTTAAAGCAAACTTAATGCTGAACATTAAGAAAACAAAAATAATGACCACGGAGGATTTAAGTAAATTCAAGTTAGATGATGAGGAAATTGAAATAGTTAAAGATTTCCCATACCTTGGATTAAAATAGAGATTGAAGTCAAGAAACCAGAAGAAGACTAGGGGGGGCTGCAGACTGCCAGAAATAGTGCAAATTGAGTCCACTTTTAGGGTTAGGGTTAGGGAATCATGGGAACTGTATTTTATTGTGGCACCAGAGCATTCTGACAGAGAAGGCTCAATGTCTCAGAAAAAAACAATTCCCATGATTCCCTAGCACTAACCCTAACCCTAAAAGTGGACTCAATTTGCACTATTTCTGGCAGTGTGCAACCCCCTAGGACTGGGAAGGGCAGCTATGAAAGAATTAAACAAGATCCTTAAGGGCACAGATATAAAACTGAATACTAAAGTTAGGATTGTCCAAGCCATCATACTGGATGTCAGAGCTGGACAGTGAAGAAAGGAGAAAGAAATTCAACTCATTTGAGATGAGGAGCTAAGATTACCATGGATGGCCAAAAAAGACAAACAAATGGATCCTAGAACAGATCAATCCTGAACTGTCACTGGAAAGTAAGATGACTAAATTGAGGCTGCCATAGTTGGCCACATCATGAGGAGGTATGACTCACTAGAAAAAATAATAATGCTAGAAAAGGTGAGAGGCAGTAGAAAGAGGAGACTGAATATCAGATTGATAGACTCAATCAAGGAAACCATGGCCCTGAGCCTGTAGGACCTGAGATGTTAAGGATATGAGTCAAAGTTGACTTGGAGGCAGTTAACAACAAAACAAAGTGGACAATTCTGAGTTTACAGTCATATATCATATATTCACAAATGGACTATCATATGATTTCATAACATTCCTGGGGGTCACCCTAGATGAAACATAAAACCATCAGATTCCAAAAGAGATTTATTTGCATTTCTGTAGCAGACCCTCTTCTCTCACATTCCAACCTAGGACCATGTAGATAACCTACAGTTTTAGATAAACTGCCTAGAAGGATATAGATAATCTTTTCTTCCATCCTGACCCACATGCTTTCTGATGATAAAAGATATGATAAAAGAGATCTGCTGATCTTCAAAATTTGTATTCAGTATTGTGATTTTTGCATTGGCCTAAGAAATAATCTGGATGTGTATTAAGACTTCTTAAACTAATAAAAATTTAGGAAGACTTATCTGTCAGCCTATGGAAACTCCCTAACCTGCCCACATCCCTGTCCTGCCACTGGAAGGAAAATACTTTTTCACTCAGGTACACAACTGACTGGTACAGGAAAGGGCTTTTAACAAGTGGACATTGTACCTTATTAATGTGCTTTTAAATTGTTTTGTAAATCAACATTTTAATGTAATTTATCTATTTGTGTTTTAATATTATCTTCGTGCTTTTATTGCCATCTGTTTTTAGTCTTGTAACCCACTTTGAGTACCAATTTTGGGAGACAGGTTGGAAACAAATTTAAAAAGAAAAAGAAAATAGCTTCCTTAGAAGCTGTTTCATTAAACATATGAAGGATATACTTTCACTGAAATATATACTTCACTTATGTATTCGCAAGCAGACCCATTTTTATTCTTAGTACCTAGTTTCTAGCAAGACATCCATTATGAAATGCATTTTCATCTATACATTTGTTCCCTATGGACATTCCATGGGAATGTGCACGTGGCCAAAAGACCATTCGACTGTGAGACACACATCACTGGAATAAAATCAACAGGGTCTGGAAGAATAGCACTGAAATGCTTCAGTTATCTTTCCATTTAAACATAGAAATGAAGAAGAAGGAAAGAATTAGTGAATGTAGGAGAAAAATGACCCACCCCAAAAGGGGGGAGGGAATATTATGCATGAGAACTACCAGGTGGGAAAAAATAGGAGACTGCGGTCCTTTTTTAAAAAAGCTCAGCTGTTCATTGTTCAAGTTCAAAGTACTGACACCATATGTTATGAGATCCATACTTTATGGCCCCCAGGGCCTGGTATGAATTATTCATTGCATTCAGGTGGTGGGGGAGGAAAGGAACGACACAACCTTCTTCACTGTGGCAGCATCCCTATAAATTAAGAAATGAGCAGGGCAAACTGCTCATTAGCAGCCTGATCCTATGCTGAGTTAAGAGTAGGATTAATTAGTTTAGACACACCCAAACCTGCACAGGATTAATGAGCTGTTTTGCACTTTCATGTTCCTTCCCCTTCCTCCAGTCAAGGTGGCTTCATCTTAGTTCAGTTTAAAATAAAGCTTCTAAAGTAAGTAGAACAAAACACAGGAGACTATCAAAGAAAAGCAGCAATCTCAGAAAAATTAGGTATGCTTTTCAAAACCAGTACCCATTCTATATTGCCAGCTAACTGGGAAGAAGTGAAGGTTCCAGTTTCACCATTATGTTCCATCAGCTGCAGGGAAGCCAGTCTAACTCATAGCATTTCTGAAACAGAATTACATGATAGGTTTTTGTGGATTTTTCAGGCTGTGAGGCCATGTTCTAGAAGAATGTATTCCTAACATTTTGCCTGCATCTGTGGCTGGCATCTTCAGAGAATGGTGGCATGGAAGTGAGTGGGGTTACCCCACACACTTCCATGCCACCAATCTCTGAAGATGCCAGCCACAGATGCAGGTGAAAGATCAGGAATACATTCTTCTAGAACATGGCCTCACAGCCCAAAAAACTTACAAAAACTTATGGATGCCGGCCATGAAAGACTTCAACTTCACACAGAATTACATGACTTGCATACCATTCTGCAGCCCTTCACTGCCAAACTAGATTATTTCTTCTTCTTTTTTTTAATTAATTAAAAAAGAACACCATGCAAATACAACTCAGGATTCTGGTATATTAACTCTAGGAAAACCCAGTGTGACAGAAGAGGTGAAACACTTGTTCATCTTTTATATATATATTATATATATATATATATATATATATATATATACACATTCATTCCTCTGGCAGGCACATCATTGTAAGGATGTGCATTCATATTCCCCACAGAAGACTCATGACCCACAGAATATATACTATGTGGCCCTAAGGAGAGATGCCCAAGGGAAAGCATGCTCCCTTTGCAGCCATGATAACTCAAGACAACATGCACACTCATCTCTTCCCTCTTCATATTACTTTCATGATTTCAAGACTCCTACAGAACGCATCTTTCAATATGCGATGGCAAGTCCGTCCGTGCTTTTCCACCATGATACTTTCCTGCTATTAATAAACAGTTTCCCATCTTTCACTATGCTGAGGTTGTCCTATTTTGGCCATATCATGAGAGGAAAGGACTCACTACAAAGACTACAATGTTTGGTAAAGTGGAGGGCAACAGGCAAAGAGTCTTCCAGATGGATAGAGAAGCCTTGGCCATGAATCCGCAGGAGCTGAGCAGGGTGGCTGAGGACAGAGGGACCTGGAGGGCTCTCCTTTCCTAGGGCTGCTGACATGGGTCAAAGCCAAATGGAAGGCAGTGAACAAGAAAAACCTGTGCTTCATTCACCTACTGTTACCAGTACAGCAATTCCCCAATACCTGGGTGGCCAGATGCCATAACCGTATAGGAGGACAAGGAACCGCAATGTGTAGGACATTGGAGAAAAAAGTAGGACGTGACCAAATCAAAGCTGGAAACACCCACATAAATATAAATCCATGCTTCTTAGTCATGGTCCAAATGGAGCACATTTTGAAATTCCTCCTGGACCAAGGTAACCAGACAGCCTCCTTATCCAAGGCGCGTCCTACATTTCAGCCGTCTGCCCAGGAGGAATTCCAGAATGTCCTCCATTTTGAGCATGACTCCGAAGCAATGGATTTATATTTATGGGAAGGCTTGTCGCTTTTATTTGGTCGTGCCTCACATTTTTTCCCCCCTGGAATGCCCTACATTTCCAGGTCCCTCGTCCTCCTTTGTGGTAAGGAGATCTGGTCCCCCTGCTCCGGGAGAGAAGGCTGAAATGTAGGGCACGTCCTGGAAAAGGAGGACGCCCGGCCACCCTCTCCATCGCTGGCGTTAACAATCCCAAACCCAGGGCCAAGGTGCACATTAAAAATCCCTGGACCAATGCATGCCTCCAAGCCCCCATCAAGGACAGAGAGAGAGAGAGAGAAAGAGAGAGAGAGGAGCCCCTGCAACAAGGGGGCTTCTCCATCCCAGCCAGGCATTTTTGTCCCCCCCCTTCCCCACCCAATTGGGAAGAAGCACCCCAGGGCCTCAGAGGGGAAGACCCCCTCCCTCCAGCGCCCTCCGGCAAGACACACACCTGAGAGAGGAAGGACCCTCACCCCAAGACCCCAAAAGGCCCAAGAGGGCTAGTCCGCACCCAGAGGCCACTGCCACTGCCACCGCCTCCTGGATCCTGGAGCCTGGCCGCGCAAGAGGAGGATCTGCGGGAAGGAGGCGCGGCCAGCCCTGGACACACACCGCCTCCCTCTGCCTCTGCCTCTGCCTCTGCCTTGCCCAGACCGACCCAGCCCCTTCTCCTCCTTCCCCTTCTCTCCCGGATCCGACCCGCCTTTGGGGGTAGAGAGAGCCAGGGGGGCAAGGAGGCAGTCCTCCCACTCCTCCTCCACCTCTGCATTTACTGCATAATAAGGGCGGCTATGAAAGAACTAGGAAAAGATCCTAAAATGCAAAGACATACAACTCAGCACAAAAGTCTGAATCATACAAGCCATTGTATTCCCTATCACCATGTATGGATGTGAGAGCTGGACAGTCAAGAAAGAAGATAGGAGGGAAATCAATGCATTTGAGATAATGTGGTGCTGGAGAAGAGTGCTGGAGATCCCATGGAAAGCCAAAAGGACAAACAAATGGGTCCTAAAACAGATCCCTAGAAACCAAGATGACAAGACTTTGGGGGGTTGCAGACTGCCAGAAATAGTGCAAATTGAGTCCACTTTTAGGGTTAGGGTTAGTGCTAGGGAATCATGGGAATTGTTGTTTTTCTGAGACATTGAGCCTTCTCTGTCAGAGAGCTCTGGTGCCACAATAAACTACAGTCCCCATGATTCCCTAACCCTAACCCTAACCCTAAAAGTGGACTCAATTTGCACTATTTCTGGCAGTCTGCAACCCCCCTTAGAGACTGTCATACTTCGGACACATCATGAGAAGGAATTACTCATTGGAAAAAACAATAATGCTACACGTGGAAGGAAGCAGAGCGAGAGGAAGGCCACATACGAGATGGATGGACTCTATTAGGGAGGTCACAGGTATGAATCTGCAGCAACTTAGGGTCTTTACAGGCTGCCAGAAATAATCCAGCTTGAGGCCACTTTAACTGTCCTGGCTGTCCTAGGGAATCATGGGAATTGTAGTTTTTCTGAGATATTGAGCCTTCTGTCAGAGAGCTCTAGTGCCACAGTAACCTATACTTCCCACGATCCCCCAGCACTGAGCCAGGACAGTTAAAGTGGTCTCAAGCTGGATTATTTCTGGCAGTCTGTAAAGGTCCTAAGCAGAACTGTGGAGGACAGGGAGTCTTGGAGATGTCTTATCCACAGTCATCATGGGTCAAGATCAGCTTGAGAGCAGTTAACAACGCCAACAAAGCACCACAGCAGTGTGGCCTAGTGGTTGGACTATGATTCTGGACAGTAAGGTTCAAATCCCAACTCAGCCACAGAAACAACTCGATGCTCTCTCAGCTTCAGGGGAAGGCAAGGGCAAATCTCCTTTGAACAAATCATGCCAAGAAAACCCCTTAGGGCAGGGGTAGGCAACCTAAGGCCCGGGGGCTGGATGCGCCCCCCCCCGAGGCCTTTGGACCGGCCCCAAGCCGGTCCCGCTGCTGCTGGCGCCCGCCATGATATTGATTATTGTTATTACTTGTTCTTGGGGTTTTGTTTGCAAAATCTCCACAGGGGTTTTGCCATGGCTTTTCTGGGGCTGAGAGAGTGTGCATGCATATTTTTTCAAAAAAAAAATTTTCAAAAAAATATTTTTTTTATTTTTATTTATTTATTTATTGTGTGTGCTTTGGCCCCCCAGCAACTTGGCCCCCAGCTCACAAAGGTGGCCTACCCCTGCCTTAGGGTCTCCAGAAGTTGGAAATGGCTTGAAGGCACACAACAAAGCACAACACACAGAGAACTAGAAGAGCAGGTCACCAGGGCTCAGTGCACTCAGGTGACAAAACTGCAAACCCAAAGTGGAACCTCTCCTTCTTCCCCTGCCTCAACCTGTTTATAGCTTAAATCAATGGACTGCAACAAAGTCTGAAAAGACATGAGATAAAGAAAATTGTTATATAGAGTTCCCATGTGTGTGTGTTGTCTGCCTTCAAGTTTCTTCCAACTTATGGCAACTCTAAGGAGAACCTATCATGGGGTTTTCTTGGCAAGATTGGTTTGGAGGAGGTTTGCCTTTGCCTTCCCCTGAGAGAGTGTGAGTTGGACATGGTCACCCAGTGGGTTTACGGCCAAGTCGGGAATCAAACCCTGGTCTCCAGAGTCCTAGCCCAACACTCAAATCACTATGCCACATTGGTTGCCCAGAATTTCCATACCTTGGATCTGATATTGACCAGAACGCAGACTGCAATCAAGAAATTAGAAGGAGGCTAGGAATGGAAAGGGCAACTATAAAAGAAATTGACAAAAATCATGAAGTGCTAAGATAGAACTCTGAACACTGAAGTGAGGATAGTCCAAGCCACTGTATTCTGCATCACAATGTACGGATGTGAAATGGAGTGAAGAAAGCAAATGGGAAGAAAATCAACTCATTTGAGGTGTGATGCTGTAGAGGAGTGCTGAGGATACCATGGAAGTCCAAGAAGACAAACAAATGGGTCCTTGAACAGTTCAAGCCTGAATACTCCCTGGAAGCCAAGATGGTTAAACTGGGGCTGTCATAATCTGGCCATGAATCATTAGGAAAGACAATGATGCTGGAAAAGGTAGAGGGAAGTAGAAAGAGAGGAAGACCACATGCTGGATGGTTATATCAGGGAGGCCACAGGCCTGAATCTACAAGACCTGAGCAGAGCAGTTGAGAACAGGGGATCTTGAAGATGTCTCATCCACAGGGTCACCATGAATCAAAGTCGACTCGAGGGCAGCTAACAACAAAACTGAGATGCAAAACTGCAACACAATGCAATCAGAAGGAAATAGACAAAGTATTATGTAGTTAGCCCTTCACATTGATGGATGCAGTCATCCATGGCTTGAAAATAAATTCCAAAAAACATACTCTGATTTTGCCATTTTTTAAGGGACATCATTTCACTACACCGTTGTATTTAATGGGACTTGAGCATCCACAGATTTTGGTATCCATGGTGGGTACAGTATCCTGCTGGAACCAAACCCCAGAGGATACCAAGGGCCCAATGTATTTCTTACATATTCAGTTATATTAGAGATACATATTATCAGATGCTCCCTTAACTTAAAAAAATTATTATTTTTAACATTAAAGCTTTCATGAATCTAATCCAGTTCAAATAAATATGCCTATTTTGTTCAGTAATTTGTTGTAGCCAACAGCTGCAGTAAAGAACATAGAACTACACACATCTCTCTGAATAAAAATGTGACTGGATTAACCAAAAATTATGAGTGATCTGAATGCCAAGCCTAGGTAATTTCATTTCTGTATTGGATTATATTTATCACTAAACTTGTATTTCTGTTTCAAATGAGTCTGTGCTCACATTTCAACTGACCTGTTTCAAGTTGTTCCAAAAATAGTATTCTGTCTAGAGATATTAGACTGGAGTCTTACACACACTTAACTGGTAATGACACTAAACTCAGCAGGATATACTTCAGAGTACATATATACAACATTGTTCTGTACATTTATGCTGTGTAAAGTATTCACACCTGAAAAGTGAAAATCATGCAAAAATTTGAGTAGTACTGTAACAGAGTTCATTTTATTTGCTTCTTTGTGTGAGCATTAAAAATCCAAGGGAATTTCCAGTGATGAATGCTATGTGTCACACCAGACCAAAGGGGTCAGATATAACTAAACTGAGGAACTAGCAAATTTCTAAAACATGCTGTTCTGATGCATCAGATATCCCATGACAATTTCAGCATGTATTATATCCAACATGTATTCTTATTGTGATTGTTACAAAGTATCTCTCTGAAGTCAGGAATAGCTTGCAAATTATGTGATTTAGGTCCTATACAGACTGCCAGAAATAATGCAGCTTGAGGCCACTTTTAACTGTTCTGGCTCTGTGCTAGGGAATCATGGGAATTGTAGTTTTTTTCTGAGACACTGAGCCTTTCTACAGTTCCCATGATTCCTTAACACTGAGCCAGGGCAGTTTAAGTGGTCTCAAGATGGATTATTTCTGGCAGACTGTACAGGCCCATAGTTGTATTTATGCCTCCCAAAAACTGAGTATTAGATAGCAAATGAAATTCTGTTACCAAGCACTTAATAATGCATAAACCATGAAGCATTGGATTCCATAAAACACGAATCATTACAAGTCTCAATGTCCACCAACAGGGAATGGAAAACAGAGGTATTCAAATTAATGTTTTTAGGTTTTGCTATAATCTTGCTCCATTTCACAGGAGTCTTCCTGAAGCAAACTTTAAACCATATACATGTTTAACTGTCCAGAAACTCTGAGTTGAAAACAAACATTGTGGTTTTTTTTAAAAAAGCTTCTTACATCAGTCCGGTCTACTTCCTATTACAATGTTTGCCCTAAATCAGTATCTCTTTTCAATAAATAGTTTTTAAAATCAGCATGGGGGTTCATGTATCAGTAAAGTAGTTAAGGCTATGGAGTAATTAGTAGTTAAATTTGCAGCTCAGCAGATTTAAGAAAGCACAGCGTTCTGCAAAAGGACCATTTTGCCCATGAATGTTCTGTCCTGCATCTTCCATCGTGTAAACTGAAATTACGTCATTCAAGTTGACTCACTTGGAAACAGTAACTCTATTTTTTTATGCAGACATTTCAGCCCTTCTTGATCTCGTCACCTCAATTGAAGTAAGAGAGCCAGGTTAAATGTTGATTAGCTCTCAAAAGTCCACCAAAAGGGAGATTTGGAACTAATTTAACAGCAGAGTGAAAAGGCACTTTAACCCTTGAGTTTTTTTAAAGCTTTGCACACATTTTTAAATACAGGTAATCCTGTCCTTGTTGCAGGTATTTCTGTCTTTGTCAGCTAACTCTCAAAGTCCACCAAAAGAGAGATTCAGAACTAATGTAATGACAGAGTGAGAAGGCACTTTAGCTCCCCAGGCATTTTTGGGGAAAGCTTCGCACACATTTTTAAATGTAGATATTTCTGTCCATGTTGATCTTGTCATCTCAACTGCAGCAAGTGAGCCAGGTTAAGTGATAGTGGTTAGCTCTCAAAGTCCACCGAAGAGAGAGTCAGTACTAATTTAATAGCAGAATGAAAAGGCACTTTAGCCTCCAGGGTTCTTGGGGAGAAGCTTCACATGCATTTTTAAATACAGGTATTTCTGTCCTTGTTGCAGGTATTTATGTCCTTCTGCCCTTGTCAGTTAATTCTCAAAGTCCACCAGAGAGAGATTTGGAACTAATATAATGCAAAGTGAAAAAGCACTTTAGCCCCCCCAAGGGCTTTTGATGGAAAGCTTCACACACATTTTTAAGTGTAGGTATTTCAGTCCTTGTTTATCTTGTCACCTTAACTGCAGCAAGTGAGCTAGGTTGAGCATTGCTGGTTAGCTCTCAAAGTCTACCGAAGAGAGATTTGGAACTAATGTAATGGCAGAGTGAAAAGGCACTTTAGTCCTCTAGGATTCTTGGGGAAAAGCTTCACAGGCATTTTTAAATGCTGGTATTTCTGTCCTTGTTGATCCTGTCACCTCAACTGCAGCAAATGGTAGTTAGCTCTCAAGTCCACCAAATGGAAATTCAGAACTAATGTAATAGCTGTGTAAAAAATAATTTTAGCCCTTCAGGGATTTCAGAGGAAAGCCTTGCACAAATTTTTAAATGCAGGTATTTCAGCCCTTCTTGATCTTGTCATCTCAACTGCAGCATATGTGCAAGGTAAAGTGTTGCTGGTCTCTCAAAAGTCCACCAAAACGGAGATTCAGTACTAAAGAATGGTAGAGTGAAAAGGCGCTTTAGCGCTCCAGGGTTTTTTTTGAGGAAGTTTTGCATGTATTTTTAAATGGAGGTATTTGTCAGTGAACTCTCCAAGTCTGTCAAAAGGGAGATTTGGAACTAATTTAAGAGCAGAGTGAAAGACATTTAGCTGTTGAGTTTTGAGGGGAAAGCTTCACACGCATGTTTAAATGCAGGTATTTCTGTCCTTGTTGCAGGTATTTTCGGTCCTTCTCAGTTACTCACAAAGTCCACCAAAAGGGAGATTAAGTACTAATATAATGGCAGCGTGAGAAGACACTTTAGGCCCCCCCCTCAGGGTTGTTTTTTTTGGGGGGGGGATTTTGCACATATTTTCAAATGCAGGTATTTCTGTTCTTGTTGGTATTGTCAATTAAGAATCAAATCCACCAAAAGGGAGATTGGGAACTAATGTAATGGCAGAGTGAGAAGACACTTTACCCCCCCTCAGGGTTGTTTTTTTTGGGGGGGGGGATTTTGCACATATTTTCAAATGCAGGTATTTCTGTCCGCGTTGATCTTGTCAGTTTACTCTCAAAGGCCGTCAAAGGGGAGACTGGGAACTCCTTTGAGGGCGGAGTGAAGAGGCCCTTTGGCCCTTTTGTGTTGGTGATGGCGATGGCGGGGGAGGCTTGTCCCTCTCTCTCAGAAGGGGAGGAGGAGGTTCCTGTGCAGGTCCTCCACCTCCATCTCCCACATGCTCCGGTTGAAGGGGTTGCCCGAGAGGTCGGTCACCTTCAGGGCCCGGAGGGTGGGCTCGGGGCTGACGGCCTGCACCAGGCCCAGCACCATCACGTACTTTCCGGGGATGAGGCAGGGCCGCCCCTGGGGGACTCCGTCCGCCCCCAAGGCCACGAAGGCCCCGCCGCTCCCGTCCCGCAGCCGCAGCCGCCCTGCCTCCGCCTCCGCCTCCGCCTCTTCCACCGTCCCCTGCATCCAGACCAGCGGCACCTCCAGCGGGGGAAGGCCGCGCTCCTCCCGCCCCAGGAGCCACGGGCCGCCCGGGGAATGACGACGGCAGCCACGCAGCTGCGACGCCAGCACCTTCACCGGCGGCGCCTGCCAAGAGCGGGGCTCCTTCCCTGACATGGCGCCGCTCCCGCCGCTTTTCGCCCGGCGCGAGGGATGACGGGAACGCAGAGCCCCTCGGCCAATCGCCACAGAGTTGCCACCACAGTCGCGCGAGATTGCGCTCCCTGACCATAGAGAGGGAGAAAAGAAAGGATAGAGTGACCCTGTGGTCCCTATTGAAAACATAGAACTACACTTGTCCCTCCACATTCGCTGGGGTTAGGGGCACAGGACCCCCGTGAATGTGGGGAAACCGCAAACAACAAAAACACTAGGTTTTTACCTGAGAGAACACCTCTCTAGGAATCTCTAGGTCCTCCAGTGCAACTCTGTGGTCAGCATCTGTCAGATATTGGCCATAGAATTGTACTGGAGGAGCTACAAATGCCTAGTAGAGTGTTCTCTCTAGGAATCTCTCGGTCCTTCAGTGAGACTTTTGGTTAAAGTTGACATAGAGTTGTGTTGGAGGACCTAGATATTTCTAGAGAGGACATATTAATAAAACCTGTGAAAAATCAAATCCACAAAAGTGTATAGAATCCTAGAGTTGGAAGAGACCTCAAGGGCCATCCAGTCCAACCCACTGTGCCATGCAGGAACCCACTATCAAAGCATCCCCTGTGACAGATGGCCATCCAGTCTCTGTTTAAAGATTTCCTAAGAAGGAGTCTCCTCCACTCTCCGAGAGAGAGAGTGCTCCGCTGTCAGACAGGTTCTTCCTAATGTTGAAGTGGAATCTCATGCCCGGGTTGGCAATGTGTAGGAAAGTACAATAACATCCAAAATCCACCAAACAGCCATACCTTTTTTTAGGCCAAGCACAGTGTATGAAATATATGCCACAAGCATTCAAAGCTCCACTTCTTTGTCAGACAAAGACTGTTTAAAAATCCTATTAAAACTGTTTCCTGAAGTTAGGAACATAATCTTGTAACATTTTTGCAGTATGCCTCACTTTAAATCACGCCATGTAGAACCATGGCATCAGGTTCAAACTCAGATGTCCTCTACTTTTGCTTTTGATGGAGAACAGCCTTTTTCTTTGTTAAAAAGATGGCTAGCCCCAGAGGAAGATGAGAGGCCCTCCCTCCATCATCATAGCAACTATCACTGCTATGGCCTCTCTCTATATTGAAGACAATATAGTAAAGGTGCCATCTTCATCCTCGCCCCAGCTAAACAAAGGTGCTACAAAATCTCTAAATACTGATTCTACTGACTAACATGGCTATATCTTTGAATTTTACTTTTTCTCTCTTGTGTTTTTTAGATTGTAAGTCTAACAGCAGGGAACTGTCAAATTAGCACAATTGGAGAGCATTTCTGAAGAGTGGGGTATGAATACAATAAATACAAATAAAAATAGGTGTATGACTTTTTAAACACTTGCCTGATGAAGAAGCCAGTGGAGATTTGAAAGCTTGCATCATGTATTTTGTGCATTTTGGTTGTTCCAATAAAGATATCTCTGTTTTGCAGATTTTGGATGTTTGGATGGTTCATATTGTGAGTTTGTATGTTGCGTGCCTTCTAGTTGTTTCTGACTTACGGCAACTCTAAGGTGAACCTATCATGGGGTTTTCTTGGCAAGGTTATTGAACTAACTTTAAATGATTTTCCCTTTGAGTGACTAGTGTTTTTTGAGTTGGGCCGTAGACATGCCGACAGGTAGAACCACTTCATGGGGTACATCTACACTGTAGAAACAATGCAGTTTGACACCACTTTAACTGCCATGGCTCCATCCTACAAAATCCTGGGATTTGTAGTTTTGTGAGGCACCAGCACTCTTAGGCAGAGAAGGCTAAAGACCCTGGGAAACTACAAATCCCAGGATTCCATAGGATGGCACTACAGCACTTAAAAATGCAGTCAAATGGCATTATTTCTACAATGTCGTTGTACCCTTGGTTTCTACAGAACTGCAGCCAATGACTATTTTCACATTTCTAAGGACAGAAGGGAGAATCTAACAAAGTACTGAGATAAGCTATGTTCACTGAACAGTATATTCAGTTTACTTAGCATTTTGTGTGGGTATTTGATGGTTTTCACTATTAGCTACATGGTGTCACTGTGAAATATAATTCAGTATCATGTTTAAGTGGTGGTTTCATTTGGTTGGGATAGACAGTATTCAGTTAACATACCTTATCTCAGTACTTTATTTATAAATTTATTTTATTTAGTTATACTTTCTTAGTTTCTCCCTTCTATCTTTGGGATTGTTTGTGACACCTTCTTGTTGTGGTTGTTTTCAAATTTCCGTCATCCTCGTTTTAGAGATGTGTCACTCTGAATGTTTTCTCTCTATATAGTTTCGTCACCGAATGCCAACCTTTCCCTGGGAAAATATGGGCTAGCCTCCGAATCTACCTATTCAAAAAGATGGTTTGGACCACATTTTTACACCCCCCTGCTCCTCCTTCGTTGGTTTCTTCCCAGGGCAAGGCAGGGGAGGAAGGCCTCGGAATGTTGACAGCGTCGCCTAGCAACAGGAGAGAGGATGGAGCCCAGCAGCAGCGAGTGAGTGGCCTTGGACCAATTTGAGGCACTGGGACCAGTTTAAGGCACTGGGACCAGTTTGAGGCACTGGGTTCGGGTTCAGGAGGGGCACGCCTTCTGACAAGGGAAGGTTTTCTTCAAAAATGCTTCTCCAATGCAAGGAAAGAATATAGGCTGCATCCACACTGAAGAAATAATCCAGTTTGACACCGCTTTAACTGCCATGGCTCAGTGCTAGGGAATCCTGGGAACTGTAGTTAATTGTAGCACCAGAGCTCCCTGATAGAGAAGGCTAAATGTGTCACAAAACTACAGTTCTCAGAGTTCCCTTGCATTGAGCCATGGCAGTTAAAGCGGTCTCAAACTGGTTTATTTCTGCAGTGCGGATGCAGCCCCTTTACACATGAATACATCACTATTTCTTGAAGAAGCACAGGTTTTTAAATAAAGGAATTTCTGTAAGCCATGGTTGTAGATTAGTATATATTATAGAATATACAATCCAGATATACAATATTGCCATCCTTTTCCTTTGGGTTGTATATTATACACCAATCTACATTGTTTCTTTGATTTAATTTAAGCAGAATTTTAAAAATGCAGGACTCTTCAGATTTGTTGTTCTATGCTTTCACTCTACTGTGGAGTTTTCTGAGGCTGAGACTGTGTGACTTGCCTAAGGTCACCCTGTGGGTTTCCATAGACAAGCAGGGATTTGAACCCTGGTCTCCAGAGTCATAGTCCAGCACTCAAACCACTATGCCAGGCTGGCTCACTCTTCAAATAGATTGCTGTAAACGTAGCTTTTTTGTACAAGGGAAGCTTGAAATACAAAAGAGTAAATGGACATTTGTGTTAATTCTGTTGTTGGAGGGGAAATAAGTCCTGTAAAAGAAGAGTCTTTGAAATCTTGTTGTGTGCCTTCAAGTTGTTTCCAAATTATGGGGACCCTAAGGCGAACTTATCATGGGGTTTTCTTAGCAAGTTTCTTCAGAGGAGGTTTGCCGTTGCCATCCTCTGAGGCTGAGAGAGAGTGACTTGCCCAAGGTCACCCAGTGGGTCTCATGGCTGAGTGGGAATTCGAAGCCGGTCCTCCAGAGTCCTTATAGTCCAATGCTTAAACCACTTTCCCTTGAAATCCAATGATCAGTTTATCCCCTGAATGCTACTCAGGCAGCCCATCACCACCGTCCTCCATTTCTCTCCATTCTCTATCCCCACACAAAAAAATCCACAGGTACTCCTTTTCATAACACGTTTTATTAGAAAACAGGTTGAGAATTCTTGGGACCTGAAGTGTTTCAGATGTTTGTTTTTAATTTGGAATACCTATCTTTGCATGTATGTAAATAATGAGGTATCTTGTACATGAGACCCAAGTGTAAATACAACATTTATTTACATTTCTCATACACATAGCATGAAGATAATTTTATACAATATTTTTAATAGTGTGCACGAAACAAAGTTTGTGTACATTGAGCCATCAGAAAGCAAAGATGTCACTGTCTCAGCCACCCCTGGAAAAAGTTTTGGTTAATGAAAAGTAGGTTAATGAAAGAATGAGAAGATGGGTATGAATAGAATAGAATAGAATATGAATAGAAAGTCTAGGTAGAGAAAGTTACGAAAGTAAGAGAAATCGGGGAGGAAAGAATATTGGGTTAAGGGAGAGATATTTGGAGATGATATTAGCATATAAGAGAGAAAGCAAGACAGGAGGTAAAATATTTATCAGCACAGCTGTGGCATAAAAAATAGCCAGGAAATGGGTTCTAAATACAGGTTCGCATGACGTCTTGATGTTTTGATAGAAATTAAGTTATTAATTTTAAAAATATTTTGGAAGGTCATCATTTATTAGTATTAATATTATTAATTAGTTATTAAGATCAATATTATTATTTTAGATATGATACTATTATGACTTTATGATTTTATATTTCATTTAGCTTTTACCAATACCTGAATTGTTGAAATATGTGTATATTGTTAATAGAGCATGTTTATGCTGATGTTCAGTAAAAATAATTTTAAGAAGAAAAGGTTTTGGTTCTGTTAAATACTTTGGATTTCAGAATTCTGGATAAGGGTCTCTACTTTTCCCCCATCTGAACAGTCATTAGGATTTCCTAACCTTCTTTCCAAACTTTCCTTCCTAACTCTGCCATTCTGGGTAAATTAATCTAGTAAAGCTTGCTGAATTTGCTTGTGATTAAATATCCAAGGGACTGGTGTGGTGTAGTGGTTGGAGCATTGGACTATGACCCTGGAAATCAGGGTTTGAATGCCAGCCCAGCCATGTAAACCCACTGGGTGATCCTGAGCAAGTCACATTTTCTCAGCCTCAGAGGATGGCAGTGGTGAACCACTTCTGAAGAAACTTGCCAAGAAAACCCTGCCATAAGTTCACCTTAGGTTCACCATATGTCAGAAACAACTTGCAAGCCATAGAGCTGCACTACATGGTACTCACCCCCACTCAAAACAAGAAGCTTCCCAGTATCCATGTCAAGCATGAATCTCTTCTTCTTTCTTATACTTTTCGTTATTCAGGAAGAATTGAAAGCGTCTCCCTTGCCACTGCACAATTCTAGACACCTCTTTTGTCATTTTCATCAGTTCTTTGCACCACCACCCCATTATCTTTCCTTAGTTTTATTTCTTTAGCCCTTTATCCCATCCTTGCTGAAACAGTTTCTCTGTATATTGATCCATTCCTGGCCACAATTCTAAGTGCTTGTTATAAAGCCCTATTCAGATTACACCCAGATTATCTGAAAGACTTGTATCTCCCCACATAAACCCACCCTGTCTCAGATCTTCTGGGATGGCTTTCTCTTATTCCCGCCACCCTCCCGGTCTGGTCTGATGAGGACAGGGACACATCCATCTCTCAGGGGCTGCTCTTAGGCTGTGAAAATCCCTCCCTCATTTGGTCCCCTCTCTGCTCTCTTCTTGCTATCTGGAAAAGACCATTTTATTTAAACAAACCTTCAGCTTTGAACTGGTTTGGGGCAGACAGATTTTTTTTAATGGGGTGTGCTGGATTTTTTTAAAACTACACTTTGAATGTGTTTTTAAATGTTTTAAATTAATGTTTTATTTGGATTGTCTGCTTAATTTTTTTTTAAACTTTGTATTGTTTTAGCTATGTTTTAACTTGCATTGTAAGCTGTCTTGGGTTCCATAATGGGAGAAAGGCAGGATATACAGGGTGTCTGAAAATTATCTTTATAATTTCAATTATATGTAGAATTGAAATGGTAAAGATAATTAGGGCATCCAGTAAATTTTACACACACACACACACACAGAGAGAGAGAGAGAGAGAGAGCATTGCAGTTTCCTTCCCACATGTTTCTCCCATTTTCATCCTAGTTTGTGCAATAATGTAATTCCATTTTCATTCTGGTTTATACAGTAATGTAATTCCATTGTGTCTCTTTCTCCAGAACTACTAGCCTCTCAGCCAGTTGCATTCTACACTTTTCTCCCTTCTCAATTCTCAGGCAGTAGTCATCATTATAGTTTTATTGCATTATATTCTAGCTTCCCACCCTACATTCTCCCTCTGACCTTGCACCTCTGGATTTGATGCCAGAATCTACTGCTTATCTTCTCTCATTGAAACTAATTCAGAGCACATGTATTATTTAAAACAGATTGGCAACTGTGCTTGTCTATGGACGTTATCACACGTGGGCCACAAACCGACAATAAAGTGGAAATGAGACATCCCGAAAATAAACCGAAAATAAACCTTGATTCCGCAAATGGCTTTCACACGTAATTACCTTAATTCCGAAATTACAGTAAGCTCATGCTAACACTGCATTTAACGTTTATACACAAGTGAGAAAAGCCCGTAAATGTACTAGAAATGATCTTCTAGCACATGCGCAGATGCTCGCCGCGGCTGTCACTTGCGTTCCATCACAAACCCCACATCAGCCACGGCCCGATATTTCTAGTAAAAGACAGGTATATTTAGAAAGACAAAGTGGAGAGGCTCATGTCTGGCTGGGATGTTTGTCGCCCAAGCAAAACCCAAAATAAACATAATAAGGGGGGGGAAGCAGACGGGCGGCCATGGGCCGCCCCAGGAAGCTGCGCCGTGGGGTCAAGGTATCCCCACACCTCGGTCCTGCAGCGTAGCTTCGCCGCTCCTGAAAGGGGCTCTTTCAAGGCGCTAAATTGGCGCTCCTTCAAGTCACCGAAGGTGCACTGCAAAAGGCTGCGGCGCACCTTCGCCGACTTTTCCGCCGCAGCGCATGCAAATGCTGCGGTGGGAGGTCCTCCTCAGAGCGCCGGCCGTGCGGAGGGCCGGCTGCTCCGAGGACGACCTGGGGAAGGGGTTGGGGCGCCGATCGTGCGGCTGCCCCTCCCCTTCCCTGCCCCCAAGATGGCCCAATTAGCTGTCTGCTGAGGGGGAAGGAGACGCTGCCTCGAGGACCCCGCGGAACCATGGGAAAATGCGGGGAAATGCTTCCAAATGCGCATTTGCTTTTCACATTACGGCAAATGCGAAATTACCTTAATTTCACATTTGCATTTCTTCAAAACAACCAAATTTCAAAAGATCTCGGTTAACACCGATTTCTGTCCACTTTCTGTCCAGTTTCTGTGCGACGTGTGAAAACGTGAGGCACAAATCCAGTTTCTGTTTGGGATTTGTGTGGATTAACCAGCAGATTTGACCCCATGTGATAATGTCCTATCTGCTGTCAAACTGCAGCATACATTATCCATTACCAGCATAAGCAGTGGTGAGGAATTTTAGGAATAGCAATCCAAAAACCTCTGGAGGGTTGCAGTTGTCCACTCCTAATATAGCTCAGTTCTCAACTTGTAATTTTTTTCTCATCAGTCTAGCTTCATAGCTGTATATGAAAGTTATTATTAAAGACATTGTTAGGTTTGTCATTCATACTTTGGCCATATCATAAGATGATCTGACCCATCAGAAAATATAATGCTTGGTAAATCTGATGGCAGTAGGAAAAGAGGAAGATCACAAGGAAGCTACAGCCTGAATTTGCAAGACCAGAGCAGGGCTGTTAATATCAGGGTGTGTTGGAGCTCTGTCGTTATAGGATTGCTATAAGTCAAAGCTGATTTAATGGCACGTAACAACAAGCACTGTCATTCACATCACCTTTTATCTTTCAAGGGCTCTTAAGCTTTAGAGTAAGTCTGTAATGCTGATATATCCATTTGATTTTCCTAAACTAAGATGGATACAAATGTCTCATTTTATTGCTTTGTCTTGCAAACTGGCTTTGTCTTGCAAACTGGCATT
This sequence comes from Phrynosoma blainvillii, assembly GCA_026167975.1. NCBI lineage: Eukaryota > Metazoa > Chordata > Lepidosauria > Squamata > Phrynosomatidae > Phrynosoma > Phrynosoma blainvillii. The sequence goes on along the minus strand of JANUYF010000002.1, from coordinate 229,557,779 downwards.
AATATGAAATCACACCTAAATTTAAACATACCTTTGATGGTGTTAAAATATTTTTTCTTTAATTTTAAAATGCAGTGCTGAACCAGAGCATGGAGAGATTGCAGAAGATGAGGAGAAAGAGCTGCTTACGGAACATGAAGGGGTAATGTACACATGATGCTCTAAAGAATTCAAATAATATTGAAATGAACCATAGAAGCTCTGAAGATGCTGTCTCAAGAATCAGACATTTGAACTGAGGAGCTTACTGTCATTGAATATTTTTATATACATATATATATTTATAGAGAGAAGAGAGAGTCAGTGGGGATATTTTAATGTGTTATGTTGTAAATGTTAAAGTTGTGGCAGTTAAATTATTATTATTATTATTATTATTATTATTATTATTGTTATTATTATTTCCTGCCTCTCCCTACGGATCGAGGTGGGATTACACAGTAAAATGAATACAATGTGCAAAATACAAACAATAAAATAGTAAGACCAAACAACAATAATAAATAAAAATAGAATAAAATAAAAATAAAATAGCTAATCATCTTCAGAATCTAGAAATTGACTGTAAAGACTGTAAAGTACAAGCAGGCTTTAAGAAATTGGATTCTGCCTATTCTATCTTCACTCAGAATGCTATTTTCTTATATGTATATTATTTTTTTCTTTTATATTATTGAATAAATTGAACAGCTGAAAGATACCAGTCCAAATCAAGGTGATGATGTGGCCACAGCTCCACCTGCTGAGGTAAGTATGCATGATTCCTCACTTGGGAAATAATCCAGTAAATTTACAAATAATTGTCTTAATAGAAGAATACAAAAATTGTGATGAAATACATCTCTTACTTTGTAATTCGATATACATTATTCTCATTCTGTTCTAGCACCATCAATATTTTTCTCTCTCTTTTGTTTCTATTACTGTATTGTTTTCCATTACATGTTTCCTGTTTTCTCAGGGCACTTTAAAATGAAGTGTAGCAATACAAAATCTTTCCCTTAAGGTCATGCCACAACACAGTATATATATGAAAGTAACTTGATTCCTGGCTCTTGTTAGACTTTGAATTCCTAAATTGTTACATTGAAGTGAAAAGGGGAAAATGCAATTAACATTAAGTATGTGTTTAATTGTTAAAATTAATATTTAGCTCAGGTGGAAAAAAATTCTATGTTTCCAGCATGTTGAAAGATAGACTATTTTAATATCACTCCTCAATGCTCAGGTTCTGAGTTGTTCTGTTCATTGCAGCAGGAAACCAGTATTGCCAAGGAGGAAGATGCAGGACATACTCCCACAGAAGAAGGAGAAGGAAGTACTCCCATGGCAACTATGGAGGAAGGCACAGGGGTTGTTCCTACAGCAGCCACAGAGGAAGCAGCAGCAGATGCTCCTGCAGCACCCACGGAAGAAGAAGCAGTTGCTACTGAAGCACCCACAGAAGAAGAAGCAGTTGCTACTGAAGCACCCACAGAAGAAGAAGCAGTTGTTCCTGCAGCACCCACAGAAGAAGAAGCAGTTGCTCCTGCAGCACCTACAGAAGAAGAAGCAGTTGCTCCTGGAGCACCTATGGAGGGAGGGACAGGGGTTGCTATTGTGGCAGCCACAGAGGAAGGAGCAACAATCGTTCCTGAAATGGCTTTGGAAGAAGGGACAGGGGTTACTCCTGCAGCAGCCATGGAAGAAGTGACAGAGGTTGCTCCTGCAGCAACCAAGGAGGAAGGGGCAGCAACCACTTCTGCAGCTCCCATGGCGGAGAGATTACTGGCAAAGACACTCAGCCTGCCAGGACGAGACGTTTATGACTACAGAGGGTCCTCCTTTGGGCAGGTGAGTGACACTGAATGGGGGTCATGGGTGTGAATTCACAGGTACATGTCACTATAGTTTGAATATAATGCTTTAGCTCCAATCTCCTCCTAGTGGCTGCATCAGAAGAAGGAGAGAGGAATGTGGATTAAGCAGAACCATTATTTAACATGGTGTGGAAAAGTGGACTCTCTTTAATTAAAATAATAACAACAAAAAGATAAATATAAAAGTTAAGGGGGGGAAACATGCAAAAATAGTATTTGATTTAAATAAATCACAAAAATAAATTTCATCACAATGGCATTTATTTATTTATTATGGAATTTATATCCTGTCTTTCTCCCAAAATGAGATTGAAGGCAGCTTTTTTAAATAATCATCAAGCAGTAGGTAAGAGAAATGAACCTGATAATACTACATTATATTCTATACAAATACAGAATATTGTTGAACCAATTGGAAACAGTGACCATATGTGGACGTGTAAAGTCATCTCTGTATCTACATTCTGTAGAAAAGACAGGGATGGGTATAGTGGTCACTTCATAGAGATCATAGAATCAAAGGAACTTGAACCCTAGAGGGTCAGTATTCTGGAATAGTGGAATAGGTACCACTATAAGGCCCCCAAAATAGTTGAGTATTGTGGGCATCCTATTGACTCTGTGGCAAAATGTTCAGGGTGATCTTGAAACAGATAAAGAAATTAGAGAAGTATAGCAGCCAAAATACCTTAATGATCCTGCTTGGTTATAGAATCGTAAGAGTTAAAATAGATCAAAGGCCATCCAGTCCAGCCCCCCTGCCATGCAGAAATACACAATCAAAGCACTCTCTTGGAAGTTAATCAAGGCCAGACCTAGGTGTGTGGTACTTGGATGGGCCTGTAGACTGCATATTAGAGGAGGGCAATCTGAGTATTCCTTGACTTAGAAACCCCTATGAAATTCAATAGGGTCATGATAAGTTGACTGACACATATACAGGCGCGCAGAGAGAGAGAGAAGAGAAAGTTGTGTACTAATGAGTGATTTCAATTACCCTCACACAGAATGGATACATGCATCTTCATGTAATGCACGCCCCGTCCTTGGATTAGCCCAATGGCAGCCCTTTTGGTTCGCCTGTTTGAGGCCACAGTCAACTTTTTTTAAAGAGGAAACATCTATAAAATGATGGAAAGGAAATTAAAATTAAACTGAAAGGGAAACTCAATAGGGATAAATGCCTCCAAAACTATTGGAGGGGAGAGTCATTATGCAAAAGCACAATCATACAGAATTAGCTAAAATGTGTACTGCAGGTCAGGAAAGGTATCACCACATCTAAGAGGTCATGGTTTCAAGTATTGTCAGGAAGATAATTAAAAAACAGAAGTATTTCTTCCAAAAAAGTATTTCACAAGGAAGGAGAACAAAAAAGGAGCACAAATTGCAAAAAGAAGTACAAAAATACAACTATTTTGATGAGGACTGCAGTAGTTTAGCTTAGAAAAAAGTTGACTAAGAGGGGATAGAAATATATGATAGAATTGTATGAAACTATTTGCAGCATGGAGAAAGTGGATAACAAAAAGCCTTCTTATAATAACAGTACAAGTACTGAAGTTGAACAGTAGATGTTTGCAGATGGACAAAAAGAAGCATTTCTTCACAGAGCATTTGCTTGCTTGCACAGGATGTAGTAATGGCTTACAATTTTTATGACTTTAAAAAGGGGGTTAGAAAAATTCATATTAATGGCTACTGGTCATTGTATATGAACTCCAGTATTGAAGCTATGGTGCCTCTTTATACCTGTTGCTAAGGCACATGGGTAGTGGGTGCTTTTGTATTCATGGCCTGCTCTGAACTGCCATTGTGAAAGTAGAATGCTGGATTAGAGAGGAGTTTGTTCTCCTTCAACATGCCTCTTACTAAGTTGTACATTAGTAACAAGCTTCCAACCATTAGTGTGAAATACTTGAAGTATGTTTTTAAAGCTAACAACTCATAGGATTCCATCAAATGACTGTGCAGAACTGCTTCAAAGGGTGTCCACTCCAATTATAGTCTATACCAGGGGTAGGCAACCTTTTTGAGCCGGGGGCCGGGTTTCTGTCCCTCAGACAATTGAATAAATAAATAAATAAATAAATTTTAAAAAAATTAAAAAAAAAATATGCATGCACACTCTCTCAGCCCCAGAAAAGCCATGGCAAAACCCCTGTGGAGATTTTGCCAAGAAAACCCCAAGAACAAGTAATAACAACAATAATCAATATCATCATGGCAGGAAGTGGCGGCGGTGGCAGGACCGGCCTGGGGCCTGTCCAAAGGCCTTGAGGGGCCACATCCAGCCCCCATGCCTTAGATTGCCTACCCCTGGTCTATACACTGCTTTCCAAAAAAGTCCCTTCCATCATATTGTGCTATAATAAATTCAAATAGAATTTTTAACAACTTTTGGCAGTGCTTTTCTGACAGCTACCATTATTTCAGGAACAGCTTTCTGAAATATTTGCAAACATTGACAACATTCCTTCAAGACTATACAGTGAAACACTGTTCTCTCCTGTATCTTCAGCAACCAGCAGCTTGAGATCTGAAATTCCCGAACTGGTGGAGCAACATGTAGCATCAGGTATTGGCTGCTGTCTTGCAGAAAATGACTGTCTTTGCCACTTATGCAGTTGATGCTAACATCTTTCATATAAACTCTGTTTGATTCCAATGCCAAATCAATTCCTCTATTTTCTACTATGTTCTTCTGTCTCACTGTTATTATTTGAATATGTTTTGGGGTGTCCAAATAAACTGAGTAATAAAAATAGGGATTAGAACAATTATCTTTTTTTAAAATAACAATATAGTAAGTAAAGGAAAACAAAATAATAAGGTATGTTCTATAAAGGAGATTGGGCAATGAACATGATAACTTTCTTAACAGTACTTATACCGCACTTTTCAAGCCAGGCTGGTCAAATATGATCACAAAGTTTCAGAAACAGCAATCAATATGTAAGAAATACAATATTGTATAATCAAAACAAGAGCCAGTCTGGTGTAGTGTCTTGAGTGTAGGACCAGGACTGTAGGAGACAAAGGTTTGAATCTCCACCCAACCATGGAAACCCATGGAGTAACCTTGGGAAAGTCATACACTCCTAGCCTCAGAAGAAGACAATGGCAGATTTCCTGTTGCCAAAACAAACAAACAAACTAAAAACACCCTATGGTAGAGTTTGTCATAAGGGAGCATCTACTTGAAGACACATAACAATTATCAAATTATGGTTACAGAACAGGAAGAAAACTAAAAACCAGATTAAATAGAATAAAAATGATGATAATGAAATACAGTGGGACCTTGGTATCGGTGAGGGATCTGTTCTGGACCCCTCCCCCCCCCACAGATACTAAAATTCCCAGGACCTCAAGTCCTGTTGTCCCCAATGGCGGCACATACATCTGGGCTGTTCCTAATGGTGGTGCAGCTGCATGCAAGCCCCACCATTGGGGACAACTGGGGGCTTGTCATTCACAGATGCTGAAATCTGTGGATGGCAAGTCCATGGATAAGGAAGCCCCATTGTATAGGAAATTTTTTCCCCATCATGTAAAGTAAATTTTTGTCTATAAAATATATACTGTATTATTCTTTTACCATTACTTTGATGATGGGATCACCTATTCCTGTGAGGCAAGAGGCTATGCTGCCAGTAGCAGTGCTGCTGGTAGGGTTTTCCATGTCAGAAAGGCTTTTGCTGAGGAGCCAGAGTAAAAGTGCCAAACAGCTATTGGGCAACAGCACTGGTTGTATGTGGAGAGGTGGCACTGGTGGAGGATCTCTCAGAGACAATAACAGTGGTACCATAACTAACACTTCTTGTTAGTAGCAGGAGGCACAGTAAACCCCTTTTGGATGCCTTTTAGACTAATGATGGAACTGGATTTAAACTGAAAGGACATTCAGCTGTAGACATGCTCAGAAGAAGAGGAAAGTCCAAAGCTGCATAACTTAAGTTATAGGAACGTGGAATGTGAGAAGCATGAATCGGGAAGCTAGATATAGTAAAACAAGAAATGAAATGTATAAACATTGCAATACTTGGGGTGAACAAGCTAAAGCAGACAGGAAAGGGACATTTTGAGTCAGATAGTTACACAGTGTTTTACACAGAAAATGAACATCTAAGAAGAAATGGAATAGCAGTAGTGAGGAGAGATGTAGCAAAAGCTGTCAAAAATTATAATGCAACTTGTGACCGAATCATATCAATAAGACTTCAGGGAAAAACAATTGATATAACCTTAATCCAAGTTTGTGCTCTAGCCAGTAGCATCACTGGGGGGTGCAGTGGGTGTGGGTCACACCAGTTGACAACCCAGAAGATGGGAGTGGCACCCAATTAGTCCCCTGCTCCCTGCAGGGCCTTTCTGGGGCAGCGGGCCTGCTCTCTGGGCCTTCCCGGGGTGGCAGGCCTGCTCCCTGGGGCCATGTGGGTGGAGAAGCTCCATTTTCTCTGCAAAAACAAGACCAGGAGCAGATTCTGACACAAACCATGAACTACTAATATCAAAAATCAGAGTAAAGCTAAAGAAGCACACTTATCCATCGCACCAAAATACAACCTGAAAAAAACATGCTTATATAATTTAAAGAGGATGTAAAAATAGATTTGTGCTATCAAGTTTAATTAACCAGGAGCCAGAAGAACTCTGGACTGAAGCCAGGGACATTGTCAGGGAGAAATGCAAAAAAAAACACTATTTGCCGCGAAAAAGAAAGGGAAGCCTCACTGAAAGACAGATGAATCTGTATAATTAGTTAAGGACAGAAAAAAGCAAAAGTAAAAGATGGCACAGGATTAGAACCCAGAATGCAATGTGTACAGGAACAAAGAGAACTATTGTAATAATCTATGCAGAAAAATAGAAAATAACAACACAAAAGGAAGAACAAAAGACCTCTTTCACAAGTTCTGAGAAATCAAAGGAAATTTTAACCTGAGTGGGGATGCAATATGACCAGAGGGAAGGCATTGCATGACCAAGTGAAATAAAAAGCCAATGGAAACAATACACTGAATAACTATATAAAAGAGATGAAAGGATGACAGAGTCATTCAAGGAATAACCATTTGAAGATGAACCTACGATTTTAGAAAATGAAGCGGATGCTGCAGTCAGAGCACTTGAAAGAAAGAAATCACCAGGAATAGATGGAATACCAAAAGAGCTGCTTCAAGCTAGAGACAGGAGTCACTCTAGTTCTAACTAAAATCTGTCAGTAAATATGAAAAACAAAAGAATGACACACAGATTAGAAATGTTCATTCTACATTCCTGTCCCTAAGAAAGGGGACACCAAGGATTGCAGTAATCACATTGCATTAATTTCCTATGCAAGCAAAGTGATGCTCAAAATTCTACAACAAAGACTTTTACCATATATGAAGCAAGAAATGCCAAGTGCCCAAGCTGGGTTCAGGAAAGGAAGAGGTACTAGGGATAATATACTGCAAACACATGTTGGATAATAGAGTGCACCAAATACTTTCAGGAGAAAATCAACCTGTGCTTTATTATCATGAAAAATTTTTGGATTGCTCTTAAAGAAATGGATGTATCACAACATTTCCGTAACCTATACTCAGCACAAGAGGCTACTGTTAGGACAGAATATGGAGAAACTGAATGGTTTCCAAGTGGTGAGGGAGTCAGGCAAACCTGCATTTTAATATCCTTCTTGTTCAATTTGTATGCTGAATATATAATCCTAAACAGGATTAGACTCAAATGAAGGAGGCATGAAAATTGGAGGAAGGAACATCAACAAGTTAAGGTATACAGCTGACATCATACTGGTAGCAGAAAATAGCAAAGACTTGGAATTATTACTGAAGAAAGTCAAGGAAGAAAGTGCAAAGCTGGTCTACAGTTGAACATTAAGAATACAAAAATAATGACCACAAATTATTTACCTAACTTTAAAGCAGACAATGAAAACAATGAAATAGTTCCAAGATTTTCCATACCTTGGCTCAGTCATTCATTATAATGGAGACTGCAATCAAGAGATCAGATGAACACTAGGACTAGGAAGGGCAGATATGAAGGAACTCGACAAGACCTCGATGTGTCAAAATATTTCAAATACTAAAGTTATGATTGTCCGTGCTGTCATATTTCCAATTTCTATATATGGTTGTGAAAGCTGAAAGTAAATAAAGATAGGAAGAAAACCAACTCATTTGAAATATGGTGGAGAAGAGTTCTATGCAGTGGGGTCCCTCAGGTTGGTGTCACTTGGTGTGGGGGTTGGAGGGGCTAACTGACTTGCCCTCCCTTCTCACCCAGCTCGACTGCTGCAGCCCCCCAAGAGACCTTTAAGATCCGGTGTGGCTGCTGCCATGCTGGACTCTAGAAACAGCCCCCCTGAAAGGCCTTCAGGCAGACTTTAAAGGCACCCCTCCAAAAACGGCCTTCAGGATCTGGCGTGGCTGTTGCTGTGCCAGAATCTGAAGGCAGCCACCAGCCCCAAAGCCTTCAGGGTCCAGTGTGGCTGCAGCTATATATGGACTATAAAGGCAGCTGCCCCCACCCAGCAGCCACCCCTACTGTTTAGGGCCCACTGCATCTGCTGGGCAAGTGGGAAAGTATTCTTGCTTGCTTGCCTGGTAGCCATGCCAATCTTTCCAGGTGTACCACCCCACTGGATGACATCCCCTTCGGGGGTGTCACCTGGTGTGGTCCACACCCCCTATTGACACCACTGGTTCTATGGATACCATGGACTGCTAAAAAGACAAAAACATGTGTCTTGGAGCAAATCAAGCTGAAACTCTCTCTAGAAGCCAAGATGACTAAACTGAGATTATTGTACTTTGGACATGAGAAGACATGACTCACTAGAAAAGAGAATGATGATTGGTAGGGTAGAAGGCAGTAGGAAAAGAGGAAAACCATAGACTCAATCAAGGAAGCAAAGCCCCTGAGTCTGTAAGATGTGATCAGGAAGGGTGATTTGATGGCAGTTAACAGCAAACAAAGCTGTTAAGGTAAGCATTAAATAAATAAATAAAAATTACATAATACATTACCATGTTCATATAAAATAAAACCACAAGATGAGTAAATAAACCATAGCCTAAATCACAGTTGTAATAAAATATAATGACCCACTAGCTGTTCACACATAGTTAAAATATAATTTGAAACAAATGCAAATTCAAAATTCCTAGCAAAGGGGACGGGAGCACTGCAAATGTTGCTCCTGCTACACTCCTGGAGACTACAACTCCTCAGCTTAAAACAATGTGGAGTGTTAAAGATGGGGCCTTCCCACTAGGCTAAATGGATTCAGACTGTGCTTCTTTATCTTTCTTCCAAGTTTATCATAGGAAGGGCAGGTTATAGAAAACTAACCATTTTACTTGAAACTGGTATGTGAATTAAGGCCATCAAATCAGGGATGGAGAATGTGTGACTCTCAAGGTATTGCTGAACTACAGTTCCTTTCATCCCTTCACTACTGTCTGTGGGGTGAAACAGATGGGCAGAAAGGAGCGGCAAGAAGCCACTCCCAGCCCAATCGCCTGGGGCTGCAGTGAACACACGCTGCGGCCCCAAGGATGCCTCCTGCCATGGTCCCAAATGGCCCATGGCAAGGAACAGAAAAGATACATTCCTTTTGGGCCTGGTTTTGGGCCACCTTAGGCGGCTCCGGGGTGCTCCAGGGGCATGTGTTGTCTAAACGCCATTAATAATAATAATAATAATAATAATAATAATAATAATATATTTATAGCCCGCCCCTCTGTGCAGCAATTGGAGCGGGGTACAACAATTTTAAAACAGACAAATTAAAATATTCCCTCGTCCCATAATCCACCCTCCCATCCCCTTAAAACAGAATTAAACTAGAAGACAGTTAAAAATACAACAATAAAATTAAAACATCCTTAATAACACAAGGAATCAGTATAAACAAATTTAAAAACTGATCTATCACCGGACAACAGTTATTCCGGGAAGGCCTGCCGAAAGAGATCCGTCTTTACTGCTTTCTTAAAAGCAGCAAGGGTAGTAATAAGACGGATCTCGTTCGGCAGGCCATTCCAAAGTCTGGGAGCGGTTGCAGAGAAGGCCCTCTGGGAGGTCTGAGACAGCCTAGTTTTTAGTGGCTGTAGCAGATTCCTCCCAGAGGACCAAAGGGTGCGGGGGGGATCATACGGGGAGAGGCGGTCCCTAAGATAAGATGGACCCAAGCCATGTAGGGCTTTAAAGGTCAAAACCAACACCTTGTACTGTGCCCGGAAACTAATCGGCAGCCAGTGGAGGGATTTCAGCACTGGTGTTATGTGCTCCCTCCTTGATGTTCCTGTGATTAATCTGGCTGCCATATTCTGCACCAGTTGTAGTGTCCGGGTTAGGCATAAGGGTAGCCCCATGTAGAGTGCATTGCAGTAATCCAGACGTGAGGTTACCAGGGCATGTACCACAGCTTCCAGATCCCTCACATCCAGATAAGGGCGCAGTTGGCGTATCAGCCAAAGCTGATAACAGGCACTCCTGACCGCCACATTCACCTGACTAGTCATGTGAAGCGACGAGTCAAGGAGAACCCCCAAACTGCGAACACAGTCCTTGGAGGAGAGTGTGACTCCATCCAGGACTGGAGACTGTATTCCCAAATCTGGTGTCGGGCCTGTAACTGTGAGTACCTCCGTTTTGTCTGGATTCAACTTCAATCTGTTTTTCTTCATCCAACCCATTACCGCTCTGAGACAGTCATTAAGAGGAGAGACACCATCTGAAGTCTGAGACGATGATCTGGTCATGGAGAGATATATCTGGGTGCCATCAGCGTACTGAAGACACCGTGCTCCATGCCTCCGAATGATCTCACCCAGCGGCTTCATGTAGATATTAACTAACATCGGGGACAGGATGGCGCCCTGAGGGACGCCACAATTAAGCTCAATTTTAGACGAGCAACTGTCCCTAAGCCTCACCCTCTGGGATCTGCCCGAGAGGAAGGAACGGAACCACTGCAAAGCAATGCCTCCAATTCCTAACTCTCTCAGGCAATCCAAGAGGATGGCATGATCTATGGTGTCAAAGGCTGCTGAGAGATCCAAGAGCACCAGCAGGGTCACACTACCCCTGTCGATACCCAGGCTGAGGTCATCGGTCAGAGTGACCATGGCAGTCTCAACTCCATATCCTGTCCTGAAGCCGGTTTGAAATGGGTCAAGATAATCAGTTTCATCCAAGACTGCTTGGAGTTGGGAAGCAACTGCCCTCTCGATCATCTTGCTCAGAAAAGGGAGCAAGGAGACTGGTCTGTAGTTGTTTCTATCCAGGGGATCCAGGGAAGGCTTTTTCAGGAGTGGCCTAACCGCCGCCTCCTTTAAACAAGATGGTACATTACCTTCCCTGAATGACGCGTTGATTGTGTCCCGAAGGAACACCTTCAACGCATTTCCCCCCTGGACGACCAGCCAAGATGGACATGGATCGAGGGGGCAAGTTGTCTTCCTCACTCTTCCAAGAAGCTTGTCCACGTCATCGGTACTCACAGATTGTAATTGATCCAGTAAAATGCCATCAACCGAGTTCCTGGATGCCTCGTCTACGGATTCTGCCAAAACAATGGCATCCAAGTTGGCTCTTATCCGAGAGATTTTATCTGCAAAGTGAATATTAAAAGCCTCACAGCAGGCTGTTGTTGGGTTAAGTATGTCCCCGAAGCAGCCAGAAGCCGCCCCTGTCTGCCCGTCTGTGCTGACTAAAGCTGATATTTGCAACATCAGGAGGGCCACCATGTTCCTCATGCCTCTTTTCTTTTATTATAATTTGAATTCCATGTGTTCTCTTTGTGGTGTAATAAGCAATAAAGTCCTTTGGATCAGTTCTTTCCATGAACTAAAGCACTCTTCACTGCCTTGTGTTTTCTGTCTTTGATGCCATACATCTCTTCTCCAAAAACAGGTGCTGCTGGATCAGTTGCCTTTTCTCCCTATACTGAATCTGCTCTTCAGCCTTTGTCTCTTCAGTTTAGTACTCTTGGCCATATGGAAGATCATGGTGATGAAGACACATTGCGTTTTGCTGTGAGGGAGCTTGGGGGTGATGAGGCAGAGGAAGAACCCCAGCTGGTTGTGCTGGACCCAGAACATGTAAGGAAACAACAGAGCTTAGGACAGCTGTGATATTGGTACATGGATACAAAATGAAAGGCAAATGAAGCTACCAAATAATAAGAATAAGAATATTTATTTCTATCCCACCCCTCTGCGAATGCAACCAGGGCGGCTTACGACAATTTAAAAAATACAATAGAAATACAACATAAAACCCATAAACCCACCCACCCCTTCAAATAATATTAAACAATCAAGCTATTAAAATATTTGAAGGTGGAATTAATTCAGTTAGACTCATATTTTCATAGCAAGAAATGTGTGTGTGTGTGTGTGTATGTATGTATGTAAGGTGATAGGTTTTAATTTTAACAGCACATTATTCAAATAAGATGTTTTAATTTTCCGAAAGTACTTGTGATTAATTCATAGTATACGCAATGGGAAGAAAACAGGGTCACAATACTATTCAGCACATGTTCTATGTTCTTAAATTACAGGAGTTCCTGAGATTCAAATATGGGACCATTTTCCACAAAAGTCACAGGGTTAAATCAATTGTCAGTCCCAATTAGAGTAGACCCACTGAATCAATGGGACTTATTAAATCAACACTTATGTAAATCCCATTGATTCAATAGGTCTGTTTTAATTGGGGCTTACAATTAGCTCTAGCCTATACTTCTCTCCTCTAACTCTCCCCACTTCCTACTCCTCTCCTATTGCTCAATTCACCAGCCTCCCAATATTCATACTAGACTGCCTGTCTTCCCCGACCTGCTCCCCTTCCTTCTTTGACCCAGTCTCACCTATAACTCTGCTTCCTCCCCTTCCACCTTCCATTGTTTACTCTTCTTCCTGTTGGTTGAACTATTCTATCACTGCATGTAAAATGATCCTAATAGTGAAACCCTATGCATGTCTGTTTTTAGTACTGCTGTGTTAACTGGTATTACTCCCAGCTAAGTGTATATAGGACTAACACGTCTTACTTAAATAGTTTATTTTTTTTTTTCAGTTTTATTGCTTTGTGGTCCAAGAGTAGTTCTTGAATGTAGGTCTGGATCAGTTAACCTTGGAGTGGGGATAGGGGGTGGGTACCCATCATTGTAGCCAAAATGTATGTTCAGCCTGTGACAGACCATTCCTTTAGCCCAGAACATCTCATTTGTCCAAGATCTCCAGAGTGAAAAATGCAGACATTGTTGAAAGTGCTGTTTACTGAGGTGATAAAATAGGTTAACATAGCCCTGTTTCTTTTTTAGCCTTTGATGAAAAGATTCCAAAATGCTCTAAAGGCCTACCTCCATAAACAGATAGGAAAACTGACTGATGAGCTTCGTGAACTGGTATAGTATCTTCCTTTGGAATTGCTCTCTGTTCTTGTCTATTCATATTGGTGTATGCAGGCTCATTTCCTCCATCTCATAACTGCAGACAGTGGCCACAAAGCAAGGGAAGGTACAGAGGGAAGAACTTGGAGTAATCCTATATGGGGTCCAGCAGCAATTGGTCAGGCTGCAGATGGAACTGGAGAAGAACCACAACTGCCATTCTCAGATTGCCATGGCACGCCGACAACTGGAGGAAGAATTGCATGATCTCAGGAAAACATACAAGAAGACATGTGAAAGCACTGGGGATGAACGCAAAGCAGGTAATCTGCACCTAACTTTTCCTCATTCTTTTCATATTGAGCAGAGAAGCATATTGCCCATTTTTTGAGGGTTTTGCTCAATATTCAGACATGGGGAATTGGCTGAATGAGCCATTATGAGAAAAGGGCAGGCTGTGAATACTACTCATAGTTCTTTTAATCTAACACTTTCATTATGGAATGATTGCTGGGCCATATATACGTATGCAGCTGTGATTAATGGTCACTATATTTCAGTATGTTTGTTTCATTTTATTTCAGTATGTTTAGTTACTATGTTAGCTTGTGGAACTAAGGAACTAATATAAAAAGTACCCAGATGTGGCAGGTATGTGTATTTCATATTTCTGCAACCAGATTCTGCAAATGCAGAAAGTAATACTAGAATTCAGTGGTGTCCCACATCGGGGTGTCACCCGGTGTGTGGGGGGCTTCAAGGGGGGCAAAAGGGGCCTCTCCCTCACTGCTCTGAGAAGCTTTAATCATGAGTAAAGCTGTGCGGAGCAGGGCCTGGGGCTTCTTCCTCACTGGTGCACAGCAGGAAGGCAGAGGCCACTCACTGGGTGTCACCCCCTTCAGTGATGTCACCTGGTGCAGCCCGCATCCCCCACATCCCCTATTTATTTATTTATTTATTTATTGTATTTATACCCTGCTTTTCAGCCACAGATAGTTAATGGTGATGCTAGTGACACTACTGCTAGAATCACAATTAAGGATCATAAAGGATCTCACTTTTTATTTTACAGAAGCAAATTTCTAGCCCTTATGACTGTGATTATCTTCACAGCTTGAAAAATGCATAGGGAATCTTTAAAAAACCTGAGAAGATAGACAGGGATAGTATCTAGTGACTAATATTGTTTTGTAAATGTGCCTCTCCATTATGCACCTGCTAAAGAAGATGTATTGGCTCTGGCTAAGAAGCTAATAATCCTGTGTTTCAATACTTGTTACAGAGGAGAGGAATCCATAGTTGTGTTTCCACTGGCAAGAATAGCCTCCATATCTAATGGATTGGCACAGAAATTCATGGGTCACCACAGCAATCTAGCCTCTTAAGTAGGTTGCTTTATAGTAAGTGGGTTGGTGAAGGAGGGATCCTTCACTTCTCTGCCAACCTGCTACGTTTCTGTGCAGATCACAGGAAGGGCTTCTCTTCCTCTCTGGCCTTCATGGAAATCAACCAAGTTGGTGGCGAGGTATAGAGAGAGCCATCCCCGCCTCTGCCAGCCTGCTCGCTTGCTGCCTTGAATTCCTTGTCACATGTAACCACAAGGTGAATTAAATTAAATACACAGTTGATCCATGGGAAAAGGTTTAGCATCGTACATTACTCCCAGTTACTGAATAACACTATGAATAATTATGTAAATAAAATTATGTAAAATGGGAACACTTACGTCTGTGATTAGTTTAAATGATTTGCTAAGGCCACATATTTTGAATTTTCTGAGTGAATAAAAGTTTATATTGGCATGGATTGGGATATTTTTAGAATTAGATACACGTGGCTCTGGATTTACTGTACAATCAAATATGTGAATCATTATGCCTCCTAGTTGTCTTTTTGGCATAAGCCAAAATACTTTTTCTTGTTGGCTTTCTTAGTTTCATCCAGGCAGATGGAGATAGAAAAACTGTCTTTGCGCCTGTTTTACATGCAAAACATGGACCAAGATGTCCGTGATGATATTGCTGTGATGAAAAGAACAGTGAAGAAGGCTGAAGTGGAGAGAATGCGTGCAGAAGTGGAAAAGCAGAAACAGGTACCTAGCAATTGTGGATCTTCTTAATGGTGTGAATTATCCTCTGTTTCTCACCAGCTCTCTTTCCCCATCAATCCCCATTTACAAAGGGCACCTCTTGATCCCTGCCACAGCTCATCTTCTGTTGGCCTCTTTTTTCTCTTTTCCCGCCTGACTGCCATCTTACTCCTTACTCTGTGAATAGCTCTTCTCTCCTTTCTTGCTCTTCCACCAAACTATCCTTAGGTTTGCTTGCCATCTTGCCTGCATCGCCTTTGCTGCTTGACAGGCTTCTTTTGATTGTGATTTGATTACAAAACATTATTCTTTTTCTATTCTATATCTTTTCTTCACATTTCCTGTGGCAGTTTTGTGATCCTTCAATATTTAAGCCATGTCTATATACAAACAGAACAAGGTAAGGATTCTGAGGTTATAAGAGAGAACTGTACCACTTCAGATTGCAATAGGAAGAACTCGTTTTTGAATGTTCTCCATGTAAAAAGTGTTCTGCAAGCAGAAAAAGGTAACACATTCGGTGTAGCCTATCCCTTTTCCTATTGTGTGTTTTCTTTATTAAAGTAATGATTTTTTAAAAATAGGAGAGCATTCAGGAATCTGTCTCATACATGCACATGCTTACATTGTGTGTGCATGCACATACCTCCCCATATTCTAAAGTAATATGCTTCATTCTGCAACTTCAATCCACTACCTCTCCATTCCCACTACTTTTGTTGTACATTGTTGTTGTTAACTGCCTTAGAGATGACCCCGACTCATGGGCGACTCTGTGGATGAGATGTATATTGTGTAGTCTAAACCTTCCACACTGCCCAAATGAAGCAGAATAGCTGCTGATATTATGTGTATCCATATTTTGCATTTAAATTGCCTGTGTATTTTTACCAGTTCTTATCTCATCCATTCTTAGAGCAGTTTGATACATAATGTGATTGTTATTCTCATTTTGTGGATAATTATAGCTGAGAGTATTTTACTTCCATAGGCTACTAAGAGAGTCTGTGTCCAAAATAGGATTCAAATAATACTTCCAGGTCTTGGTCCCTCACTCTGGTCCAAAATACACTGCAGAAATAATCCAGTTTGAGACTGCTTTAAGTGCCCTGGCTCAGTGCTAGGGAATCCTGGGAACTGTAATTTATTGTGGCACTAGAGCTCTCTGACAGAGAAGTATAAATGTGTCACAAAATTACAGTTCCCAAAATTTCCTAGCATTGAGCCAGGACAGTTAAAGCAGTCTCAAACTGGATTATTTCTGCAGTGTATTTTGGATCTCAGACTCCTGGCTCTCTTCGGATGACAAGCGCTAGTTATTCTTCTTACTGCCAAATTATGTATGATGTGGGAGCTTCATGATAAGCATGTTTCACGTGCTTACTCTTTTATTTATTGGCAGCTTTGTAGGGCTACAAGGCTAAGGGAGTGGTGTTCTAGAAGAAGGTGTTTTACAAGCTCTGTCTCAGCTATTTTCCCAGAATGTCTCTTCCCTAGTGAATTGCTTTTTAATGGATCCCTGGATGGAAAATATTAAAAATAATTTAAGACAAAAATCATCTAAGGTTTTGAGTTTTTGTTAAACAAAGTGGATAAAATGCACCCCACGTGGATCCTTCAAGGCCATTTTTGTAGCTGGCATTGCCCCCTTCCACTCCAAAATATCTGGGGTTTTGCAGATTATTTTTCCCCAGGAGTCGAGATTTTGCAGGCTTCCTGCCCCTTTTGGTTTGGCTTCCCCCAGTAATATTTTGTATGTTCAGGCATAATTTGTCCCTTGTTGGGACCTGGAAGTGGGAAATGGCTGCTTGGACTTGCTGAAGTTTCCTGTTTCTGCTGTAGACTGTAGAATCTCACAAAAGCAGTAGTTACAACCACGAGAACAAACAGCTACTAGCTGAGCCCTGGATGAAAAGTTAGCCTTTTACACTAAGAGTTCTATTTATACAAATGAGAGAATGAGCTACAAAAGAAGAGGAAAATTATATACTCCATGCTGACTGGCTGCATATGCACTGCAGAAATAATCTAGTCTGACACTGTTTTAACTGCCATGGCTTGATATTATGGAGTCCTGGGATTTGTAGTTTGTCATGCCACCAGAGTTCTCTGACAGAGAAGGCTTAATACAGGGGTAGGCAACCTTTTTGAGCTGGGGGCCGGGTTGCTGTCGCTCCGACAATTGGGGGGCTGAAGCACCAAAAATAAATAAATAAATAAATAAATAAGTAAAAATAAATAAAAAATAAAAAAATATGCATGCACACTCTCTCAGCCCCAGAAAAGCCATGGCAAAACCCCTGTGGAGATTTTGCTAAGAAAACCCCAAGAACAAGTAATAACAACAATAATCAATATCATCATGGCGGGCGGTGGCGACAGTGGGGAGCGGCGGCGGCGCCGGCAGGACCGGCCTGGGGCTGGTCCAAAGGCCTCGGGGGGCCGCATCGGCCCCCAGGCCTTAGGTTGCCTACCCCTGGCTTAATATATCACAAAGCTACAAATCTCAGAATTCCATAGTATTGAGTCATGCTAGTTAAGTGGTGTCAAACTGCATTCATTCTACAGCCTGTGATAGTAATCATACAATGGTACAGAAATGAAAAAAACGAACTCTAGTTTAATACCCCTTAACTATTGCTTAGAGGGAGTGCAGTGAACAGGATAAGAGCAGGGAGGTGGCTGGTCCAATTTTAATGCATTTATCTAATTTCATAGGATCTTCATGTAGACCAGTTAACAAAGAGGGTCAATGAGCTCCAGGAGCAGATTGCACTGTATGAAGCACAATATATGGCACAGGCCGAAGACACCAAAATTACACGGAAAGAAGTGGCAGAGGTAAGAGATCAGGGCATTTCTTGATATTTCTGTGAAAAGTTAAATTTTCAACACTTTTCTAAAATTTTGTGCACATGTTGTTTTTATGAACTTAACTAGCCTGTCTTACTTGTTCATATTTATGTTTCACCCTTTCTCATAAAGAGTCCAGGGCAACGAATAATCTACATAAAACACGATTCAACACACAAATAACACTAAAATTATAATTCTAAAATCACAGACACATGATAAAATACAGAAAACTAAGGATCTCCTGCTAAGCAGTTGAAACAGTTTCTGAACTCCAAAAATCTTGTTAAAATAAATGTATTTTCAACTGGCATTTGAAATAAACACACACTTCTTTAATCCGAATATTTGTCAGGAAATGCTTTAGCCTTTTATTTTATCTGTTTAGAGCTTTTGCCTTGGCAAGTGACATAAAGGTAGCTTTCCTGTATATACACTTACCTGGAAATAAGTTCCATTGACTTACTTGTGAACAGTGACAATAGGCCCTCCACATTTGCTGGGGTTAGGGGTGCAGGACTCCAGTGAAAGTGGAAATCATGCAAATAAAAAAAAAAAAAAGCCTTTTTTGGGCCTGAGAGAACATTCCTCTAGGCATTTGTAGGTCCTCCAGTTCAACTCTGTGGTCAACATCTGCCAAAACATGATGATAGAATTGCATTGGAGAACCTACAGATGCCTAGAAAAGTGTTCTTTCTAGAAATCTCTAGGTCCGCCAGTGCAATTTCTGGCAGACGTTGACCACAGAGCCACGCCGGAGGACTTAGAAATTCCAGAGAGAACCTATTAATCAAAACCATGAATAATCAAATGCACAAAAGTCAAAGTCACAAATGTGAAGAGCCGACTATAGATGCATACCAGAGCGCACAATTATTACCTGAGACCGAGTTAGTGATCTCCATTTTGAGCAAATTTCCAAATGATATAACAGAATCATTGTCTATCAAATTATATACAGAGTTTTAAAGTTTTGTTGAACAAATGTATACTCTGCCTTTTTACTGAAATATTCAAAGTGTGCATGTATAAGACACACAGATACACAAAAGGCTATGATACTTGGAGCAAGTTACTTGTCAAGATGTATGATGTAGGAAATCCTTGAAAGCAGTTTTTAAAAACTGAAAAGCAATTTTGGGAAGAAGTGATTTTGAGTGTCTGAGAACCAGAGAGGAGGCAAAGGTGCTTAATTCTTACCACCTATTGTACCCTGTACCGTGTACCATGTAATTCCCATCCACATAGCAATAGTCATTGTCATGCCTCAGACTTTGAATACAATTTCCTTCTTTTCAGTATGGCTCACTCTGTTTTTGCAGATTTGTTTTCATTCCAACCTGTCTGAAATGTAATCAAAAAATGATCAAGAAGGCAGTGGTTAAGGATTAGAAATAACAACACTGATACTGTCTTATGTGAGAATGGATGGAGTGGATAGAAAGAGGACTTGAATGTCATTGCCCTGTGAGGTGTTGTAACTGTCTTTTCAGGCAATTACAGAGATACAAGCTATTCACCTAGAGAAAAAGCGCCTGTTGCATGATTGGGCTAATAGCTTGACTGGGATGAAGCGCCGAGATGAGGCATATGCTGCTATGCAAGAAGCATTACGGTAAATGTACTGAATAAGCAAAGGTTCTTTTGGAGGGTTGCTGTTACTGTTGACTTAGGACCTTATCAAACGCTGGCCACGAAGCAAAGAAAAAGCGAAGAAAAACAGAAGTAGGAATAAATTCGGTTCCATAGCGAAACGGAGGGAATATCGCCCTTTTGGCCATTTCGCAATTAATACCAAGGCTCCCTTCTCTCCCGTCACAAAAAGCCGGGAGGAAAGGCAGCCATGGGAACCGGGGAGGAGGAGGAGGGCTGGAGGACTGGAGAAGGGAAGGCAGCCCATGGAGAGAGAGAGATCGCCTCCCTCTTCCCTCTTCCTCTCCTCCTCTTCTTTCCAATCCGGTTTGCCTTTTGCCAAGGCAATCCCTTCCCCTCGCTGGGATTTTCGCCTTGCCCACCAATTCGCAATGAATGCGAAGGCTCCCTAGGTACATCCTCTACAAACCGAATGTCAAAATCTCCCTGCTCCTTACGGATTAGCTCCGTATTCTGCCGAGTTCTGGGGCAGCGTCGTGTGTAGACACGGGGAACAATACGGATTAGCTCCGTGTTCTGGGGCAGCGTCGTGTGTAGACACGGGGGAACAATACGGATTAGCTCCGTGTTCTGGGGCAGCGTCGTGTGTAAACACGGGGGAATAATATGTATTAGCTGTGGATGCCCTTTGGATTAGCTCTGCTTCAGACCCCATGTGATAAGGGCCTTACACAGAGAGCTTTATAATTTACAGAGGCACTTATAAGATATCTTTTAAAATGTCAGCTAAGACATATCTGTTGTCAAGATCTTCTTCCCCATTCGGAGTAAATGAAGCCCATAAAGTACATAAAAATGCTTATCAGCAAATTAGAGGCATTACTGGAACCAAGGTGCCCCAAATGGGATGCTTCTCCAAACTTCACACAACTGTCATATCATTATATTTAGCAAATAAACTGCCCCATCATTTCCAGGGCTCATTCCCACTTACAGTTAAACTGGTTTGTGATTCACCTTCACTCCGTGTCAGTGAATTGATTCCAAAAGGTCCGTCGTTCCCACTATGAAAGCGGATCTTTTCATTATTCCATAATTATTTTTCATTATTATAATTGCTTCTTTTTTGGCACGATTGTCGTTCCCACTGGTTTGTGCCGCTTCAAAATGCATGTCAATCATCTAACCGTCATTAGTGATGCAAATGGCAACACAGTGAGGACGGGACCAGAGTGGGGTTACTTTAGCAGCCTGCTCAAAGTACACCATTTTCCCTTTGAGCAGGTCAGCTTGGGAACTAATTTAAAAAAAAAATTGATAGAAGATTCAATCCATTGATTTTGCAACTACTTGTCTCGCTGAGCTGCCATCGGCCCCATCACCTGGTGCGCCAGCAAGTAGTTGCAAAAATAACGGATTGTATTTTTGGTATATATATATATATATATATGTATATATATATATATAATGCACCCATAGGTCACACAAGCATAATGGCAGTGCTGGGGGGCGGGGGGGGGGGATGGCGGAAAACTGAGGCATGGATCTCCCAAAACTGAGTCAGGATGATAAACACCCCTCTACCATTAGTCCCTCCCCTCCAGTATGATCCATTTCAGATCCGTTGTTCCCACTTATTGAACATGCTTTGGAATTGATTCTTTTCATAAGAACTGCTGAAGAATTAGTGTCAGGAAACAGCGAGGGTTTTGCGTTTGCCTTGCTTCATCGTGATTGCAACTGAGCTCAATAGAATCGGAACCGGTTTCAAGTGAGAACGATGATCATATAACCTGATCTGAAATTCACTTTAAATCATAGTGGGAATGAGGCCATAGTGGGATTTATCTTCTTTAGGTACATATTCCTTGCAGACAATGCCTGCAAGTATGCATGGTACTCTTTCTTTACGAAGGGTGAATTACACTGGCAGAATTGTTGGTTTCATCCACATATAAACATGCACACCCTCCCACTCATTCATATTTTTCTCTTTCACATATCTCACCCTTGCATGTATCACTGGGCAATTAAGTGTGAAGAAAAGCCTCTGGATGGAGCCAGTGGGAAGGTTCCCCCCCCCCCAGTCTAACTACAACATGAAAGGGAGATTTGGGGGGATTGTATCATTCTGGGAAAGGAGGCATGGGGGGCATTCTCCTTTCAAAAGTTCTGTGAAGTTTAAGGCTTTCACGGCTGGCATCCATAGATTTTTGTGGGTTTTGGGGGCTATGTGGCCATGTTCTGGAAGAGTTTATTCCTGATGTTTCTCCAGCAGCTGAAGATGCCAGCCACAGCTGCTCGTGAAATGTCATGAATAAACTCTTCCAGAACATGGCCACATAGCCCCAAAAACCCACAAAAATATAGTTCTGTTCTATATTTTGTTGTTGTTAACCACCCTTGAGTTGATCTTGAACCATGACAACCCTGTAGATGAAACATCTCCAAGATTCCTTGTCCTTCAGTGCCCTGCAGATTCATACCTGTGAACTCTTTTATAGAGTCCATCCATGTAGCATGCGGTCTTCCTCTCTTTCTGCTTCCCTTCACCTTTCCTAGCATTATTGTCTTTTCTAATGACTCGTGCCTTCTCATGATGTAGCCAAAATACAACAGCCTCATTTTAGTCATCTTGGCTTCCAGAGAGATTTCTGATTTGATCTATTCTGTGACCCATTTATTTGATTCTTTGGCTGTCCATGGTATCCTCAGCACTCTTCTCCAGCACCACATCTGTTTGCCCCATATGGCTTCCCCATATGGCGTCACTTACACACAAGAGGAAATGTCACCTGTATGTAGTATTAACTATTAGTGCAAAAATCTCATTTTAGAAAGTATGGTTTGACTAGTTTCCAGTTTCCATAATTAAGATTAACTGAAGTTGCTTGTTTTCAAATGACATAGCAAGCTGTCATCAATCAAAACTAGAAGTGAACGTCATTTTGTTGCAAAGCTGAGGATGGTGTGCACAAGCTCAGCAGGAATTAAGCTAATTCTTGCAACAATAAACTTCAAATTTGTATTACATCTTATAGCAAAAAACAAACAAACAGATAGCCCTTCAAGTTTAAAGGGCCAGTGTGGACAATATGTCATTTATAGCAGTTTATTTAACAGCAGAGACTTTGGGATAATTATCCTGCTCTGTCTCTGTCTCTTTTTGCTCCTGTAGAGAGTCCAGACACAAGCTCAAGTCATTAGAGGTTGAGATTGAAGTCTATAAGAAGTCCATCACCAAGGAGGAGGAGAGAAATGAGCTCTTGGCTTCTATCTTAAACCGCTCAGAGAATGATGGTAACACAAGCAGGAAGCTGATATCCCAGAGCCTGGCTAAACAGGATGCCATGAAAGTGGAGTTTGGCACTTACACCCGTACCCTTCATGAGACAGAACAAGCCTTGAATCGGGCCAATATGGTGAGATCACATGATTCCACCTTGTTGTTTGTTTGCCTCTACTTAGTAGGACTGTCTCCCCTCCCCCAACAATAGGTCAGTTGACAACTGTTTATACTTTTTCACAGGCTATTTCTTCTCTTTCCAGGACCAAGCTTCTCGCATGAATGAATTGGTGATTCTTCGTAGAGATATTGAGAAGGGATCACAAACCAAGCAGGAACTAGAGAGTGAGATCATGGTCAAGCTGCAAGATCAGTTGATGTCTAACAAAGCAGCAAAATACTATTTACAACTAGGTATTAAGCTTCAAAACCAACTGATGAATTTGGTATGTATAGCGCCTACAGCCATGGGGATCATAGGAAACAGATTGAATGGGTACTGGCAGGATTCTATCTCCTTGTTGTGTATATTTTTTCACTGAGCACTGGCTCTTGTTTCATAGCCTAATAAGGATTAAAAAGAGTTTTTAATGTTTTAGTTCCACATTGCTTTTGGGAACCCTAGAATCAATCTAAAAGCACAAACACCATTAAACACTTTTTAAAACACACAGAATTATTCAATCAGTTCAGGGGCATGTCATGTTTGTCTTGGGGTCCCTGATTTTTGACAAAATAGACACACCATTATAAGGAGATAGTGGTTGACTTGCTCTTTTTTGAAGACTGAAAGGAATATGTATGAGGTGGAAACCTATAGTAGATACTGCAGTAAATATAGCAAACAGATGGCAGGACTGTGATTAGGATCTTATATTTCCTGTTATGCATAAACTGAAAAGTATTTATTACACAGTGAAAATTATTCCTCTGGCAATCACGTCAAAGTAATGATATTTAACTATGATCACCACCTACCTGATGTTCAAGGCAACCTAGTTTTTTAAGGATGTAGGGAGACAATGATTAATGCAAAGAACAAGCAGACAGAAACACAGTTCTGCCTTTTTATACCACTGTTCTTGTTTTGCATGACTTATCAGATATTCTCAAAGACTTTCTTAAATATCTATATGTAGAGACATCTTGTAGCACCTTTGAGACTAACTGAAGAAAGAAGTTGGCAGCTTGAGCTTTCGTAGACTTAAGTCTACTTCCTCAGTAACATTTGGACCAAATGCATCTGAGGAAGTAGACTTACCGTAAGTCTACCAAAGCTCATACTGCCAACCTCTTTCCTTAGTTTGTCTCAAGGGTGCTACAAGATCTCTCTACATACTGATTCTACAAACTAATGTGGCTATATCTTTAAATATCCATAAACAATCTTTTTCTCTCCCCTCTCCACTCGTTCCTAATTATCCCTACCCTAGGAGATACAGCTTGCCAAAGTTGAAAATGACACAGCCCAAACTATGCTGAATATCACAAATACCAACTGCAAGTTGAATATGTTGGAGAAGAACCTATCAGATGTGGACAAGGAAATGGATAATCTCAACAACCAAATCAGTCATAGTGAGGCTGAGATTGCTAAGCGTAACCTCCTGATTAGACGTAAACAAGGAATGATCAACATGTACAATAAGAAATTAGAAATGATGATTTCTCAACTCGGGGTATGTACCCTATTACTTTAACCCTCACTGGAATCTCCCAGTTCACTCCTAGCATTAACACATGACAAATCTAGGTTTATTATGTTGTAAAATCTTCAGCTATTCTTTGTGCTGAATCACAAAGTGCTTTTTAAAGTCAGGAGAATTTAAAAAGTGACTTGGGGCATTAGTGGAAGGCCTTGAAACAAAAACAGCCTGAATAAAAAACCCAGTGCACCTGTAGACTTAGGGGGGCTGCAGACGGGCAGCTCTGGGCTGCCCCGGGAAGCAGTGGATCAGGGCTGTGGCTACCTCATGCCACAGCCCCGATCCTCCCTTTTGCCACCCTGAAAAGCGCAGTAAAATGACTCTCCTTTCAGGGGCGGCAAAAGGGCGCCCTAAGAGCCAGCGCATGGCTCTTCCTCGCCCTCCCGGTGCAGCGCGTCAGTACTGCACCAGGACGATGCCGGCATGGGTTGGGGCAGCCAGCATGCAGCTGCCCTGCCCATCTCTGCCTCCAGGCTGGCCCTTTGGGCCAATCTGCAGAGGCCCTTATTGTATTCGGGTCTCTGAAATTCATCACACAAGGGTTGGAATTAGAGCAAGATAGCAGTAGCTATGGACATACCTTATCACATGATGGTACGTCATAGCTGGTCTCTAGCCCATCCATTACTGGAGTGGTCTTTCTCATTGATGGGCAAATCCAATCAGTGTTTCCAGATTATGCTGCTTTTGTACTATTGGGTCAGGAGTGGTAAGTTCTTCCTGCTGCAGTTCCGATACGCAGGCAGTTATGTGGTACGAGAAAAAAAGGGAAACATATAATAACAAAAGTAACATCAATTGTTTAAATATCTGGATTGCTTAGCTGATGTCATACCACCCATGTTCTTATTATACATGCATTACTTTTTTAAAGGCTTAGAATGGACTAATATGCATATAAAAATCTGTGTAGAATAGTGAATTGCACCTGCATTAGGTATCTGACTAAACTAACCTCCTTTGCAGACAGTGCTTTGCGCTGTCTTGGAGGCAAGGAAGGGGAGGAGTAGTCTCACACTGGGCGCCCCAATCCCTTCCCAAGGACGTCATCGGAATGCCCACCGGTGCACACTGTGGGCGCTCCGATGACGTCCTTCTGGCTCAGCGTCCGGCCACGCTGAGCTGGAAGAGGCGCAAAAGAGCCGCATGGTGGCTTTTCGGGCGCCCTTTTCACGGCTTGTGGAAGGAGCGCTATTTTAGCGCTCCTTTCCCAGGCGGTGAAAGGGAGGATCGGGGCTGAGGCGTGGGGCAGCCTCGGCCCCAATCCACCACTTCCCAGGGCGGCCCACGGCCGCCCATCTGCATCCCCCCTAAAGCAGTGATGGGATATAGATAATCCAGTGCATGTCCTTACACTAGCCTCCTTTTTGACATTAACCACAAGATGTTTAACAGAGTGGTGTTACAAACTGGGGCATTGCATAAAAATGTTTTTCTTTTTGCTTAGCTTTTTCCAAATCACTAATTTGTTTCTGTTAATCACTGTGTAAAAAGTGTATCAGAGAAATAAATGGGGAAGTTACTCTTGATGTATCAGTAAATAAAATCTAGAAATTCTAGTGCATATGCAATGCTTTCATTAGGAGGGGATTCATGTGACTGTACAAGTATTATGTACATGTGGATATTGCTCACTATATGGTTAAAAAAACACTAGAAATCAATCATGTGGTCAACAGGTTGATGTTTCCATAAAACCTACCTCTACGTTTCTATTGATTTCACTGCTCTTCCCCATCTCTCTTGTCGGCAACTAACTGTTATTTGACACACAAAAATGATTAAAATCACAGTGGGAATAAATTAAGCAGAAGGTTAATACTACATCTCAAGAACTGAGGACTTTTCCCAGAAAAAATCCCAGAATTCCCAGATATTATTCAAACTTTATCCTTCAACTACACATGGTCGTTTCCCCCCCCCCCCCAAAAAAAAAGATTTAGGAACCATGAGCGATGAAACAGTGTCCTGGTATTTCTGTGCCGAGTATATAGCCACATAAAGCTAATACACTGCAAATAAAACAGAAGCATTCTGATTAATTTCAGGGACAAGAGCTGGGGCCCTTGGAAATTGAAATCAAGAAACTCACTAAACTTATAGATGAAACTGATTTGGAGGTGGTGAAGCTACAGAGGCACTGGCTGAAACAGCAGAGAGAGTTAGTGAAACTTACCCAGGAGCGAGAAGAGCAGCTGGCTTCCTTGGATATGTTAAAGAAAGAGATCACAATCAAGGAGCAAAAGAAAGTCCGCATAGAGAGTAAGTGTGATGCTTCCCAGAAGGGTGGTAATAAGACAGAACACTACAGCTTTGATTGAATGATTTTCAGGTTTCTTTGTAAATGGCCACACAAAACAAGGGGTATAATCATGTCTGTGATTTCCAATGATTAGTGATTGTAGAACTAGTGTAGAGAAAGGAAGAGGCATGTCACTGTCTTTCGCTGTCATAATGATGGGGTCTTACAACAGAAATCTTTTCAAGTGTCTGTGAATGAGAAATTGTAATTTTGGTGGGTGGTAACTGCCCATGAGGTCTCAGTAGTAGTTGGTAATTGTATGCTTGTCTAACATGGTTATATGTGATATATAAGTAATTGACTTTCAGATCTTCTTAAACAATCAGTTGTCAGGCTGTTATATAAATGCTGCAGTATCAGGTTGTATATTTACTAGCACTGTTAATTGAACTACTAAAACCATACATTTCACAGTAAATTAATTTGTTCTCTGATATCAGAAGATATTCTTGAATGCAGAAATTGGGTATACAAAAATGAATTTTTAATTTGAGATAATTTGGAATCCTAAGGTGCAAAAATGTAGACGACATTGATTAAAGGACACTCTGTCTTTAAGATCCTACCACTAATGGTAGAACAATAAAAAAGGGATGTGTAAAGTTTTAGGATCTTAATGATCATGCCGCCATAGTATAAAATAAGATCACTGGCGATAATGAAAAGGGATATATGGTGCCTTCTCGTTCACTGATATGGCATGTCTTTCAGTGCAGTGTGGTTTACCGACATTAGGAGGCTGGTTGCATACATACCTCAATATTTGTATGCAAACTTCAGCACCACCAGCCTCTCTTCCCCAAGCCATTTGTACTCCTGATTTAGGATTCAACACTTTACATTTTAGAATATTATAACCTGTTGACTGTTCCTTGCCAGATGAAATCCAGCAGGAGAAAAATGAACTGAAGGACATTGAACATCACATGAAGAACATGGCTAATGATTTAGTCAAGCTACATTTATTGATCAACAAGAACAGAGAGAATTCTGAAGAGCTGCAGCAGGGAAACACCATAATGGAGAATGAATTTGTGCGTTCACTCAAGGTATTCCTTGCCACTCAGATGCATTTCCTAGAAATAATCTGGATCAGATCCTGTTGTCCTGTTTTCTTGAACCATTCCAATAAATAGTCTTCAGATCCTTTGTGGGCAGGGACAGTGGGAGCAATTGATCCAGATCTCACACATGGAGAATGCTGCATCAACACTGACAAACAGAACCTTTGAGACTAAACTTTCCTCTTGCTCAGAGCAGAGTCCACCAAAACTGGATAATCAAAGGTGCTACAAGATCTCTCTATGTACTGATTCTACAGACTAACACGGCTATATCTTTGAATTCTACCAAACAGTAGAGTCAATACACTTTCCTTGGTGTGGAGTGCTCTGAAAAAGGATTTAGCAGGAGTCCTGCTAATATGGTATAAAAAGTAAAGCTATTCTCTGTATTGCCTCCCCCCTTTTGGTCCAAGTGAATAAAGCTCATAATGAACATTTTCCTGGCTCTAGGCATCAGAGAAAGAATCAATTCAGATGCAAGAAAAGCTGGACCAGCTACATGAAGAAAAAGAGAGACTCCTCAACAGTCTAGTGGAGGCAGAGTAAGTCCTGTTGTGTAACAGAGCATCTGAATTCTTATTCAGCGCAGCTGAAAATATATAGGTTTCTTGATATACATATTCCTGCATTTAGAGAGATGGAGAATCCAAAAGTCAATTAAAATAAAGTCACAAGGATCAGATTTCTACATGTTGCAGCCTCTGTGCCCAGAATGAATAGCATTGTTTCTGTGGGATTTACATGTTGTCCAGGGGAATTTCTTTTGAGAGGAGATAACATTTTCATGACATTCAAACCATAGTAATTTTGTTGCTAACAAAAAAACAAAAAAAATGCAGTCCCATCTACCAACACCTCTGTGGCAATTTGTTTTTAAATAATTATATTATACAGTTGTCCCTCCATTTTCACGGACTTAAGAGTCTGCAGCCCTTGCCTGTTCACAGGTGGGAAACGGAGGGGTATAAAATGGGACGCACCCCCGCAGGAAACACCCCCACACACACACAAAAATGGAATACTGCCTACAGGGCTTGAATATTTGCAGTATTCCATTTTCATGGGGGATTCAGAATGGATCCCCGTGAAAACGGAGGATCAACTGTAATAGCAACTTTTGTGTGGAATATGATTTGCCCATTTATCCCACGATTTATTGTCTGTGGTTGTTTTTAGTGTAACCGACACATTTCCACTTCCCCAGCATGCCTCCAGTATTTTGTGAGATTTCAGAATTAATTTATATCACCTGTGACAACACAGAAAGATGTGAGATGATACAATCTCTTTCTTACAATACTGCACTACATTGTTATAGTGATATTATTCCACTTTAACTGCTACATCTTCCTGGGATTTGTGGCAGTTTGTGGTGTCCTGGGATTTGCAGTATAGGGAGGGACATTTAGAATTCTCAGCCAGAGAGCTCTTAGGCCTATTAAACCACACACCCCAGAATTCCACAAGAGGCAGCCATATCAGTTAAAGTGGAATAATAGCACTACAACAGTGTGGTGTGATAGTGAATTTATCTTCCTTTCTACGCTGTCAGGTGTCAGATGATGCAGTGGGAGAAGAAGATACAGTTGGCCAAAGAGATGCGTGCTGCAGTGGACTCGGAGACTGGGCAGGGTGAGATCCGAGCCATGAAGTCAGAGATTCATAGGATGCAGGTAAAGTAGGAAGTGTTGTGTAGATTAGTCTGCTCTTTGATCAGTCTGACCAAAGCTTCAAAAACACTCAAGAGCTGGCAGAACACTAGTTTAAAGCATTGAGTTAGAGGATTTTCCAGCCCAAGCAACACTTGCTTGTTACCTACACTTTAGTCTGTTGCTGTTCATTTCCTGTTTCAGTGATCTACCTACTATTACTGATGTCTGTTTGCTTATAGGAAATATATGGGACTTGGATGGATTTTATATCACGTTGTTCCAAAGTTAGTAACAAGGATAAGGTAATGATGGAAGCTGGAACAGATCCTTCAAAAAGTAGAATCATAGATTCATAGAGTTGGAAGAGACTACAAGGGCCATCCTACCATGCAGGAACTCAAAATCAAAGCATCCCCAACAGATGGCCATCCAGCCTCTGTTTAAGAACCTCCAAAGAAGGAGACTCCACCACACTCTGAGGGAGTTTGTTCCACTGTTGAACAGCTCTCACTGTCAGGAAGTTCCTCCTAATGTTGAGGTGGAATCTCTTTTCCTGTAACTTGCATCCGTTGTTCCGGGTCCTAGTCTCTGGAGCAGCAGAAAACAAGCTACAGGAAAAGAGTTGCATTGTCTAGTCCACATTTTATTATCTTGTTTGCAAGAATATCATGGGGGACCTTGTCAAAAGCCTTACCAAAATCAAGATATGCTATGTCTACTGCATTCCCTTCATCTAGCAAGCTGGTAATTTTATCAAAAAAAGAGATCAGATTAGTCTAGTATTACTTGTTTTTGAGAAACCCATGTTGACTTTTAGTGAGTATGGCATTCCTTTCTAAATGTTCACAGAATCTCCGTTTAATGAACTGTTCTAGAATCTTTCCTGGTATTGATGTCAGATTAACTGGATGATAGTTATTGGGGTCCTCTTTTCTCCCCTTTTTGAAGATGGGGACATGGTTTGCCCTCTTCCAGTCTGCTGGGACTTCTCCTGTTCTCTACTTGCACCCCGTTGACCAGGTCATCTCTGTTGGTTAGGATTAGATCTAAAATAACTGATCCCCTTGTTGCCTCTTCCACATTTTGGACAATGAAATTGTCTTTGAGGCAAGTGAGGAATTCGCTAGACCTTGAAGCATTGGTTGAGTTTGACTTCCAGCAAATATTAGGATAGTTGAAGTCACCCATTATTACAACAACTCTCCTTTCTGAGTGTGTGGTCATCTGTTCTAGAAAGGCATCATCCAGTTCCTCAGTCTGACTTAAGGGTCTGTAGTAGACTTCCACTATAACATCCCTGTTGTTTCCTTCCCCTTTAATTTTTATCCAGATGCTCTCCACCTGATTTTCAGGATTTAAGTCCTGGATCTCTTCACAGGTGTAAACATCCCTGACATATAATGCTATTCCTCCTCATTTCCTGTTCGGCCTATTTCTCTTAAAAAGGTTATACCCCTCTATTCCTACATTCCAATCGTGAGACTCATCCCACCAGGTTTCAGTCTATTGTTCGGTTTTAGTGGAGTAGTGTGCTTGTAGATCCAGCAGAACAAGGGAACAAAAATCCAAGCTTCTAAAAGTTGAGCTTTTATTGTTATTGTTGAAAAAATAATAACAACAAGCAGAGTAAAATACAGTCCACTATAGGATCACATCTTGCTGATGTGGCTAAACAAGAATAAAACTACAGATCCATGTTTCCAGATCTTAAGGCTATATTGTAAAGCAATATAAACATATTATAGATCCATTGCGAGAAGTAAAGAGAAGAAGAAAAGTGCGATCCAAAGGAAGCAAAAAATAATATCAATGCCAAACACAGAGTTTCTCAGTCCAGCCCCTCTCCACCTTTTTGGGTGTTACCCTTCAAGTTGATTAGATGTTCTGTATGTGATGTTTGTTAATCCAGCCTCTTGTTGTTCATCATCCACCATGTGATCTCCTTTCCCATACTGGCTTTTATTATTGTTATTCTTATGTAAACAAGACTGATTTCCCACCTAGAGTTTTCTATTGTTATGTCTCTCTCTGGCCATCTGGACTGAGTTGTTTGTGCTTTGCCTAGAAGCTGTTCTCAAGTGGAAAATTACAAACACACACATCTCTACATTTCACCTTTGACTGCATAGCCCATCTATACTCTGACATATTATATCATATTTGCTTTATTGTGCTAGGAGTTCAAGTTCATCTTGTTTATTTCCCATGCTCTGTGCATTAGTGTAGAGACATCTAAGAGCATGTGTCTTCACCACTTGCTACTTGTGTGAGGTTTTTTTCCTCCCACTGTTGGGCCCTTGCATCATTTTGCCTTCTTCCCTCTATAACACTTTGACTATTATTTCCAGCCCATGATGTACTCCTGCCTTCCAAGATTCTCCCTCCCCAACATGACTCATGGGCTAAGCAGACAGTGCAAAGTGCCGTCTTCAGGGCAAGGAAGGGGAGGGGCAGCCGCACGCTGGGCGCCCCAACCCCTTCCCGAAGACATCGTCAGAGCGCTGGACCCTCCGCACGGCCGGCGCTCCGAGGATGCCTTTCCACTGCAGCGTCCGCACACGCTGCAGCGAAAGAGGCGCCGAAGGTGCACCGGCAGCCTTTTGCGGCGCACCTTCGGCGATTTGTGGCGCTCCTTCCTGGGGCAGCGAAGCTGCGCCGCGGGGCCAAGGAGTACGGATACCTTGGCCCCGAAACGCAGCTTCCTGGGGCGGCCCCGTGCCACCCGTCTGCTTAGCCCCTCAGTTTAAAGCCCTCTTGATCAAATGTTTGAGACTATTGCCAAAAATACTTCTGCTAACTGGTGTGAGATGCAGCCCATCTCTTGCTAGAAGTCCACGCTCATGAAACCGCAGCCCGTGATCTAAGAATCCAAATCGTTCTTGGCGGCATCATCTATGGAGCCAGTTATTCACATCTGCTATTTTCCTCTCCCCTCCTGGACCATGCCCTTCAACTGGGAGAAGAGATAACCTGTGCATCCAGCTCTTTCAGCTTCAAACAGTGCCCCAAGTTCTAGAATATGAAATTTACTAAACCATGTTCTGCAAAGCTTTGGGTTGCTGGTGTTCATGTGTCCACTGTTTGTTGTCTGAATAGTTAAAGTGTAATACACAGAAAATCAGCTTTGTGATTTTGTAGTTCATTCAGCATGTTTGCATCCCTGCTGCTCTGTAGGTAAGGTACCAGCAGCTGATGAAACAGCAGGAGAAACTAATGCGAGATACAGAAGCCGCTGTTGCCCGCAGAGAGACTATTGTGATTCGTGCTGAAGGCCAGAGCAAACTGAATAAGCAACTGCTTACCAAGGGTGATTTCCACTATAAGAAGCTAGAACTAAAAAAAAAGATCAAGGAGACTCAGAAGGTCAGAAAGCAAAAAAAGTAATAGCTCAGTGGGAAGATGATAGATAGAATCTTCTCACATGCATAAGTGGGCAAGGACACACACACAGAGCCCATGTTTTGTGTATTGTTTTCCTGAAATAGTATAAAGAGCTAGTCCAGTATGACAGCAGCATTTCTCATAATTATTAGTGCCTATATTTCAACTAATGTTAACTCATCAGTTCATGGATTTATTGGTTGGAGTTTTCATTAAAAGTTAGTGGATAATAAATGGCAATTCTCTCAACTAAATTGCTAATATGGAAATAATCTGAAACTGTAAAATGGCTTCCTGAAGTTATCAGCTCTAAGTACAGTATTTGGAAGAAAAGCTTATAAGCCTTTTATTCTGCTGCTTTGAATACATAGTTTTTTGAAACATAGTGTAGAATTCAGTGAACTAGAACCATAATTGGACTGACCCCCAACCTGGGACTATCCATAAAAGGGCCTAATTGTATCCTGATCAGATGGTAGTAGGAACATCTTGCATCTTCATTGTTTATGTGGCTATGGAAGGGCAGGGCTGTAGTTTGAGAGGTCTTGCATCTCTGGCAGGTTTTTCCTGGTGCCAAAGAAAAGCATAAGCATGGCATAAATTTGCTGTAAGGATTCACATATGAGCACTCATGGTGATATAAAATATTTCTGTCACAAACCTTTGGTTTGTTCCTTTCCAGCAAACCAGAGAAAGGCGCTAACAATAAATGCAGCAAACCCTGGGATCTGGACTTCAGAGAAGGGGCTTTAGAATTCTCAACAAGGGAGTGCCTTTGGTGCCTCTGACCAAACTATAAATCCTAGAATTCTATAGAATGCAGTCATGGTGTAGAGGTATTAATTGTGTAGTGTGATACCCCCCCCCCCATTCTTTCTCTAAAAGTGTAAATATATCTTCCCACATGGCAACCATCTGTTTAGGAAAAACATAATGTGTACTGCTACCTTGAGAGGGGATGTGGGTTTATTTTTGTTTTTAGAATAATCTGGCAATTGGGCTTGTACTGAAAGGCAGCATGTTGTTTACTTTTCCTTCCCTAGAATGCTGAGGGATGCAATAAAACTATAACCCAACTTGAGAATTCCCAGCGGAATGTCAGTAATGCTCTCCTGGAGAAGCAGAAAGACCTTTCTCTCTTGAATAGTGAAGTAGATGACCTTGAAATAGAAGCGGATATTCTGCAGGCAAAGAAACGGCAGGTAAAAAAGGTTGGGCTATTTGGCAATACGTGTTGCATTTTCCCTTGTGGTTGGTTTATTGTTGTTATTGTGTGCCTTCAAGTAGTTTCCGACGTATGGCAACCCTATCACGGAGTTTTCTTGGCATGTTTATTTAGAGAGGGGTTGCCACTGCCATCTTCTAAGACTGAGAGAGTGTGACTTGCCCAAGGTCACCCAGTGGGTTTCCATGGCTGAGTCAGGATTTGAACCCTGGTCTCCCAGTGTTCTAGTCCAACACTCAAACTGCTACACCACATTGGCTCTTGTGTTGGTTTATGACACTGCACAAAAATCCAGCATTCTATGGAAGGCTGGGCTTATCATGAGCAAGCATCATGCCTGCTGCAGAAGCAGCTCAACAAGCTAGTTATCTTTGCTGCACAGTTGTTTTATTGTATGATCTTGCAGTGGGCAGCTTCC
This sequence comes from Phrynosoma blainvillii, assembly GCA_026167975.1. Classification (NCBI taxonomy): domain Eukaryota; kingdom Metazoa; phylum Chordata; class Lepidosauria; order Squamata; family Phrynosomatidae; genus Phrynosoma; species Phrynosoma blainvillii. The sequence goes on along the minus strand of JANUYF010000002.1, from coordinate 229,522,932 downwards.
CATTGTTTGTTTGTTCTCTCCCAACTAACCAGAGAAACAAATGTATCAAACCCTGGGGCCCTTTCACACAACACACATGTAATGCATGATTCCACTTTAATCATGGCAACATCCTACAGAATCATGGGATTTGCAGTTGAGGATATTTAGAATTATCTATCAGAAAGTTGTAGCACCTACAAATCCCAGGATTCCATAGGATGTAGTTAAAGTGAAATCATAATGCTGTAACTCAATAGTGTGAAAAGGCCACTGGATTCTTTCTCTGGTTTGTTGGAAGGATTTATGTAGAGACGTAAAACTGACCGCTGTTTGCTGAGCCCCAGCTTCTCATATCATGTGAGTGCAGACATTCTCATTTTTGCCCATAACCCTTGATACCAGATTTTGTTAGTGGTATTATTATTATTATTATTATTATTATTATACTATTATATTTATTTATGTCCCGCTTTTTTACCAAACTTGGGACTCAAAGTGGTTTACAATTTAAAAGCACAGTACAATTTTCATCATCATATGGATGCCCCAGAGCACTGAAGGTGGGCCCTCAGAGCAAACTGTGTTGCTGAGGTGATATCCACTCTAACTTGGGAGATTATCAGATGGGGGGAAAATATGGGAGTAAAAGGCATATTCCCGGAGAAGTCGCATGATTGCGCCGAAGATTATCAGACACATCACGCTTATCCAGGACTTAACCCATGAAGATCCAGGAATGCTCCAGCAACAAACCATTCATAGGGAAGTCCCCCATGAATGGTTTGTTGCTGGAGCATTCCTGGATCTTCATGGGTTAAGTCCTGGATAAGTGTGGAGTCTGAAAATCTTCAGCGTGACCGCACAACTTTACCAGGAGTATGCCTTTTTCTTCCCCGATTTTCCCTCATCTGATAATCTCCTTGGACTCCACTAAGAAGTAAGAACAGACTCTTTGGCATCTGTTTAATGGATGTAATCCATTAAGCAGATTCATTTTGCTCAGGCTTAGTATATTTTTTAAAACTACATGGCGGAGTAAAACCTAGCTTTTGCTTGGTGGGGGGTGTCTCAGTGGAGGGTGTAAATGCTTCATTGGGGTAGGTCTTTCTTCCCATTTCCATAGAGGAAGTGTTTGTAAGATCATAATGGAAAAAGCCATGGTTAGATTCTACTGCTTTGCACAATTTTGCATCAATCTCTATTTTTTCCTTTTTTAGTAGACTTCCTGAGTAAGTGGTGGCAATGCATATGCATGTTTTTTTTAAATGAAACTGATTTTTTGGATCTGTTCAAGTCCACACTCAGATACAGTCTGGGAACTGAAACAGCCTTGGTAACTTTGGTAGATATCCTACATTAGAATAGGCCAGAGGGAGCATGTCCTTGTTGATTTGCTGAACTTCATGGTAGCACCATGACCCATGGTATTCTTATGGAATGTCTGACTAGTATGGGAGTTAGAGGAACTGCTTTGTAGTGTTTTTGGCCAAATACTCCCAGAAGCTGATTCAGCTGGGCCTCTGTATCCATAGATTCTTTATCCACAGATTCTACTATCCATAGGTTGAAAATATTTTTTAAAAAATCCCAAAAGCAAACCTTGATTTTGCCATTTTATATAAGGGACACCATTTTACTATGCTATTGTATTTAATGGGGCTTGAGCATCCACAGATTTTGGTAACTACAGGGGATCCTGGAACCATGTCCCAGCAAATACCAAGGGCCCACTATACTATGGGATTGCTTGACCTTTGATTTAATAGTGTTCTGTAGAGTCTTGGCTTATATTTTTAAAAACATCTACATTAAGCCATTGGGAAAGATCATTTGCAATTTGGGTCTCATCACTGTTAAGGTAACACTCAGTTCTGACACAGCTCAGGCCATAGAGCCTCTGGATATCCTGAAATTGTTTCCTGGATGCACTAACGGATCAAATATAGGCTAGCAAACTGGGTCTTAACCCTGACACGACAAAGGTCATGATGATCAGAAGACAGACTGATCCAGCATTAACAGTACAACCCATTTTGGATGGGTTGACTGCTCTCCTTCTAAACAATCAGTTACACAGCTGAGGATGACTTTGTTCCTGGATTCTAAGATGGTAGCCATAAACCAGAATGCCATAGAATAATAGAGTTGGAAGAGACCACAAAAGGCAATCCAGTCCAGCCCTCTACTATGTGCTCGACTGTGGCTTGATGCACCAGTTGCCTCCATTCCTGGAAAACACTGACCGCTCACAGAGATAGATGGATTTCGTTAATCACTTCCCATTTAAACTAGACATTCTATACAGAGCTGCCTTTGAAGATATTTTAAAAAACTGTAGCTGAATGCAAAATGATGCAGCCAGAGTAGTTTCTGTTATATGCTTCATATTCCATATTATTCTGGTCTTACATCAGTTGCACTGGCTTCCAATGTTTCTGAGCCCTCTTCATGGTGCTAGTTCTTGCCTATAAAGCCCTATAGAGACTGCATGGCATAGTGGTTTCAGTGTTGAATTATGACTCTGGAGACAAGGGTTTGAATCCCGGCTTAGCCATGAAACCCACTGGGTGACCTTGGGCAAGTCACATGCTCTCAGCCTCAGGGGAGACAATGGCAGACCTCCTCTGAATATATCTTGTCAAGAAAACCCCATAAACCACATTGAGACTTAGGGTCACCATAAATCCAAAACAATTTGAAGGCACAAAACAACAACAACAAGGTGTTGGTTTTGACCTTTAAAGCCCTACATGGCTTGGGCCCATCTTATCTGAGGGACCGCCTCTCCCCATATGACCCCCCCCCCGCGCCCTACGGTCCTCTGGGAGGAATCTGTTACAGCCAGTAAGAACTAGGCTGTCCCAGACCTCCCAGAGGGCCTTTTCCGCAACCGCCCCCAGACTTTGGAATGGCCTGCCGGATGAGATTCGTCTTATCACTACTCTTGCTGCCTTCAAGAAAGCAGTAAAGACGGATCTCTTCCGGCAGGCCTTCCCGGAATAACTTCAGCTGGGAGATATGTTTTAATCTGTTGCCCTGATTTCATCCTTTGCTCTTATTTATTTTTAATTAATGTGGCATTTTTTAAATTTGATTGTGTTTAATTCTTTTTTAAGGGGGTGGGAGGGTGGGGGATTATGGGATTGATTTTTAACTTTGTTTGTTTTAAATTTGTTGTTCCCCGCCCCGATTGCCACGCAGAGGGGCGGGTTATAAATAAAAATTATTATTATTATTATTATTATTATTATTATTATTATTATTATTATCAACAACAACAACATCCACTCCTTATACTTCTCCACCTGAAGCCCTTTGTATATCCCACCAGGAAAAGATAGTTTTGTGATAAGTGGCACTAATAAAAGAGGTTACGTTGGTCAGAAGGCAAAAGACCTTTTTGTGGCAGCATTTCTGTTATGGAACTCTCTTCTTAGAGCCCTTTCCTATCACACAGTTATAGCACTTTAGGTGCCATAGCTGCAATTATGGGGTTTGTAGTTTGGTCAGAGGCACCAGAGAAGCTGCCTGGTTGAGGATTCTAAAGCCTTTCCTTGAACTGCAAACCCCAGGATTCCACAGGCCAGAACCATAGCAGTTAAAGTGGCATCACAGTGCTATAATTGTGAAATGTGAAAGGACCCTTAGTATCTTTTCCTGTACAGTCGCATTATACGTGTTTTTGCAGTTTGTGGTACACAAAAGAGTGATGTCTCTAAATTCCTCTGATCACTTTTGGTTTCTCTCTCCCTAATATTTAGATCAGGTTACTGGCCAGGTACCATTTACTCTTGCATAACTTCTAAACCTCTACTCTGTATGAAGCATTTGGCTACTTTACTTTCAATAAGTCTATATGCCCTTAAACACCTTAAGAGGTAAAGCAGGTGCTGAGGTGAGATGAGACTGGAGAGGAATCTCTGCTGTAATATGATTTTTGAAGACCCTTTAACAATGTACAAATACATTGTTTCTTTCTCTTCCTCACAACAACCTGTGGGATACATTAAGGTAATGGTGATTCTTCTGCACCCATCTTCTGCACCGCACATGACTGAACAGGGAATTTTAATTAGGGCTTATTGCACAAGTACCGTATATACTTGTGTATAAGTCAAAAAATTTATGCCCCAAAATTGACCCAAAATGCCAGGTCGACTTATTTACAGGCCAGTATGGTAATGTGATAGCAGCTCTTTTAGATTTCACCATATGGTGGAGAGAAAAGTTTCTTTTCTTCTTCGTGGTCTCTGCGAATCACACAAATGGGTTATTCTGCACCTGCGCAGGCAACTTCGGAACCTTCTTAGAGCTATTAGAAGCGTTTTGGCGGTAGCCCCGCCCACTCTCCAACTGCCTTATTGGCCGGTTTCCCACCTAAACCCTTTATGTATATTGACCCAAAATTGACCCAAAATGCCAGGTCGACTTATTTACAGGCCAGTATGGTAATGTGATAGCAGCTCTTTTAGATTTCACCATATGGTGGAGAGAAAAGTTTCTTATCTTTTGAGCCAAGCAGAAAGCATCTTGATTTATTGCTCTTAAACAAACAAACAAACAGCATAGTGAAGGCTGCAAGTTGAAAGCAAAAAGACTCAATTAGTCTCTCTTGCCACGTGCACACATACATGCACTGAAGTTTTACTTGAGGCCTCCAAGTTTTACCCTTGACTTATCCATGGGTCATGGCAAATTCCATAATTTTGGCCCCCAAATCTGCCCTCAACTTATACATGAAGTTGACTTATAGTCGACTATATATGGTATACTAGTACTGAGTTTCTGTTTCGGAGTTCTCTAACAGTACACACTAAGTTTATTTCCCTGTTTTCCTTCTGGGAACTTGACTGCTAAAAATCAGTCACAGATCTGAAAGTTGCACAGAACTTTGCTCTGCTGCTCCTTTCACCTTCAGATGTAATGGAGGTACTTAGGCTGCATCTACACTGCAGAAATTCTCCAGTTTGACATCGCTTTAACTGCCCTGGCTCAATGCTATGGAATTCTGGGAACTGTGGTTTAACGACAGTTCCCAGAATTCCATAGCATTGACAAAGGGCAGTTAAAAGCGGTGTCAAACTGGAGTACTTCTACAGTGCGGATGCAGCCTTAATCCCCTGTGACCTTTTCCACACCTTTTTGTCTGTACTAATGTATTTAATGTTGATTTTCTAAGAATCTTTCAGATATTGTATCCTGTCAGACACGTATGAAGTACTTGCAGGCGGTGAAGGAAGGGAAATACAATCCATTATGTCGTAGTGAAATAATGATAAGGGTTGAACAGCAGAAGCTGGAGGAGCGACTGCATGCTATTAGTGTCATTCTCCATCAAGTTGAGCAGGACTGTCCTCATTACCAAAGAACACTGCAGAAGCTCAACCAGATCCTAAAAAACAAGTTGGATGAACAAGCAACAGTGTAACAAAGGAAAGGCAACTGTGAATGAATCATTTGCTTTTTTGACTTTTCATAAATTAAATACAAATTTAAAAATGATTGGAATATTATTGTCTGTCAATTTGTCAACAGAAATTACTGTATAGTAGGAAGGGGGAAAAGGCAGGTGGATATGGATAGGTTGCACACCTGTAACAGTATTTCTTCGAGTGGTCATCTGCGAATTCACACAAATAGGTTTTGTCTGCGCATGCGCAGCCAGCTCGGAACCTTCTGGAATCACTAGGCAGAAGTTGGATTGCAACTTTTTGGTGGTAGCTCCTCCCACCTCTATATAGGCTCCGCGTTCCCACTCGCTCCTCAGTTCCAAGTACGCCGCTAAAAAGCGACTTATCAACTAGAGCAGGACACGACAGAGGGGAGGTTGGGCGGGATTTGTGTGAATTCGCAGATGACCACTCGAAGAAATACTGTTACAGGTGTGCAACCTGTCCTCCTTCTTCGTGGTCTCTGCACACAAATGGGTTATTCAGACTAGCAAGCTAAAGTCCCTGGAGGAGGGAGTGTCCTGACACAATGTTCAAAGTGCAAACCAAAGTTTATTGGCACAACATAGTCAACAAGTGACCTGAACCTTAGTAACATAAAATTCAAGTATGTCAGGAACTGATCATAACCCAATCAATAAGTGGTCAGAAGTACCATACAATGACAACAACAGTTGCATAAACTTGGAGGTAATCAAGAAGTACCCGTATTGGTTATTTATGAACCCAATAGAAGTATAGTAGCAGAGTACCATGTAAACGTGTGCAATAGAAATCAGCATCAACAGATGATCAATCAATCAATAAGAGCATAACGGAGTAATGCAAACATGTACAACATTAATGAAATCCAGATAATAGTACTGCTTTCCCAAATGCAGCCTCCTGTCTGGCCCGTGTGTCCAACCTGTAGTGTTTGATAAAAGTCAGTGGTTGGGACCAGACAGCTGCTTTGCATACATCCTCCAAAGGAATGCCAAATAGGAAAGCAGATGATGAAGCTACTGCCCTTGTAGAGTGTGCACGCACCCGGCCCGGCGGGGTCTTGCCTGCTAATTCGTAGCATAAATGAATCGTAGAGGTCACCCACTTGGACAGTCTTTGCGGAGTGACCGGGAGTCTCTTTTTGTGTTCAGAGTAACATACAAAAAGTCTCTCTGAACGCCTTGACACCGAGGTGCGGTCAAGGTAGAAAGACAAAGCTCTGCGAACTTCCAAGGTGTGCAGTCTTTGTTCGACCTCAGTGGTTGGGTTCGGGGCCAGGGTGGGTAGCACGATGTCCTGGTTGATGTGGAAGGCAGACACCACTTTCGGTAGGAAGGTGATGTCAGTACGGAGGACCACCTTGTCTTTATGAAATCGAAGGTAGGGCTGGTCCATCCGGAGAGCACATAGTTCACCAGCCCGATGAGCCGAAGTCAGGGCTACAAGGAAGGCAGTTTTCCATGTTAAGAGCCTAATGTCAGTAGTAGCCATGGGCTCAAAAGGTTTAGCCGAGAGGTAAGAAAGGACGATGTCAAGACTCCAAGCTGGCGTCGGTACCGAGGATGGCGGGTGTAGGTTATTCAGTCCCTTAAGAAATCTCTTGACTAAGGGGTCTGAGAAGGAGGACAGCCTGCCTTCCAGCTGGTAGTGGGAGCAGATGGCCGAGAGGTAGCATTTAATGGAGGTCAGGCAAAGTCCCGATTCGGAAAGGGAGAGAAGAAACTCGAGTACCGTCGGTACCGAGACACAGGTTGGGGACAGTCCTTTAGATAGAAGAAAGTCCCTGAACTTGTTCCACTTGTAGGAATAAGACCTTCTGGTTGAATGCTTTTGCGCTGCTTTGATTATCGTCTGGAGACGAGGGGAGAGTGAATCTAGGACTGAAGTCTCCATGCCACCAGAGGTAAAGTGTCCAAGTCTGGGTGTCGGACTTTCCCTCCGTACATCGTAAGGAGGTCCGGTCGGTGTCGAAGCCGGAGGTAAGTGTCCCGGGATAGATGGAGAAGTGGAGCGAACCAAGGTTGCCTCGGCCACCACAGAGTGATCAAGATGGCATCTGACTTGTCAGTCCGCATCTTGGCGAGCACTCTGGTTATGAGTGGAAACGGAGGAAACGCGTAGAACTTCCTTCCGAACCACACAAATTGGAAGGCATCGCCTAGAGAAGATGGGGTCATCGTCCTGGAGCAAAACTCTCTGCAGTGAGTGTTGCTCTTCGTGGCAAACAAGTCGATGTCTCTGGTCCCCCAGAGGGAAAATAGATGAGAGACCGTCTCGGGGTGGAGACGCCACTCGTGAGACGGGTTGGATGAGCAACTGAGGCTGTCGGCCAGTTCGTTCTCCCATCCGGGAAGGTGGATGGATTGGAGAAGGATGTCGTGATTGATACACCAGTCCCAAATGCGGAGTGTGATGTTGAGCAAGGTCCTGGATTTGGTACCGCCTTGCTTGTTCAGGTAATACATGACGGTGGTGTTGTCCGTCATGAGGAGGACGACCTTGTTGGACAAGTGGAGTTGGAAGGCCTTGAGCGCTTTCTCCACAGCTAACATCTCTAAGGCGTTGATGTGTAGTCGTCGTTCGCGAGTGGACCATGAGCCTTTTACTGTCAGACCCTTGGAGTGTGCTCCCCAACGTTCCTCCGACGCGTCTGTGGTAAGAGTCACCTCTGCCTGAGGAGGAAGGAACGGCATCCCGGAACAGACATTGTCGGGATGGAGCCACCAGTGGAGGGATGTCTTTACTCGAGGTGGGATGGTGAGCCACTTGGATGGGGAGTCGGAGGTGGCATCGAACAAGGACAGGAACCAGGACTGAATGGGTCGAAGACGAAGTCTTACCCATGGTGTCACGAAAGTCGTTGAAGCTAGGTGGCCTAGTAGAGTCTGGATGAGATGAGCCTGAACTCTGGTGTGGTTGAGGCAGGCTGTGATGGAGGCCGTGAGAGCTGCGAACCTGTCCTCCGGAAGAAAGGCTTTCTGCAGGTTCGAGTTGAGGGTCGCTCCAATGAACCTTATTGTCTGTGCAGGAAGGAGACAAGACTTCTCGAAATTGACATTGAGTCCCAACGCATCGAGCAGGCCGAGGGTGAAGCGGATGTCGATGACGAGCTTTTCTCGGGTCGGAGCTGTGAGGAGCCAATTGTCGAGGTAAGGGAAGACTGTTATCCCCTCGCGATGAAGAAACGTGGCGACCGGGGCCATGCACTTGGTGAAGACTCTCAGTGCCGAGGACAGTCCGAACGGAAGTACTTTGTATTGATAGAAGTCGGTGCCTACTGTGAAGGCCAAGAATCTGCAATGTTCCTCTCGAATGCTTATGTGAAAATAAGCGTCCTTGAGGTCGATGGTGGTGAACCAGTGGTCTTTCTGCAAGAGAGGTAAGATAGAAGAGAGAGTTGTCATACGAAAACGTCTATATTCGATGAACTCATTTAATGCTCTCAAGTCAAGGATGGGCCTAAGGCCAGAGTCCTTCTTAGGTACAATAAAGTAACAGGAGAAGAAGCAGTGTCGAGCTTCAGAACAGGAGATGGATTCGATTGCTCCTTTGTCTTTCAAGGCGCGCACTTCGTCGAGTAAGGTGTCAGAGGGGGATGTGACAACAGCTCCCGTTGGAGGGAGTTCTTCGAATTCGAGGGCTTAACCCCTGCTGACAATGTCAAGTACGCATGAATCGAAAGTGATGGTGGTCCAGGTGTTAAGGAAGGGCCTTAAGCAGTTGTCACAGGTGTCGACGGAGTGCGCGGCAACACATCAGAGCTTCCTTCTGGAGTCGAAGGGTTTCCTCCGGTAGGCCTGCCTAGGTGGTTGTTGGCGTCGGCCAGAAGAAGGAAAGCGTGAAGGCTGCCTGCAGCGAGACTGGTCCTGTCCTTGTGAAGCGTCTTGTTGGGGTTGACGCTGAGAGGCTGGGTACCACGGTCTTGATTGGTAGTACCCGAACCTTCTACGGAAGGTATGTGATGATGGCTGGACAGCGTGCTTGCGCGCAGCGGTCTTCATTTTATACTTTTTATTAAGCTTTTCGTCCGTGTCTTTGTGAAAGAGGCCGGACTGGTCAAAGGGAAGGTCCTCAATAGTGGATTTGGCCTGTGATGTCAGGTCAGCTGCTCGCAACCATGCGTGTCTGCGGAGCAAGATGGCTTTGAGCAGTGTTTTTGAACAGCATTCAGTAAGGTTGCGGGCCGTAACAATTTGTTGGGTGCCCACTGCATGCGTCTCTTGTTGGAGAGCCAAGGCGTAGGGCTTATGCTCTTCAGGAAGTTCGTCTAGGATCGGTGCGAGCTTCTCCATGAGATGGTGAGTGTATGCACCAAGACAACCAACATAGTTTGCTACCTTGAGGGCGAGCACGGAGTGAGAGTAGGATTTTTTAGCTAGGAAGTCGATTTTCTTCCCCTCTTTATCAGCGGGGGAGGTGGACGACTTCGAGGTGGAAATGTGTTGAGCTCCCTCAACTATATCCAAATTCTGGGAAGGGTGAGCTACCATCCAAACCAGTTTAGGATCTGCAATGTGGTAGAGGTTGTCCATCCGCTTTGAAATATGAGAAGCAGATGTAGGTATCTCCCAAGACCTATTCAGGATTTTAGCCAGTGAAGGCATGTATGGAATAGCCGGTCTTTCCACTAATCTGCTTTGAGCTCTCTTTTCCAACTGATCAAAGGGCTCGTTGTCATCGGGTTCGGCGACCGGAAATTCAAGGGCGCGGGCCATCCGGAGAATTTGGTCCGTGAAGGCTCGAACATCATCAGAGGGAGATGAGGACTGAGTATTTAGAGGCGGTTTGGAATGCGAAGGAGACCAGTCAAGATCACTGGTAGAGCCCGAAGACGAACCCGGTGAAAGGGAGCGGTATGATGGGGTTGAGTCAGGAGAAGAAGGGTGGCAGGGATTTTTAGGCTCACCACTTCGACGTTGGGTTTTAGTTGAACGTTGGCTTCTAGGTGGAGAAGAAACGGCCGAAGAGGAACGGCCCTTGGAGCGTGAAGAACGATGAGATGAGAGGCGACGAGGAACCGACGAACGGTGTCGAGGCGAGGAGTGACGATGGGAGTCACATGAATGGTGGTGTCCAGATGGACCGGGAGACGGAGACAGGGATGAACGACGTGGAGAAGCCGGTTGTTGCCCTGGTGGGACACGATGAGACGATGGGACTGGGGACGGATGGGGCTGCTGTCTAGCAGGACTGGAAGAAGGTCTCTGGGACGGGATGGAGAGGGGCTGCTGCATAGCAGGATAGGATGGAAAGTGTCATCTCTGATCTCCGAAGAGAAGCAAGTGTTCAGGTTGAACAGGAAGCATGTAGGCATTTGCGGCCTCATTATACACCAGCTGTGGGAATCGAGAGAGCCACGGATCCGAAG